>JALJEV010001403.1:0-1327500 GCA_026586105.1 Hylodesmum podocarpum
GCTTATTGGTGTTTCATCCATGGTTACCGCTCTACGCTTTCCTGCCTTATTCCATTTTGATTTCTTTTCGCCGCGCACATGACCGCGAGGCTATGCGGTACATTTGCTATATATTATTGGGTTATTCAATTGTTTAAGAGTGATTGAACATTGGCGGTGAATGAAGATGGACACCCACCTGCGCGTATGAAGATCACGCATCTGCCACAAGTTCCTCTTGTGGGTTTTGCATCAGTGCACAATCATTGATATCAGTGACAGCGAAATTCCTCAGGTGGTGGTATTGCTAAGGAAGTGATGGAGACTATCTCGGAGGAAATGCTTAATAACGGCTTCCAGCAACGCCTTATTTATAAATTGGGCTTTGCGAATTGCATCGCTGCACACACAGCAAAAAAATTGCGTTCAGTTTTACGCGTGACCTATTATTTAGGTATTTGATCATAACTCAAGCGGCTACAATGACTAGATTAGAGGCATTCTTGGCAAATTAAAAGACTGCAATAGGAGCCAATCATGCTCAGATCAATGAGGAGGATATGGTAATGATGGCAGCATTGAAAAATGGCATTCAAGTCGACTGGGCACATGTTGTGATGGACAACATGCTCAAGACGAGAGGGCTATTTGATAACAAATGCCTCTATTCTCTGTTTATTTCACGTTTGCTTGAGCATTTTCAGGTAGATACCTCAAATGAAAACAGAGACTTGGTGAAGGAAATTCACATCATTGGAGACAAAGCAATGAAAATGATGCGACTGGCGAAGAATGATGCTGGATGGGTGCCAAGGGAAGAAGCACCACAACAACAGCACACAGAAGTTGCAATAAATCCACCTTCTGATGATGATGATTCGGCGGCTGAGGAGTACATCCCTAAATCCCGTTTTGAATCAATTGTCATTGATCAGCTGGATGAACTGGAAGCTACCACTGCCAAAAGATTGGACGAGATGGAGGCTGCAAACAATGCCCGCTTCTTGGATCTCAAGCAGCTGCTAGAATCCCTTCATACTCGCTTTGATGCACTCTAGTATTCCCTTCTTATCACTTCTCTCTCTTTTGCTTATTTATATACCAAATAGGGGGAGAATGGCTATAGGTTATCCTAGATAGGGGAGTAGTGTAGAGTAGCAAGTATTGAGTAGCATTTGTTTTGCGCTTTATGTTTGAACTATTGATTTCTCTTTAACTCTAAACATTTTACAATTTGGATATTTGAACTTGAACAATTCGATATGGTTGTAATATTTTTTTTCGTTAGGTTTTATATTCCGATTCTGTTCTTTCTAAATTCTTTTGGTCTTGATCTATGATTGTGAATTGAATCATGTCTTATATTTCTGTATGGATGACTCTACTTGATGACTGATAGTATAATGCTCTGTTTAAAATAGATTGTACAGTGAATCTGCATTGCATATACTGCGTATTTGGATATCTCTAACAATTGCAGGATTCTTAGAAGATCAACACACATCCTAAACCTCTAGGAAAACCTTGGTTGAGATTTGGTACATCAAAACCAAAAAGGGGGAGATTGTTGGACTTAAAGCTTGAAGGTGTTTTGGTGTCTCTCTTGGTGTTTTGCTTTTGATGTTATGTAATTTTGGTTTTCTTAGATGAAATGTAATTAGGAGTTTCCTATGTATTGATTGTTTAGTTTAGGCATGTATGTGGTTGTTCTTTGTTTGAATGCCCTGGAGAGCTTGACAATCTTGTGTGATTTCTCATGTGTCAAATGTTTGATTTCCCTCTCTAAGATATTTTGAAAATGTCTTTGGTAACCAACTGAGGTAATAGATTACCAACAGAAGGTAGTCAACTACCAACAATAGGTAATCAACTACCAACAACAGGTAATCAACTACCAACAGTAGGTAACAGAGTGTGGGAATGCATTTTCCACTGGAGTAATCGATTACCCCCTCGGGTTAATCGATTACCATGAGCCAAAATCACCCTGGAAATCCTTGCTCACTGGTTTAATCGATTACCAGCCTCTGACAGTCGATTACCCCTATCAGAAAATCATTAAGTTGCCTAAATTGAGTTTTTAATTGAACCTATAAATACTCTTTTCTCGAAAATTAACATAAGATCTTGGAACATAAGTTTTAGAAAAGTTCATACACTTTCATATTCTCTCTAAACTGAGTTTATCATCTTTTCCAAGAAACCCATAAAGAACTTCAAGAGTTCATCAAGTTTTCATAAAGAAAAGGCAAACTTGATCTTTTCTCTGACTAGGTGGCATTCATAGTGTTATCTTTTGTGATCAGATCTACACTCCAGGTGTTTTCTAAACTGATCTTTTGTTTACCTTTTTTTTGGTTTCTGGGTTATTACTCAAGGAGAGAGGTCTCTCTGGATAGAGTAAAGGTCTTTGAGAAGTGTGTTCTCAAAGGTTTGATCTTGGGTGTTCCAAGGTTAGGGAAGAACTGTCATTTGGGTTAAAGGACAGGTTTTTGGGTGTTTTGATTTCGTTTTTGTGTTGCTTGTTGCAGAGTGAATGTAAAAGAACACAAAAGGGATCATTTGATAGTGGAAAACCGATTGCAACAGTTGTTGGGTTGGGACTGTGATGGAGGACCATCCTCAAGACCATAATCTATGGAGGTGCAAGGGAGGAGAATTACAAGGTCCATGCTTAAGAGAATGGAAGAGCAAATTCAAGAGGAGTTGACTCAAGGTCAAAGTCAACAGTCAACTCATAGTCAACTGTTGACCACAAGTCAAAGTCAACAGTCAATCCTTGAAGACTCTACTCTAATTTTTAAGCCTTGTAATTTCCTTCAAGTTTTGTAATAATTTTCATTGGGCAATTAAGTGAGAATTGGCCTAAACTTGGAGCATGTAGCTCACGACCTCTCACATGTAATTTGAAGCACATTTCCATTGCATTTTGTGAGACAGTGACGCACACTCTCTTTGGAGAGAGTGGAAAGAGTGTGAATGCAAGATAGTGGAATTGCCACTCACCTTGGTGCAAGCTTAACCAAATGATTTGATTCTCAAATCTTTTGATTATGCTTGATCGTCCAAGTAAGCAAGTGATGCACCATGATTGATTCTTAACCCTTGATCATATAGTTCATCAATGATGCTAATTCATTTTGAGTCACATGTCTCATGCTTCTCAAGAATGAATTCGCACCCTATGATCCAATTTGTATCAAGTGGCTAAGATTGGCACTTCAAAGTCACATGAGTCATGCTTTGCCTACTTGAACCGTGACCTCTTGATGGCATCTCTTAACCTTGTGATCAAGGCTTGGACCGTGTGATGTGCCTAAGAGTTGGCTTTCCACATGTTGACCAACCTTGATCCTAAGGCTAGGATGCCATCCGAAACTCTCTTTCTAGCTTTAGTATATGTAGTGCATTTTGCATTGTAGGGAGGATCTTTTGATCATTTTTATGAATTGAGAATAGCTTGAGCTATCTTTGAGAGAGAGTTCTCTCTTGGGTTTCTTCTTAGAACCTTGAGTCTTATCAATGGATGCTTATCCTTGTGGCGATTCTTCCTCTTGACTTATTGCTTAGGCATGGCATCACCATCCTCTTGTTTTCTTCCATTTTCTATTTTCTTCTAAGTCCTTGAGTCATTGAGTCACTAAGCTTCCGCCACCCTTGTATTGCCGTGGAGATCCAATTGGAGAATGAAGATTGGGCCAATTCAAGCTTCCTTCCAAGCAAGCTTGTATCAGACTGGATGTAGGCAGTGGGCCGAACCAGTATAAATCACTATGCACTCTTCTTCTTCCTTATACTTTTTACTGTTTACCTTACATTGTTGTTATCACTGTTTAATTTCTGCAATTTTTTCGGTAATTAACTCGGTAATTGACTCGGTAATCAACTAAAACTGGAACAGTTAGATACTGATATTGATTACGACGCATATTGATTACTAACATGTTTCTGATTATTCCTTTTGGTATTTCCGTTGTGTATCTTTGATATTTCCTGTTTATCTGTCTCATCTATTGATAGGTAATCAAGAATAGTTTTGTTTGAATTAAAAGGAATTAGAAACTCGCGAAATTGGGCTATAGTGGAACTAGAATCTATTCACCCTCCCTCTAGATTCACCCATAGGGACCATCATTTTCATCTTCATCTTCACTTGGTCTCCTATTACTTCCTTAGGTGACAATGGCTTAAGGTGTACCTTGCGGCTAACATGAGTAAAAATGTAAGTATTTGCTACACCATCATGTAAGGCATGTCTATCATATTGTCATGGTCTACCTAATAGCATGTGAGTGGCTTCCATAGGAATTACATCACAAAGAATCTTATCACTATATTTCCCTATATTGAAAGCAACTAAAACTTGTCTATCAACTACCAATTCACCATTTTCATTTAGCCATTGAAATTTATAAGGTTTAGGGTGTGGGAAAGTTTTCAAACCAAGTTTTTCTATCAACCTAGTACTCACAATGTTTGTGTAACTACTACTATCAATTATTAAAGAGCAAACCTTCCCTTGTATGTTGCATCTTGTGTGGAAGATGTTTTCTCTTTGAGTCTCATCAAGCTCTTGGTAGGCACTTCCTAGCATTCTTCTAACTGTGAGAAGGTCACCCTCCTTGGCTAGCTCTTCACTTGAGGGGTTACTTGCGCTTTGGTCTTCATTATCACTTGAAGATTGGCATGACTCTTCACTAGTGACTCCTCCATCCATCCTCATGACCATGGTCTTCTTGTTAGGGCATTGGGAAGCAATGTGACAGTGACCTAGACACTTAAAGCATTTGATGTTAGATGGCTTAGAAATAGGTTTAGTCTCATCCTTACCCTTAGAGTTGTCTCGGCCAAAGTTAGAAAATGGTTTAGAGGAACCCTCATTCTTATGCTTTTCCTTCAAACTTGAAAACCCACTAGCACATGACTTCTTCATGGTGGATTTCCTCTTGATTTGAGCTTCTATCTTTTCGGCTTTATGTATGGCATCCTCCAAGGTTCTATAGCTTTGAAGCTCCAACACATCTTGTATCTCCCTATTCAAGCCATGAGTGAACCTTGCAATGGTAACCTCCTTCTCCTCTTGATAGCCCGCCCTTAACATAGTAATTTCAAGCTCCTTGTAATACTCTTGCACACTCTTACCCCCTTGTGTCAACCTTTGAAGCTTGATATGCAAGTCTCTCACATATGAATTCGAAACAAACCTTTCTCTAAGCGCATCTTTCAATTGGGTCCAAGATGTGATGGAAGGTCTCCTCCTCTTCTCGGCATCAATGAGAACTTGGTTCCACCAAACCAAGGCATACCCTTCAATCTCCAAAATGGCTAGATTGAGTCTCTTTTCTTCACTCAAGGTGGGATGACAAGAGAAAACTTGGTCAACTTTCATGACCCATTCTAGGTAGCTCTCGGCACCTCCCTCTCCTAGAAACTTTGGAAGCTTGATTTTTAGATTGACCTCCCTAGCACTTGGCTCATCATCTCCAAAGTATCTCCTCGGATTGAGTGGTTGCCTCATGGGTGTTCCTTGGCCAGCACCTCTCCTAGGCCTCCTCTCTTCCTCATACTCCCTATAAGCAACACTCTCATCATGATTGCTCCCTTCATCACTTTCCCTAGGTGGGTAGTAGTGTCCCCAATGACTTCCTCTCTCACTTCTACTACCTCCACTTATTTTTCTTCCTCCTTCATGGCCTTCCCTCTCTTTTCTCTCTCGGTCTTCTCTCAATCTCCTCTCTAGGTCCTCCCTCTTACTCATTTCTTCTCTAAACCGCCTATCACTATCACCTCTCAACTCATTCATCTCATGTTGCATATGATTGAACTTCTCGGTCATGAACTCCATGAGCTTCTTAGTTTTAGGTGACATGTTATTTTCCACACTACATGTGCTTTCCATGGCTGCAATGAAACGGTTAGTAATCAAAGTAAAATAATAAGTAAGGACCTCACCACTCATAAGTATTTCACTCAAAGTGTCACTTGTGTATATCACTCTTGTGTGGCTTTTTTCTAGAGTGTTCTCTCTTGCCTCTTGCCTCTTACCACTCAAACTCTTCTCAAGCTTCTTTAAAGAACCTCCTCTTGAGTTCAAATATGGTGTATTCCACGTGAAATAGGAAACAATTCTCCAACCAAGCTTAAGAGTTTCAAGAAAAAGACATACTCTAGACAAAACCAAGGAGTTTAAGAAGACAAGCAAATAAAGACTCAAATGAAAGAAATAAGCTACTCAAATTCAAGAATGAAGTGTAACAAGACAAAGGCACACTGGACAGCAAAGGAACAATATGATGCTGGATTGATCACTCACCAAGACAAGCAAAGAACAAGTGCAAACTTAAGTATGATAGTGATCACTTTTAGAAACCGATTTAGAGCCAAATTTAGAGTAATCAGTTCAATGAATTTTCAAACTATCAACACACTAATTTGAGATCAATAAAATGATGTAAGTGCAGTAATATATGTTGGCACAATTATCATATATAGCAAGTTTCAATGATGCATATATTTGAGTCAAAACAAGCTAGTCACAAGTACACACTACTAGGCAAATTTCCAAGCTACTAGTAATTTTACTAGGTGAGTGAGTGTGCTATGTCTTAGCTCTAAGTCCAATTTTTCTTGCTCAAATTTTCCTTTCACTTTGTTAACACTTTGATAGCTTGTTGGACAGATTCACAATCCACTAAAATTTCACTTCAAGTATTCAAAATTTCTAGTACTTTTACTAGTCTCTTTTCTAACTTTCTTTTGAATTTTCTCTCTTGTATTTTCTTGTTTTGATTTCTTTTCACTTAATTTCTTTTCTAACACTTGATTTATTTTCTTTTCTATTCTTTTAACTACTGGACCAAATTGTTTCTTGCCTAAAACATGCACTTTAAGCTCAATTACTAGTGCTAAGGCTACTACAAGGTGTAATAGGGATTTGGACCTATAGTAAGCACTCTACTAGCATGTATTGATGTTGATGTCTCAATTTTACAATGCATGAACTTGAATGTATAGAATTATAGGCTCAAGTGTAGTAGCAAAACAAGGGAAATAGGGCATACAACGAATTATAGCTCACGGTACACCAATTTTCACAAGGATTATAAGCAAAATTGATACTAGCACATAGAAACAAGTACTAATGGACAAGTAATTCAATGAATTGGAAATGACTATTACTTAAACTCAATTTGACCGAACCAAATACTGCATGTAAGTTGTATGTTGCCAGATTCACGAATCAAAATGCAGCAGGACACATGAACATACAAATTAGCACATAGATCAACAAATTGAACCGGTCAAAATTAAGAAATCAGACTAGAAACAAAGCTACAGAATCTAGACATGTATTTTATGGATTTTCATGGTTAAGGACTTAAAACAAACACAAGGATAACTAAATAGACTAGATCACCGAAACAAGGAAACACAGAAAATGCAGAAATCAAAATCAAGACTCAATGGACTCACGGTGTGAAGTTCTACTTGAAGAAGGAACAAGGTCATGATACCACTTGATGTAAGCCTTCCATGGAAGGATTACTAGTTGCCCAATCTTCAACTTCTTCAATTCAAACTCCACGGCCAGCAATGGTGATCCAAGGAACTCACACTCCAAAGAAGAAAGAAATTAGAAAATGGAAGCAAGATAAGGAGATGGAGACGCCATGCTTAGAAGCAATAAGTCTAGTGAAGAATTGCCACATGGATGATCACCATGATAATACTCACAAAGGTTCAATGAAGAAACCTTGAAGAGAAACCTCTCTCTCAAGCAAATGCTCAATTCATTAATTTGACTAAAAGTGATTATAAATTTGAAAATTCACAAGTATATACTAATGCTAATGTGGAACCAAGAATGGGCACCGTGTAGCATATGGAGCCTTGGATTGGAAGTTGATCTAACGTGTGGAAAGCCATAAACACATAACACAGATCAAAACTAGCAACCCAAAGACTCTAAAAGATCAAAAGGCCATGATTTGCTAAGTGATAATAGGCATGAGACATGTGACTCAAGGATTAAGTCTCCACCTCTTGATGTATTTTGGATCATGAGGCCGAGATTCCTTCTTGAGTTGGCATGTAAAATGTGACTCAAGGTTGAATCTTTGCCTCATGATTTAATCTATATCATGAGTCCTTGATTCACTCTAGCAAATGGTGCCTTAACCATGCATGCTAAGGAGATACGATCAAGGGTAAAAAAAGGAAAGGAGTGAGTGGAATTTCCACTCACTTTTCTCTCCCATCACTTCACTCTCTCTAAGGAGAGTGTGTGCCACTCTCTCTCCCAATTAAGCTAGGATTATTCTCTCCTAATCCTAAGTATTTGGTCGTGATATGTATCATCATTCAAAGGTCTCAAATTCAAGTTCAAATTTAACTACAAATACTCAAATAGCACTAAGACTATTACAAGGCTTGTTGACCAAGAAAAGTCCTTGAGAAGTTGACTGTTGACTTTGTTGTTAACTTTGACTATTGGTCAACTCTTTTTCTTCCTCTTCTTGTAATCTCCTAAGCATGGACCTTGTAATTCTTCTAGTGTCATTGTCTTCTAATGTTGGAGTGGATGGACCTCCATCATTAGGTGTGGTAGTCCTTCTAAATGTTGTTTTCTTCTTAGTTGAGCCTCTATTTTTTCAGCTTTATGTATGGCTTCTTCAAGATTGGTGTAGCTTTGAAGTTCAAGGATATCATGTACTTCTCTATTGAGTCCATGCACAAATCTAGCTAAGGTAGCCTCTCGATTCTCTTGGTACTCCGCTCTCAACATGGTGATCTCAAGGTCTTTGTAGTAGTCTTGAACACTTCTAGCATCTTGGACCATTCTTTGAAGCTTTGTGTGGAGGTCCTTTGAATAAGATGGTGTTATAAACCTCTCGTTAAGTGTTTCCAAGTAGAGATAATTGGTCTCACCCTTCTTTGAAGCTCAACTTATACTTGGTTCCACCACACTAGAGCATACCCCTCAAACTCCAAAGTAGCTAGACTCAACTTCCTTTCCTCACTAAGCATAGGATGACTAAGAAATACTTGATCCACCTTCATTGCCCACTCTAAATAAGTTTCAGCACCTCCTTCTCCAAGGAACTTAGGAAGTCTAATTTTCACGTTTCTTTCCTCAAACCTTGCCTCTTCTTCATATTGGTATCTTCTATAGTCATTGTATCTTCTCCTTTCCCTACGGTCTTCTATCCTGTCCCTCCTTCTCTCATAATCATAATCTCTTAACCCATAGTCCCCATCATAATTTCTCCCTTCCTCACTTCCCATGGATGACCTTTGACTCCTTTGACGATCCTCTCTCTTCACTCCTCCTCTCATTTCCTCTTCTACTTCCTCTCTCATTTTCTCCTCTATGTCTCCTTTCATTTTCTTCTCTATGTCTCCTCTCATTTTCTTCCCTAAATATTATTTCATTTTTTTCACATCTTTCATTCACACTCCCAACCATTGTAGTGTGTAATTTGTCCATTTTCTCTAACATCATCTCCATCATTCTTTAGGTCTGTGGTGAAAAGTCTTTGGTCACACTTGAAGAGCTAGCCATTTGCTACAAGAAAGGTTAGAAAATACAAGAGACAAGATAAATAAAGAAAACCTCACAACACTCTCTAAGTATTTCCCTCACTCTCTTGTGTTTTACACTTTAGAGCTTTTTCTCTATTATTTCTCTCTTGCCTTTTTTCCTCTCAAGTCTCACTTTAGACTTCTTAATAAAACCTCTTAAATCAATTATCCAAGTCTATTTTCCTTTATGAAAGAAGAACGATTCTACACTTGAGCTTAAGAAGTCCAAGGAAAACAAAACTCAAGACAAAACTCAAAGATGCCAAAAAGACAAGCAACAAAAGCTAAAATTTGAAGGAAATGACTACTCAAATTTGGAGAAGTATTTGTGACAAAGGCTAAACCAATAGTACAACAACTAAATGATGTAAAATGCTGGAATAATTTCAAACCAAAATGGAAACAAGTGACACACAATAAAGAAACAAATAGAGATGAAATCAACACCCACCAAGAAAAAATTTATGATCAAATTTTTTCTTTTGATTTTTTTTCACTTTTCTTATTTTTTTTCTTTTGTTTACTTCTTTTCAATTGTCTTTCTTTTTTCTTTTTTTTTTTGCTGGATAGAACACTCAAAAAAAATTTCAACCCAAAGCACTAAAAGTTTTAGTGCTAACAACAATAGAAATATCAAATAAGTGGTAATTTGGACTTGAATTGAATATTCTACTAGCATGTAATTGTGTAATACTCAAATTGTGCACATGTAACCATCAAAACTTAAGCATTCTAGGATTTAACTTTAGAGTCTTTACAATTACATAGTGTTAGTTCCAATAGTTCACATAGTTTAGAGTAGCTCGCAGTTTTCCACAGATTAGTTGTTGGACTTGAAGCTGAAGAAGTCGCCTCTTGTTTTCGTTTTGATATACTTGTAATTTTGATCTTTATGATAGATTGTAAATAGGAGCTTAATTGTATTGATTGTTTTTAGAATAGGCTTTGAGTGTGGTTTTTATTCAATCTTTTCCATAGAGAATTTGAATCTACTCTGATGATTTAAGCTAGAGAAGTTTTGGAACCCCATTTTGTTTTTGAAAAGTCAAAAACTTTGGTTTAAAAAGGTTTTAAGCTAAAGTAATCGATTACCACATAAGTGTAATCGATTACCAACAGTCTCAGAAAACAGGGGAACCCAAATTGCTCTGGAGTAATCGATTACCACTCCATAGTAATCGATTACTTCGTGCTTGAAGAAACAGAGAAGGCAAATTTTCTCTGGAGTAATCGATTACCTCTATCCAGTAATCGATTACCATACCAGAATTCATCTCAAAGAGCTTTTGAAACTGCTTTAAATAGAAACCTCTTTTGAATTGTTTCAAAGAGAGAGATCTTTTAAGTTTTTCAAAAAGGAAGGAAGAGCGAAAAAAAATCAATTTTTACACAAGAATTCTCTTCAAAGTTTTTAAAAAGATTTTCTCTTGAGATGAAGGTTGTGTGAATGATTGAATTCATTGGATTCTATCTTGATCAGTGCATACAGGACAGGTGTACTCTTATCTGATCTTTATCTTTTTTTGTATTCGGTTTTTGGTTTGAGACTCTAAAGAGAAAGGTGTTCTCTAGAAGAGTTGAAAAGTTTTTGAGAGAGGTACTCTCAAGGTTGGTTCTTGAAGGGATCTGTTGGACTTGAAGCTGAAGAAGTCTTTCCTAGTTTTAGTTTTGATATACTTGTAATTTTGATCTTTATGATAGACTGTATATAGGAGTTTAAATGTATTGATTGTTATATTTTAGGCTTTGAGTGTGGTTTTTATTCAA
The DNA here is from genome assembly GCA_026586105.1 of Hylodesmum podocarpum. Taxonomy (NCBI): domain Eukaryota; kingdom Viridiplantae; phylum Streptophyta; class Magnoliopsida; order Fabales; family Fabaceae; genus Hylodesmum; species Hylodesmum podocarpum. Next base: position 11,329 of record JALJEV010001403.1, read on the forward strand.
TCTTTTCATAGAGAATTTGTTTTAACTCTTGTAAGATGAGCTAGAGTAGTTTTGAACCCCATTTTGTTTTGAAAAGAACTCAAAAAACTTTGGTTTCAAAGTTTTAAGCTGAAGTAATCGATTACCAACAGACTTAGAAAACAGGGGAAATTAACTTTCTTTGGAGTAACCGATTACCACTCCATAGTAATCGATTACTTCGTGCTTGAAATACAAGGGAAGACAAAATCTCTCTAGAGTAATCGATTACCAACATCTGTAATCGATTACCACACCAGAATTCATCTCAAAATGGTTTTGAAACTGCTTTAAATAGACCTTCTTCATTTTGTTTTCAAGAGAGAGATCTTTTAATGTTTTAGAAAGGATAAAAGGAAGAGAAAAGCACTGGTTTACAAGTTCTGGAAACTCTCTTCAAAGATTTCAAAAAGATTTTCTCAAAGAGATGAATATTGTGTGAAGGAAGGATTGGATACATTTGGTTATCATTGTGATCAGAGCATACACACAGGTGTAATCTTTACTAATCTTTATCTTTTGTTTGATAGTTTTGTTTTGGTTTGAAAACTCTTAAGAGAAGGTGTTCTCTAGAAGAAGAGTTAAAGTTTTGAGAGAGGGACTCTCAAAGGAGATTCTTGAAGGATTCAAGAATTGGAGAGATATGTTCTTAGGTGAAGAACATAGAGAGTTTTGAGTATTTGATTTGTTTTGTGTTTGTGCTGAAGTTATTGTATTGAACACAAGATTATAGTGGAATACCAATTGCAACAGATTGTTGGGTTGGGACTGGATGTAGGCCGAAAGCCGAACCAGTATAAATCTCTGTCTACTCTCTTCTCTATACCTTGACTTTACTTTCCATTGATTTCTTGCATTATATTTTCCTGTATCTTTCCGCTGTTATATCTCTGGTACATTGCTTATAATATAGATAAAATTGAATCGGGAAAAAACGAGAAAAAGATTGCTTGAATTAGGGAACTTGAATTTATTCACCCCCGCTCTAGATTCATATAGGGACCAACAATTGTTATCAAGAGCTTTAACTAGTAAATCAATCTAGTAATCCTTGTTAGTTCCCTGGAATGGCTAGTAATCTTTTACCCTTCGCTGAAGGAGCTTCGATAAATAGACCTCCATTGTTCTGCGGTGATAACTATCCATTTTGGAAAGTTCGCATGAAGATCTTTATGGAATCTATTCACAGAAGTATCTAGCAGGCTGTGGTAAATGACTACAAAGTTCCAATAAAAATAGAAAATGGAAAAGAAATAGAGAAACCTTTTGAGGAATGGGACATGAATGAGATTAGAAGGGCTGAAAATGACGCTAAGGCCTTGAATATCATACACTCTGCTTTGAATTCTGATGAGTTTTTCAGGATATCAGCTTGCACAACAGCAAAAGAAGCATGGGAGCTTATCATGGTAACCCATGAAGGTACTGCTAAGGTGAGGAGAGCTAGGAAGAACACACTCATTCAGGAGTATGAGACATTCAGAATGTTCCAAGGAGAGTCAATCATGGAAATGCAAAAGAGATTCACACACATCATCAACCATCTCAAAGGACTTGGCAAGAACTTCATTGAAGAAGAGGTGAATGTCAAGATTCTGAAATCATTGAACAGAAAGTGGCAACCTACAGTGACAGCCATAACTGAATCAAAGAACCTTGCTGCAATGACAAGTGTTGAACTGTTTGGAAAACTTAGAGAATATGAAATGGACATGACTTGAATGGCGGATGAGGAGCAGAAAGACAAAAGAGCCAAAGGAATTACTCTCAAGATAGATCATACTGAAACTGAATCTGAATCCTCTGAAGACGGAAATGATTCACAAGAAAACCGAGTGAACTTAATGGTGAAGAAGTTCAGAAAGTTTATGAAGAACAACACTAAGAAGAAATTTGGTCAACCCAGAAAAGGAGTCAAGAAGCAGGATAACACTTCAGTCAAAGTAACTTGCTATGAATGTGGAAAGATTGGGCACTACAGGGCAGATTGTCCAACCTTGAAAAGAAGCAACAACACTGAAATGAGAAAAGCTGAGAATGAAAGAAATGCCAGAAAAGAAAAGAAGAAAAAGAAGGCATACATAGCTTGGGATGAAGGCTACACATCCTCAACATCTGAAAGTGAAGATGAGGAGGCGAATCTGTGCTTGATGGCTAAAACATCCAATGAGGTATGTGATATGAACTCAATTATGGATGATTATGATGAATTGCATTCTGCCTTTTGTGAGCTTTATAATCAAGCTGAAACCTTTGAAAAAGAAAACATAATTCTGAAAAAGGAAATATCCATGCTAAAACAGAGAATATGTGAACTAGAAAATGATATTTCGAAGTTAAAAGAACTCAACATCTCTGCAAACTATGTTCATATGAAACCTGGAAATACTAAGCATGCTAAATACACTTGCACATATTGCATGAAACCTGGACATAAATCATATAACTGCATGATTAGGAAGAAGGGGATTTCTAGTGGCAAATTCAAATGGATTAAGAAAGTAACCAGTAGCACTAACATGTATGGACCCAAGAGAAACTGGGTACCACCCACAAAATAAGTTTCTTTTCTCTTACAGGAAAGCCTGAACAGCAGAAGCTCAATTTGGTACTTAGACAGTGGCTGCTCAAGGCATATGACGGGTGATAGAAGGAACCTGAGCACCTTCACACCAAGAGAATCAGGATCTGTTGTATACGGAGACAACAACAAAGGAAAAATCCTAGGCTACGGTACTGTTGGATATAAGGCAAACACAGTGATAGAAGATGTATTGTTGGTCGATGGAGTGAGGTTCAATCTGCTGAGCATAAGCCAACTATGTGACAAGAACTACAGAATTGCTTTTGATGATGAACATTGTCTCATCAGCAACAAAGACTTAGATGAACTTCTCATGATTGGCAAGAGATCTAACAACATTTACATACTGGAAGTAGATCATTCTTCTCCTTACTCTACATGTTTAACTTCTAATGATAATCTGTCTTGGCTATGGCATAGGAGAATAGCACACATTGACACATTGCATTTAAATAAGCTTGTTTCTAAAGAGTTAGTTTTTGGTCTCCCCAAGATTAGATTTTCCAAAGAAGGACTATGTGAGGCTTGTCAAAAGTCCAAGTAGGCAAAAACATCTTTCAAAAATGTAAAACATGTTTCTACAAATCAACCGCTTGAACTCTTGCATTTAGACTTATTTGGTCCATCTAGGATAGCTAGTATTGGTGGAAATCTGTATGGACTAGTCATAGTAGATGACTATTCAAGATTTACTTGGGTTTTGTTTATTAAGAAAAAGGATCAAGCCTTTGGAGTTTTCAAGGTACTTGCCAAAAAGATTCAAAACAAAAAGGATTTGAAAATCAAAGCTTTAAGAAGTGATAATGGAACTGAATTTAAGAACTGCTTTTTTGAAAGGTTTTGTGAAAAACATGGGATATCACACTGCTTTTCAGCTCCTAGAACTCCACAGCAAAATGGAGTGGTGGAAAGGAAAAACAGGTCCCTTATAGAACTTGGGAGAACCATGCTGAATGAGCATATGATGCCTAAACATTTTTGGGCAGATGTTGTGAACACTACATGTTATGTTCTCAATAGAGTCTCTACAAGACCCATTTTGAAGAAAACCCCTTATGAGCTTTTCTATGGAAGAAAACCAAACATTTCTTATTTCAAAGTTTTTGGATGCAGATGTTTTGTTTTAAACAATGGCAAAGACCCTATTGGAAAGTTTGATGCAAAGGCTAATGAAGCCATTTTCCTTGGTTATTCAAACACCAGTAAAGCATATAGGATGTTTAATAAAAGAACAATGTGCATTGAAGAATCTGTCCATGTTAGATTTGATGAAACTAACACTGATGGAGGTCCATCTACCACAAACATGGAAGTCAATGATTCAAGGAGAGTTACAAGGTCAATGCTCAAGAGGATGCAAGAAGGAGAAGAGTTGAAGTTGACCCAAAGTCAAAGTCAACACGAAAGTCAACAAGTCTTCTTGGTCAACAAACCTTGTAATAGTCTTAGGATCATTTGAACTTATAATTAGTAATTAGGACTCAATAATTTTGGTTTAGCTTGGCAAGTGTATGCCACGGTTTGTAATAGCTAAGGAATACCGAAATTACATGTCCAAGTAGAAGAGAGTGGCACACACTCTCCCTAGAGAGAGTGGGAGAGATTTGGAGGGAAAGTTAGTGACAATTCCACTAACTCCTTTCAAATTGGACCGTGTGATCTATGCTCCATCAAGGGAGGAGAGTGAACCGTGAGAATGCATGCTTAATGCACTTAGGCAAGAGTGAATTAGCATCATTTGATCTAGATCCAATCAAGAGGCCAAAATTCAAAGTTGAGTCACATTTCTCATGCCACTCAAACTTGAATTCCGGCCACATGATGTAGATCCCATCAAATGGTGGTAATTCAAACTTGAAACACATGTTTCACACTTCCTTGAGGTTGCACCGTGGCCACTTGATCACTTACTAATCCTAGGGAAGAGATTAGTGATCCGTGTGAGGTGCCTCTCATTGCTTGCCACACGTTGATCCTATTACTAATCCAAGGATTAGGAATGGATCTTGGATTCAAATTTTTGGCGCCAAGCATGCTAGTATAAGTAGTAAATTTTGCTGAATTGTAATCACTTTTGATGAATTTAGAAAGAAGCACATTGCTTATGAGAGAGAAAGTTCTCCTCTAGGTTTCTTGAGAAAACCTTGTTTGAGTCTTATCATGGTGCATTCTCCATGTGGCGATTCTACCTAGAGCTTATTGCTTAGGCATGGCGCTCCTCATCTTCTTCTCTACTCCATTGTATACCTTTCTTCTTCTTTGAGTGTTCAATTCCGCAATTTACTCCATCTAGCCGTGAGGTTCATGCTTGTTGAAGTGAAGATTGGGCAAACTAGTGAGACTTCCATGGAAGGCTTACATCAAGTGGTATCAAGAGCTTGTTCCTTCTTCAAGTGGAATTTCATATCCGTGAGTTTAAACTTCTAGATCTTGAATTTTCTTTTGAATTTTCTTCATCCTTGAGTCATGTTCTTGTTCATCTTTGAGTTCCTTGAGTTGTCTTGAAATCTTGTTGAGAAAATCATTCAAAGTAGCCGTTAGCCGTGTATTTTAAGTTATCTTCAAATTTTGTTCGGTGCATTGTGTAGATCCGTGTAGTAGCTTGTGTTTTGATTTTGAATCTGGAAAATATGTCATGTATTCATTTTTTGTTCGGTCAATTCATGTTCAATTAGTAGTAATTACTAATTTCATAAGTTCAACATCAATTAGCACTTGATTCTTGCTTCTAGTATCAATTTTGCTTTCAATTGATGAGTAAATTTCCAAACCATGAGCTATACACCGTGTGAATTCTGTTTCCTCTGTTTTTGGTACTGCACTTGAGCCTATAATTCTGTACATTCAAGTTCATACATGCAAAATTGAGACATCAACATCATTACATGCTAGTAGAGTGCTTACTATAGGTCTAAAGCCCTATTACACCTTGTAGTAGCATTAGCACTAGTAATTGATCTTGGAATGCTTGTTTTAGACAAAACATATCTCGGTCCAGTAGCTTAGACAAAAGAAAAGAAAAGAAAACAAGTGATAGAAAAGAAATCAAGTGAAAAGAAATCAAAACAAGAAGAAAACAGGTGAGAAAATTCAAAAGAAAGCTAGAAAAAGAGCCTTGAAAAGTACTAGAAATTTTGAGTACTTGAAGTGAACTTTAGTGGACTTGTAAATGCTGTCCAGCAAGCTATCAAAGTGTTAAAGAAGTGTTAAGAAAATTTGAGCAAGAAAATTGGACTTAGAGCTAAGACATAGCACACTCATTCACCTAGTAAAATTACTAGTAGCTTGGAAATTAGCCTAGTAGTGTGTACTTGTGACTAGCTTGTTTTGACTCAAATTTTTGCATAATTGAGACTTGCTGTATTTGATACTTGTCCAGCCATATATTACTGCACTTACATCATTTTTATTGGTATCAAATTAGTGCAATAATAACTTGAACACTGCTTGTGCCGCAAGCCCCAAAATTGTGCTCAAAACCGTTCTCAAAATGATCACTACCAAAATTTGAGTTTGTATTTGATTATTTGCTTGTCTTGGTTAGTGATTGATCCAGCATATTCTCTAATTCCTTGCTGTCCAGTTTGTGCCATTGTCACATATCATTTCATTCCTTGAGTTTGAGTATCTTATTCCTTCATTTTAGCTTTTATTGCTTGTCCTTTTGGAATCTTGAGTTTTGTCTAGAGTTTTGCCATTTTCTTGGAATTCTTGAGCTTGAAAGTAGAGTTGTTCCTCTTTCACATGGACTTGTAGCCATATTTGTGCTTGAGTTGAGGTTCACCTAAGAAGCTTAAGAGGAGAATTGAGTGGTAAAAGGTTAGAGAGAACACTAGAGAAAGAGCCACTAAGAGTGCATACACGAGTTGATATTTGAGTGACACACTTAGTGAGTGGTAAGGTCCTTGATTATTATTTTCTTTGTGTACTAACCCTTTCATTGCAGCCATGGATAGTTCACTTAGTGTTGGAAATGATTTGTCTCCCAAGACTAAGAGAATGATGGACTTCATGACGGAAAAATTCAACCATTTGCAAAATGAGATGAATGAGTTGAGAGAAGATAGTGAAAAGAGGTTTAGGGATGAAGGGAGTAGGAAGGGCCGAGAGGTAAAAGGAAAGGGATACTATGAAGGAGGGAGTAAAACCAATAGAGGAAGTAGAAGTGAGAGAGGGAGTCAAGGAGGACACTACTACTCACCTAGAGATAGTGATGAGGGTAGTAACCATGAAGAGAGTGATGCTTATAGGGAATATGAGAATGAGAGAGAGCATAGAAGACCATCCCTACCGGATCGGACATGGTTCTAGTCTTCTCCGCTTGAGAGGGAAAGACCTTTGGGAATGACCGAGGCACCTATAGGAGACAACCTTTCATGCATAGGAGGTATTTTGGAGAGGAGGAGCAAAGAGGTTGGGAAGCCAATACTAGGATTACTCTACCAAAGTACCTAGGAGAAGAAGGAGCCGAAGGCTTACTTGATTGGATCATGAAGGTTGACCAAGTGTTTTCTTGCAATCCTACCTTGAGTGAAGAGAGGAGACTCAACCTTGCCATACTAGAGTTTGAGGGATATGCTTTGGTTTGGTGGAACCAAATTCTCATAGATGCCGAAAAGAGGAGGAGACCTTCCATTATCTCTTGGACACAATTGAAGGACGCTCTTAGAGGGAGGTTTGTTCCTAAATCTTATGTGAGAGATTTGCATGTCAAGCTCCAAAGGTTGACACAAGGAGGAAGAAGTGTGCAAGAATATTACAAAGATCTTGAGCTTACTATGATGAGGGTCGATTGCCAAGAAGAGAAGGAAGCTACCTTAGCAAGGTTCACCCATGGATTGAATAGGGAGATCCAAGATATCTTGGAACTTCAAAGCTATAAGACCTTGGAAGAAGCTATCCATAAGGCCGAGAAGATAGAGGCTCAAATGAAGAGGAAGTTCACCATGAAGAAGTCCTATACTAGTGGTTCTTCAAGTTGGAAGGAAAGGCAAAAGAAGGAGGGTTCATTCAAGCCTTCTTCCAAGTATGGCCGAGAAGACAAAGGCAAGGATGTTCCTAAATTAAATTCTAAACCATCTAACATCAAGTGTTTTAAATGTTTAGGACATGGACACATTGCTTCTCAATGCCCAAACAAGAAGACCATGGTGATGAGGATGGATGGAGGAGTCACAAGTGAAGAATCTAACTACTCTTTAAGTGAGCATGAAGGAGAAGGTGCAAGTGAGCATTCAAGTGAAGAGTTGGCCGAAGAAGGTGACCTCCTCATGGTGAGAAGGATGCTAGGAAGTGCCTACCATGAGCTTGATGATACTCAAAGGGAAAACATCTTCCACACAAGATGTAACATACAAGGGAAGGTTTGCTCTTTGATTATAGATAGTGGTAGTTGCACAAATGTGGTGAGCACTAGATTGGTAGAAAAGCTTGATTTGAAAACTTCCCCACACCCTAAACCATATAAGTTACAATGGCTTAGTGAGAAAGGTGAATTAGTAGTTGATAGGCAAGTTTTAATTGCTTTTACCATAGGAAGATATAGTGATGAAATTTTATGTGATGTAGTTCCTATGGAGGCCACTCATATGCTACTAGGAAGACCTTGGCAATATGATAGACATGCTTTGCATGATGGTGTAGCTAACACTTATGTCTTTTCTCATGTTGGCCGTAAGGTACATCTCAAGCCATTGTCACCAAGGGAGGTTATTGAAGATCAAATCAAGATGAAGATGAAAAGAGAGGAAGAAAAGAAAGCCTTGGCCGAGAGTTCCAAGGCAAACCAAAAATCTAAGGGCTCGGCCGAGAGCTCTAAGAAACCTTCAAAGCTTACTACTCCAAACCCTAAGCCTAAAAGCAAGAAGGAAAAGGCCAAGAGTAGTGAAGATACTAAAGGAAGTTTCTTGATTGAGAAAGGAGAGGTTAAGAGGGAATTCCTAGCTAGAAAATCTATGTACTTATGTTTACCTTCACCTTTAATTTTGAGTGCTACATGTATAGGTGATCAAAGTGCTTTGGATGACTTGCTAGAAGAGTTTGGAGATGTATTCCCCAAGGAGATACCTCACGGCCTACCACCATTGAGAGGGATAGAGCACCAAATTTACCTTATTCTGGGTGCACCAAATTTACCTTAGGCCAACCTATAGAACCTCACCTCAAGAAACACATGAAATAGAGAGGCAAGTGCAAGACCTACTTAGCAAAGGTTGGGTGAAGGAGAGCTTGTCTCCATGTGCTTCACCCGTGATACTTGTTCCTAAGAAGGAGGGAACATGGCGCATGTGCACGGATTGTAGGGCAATCAATAACATCACCATAAGGTATCGTCACCCCATCCCTAGACTTGATGATCTTTTAGATGAGTTGCATGGGTCCACTATTTTTAGTAAAATAGATCTTAAGAGTGGATACCATCAAATTAGGATGAAGGAAGGGGATGAATGGAAAACGACCTTCAAAACTAAGTTTGGTTTGTATGAATGGCTTGTGATGCCTTTTGGATTGTCAAATGCGCCTAGTACCTTCATGAGGTTGATGAATCATGTCTTAAGAGAGTTTATTGGAAAGTTTGTTGTAGTGTATTTTGATGATATTCTTGTATATAGCAAATCTTTTCATGAACATTTAGATCATTTGAGACATGTTTTATTAGCTCTTAGAACACAAACCTTATATGCTAACAAAGATAAATGCACATTTGCCACGGATAGTGTCGTGTTTCTCGGTTTTGTTGTGAGTTCTCTAGGTGTACAAGTGGATGAAGCAAAGGTGAAAGCTATAAAGGATTGGCCGACCCCTACAAGTGTGAAGGAAGTGAGAAGCTTCCATGGCTTGGCAAGTTTCTATAGGCGGTTTGTCAAAGATTTTAGTACCATTGCTTCACCATTGAATGAGCTAGTAAAGAGGGAAGTACCATTTCTTTGGGAAGAACCTCAAGAACTTGCGTTCAATTTACTTAAGGAAAAACTTTCCAATGCTCCTATTTTGTCTTTACCTAATTTTTCACTAATTTTTGAGCTTGAGTGTGATGCCTCAAATTTAGGTGTTGGTGCGGTTTTAATTCAAGAAGGCCACCCCATTGCTTATTTTAGTGAGAAGTTAAAGGGAGCACAATTGAACTACTCCACCTTTGACAAGGAGTTATATGCATTGGTGAGGTCATTCCAAACTTGGCAACACTACTTGCTTCCCAAGGACTTCATTGTGCATTCGGATCATGAAGCCTTAAAATACCTCAAGAGCCAAGGGAAACTCAACAAGAGACATGCTAGGTGGGTGGAGTTCATAGAGACTTTTCCTTACATCATCAAGCACAAGAAAGGGACCACAAACATTGTAGCCAATGCCTTGAGTAGGAGGCAAGGAGTGAAGCATGCCGAGAAGATCCAAGAACTACATGCTAAGGTTAAAACAAGAATTGAGAAGAAGAATGCACAATATGCCAAGGCCCATAACAAGAACCGCAAGCCCTTTGATTTCAAAGTGGGAGACTTGGTGTGGTTGCATCTTAGAAAAGAGAGATTTCCCAATTTGAGGAAATCTAAATTGCTCCCTAGGGGAAATGGACCTTTTAAAATCATTGAGAAATTAGGCCCTAATGCTTGTAAACTTGACCTTCCTCAAGATTTTGGTGGAAGTAATTCTTTTAATGTTTGTGATCTTTCCCCTTTTGTAGGATTTGAGGAAGATGACAACTTGAGTACAAGTTGTGTTCAAGAAGGAGGGTTTGATGGAGGTCCATGACACACGCGCCGAACGTGCGTCAAATAATTCCAAAGCCTAGCTACTACTTTGAAGTAATAGTGGACTCGGATCGTTTCCCTACGGATTACTTTGTTACTTCTCTATAGCCGAAATTTTAAATGCAATTTTGGGGGTTTTTGTGTAGAGGAAAAATTAAAGGCAATTAAATAGTAAAAATTAACCAATGACAGTAATTAAACAATAATTAAAAAGCAATTAATAGATTATTAAAAGGCACCAATCCGATCTCTGTCAGATCCCAATTTCCCTCATTGGTTCAACAAGATAAAGACACTCATCTATGCAGTGCATTGAAACCGAGATCTCTGCATGTCAACACTGAACTAGCGCTCTAAGATCTTAGAGAATTATCATCGAACACTTGGTGGCCTTTAAACTCACACAATCGCATGAGAGCACACAACTTGGTTCCGAATCATATAATTAGTTCTCTGCATTCATTATCAATCAACAATGACAGAATCAACAATCTAAATCCAAAATATTAATCAACATAATGGAATTAAAATTATAGAATCCAAAACGAGTACTTATGCAATTGAAAACGGAGAACCTAAGGAAATTAGGGATCCTATTGAGATCAAATTGGTTGAAGAAATTAGTTGCGCATAATTGAAATTAGACTAAGCATAAATTGGGATTGCATATTAGAAGAATTAAATTGCAAGAAGGGAGAGAGAACGAGAATTGGAATGGCAAACCTGAAAACCCTAGCAAAGCGACTTGAAAGGAAAAAAAAACAATGCCGAAAATTGAAATTGATTGAAAGGTAAAAAGTGTCTACAATTTTCTGAATTGGGGTATTTATAATAAGTGAGTCATGTGCTAGTCACATGACTTTAAGTGACTTAGGGTGCAGGGTTCAAAGCCCACCCAATGCAAACATTTAAATGGTCCAATTATATGATTTGAAATGGGCCTACACTAATTCTTCACGCTGGAATTCCCGCATCAATTTCGTGCGTCACTTTCAAGGCAATTTTCACACTAGATGCGGTCCGAATTGGCTCTTCATGTCTTCATAGCTTTTGTAGCTCTTTCAGTCCTCTTTAATTTGACATAAAATGGAGCTCAAACAGATTTCTGTAGTGAGAGTTATGCCTTTTTTAGTGAACCTTGTAAAAACTGGAAATTTTAACGAATTAGAACAAAAATAAGCACTTAAGGCCCAAATGAGCCCAAACTCTTAAATGCACTAAATCATGCTAATTGACCATTAATAATGTTGTAACATGATGTATTAAATGCAGAGAAATTGATCAAAATAATGATTCATCAAATTCCCCCACACTTATCCTTTTGCACTCCTGGGCAAAACTAAGTCCTAATGAAAATGTTAAATCGGATGCAAAATTTCATCTGATTTAAGTTATTTCATACTCTAAAAAATAGTTATCAATGCCTCGAACTGAACATAGCGATCGAGCACAATCAATCCAATAATTACAGATTACAAGTATTAAATAATTCCTCGAGATAGTACCAATCGACAGTGAATTAATCATGTAAGTTAATTATAAGCAATGACCTCACCAGAAGTATATCACTCAAACTCTCAAGTGTATCAGGCAAGTGTTTACTCTCAAATCATTAAAGTGAACATCATTTTACCATAGGCTTGCAATCACTCTAGCTCTCTACCACCAATAATCACAGTCATGCATGATTCAAGAGGACTTGCAAAGGATGTAATGGGGGCCAAGGATAAAGGTTTGATAAATTTGGTCAAGTGACTACTATTTCACAGATATTGAAATCAACATCAACAGATTACAAAAGATATCAAAATTACATAATAAATCTGCAAAGTTGTTATTTCAACAACTGCTTAAGTACTTAACTCATTTTGCACACTTATTCAGATTAAAATTTTGCTATTTTGCTCTTATTTCTTTTTCTTTTTCCATATATTTTTTCTAATTTTTTTTCTTGTCTTTTTTTTCAATTTGTTTTTTAGTTTTAGTACTTATTTTTCTTTTTCACCCATATCAGTCTCAAATAGCAAAATAGTACTAAGATAACATTTACATGAGTGTGCTGGTCAAAAAGCAACCAAAATGTATCAGTTCTGAAACTCAGACCCAAATCATATTAATTGCAATATTCCACCCCCACACTTTTTTTTTCGCACGTCCGAGCGGACACCCTTACACTTATCGCTTCACATAACCAAAAGATGAACAATTAACTCAATATCTCGAAATCAGGACAACATTGTTTTACTCTTAAGGCTTGTAATATAGGTAGTGAAAGAAATGGTTTCAAAGCAAAGGGGCTAACAAGGGATAAAATGCAAGGTAGGCTATTTGGTCAAGTGGGGAAAATAGAACCGAATGCCTCAATCATGATCATGCACTAAGTGATAAGATGCAGCTTTGAAAAGAATAAAAGCAAGTTCGAAAAATGACATCCACTAATGGCATATATCACACCGAAAGAAAGGGAATGGCATGCAGATGAATCCCTTCAAAACAGGCCCAAAGACTCACAAGTTCAATATTGTCAAATACTTATCAGAAACAATACATAACCAATTCATACCAACTAGTCCAACATCTATCAGAGGAATATATCAATACCACAAAATAATAAAAAGAAATTAACTCAGCTCAGATTCCAGTTCAGATTCTCAACATATAAACCATAATGCGGATGTACTAATAATCACACGTAATCACAAAATCTCCAATTCAAAAAATAAAATGAAACAAAGCATGGAAATCCTAATTAATCCTAATTAAAGAAGGTGGAAAGATAGGAAATGAATGAAAACATAACGGAAAAGAGTGGAAGGAGAAAAGAAAACTCCCTCGCCGCGCTCAAAGTGGCGGTGTGTCCTGCAAGTGTGACAATCTCCCGCTCGCGGGCCGCTTGATGGAGCTCTCATGATAGTGCTTTAAGCGCGCCCGTTCACCATGAATGTATTCCCCGTTCGATCATCTTTAAGTTCAACCGCACCAAAGGGAAAAACATTAGTAATCACAAATGGACCATCCCACCTAGATTTAAGTTTACTGTGCATAAGCTTGAGGCGAGAATTAAAGAGAAGAACTTTCGTTCAACCGAAAACTCCTATGAAGGATTTGCCGATCATGGAAGGCTTTGGTTTTCTCTTTATATATGCGTGAACTTTCATAAGCCTCCAATCTCGGCTCCTCTAACTCTTGGAGTTGCGGTTTCTCTCTCGCTCCGATTGGTCCAAGTCCATATTACACCGCTTGACTGCCCAGAAAGCACGGTGCTCAAGTTCCACAGGGAGGTGGCAGGCCTTACCATAGATCATCCTGTAAGGAGTCATCCCAATCGGGGTCTTGTAAGCAGTTCGGTAGGCCCATAAAGCGTCATCCAAACAATTGCTCCAGTCCTTCCTGTTGGAACCCACAGTCTTCTGTAGAATGAGCTTGATCTCCCTGTTAGAGATCTCGGCTTGTCCGTTAGTCTGCGGGTGGTAAGCAGTGGCAACCTTATGGAGTACTCCATATTTCCTCAGTAAAAGGTCCATGCTTCGGTTGCAGAAATGTGTACCCTGGTCACTGATGATGGCCCTGGGAATACCAAACCTGCAAAATATATGGGAACGAACAAAATCTACTACAACAAAGAGAATCGTCGACCCCTAGTGGCTTTCGCCTCAACCCATTTAGAGACATAATCAACAGCGAGCAGGATGTAAGTAAACCCGAATGAAACAGGAAACAGTCCCATGAAATCAATGCCCCAAACATCAAAAATATCACAAAATAATATGGGTTGTTGAGGCATCTCATATCTACGAGAAATATTTCCTATTTTCTGACACTTATCACAAGATTTGCAATATTCATAAGCATCATGAAATAAAGAAGGCCAAAATAGTCCAGAGTCTAACACTTTCCTAGCAGTCCTCCTAGGTCCAAAATGACCACCACAAGCAAAAACATGACAGAAGGCAAGAACAGATGCAAACTCATACTCAGGCACACATCTCCTAATAATCTGGTCACTACAAAATTTCCACAAATAGGGATCATCCCATACATAATGTTTAGAATCACTTTTAAGTTTCAATGCATGAGCCCTAGTGAAATCTCCAGGAATTAAACCAACAACCAGATAATTTACAATGTCAGCATACCAAAGGGATGAGAATTTACCTTGCAGCAGTAAAAGCTGCTCATCTGGAAAATTATCCGCAATGGGGGAGAGTGAGGTAGGCAGATGGATGCGGCTAAGGTGATCAGCCACCAAGTTCTGAGCTCCGCTTCTATCCTTAATCTCAATATCAAATTCTTGGAGCAGAAGCATCCATCTGATGAGTCTGGGCTTGGCATCTGCCTTCTTCAGAAGGAACTTTAAAGCTGCATGATCAGTAAAAACAACAATCTTAGCATTTAACAAGTAAGACCGAAATTTATCTAAGGCAAATACAACAGCTAAAGGCTCCTTCTCTGTAGTGGTGTAATTGGACTGTGCTGAGTCCAAGGTCTTGGAGGCATAAGAAATGACATGGGGAGCTCTATCTCGCCTCTGAGCTAGGATTGCACCAACTGCATAGTTGGAAGCGTCGCACATCAACTCAAATGGAAGGGTCCAATCCGGTGGTTGGATGATAGGAGCAGTGGTCAAGCACTTCTTAAGTTGATTGAAAGCATCCTTGCATGAGTCAGTGAAGAGAAAATCCGCATCATGTTGAAGTAAGGTGGTGAGAGGCTGGGCTATGTGGCTGAAGCCTTGGATGAATCTCCGGTAGAAACCTGCATGGCCAAGAAAAGAGCGAACTTCCCGCACAGAGGCGGGGTAAGGCAAAGCAGAAATAACTTCTATCTTAGTAGGATCTACCTCAATTCCTTTCTTAGAAATTACATGCCCTAATACAATACCAGACTCGACCATGAAATGACATTTTTCATAATTCAACACGAGATTGCTTTCAATGCATCTATTCAAAACCTTTGCTAGACTACTCAGGCAATCATCAAAACAGGAACCATAGACAGAAAAATCATCCATGAATACTTCCATACACTCCTCCAAGAAATCAGAAAAGATGCTTACCATGCACCTCTGAAAGGTGCCAGGTGCATTGCAGAGTCCAAAAGGCATCCTTCTGTATGCATAAGTTCCGAAGGGGCATGTGAAAGTAGTTTTATCCTGGTCCTCTGGTGCTATGTGGATCTGGAAGTAACCTGAAAAACCATCCAGAAAACAGTAATGAGATTTACCAGCTAAACGCTCAAGCATCTGATCAATAAAAGGTAAGGGATAGTGATCTTTTCGAGTAGCCTGGTTGAGTCTTCTATAATCAATGCAGACTCTCCAACTGTTCTGGATTCTGGTGGGTATCAGCTCATTCTTCTCATTTGCCACCACTGTTACTCCAGACTTCTTTGGTACAACTTGAACTGGACTTACCCACTGGCTATCAGAGATCGGGTATATAATGTCAGCTTGAAGAAGCTTAGTGACCTCTTTCTTCACAACATCCAGAATAAGTGGGTTAAGTCTTCTCTGAGGCTGTCTAACTGGTTTAGCTTCATCTTCCAATAATATCCGATGCATGCAAGTAGTGGGGCTAATACCAGGGATGTCTGCAAGGGTCCATCCAATCGCCTTCTTGTGTATCCTCAGAACATCAAGCAATTTGGCTTCTTGATCAGATGAAAGGTTCTGGGCTATGATTACTGGTAGCTTCTGATCCTCCTCTAAGTATGCATATCTGAGATGCTCAGGAAGTGTCTTGAGTTCTAGCTCAGGTGGTTGCTCAATAGAAGGTCTGACAGTGGCATAGTTGAGCAACTCAGTTGAGCTAGTGGTACCTACAAAATGATCAGATGGGTGAGAAGCAGCTTTAGGCAGTCCATACAAAGCATTATATCCAGAATCAGAATTAAGACTGACTTCACTGTTCACGTCAACCATAAACTTGGATGCAGAGATATCAGTACCAGATGAACTCAATTCAGATGCAACAGCTATAACATACTCACACATGGGCATATCAGGATAATCAGTACAAACATGGCACCAAGAATGAGTATCACAATCACAGCTCAAAATAGATGCATCAGATAATTTCAAATCAATCCTACAAGATGAATCATCAACCATACAAGTATCATGCATAGATTCCAGAAACTCATCTATCATGTCATCAATAACATCTATTCTCAAAACAGAATGTTCTTCCCTAGGTTGTCTCATGGCATCAAAAATATTAAATTTAACAATGCTATCACCAAACTCCATGGACATGGTACCAGAATGCACATCAATTTTAGTCCTAGCTGTTTTCAGGAAAGGTCTACCAAGAATAATGGGTGAGCTACTACAACCTAATTCACCCTCCATCTCAAGAATATAGAAATCAGCAGGAAAAATTAATTCATTCACCCTAACTAAAACATCTTCAACTAAACCAGCAGGGTGTGCATTACTCCTATTAGCTAACTGTATCACAACACCAGTAGCTTTCAGAGGTCCTAATCCTAGAGACTTAAAAACAGATGTAGGCATGACATTAATAGAAGCTCCTAAATCTAACATGCAATCATCGAATTTATAATTTCCAATAATACAAGGAACAGAAAACGTCCCCCGGATCCTTGCACTTTGGTGGCATGGGCTGAATGAGTGCGAGACACATTCTTCCGAGACTAACTCGCTCATGGCCTGCTAGCTTCTGTTGTTGGTGCACAATTCTTTCAGAAACTTTGCATATTTAGGGATTTGGCGGATTGCGTCCAAGAGGGAATGTTGACCTCCACCTTGCGGAAGGTGTCAAGTATCTCCTTCTCCAATGCTAACTCGGCCAATTTCTTTGAATGGGAAAGTCTTTGAGGAAAAGGGACTGTAGGGGGAGGAATGGACTCAGATGTGTCTGCATGTGCAGTACTTTTATCTGTAGGTGGTGGCGGTTCATTGGCTAGCCTCTCAGGCGGGTTAACTTGCTTCCCAGATCTCAAGGTAATGGCACTCACATTCTTGTCATGTGAGTTCGGATTTGGCACAGTCTGAGAAGGCAAGGTAGAGGATGAGGATGCAGGGGACTGGTTCTGATTAATAGCATTAGCCAGTTGGCCAACGTGTCTGCGCAGGCTCGAATGGTGGCCTCGATCCTCCGCTGAAACCGCAATCTATTAGTGGCCATTTGCTTCATCAACTCCTCCAAGGAAGGGCCACTGGAAGCCTGCTGAGGTGCAGGTTGTGGTGGCTCCCTTTGTTGCTGAAAGGGAGGTCTGTATTGATTGTTGGAGGGTTGCCAATGCTGCTGAGACTGCCTATTCTGTTGAGGCTGCCAATGTTGCTGCTGATTGCTTGGCACATGAAATTGTTGGTTTTGGTTCTGATTCCCCCATCTCAAATTGGGGTGATCCTTCCAACCAGGGTTGTAGGTGTTGGAGTAAGGATTATTCTGAGGTCTCCCAGGGAACACTCCAGCAGCTGCTACAGTAGGGTCCTGCTGGTACCCTTCCTGCAAGGTTGGACAAACATCAGTAGAATGATAGGGATCAGAACATATACCACAATTTGCGCTCGACGGGGCTGCAACTGCTACGTTGGCTGTCTGTGTCACTGCTAACTGTCTGACCAAAGAGGTGAGCTCATCCAATTTGTTGGTCAGAATCTGTTGATCTGCATATGGGGAATGTGATGGTGCAGGTGTAGAGGCTGATCTACTGGATGGTGTGGACTGAACATGGTATACACTGTTGCTTCTGGTGCCAAACTGTTGGGCATTTGCAGCCATGTTAGAAATAAGTTCTCTGGCTACAGTTGGGGTCTTATCCACCAAAGCACCTCCACTTGCAGCGTCTACCATGTTGCGGTCCATGGGTAAGAGTCCCTCATAAAAATACACAATAAGTAGTTGATCTGTGATCTGATGATGAGGGCAGCTAGAGACCAATCTCTTGAACCTCTCCCAGTACTCATGCAAGTTCTCCCCATTAGCTTGTCTAATTCCACAAATCTCCTTTCTGATGGATGCAACTCTAGAAGCTGGGAAGTATTTCTCCAAAAAGATGCGTTTCATGTCACCCCAACTCCTAATAAATGTTGGTTGCAGGTAGTACAACCAGTCCTTAGCATTCCCATCAAGTGAAAATGGGAAGGCCCTCAACTTAATGTGCTCTTCATCAATTCCGTGGGGCTTCATAGTGCTACACACTACATGGAACTCCTTCAAATGCTTATGGGGATCTTCACCTGCTAGGCCATGAAACTTAGGCAAAAGATGGATTAATCCAGATTTTAACTCAAAGTCAGCATCAAGTTCAGGATATTCAATGCACAAGGGCTAGTAATTGACATCAGGAGCAGACAATTCCTTAAGAGTTCTATTATCCATATTTGCAATATTTTTAGTAGGTATAATATTCCTGTTACGTGCATTCCTACTATTACGAATGATTCTCTCAGGTTCAGGATTTAATGCATTCAAATCAGTACTTCTACTTCTAGTGTTCATGCATCAAAAGCTAACAATAATAGTAAAAATAGCATCAATAGCACTAACAGTAGTATCTCACAGCACTCAGCTCTAAATTGTTGTCAGTATGCACCAAATGACCAAAATAAATTGCAAAACAGTATCAAATGATTTTTTTAAAATTATTGAACTTATTAAATGTAACCTAACCTATCCTAAGTCTAATAATAAAAAAAAATAATAAAAAAAAAATGCATATAAACAATGAGAATTAACAAAGCAATCCCCAACGGCGCAAATTTGACACACGCGCTACTAACGTCGTCAAATAATACCAAAGCCTAGCTACTACTTTGCAAAGATAATAGTGGACTCGGATCGTTTCCCTACGAATTACTTTGTTACTTCTCTATAGCCGAAATTTTAAATGCAATTTTGGGGGTTTTTGTGTAGAGGAAAAATTAAAGGCAATTAAATAGTAAAAATTAACCAATGACAGTAATTAAACAATAATTAAAAAGCAATTAATAGATTATTAAAAGGCATCAATCCGATCTCTGTCAGATCCCAATTTCCCTCATTGGTTCAACAAGATAAAGACACTCATCTATGCAGTGCATTGAAACCGAGATCTCTGCATGTCAACACTGAACTAGCGCTCTAAGATCTTAGAGAATTATCATCGAACACTTGGTGGCCTTTAAACTCACACAATCGCATGAGAGCACACAACTTGGTTCCGAATCATATAATTAGTTCTCTGCATTCATTATCAATCAACAATGACAGAATCAACAATCTAAATCCAAAATATTAATCAACATAATGGAATTAAAATTATAGAATCCAAAACAGTACTTATGCAATTGAAACGGAGAACCTAAGGAAATTAGGGATCCTATTGAGATCAAATTGGTTGAAGAAATTAGTTGCGCATAATTGAAATTAGACTAAGCATAAATTGGGATTGCATATTAGAAGAATTAAATTGCAAGAAGGGAGAGAGAACGAGAATTGGAATGGCAAACCTGAAAATCCTAGCAAAGCGACTTGAAAGGAAAAAAAAAACAATGCCGAAAATTGAAATTGATTGAAAGGTAAAAAGTGTCTACAATTTTCTGAATTGGGGTATTTATAATAAGTGAGTCATGTGCTAGTCACATGACTTTAAGTGACTTAGGGTGCAGGGTTCAAAGCCCACCCAATGCAAACATTTAAATGGTCCAATTATATGATTTGAAATGGGCCTACACTAATTCTTCACGCTGGAATTCCCGCATCAATTTCGTGCGTCACTTTCAAGGCAATTTTCACACCAGATGCGGTCCGAATTGGCTCTTTATGTCTTCATAGCTTTTGTAGCTCTTTCAGTCCTCTTTAATTTGACATAAAATGGAGCTCAAACAGAGTTCTGTAGTGAGAGTTATGCCTTTTTTAGTGAACCTTGTCAAAACTGGAAATTTTAACGAATTAGAACAAAAATAAGCACTTAAGGCCCAAATGAGCCCAAACTCTTAAATGCACTAAATCATGCTAATTGACCATTAATAATGTTGTAATATGATGTATTAAATGCAGAGAAGTTGATCAAAATAATGATTCATCAGTCCATCTACCACAAACATGGAAGTCAATGATTCAAGGAGAGTTACAAGGTCAATGCTCAAGAGGATGCAAGAAGGAGAAGAGTTGAAGTTGACCCAAAGTCAAAGTCAACACGAAAGTCAACAAGTCTTCTTGGTCAACAAACCTTGTAATAGTCTTAGGATCATTTGAACTTATAATTAGTAATTAGGACTCAATAATTTTGGTTTAGCTTGGCAAGTGTATGCCACGGTTTGTAATAGCTAAGGAATACTGAAATTACATGTTCAAGTAGAAGAGAGTGGCACACACTCTCCCTAGAGAGAGTGGGAGAGATTTGGAGGGAAAGTTAGTGGCAATTCCACTAACTCCTTTCAAATTGGACCGTGTGATCTATGCTCCATCAAGGGAGGAGAGTGAACCGTGAGAATGCATGCTTAATGCACTTAGGCAAGAGTGAATTAGCATCATTTGATCTAGATCCAATCAAGAGGCCAAAATTCAAAGTTGAGTCACATTTCTCATGCCACTCAAACTTGAATTCCGACCACATGATGTAGATCCCATCAAATGGTGGTAATTCAAACTTGAAAGACATGTTTCACACTTCCTTGAGGTGCCTCTCATGGCTTGCCACACGTTGATCCTAATACTAATCCAAGGATTAGGAATGGATCTTGGATTCAAATTTTTGGCGCCAAGCTTGCTAGTATAAGTAGTAAATTTTTCTGAATTGTAATCACTTTTGATGAATTTAGAAAGAAGCACATTGCTTATGAGAGAGAAAGTTCTCCTCTAGGTTTCTTGAGAAAACCTTGTTTGAGTCTTATCATGGTGCATTCTCCATGTGGCGATTCTACCTAGAGCTTATTGCTTAGGCATGGCGCTCCTCATCTTCTTCTCTACTCCATTTTATACCTTTCTTCTTCTTTGAGTGTTCAATTCCGCAATTTACTCCATTTAGCCGTGAGGTTCATGCTTGTTGAAGTGAAGATTGGGCAAACTAGTGAGACTTCCACGGAAGGCTTACATCAAACACTTTCCAGAAGGAAAGATTGTTGCATGATGATGAAACAGGTGAAGAAAACATAGACATCGATAACAAGCATCAGCAAACTCAACCTGACCTTGTACCAGAACAAGCAAAAGAGTGGAGGACACCTAGGAACCTATCACTTGACAATGTCATTGGTGACATCCACAAGGGGGTAACTACTAGATCCTCAAAGAATCTGTTTTGCTATAATACTGCTTTTGTATCTCAGGTAGAACCATCCTCCATAGAAGAAGCCTTGAACAATGAATTTTGGATCATGGCTATGCAAGAAGAACTCAACCAGTTCAAAAGGAATGGAGTTTGGGAACTTGTTCCAGACAAGGGCAATATGAACATCATAGGTACAAAATGGGTTTACAAGAACAAACTGAGTGAAGAAGGAGTTGTGGTCAGAAACAAAGCAAGACTTGTGGCAAAAGGATACAATCAACAAGAAGGGATTGACTTTGAAGAAACCTTTGCTCTGTTGGACTTAAAGCTTGAAGATGCTTTAGTGTCTCTCTTGGTGTTTTTGCTTTTGATGTAAAGTAATTTTGGTTTTCCTTAGATGAAATGTAATTAGGAATTATCTATGTATTGTTTGTTGAGTTTAGGCATGTATGTGTTTGATTCTTTGTTTGGATAACTCAGGGAGTTTTGCTATCTTGTGTGTGATTACTCACTTCACAAATGGTTGATTTCCTTTCCTAAAAACAAGTCTTGAAAAACCTTTGGGAACCAATTGAGGTAATAGATTACCAACAAGAGGTAATCAAATACCAAACAATAGGTAACAAAGTGTGGAAATCCATTTGTTTACTGGAGTAATCGATTACCAACAATAGGTAATCGATTACCATGCTCAAAAATCACTCAAGATTGCATTTCTTACTGGAGTAATCGATTACCCTTTCATGGTAATCGATTACCAAGTTCTCCTCCTCTGGAGTAATCGATTACCCTCCCCTGGTAATCGATTACCTGAGTTAGCCTCACTGGAGTAATCGATTACCCTCCCCTGGTAATCGATTACCATGTTTGAAAATGCACCCAGAAATGCTGTAACGGCTAGTTTAATCGATTACCCACTTATTGTAATCGATTACTTAGACCGTTGAAGCTTCAATTTGCCCGTTTTCTTGCTCCAAATTGGTTTTATAAATACAAACTTGATGAAACATATGAAAGTGTAGAAAACCTAAGCTTGTGAACAAACTCTCACACTTTCATATGCTCTGTAAATAGAGTTCATCAAGGTTTTCAAAAAGAAAGGGCAAACTTGATACATTCCTGTGATTGGGTGGATTTCATTGTGTTTATTTGTGATCAGAATCTACACTCAAGGTGTTTTCTATACTGATCTTTATTTATATTTCAATTTCTGGGTTATTACTCTAGGAGAGAGGTCTCTCTGGATAGAGTATTTGTATTTGAGAAGTGATTTCTCAAAGGTCTGATCTTGGAGGTGCCAAGGTCAGGGAAGAACTGTTCTTTGGGTTGAAGAACAGGTTTTGGGTGTTTTGATTTCGTTTTTGTGTTGCTTGTTGCAGAGTGAATGTAAAAGAACACAAAAGGGATCATTTGATAGTGGAAAGCCAATCGCAACAGTTGTTGGGTTGGGACTGGACGTAGGCAGTTGGCCGAACCAGTATAGATCGCTGTGCACTCTTTTTTCTTCCTTATCCTCTTTACAGTTTTCCTTATATTGCTATTATCACTGATTAAATTCTGCAGTGTGTTTGGTAACTGTATTGATAATCAAATCAGTAATTGATACAGTAATGAAATCAGTAATAGGATCGGTAATTGAATAGGTAATTGATACGGTAATTGATAAGTGAATCTAGAACTGATTTGTTTGAATTCGAAAGGAATTAGAATCTTGTGAAATTAGGCTAAAATTGAACAAGAATCTATTCACCCCCCCTCTAGATTCATGCATAGGGACCAACATGCTCCTGTCGCAAGACTTGAAGCTGTTAGACTACTCCTGGCATATGCTTGCATCAACAATTTCAAGTTATACCAGATGGATGTAAAAAGTGCATTCTTGAATGGTTATATCAATGAAGAAGTCTATGTAGCTCAACCACCCGGTTTCATAGATGCTACTTGCCCCACACATGTCTACAAACTTCATAAAGCCTTGTATGGGTTGAAGCAGGCCCCTAGGCAATGGTATGACAGACTGAGTAAGTTTCTCATATTTAAAGGATTCCACAGAGGTAAAGTAGATAAGACTTTGTTTATTAAGGACAAGTCTGACTACATTCTATTGGTTCAAATTTATGTTGATGACATTATCTTTGGATCTTCTAACCAACAACTTTGTGAAGAGTTTGTGAAAGACATGCAGGAAGAATTTGATATGTCTATGATTGGAGAACTGAGTTTCTTCTTAGGACTTCAAATCAAGCAAATGGAAGGTGGCACTTTCATACATCAGGCTAAGTACATTAAAGAACTACTTAAGAAATATGATATGACTAATTGCAAAATGTCTAACACACCTATTTCTACTAACACTTACCTTGAGACTGATGAAGCAGGTGATGAAGTTGATACTACCCTATACAGAGGTGTTATAGGATCTTTACTCTATCTTACAGCCAGTAGACCTGATATCATGTTTTCTGTATGTTTATGTGCTAGATTTCAATCTGCACCTAAGCAATCTCATTGGCTAACAGTGAAGAAGATTCTTAAATACCTAAAAGGAACAATAAGTTGTGGACTATGGTATCCGAAAGGAACCTCACCACTACTTGTTGGTTTCAGTGACTCTGATTTTGCAGGTAGCAAAACGGATAGGAAAAGCACTAGTGGCACATGTCACATCTTTGGAGAATGCTTGATATCTTGGAATAGCAGAAAGCAAGCTTGTGTAACACTATCAACTGCAGAAGCAGAATATGTAGTTGCGGGAAGTTGTTGTGCTCAAGCAATTTGGTTGAAACACCAACTTGAGGACTTTGGGCTAAAGATAGATCACATTCCCTTGAAATGCGACAACACAAGCGCCATAAGTATCACAAGAAATCCTGTACTACACTCAAGGACAAAACACATTGAAGTCAGACATCACTTTATCAGAGATCACATCTAGAAAGGAGATTGTAACATCGAATTCATAGACACGAAGAATCAATTAGCGGATATATTCACAAAAGCATTACCAAAGGAAAGGTTTTACAAACTTAGATCAAACCTCGGCATATTGAGTGAGGAACATCTAAACTAAACCTTCTTACTTGATTACACTTATCCATAACTCTGTTTTTGTAAAATTTTTCAAGAAAAACCTTCTTCTGATAGAAATAATCGATTACCAAGGGAGGATAATCGATTACTTCGTGTGAAATTCACTCTGAGAAGGATTTTGGGACTAAGATAATCGATTACCACGACCTGTAATCGATTACCAAAGCACCAGTTTTCAATATTTTGTGAAAAACCCCTGGAGTAATCGATTACCACGAACAGTAATCGATTACCACAGAACATGCTTTTTTAATGATTTAGAGGAATCCAGTGGAGTAATCGATTACCATTTTATAGTAATCGATTACCACGACTGTTTTCTCGTTTTTCTTTCTTCCCTCTATATAAGAAACTGAGATAATCGATTTCCAACTGCTGGTAATCAATTACCTCATTCTTGGGCTAATCTTTTGGGCTTTGTTCTCTCTTATAAGAAGTGCAGGCGTGACTTTTCATTCACCACTCAACTTCTCACTCCGAAAAACCCTTCATCTTCTTCCTCCAAACCCTAGGTTTTCATTCTCTCTCAACAATGGAAGGACAAGGTAAAGTAAGAGAATCAAAATGAGGGCAAGCCGCTACACTCAAGAAGAGATTAAAGGAAAGAAAAAGGTGGGAGAATCCTCCAAGAGGAAGAAACCTACCCCCTCAGAGCAACAACCGAAAATTCCTCCTCCTCCACAACCACAAGTATCAGAAGTCAACCGGTGGTTCACTTCAAAGGGACAAGAGACGCGATTCAATCTAGACTTTGCGAACAAAGGTCTAGTTCCTCCAAAGATACTTGACCTTGGATGGCTTGACACTCAGAGTTTCACATTCCAGACCTTCCTCAGGCAACAGCATTTGGAGAGGTTTGTAGGGATGAAAGGATTCATCTATCCAGATTTGGTTCGAGTTTTCTACTCCAACCTCAAACCGAATATGGAGAGGATGACTGTGACCTCTGAAATCAAAGGTATCAAAATTTCCCTAACCCCTGCACACTTTATGGATATTGCTGGGATTCGAAAGGAAGGGATTATAGCACATACAGACAAACTCAGAGAGAAAGGGTTTGATTTGCAAAAAGATTCCTTCTTTATGAGCCTTCTGAGGAACCCTCAACACTGGGAAGAGGACAGAAATTCTAAAAGGGCTTTGGGCAAGAAAGTTACCTATAACATTGGTGGCCTCACAGCAGATGACCGGCTACTTCACTACACTGTTTGCTGGATCTTGGCTGCAAGAGGAGCAAACCATGCCCAGTTGACTGAGGATGACATGATCCTCATTGCTGCCTTGAAGAACAACATTCAAGTGGATTGGACTCACGTGATCATGGACAACATGCTGAAAACAAGGAGACTACTTGATAATAAGTGTCCTTACTCTCTTTTTATTTCTAGACTAATTGAAATTTTTCAGATAGACACTACTGATGAAGCAAGAGAATTAGTCAAGGATGTTCATGTCATTGGCGATGGAGCATTGAAAAAGATGAGACTCATCAAAACCGATGCTGGATGGATCACAAGAGAAGAGGCACAACAAGAGCATGAAGAACCACAACAAGAGCATGAAGAAGCACAACAAGAGCAAGAGGAAGCACATCATGAAGATATGGATGAAGACAATTCTGGAGAGTACATTCCACGATCTCGCTTCGAATCCATTATGATAGACCGATTGGATGAATTAGAAGCAACCGTCAACAAGCGCATTGATGCTCTGTGATGAAGGTGCTCTTGGAGGAAGATCCAAAGCCACCTTGGAATGCCCCAATCTAGCCTTCACCGTGAGCATCACCATAGAAGCCGAATCCAAGGAGTCTCGGCCATGAACGTTTGTTATTGGTTTTGGTGTTTAGGAAACAAAGGTAGAAGATGGTTAAGGTGGAGAAGGGTGGTGGCGCCAAGGAAGAGAGTCCTATAAGCCTAGGAGGAACCGCCACAATGGTTGTAAGAAGCCATTGATAAGATTCAAGGAACTTCCCTAAGTGATGGAGGACCATCTCCAAAAGCCCAACCAAACTCTCCAACCTTACTTTTCAATTTTGGGCTTCTAATAAAATTCGTTGTTGATTTTTGCATCTGACCTGTTTCAGTATTTCGATCATAACTCGAGATACACAAGTCCAATTGAGGCGTTCTTGGTGCCAAATTAAATAAGACTTCAAGTACTACAAAAGCTATGAAGACACCAAAACCCAGTTCGAACTGCAACTAGTTGGAAAATGAGCTTGAAGTTAGCGTTGGAATGTTTCCAGGAATTTTCAGCGAAATGTTTTAATGTTTAGGCTTATTAGTAGTTTTCTTTCAATTATGTAATTGTTTTAAGGATTTAATTTGAGCCTAAACTTGTAATAAACAAATAATTAGTGACCCTTAGATAGGATTCTAATCCAAGGGTTAAGCTTAGAAGCTTGGAGTGCAAGCTTGGCACCATGACCATTAGATGAGGATACTAATCCAAGGGCTAAGCTTAAAAGCTTGGAGTGCAAGCTTGATGCCATAACCGTTGGATGAGGATCTACATCCAAGGGTGGAGGATTGATCCTTGTACTCCAAGCTAATCAAGCTTCCACCACAAGCTTCCCTTCATAGCCATTAGATTAGAATCTAATCCAAGGGTGGACATTAGTTCCTTGCATAGCAAGCTAGCTCCACATCTTAGTAGTATAAATAGGATTTCCTTTGTAATTCAAACACTTTTTGATTAATTGAGAATTGAATTCATAAAATTGAGAGTGTTTTCTCTCTTGTGTTCTTGTGAAGAACCTTGAATCTCATCAATGGCTTCCTTGCTCCATTGTGGCGGTTCCACCTCAAGCTTATTGGCACTTGCCATGGCGCTTCCATTTCTCCTCTAATCCGTTTTCTCCATTTCTTTTCTCCTTGAGGCGCAAGCTTCTTCTTCCTAAACACCTAAGTCTCCATTGAAGCATGAAGATCCGTGTCTCCTATGCTATTCTCCTTGAGGATTGCATCAAATTTGGTATGTAGAGCTTGTTCTACTTCAATTGGAGCATCCTATCCGGTTTGATTTTTCTTACTTTGAATTTTCATTTTCTCTTCAATTTCTTGTGTAGATCCATGTTGTATAAACTTTCTTGAGTTCTTCACATGTTCATTGAGTTGTCTTCATTTTGAATTTGAGTTTTCATGCTAAAAAATTCCTAGATCTAAAATTCCTAGCAAAATTCTTGTTAATTCACCGTTTAAATTTCTTCCTAAGCTTGTTCTAGTAATTTTTCACATGTCTTCTTGCTTTTGCTTCATATGTACCGTGCCAAATCCATGTTAATCCATGAATTACTGGTTTGAATGTGTTTGAGGTGTTGTTCACATGATTTAAGTGCTAAGAATTGTGCATTACAAGTTCAAGTAGTTATCACCATGCTTAATCTTGCTTACTAGTAATTTTAGACTTAATTTTGCCTTAGTCTTAGGTTTTTCTAATTTCAGTCCAGCAAGTAAAGTCAAGAAAAATAGTATACAAAGGCAAAGGAAAAAGAAAATCAAAAGAAATATTACAAGAAAAAGAATCACAAGAAAAATTAAAGAGAAGAGAAAACAAGAAAAGTGAAATTCTAGTGAAAATTCAAGTGACTAGAAATAGAACAAATGAAAAGTGATTTTAGTGAAATTAAAGCCTAATTATGCAGTGGAGTAACTTGACAAATTGAACCTCTAAACACTCCCAAAATTAGTGGTTCAAAGGACTTAGAACACTAGAGACACTTAGTACTAAGCATTATCACCAAAACTTGAGTTTAGATTGCTAGTAGCCTAGATTCTTGAACTTGTGGTGTGTGATGTGCTTGGTAACTTGAAACTCTATTTTTCCCCTGTATTTTGAGCATATTACTTGGCTGTACAGTGGTGGAAAAACTGCACCTAATAATTTAAAATCACTTCACAAAAATTCACTTGAAACTTGCCTAAAAATCCGGTTTCAAATTGCTATTAAATTGGCTTGAAATTTTGTCTTCGGTGTTGCCATAATTTTCCAAGTTTTTAAGCATTATTTGTGGCTGTCCAAACTGCAGTAGTTTAGTGCCTTTGTCACATATAAACTTCTTATATTTGAGTAGCCAAAATTTTGTTCATTGAGTACCTTTTATTGCTTGTCATTTTTGGACTCCTAAGTTTTGTCTTGAGTTTGTATTTCTTGGAATTCCTAAGCTTGACTCTAGAACCGTTTCTCTTTCACTTTGGAAACTTGGACCTTGAATGATTGATTAGAGGTTTGAACAAGAGTATAAAGAGAGGTTGAGTGGAAAAAGACAAGAGTGAACATTTGAGAAATAGTCTTGAAAGTGTGATACACGAGTGCTACTAGAGTGAAACACTTAGAGAGTGGCAAGGATCTTTTATATGCTTGTACTTGTTATCTAACATTTCTTTGTGCAGCCATGGAAAGTTCTCCTAGTGTATGGAATGATCTCTCACCTAAAGAAAAGAAGATGGTGGGATTGATGAGTACCATGATTCACACAACTTTGGAAGAGAGATTCGACCAAAGAAGGAGAGAAAAGGAGGAAAGGAGTTTGAGAAAGGAGCATGATAAGAGGATCCTTGAGAAGTCTAGTAGAAATTGTGAACATCATGGGAGGAAGAAGAAAACCTTGAGAGAAAACCATGAGAGAAAGGAAAGAGAAGAGCATGAAAGGAGAAGAGAAGTTCATGGAAGAAGTGGAAGTGAAAGAGTGAGCCATAGATTTGAATATAAGACTAAAAAGAAAGAGTATGATAGAATAGAAACTAAGTATGAAAGAAGAGAAAAAGAGATAAAAGAAAACGAGTTGAAGGAAAGGAAGATAAAAGAGAAAGAATTGAGGGAAAAAGAAATTCAAGTTTGTTTGAGAAGAGTTAGAGAGTTAGAATTGTTGGAAAAACAAATGAGGGATAAAGATGATTTATTACTTGCTTATATTAACCCTTCATTTGATTCTTTCTTTGAGGATGTTGTAGGTGTTGTGCCAAAAGAGGATTCCAAAGAGCAAATTGATCATCTCTTGTGTGAAGAAGTTGAAAGGAATGAACTTAATACTTCAATTAAAGATGCTTGTGATCATCTTTATAAACTTCCTTTTGATTTGATTTCTAATAAAGAGTTGTGTACAAATGAGCCTTGGAACAATTATGATCATGAAAAGGAAATACCTTTAGAATTTGCATTACCTTTTGAAAAAATTTCCTTATCACTTACTAATCCTTTCATTTCTAATGAGATTTCATATTATACACTAGAGTCTTGTGGCTTTAAGCCTCAAACAATTCTTGAGTATGAAAATTTAGATTTTTTGATTGTGCCTATTAACCAATATTTTCATAAGGATGAATATTTTAGGGTGTTGGAAGAATCTAAGAAGGAGGGCACATCAAAAATTTCCACACTTCATGGAAGACAAATGTCAACACACCTTAAGAAGAAATTAAAGATCACTTGGGATTTTGCTCATGTCTTAAAGCAAAAATTATATTCTTCCCTAAATTCTCTTGATTGTATTAATGATATGAGTAGACAATACACTTTGTTATTAAATATAAAACTTGAAAGGGTGTGTTTAATCTTTGATCCGGGTGGAATTTTATTGTAAGTGGAGCTCAAGTCAACTTGGGGGACAAGTTGACCATAAGAAGGAGGGTTTGATGGAGGACCATCTCCAAAAGCCCAACCAAACTCTCCAACCTTACTTTTCAATTTTGGGCTTCTAATAAAATACGCTGCTGATTTTTGCATCTGACCTGTTTCAGTATTTCGATCATAACTCGAGCTACACAAGTCCAATTGAGGCGTTCTTGCTGCCAAATTAAAGACGACTTCAAGGGCTACAAAAGCTATGAAGACACCAAAACCCAGTTCGAACTGCAACTAGTTGGAAAATGAGCTTGAAGTTAGCGTTGGAATGCTTCCAGGAATTTTCAGCGAAATGTTTTAATGTTTAGGTTTATTTGTAGTTTTCTTTCAATTATGTAATTGTTTTAAGGATTTAATTTGAGCCTAAACTTGTAATAAACAAATAATTAGTGACCCTTAGATAGGATTCTAATCCAAGGGTTAAGCTTAGAAGCTTGGAGTGCAAGCTTGGCACCATGACCATTAGATGAGGATACTAATCCAAGGGCTAAGCTTAGAAGCTTGGAGTGCAAGCTTGATGCCATAACCGTTGGATAAGGATCTACATCCAAGGGTAGAGGATTGATCCTTGTCCTCCAAGCTAATCAAGCTTCCACCACAAGCTTCCCTTCATAGCCATTAGATTAGAATCTAATCCAAGGGTGGACATTAGTTCCTTGCATAGCAAGCTAGCTCCACATCTTAGTAGTATAAATAGGATTTCCTTTGTAATTCAAACACTTTTTGATTAATTGAGAATTGAATTCAGAAAATTGAGAGTGTTTTCTCTCTTGTGTTCTTGTGAAGAACCTTGAATCTCATCAATGGCTTCCTTGCTCCATTGTGGCGGTTCCACCTCAAGCTTATTGGCACTTGCCATGGCGCTTCCATTTCTCCTCTAATCCGTTTTCTCCATTTCTTTTCTCCTTGAGGCGCAAGCTTCTTCTTCCTAAACACCTAAGTCTCCATTGAAGCATGAAGATCCGTGTCTCCTATGCTATTCTCCTTGAGGATTGCATCACTAAGGGAAATAAGAGAAAACTCTCTAGAAAGCTAATAAGCCTTTGCATTCAAAATTCATCAAAAGTGGTACATGAGTTTCGGCCAAGGCTATTTATAAGCCTTTAAAACTTGGCCTCCAAGCTATCCTAACTAAGGTTAACTAAGCCTAATCCTAGTTAGAGTCCCTAAGCTAAACCGTGGCTTACTTGACCACCAAGTAACTAAGTGGGTTACTTGGTTGTTAAGAAGCACATGGTCTTCACATGGCTATCACATGGGTGCACATGGGCTTGTCCCCCCTTGGTACCCATGTGATTAGCCAAGTCATCAATCCTTAATCACTTGGAATTAAGGGTTGAGATCTCTTGATTTGGGCAAGGCATGGATCCATGCTCAACTCAAGAGGCTCCTCCCTTGATCCTAAGTGATTTCAAGGTTCCACACAATTTTAGCCAAAATTTTGGGACTTTTTGAAAACCTTGTGGAGACCTTGAATTTTAGGGATCTTTGGCTTGCCTTTGCTATGTGATCCGAGGGCTTTGGACCCTTATAGGTTTAGGACCCTAAACCGATCTAAGCTATTACATAGGGTTTAGTTCATACAAGTTTTCAAGAAGATTACAAGTTGATAACCCTATGCTATTCTTCTTTTGGTCTTGGTCTTGGTCTTGGAATTTCCTAGCTTCCTCTTCTAGCCTTCTTTGCATGCTTCTAGTGATCCTCCTTGATGTGCCTACATCAAACCCTCCTTCTTTGCTTGAACTTGTCCTCAAGTTTGTGTCATCGTTTGGACCTACATCAACCAAAGAAAGATCAGTTATATTAAAGGAGTTGCTACCACCATACTTACTTGGAAGGTCTAGCTTGTATGCGTTTGGACCCAATTTTTCTATGATTTTGAATGGTCCATCTCCTCTTGGAAGTAGTTTGGAACTCCTCAAGTTTGGGAACCTTTCCTTCCTTAGGTGTACCCAAACCATGTCTCCTACCTCGAACTCAAGATTCTTACGGTGTTTGTTGTAGCTCTTGGCTATTTGTTCATTCTTCTTTTCAATTCTCTCTTTTACTTGTGCATGTAACTCTTGGATATTCTTAGCCCTTTCTTTACCACTCCTATTACAAGTAAACTCAAAAGGCAAAGCCACTAGATCAAGTGGGGTGAGAGGGTTAAATCCATAAACTATTTGAAAAGGAGATATTTGAGTAGTGGAATGTATGACTCTATTCTAAGCAAACTCAATGTGAGGTAACCATTCTTCCCAACTCCTAATGTTCTCACCTACAAAAGTCCTCAATAGTTGACCCAAGGTCCTATTGACAACTTCGATTTGCCCATCGGTTTGTGGGTGGCAAGTTATGGAGAAAAGAAGCTTGGTTCCCAAGAAATTCCAAAGAGTTCTCCAAAAATGCCCAAGAAATTTGGATTCACGATCACTCACAATAGTCTTGGGTATTCCATGGAGTCTCACTACTTCTTTAAAAAATAGTCTTGCAATATTAGAAGCATCATCAACTTTCTTGCAAGCTATGAAGTGAGCCATTTTCGAAAATCGGCATACAACAACAAAGATGCTATCCATTCCTCTTTTGGATTTAGGAAGGCCAAGGATGAAATCCTTGGATATGTCCATCCAAGGGGAGATAGCTACGGGAAGGGGTTGATACAAGCCATTTGGGGAAACTTTGGATTTGTCTTTGTTACAAGTGATACATTTAGAAATGTGCTTTGTTACTTGAACCCTCATGTGAGGCCAAAAGAAATTCTCTTGTAACATAGCCAAGGTCTTGTCTCGACCAAAATGTCCCATCATACCTCCTTCATGGGTTTCAATGACCAATAAGTCCCTCAAGGATGATTTAGGCACACACAAAGCTTGTCCTTTAAAAAGATATCCATTGTGCCTAAAATAGTCCTTGAATGAACCTTTGGTACTTGATTCCCAAATAAGACCGAAGTCTTCATCATGGGTATACATAGATTTAATATGATCAAAGCCATACATCTTACACTCAAGCATGTTGATTAAGGTGTGCCTTCTACTTAGAGCGTCGGCAACTATGTTAGTAGACCCCTTTTTGTACTTGATTATATAAGGAAATTGTTCTATGTATTCTACCCACTTAGCATGTCTTCTACTTAATTTTCCTTGCCCCTTTAAATGCTTAAGGGCTTCATGGTCCGTGTGGACTATGAACTCCTTTGGTAGCAAATAGTGTTGCCACACTTGGAGGGATCGAACTAATGCATATAGCT
Organism: Hylodesmum podocarpum; assembly: GCA_026586105.1. NCBI lineage: Eukaryota > Viridiplantae > Streptophyta > Magnoliopsida > Fabales > Fabaceae > Hylodesmum > Hylodesmum podocarpum. Next base: position 44,849 of record JALJEV010001403.1, read on the forward strand.
CTTTGTCATAAGTGGAGTAATTTAAGTGCCCCCCCTTCAACTTTTCACTAAAGTAAGCTATTGGGTGTTTACCTTGCATTAGAACCGCCCCTATGCCTATATTGGATGCGTCACATTCAAGTTCCAAAGACATAGTAAAATTCGGCAAAGCTAGTATAGGTGAGTGTGTGAGTTTGTATTTGAGCATATTGAAAGCTTCCTCTTGAGGAGGCCCCCATGAAAACTTAGTGTCCTTCTTTACAAGTTCATTTAATGGACTAGCTATGGTGCTAAAGTCCTTTACAAAACGTCTATAAAAGCTAGCTAGACCATGAAAGCTTCTTACCTCTTTAACACATGTTGGAGTGGGCCAATCCTTGATTGCTTGGATCTTCTCTTCATCTACCTCCACCCCTTTGGCACTTGTTGACTTTTAAAATATTCATGTGTGTGTCAATCTTTCGGCAAGTGTACCGGTCGTCACAAGTTTAGAAATAGTGAGAAAGGGATGTCGAACCACAAAGACTAGTTGTGAATTATCGAATGTTTAGCATGCTTGCTATTAGGACGAATCAATGAATTGAGCATTTAAGTGAAACTAAGTAACTAAAAAAAAATCAAACATTACACTATAAAGCAAATAATGAAAGACAGTAAATGTTTAGGTTTCAAAGATAATGAAGAGCGTTAGGGAATTGGTTCAATTGATTCTTCTCTCAAGTAACTACTTCTTATGTCAACTCAGCAATTATCACTCAATTGGAGACTAGAATTTGTGATACCTTAGACTAATCCTATTCCTAGGTCTTTAGTCCCTTTGAATGACTTTTATAATCCCTAATCCCTTAGGTGAAAACAGAAATTCATTCAAGAAGCGAAACAGATAAATTCGTTACAACATCTCATAGCATGCAAGTTCTATCCCTAGACTCATGCATTACTATAGTGATGCATTTCCTCTCTTAATTCAACTATCAATCTTCCGAAGGCATAGCTGACACGAGATACAAATCCTTAAGAAATAGTTCAATTCAGTCAAACATTAATATTCCTATCTCTATTTGAATTTCATGAATTAAATCTCAAGAATAAGCATTAAGCAAGGAAGAGATCAATCAATTCGGTGAAATTACAATTGAATTAACATGAGAAAGTCATTACAAGAGTTCTGAAATCAAAATCCCTAATCCTAACCTAAAGATCTAACCTAACATGGAAATGAGAAAAGAAAGAAGGAAAATAGAAATCAAACACAAGAAGCGCTCCATGAAGCCTTAGATCTTGCTTCCACAAGCTCCAAATCTTCAAGAATCTCCTAGGTTTGATGGAGGAGGAAGGAAAACGAAAAAATGGAGAAGAGAGAATTGCAGAGCACAAGTGTGCAGATGAAGAAACTCAAATCTGAAGTTGTTCCCCACATTTTCGCGCCCAAACAGCCATATATAGCAGTAGAAACGCGCCACCCACTAAGTAGAAACGCGCCCTGACGCGTTTTTGCCGCAAAAGGGCAGTGAAACGCGCCTAGGCGCGCTCCCTGGCGCGCTCGCGCCACTTGAAGGTCCTAAAACGCGCCCTGGCGCGTTTTGGCCGAGAGCTGGGCTGAAACGCGCCACCCTGGCGCGCCTTGGCGCGTTTTGACAGCATGTGAATAGTGATTTCGCAACTGCTTGAGTACTTTCACTAAAATAGGCATAACTTCCTCCACAGATATCGTTTTGAGCTCTGGTTTTTTGCAAATGAAAGAGGTTAGATAGAGCTACAACTCTCATGAAGACACGAAAAGCCAATTCGGAGTGCAAATTGAGTGAAAGTTAGGCTCAAATGTAGGTGTTTCCTTGACTTGAGCTTCATCTTCTTCTTCTTGATGGCTTGCACCCCAAGTCTTTCTCTTAGGTCCATGGCTTTCATTCCAAACTTCTATCTCCTCTTCAATCAACCTACAATTAACAAGAAAGAGGATAAAATGACTTAAAAACACAAGAAACACTTATAAAACTAACAAAACACTACATCAAGCACTAACACTAAACAATCATGGTATTTTCAATGTTTTCTTGTCTAAACTACAACTAAATCTATTGAAAATGAATGGAAATGAGCTGAAAACACCTAGGAAAACATGTATAATCTAGCACTTATCACAACCCCAAACTTAAAGCTTTGCTTGTCCTCAAGCAAACATAGAATCCATCATTACAAGGGCAATAAACATGGTATAACACTAAGCTCAACAACCACTGAAAATGCATTATGCAGTTCTTAACTCCTTAAGCCAACTCAATTTATCTATGAAAGTTGGACATGAACTCAAGATGTTATCAAGCACTGCACAATTCATCAAGCATAGGCAAACAACATAGATTGGCATGAGAAAATGTACTTTAGCAACATTACACAGTCCTCTCCAGTTAAGTGTTTGCCCTCAATCTCTCAAGTGTTTTGGGTTTGTGTTTCTCTCAATGTTACCAATTAGAAGGTCAGTTACCATAGGCTTGCAATAGCTCTGAAATCTCCACTGCCTTCAAGTAGACATTGGACACTCAAAAGGTCTTTTCAGGGTTGTAATGGGGCTTAGGTAAAGGTGGGTTAAAAAGAAAGGTACTAACTGCATATTCACAGGAACTTAAAGAGTAAAAGTTATACCTATATGCTATGCATGAGTTAATGATGAACAGAAGAAAAATTCAAAACAGAACAGAGACTAACACTAAGTAACATAAACAACTCATGAGACCACTCTGTTTTCCTTTTGTTCCTTTATCCTTATTGCTCTTAACTTTCATTTTCTTCTGTTTCTTTTTGTTTTCTTATAGCTCTTGCTATTTTCTTTTCTTTCTACTTTTTGTTTTCTTTTTCTTTTCTAAACATCTTTTTCTTGTAGCTTTTGTTATTTTGCTCTTTTCTTCTTCCTTTTTTCTTTCTTTTCACTTTATTCTTGTACTTTGCTTTTCTTAAGTAGTCTCATTCATTGCTATCACAAGAAAGAACAGAAAAAATTTGGCATGGTATGGTATGCATGAAAACAGAGAGTGCACTATACACAACTAGAAAATGCACCAAAAATTCCACCAATACAAGGTGATCCTTCAACCCCAAACTTAAAATTTTGACTTGTCCTCAAGTCAACAGCCACACATGCACCCTAAAATTCAACCCCAAACTTAATCTTGAAACCTCTCATCTAAGTAAATAAACTAATACACTTAAAGTTCCAGTGATAGGACCATTGGTTTTTCATTTAATTAGGCTTGTAATGAGCTTAAGTATCCAAGAAAGAAAGGGTTTATTCAGGCTCAAAGGGGCTAGCAATGGAAAGTGTGAAGGTTAAGGCTATTTGGCTCAAGGCTACAAGAAAAAAATTTGCCTTTATCATTTGTGTCCACATCTAAATGTATGCAATTTTGACCAAGAGTTAAAACAAGTTCTGGAACAAACACATCACATGGTAAAATAGAACACTCAAGAATAAATCATGTTGGAGGCCCAAATTCTTATCCAGGATTAATCATTGCATAACATTGCTAAGTCCACTAATCATGTCTCAATCCAGAAAATTGTCATGCTAGAGTTCTCATACAGTAACTCTTCAAACATTTGAGAAACATGCAACTTTGTCATAGAACCTCAAATTGAACCTAAGTGCCAAAAATTACACAGTTCATTCTCTTTGGACTACGAGTCAATGTTATACTAATGCAATTAACCTTCATAAGATGGTGCAAAGCAAAAACAGGGCATATACTCTAAACAAACATGAATTAATAGTTAAAACAAAAGAGTATAAGAATGCTCTGTTGAAGACTTAGCCAAAATGCTCAAGGTTCTGCACCAAGTGCCCAAAATTTCCATGCTTCAAAGCGAGTCTCAAAGCATCTAAAAATTCACATCAACAAAACAAACTAACAGGACAGTAAGATCTTGGAAATTTTACAACAAAAATGAAAATCTAGGATGAAGGGGATGAAGAATTTAATTCAAACTACTTGCAATGTGACGTAGTGGAGATGAAAATGGATTAAAAATGGGATTGCACCTCACACCTCTCTGATTTCTATCACTCAAGACACTGTAATTTCAACTGTTTATTCATATATCTATTACTTATTAACAACACAAGCATCAAATGTATTTACACTTCTACTCTAATCTGTAACTTTTATTTTATTTTTGTTTTTCTAAACTTTTCAACTATTCAATGCAAACACAGAAAACAATGAAAACAAAGAACAAAGAAAATAAAGAAATCAATGAAAACAAAGAAATCAAAGAAATCAATGAAAACAATGAAATCAATGAAAACAAAGAAAGCAAAGAAAACAAAGAAAGCAAAGAAGACAAAGAAAACAAGGAAGACAAAGAAAACAAAGAAAGCAAGGAAAACAAAGAAATCAATGGAAACAAAGAAATCAATGAAAATAAAGAAAACAAAGAAAATAAAGAAATCAAAGAAAATAAAGAAATCAAAGAAATCAATGAAAACAAAGAAAGCAAAGAAAACAAAGAAAGCAAAGAAGACAAAGAAAATAAAGAAGACAAAGAAAACAAGGAAGACAAAGAGAAACAAAGAAAGCAAAGAAAACAAAGAAATCAATGGAAACAAAGAAATCAATGAAAGTAAAGAAAATAATGAAAACAAAAAGAAATCAATGAAAGTAAAGAAAATAATGAAAACGAAGAAAACAAAGAAAATAAAGAAATCAAAGAAATCAATGAAAACAAAGAAAATAAAGGAATCAATGAAAACAGAACAACTATAGAAAACAGACTCAAAGAACGAAAGAACTCACTAAAAAAAATGTCCTAAGTAGCAAGAACGTCAAAACTATCGATATTCAACCAATAGTCCCTGGCAACGGCGCCATAAACTTGTTGACTTTTAAAATATTCATGTGTGTGTCAATCTTTCGGCAAGTGTACCGGTCGTCACAAGTTTAGAAATAGTGAGAAAGGGATGTCGAACCACAGAGACTAGTTGTGAATTATCGAATGTTTAGCATGCTTGCTATTAGGACGAATCAATGAATTGAGCATTTAAGTGAAACTAAGTAACTAAAAAAAAAAATCAAACATTACACTATAAAGCAAATAATGAAAGACAGTAAATGTTTAGGTTTCAAAGATAATGAAGAGCGTTAGGGAATTGGTTCAATTGATTCTTCTCTCAAGTAACTACTTCTTATGTCAACTCAGCAATTATCACTCAATTGGAGACTAGAATTTGTGATACCTTAGACTAATCCTATTCCTAGGTCTTTAGTCCCTTTGAATGACTTTTATAATCCCTAATCCCTTAGGTGAAAACAGAAATTCATTCAAGAAGCGAAACAGATAAATTCGTTACAACATCTCATAGCATGCAAGTTCTATCCCTAGACTCATGCATTACTATAGTGATGCATTTCCTCTCCTAATTCAACTATCAATCTTCCGAAGGCATAGCTGACACGAGATACAAATCCTTAAGAAATAGTTCAATTCAATCAAACATTAATATTCCTATCTCTATTTGAATTTCATGAATTAAATCTCAAGAATAAGCATTAAGCAAGGAAGAGATCAATCAATTCGGTGAAATTACAATTGAATTAACATGAGAAAGTCATTACAAGAGTTCTGAAATCAAAATCCCCAATCCTAACCTAAAGATCTAACCTAACATGGAAATGAGAAAAGAAAGAAGGAAAATAGAAATCAAACACAAGAAAGAAGGAAAAACAAGAAGCGCTCCATGAAGCCTTAGATCTTGCTTCCACAAGCTCCAAATCTTCAAGAATCTCCTAGGTTTGATGGAGGAGGAAGGAAAACGAAAAAATGGAGAAGAGAGAATTGCAGAGCACAAGTGTGCAGATGAAGAAACTCAAATCTGAAGTTGTTCCCCACATTTTCGCGCCCAAACAGCCATATATAGCAGTAGAAACGCGCCACCCACTAAGTAGAAACGCGCCCTGGCGCGTTTTTGCCGCAAAAGGGCAGTGAAACGCGCCTAGGCGCGCTCCCTAGCGCGCTCGCGTCACTTGAAGGTCCTAAAACGCGCCCTGGCGCGTTTTGGCCGAGAGCTGGGCTGAAACGCGCCACCCTGGCGCGCCCTGGCCCGTTTTGACAGCATGTGAATAGTGATTTCGCAACTGCTTGAGTACTTTCACTAAAATGGGCATAACTTCCTCCACAGATATCTTTTTGAGCTCTGGTTTTTTGCAAATGAAAGAGGTTAGATAGAGCTACAACTCTCATGAAGACACGAAAAGCCAATTCGGAGTGCAAATTGAGTGAAAGTTAGGCTCAAATGTAGGTGTTTCCTTGACTTGAGCTTCATCTTCTTCTTCTTGATGGCTTGCACCCCAAGTCTTTCTCTTAGGTCCATGGCTTTCATTCCAAACTTCTATCTCCTCTTCAATCAACCTACAATTAACAAGAAAGAGGATAAAATGACTTAAAAACATAAGAAACACTTATAAAACTAACAAAACACTACATCAAGCACTAACACTAAACAATCATGGTATTTTCAATGTTTTCTTGTCTAAACTACAACTAAATCTATTGAAAATGAATGGAAATGAGCTGAAAACACCTAGGAAAACATGTATAATCTAGCACTTATCAGCACTCACCACAAAGCCTAAGAAGACAACCTTCTCGGTTCCTATTACACATTTTTCTTTATTTGTATACAATTGTTCACTCCTAAGGACATCTAGCACATGCCTTAGGTGATTTACATGTTCTTGAAAATTTTTGCTATATACTAATATATCATCAAAATAAACTAGTACAAATTTCCCTAGAAAATTCCTCAAAACATGATTCATGAGTCTCATGAATGTACTAGGAGCGTTATATAATCCAAAAGGCATTACTAACCACTCATATAATCCAAATTTAGTCTTAAAGGCAGTTTTCCATTCATCTCCTTCTTTCATTCTAATTTGGTGGTAGCCGCTTTTAAGATCTATTTTGGAAAATATGGTGGATCCATGTAATTCATCTAATAGATCATCTAACCTAGGAATGGGATGCCTATATCTAATAGTGATATTATTTATTGCCCTACAATCGGTACACATGCGCCATGTACCCTCCTTCTTAGGAACCAAAATAATAGGTGAAGCATAAGGAGAGAGACTTTCCTTTACCCACCCTTTCTCCAAGAGTCCTTGAACTTGCTTCTCAATTTCGTGTGACTCTTGTGGTGAAGTCCTATATGAAGGCTTGTTTGGCAATTGGGCTCCCGGTATGAGATCTATTTGGTGCTCTATCCCTCTTAGTGGAGGTAAGCCGTGGGGTAGCTCCAAGGGAAACACATCCTCATACTCTTTTAGAAGCTCATCCATGTCTTTGGTGTCACCTACATGAGTATTACTCAAAATCAAAGGACTAGGCATACACAAAAACATAGATTTTCTAGCTAAGTATTCCCTTTTAATGTCCTTGCAAGTAACAAGTAAAGTCTCTTTACAAGCATTAGACAAAGTCCTTTTACAAGTATCCTTCCTATCTACTTTACTTCTAGATTTATTTACAATTTTCTTCAAGTCTTTTCCTTTGGTGTGGCTCTCGGTCAAGCTCTTGGGAGCCTTGGAACTCTCGGCCAAGCTTCCCTTCTCCTCTTGGGACCTTTTAACCTTCATTTTGACTTGGTCCTCACACACCTCCCTTGGGGAGAGAGGCCTTAGGAGTACCTTTCTACCTTCAAAGGAAAACAAATAGGTGTTAGCAAGACCATCATGGATAACATTTCTATCATATTGTCATGGCCTACCTAAAAGCATGTGGGTGGCTTCCATGGGTACAACATCATATAGAATGCTATCACAATATTTCCCAATAGAAAAATCTATCATACATTGTTTATCTACTCTTACTTCTCCATCTTCACTTAACCATTGCAACTTGTAAGGTTTGACATGAGTTAAAGTTGGCAAGTTAAGTTTAGAAACAAGTCTCTCACTTACAACATTAGTACATAAACCACCATCTATGATTAAAGAGCATACATTACCCTTTACCTTACACCTTGTATGGAAAATATTTTCCCTTTGGCTCTCATCCATTTCATGGTTCAACTTGAGTAATCTTCTTACCATTAGTAAGTCACCTTCTTCGGCACCTTCACTTTGTGTGGAATGGCCTTCATCTTCATCTTCTTTCTCACTTGAAGACTCTTGTGAGGACTCACTTGTGATGTCTTCTGATAAGTGCTAGATTATACATGTTTTTCTAGGTGTTTTAAGCTCATTCCCATCTATTTTCACTAGGTTTAGCTATAGTTTAGTCAAGAAAACAGTAAAAATATCATAATTGCTTAGTGTTAGTTCTTGAGTTAGTGTTTTGTTAGTTTTGTAAGTTTTCTTGAGTTTTTAAGTCATTTTACCCTCTTTCTTGTTAATTGTAGGTTGATTGAAGAGGAGATAAAAGCTTTGAAAGAAAGCTATGGACATAAGATGAAGATGCCATCAAGAAGAACAAGGATGTAAGCTCAAATCAAGATCAAAGTAAGCCAAATGGTGCATCTTCACCTGTCAAAATGTGCCAAGGCGTGCCAGGGTGGCGCGCTCATGCATTCCTTGCGGCCAAAACGTGCCAAGGCGCGCCAGGGTGGCGCGCTCATGCATTCCTTGCGACCAAAACGTGCCAAGGCGCGCCAGGGTGGCGCGCTCATGCCCTCAGCTTCACTCAAAACGCGCCAGGGCGCGTTTCTCTTAAGTGGGTGGCGCATTTTTACTGCTATATATGGCTGTTTGGGCGCGAATCGAAGGGGGACTACACAATTCAGTTTTTCTTGTTAGCTTCTCGTGCACGCTTCTAATTTTCTCTCTTCTCCACCTTTGTTCTTCATCCTTCTCCATCAAATCCTTGAAGATTCTTGAAGAATTGGAGCTTGTGGAAGCAAGATCTAAAGATTCATGGAGCTTCTCTCGGTTTTGATTTCTATTTTTGTTCTTTCTTTTTCTATTTCCATGTTAGGCTAAATTTTTAGGTTAGGGAAGGGGATTTCGATTCCAGAATACTTGTAATGAATTTCAATGTTGATTCAATTGTAATTTCAGTTGATTGATTGATCTCTTCTTACTTAATGCAATTTCTTGAGGTTTTATTCATGAAGTTCAAATAGTGATAGGAATATTAACTGTTTGAATTGGATTGAACTGTTCCTTGAGTTTTTGTTTCTCATTTCAATTATGCCTTCGGAAGATTGATAATTGAATTAGGAGAGGAATTGCATCATTATAGCAGTGCATGAGTCTAGGGATAGAACTTGCATGTTATGAGACATTGTGAATTTATCTGTTTCGCTTCTTGAATGTATTTCTATTTTCACCTAAGGGATTAGAGATTATAGAAGTCATTCAAAGTGACTAAAGACCTAGGAATAGGCTTAGTCTAAGGTATCACAAATTCTAGTCTCCAATTAATTGATTTCCATTGAATTGATATAGGAGTTGGCTACATGAAGGAAGGAATTGAATGAACCTATTCCCTAACTGTTTTCATCATTTCTGAAACTTAAACATCTATTGCTTTCCATTTCTTGTTTTACAGTAAATTGTCTTTTTACATAATTACTTAGTTCACACACATGATTCACTCAACTGTTCGTCCTAATAGCAAGCATATTAAGCATTCGATAATTCACAACTAGTCTCTGTGGTTCGACATCCTTTTCTCACTATTTCTAAACTTGTGACGACCAGTACACTTGCCGAAAGATTGACACGTACATATTATTTTTAAGTCAACAAGTTTATGGCGCCATTGCCGGGGACTATTGGTTGAATATCGATAGTATTAACGTGTTTGCTAATTAGGACATTTGTTTTATTTGTTGATTCATACTTGTTCTGTTTTTGTTTTGTATACCTGTTCCATTTTTGCTTTTCATTGAATTATTTCATTCTTTTGAACTGTTTGGGATTCCCTGTATCTTTCGGATTTGTGGTTTATGCGAAGAATTAAGGAAACTAACTTCTTGTTTGAACCAGAAATTGAGAGATTTTGCAGGAGAAATCTGAAAGAGAATAAAAACAATAAAGAAGAGACCATACCAGAAAATTCAACAAAAAATATGGATAATACAAGGTGCATGACACTTGAGGAGTGGTACAATTCCAATGCCATGGACTGTGGATACAGTATCGCACCTCCAGTCATCTGTGATTACTGTGGAGGAGGACATCAAACAGAGTATTGTGATGGCTCAGGTATGAACATTGAGGAGCAAATTCAATTGAATTACATGGGAAATCCTCAAGGCAATACTTATTCCAACACAAACACTTATAACCCTCACCACAAAAACCATCCAAATCTGTCATATAGGAGCAATAATTTTCTGCAACCTAACTCTTCCTCATATGACCAGAATTTTAATCTACCTTTTAACTCAAACCATTCTAAATTCCCAACCAACCAACCTAGAAATGCTCCAGTAAGCTGTAACTTGAATCCTGTTCCTAGAGAAGGATCTTTAACTTTAGAAAACATGTTCATGTCCTTTATGCAAAGGACTGAATCTATGTTCACAAATCAAGAAGCTTCTATTAGGAATCTGGAATCACAGATTGGCCAGCTTTCCAAACAAATCTCTGAAAGAAGCCAAGGAAATCTGCCAAGTGATACTATTGTGACTTCAATGGAGCAGTGCAAAGCTAATACCACAAGGAGTGGTAAGGTGTTGGGAAATGAAACTGTAGAAATGAAAGGAGATGCAGTGGAGGTTGCATGTAAAGAGAAAGAGCTGCAAGATCCAGAATTGAAAGAACAAGACATAGAAGAAAGAAGAGTCACGGATAGACAAGAGAAGGAAACATTTGGTGATTTAATTGTTTCTGCTAATCCTTCCTCTGTTTATACTGATTCTCATTTTATATGTGATGTAGGAGTAACTTCTAAAGAAGAAATGCAAGTTGTTTCAGACCCTCCTTCTCACAGAAACCTTCATGTCTTAGTACCTAGTGGAGAATTGTCCATCAAGTTTCCTTGGGACTCATACTGTGAAGAGGATGAAGCACCCAAGGAATCAAAACAGCCACTAGGGAAGATTTCTTTACCATTTCATACTCTTTCTCCTTGCAAAAATATGAACAACACTAATGGTTTCACTTTAGATACTTATGGAATTAGAGCATGGACTATAATTGAGTTTGATAATTTAGACCTCTTAGTTGTTCCTAATGCCTTTTGCTCTTATGATGATGCATATTCTTGTAGGTCATTAGAGAAGTCATCAATGGAGGTCCAAATGCAAATTCCTACACTTATTGGCGGACCAATGTCTACACACATTGTAGATGGAGTAGAGGATGGCCTTGATACTTTGAAACACTCTAACCCTTTACTCTCTCTTTTAAATGGTGTTGTTGATATTGATGTTCGATATTCCATATGCTTTGATTTGTGCTTTAGATTAAGTGAAACATTTAAATTGTTCAAATTGGATGCCAAGACTAAAATGAATAAATGGAAAGTTATGATTATGGCATTCAAATTTTTCCTACCACCACCATGCACTAATCATAGAACATATCTGCACCATCAATCATTTACACTAATCAATAATGACTTACATATAGTTGTATATGGTTGGATGGTATTTGATCCTGGTGGATGTTTGTTCTGGTAGGTACCAAGGGTAGATTCATGGTGAACGGGCAGCTACAGCATTATCAGGGAAGCACCACTGAACAACCATAGAGCAAGAGTTGGTACCACTTGCACCCACCTTGCTGCTTTGAGCGGCCGAGGGAGTTTTCTTTTCTCCCTCCACTCTTTTCCGTTCTATTTTCATTCATTCCCTGTCTATCCATCTTCTGTAATTAGGAAGTAATTAGGAAGTAATAAGAAGTAATTAGAATGTCAAGCTAATGACATTAAAGAAGCGCTTGGTGGGAGGCAACCCATCCAATTGAGAGAAGTTTTCTGTAACTTCTTGTTGTGAATATGTTTGTCAGTCTTTCAAGAATTGAAAAAAAAAAGCAAAAATAAAATAGAAATTGAAGATTAGATTAGAAGTGTAAATACAAGATACAGTACAATAAATTTGATTCTTGTGTTGTTGATGAGTAGTAGATATAGGAATAAACAATTGAAATTACAGTGTTCTTGAGTTAATAAGAAATAAGAGAGGTGTGAGGTGTAATCACATTAGTGGGGAAGTTGTGAGGTTTCAATGCATGTTAATTTTAGATGAAATCATTGTACATAGAATATATACCTCAACACACAAGGGCTAGAGTGTGTGTACATAAGATTAGATTCAAGTGCAGTGGAAGCATGCAAAACAACCTCTTATATCACTAGTTCACACCTTAGCACATTAAGAATGGGATTCAAGTGCAGGGGAACGCGCCTTGGCGCACTTTACTGGAAGAGGGTGGCGCGTTTGAGACCTTGTCTCGGCCCAAACGCGCCGCAGCGCCTTTTACTGCAACTGAAGGGCGCGTTTGAGACCTAGTCTCGGCAAAAACGCGCCCAAGCGTGTTTTCCTTAAGTGGGTGGCGCGTTTTGTGCGCCTTGGCATAAAGGGGGAAGCGAGCTCGCGTCAAGGCATAAAGAGAGGCATGTTTGCTTGTTCTTCTTCTTCTCACCTAGTGCTTATGAATTACCAAGAGAGCAATCCCACTCTCAATCAATTTTCACCTCCACCACTGCACATTACAAGTAATTTTGAATTGAATTCTCCATCACAATCATCCTAGTTTTCATTTCGTTCTATTACTGTTACTTTAGTGCATATGACTGTTATTTGACTGTTTTGTAGTTCATTTTGACCATGTTGTAATTTTTAGCTGCTATACACTGTGGAAAATCATGGAAGATGGCACTTGGTGCAGACCCTTTGAATAGCATGGCCGGTCTTCAACAGGGAGTGTTCTTATACTCTATGGTGTTAACTGTTGATTGATGATTGTTAGAGTACATTCCCTATTTTTGCTGCATAATATTATGGAGGTTGATTTCGTTGATATAACATTGACTCTGTAGTCCAGTAGAATGAATTATGCAATTCTGGTACTTAGGTTCAGTTTGAGGTTCTATGACAAAGTTGCATGTTTCTCAAATGTTTGAAGAGTCATTGTATGAGAATTTGAGCATGACAATTTCCTAGGTTGTAACATGAGTAATGAATTTAGCAATGTTATGCAATGAGTAATCCTGGATAAGAAATTGAGCCTCCAACATGATTCATTCTTGAGTGTTTTACCATCTGAAGTGGGTGTTCCAGAACTTGCTTTAGCTCTTGGTCAAAATTGCATACATTTAGGATTGGACATAAATGATAAAGGCATTTCTTTCTTGTAGCCTTGAGCCAAAATAAGCCTGAACCTTAACATTATCCATTGCTAGCCCCTTTGAGCCTGATTTGACCCTTTCTTTCTTGGTTACTTAAGCTCATTATAAGCCTAATTAAGTGAAAAACCAATGGTCCTATCACTGGAACTTTAGGTGTATTCGTTTCTTTACTTAGATGATAGGTTTCAAGATTAAGTTTGGGGTTGAGATTTTGGGGTGCATGAGTAGCTGTTGACTTGAGGACAAGTCAAATTCTAAGTTTGGGGTTGTTGGGTCACTTTGGTGAAGTTTGTGAATAATAGATAGTTTTATATAGTGCATTCTCTATTATTTTTTTTTCATGCATACAGTATAGTGCATTGTTTTTCATGCATACCATGCAAAATTTTCGTTTTTCTTCTTGTGATATCAATGAGTGAGACTACTCAAGAAAAGCAAAGTGGCAAAAACAAAGAGAAAGGCAAGAAACTGAAAAGAAAGAAAAAGGAAGAAACAGAACAAAATGACAAAAGCTACAAGAAAAGGATGTTCAGAAAACAAAAAGAAAACAAAAAGTAGAAAGAAAAGAAAATAGCAAGAGCTATAAGAAAACAAAAGAAAGAAAAAAAGAAGCAGAAGAAAATGAAGTTTAAGAGCAAAAAGGATAAAGGAACAAAAGGAAAACAGAGTGGTTTCATGAGTTGTTAGTCTTTGTTCTGTTTTTAATTTTATTCTGTCCATCACTAATCCATGCATAGCATATAGGTTGTAACTTTTACTCTTTAAGTTCCTGTGAATATTCAGCTAGTACCTTTTGTTTTAACCCACCTTTACCTAAGCCCCATTACAACCCTGAAAAGACCTTTTGAGTGTCCAATCTCTATTTGAAGGCAATGGAGATTTTAGAGTCATTGCAAGCCTATGGTAACACACCTTCTGATTGGTAACATTGAGAGAAACACAAGCCCAAACACGTGAGAGCTTGAGGGCAAACACTTAACTGGAGAGGACTGTGTGATATTGCTAAAGTACATTTTTTCATGCCAATCTATATTTGTTGCCTATGCTTGATGAATCATGCAGTGCTTGATAACATCTTGAGTGCATGTCCAACTTTCATAGATAAATTGAGTTGGCTTAAGGAGTTAAGAACTGCATAATGCATTTTCAGTGGCTGTTGAGCTTAGTGTTATACCATGTTTATTGACCCTTGTAATGATGGATTCTATGTTTGCTTGAGGACAAGCAAAGCTTTAAGTTTGGGGTTGTGATAAGTGCTAGATTATACATGTTTTTCTAGGTGTTTTAAGCTCATTCCCATCTATTTTCACTAGGTTTAGCTATAGTTTAGTCAAGAAAACAGTAAAAATATCATAATTGCTTAGTGTTAGTTCTTGAGTTAGTGTTTTGTTAGTTTTGTAAGTTTTCTTGAGTTTTTAAGTCATTTTACCCTCTTTCTTGTTAATTGTAGGTTGATTGAAGAGGAGAAAGAAGCTTTGAAAGAAAGCTATGGACATAAGATGAAGATGCCATCAAGAAGAACAAGGATGTAAGCTCAAATCAAGATCAAAGTAAGCCAAATGGTGCATCTTCACCTGTCAAAACGTGCCAAGGCGCGCTAGGGTGGCGCGCTCATGCATTCCTTGCGGCCAAAACGTGCCAAGGCGCGCCAGGGTGGCGCGCTCATGCATTCCTTGCGGCCAAAACGTGCCAAGGCGCGCCAGGGTGGCGCGCTCATGCATTCCTTGCGACCAAAACGTGCCAAGGCGCGCCAGGGTGGCGCGCTCATGCCCTCAGCTTCACTCAAAACGCGCCAGGGCGCGTTTCTCTTAAGTGGGTGGCGCATTTTTACTGCTATATATGGCTGTTTGGGCGCGAATCGAAGGGGGACTACACAATTCAGTTTTTCTTGTTAGCTTCTCGTGCACGCTTCTAATTTTCTCTCTTCTCCACCTTTGTTCTTCATCCTTCTCCATCAAATCCTTGAAGATTCTTGAAGAATTGGAGCTTGTGGAAGCAAGATCTAAAGATTCATGGAGCTTCTCTCGGTTTTGATTTCTATTTTTGTTCTTTCTTTTTCTATTTCCATGTTAGGCTAAATTTTTAGGTTAGGGAAGGGGATTTCGATTCCAGAATACTTGTAATGAATTTCTATGTTGATTCAATTGTAATTTCAGTTGATTGATTGATCTCTTCTTACTTAATGCAATTTCTTGAGGTTTTATTCATGAAGTTCAAATAGTGATAGGAATATTAACTGTTTGAATTGGATTGAACTGTTCCTTGAGTTTTTGTTTCTCATTTCAATTATGCCTTCGGAAGATTGATAATTGAATTAGGAGAGGAATTGCATCATTATAGCAGTGCATGAGTCTAGGGATAGAACTTGCATGTTATGAGACATTGTGAATTTATCTATTTCGCTTCTTGAATGTATTTCTATTTTCACCTAAGGGATTAGAGATTATAGAAGTCATTCAAAGTGACTAAAGACCTAGGAATAGGCTTAGTCTAAGGTATCACAAATTCTAGTCTCCAATTAATTGATTTCCATTGAATTGATATAGGAGTTGGCTACATGAAGGAAGGAATTGAATGAACCTATTCCCTAACTGTTTTCATCATTTCTGAAACTTAAACATCTATTGCTTTCCATTTCTTGTTTTACAGTAAATTGTCTTTTTACATAATTACTTAGTTCACACACATGATTCACTCAACTGTTCGTCCTAATAGCAAGCATATTAAGCATTCGATAATTCACAACTAGTCTCTGTGGTTCGACATCCTTTTCTCACTATTTCTAAACTTGTGACGACCGGTACACTTGCCGAAAGATTGACACGTACATATTATTTTTAAGTCAACATCTTCTCCTCTTGTCGCCATGGTTGATGTTTGATGCAAGCCTCGAGAGAATTGCAAGAATTGAACGGACCTTCATGCTTCAATGGAGTTTCTAGGTTTTTAAATTGGGGAAAAACGACGGTGTAAACAGAAAAGGAAGAGAACAAACGGTTTAGAAGAGAAATGGAAGCGCCATGGCAAGTGCCAATAAGCTCAAGGTGGAATCGCCACAATGGATCAAGAAGCCATTGATAAGATTCAAGGTTCTTCACAAGAACTCTAGAGAGAAAATGCTCTCACACAAATTCTGAATTCTATATTCAATTTCCAAAAGTTCTTTACAATTCAGTTTGTTAGGTATTTATACTAATTGGAGAAGTGCTAGCTTGCAGCCCAAGCTTCTAATCTATATACAATTATGTATTTAAATGGAGAAACAGCCCAAAGTTCAGAAAAGCTGAGATTTGCTCGTGGTAATCGATTACTGAGTTGTGGTAATCGATTACCAAGGAGCTTTGGGTGTCCAGAATTGAAATTGTCTCGGTGGTAATCGATTACCACAATGCCAACCTCTCAAGTAATCGATTACCATGTCGTGGTAATCGATTACCATCCTGAAACTGGAAGTATTTCTGCCTTGGATGTGCATTTATTCACTAAACAAAGCCCAAATTAATTTCTCCTAACCTAATTACAACTTTACAACATGTTTAGAAGGTTACAAGTCCTATTACAAATTAAGGAAGAGTCTTGAGTTGAATCTTGGCTTTGACTTTTGAGTTGACTCTCAACTTCTTCTTGAATTCTTTTGTGCATGGGTCTTGTAACTCTTCTTGTCAAGGATGGTCCTCCATCAAACCCTCATTCTTGATTCAAACTTGTCCCCAAGTTTAGTTCATCTTCACCTACAACACAAAGAGATAAGTCACTAACATTGAAAGAGTTACTACCAATGAAAGTGTTAGGGAGGTCAAGTTTGTAAGCATTAGGTCCAAGTTTCTTGAGGATTTTGAATGGTCCATCTCCTCTAGGCATCAACTTGGATTTCCTAAGATTAGGGAATCTCTCCTTTCTTAGATGAAGCCAAACCAAGTCTCCTTCCTTGAATTGAACATCCTTCTTGTGTTGGTTTACTTTAGCCGCCACTTTGGTGTACCTCTTTTGAATTTGTTCTCTAATCTTGGCATGAAGAGACTTCACTCTCTCGGCTTTACTTGCTCCATCTACATCCAAAGCAAACTCAAGTGGAATAGGCACAAGATCAAGGGGGGTTAGTGGGTTAAAACCATACACAATTTCAAATGGTGAACAATTAGTAGAAACATTTACTACCCTATTATATGCAAATTCTATATAAGGTAAATGTTCCTCCCAAGACTTCACATTGCCCTTAACAAAGCACCTCAAAAGTTGACCTAGTGTCCTATTAACCACTTCAGTTTGGCCATCCGTTTGTGGATGACAAGTGGTAGAGAACAAAAGCTTGGTGCCCAGCTTACTCCAAAGGGTCCTCCAAAAGTGGCTAAGAAATTTGGAGTCCCTATCACTCACTATACTCTTTGGCATACCATGCAACCTTACCACTTCTTTAAAGAATAAGTTTGCTATGTGTGTGGCATCATCAACCTTATGGCAAGCAATGAAATGAGCCATTTTAGAGAACCTACACACCACAACAAACAAGGCATCCATACCCCTCTTGGTCCTAGGCAGTCCAAGTATAAAATCCATAGAGATATCAATCCAAGGGGAGTTAGGAATAGGTAAAGGGGTGTACAATCCATGGTTTAGAACTCTAGACTTTGCTCTATGACATGTTATGCATTTACTCACAAACTGGTTAACATCCTTTTTCATATGAGGCCAATAAAAATGTTCATGTAATATAGCAAGAGTCTTATCATTACCAAAGTGTCCCATGATGCCCCCTTCATGTGCTTCACAAATGAGTAGATCTCTTAAAGAAGTCTTAGGCACACATAAATTTTTCCCTTTAAAAAGATATCCTTCATGCCTAAAGAAGTCTTTATGAGCTCCTTGCACACACATCAAGTACACTTGACTAAAATCTATGTCATTCTCATACAAGCATTTAATATGTTCAAAACCAAGCATCTTAGTTTCTAACATGGCAATCAAAGTATATCTCCTACTAAGTGCATCGGCTACCACATTATTTACCCCTTTCTTGTATTTAATGACATAAGGAAATTTCTCAATATACTCAACCCATCTTGCATGTCTCTTACCCAACTTTCCTTGTCCTTTCAAGTGCTTCAAAGCCTCATGATCCGTATGCACTATGAATTCCTTAGGAAGGAGATAGTGTTGCCACACTTGGAATGCTCTTACTAGGGCATACATTTCCTTGTCATATGTTGAGTAGTTCATTTGTGCCCCTTTGAGCTTTTCACTAAAGAAAGCTATAGGGTGTCCTCCTTGGATCAACACAGCTCCAATTCCTATATTAGAAGCATCACATTCCAATTCAAAAGACATATCAAAATTAGGCAAAGCAAGAATAGGTGCATTAGTCAATTTTTCTTTGAGAGTTCGAAAGGCATGTTCTTGTTTAGGGCCCCATGTAAATGAAATTTCTTTCTTAACTAGTTCATTTAAAGGAGATGCAATAGTGCTAAAATCTTTAACAAACCTCCTATAAAAGCTAGCTAATCCATGAAAACTCCTAACATCTTTAACACAAGTAGGAGTGGGCCAATCTTGTATAGCTTTTACCTTACTCTCATCCACTTGAACTCCTTGAGAGCTCACTACATATCCAAGAAATACTACCTTGTTAGTTGAGAAGGTGCACTTGTCTTTGTTGGCATAGAGTTGCTCCTTCCTAAGTACTTCTAAAACAAACTTCAAATGTGTTAAATGTTCAAGGAAAGTTTTACTATAGATCAAGATATCATCAAAATAGACAACAACAAACTTTCCTAGAAATTCTCTTAACACATGGTTCATGAGTCTCATAAAAGTACTAGGTGCATTAGACAACCCAAAGGGCATAACAAGCCATTCATACAAACCAAATTTAGTCTTAAATGCGGTTTTCCATTCATCACCTTGTTTCATCCTAATTTGATGATAACCACTTTTAAGATCTATCTTAGAGAATACACAAGCACCATGTAACTCATCTAACAAGTCATCTAGTCTAGGGATAGGATGGCGATACCTTATAGTGATATTATTTATTGCTCGACAATCTGTGCACATACGCCATGTTCCCTCCTTCTTAGGCACTAAGATCACCGGTGAGGCACAAGGGGAGAGACTCTCCTTCACCCAACCTTTATCCATTAGCTCTTGTACTTGCCTTTGGATTTCATGGCTCTCTTGAGGGGAGCTCCTATAGCTTGGACGGTTTGGTAGAGGTGCACCCGGAATCAAATCAATTTGGTGCTCAATTCCCCGAATTGGTGGTAGGCCATGAGGTATGTCCTTAGGAAACACATCTTGAAACTCCTCCAATAAGGCCTCCAATCTTCCTTGATCACCTACAAAATTAGTGCTCAAAATCAAAGGGTTAGGAACACAAAGAAGCATCACTTTCCTAGCTATGTAATCTCTCTTTAACTCCTTTCTTTCAATCAAGAAACTCTCTTTTTTATCACTCTTATCATGTTTCACTTTTCCATGCTTCTTGGCCTTAAGCTTGTGAGATTTTCCATTTACTTTGTCATCCTTGGAACTTTCGGCCAAGGAGAGTTTCTTCTCTTGGTCTCTTTTAATTTTCATTTTGATTTGGTCTTCACAAACCTCCTTTGGTGATAATGGTTTGAGAGTAATCTTCTTCCCTACATGAGAGAAAATGTAAGTATTGGCAACACCATCATGTAAAGCATGTTTATCAAATTGCCAAGGCCTACCAAGTAAGAGGTGTGTGGCCTCCATAGGAACAACATCACAAAGTACATCATCACTATACCTTCCTATGGCGAAAGAAATAAGAACTTGCCTATCTACCACTAACTCTCCTTTCTCACTTAACCATTGTAATTTGTAAGGTTTGGCATGTGAAGAAGTTTTCAAATTTAATTTATCTACTAACCTAGTACTAACTACATTAGTACAACTACCACTATCTATAATTAAAGAGCATACCTTCCCTTCAATTGTGCATCTAGTATGGAAGATATTCTCCCTTTGGGAGTCATCAAGTTCTTTACTTACATTGCCAAGCATCCTTCTTACCATCAAGAGGTCACCTTCCTCGGGTTGTTCATAGGTAGAAGGTTCACTTGTGTTGGAGGCTTCACTATCACTTGATGATGAGCTAGATTCCTCACTTGTGATGACTCCATCAACTCTCACCACCATAGTCTTCTTGTTTGGACAATTTGAGGCTATGTGGCCATGACCTAGACATTTGAAACATTTAATAGAACTAGGTTTAGAAGTGTTAGGAACTACCTCTTTTACCTTAGGTGTGTCTCGGTCCAACTTGTTCCTTTGGTTGGAATAGCCCTCCTTCTTGCCTTTGTCTCTCCATGATGAAGTATGTGAAGTAGAGGATCTCTTAAAGATTGCCTTCCTCCTTATTTGTTGTTCAATCTTTTCAGCCTTGTGAATGGCATCCTCAAGTGTCACACAGCTTTGGAGTTCAAGAATATCTTGGATCTCTCTATTAAGTCCATGAGTGAACCTTGCAAGTGTAGCTTCCCTATCTTCTTGGTAATCACATCTTAGCATAGTCAACTCTAGGTCTTTGTAATATTCTTGTACACTCCTAGAGCCTTGGTTCAATCTTTGAAGTTTGATGTGGAGATCTCTCACATAAGTAGGTGGTACAAATCTCCCTTTCAATGCATCCTTTAGTTGAGTCCATGAAGTCACTTGTGGTCTTCTCCTTCTTTCTGCATCAACAAGGATTTGGTTCCACCATACTAGTGCATAGCCTTCAAACTCCAAGATAGCTAAGTTGAGCTTTTTCTCCTCATTAAGCATAGGGTAACATGAGAACACTTGGTCTAGTTTCATCACCCACTCTAGGTATGTTTCGGCACTCCCTTCACCATTAAACTTTGGTAGGTTAAGCTTTAGGTTCCTCTCATCTATCCTACCTTCTCCCTCAAAGAAGTGATTGCCACGGCCATACCCTCCATATCCTCCATATCCTCCATAATTTTCTCTTCTTCCTCTCCTTCTATCTTCCTCATATTCTCTATAATCATGGTCATCCTCATAATTGCTTCCTCCTTCACTATCCCTAGGTGAAGAATGATTTCCTCTATGATTTCTTCCTCTCCCAACTCCTCTAGGGTCATGGTTGTCTCGGTTATCACTTGTTTCCCCATGGTTTCTTTTCTCAAGTTCTTTCCTTAACCTCCTTTCCTCCTTAGCTCTCCTCTCTTGGTCAAATCTCTCATCTAAACTAGCTTGCATCATGGTTTTCATCAAGTCCATCATCTTCTTGGTTTTAGGTGAAAGATCATTTCCTATGCTAGGAGAACTATCCATGGCTGCACAAGAAAAGTTAGATAACAAATGAAAGTATATAAAAGATCCTTGCCACTCTCTAAGTGTTTCACTCTAGTAGCACTCGTGTATCACACTTCAAGACTCTTTCTCTAATGTTCTCTCTTGTCTTTTTCCACTCAACCTCTCTTTAAACTCTTGTTGAAACCTCTAATCAATTATCAAGGTCTTTGTTTCCAAAGTGAAAGAGGAACGATTCTAGAGTTGAGCTTAAGAATTCCAAAGGATACAAACTCAAGACAAAACCTTAAGAATCCAATAGAAGACAAGCAATAAGAACAATTGAAAGAATTAAGCTACTCAAATCAATGAATGAAACAATGTGACAAAGGCACAATCAATGGAAACAAACTATGATGTAGTTATAGGAAGCAATGAGACAATTTGTATGCAAGTTTTGACACAAAAAACAGAGTGGTAATCGATTACTGAGGTTTGGTAATCGATTACTACGAGGCCGTGAATGTCGAACACAAATTGGAGCAGTGGTAATCGATTACTAGTTCGTGGTAATCGATTACTACCGAGGCTATGAATGTCCAGAACACAAATTGGAACAGTGGTAATCGATTACTAGTTCGTGGTAATCGATTACTACCGAGGCTATGTCTTTCTGCACCTTGTTCACAAATGCAGTTCACCACTACCAAGCACAATGCACACCTCAAGTTCAAGAATCAAAATTATTAGCACTTCAAACTCAAGTTTTAGGTGTAATGCTTAGTCCTAAGTGTCTTTATAATCCAAAGCTCATTGAACCACTAATTTGATGATGAATAGAGGCTCATTCAGTCATGATACTGCACTTGCATAATGTTTCTTTCTTACTTCACTTGATTTTCACTTCAATTTCACTTTTCTAGTTTTCTCTTCTTTGAATTTTCTTTTCTTGCTATTCTTTTTCTTGTAATCTTTTCTTTTGTTTTCCTTTTCCTTTTGACTTGTATAATCTTTTCTTGATTTTTCTTTCTTTGTACTAGACTTAAGAACCTAAGACTAAAGCAAATTTGAGTCTAAAATTGCTAATAACAAAGATTATGCAGAAGAAAGCTACTTGACTTGTAGTGTACAGCACACAAAGCAATGTGAACAACACTCAGAAAACAGGGGAATACATGAATTCAACAATTTTGTAGATCTGGAATTTTTTTTCAAAAGGAAAACTCAATTATAAGATGAAGACAACTCAAGGAACATGTGAATTACTCAAACAATTCAAGCAATCACAGATCTATAACAGAATTTCAAGAAAGCGAAAATTCAAAGTAGAACTCAAAAATACACAAAAAACAGGGACTGCACTAAGCAAAAAGATGAAAAACGAAAATTCAAAGTTCAAGACTCAAACCAGATTGAACGAAGCTCCAATTGAAGTAGAACAAGCTCTAGATACCAAATTTGATGTGGTATCAAGAGAAACAAGCTCTGATTACCAAATTTGATGCAAGCCTCGAGAGAATTGCAAGAATTGAACGGACCTTCATGCTTCAATGGAGTTTCTAGGTTTTTAAATTGGGGAAAAACGACGGTGTAAACAGAAAAGGAAGAGAACAAACGGTTTAGAAGAGAAATGGAAGCGCCATGGCAAGTGCCAATAAGCTCAAGGTGGAATCGCCACAATGGATCAAGAAGCCATTGATAAGATTCAAGGTTCTTCACAAGAACTCTAGAGAGAAAATGCTCTCACACAAATTCTGAATTCTATATTCAATTTCCAAAAGTTCTTTACAATTCAGTTTGTTAGGTATTTATACTAATTGGAGAAGTGCTAGCTTGCAGCCCAAGCTTCTAATCTATATACAGTTATGTATTTAAATGGAGAAACAGCCTAAAGTTCAGAAAAGCTGAGATTTGCTCGTGGTAATGTCGATTCGAGTTGTGGTAATCGATTAGGAGCTTTGGGTGTGTCAATTGAAATTGTCTCGGTGGTAATCGATTACCTGGTCGTGGTAATCGATTACCCGTCACAGTGCCAACCTCTCAAGTAATCGATTACCATGTCGTGGTAATCGATTACCATCCTGAAACTGGAAGTATTTCTGCCTTGGATGTGCATTTATTTACTAAACAAAGCCCAAATTAATTTCTCCTAACCTAATTACAACTTTACAACATGTTTAGAAGGTTACAAGTCCTATTACAAATTAAGGAAGAGTCTTGAGTTGAATCTTAGCTTTGACTTTTGAGTTGACTCTCAACTTCTTCTTGAATTCTTTTGTGCATGGCTCTTGTAACTCTTCTTGTCAAGGATGGTCCTCCATCAATGTTACTAGTATTTAAAGGTTTAGATGAAGATACTACCTCTTTGGAATTGGTGAGTTTTCGGTCTTCCTTATGATTTGGCCTTGGTGATGATTCTACCTTACCCTTGCCTTTCCAATTGGATGAACTAGGCATGGAAACTCTCTTGGCACTACTCCTCCTCTTGATTTGTGCTTCAATCCTCTCGGCTAGGTGTATATCTTCTTCAAGATGTGAGTACCTTTGCAACTCCAAGACATCGTGTATCTCACGGTTTAGGCCATGCATAAACCGAGCCATGGTGGCTTCCAACCCCTCATCTAGGTGTGCTCTTAGCATGGTGATCTCAAGGTCTTTAAAGTACTCTTGCACAATTCTATTACCTTGGTATAGTCTTTGGAGTTTGTTGTGAAGATCTCTCATGTAGGTGGGTGGCACAAATCTTTCCTTCAAAGCATGCTTCATGGCCTCCCAAGTGGTGACTCTTGGTCTAATGCACCCATACCCTCTATCTTGTTGATTCCACCATATCATGGAATAATCCTCAAACTCTAGGGTCACTCAGTGCAGCTTCTTCTCTTCACTCAACAAGGGATAGCTAGCAAATATTTGGTCCACCTTCATGGCCCAATCAAGGTAAGCTTCGGGTCCCCCACTCCCATTGAACTTTGGGATGTTCAACTTCACAAATCTTTCATCAAATCTCTCCTCCTCAACCCATTGGTTCCTTCTATACCCATGGTTACCCCTTGCACCTTCACGGCCAGCCCCTCTTCCCCCTCTTCTCTCATGGTTAAAAGGGTCATGCTCATGCTCATGGTCTCTCCAAGGGTTCCCCACATCACTACCAATGGAAGTTCTAGGTCCTCTCCCTCTATGACTCCTCCTTTCTCCCTCTTCTTCATGGATCCTCTCATGCCCATTCCTTCTTTCTCTCCTTTCACCCTCATTAGTTAGAGATCTTTCCCTCTCCCTATTTTCCCTCCTATTTCTTTCCTCACTCTCTCTCAATCTAGCATCCATCCTCTCCATCACCAAGTTCAAGATATTTTGTGTTCTTGGTGACAATTCTTGTCCAACACTAGGTGGACTTGCCATGGCTGCAAGAAAGGGTTAGTATACAAGAAAACAAGGAAAGCAATAAACCTCACAAGCTCACTAAGTGTATCCACTCAATCAACTCGTGTATCACACAATTCAAGGCTTTTTCTCTAATGATTCTCTCTTGCCTTTTACCACTCTTTTCTCTTATGCTCACTTAGAAATTATCCTCTAGTCAATTATCAAGGTCTTATCAATCCACTATGAAAGAGGAACAGCAACCAAGCTAGGCTTAAAAGGCCAAGAAAGACAAAGACTCTAAGACAAAACCAAGGAATCCAAAGAAGACAAGCAAGAAAAAGCTCAAAATGAAATGAATGGCTACTCAAATTGTGGAGAAATTTTCATGAGACAATGGCACATAGTAGGGCAGAAAAATATCATATAAAACCCAAGGAAACATGTCAAAACAGAGGCATATCATGAGGCAATCAAAACTGGACAGCAAGCTCACAAAGCAATTAGCAACCGAAAATTAGAAACCGAAATAGCAAAAATCAGCAAAACGGATTTAGAGACTGATTTTGGCTATGTTCTCTAATTGGCTACTAGCATGCTTCTTAGGTTCAAATCAAAGTCCAATTCACATATGCAGTATCCCATACATCCAGCAAGGTGCAGTACAAGAAAGAAATGTACAAATTTTCAAGGAAACATAAAAGATACACAAAGCACTTAGGAAGCTCAAAACTAGAAAATTCACTAGAATGGTGTAGGCTCTTTCCTAGGTCCAATGGTGTTTCTTTTGTGTACTATTTTCTTTTTCACCTTCTTTTGTTCTTATGTTGCAGTACCTTTCTTTTCTTTTCATTTCTTTATGGTTCTCAATTTTCACTTATTTCTAGAACCACTAATTTTCAATACTAGTTTTTTTCTTTTCACTTGTTTTTCTTTCTCTTCTCTTTGCTTTCTTTTGCTTTTGATTCATTTCTTTTGCTATGCTATGGCTGGACCGAAACCTCTAAGGGATTTAAGAGCCACTTCTAGGTTCAATTCTAGCTTATCACAGCCATTACAAGAACTAACCAAAAATTACAAAGCAAAATAGTATTCTAAAAATTTCTAAAAACCAAAGATCATGTAAGCATACACTAGTAGATGTTCATAGCACTTAGAGATCATGTAATACATGTATGGAAGATTAAAGTGCAGTACCAAACCAGTAAGCATGCCTCACGGTACAGTGGAAAACAAAACTAAACAAGATCCTAATGGCATATATGAATCAAAACTTGCAAGAGCAAAAATCATGAAAGATCATGGAGTCAAAATTTGCAAGCTATTAAATCATGCATTCAAAAGAAATGGTAGAACATGCCAAGGATGAATCACGGCCTAATGCAGCAACCAAAAGAATAAAAGCATGTTCTATCTCTAAACCAATTAACAAGACAACTCAAGGAAACAAAACTAGCTACTCTATGAAAGAAAGACTCTAGAGATGAAAAGACTCAAAGAAGAAAACAAGACTCAAGAACTCAAACTACTAACCGATTGTGATGAACCCAAAGGTGAAGACAACAAGCTCTGATACCACTTGATGAAGGTGCTCTTGGAGGAAGATCCAAAGCCACCTTGGAATGCCCCAATCTAGCCTTCACCGTGATCATCACCATAAAAGCCGAATCCAAGGAGTCTCGGCCATGAACGGTTGTTATTGGTTTTGGTGTTTAGGAAACAAAGGTAGAAGATGGTTAAGGTGGAGAAGGGTGATGGCGCCAAGGAAGAGAGTCCTATAAGCCTAGGAGGAACCGCCACAATGGTTGTAAGAAGCCATTGATAAGATTCAAGGAACTTCCCTAAGGGAAATAAGAGAAAACTCTCTAGAAAGCTAATAAGCCTTTGCATTCAAAATTCATCAAAAGTGGTACATGAGTTTCGGCCAAGGCTATTTATAAGCCTTTAAGACTTGGCCTCCAAGCTATCCTAACTAAGGTTAACTAAGCCTAATCCTAGTTAGAGTCCCTAAGCTAAACCGTGGCTTACTTGACCACTAAGTAACTAAGTGGGTTACTTGGTTGTTAAGAAGCACATGGTCTTCACATGGCTATCATATGGGTGCACATGGGCTTGTCCCCCCTTGGTACCCATGTGATTAGCCAAGTCATCAATCCTTAATCACTTGGAATTAAGGGTTGAGATCTCTTGATTTGGGCAAGGCATGGATCCATGCTCAACTCAAGAGGCTCATCCCTTGATCCTAAGTGATTTCAAGGTTCCACACAATTTTAGCCGAAATTTTGGGACTTTTTGAAAACCTTGTGGAGACCTTGAATTTTAGGGATCTTTGGCTTGCCTTTGCTATGTGATCCGAAGGCTTTGGACCCTTATAGGTTTAGGACCCTAAACCGATCTAAGCTATTACATAGGGTTTAGTTCATACAAGTTTTCAAGAAGATTACAAGTTGATAACCCTATGCTATTCTTCTTTTGGTCTTGGTCTTGGTCTTGGAATTTCCTAGCTTCCTCTTCTAGCCTTCTTTGCATGCTTCTAGTGATCCTCCTTGATGTGCCTACATCACTCCGGGAAAGCGACAGGATCTGCATTTCCTAGAAATGAAGGACTTGATGGAAACTATCATGGAACGACTCAATCAGGATGATGACGACTCAGATTAGTAACTTCATCTACTTCTCTCTTTTAATTTGATATACCAAATATGGGGAGTATATGTAGTTAGTGATTTTAGTTGTTTAGTCTTTAGCTTTTTAGTATTTGATTTGCTCTGCTTTTACTCTGTTTTGAACTATTCTGTTTTGAAAAGTTTTAAATTTGTTTGTACCTAGGCACCTCACTTAGGGGGAGCAGGTTAACACATTTGAAACTATTATTGGATGACTGTAATAGATAGATTTAAATTTCTGCAAATGATTGTCTTTATATATCGCTGAATATTGATATTTTTTACATGAGTTGGATGATACACATAACTGTATGTGAATTGCTGAATAGAATTGATGAAAAAAAAGAAAAAAAAAACACACTAACATTGCAGGACACATCAAAGCCATCATCTACATAAGGGATCAACTACACAAGATTTGGTACATCAAAACCAAAAAGGGGGAGATTGTTGGACTTGAAGCTGAAGAAGTCTTTCCTAGTTTTAGTTTTGATATACTTTTAATTTTGATCTTTATGATAGACTGTATATAGGAGTTTAAATGTATTGAATGTTATAGTTTAGGCTTTGAGTGTGGTTTTTATTCAATCATTTCATAGAGAATTTGTTTTAACTCTTGTAAGATGAGCTAGAGTAGTTTTGAACCCCATTTTGTTTTGAAAAGAACTCAAAAAACTTTGGTTTTAAAGTTTTAAGCTGAAGTAACCGATTACCCTAAAGCTGTAATCGATTACCAACAGACTTAGAAAACATGGGAACTTAACTTTCTCTGGAGTAACCGATTACCACTCCATAGTAATCGATTACTTCGTGCTTGAAATAGAAGGGAAGACAAAATCTCTCTGGAGTAATCGATTACCAACATCTGTAATCGATTACCACACCAGAATTCATCTCAAAATGGTTTTGAAACTGATTTAAATAGACCTTCTTCATTTTGTTTTCAAGAGAGAGATCTTTTAATGTTTTAGAAAGGATAAAAGGAAGAGAAACACTGGTTTACAAGTTCTGGAAACTCTCTTCAAAGATTTCAAAAAGATTTTCTCAAAGAGATGAATATTGTGTGAAGGAAGGATTGGATACATTTGGTTATCATTGTGATCAGAGCATACACACAGGTGTAATCTTTACTGATCTTTATCTTTTGTTTAATAGTTTTGTTTTGGTTTGAAAACTCTTAAGAGAAGGTGTTCTCTAGAAGAAGAGTTAAAGGTTTGAGAGAGGGACTCTCAAAGGAGATTCTTGAAGGATTCATGAATTGGAGAGATATGTTCTTAGGTGAAGAACATAGAGAGTTTTGAGTATTTGATTTGTTTTGTGTTTGTGCAGAAGTGATTGTATTGAACACAAGATTATAGTGGAATACCAATTGCAACAGATTGTTGGGTTGGGACTGGATGTAGGCCGAAAGCTGAACTAGTATAAATCTTTATCTACTCTCTTCTCTATACCTTGACTTTACTTTCCATTGATTTCTTGCATTATATTTTCCTGTATCTTTCCGCTGTTATATGTCTGGTACATTGCTTATAATATAGATAAAATTGAATCGGGAAAAAGCGAGAAAAAGATTGCTTGAATTAGGGAACTTGAATCTATTCACCCCCCCTCTAGATTCATATAGGGACCAACAGGATCAAGAATCAAGATATGTTCTTAGGTGAAGAACATATGTTTTGAGTATTTTGATTTGTTTTGTGTTTGTGCAACGTGATTGTATTAGACACAAAGAATCTTTATAGTGGAAAAACCGATCGCAACAGATTGTTGGGTTGGGACTGGATGTAGGCCGAAAGCCGAACCAAGATAACTCTCTGTCTAAACTCTTTTATCTACCTTATCTCTTTTACTTCATTGTTTTTCTCTCTTTACATTCTCGCTGTTATCCGCTGTAATATCTCTGATATGTTACTTGTAACAAAGATAAAATTGAATCGGAAAAGAAAGTGAGAGAAAGAAAAAGTTGATATAGGGAACTTGAATCTATTCACCCCCCCTAGATTCAACATAGGGACCAACAATTGGTATCAAGATCTTTAACTAGTAAATCAATCTAATAATCCTACATAGTTTCCTGTTATGGCTGGTAATCTTTTACCCTTCGCTGAAGGAGCTTCTATAAATAGACCTCCATTGTTCTGCGGTGATAACTATCCATTCTGGAAAGTTCGCATGAAGATTTTTATGGAATCTATTCACAGAAGCATCTGACAGGCTGTGGTAAATGACTAAAAAGTTCCAATGAAAATAGAAAATGGAAATGAGATAGAAAAACCATTTGAGGATTGGGACATAGATGAGATTAGGAGGGCTGAAAATGATGCTAAGGCCTTGAACATTATACACTCTGCCTTGAATTCTGACGAGTTTTTTGGGATATCTCGCATGCACAACAAGACAAAAGAAGCATAGGAGCTCATCATGTTAACCCATGAAGGTACTGCTGAAGTCAGAAGAGCTAGAAAGAACACACTCATTCAAGAGTATGAGACATTCAGAATGTTCCAAGGAGAATCAATAATGGAAATGCAAAAGAGATTCACACACATTATCAATCATCTCAAAGGACTTGGCAAGAACTTCATTGAAGAAGAAGTAAACGTCAAGATTCTGAAATCACTGAACAGAAAGTGGCAACCTACAATGACAGCCATAACTGAATCAAAGAACCTTGCTGCTATAACCAGTGCTGAACTGTTTGGGAAACTTAGAGAGTACGAAATGGATATGACTCGAATGGCAGATGAGAAACAGAAGGACAAAAGAGCCAAAGGAATTGCTCTCAAAATAGACCATACTGAAACAGAATATGAATCCTCTAAAGACGGAAATGATTCACAAGAAGACCAAGTGAACCTGATGGTAAAGAAGTTCAGAAAATTCATAAAGAACAATACTAAGAAGAAATTTGGTCAACCAAGAAAAGGAGTCAAGAAGCAAGACAACACTTCAGTCAAAGTGACATGCTACGAATGTGGAAAGATTAGGCACTACAGATTAGATTGTCCAACCCTGAAAAGAAGCAACAACACTGAAGTGAGAAATAATCGATTACAAAAAAAGGATAATCGATTACTTCGCGTGATTTTCACTCTGGGAAGGATTTTGGTACTGAGATAATCGATTACCACGATCTGTAATCGATTACCACAAAACCAGATTTCAATGGTTTTAGAAAAACCTTCTGGAGTAATCGATTACCAGATTTCTGTAATCTATTACCACGACTGTTTTTCTTGTTTTTCATCTTCTCTTTATATAAGGAACAGAGATAATCGATTTCCAACTGCTGGTAATCTATTACCTCGTTCTTGGGCTAATATCTTGGGCTTTGTTTTCTCTTATAAGAAGTGCAGGTGAAACCCTACAACTCACCATTCATCTTCTTCCTCCAAAACCCTAGATATCTCTCTCTATCTCTCTCTCTCTCTCTACAACCATGGAAGAACAAGGGAAAGGAAAAAGAATCAAGATGAGAGCAAACAGATTCCCTCAAGAAGAAATCAAAGGAAAGAAGAAAGTAGGAGAATCCTCCAAGAGGAAGAAACCTACATCACCAGCCCAACAAGAAACTCAACCTCCTCCACAAGAATCTGCGGTCAACCGTTGGTTCACCTCCAAGGGACAAGAAACAAGATTCAATTTGGATTTTGCAAACAAAGGTCTGGTTCCACCAAAGATTCTAGACCTTCAATGGCTAGACAGTCAGAGTTTCACATTCCAGACATACCTGAGGCAACAACACTTGGAGAGATTTGTAGGCATGAAAGGTTTTATCTACCCCGATTTGGTTTGAGTCTTCTATTCAAACCTCAAACCAAATATGGAGAGAATGACAGTAAGTTCTGAAATCAAAGGTATTAAGATAACCCTAACCCCTGCACATTTTCTTTAAATTGCTGGTATCAGGAAGGAAGGAATCATAGGGCATGTAGACAAACTCCGAGAGAAAGGATTTGATCTACAAAAAGATACTTTCTATATGAGCCTACTGAGGAACCCACAGAACTGGGAAGAGGAAAGGAATTCTAGAAGAGCACAAGGCAAAAAGGTGACTTACAACATTGGTGGCCTGACAACTGATGATAGGCTACTGCATTACACCGTTTGCTGGATCTTGGCTGCTAGAGGAGCAAATCATGCACAAATCAGTGAGGATGACATGATCCTCATGGCTGCTCTGAAGAATGGAATTCAAGTAGATTGGACGCACATCATTATGGACAATATGTTGAAGACTAGAAGACTTCTAGACAATAAGTTTCCATACTCTCTGTTTATATCTAGACTAATTGAAATTTTTCAGATAGATACTTCTGATGAAGTGATAAGTGCTAGATTATACATGTTTTCCTAGGTGTTTTCAGTTCATTTTCATCCATTTTCAATAGGTTTAGTTGTAGTTTAGACAAGAAAACGTTGAAAATACCATGTGTGTTTAGTGTTAGTTCTTGATGTAGTGTTTTGTTAGTTTTGTAAGTGTTTCTTATGTTTTTAAGTCATTTTATCCTCTTTCTTGTTAATTGTAGGTTGATTGAAGAGGAGACAGAAGTTTGGAATGAAAGCCATGATCATAAGATGAAGATGCCATCAAATTGAACGCAAGAATGGAAGCCCAAATCAAGATCAAAGCAAGCTAAGTTGAGCATACAAAGCTGTTAAAACATGCCAGGGCACGCTCCATTGACGCATTCAGCCTTGCTTGCGCGAAACGCGCCGGGCGCGCTCAAATGACGCGTTTCTCTGGCCCTTGCGGGCAAAAACGTGCCGAGCGCGCCGCCCGAGGGGCGCGCTCATACTCCTTCCTTGTTCAAAACGTGCGGGCGCGTTCGCATAAGTGGGTGACGCGTTTTCTCTCGCTATAAAAGGGATTCTTGGGCGCGAAATGAGGGGGACTTGACAATTCAGTTTTTCTTGTTGCTTCTCGTGCACGATTCTCTCATTTTTCTCTCTTCTCCACCTTTGTTCTTCATCCTTCTCCATCAAATCCTTGAAGATTCTTGAAGAATTGGAGCTTGTGGAAGCAAGATCTAAAGATTTATGGAGCTTCTCTCGGTTTTGATTTCTATTTTTGTTCTTTCTTTTTCTATTTCCATGTTAGGCTAAATTCTTAGGTTAGGGAAGGGGATTTCGATTCGAATACTTGTAATGAATTTCTATGTTGATTCAATTGTAATTTCAGTTGATTGATTGATCTCTTCTTACTTAATGCAATTTCTTGAGGTTTTATTCATGAAGTTCAAATAGTGATAGGAATATTAACTGCTTGAATTGGATTGAACTGTTCCTTGAGTTTTTGTTTCTCATTTCAATTATGCAATTGGAAGATTGATAGTTGAACTAGGAGAAGAAGTGCATCATTATACCTTTGCATGAGCCTAGGAATAGAACTTGCATGTTATGAGACATTGTGAATTTATCTGTTTCGCTTCTTGAATGAGTTTCTATTTTCACCTAAGGAATTAGAGATTATAGAAGTCATTCAAAGTGACTAATGACCTAGGAATAGGATTAGTCTAAGGTATCACAAATTCTAGTCTCCAATTGATTGATAACTGTGGAATTGACATAGGAAGTAATTACTTGAGAGAAGGAATTGAATGAACCTATTCCCTAACTGTTTTCATCATCTCTGAAACTTAAACATTTATTGCTTTCCATTTCTTGTTTTACAGTAAATTGTCTTTTTACATAATTACTCAGTTCACACACATGATTCACTCAACTGTTCGTCCTAATAGCAAGTATATTAAGCATTCGATAGTTCACAACTAGTCTCTGTGGTTCGACAACCTTTTCTCACTATTTCTAAACTTGTGACGACCGGTACACTTGCCGAAAGATTGACACACACACATATATTTTTTAAAGTACAACAAGTTTATGGCGCCGTTGCCGGGGACTATTGGTTGAATATCGATAGTCTTAACGTGTTTGCTAAGTAGGACATTTTTTTTTTTAGTTATGATTCATACTTGTTCTGTTTTTACTTTTTGTATACCTGTTCTGTTCTTACTTTTCATTGAATTATCTCATTCTTTGGAACTGTTTGGATTCCCTGTATCTTCCAGATTTGTGGTTTATGCGAAGAATTAAGGAAACTAACTTCTTGTTTGAACGAGAAATTGAGAGATTTTGCGGGGGAGAAATCGAAAGAGAATAAAAATAATAAAGAAGAGACCATACCAGAAAATTCAACTATACCAGAAAATTCAACAGCAACTATGGATAACACAAGGCGGATGACATTGGAAGAGCTGTACACGCCAAATGCAATGGGCTGCGGTTCTAGTATTGCACCACCAATTGTGGCAGCCAACAACTTTGAGATAAAACCTGCTCTTACACAATTAGTCAGACAAGAGCAGTTTGGAGGTCTAGAGGAGGAAGATCCAAATCAACATGTTCACAATTTCTTGCAGATTTGTGGAACTATAAAAATGAATGGAGTGCCGGATGACGCCATTAGGTTGAGATTATTTGAGTTTTCACTGAAAGGTGAAGCAAAGATGTGGTTGCAGAGTTTTCCACATGGATATTTCACTACTTGGGAAGACTTGGTAAACACATTTTTGGCTCAATATTTTCCACCTGAGAAATACAACTACTTCAGAGCTGAGATCTCTTGTTTCAAGCAAAAAGATGGAGAATCCATCAGTGAGGCATGGAGGAGATTCAAATCCTTCTTGAGAAGATGTCCTCACCATGGTTTTTCTCGATTTGCAAGTCCACATCTTCTATAATGGACTGCGATTACATACCAGATTGCTAGTAGATGCCTCTGCTGGAGGTTCATTGAGGAAAAAGGATGCGCAAGAAGCAAGAGCAATCATTGAGACGATGGCTTCAAACAGATACGAGGCTCCTCCTAGTGATTTCTATGGGGAAAGAAGGGGTGTAATCGAACTTGGAGCTAATGATGCACTGCTGGCTCAGAATAAGTTGATGACTCAGAAATTGGACCAATTAATGAAGCAACTGCAAGTGGTCCAGCTAAATACAATCCAAGCACCTCCAATAAATTGTGAATATTGTGGGGGAGGACATCCAGTTGAATGTTGTGACAGCCTAGGAGCTACTGCAGAGGATCAAGCTCAAGTGAACTATATGGGAAATCCTCAAGGTAATCTTTATGCTAACACAAACAGCTATAACTCCCACAATAGAAACCATCCAAATCTTTCCTATAGAAATAACAATTATCTGCAACCTAACCCTTCCTCTTATGACCAAAACTTCAAACAAACCTTCAACTCTAATCCTAGACCACCTTTCAATCCAAATCCACCATACAATCAAAATTACAACCAACATCAAAACCAAGCATCTTCATCTAACCAGTACTATAACCAAAACCAACCATAAAACACACCTTTCAATCCAAACCAGTCTAAATTCCAACCTAACCAGCCAAGGAATGCTCCAGCAAGCTCTAACATGAATGCTCCTAGAGAAGGTTCTGCAAATCTGGAAAACATGTTTATGTCCTTTATGCAGAGGACTGAATCCATGTTTACCAACCAAGAAGCCTCAATCAAGAATCTTGAATCACAGATTGGCCAGCTTTCCAAGCAATTATCTGAGAGAAACCAAGGGAATCTGCCAAGTGACACTGTGGTAAATCCAAAGGAGCAGTGTAAAGCCATTACCACAAGGAGTGGTAAAGTACTAGGAAAGGAAACTGCAGAATTGAAAGTTGATCCAGTGGAGGAAAAAGAAGATACTGCAGAGAAGGATAGGCAGTCACCTATACCTGCAGCTCTCAGTGAAAAGAAAGAGGCACCAAGAAAGACAAAGAGGCAAATCCTACAAGAAGCTGGCCAGCATGAACACATCTCACCTTCTTTAAGCTTCCATATCCTCAAAGGTGAAGAAGGCAAATGATGATAAGCGGTTGCCAAATTCTTCGATATCTTGAAGAGTTTGAGGATTAATATTCCATTTTTACGAAGCTCTGCAGAAGATGCCTTCATATGCTAAATTCATGAAGGAGATCCTATCTAATAAGAGGATGCTTTTGGATGATGAGACAGTAGCTATGACAGAGGAATGCAGTGCCATCATCAAGAGGAAACTGCCTCAAAAATTGAGAGATAGAGGTCCCTTCACTATCCCTTGTTCTATAGGGGAAGTACCAGTGGGTAAGGCATTAATTGACTTGGGAGCCAGCATAAATTTGATGCCTCTTTCTGTGCTACAAAAATTAAACATACAAGACATTCAGCCCACAATGATGACACTGCAACTAGCGGATAGATCCACCAAACGCCCCTATGGAGTAGTAGAAGATCTCTTGGTGAAGGTGGATAAATTCGTGTTCCCTGCTGATTTCGTGGTGCTGGATATGGAAGTCGATGAAGAAGTGCCAATCATCCTAGGAAGACCATTCCTAGCCACCGGCAGAGTCCTAATTGATGTAGCACAAGGTGAACTCATCCTGAGAGTAGATGAAGAAAAGGTATCTTTTAACATATTTGATGCTATGAAATTTCCAGCTGATAAGTCCCAATGCATGATGGTTGATGTGTTGGATCCTATAGCAGAAAATCTTTATAAAAATGAGATTTTTGACTTCATAAAAGAGGAGGAAGATTTTGATACCTCCAGCTTTGAAAATGAACAACATGAAGTTGAAAAATTCGTTGCTGCTATGGAAACCAACACATCACCACCATCATGTACTGAAACAGTGGATGAAATAGCTGAAATGGTTGATAAAACAGAAACTGTACCTAAGAGTGAACTTAAGCAACTGCCCTCTCATCTTAGATATGCTTTTCTTGAAAAAAATGACACCTTTCCGGTGATCATTAGCAATTCTTTGAATAAAAAGGAAGAGGACAATTTGCTTAAAGTTTTAAAAGAGCATAAATCTGCTATTGGGTGGCAGATTTCTGATTTGAAAGGTATAAGTCCTTCATTTTGCATGCACAAAATCTTGCTTGAGGACAATTTCAAACCTGTGATACAACCTCAAAGACGTTTAAATCCTACTATGAAGGAGGTTGTACACAAGGAAGTCCTCAAACTACTTGATGCTGGCATTATTTATCCTATTTCGGATAGCTCTTGGGTAAGCCCAGTACAAGTAGTTCCCAAGAAAGGGGGCATGACTGTGGTTGCTAATGAAAGGAACGAATTGATCCCCACCAGGACAGTGACTGGGTGGAGGATGTGTATTGATTATAGAAGGTTAAATGATTCTACAAGGAAAGACCACTTCCCTTTACCTTTTATGGACCAAATGCTTGAAAGGCTAGCTGGTCATGCCTATTACTGTTTTTTGGATGGCTACTCTGGTTATAACCAGATTGTGGTGGATCCTAAGGACCAAGAGAAAACTGCTTTTACGTGTCCTTATGGAGTTTTTGCATACCGGAGAATGCCATTCGGACTATGTAATGCACCAGCAACCTTTCAATGATGCATGATGGCCATCTTTGGTGATATGGTTGAGAAATTCATTGAAATATTTATGGATGATTTTTCTGTCTTTGGTTCCACTTTCGAAAACTGTTTAGAAAACTTAGCTTGTGTACTGAAACGATGCCAAGAAACAAATCTGGTTTTGAACTGGGAAAAGTGTCATTTTATGGTTAAAGAAGGCATTGTTTTAGGACACAAAATCTCTATGAATGGTATAGAAGTGGACAAGGCAAAAATAGAAGTGATAGAGAAACTACCTCCACCAGTGAATGTGAAAGGGGTGAGGAGTTTCTTAGGTCATGCTGGTTTTTATAGAAGATTCATCCAAGATTTTTCAAAAATTTCCAAACCATTATGTGACTTACTTGTAAAGGAAGTGATCTTTAATTTTGATGAAAACTGTTTCAAGGCCTTTGAGACTCTAAAAGAGAAGCTAATAACAGCCCCTATCATCACTGCTCCAGACTGGAGTTTGCCTTTTGAATTAATGTGTGATGCTAGTGATTATGCAATAGGGGCGGTATTAGGACAAAGGAAGGACAAACTTGTAAGAGTAATATACTATGCTAGCAGAGTGCTTGATAGTGCTCAAATCAATTATTCAACTACAGAAAAAGAACTGCTGGTCATAGTATTTGCTCTCAACAAGTTTAGGCCTTATCTCATTGGATCAAAAATCATAGTGTACACTGACCATGCTGCCTTGAAATACCTTCTAATGAAGCATGAGAGTAAACCAAGGTTGATCCGTTGGGTTCTCCTTCTGCAAGAGTTTGACATTGAAATAAGAGATAAAAAAGGCAGAGAGAACCTAGTGGCAGATCACCTTTCAAGGTTGCCTCATGCTGAAATAGAAGGTAGTGATATCCCTATAGTTGAAACCTTTCCTGATGAGACACTCTTTGCTGTTCATGAGGCTCCTTGGTTCAGCGATATCGCGAACTTTAAGGTATCCAACTATATTCCCCCTGGCTTGTCCCATCAACAAAGAAAAAAACTGTTTTCTGATGCAAAATATTATGTGTGGGACGAGCCATTTCTGTTTAAGTGGGGTGTAAATGGACTCCTTAGGAGATGTATACCGAAGGAAGAGGTCAACTCTTTCCTTTGGCATTGTCACAATTCCCCTAGTGGAGGCCATTTTAATGGGGAAAGGACAGCCAAAAAGGTTTTGCAATGTGGTTTATATTGGCCATCTATTTTTAAAGATGCAAAAGCTTTTGTGCAGTCCTGTGACAGATGCCAAAAAAGTGGAAATATTTCAAAAAGAGATGAGGGACCATTGAATAACATATTAGAGATAGAGGTATTTGATGTATGGGGGATGGACTTCATGGGACCATTTCCTCCCTCTTTCTCCCACACATACATCCTAGTAGCTGTAGACTATGTGTCCAAATGGGTGGAAGCCATTTCTACCTCAACCAATGACTCTAGGATTGTAGATACCTTTATTCATAGAAATATCTTTACTAGATTTGGTGTCCCTAGAGCTTTCATTACTGATGGTGGAAGCCATTTCTACAATAAGCATATGGAGAGAGTCCTTAAGAGGTTGGGGGTGAAGCACAAGATTGCAACACCATATCACCCCCAAACCAGTGGGCAAGCTGAACTAGTAAATAGGGAGATTAAGAAGATTTTAGAGAGAACTGTAAATCTATCCAGAAAAGATTGGTCTAAAAGACTAAACGATGCTCTTTGGGCATATAGGACAGCTTATAAGACTCCCATTGGCATGACACCATTTCAAATGGTCTATGAAAGGCATGCCACTTGCCTGTAGAACAAGAGCACAAGGCATATTGGGCCTTGAAATATTTCAATTCTGACTCTAAATCAGGCTGTGAGAAGAGACTATACCAACTCCATGAGTTGGATGAACTCAGACTTCAAGCATACGAGAATGCCAAGATTTACAAAGAAAGAACAAAGCTATGGCATGATCGTAATCTTAGAAGGAGAGAGTTTTACCCTGGACAGCTGGTGTTACTTTATAATTCTAGATTAAGGTTGTTTCCAGGAAAACTAAAGTCTAGATGGTCTGGTCCATTTGTTGTCAAACAAGTATTTCCACATGGTGCAATCACTTTAGAAGACCTTGATAAATCCAGAGAGTTCAAAGTGAACTGCCAGAGAGTAAAACCTTATTTGGGAGATACTTTTGAGAGGGATAAGGTCTCTGCTGAACTGCATGACCCTCCTTGATAGGGTCAAGTTACATGTCAAGCTAATGACATTAAAGAAGCGCTTGGTAGGAGGCAACCTACCCAATTCAGAGATGTTTCTGTAACTTCTCATTGTCATATACTTGTGAATAGCTTAAGAGTTGAGGAAAACAAAAATAAAATAGAATTTGAAGATTAGAGTAGGAGTGTAAATATAAGATACAGTAGAATAAATCTGATTTTTGTGTTGATAGATAAACAAGTAGATATATGAATAAACAATTGAAATTACATTGAATTGAGTGATAGAAATAAGAGAGGTGAGGTGTAATAGCATTAATGGGAAAGTTATTAGATCTCAATTCATGATCATGTTTGATAGGTTCCTTGTGCAGAGAATAGATCAATTAGAGCCAAAATGACTTAGAATGCTTGCACAAGTTGGGTCAAGGTGCAATGTCACTAGTTCTCACTTTAGCCCACCTTAACACATGAAGAATTGAACCAAAATGCAGAAGAATGCGCCTTGGCGCTAGCAGAGGCGCCATTGGTAGCAGAAAACGTGCCTTGGCGCACTTACCTGGAAGAGAGGGGCGCGTTTGAGGCCTTGCTGTGCGGCCAAACGCGCGCGGCGCCCTTGGAGGGTGCGTTTTACAATTAGCTTCGGCAAAAATGCGCCCTGGCGCGTTTTCATTTCAGAAAGTGGCGCGTTCTGCAATTAGGTTCGGCAAAAATGCGCCCTAGCGCGTTTTCATTTAAAGGGTGGCGCGTTTCTCACGCCTTGACACAAATAGGGGTGACGAGCTCGCGCCTTGGCACAAAGAGTGGCGCGTTCCTTTGTTCTTCCTCTTCTCCTCTTGTGCTTGTGGTTCCCAAAGAGTGCAATTCCACTTTCAATCCATTCTCACCTCCATTACTTCACTTTACAAGTAGATTTGACTTGTATTCTTCATCCCTTTCACCTTAGGTTTTCATTTTTTGTTGATAATTTTCAAGAATCTTCATTTGGTGTGCTCAAATCTCATTCGGCCTAAGCAAGGTATGTTATCCAATCCACTGATTTTAACTTGTTTCCTTCATTGTTTAAGATTCAATTTCATGATTCACATGATTGATTGAGATGAGGGTTCAAGAAAGGGTAGTTCGAACCCTAAAACCCCCTTTTTGTGCGAATTGAAATTGGCTCAATTGAAGGTGTTGCATGGCCTTGTTTTGATGATTGTT
This sequence comes from Hylodesmum podocarpum, assembly GCA_026586105.1. Lineage (NCBI taxonomy): Eukaryota > Viridiplantae > Streptophyta > Magnoliopsida > Fabales > Fabaceae > Hylodesmum > Hylodesmum podocarpum. The sequence goes on from JALJEV010001403.1 coordinate 85,215, forward strand.
GATGAATAACATTGATTGCTTGTGAATGTATGGTGATAATTGTCTTGGAGATGCATTGTGCGAATCAATTGGGAAGAAATATGATATGCTCATTCATGCACACTTAGTGATTGTTAAAATGCTTCAATGAAGTTTTGGGTATAGTTTATATGTGCAACACTAGTAAGCATGACCACAATGTAATAGTTTATGTATTCCCTTTGGCAATTCCCACTTAATTTCTTTTCGAACCACATTATAATTTTAAATGAAAGTGCATGCTCTTGTTGGTGATAATTGTTAGTTAAGTATATGCATGTTTCTCTCATATATACTTTGGATTATGTAGGTTCAATTGTAAGAAATTATGTTTTCAAGCAATAGACCAGCTGGTTCTTCCTATTCAAGGCAACCAAGAACCAAACAAAGAGCGACCAAAGGACAAGGCCAAGAGAAGAAGAAGACCACCAAGAAAGTCAAGGATACTCCAGAAATTCAAGAATATGATACTCATAGATTCAAATCACAGGATCATGCAGAGGCCTTTGCCTCCCGTTTTATGGCACGTGCAGTGCTAGTGGAGCGGAAATTCAACATGAGTCCGAGCTTATACATTGATGGAAGTAATGGTGATGCTTCTCAACGTGCTAGTTACAAAGAAGTTTGCAATGAGATTTCTGGAAGGAAGTGGACTGGACTGACCAACATTGCATATCCGGCGTATCAAGAGTTAGTGCTAGAGTTCTACGCCAATTTGACAAGCGATGATGACGAAGAACGCTATGCATCCTATGTCCGGGGGAAGCAGATTTCTTTCTCACCTCAAGCCATCAACCGACTGTTATTAATCCCTTTCTCGGAAGGAAGGGATTGTATCTTCCAGTACAGAACCGATAGGAAAGCCGAACCAAGCAAGGTAGACCACTTATTATGTGAAGGTAAGGGAGCTTGGAATGATAGTCTATTGCGCAACAACGGAGTTACTCAGGTTAAAGCTTCATCATTATGTTTCAAGGCAAAAATTTGGTGGGCTTTTATCTTTGGGATTCTATTGCCAATCCAGCACAGATCTTCCATCACAAAGAAGAGAATTTGGTGCTTATACACAATAATGAAGGGTGAATATCTGAATGTAGGCCTGACCATAGCCAATGAGATTCACACAATGCACTTGCAAAAACAGGGATCCCTGCCTTATGCAAGCATCATCACTCAACTGTGTATTGAGGCTGGAGTTTCAACTGAGGGTTTGATCCCTATGAGACCGGGAGCCACATTAGATGTGAAATTAACAAAAGGAGTGCCCAATACAACCGAAGTCACACCAGAAGCACCGTCCACTTCTAGAGCCACTCCAAAGTCCAAAGGTAAAGCTCCAATGGTAGAAGCTCCAGCTACCGCTGCAGACCAGCAAAAGTTATTAAGGCATCTGAGGGTAGTCCAAGAAAATTTGAGAAGGATTCATGAATCCAATAAAACTTGCATTGCACTTGAGCCCCTTATGAGAAGTTTAGCTGCCCAAATGAATTTGCCAGTAGAGAAGTTGACACCATTCAAACCACTCAGCAGTGAAATGATTGAAGACTTGATGAGGTTTGAAGAGTTTTCTGAGGACTATGGAAGTGAAGCACCGAATGAGGGACAAGATGATGATGGTGAAGAGGTTGATGGTGGCCATAATGAAGATGCAGAGGAGAGTACTGAGGAGAGTGAGAATGAAGAGGATGAGACAGAAGATGAAGATTAATTTCTTAGCTTAATATTTCTGTTTAAGTTTTGGTTAATGTCGCTTAACTAGACTATTTTACTGACTTGTTAGTTTAAGTGTTAGATGCTGAAGCACTGCTGAAGAATCATGGAAAATTTTGGCACTTGATCCAGAACTTTGAACAAGTTTGGCTGGTCTTCAACAGGGAGCACTATCATACTCTTCTGATGTTAACTATTAATTCATGGTTTAGATTAATTGCCCTGTTTTGAGTATAGGCTATGTTGGTTTAGAGTATATGCCCTGTTTTGTTGCACCATCTTATGAAGGTTAAGTGCATTGGTATAACATTGACTCTGTAGTCCAGTAGAATGAACTGTGTAATTTTTGGCACTTAGGTTCAATTTGAGGTTCTATGACAAAGTTGCATGTTTTTCAAAATGTTTGAAGAGTTACTGTATGAGAACTCTAGCATGACAATTTTCTGGATTGAGACATGATTAGTGGACTTAGCAATGTTATGCAATGATTAATCCTGGATAAGAATTTGGGCCTCCAACATGATTTATTCTTGAGTGTTCTATTTTACCATGTGATGTGTTTGTTCCAGAACTTGCTTTAGCTCTTGGTCAAAATTGCATACATTTAGATTTGGACACAAATGATAAAGGCAATTTTTCTCCTTGTAGCCTTGAGCCAAATAGCCTTAACCTTCACACTTTCCATTGCTAGCCCCTTTGAGCCTGAATTAACCCTTTCCTTCTTGGATACTTAAGCTCATTACAAGCCTAAATAAGTGAAAAACCAATTGTCCCTATCACTGGAACTTTGAGTGTATTGGTTTATTTACTTAGATGAGAGGTTTCAAGATTAAGTTTGGGGTTGAATTTTGGGGTGCATGTGTAGCTGTTGACTTGAGGACAAGTCAAAATTTTAAGTTTGGGGTTGAGGGATCACCTTGTATTGGTGGAATTTTTGTGCATTTTCTAGTTGTGTATAGTGCATTCTCTGTTTTCATGCATACCATACCAAATTTTTTCTGTTCTTTCTTGTGATAGCAATGAATGAGACTACTTAAGAAAAGTAAAGTACAAGAATAAAGTGAAAAGAAAGAAAAAGGAAGAAGAAAAGAGCAAAATAACAAAAGCTACAAGAAAAGGATGTTTAGAAAAGAAAAAGAAAACGAAAAGTAGAAAGAAAAGAAAATAGCAAGAGCTATAAGAAAACAAAAAGAAACAGAAGAAAATGAAGTTTAAGAGCAATAAGGATAAAGAAACAAAAGGAAAACAGAGTGGTCTCATGAGTTGTTTATGTTACTTAGTGTTAGTCTCTCGCTTACGTTTTGAATTTTTCTTCTTCATCACTAACTCATGCATAGCATATAGGTATAACTTTTACTCTTTAAGTTCCTGTGAATATGCAGTTAGTACCTTTCTCTTTATCCCACCTTTACCTAAGCCCCATTACAACCCTGAAAAGACCTTTTGAGTGTCCAATGTCTACTTGAAGGCAGTGGAGATTTTAGAGATATTGCAAGCCTATGGTAACTGACCTTCTAATTGGTAACATTGAGAGAAACACAAACCCAAAACACTTGAGAGCTTGAGGGCAAACACTTAACTGGAGAGGACTGTGTGATATTGCTAAAGTACATTTTTCTCATGCCAATCTATGTTGTTTGCCTATGCTTGATGAATTGTGCAGTGCTTGATAACATTTTGAGTTCATGTCCAACTTTCATAGATGAATTGAGTTGGCTTAAGGAGTTAAGAACTGCATAATGCATTTTCAGTGGCTGCTGAGCTCAATGTTATACCATGTTTATTGACCCCTGTAATGATGGATTCTATGTTTGCTTGAGGACAAGCAAAGCTTTAAGTTTGGGGTTGTGATAAGTGCTAGATTATACATGTTTTCCTAGGTGTTTTCAGTTCATTTTCATCCATTTTCAATAGGTTTAGTTGTAGTTTAGACAAGAAAACATTGAAAATACCATGTGTGTTTAGTGTTAGTTCTTGATGTAGTGTTTTGTTAGTTTTGTAAGTGTTTCTTATGTTTTTAAGTCATTTTATCCTCTTTCTTGTTAATTGTAGGTTGATTGAAGAGGAGACAGAAGTTTGGAATGAAAGCCATGATCATAAGATGAAGATGCCATCAAATTGAACGCAAGAATGGAAGCCCAAATCAAGATCAAAGCAAGCCAAGTTGAGCATACAAAGCTGTTAAAACGTGCCAGGGCACGCTCCATTGACGCATTCAGCCTTGCTTGCGGCGAAAACGCGCCAGGGCGCGCTCAAATGACGCGTTTCTCTGGCCCTTGCGGCGAAAACGTGCCAGGGCGCGCCAGGGTGGCGCGCTCATGCTCCTTCCTTGTTCAAAACGTGCCAGGGCGCGTTCTGCATAAGTGGGTGACGCGTTTTCTCTGCTATAAAAGGGATTCTTGGGCGCGAAATGAGGGGGGACTTGACAATTCAGTTTTTCTTGTTGCTTCTCGTGCACGATTCTCTCATTTTTCTCTCTTCTCCACCTTTGTTCTTCATCCTTCTCCATCAAATCCTTGAAGATTCTTGAAGAATTGGAGCTTGTGGAAGCAAGATCTAAAGATTCATGGAGCTTCTCTCGGTTTTGATTTCTATTTTTGTTCTTTCTTTTTCTATTTCCATGTTAGGCTAAATTCTTAGGTTAGGGAAGGGGATTTCGATTCCAGAATACTTGTAATGAATTTCTATGTTGATTCAATTGTAATTTCAGTTGATTGATTGATCTCTTCTTACTTAATGCAATTTCTTGAGGTTTTATTCATGAAGTTCAAATAGTGATAGGAATATTAACTGCTTGAATTGGATTGAACTGTTCCTTGAGTTTTTGTTTCTCATTTCCATTATGCAATTGGAAGATTGATAGTTTAACTAGGAGAAGAAGTGCATCATTATACCTTTGCATGAGCCTAGGAATAGAACTTGCATGTTATGAGACATTGTGAATTTATCTGTTTCGCTTCTTGAATGAGTTTCTATTTTCACCTAAGGAATTAGAGATTATAGAAGTCATTCAAAGTGACTAATGACTTAGGAATAGGATTAGTCTAAGGTATCACAAATTCTAGTCTCCAATTGATTGATAACTGTGGAATTGACATAGGAAGTAATTACTTGAGAGAAGGAATTGAATGAACCTATTCCCTAACTGTTTTCATCATCTCTGAAACTTAAACATTTATTGCTTTCCATTTCTTGTTTTACAGTAAATTGTCATTTTACATAATTACTCAGTTCACACACATGATTCACTCAACTGTTCGTCCTAATAGCAAGCATATTAAGCATTCGATAGTTCACAACTAGTCTCTGTGGTTCGACAACCTTTTCTCACTATTTCTAAACTTGTGACGACCGGTACACTTGCCGAAAGATTGACACACACATATATTTTTTAAAGTCAACATGAAGCAAGAGAATTAGTCAAAGATGTCACATGATCAGTGATAGAGCCTTGAAGATGATGAGGCTGATCAAAACTGATGCAGGCTGGATAACCAGAGAAGAACAGCAAGCTAATCTACAAGAAGAACAAGGAGAAGCACAACCTGAAGATGAGGATGAAGACAACCTGGCATCTGGAGAGTACATTCCGAGATCGCGCTTTGAATCCATCATGATTGACAGATTGGATGAATTGGAAGCAACTGTCAACAAGAGGATAGATGACCTAGGAAAGCGTCAAGATTTGCACTTTCTAGGGGAGACTCAACCAAGATGACTCAGATTAGTAACTTCAACTCTACCTCTCACCTTCTTATTTGATATACCAAATAGGGGGAGTAGTAGTGTGTGTAGTTATTAGTTGTTTTTAATCTTTTCTTCATATCATAGTTTTTTTTTTTAACTGTTTTTGAATTGTTTTTGAATCTGTTTTTTTCTTAAGTACTTTACTTAGGGGGGGCAGATTAGAAATATTTGAACAATATGGATAACTATAATAGCTAGATTTAATTTTCTTTGCAAATTATTGCCTTTTTATATTTTTGTGAATTGAAAATGTGATATGATTTGAATCATCTATAAAGCTGTATGGAAAAATGAAAAAAAAAAAGAAGAAAAGGAAAAATACTAACATTGCAGGACACATCAAAGCCGTCATCTACATTAAGATCTCAACTACACGCTGATTTGGTACATCAAAACCAAAAAGTAGGAGATTGTTGGACTTGAAGCTGAAGAAGTCGCCTCTTGTTTTCGTTTTGATATACTTGTAATTTTGATCTTTATGATAGATTGTAAATAGGAGCTTAATTGTATTGATTGTTTTTAGAATAGGCTTTGAGTGTGGTTTTTATTCAATCTTTTCCATAGAGAATTTGAATCTACTCTGATGATTTAAGCTAGAGAAGTTTTGGAACCCCATTTTGTTTTTGAAAAGTCAAAAACTTTGGTTTAAAAAGGTTTTAAGCTGAAGTAACCGATTACCACATAAGTGTAATCGATTACCAACAGTCTCAGAAAACAGGGGAACCCAAATTGCTTTGGAGTAATCGATTACCACTCCATAGTAATTGATTACTTCGTGCTTGAAGAAACAGAGAAGGCAAATTTTCTCTAGAGTAATCGATTACCTCTATCCAGTAATCGATTACCATACCAGAATTCATCTCAAAGAGCTTTTGAAACTGCTTTAAATAGAAACCTCTTTTGAATTGTTTCAAAGAGAGAGATCTTTTAAGTTTTTCAAAAGGGAAGGAAGAGCGAAAAAAAATCAGTTTTTACACAAGAATTCTCTTCAAAGTTTTTAAAAAGATTTTCTCTTGAGATGAAGGCTGTGTGAATGATTGAATTCATTGGATGCTATCTTGATCAGTGCATACACGACAGGTGTACTCTTATCTGATCTTTATCTTTTTTTATATTCGGTTTTTGGTTTGAGACTCTAAAGAGAAAGGTGTTCTCTAGAAGAGTTGAAGAGTTTTTGAGAGAGGTACTCTCAAGGTTGGTTCTTGAAGGGATCAAGAATCAAGATATGTTCTTAGGTGAAGAACATGTGTTTTGAGTATTTTGATTTGTTTTGTGTTTGTGCAGCGTGATTGTATTAGACACAAAGAATCTTTATAGTGGAAAAACCGATCGCAACAGATTGTTGGGTTGGGACTGGATGTAAGTCGAAAGCCGAACCAGGATAACTCTCTGTCTAAACTCTTTTCTCTACCTTATCTCTTTTACTTCATTGTTTTTCTCTCTTTACATTCTCGCTGTTATCCGCTGTAATATCTCTGATACGTTACTTGTAACAAAGATAAAATTGAATCAGGAAAGAAAGTGAGAGAAAGAAAAAGTTGATATAGGGAACTTGAATCTATTCACCCCCCCTCTAGATTCAACATAGGGACCAACATTAGTCCACATAGTCTTCCATCAATAAACCTTGCTTGCGGTATTGTTCTGTTCTGGTGTACTTCTAGTGTGATTTCATTGTTGGCAGATACATTTTAGTTAGGCTAACATGGATAAAAGGACTATTAGGAAATTATTGTAGCTAGAGGAATATTTCAGTGATCCTTGGAGCATACCTCAGCAGCAGTACAACCCTTATCTAGCTCCTACAATCCTGGATGGAGAGATTGGAGTTATCAGAGTTCACATGATTACTTCCATCCACAACCACAACCTTCTTTAGAGAATTGATCAAGCAGATGACCACCAATAACTTGCAATTTCAACAGATGACTAAGGCCAATATTCAGACTTTTCAAACTCATATGGGCCAGTTCTCTAATGCAATTAATCAGAGCCAACCTCAAACACCCATCAGTCTAACCTCTCAAGAAAACTTTGATATGAATGCTAATGGTAAGATTGTGAGTGATATTAATTTGGGGTCTGGTAAGTAAATGGTGGAACCTTCACAACCAGAAAAGAAAAGTTTCATGGAGGTTGTGCCTAAAGAGAAAGATTTTAAAGAACAAGACATATTAGAAAGAAGAATGATATATAGACAAAAGAAGGAAACATGTGATGATTTAATTTTTTATACTAATCCTTCCTTTGTTTATGTTGATTTTCATTTGATACGTGATGTAGGATTGATTTCTAAAATAAAAAATACAATATAACAACTTCTTGTGTGAGGACGTAGAAAAGAAAGAACTCAAAGCACACAGTGAAGCTGTTTATGACCCTCATCTTTGCAAAAATCCTTATGTCATGGCACCTAGTGGAGAATTGTCCATAAAGTTTCCTTGGAGTATACACTGTGGAGAGAATGAAGAATCCAGGAAACAACCACTAGGAAAGATTTCTTTATCATTTGATACTCTTTCTAATTGCAAATTGAACAATATATAATGTTTCACTTTAGACACTTATGGAATTGAAGCTTGGACTATTATTGAATTTTGTAATTTGAACCTCTTAGTTGTTCCTAATGGCCTTTACTCTCTTGATGTTACATATTCTTCTAGGTCGTTAGAGAAGTTCACAATTAGGGCTCAAATGCAAACTTTTACACTTATTAGCGAACCAATGTCTAGACACATTATAGATGGAGTAGAAGATAACCATGCTATCTTGAAACACTCAAATTCTTTACTCTCTTTTAAATTGTGTTACTGATGTTGGAGTTCATTATTCCTTGTTCTTTGATTTGACAGAAAGTGAAACATGTGAATTGTTCAAATTAAATGCCAAGACTAAAATGAACAAATGGAGAATTATGATTATGACATTTAAATTGTCCTTATCACCATGCACTTGCACTGATTATAAAACATGCCTGCACCTTCAATCATCTGCACTAATAAATAATGACTTACAAATTATTGTAGATGATTTTAAGATATTTGATCCAGGTGGGTATTTGTTCTTGTAGGTACCAAGGGCAGCACTTAAAGTATCATCATTGAGCAACCTGCAGCACTTTGCCGCTTTGAGCGGCCGAGGGAGTTTTTCTTTTCTCCTTCCACTCTTTTCCGTTTTATTTTCATTCATTTCCTATCTAACCACCTTCTGTAACTAAGAAGTAATTAGGAAATAATTATGAGTAATTAGGATTTTCATACTTGTTTCCTTTTGATCTTGATGCTTAGAGATTTTGTGATTCTGGTCTGACTATTATTACATCTGCATTATGGTTTATATGTTGAGAATCTGAATTGGAATCTGAGTTGAGTTAATTTTTGAATTATTTTGTGGTGTTGATACATTCTTTTGATAGATTATGGATTAGTCTGTATGAATTCGTTATGTACTGTTTTTGATAAGTAATTGGCAATTTGACCTTGTAAGTTATTTGGTCCTGTTTTGAATGGATTCATCTATATGTCATTCTCTTTCTTTCAATATGATATATCCCATTAGTGAATGTTGTTTTTCAAAACTTGCTTTTGTTCTTTTCAAAGTTGTATTTTATCACATAGTGCATGATTATGATTGAGGCATTCATTTATTTCCCCACTTGACCAGATGGTCTACCTTGCACTATTGTCCCTTGCTAGCCCTTTTAAGCTTGAAACCTTTTCTTTGATGACCTGCATTACAAGCCTTAAGAGTAAAACAATTTTGTCCTGATTTTACAGATATTGAATGAGTATTATTTATCTTTTGGTTATGTAAAACATATAAGTTTGGGGGTATCTACTCGGGACTTGTAGAAAATTAAGTGTGTGTGTGGGGGGGGGGGGAAGGAATGCTTGATTTATATGATATGGTTTTGAGTTGTGGGATTGATACAATTTGGTTAAATTTTTGATGATCACACTTGTGCTTTGAATGTTATTTGATTCTAATATTCAAAAAAAATTGAAAAAGAAAAGAAAAAAATTCAAAAAATAGCAAAATTTTGATTAAGTGTGAAAAATAAGTTGAATACTTTAGCAGTGGTTGAATTGGAAACTTTATAGGTTTATTATGTTCACTGAACCAAATTTATCAAACCTTCATCTTTGGCCCCATTACAACCTTTGCAAGTCCTCTTGAATCATGCATGACTATGATTCATGCATGATTATGATTGTTAGTGGTAGAGAATTAGAATAATTGCAAGCCTATGGTAAAATGATGTTCATTTTAATGGTTTGAGAGTAAACACTTGCCTGATACGCTTGAGAGTTTGAGTGATATACTTCTAGTGAGGTCATTGCTTTTGATTGACTTGCATGATTGATTCTATATCTGTTTGATCCTATCTGAAGCAGGAATTGTTTAACACTGTGATAAGTAATCTCTAGATTGATTGTGGTCTAATTGTTGTGTTCAATTTTTATATATTAATGGCTATTTTGGAGTATATGAAATAGCTTAGACCATATGTTATATTAATGGCTATTTAGGACTAAGTTTTGCCCAGGAGTACAAAAGAATAAGTGTGAGGGAATTTGATGAGGCAATATTTTATTATATCCTAATATAACATGATTAAGGATCAATTAGCATGAAGTAATGCATTTATGAGTTTGGGCTCATTTGGGCTTTAAGAGATATTTTTATTCTAATTCGCTATATTTTTCCAAATTTGAGCAGTTTCACTAAAACAGGCATAACTCCCTCTACAAATCTCTGTTTGAGCTTCACTTTATATCGAATTAAAGAGGATTGACAGAGCTACAAAAGTCATGCAAACATGAAGAGCCAATTTGATGGAGGTTCATCCACTCCAACTATAGAAGTCAATGATTCTAGAAGAGTTACAAGGTCTATGCTTAAAAGGATACAAGAAGAAGAAGAGAGAAAGTTGACTCAAAGTCAAAGTCAATAAGGAAGTCAACAATCAACTCTCCATAGAGTCTTCTTGGTTAACAAGCATTGTAATAGTCTTAGAATTATTTGAACTTGTACTTAGGATTTTTGGTTTAAATAATTGGACATGTAATGGTAAATACATGCCACGACCTATGTAATAATTAGGAGAACATTTTAGTGCTAAAATTGAGAGAGAGTGGCTCACACTCTCCCTAGAGAGTGTGGAAAGATTTTTGGAAAGAAGTTAGTGGCAATTCCAGTAACTTCAATTCAAACCTAGCCATGAGATTAGATCTCCACCTAAGGCTAGGATGAATTCGTGAGAAGCACGACTCTAACACATGTTCAAGAGTGAATTTAAACCTCTTGATCAAGATTCAATCAAGAGGTGGAAATTCAAACTTGAGTCACATGTTACTTGCCACTTAAGAGTGAATTTCAACCTCTTGATTTAGATCTAATCAAAGGGATGAAATTAAAACTTAAGACACATGGTTCTTGCCTCATCTTAGCTTAATTGTGGCCATGTGATCACTCTCTAATCTAAAGGTTATGAACCTTGATCTGTGTGATGTGTCTCACAAGGCTTCCCATGCATTGATCAAGTTCACAACCCAATGGTTAGCTAGTGATCCTTGCTTATCAAGTTTGGCGCCAAGTATTGTATTATAAATAGGAAAATTTATGAATTGTAAACACTTTTGATGAATTTTAGAAAGAAGCACATTTGCTTTAGAGAGAAATTTCTCTTCTAGGTTTCTTGAGAAAACCTTTTTGGATCTTATCATGGTGCATTCTCCATGTGGCGATTCTACTTAGAGCTTATTGCTATGCATGGCGCTCCTTCATCTCTAACCTTCTCCATTTTCTATTTCAATTATTGTTTTGAGATTCTATTCTGCAATTGCATGTTCCAAACCGTGGAGTTCAAGCTTGAGAAGTAAAGATTGGGTAAAATTAGTGAGACTTCCATGGAAGGCTTACATCACAATTCGGACTGCATCTGAGGTGAAATTGGCCTTGAAAGTGGACCACGAAACTAGTGACGGGAATTCCAGCGAATTTGAGCCCATTTAAATCATGTAATTGCCATTTTATGTTTTTCTGTGATGGAGATTTGAACATGGGACCTTTCTCACTTAAAATGGCATGTGCCTTGCACACGAGGGCTTCCTTATACAATTGCATTCAGATGGGGAACAATTGGACAGATTAGACACACTCACATTTTACGTTTTTCTCTTCTTAGGTCAAGTTTTAGTTTAGGTTTTCTTCTTCTTCTTCTCTATTCTTAGTTTCTTCTTCTTATTCTTCTGCAATTTTCCAGATTTGGGAATTTTCGTTTTGTTGGTTCTTAATATTGAATTGTTTCATCTTCAACTTGCGTTCTGAATCATCAATTAATTCCAGTTTGTTTGCTTCTCCTTTCTCTATTGCATTTTCATTTTATAGTTGTTCATCAATTATCAATGTAATTCGTTTACTGCAATTATCTTCTTCAATTCGTTTGCTGCAACTTAAATTTACTACAATATAGTTTCAATTCATTTACTGCATTGTCCAATTTCGTTTGAATAATAAAAGTTTAATTTTGAAGGGTTTATCCTCTTGATTTGGGTTGCAATGAATCTTTGATGTTTCTGTTTTGTATTGTTATGCTTAGTGATTAATTCTTCATCAATTATTCCAATGTTTAGTGTCCCAATTGTTGTTCATAACTAATGTTTTAGTTAACAGGCAAATTATTTCTCTGTTCATGCTTCCTGGGTTAATTTATAATTTACTGTTAATAGAATGATTGATGTGTGTGGATGTTTAATTCGCATAAGGAAAGCCTAGAGTTAATTAATTCGGGTTGGATTGAGAGTTGAGTAAATTAAGCATTTGTTGTGATTAATTTCTGCTTAGTTAATTAATCATGTAACCTAGGATAAGTGAATTGCCATATAATCAAGAGTCTAATCCCATTTTAGTTATTTGTTAATTTCTCTGTTTTATAATTCTATTTTAGTTATATAATCACAACCCGCCTTTTTTGTCCTGTCTTAGATAGAAACGCAATGATGGTCCTTGAGAGATGACCTAAGAGTCACTTCCTAGTATACAACATTTTATTGCATTATTTTTTATTGAGTACAACCTCTATCACTATAAAGAAGAAACTAGCTCCTGATACCACTTCATACAAGCTTGTCTCACACAAGCTTGAAATTGTTGTCCAAACTTTAATTCTTCATAGTTTCTTCAAGGTTTTTGGGAATTATGCGTTTAGGTTCAGCAAAAAAAAAATGAAGAAAGAAAAAAAATTAAAATGGAATTAGATGAGGAAGGGGAAAGGCGTCATGATCGGGATCAATAAGCCAAGGAAAATCGTCACAAAGGAAGGATCCTTTGATAAGATTTGAGGTTCAATCAAGAAACCCTAGGAGAGCAAAATCTGAATGGAAAAACTCAATTTCAATATATTCCAAATCTGACTCTTAGTGTTCAGCCAAACCATATAAGTAAGCTAAATGAGAATGTAAATTCATCCAACGGTGGCCAAGCAAGGATGAACAATCAAAGGCTAAAAATAATTCATTAAACAAGAATGACTCTTACCTCTTGGATCAAGTTAAAAATAAAGGGTCTAGATTTATTCTTTAAATATGAATTAAAATGCATTCTTAACCCTTGGATTTTCATTTAATCTAATGGCTAAGATTCAATCTTCTCCCTATTCTCTTTTACTAATAAGAAAAGGCTAAGTTAAACAACTTAATGCCAAAAAAAAATAAGGTTCTAAATGGCCATGAGCTACCATGTGTTCACACAAAGTTTCCCGAAAGTTTAAGTTGCAAGCAAAATTAATTTACAAACTCACAAGGAGATTACAAGGTCTTGATTTTAGAGTAAAGTCTTCAATGTTTGATTCAATCATGAGAAGCTCTTTCTCCAACTTTTCCTCTATTTTTCTAAGTATTCATCTTGTAAGTCTTCTATCTTGTGATGGTCCTCTATCAAAATTAAAATTTATTTTAATAAAAAAATTTATATATATTTATTAGAGAATAAATAATGTCTCAAATAAGAAAATATTTAACATGTAACAAGAATTTTAACATCCCATGATTTACTACATAAATAGTATAATGTTTATAAACTATAACCAAATAAATAAAGAAATATCATCTAGTAAATCTTGACTTTTGGTATGAAAGTATTTTAAATCTTCCTTCCAACTACTACTATTATTATTATCACTAATTTATTTATTTAATTATTACTGATCCTTTTGTTTTATTATTAATTTCCCCTTTCTTTTTTATTTTTTAGAAAGAATAAAAATTGTTGGGTCATGTCTGTTACATATCTTTTCTTAAAATAAAAGAAAGTTGTTAGGTTAAGTTCACTATTCACTTTTTCTTCTTTATTTAGAAAGACTATTGGGCTAGGCCTTTTATTTACTTTTTTTAAAAAAACTAAAAGAGAAATCCTTTGGATTAGACCCATGGATTAGATCAACTTGTACCGACCTGGTTTGTTGGTCCCTATGTGAATCTAGAGGGGGAGGTGAATAGATTCAAGTTCCCTAATTCAAGCAATCTTTTTCTCGCTTTTTCCCGATTCAATTTTATCCATATTATAAGCAATGTACCAGAGATATAACAGCGGAAAGATACAGGAAAATATAATGCAAGAAATCAATGGAAAGTAAAGTCAAGGTATAGAGAAGAGAGTAGACAGATATTTATACTGGTTTGGCTTTCGGCCTACATCCAGTCCCAACCCAACAATCTGTTGCAATTGGTATTCCACTATAATCTTGTGTTCAATACAATCACTTCTGCACAAACACAAAACAAATCAAATACTCAAAACTCTCTATGTTCTTCACCTAAGAACATATCTCTCCAATTCTTGAATCCTTCAAGAATCTCCTTTGAGAGTCCCTCTCTCAAACCTTTAACTCTTCTTCTAGAGAACACCTTCTCTTAAGAGTTTTCAAACCAAAACAAAACTATCAAACAAAAGATAAAGATCAGTAAAGATTACACCTGTGTGTATGCTCTGATCACAATGATAACCAAATGTATCCAATCCTTCCTTCACACAATATTCATCTCTTTGAGAAAATCTTTTGGAAATCTTTGAAGAGAGTTTCCAGAACTTGTAAACCAGTGTTTTTCTCTTCCTTTTATCCTTTCTAAAACATTAAAAGATCTCTCTCTTGAAAACAAAATGAAGAAGGTCTATTTAAAGCAGTTTCAAAACCATTTTGAGATGAATTTTGGTGTGGTAATCGATTACAGATGTTGGTAATCGATTACTCCAGAGAGATTTTGTCTTCCCTTGTATTTCAAGCACGAAGTAATCGATTACTATGGAGTGGTAATCGATTACTCCAGAGAAGGTTGAGTTCCCCTGTTTTCTAAGTCTGTTGGTAATCGATTACAGCTTCAGGGTAATCGATTACTTCAGCTTAAAACTTTAAAACCAAAGTTTTTTGAGTTCTTTTCAAAACAAAATGGGGTTCAAAACTACTCTAGCTCATCTTACAAGAGTTAAAACAAATTCTCTATGAAAAGATTGAATAAAAACCACACTCAAAGCCTAAATTATAACAATCAATACATTTAAACTCCTATATACAGCCTATCATAAAGATCAAAATTACAAGTATATCAAAACTAAAACTAGGAAAGACTTCTTCAGCTTCAATTCCAATATGGTTTTACACAAACAGACATGTGTCGCCCTAGTTTTCAAAACACCTAGTATGGCGCTCGGAGCTACGCCTTCCGCTGGCGCAGACATTACCACCACCCATCATGGCAAGGGAGTCCACCCCTCCTTCGCGAACCTCTTTTCTCTCGTCACAGTCCCAATTGTAGTGCAACACTTTCTGACCCCCTCGTGGCTTGGCTGCAAGAGCCTTTGCCGCTCTCTCCCTCTGTCTCTCAAACTCTCTCAGCCTCATTCAATCCTGGTGCTCTCCTTCATTTTATGTTCACCACGTGCCAGCCACTTGGCCTACAACTACACCCCTACTATACTCACGTGATAGTCAGCACACAGTGCTCACCAACACGAGAGAAAGGAAAATTTTGAGTAGATTTTCTAATAAGGAGAAATAATAACAACCCACTCGCCTGAAGTGTAATAAACTCCTTTAGGATATTTTATTTCATTTATTTTATTTTATTTTATTTTGCTTCTTTGATTTTATTTTAAAAATTTAGGCCATTACACTTGAATCCCAGAACATTTGTGTTTCTAACATATATAGACTTTTCCAATTAAAAAATCTTCTCAAGTTCATTACCAGGTTTGAATGTAGCTATTTTCTGTAGAAAGCGGCCAAATTAGCCATCAAATAGGACCACATTTAGGATTAAAGTTCTAACAACCACACCCTCTAACATGTTCTTTAGCGAAATCAAATTCGACAAGTACGTTTTTTTTTTTTTTGCCTGCTACCGCTAGCTCTTATATCCTAAAAAGACTCATCTATGATAAAGAAGACGTCGCCAACCAATTTTTGCATACCCATTACACAAGTCTTATTTATTACTGATTTTTAATTTCCCCATTTTCTCAGTGGACAAAAATATCATAGATTCATGTCTAGATCATCCAAACACTCTTGAACAACTACTCTAACTTGCAAGGATTCTTAACCTTCATTGTCATGAGCCTTTTTAGATTAAATAATAAAATTTCCAAAATATTATTTTTATTTAAATGACCAAATTAAATTTGATGATTAAAAATTATTACATATTACACTTTGTTTGCCACTTAAACATAACCTCTAACAACCTCGTAAATTATTTCTATTGATTTTTTCTTTTTTTTTTATGTCTATCCTATTTAGTGGAGTATTATAATATAATAACTCAATATACAAAATTTTAATTTAATAATATAAAAAGAATAAACACATATTTAGCAATCATGCATATATAACAAATATGCAATGTGGATTATTTTAGTACTAATTATTCACACACGGGTGTACACATACACACAAACACACTCATAAACATATTTTGTTTTTCCTCACATTTGAAGTTAAAGTTATGCATACATGACAAACTACTATTGTTTCAAGTAGGTCAAGTTGGGATCCAAGTTGATAAGCCCTACATTGGGAACTTTACTTCCTCGTTGATGCATGCTGTTGAAAGCGATCAAATTAATTAAGTGGCTAAAGTTTGCAATAAAAGGGCCAACCCAGATTGCTTCCCACGGATTTCTTACAATTCTCACACCTAAAATACAAATTAAATAAAGGGATTTTAATGCAAAATCATAAGTAAACAAAATAATTAAAACAAGCAATTGCATAAATCAATCAATTACTAAATAGAGTTAATAAACTAGTACTTATGCAAGAAGATTCAATTCAGCCTCTCTTTAGTTCCTAAAATTTCTCACTGGTTCTTTAAGGATGATTAGAATCACACATGCAGTCTAAGTAGAGCTGAAATCTCTGCACTCAATTAGTATTCGAACATTCTACAATCATAGAGGATTTTCATCAAACGTTTGATGACCACTAGACATGCAATCACGTTTGACACACCACTTGGTTTGAATCCTAACAAATTCGGATGCACTACATTCACCATCACCCAACAACAAATTCCAATTAAGAAATTAAATTCAATTAGTTAATCAACCAATTATCCTAAAACCCCCGATCAAAAATTGAAATCCTAAATTAGATGAAGAATTTGAACCTAAGGATGAAAGAGGAAATTAGAAGAGACTAAATTGATAGTTGAAATTAGCTACTAATAATTACATAAATGAAATTGAAATTGAAGCAAAACTAGATAAAGAAGAAGAGTGGGTAGCCAAGAAGAAATAAGAACACAAAATAGAGAAGAGAGAAAAGCTAGAAAACCCCAAAATGTAAAACAATTATAATTAGAATATATGATGAGTGCTCACAATTAGATTTTTGCAATTATAATAAGTTGCTCATATGCTAGTCGCATGATCACTTAAGTGGCTGAAAGCCACTCTTTAAGTTCTGGTCAGAGAAAGAAATAATGTACCAATTAAATTACATTGGGCCTAAAGCTACAAATAAACAAGAAGCCCAAGTTTTAAACGTCAACTTCCACCATCTTTTTTGTCTCTTTAGCTGCAAAATGAGACTTGGTTGATCTTTAACCATGTCATTGACAAAGATTATATTAGTCGGTATCTCAGACTCTTCCATCTCGAAGAACTCATTTCTAGCAAATAAGGTGCCACGAAAGAAAAAAATTCTCATATACTCATTACAAATGTATCACTAATTTCTATTTTTTAATTTCCCTTGTAAGATGATTTGTTAAAGATTATTTATGTTACTATTGATTTATTTAATGAGTTTAAAAACATTTTAATTTCTTAATGGTAATATCTTTTCTTGTTTTTTTTTCTGAATTTTGAAGCATTCATTTAGATTTAGTCATTTCACGAAAACGTACTAAAGTATGTTTTTAATATTGGAATCTTGTTATTATTTTTATAACTCTTTTCGATCAGTATATAAATACGAGAAAAATATTACATGGAGGAAATTAGATATTTTAACACACAAGTCAGAAAATTATGTGATGGTGCTTTTGAAATCTAGAATAATTTTAAAGTTTGGGAGATGGTGTTGATTTATTGAGTTATCTTCTATGTAGAAAGTTTCCAAACTCATCTCAAAAGGCTGATTTATCCTAAAGATAATGAGTGTTAAGTCAAGATCATTATTTCTCTAAGTGTTTTGATAATCATAGTACAAACGGAACATATATCAGACGAAGATTAGACTAAACAGTCTAAGACGAAGATAATCAAAGAAGCATCACAAGCAGAGACGCATAACTCTCAAAAGATTGAATATACTCATCAAGACAAGAAGATTGTTGGTCCCTATGTATGAATCTCGAGGGGGGGTGAATAGATTCTTGTTCAATTTTAGCTGAATTTCACAAGATTCTAATTTCTTTTGAATTCAAACAAATCGGTTCTAGATTCACTTATCAATTACCGTATCAATTACCGATTCAATTACCGATTCTATTACTGATTCAATTACCGATTCTATTACTGATTCAATTACCGTATCAATTACTAAGTTGATTATCAATACAGTTACCAAATATACTGCAGAATTTAATCAATGATAATAGCAATATAAGGAAAAACTGTAAAGAGGATAAGGAAGAGAAGAGTGCACAGCGATCTATACTGGTTCGGCCAACTGCCTACGTCCAGTCCCAACCCAACAACTGTTGCGATTGGCTTTCCACTATCAAATGATCCCTTTTGTGTTCTTTTACATTCACACTGCAACAAGCAACACAAAAACGAAATCAAAACACCAAAAACCTGTTCTTCAACCCAAAGAACAGTTCTTCCCTGACCTTGGCACACCCAAGATCAAACCTTTGAGAAAACACTTCTCAAATACACTTACTCTATCCAGAGAGATCTCTCTCCTAGAGTAACAACTCAGTAAACAAAGAAACAAGTAAAGATCAGTTTAGAATACACCTGATGTGTAGGTCTGATCACAAAGAATGCACAATGAATGCCACCCAAATAGAGGAATACAACAAGTTTGCCTTTTCTTTTCAAAACAAAATCAGCTCTTCAAGTTCTCTTTGTGTTTCTTGGAAAGATATGATGATCTCTGATTTCAGAGCATATTAAAGTGTAAGAATATGTTCAAAAGAATTAGTTCCAAGAGCTCTACCAAGGTTTGCATCAAAGAGCCTTTTAAAGATGAAGTTTGAAGCTTGTTTTTGGCAAACTGAGGGCTCAACGGTCAAGATAATCGATTACAAGAAGTGGGTAATCGATTAAAATAGCCGTTACAGCATTTTTGGGTGCATTTTTAAATGTGGTAATCGATTACCAGGGAGGGTAATCGATTACTCCAGAGAGCACTACACAGGTAATCGATTACCAGGGGAGGGTAATCGATTACTCAAAGAAGGAAAACTCTCAGTAATCGATTACCAGGGAGGGTATGTCGATTACTCGAGAGGAGGAGGACTTGGTAATCGATTACCATAATGGTGTAATCGATTACCTCAGTGCAGAAAGCAATCTTGAGTGATTTTTAAGCATGGTAATCGATTACCTATTGTTGGTAATCGATTACTCCAGTGAACAAATGGATTTCCACACTTTGTTACCTATTGTTTGGTAGTTGATTACCTCTTGTTGGTAATCTATTACCTCAATTGGTTCCCAAAGGTTTTTCAAGACTTGTTTTAAGAAAAGGAAATCAACCATTTTCCAAATGAGTAATCACACACAAGATAGCAAAACTCCCTGAGTTATCCTAACAAGGAATCAAACACATACATGCCTAAACTCAACAAACAATACATAGTAAGATCCTAATTACATTTCATCTAAGAATAACCAAAATTCCATGTCATCAAAATCAAAACACTTAAAAAGAGAACAAACACATCTTCAAGCTTTAAGTCCAACAATCTCCCCCTTTTTGATTTTGATGTACCAAATCTTCAATCAATGGTTTTCCTAGAGGTTTAGGATGTATGTTGATTTTCTTGAGAATCCTGCAATTGTTAGTAATATCCAAAAATAGTATATGGATTGCAGATTCATCATTCATACTATCTTTATCAGAGCATTATATTGTTAATCATTCATTCACAGATATAGGACATGATTCAATTTTCATAATCATAGACCAAGACCAGAGATATAGAAAAACCAGAATTCAAATTATCATTTTAAAATAAAGATTACAATCAAAGTCTCAAAACCTATTAAATACTAAACCTATTCTAAACTCCCCCTATCTAGGATAACCTATTCTAACTTATTCTCTATTCTCTATTCTCCCCCTATTTGGTATATCAATAAGCAAAAAGGGAGAAGAGATACAAAGGGAAGTCTACATAGTATCAAACCGAGCATGAAGAGACTCCATCATCTCCTTTAGCTCCTCAAAGCGCTCTTCATTTGCTTCATCCGCCTCTTGGATGCGTTTTTCAATCTCATCCAGCCTATCAATGATAATGGACTCAAACCGAGATTTAGGAATATACTCCCCAGCCCTTGAATCATCATCATCATCAGCAGGAGGATTAGCCTCTGGTTGGTGTTGTTGTTGCTGATGCTGTTGTGGAACTTCATCTCGTGAAACCCATCCAGCTTCCGTTTTCACCAAACACATCTTTTTCAATGCCATATCTCCAATGACATGAATATCTTTCACCAGTTCTCTGTTTTCATTGGAGACATCTACTTGAAAGTGCTCAAGCAGACGTGAGACAAATAAGGCATAGGGGCATTTGTAATCAAGCAACCTTCTTGCCTTGACCATATTATCCATTACAACTTCTGCCCAATCAACTTGAAGTCCATTCTTCAAAGCTGCCAACAAAACCATGTCTTCCTCTGTAATCTGAGCATGGTTTGTACCCTTTGCAGCCAAAATCCAAACTATGGTATAATGAAGGAGGCGATCATCGGTGTTCAGACCACCGATGTTGTAGGTTACCTTCCTTCCTTGACTTTTTCTTGCTGCCTTCTCAGCTTCCCAGCCTTCAGGATTCTTGAGCAGACTCATAAAGAAAGAATCCTTTTGAAGCTCAAACCCTTCATATCTCAGATTCTCAACAGAAGGGGTCATACCCTCATTTGTAAATCCAGCAAATTGAAAGAAAATATTAGAGTCTATTACTATGGATTTGCCTTTTACCTCAGAGGATACTGTTCCAGTGATTTGATCCCTTGTGAGATTTGAGTAGAAAACCCTCACCAAGTCAGGATAAATATGACCCTTCAATCCAACAAACTTCTCTAAGTTCTGATCTCGGAGCAGAGTCTGAAAGGTAAATCCTTGATTTCCCAACCAATGAAAATCCAGGATTTTTGCCGGAACGAGTTCCCGATTGGCAAAATCTCTAAAGAACCGAGATTCTTGTTCTTCAGATGTGAACCATGGATTGTGAGAACGAGCCATGCCTTCTCCCGGGGTAGTGGGTGCTTTTCTCTTAGAAGAAGATTCTCCTTTCTTTGGAACATTTGGGCGAGGCTTGTGACCAATGGACTTGACTCTCTTTCCGCGGCCTTGTTGTTCCATTGTTGATGGTGAAGGTGAGAATGAGGGTTGAAGATGAAGAAAGGGATTCTTTGGTTTTAGAGAGAGAATGGGTTTTCAGATCTAGGTTTTGTGAGAATGAACCCTAATCCTAAAAATAGCTTCTAATAAGTTCACAATTGTGACTAGATACGTTGAATCTAGGTATTGGGCTCCAGGGAAACTCAAAGAATCAAGCCCAGAACCAAGAACACACAACGAAAAAACCTTTCTGGAACGAAGGTAATCGATTACTCGTCGTGTAATCGATTCGCTATAGCAATAACAAATTGTGAACTCAGTGCCCATGGTAATCGATTACCCTGTCGTGGTAATCGATTACACCAGAGACCCTAAAGATGGTAATCGATTACCCTGTAGTGGTAATCGATTACACCAGAGACCTTAACATTGGTAATCGATTACCTATATATAGTAATCGATTACATCAGAGACTTCACTTATGGTAATCGATTACCCAAAGCTGGTAATCGATTACAACAGAGAAAAATCATAAAAATTTTGAAAAAATCATTTCATTTCACATGTTTTATCACACAATTGGTCATGATCATGTTATGTAATGAACACATACCTAGTTTAAACAAAATGAATGATTTAATCTTACCAAACTTAGGGAATTCAAGAGAGATGTTCTTCACTTAGTATACCAAGATTGGTTCTAAGTTTGAAAAATCTCTCCTTTGGTAGAGGCTTTGTGAAGATATCCGCGAGTTGATTCTCTGTATCAATGAACTCTACTACACAATCTCCTTTCTCAACATGGTCTCTTATGAAATGATGACGCACTTCAATATGCTTTGTTCTTGAGTGTAAGACCGGGTTCTTCGTGATACTAATTGCACTTGTGTTGTCACACTTGATAGGAATGTGATCAAGCTTTAGTCCAAAATCCTCAAGTTGTTGCTTCAACCAAATGGTTTGAGTACAGCAGCTACCAGCAGCAACATACTCTGCTTCTGCTGTTGATAAAGCAACACAAGCTTGTTTCTTGCTATACCATGAGACTAAGCACTCTCCAAACAAGTGACATACTCCACTTGTGCTCTTTCTATCAGTTTTGCATCCTGCAAAATCTGCATCACTAAAACCAACTAGATTAGGAGAAGTTCCTTTGGGATACCACAAACCACAGTTTGTTGTTCCTTTAAGGTACTTCAAAATTTTCTTCACAGCATTCATGTGTGATTGTTTTGGTGCAGATTGAAATCTTGCACAAACACAAACACTGAACATTATGTCAGGTCTGCTTGCTGTGAGATACAAGAGTGATCCAATGATCCCTCTGTATCTTGTTTGGTCTACTCCTTGTCCTGCAGCATCATTATCTAAATAGAGATTAGTTGACATAGGGATATTAGAGATTTTACAACTCTCCATGTCAAATTTCTTTAGTAATTCCTTAGTGTACTTTGCTTGATGAATGAAGATTCCTTCCTTCAGTTGTTTGACTTGTAGTCCTAGGAAGAATTTGAGTTCTTCCATCATAGACATGTCAAACTCACCCTGCATGCTAGCCACAAATTCTTCACACAGAGATTGATTAGTTGATCCAAAAATAATATCATCAACATACACTTGGACCAATAAAATGCTTTTAGACTTCTTTTTAATAAAGAGAGTCTTGTCTACATTTCCTCTGTGATACCCATTTGACAAAAGAAATGTACTTAATCTTTCATACCATTGTCTAGGGGCTTGCTTAAGACCATAGAGGGCCTTCTTAAGTTTATATACATGCTCAGGGTAACTAAAGTCAGTAAATCTAGGAGGTTGTGAAACAAACACTTCCTCATTGATATAGCTATTTAGAAATGCACTTTTAACATCCATTTGATACAGTTTGAAATCATGAATGCAGGCAAAAGCAAGTAATACTCTCACAGCTTCTAACCTAGCAACAGGGGCATAAGTTTCACCAAAATCTATTCCTTCTTGTTGGTTATAACCCTTTGCTACTAGTCTAGCCTTATTCCTAACCACAATTCCATTCTCATCTAACTTATTCTTAAACACCCATTTTGTTCCAATTATATTCATATCTCTATTAAAAGGAACTAATTCCCATACATCATTCCTTTTAAATTGATTCAACTCCTCATGCATAGCATTCATCCAAAATTCATCATTAATAGCATCATCAATACAAGAGGGTTCAAATTGAGATACAAATGCATAATCATCACAGAACATATTATAGGAAGATCTAGTAGATACTCCCTTATGGATGTCACCAATGATGTTGTCAAGAGATAAGTCTCTTGGTTTCCTCCATTCTTTTGGCTGTTCATGAGAAATGGTTGGTGGATCTTGCTGTTCTTGAGGTTTGCTACTGCTGTCTTCACCTGTACTTTCATCATCATCAACAAGAGCACTTCCCTTTTGGGGATTGTTAGATTCATCAAACTTTACATGCACAGATTCCTCAATGCACATTCTTCTTTTATTATAAACTCTATATGATTTACTAGTTGATGAATACCCAATAAAAACTGCCTCATCCGCCTTGGCATCAAACTTACCAAGAGGTTCTTTGCCATTATTCAGAACAAAACATTTGCAGCCAAATACCTTAAAATGAGAAATATTAGGCTTTTTGTCCTTATAGAGTTCATAGGGGGTTTTCTTTAAAATAGGACGAATCACAATTCTATTTAGAACATAGCAAGCAGTGGAAACTGCTTCAGCCCAAAAATATTTAGGCAAATCATTTTCATTTAACATAGTTCTAGCTAGTTCTATCAACGATCTGTTTTTCCTCTCAACAACCCCGTTTTGTTGCGGAGTTCTTGGAGCGGAAAAGTTGTGATCTATACCATATTTTTCACAAAATTTTTCAAAATATTCATTTTCAAATTCACCTCCATGATCATTCCTAAGGGACTTGATTTTCAAATCTTTTTCGTTTTGTATCCTTTTGGCAATGATTTTGAAAAATTTGAAGGCATTGTCTTTACTTGGTATAAATGCAACCCAAGTAAATCTAGAGTAGTCATCTACTAAGACTAATCCATATAAGTTTCCACCTAAACTAGAAATTCTAGAGGGTCCAAATAAATCCATGTGCAATAGCTCAAGTGGTCTAGAAGTTGAAACAACATTTTTAGATTTAAAAGAGTTTCTAGACTGCTTGCCCTTTTGACATGCATCACATAGACCTTCTCTATTGAACTTTAATTTAGGTAACCCTTCCACTAAGTTTTTAGATGACAGTTTATTCAGCTGATGAACATCAATATGTGCTATGCGTCTATGCCAAAGCCAAGATAAATCATCATTTGATGTAAGGCATGCATGATATGATGATGAATGATTAAGTTCAAGGATGTAAATGTTACCATGTCTCTTACCGACCATCAATACCTCATTCGATTTGCTGTTATTGATTTTGCAGCAGTCCTTATCGAATGATACTTGATAGTCTTTGTCACATAGTTGGCTAATACTCAGTAGATTGTATCTCAAACCTTCCACAAGCAGTACATCTTCAATGACAGGATTGGATTTGTCTCCAACAGCACCAATACCCAGAATTTTCCCTTTATTGTTATCTCCACACACTACTGAATCAGATTCTTTGGATTTGAAGGAGATAAAATTGCTCTTGTCTCCAGTCATATGTCTTGAGCAGCCACTATCCAAATACCAAGTTGAGTGTTTGGCTCTCAAGCACACCTACACAGAAAAATATATCACTTTGATTTTGGTACCCAAACTTTGTTGGGTCCATGCATGTTAGAACTGTGATAATCTTTCCTAATCCATTTAAACAATCCACTATGTATACCTTTCTTTCTAATCATGCAGTTGTAAGAGTTATGTCCAGGTTTCATACAATAACTACATGAGAAAGTTCTATTATTACTGGTTTGTTTAAATGCAGAGAACTTCACATTATTCTTTTTCAAAGAGGCATTAAAAGACTTACACTTTGAACAAGGTAGTTTCAAGGCATTATTTTCTTTTTCAAGATTTTGAACATTAGTTTTTAAAACAGAAATATCATTTTCTAAATCAGAAATATTGTTTTTCAAAACTTTGTTCAATTTTTCTATTCTTTCAGCTTCTTTGAAGAGTTCACAAAAAGCATTATATAGCTCATCATAATCTTGTACAGATGAATCGGAATCACTTACCTCATCATCTGAAGTTGGTTTTGCCATAAGACATAAATTTGCTTCTTCATTGTCACTCTCACTAGAGGATGAGGAGTCATTTTCTTCCCAAGCAATGTAGGCCTTTTTCTTGCAGAATTTGTCCTTCTTGGGTCGATCCTCATGTTCTACTCTTCTAGGCTCACTGCTGTTACTTTTCTTCATGTTGGGGCACTCCGATTTGTAATGTCCCATCTTTCCACATTCGTAACATGTGACCTTTGAAGATGAACATTCATTCCTCTTGAAGCCTTTTCTTGAATTGTTGAATCTCCTTTTGTCATTGTTCTTCCTCATGAACTTTTTGAATTTTCTCACCATAAGATTCATATTTTCTTGCTCAGACTCATTACCACAGCTTGATGATGCATCACTCTCACTAGCTGTGTCTTCCATTTTAAGTGCTAAACTCTTGGCCTTCTTATCTTTCTGTTCCTCATCAGCAATACGGGACATATCCATTTCGTATTCCCTTAATTTACCAAACAACTCAGCACTTGTCATTAAGGCTAAGTTCTTTGATTCAGTGATTGCTGTGACTGTTGGTTGCCATTTTCTGCTCAATGACTTTAGCACCTTCACATTCACTTCTTCCTCAACGAAGACTTTTCCCAGTCCTTTTAGATGATTCACAATGTGTGTGAATCATTTCTGCATATCCATTATGGACTCGCCTTGTGCCATTCTGAATGTTTCGTACTCTTGGATCAAGGTATTCTTCCTTGCCCTTCGTACTTCAGCGGTACCTTCATGTGTGACCTTTATTAGATCCCACGCTTCTTTGGCTGTGTTACAAGCTGAAATTCTAAAAAATTCATCAGAGTTTAAAGCAGAATGTATAATGTTTAAAGCTTTAGCATCATTTTCAGCTCTCCTAATTTCTTCTGGTTCCCACTTCTCAAATGGTTTTTCTAATTCATTTCCATCAACTATATATGTGGGGATTTTGAAATCGGTTACATGACTTGCCAAATACTTCTATGAATAGACTCCATAAAGATTTTCATCCTAACTTTCCAAAAAGGATAGTTATCACCACAAAACAGAGGAGGTCTATTAATAGAGGCACCTTCAGCAAATGGTAATTGATTACTGGCCATTATGGATCAATTTCTAGAGCAACTTACTAGAAGTAGATCTGATACCAATTGTTGGTCCCTATGTATGAATCTAGAGGGGGGGTGAATAGATTCTTTTTCAATTTTAGCCGAATTTCACAAGATTCTAATTTCTTTTGAATTCAAACAAATCGGTTCTAGATTCACTTATCAATTACCGTATCAATTACCGATTCAATTACCGATTCTATTACTGATTCAATTACCGATTCTATTACTGATTCAATTACCGTATCAATTACTAAGTTGATTATCAATACAGTTACCAAATATACTGCAGAATTTAATCAATGATAATAGCAATATAAGGAAAAACTGTAAAGAGGATAAGGAAGAGAAGAGTGCACAGCGATCTATACTGGTTCGGCCAACTGCCTACGTCCAGTCCCAACCCAACAACTGTTGCGATTGGCTTTCCACTATCAAATGATCCCTTTTGTGTTCTTTTACATTCACACTGCAACAAGCAACACAAAAACGAAATCAAAACACCAAAAACCTGTTCTTCAACCCAAAGAACAGTTCTTCCCTGACCTTGGCACACCCAAGATCAAACCTTTGAGAAAACACTTCTCAAATACACTTACTCTATCCAGAGAGATCTCTCTCCTAGTGTAACAACTCAGTAAACAAAGAAACAAGTAAAGATCAGTTTAGAATACACCTGATGTGTAGGTCTGATCACAAAGAATGCACAATGAATGCCACCCAAATAGAGGAATACAACAAGTTTGCCTTTTCTTTTCAAAACAAAATCAGCTCTTCAAGTTCTCTTTGTGTTTCTTGGAAAGATATGATGATCTCTGATTTCAGAGCATATGAAAGTGTAAGAATATGTTCAAAAGAATTAGTTCCAAGAGCTCTACCAAGGTTTGCATCAAAGAGCCTTTTAAAGATGAAGTTTGAAGCTTGTTTTTGGCAAACTGAGGGCTCAACGGTCAAGATAATCGATTACAAGAAGTGGGTAATCGATTAAAATAGCCATTACAGCATTTTTGGGTGCATTTTAAAACGTGGTAATCGATTACCAGGGGAGAGTAATCGATTACTCTAGAGAGCACTACACAGGTAATCGATTACCAGGGGAGGGTAATCGATTACCCCAGTAAGGAAAACTCAGGTAATCGATTACCAGGGGAGGGTAATCGATTACTCCAGAGGAAGAGGACTTGGTAATCGATTACCATAATGGTGTAATCGATTTACTCGATCTAAAGCAATCTTGAGTGATTTTTAAGCATGGTAATCGATTACCTATTGTTGGTAATCGATTACTCCAGTGAACAAATGGATTTCCACACTTTGTTACCTATTGTTTGGTAGTTGATTACCTCTTGTTGGTAATCTATTACCTCAATTGGTTCCCAAAGGTTTTTCAAGACTTGTTTTAAGAAAAGGAAATCAACCATTTGTCAAATGAGTAATCACACACAAGATAGCAAAACTCCCTGAGTTATCCTAACAAGGAATCAAACACATACATGCCTAAACTCAACAAACAATACATAGTAAGATCCTAATTACATTTCATCTAAGAATAACCAAAATTCCATGTCATCAAAATCAAAACACTTAAAAAGAGAACAAACACATCTTCAAGCTTTAAGTCCAACAAAGATGATATGTACAGACACATATAATCAGAAGAAGAGTTATGAACGAAGACTTTAGAGGAAGTAATGAAGAATAGACACAAGCTCAAGTGAAAGTAATGAAGAATAGACTCAAGCTTAAGTTGAGGTAATGAAGCATAAATGAAGTACAGGCGGTAGCTTTAGTAGAAGATGAGTTTAATTAAGTCCTTTCAGACTACAGAGCTTTTTGCGCCAAGTCAAAATAGTGTCGTTACTTAGAAGCTTCTAAAGGTGGAAACCTTTTACTGACCCAAGGTTTGCAACACGAAAGTAAAATCTACTTTTCGGTGTTATATCTGAAAAAATCAAAATATTCTTGATATGCGCTGACTTCCGCTGTGAAAACAATAAATATTCTGATTGATCTGATCTGCAACCTCTGATGTATCAAGAAAATGACAACTTTGAATCCACTCTATCTAACGGATACCCCAAGAGCTTAGCTATAAAAGGACTTCATCTTCAACATTTCAAGATTGGTGAAACTATCCAAAGTTTTTTCTATGCAATCTTCTAAAGCTATCACTCTTCATTGTAATATCCCTCTATGCGAAAAGGATAAACTTCAAATCTTTTCAAATCTCTTTCTAAATCCACAGTAGTAGTGGTTAGCTTGAGAAGGATGGGTCCAAAGAATACCTCTGTATAACCAGAAGTGGTTGGGTGCAAAGAATACTTGTAAGGGTTGTTTCACTAAGATAGTGAAATCTTAGCAAGTTGCTAAGAAACTGGACGTAATCATTAAGACGAACCAGTATAAAAATATTGCATCTTATCTACTTTCGTTTTCTAATAGGGACAATAATAATCATCTTAAGTAATCTTTTCTAAAATAAACCTTCTTAACTGAAAAATTGTTTATGCCTGTCGTTATAAAATATAAGACGCAAAATCATTTGTCTACTTTAAAAAAAGTTTTTTTATTAACACAATTCAACCTCCCTTCTTGTGTTTTATCTTTTACAGTTGGTATCAAAGATCATCCTCTAAGGGGTTGAGCGTTTAACAGTTGCTAAAGGAAGAGATCCAACATGGCTAACTTTATGACGATGTTCATAACGGAATGATTCTCCATGAATAAACCTCCATCATTTTTTGGAGACGATTACCCTTACTGGGCGGATAGAATGGAGATGTACATCAATTCCACCCAATACAGACTCTAGAGAATAATAACTGAAGGAGACATTCCCCTAAAAAACCAAAATCTAAATGGGGAAATGAAGAATATTCCATCATGGAGGTGAACAATGAAGCACGATATGCCATTGCATGTTCTTTATCGAGAACAGAATACAACAGATTTTGTGCATACATAATAGCAAAAGAACTCTAGAATGCTTTTAAAATATCCCACGAAAATTGAGGATTCAAGACTCAGGAAAGCTGCTAAACTCTAGAGAGAATATGAAATATTCTCCATGATAAAGGGAGAATCTATAGATGGAATGTTTGGAAGATTCCAAACAATCTTAAATGGATTGACTGCTTTAGGAACCACGTTAACTAAAGCTAAAAACAACATGAAGATTCTTAATAGCTTGTCTGCTCCATGGGAAGTTATGTCTGCTTCCATAGCCGTCAGAAGGGATATGAAGACTTTGACTCTCGATGAACTCATCGTTTCTCTGAGAGTACATGAAGTTCATCTCTGTAAGAGAGATAAAATCAAATTTCAAGAGCCCATTGCTCTACCCACCGTTGACGAATCTCCTAGAGAAGAATCCAACAATAAGGAGAAAAAGAAAAACAAAGTCCTGAAGGTTAAGTCAACAAAGTCTGATGACTCTAAGGAATCAATAGATGATGAAATCTCTCTCATGGCAAAGAGATTCAAGAAGATGATGATGAAGAAGGGACGAAGTTAGAGATTCTTCAAAAATAAAGATTGACGATTTCTTGAGAAAAAGTCTACAAAAGAAAAAGATTCTGAGATTGTCTGCTATGAATGCAGAAAGCCTGGGCACATGAGGTCAGAATGCCCAAAGTTGAGGAAAAGATGGAACCCTAAGAAGGACAAAGGAAAGAAGAGTCTAGTCACTTGTGAAGATCTTGACAGTGAGAGCTCAAACAAATCATCTGGAGAAGAGACAACAAACATTTGTCTCATGGCAGGAGATTCAAATGCGTTTGAGGTAAAAGTCCCAAACCTTGACAATATATTTTGAGCATCTTCTTCTTCCTTTGATTCAGACTCAGAAATTAAGGAAATTTCATATGACACTCTTCTTGCAAATTCTCATTTTTTATAGCCCAAGAATACAAAAAATTCAAATCTAAGTTGAAGAAAGCTCTAGAAGAAATTTTGAATCTAAAGGCTATAAATAATAATCTCTCACAAGAAAAGCATGTCGATGAATCTTCTCTCTCATCTGAATCTGAAAGGAATTATTTTCTTCTGGAAATTGAAAAATTGAAAGAAGAAAATAAATCTTTAAAGAAAGATTTAACCAAGTTCACTATGGAAGATCTCCACACGATAGAAGTGGACTAAGTTATAATCATGCGACAAACGAAAGAAAGTCATCAATTGATTTGCCTGCATGTAGAAATATGCCTGCAAACTAGGGTACCGAATAAGACTAAAGGTCATTCAAGAACCTATGATAGGAAAAAACCCATAACTAACAAAGTGGACCCATAAGAATTTGGGTACCAAAATCACAAATTATTCTTGTTGCAGATATTCTCAAACAGAAGGAGAGAAGGGTTCAAGCTGGTACCTAGACAGTGGATGCTCGTGACACATGACAAGAAACCTGTCTATGTTCCAAGATCTTAGACCAAGTAAAGGATCTGTTTCTTATGGGTCTAGGAAAGGTAAAATCCTTGGAATTTGGACTATTGGTAAGACACCCAATCCTCTCATACATAATGTCTCGTATGTTAAAGATCTAAACTTCAATCTACTTAGCATTAGTCAATTTTGTGATAGTGGATATGAAGTGTTCTTTAATTCTAATAAATGTATAGTTAGAAATAATGATAAATCCATTCTTCTTAAAGGAAAAAGAAAGAACAACCTCTATGAGGTTTGTCTTTCTGATCTTAGTGATCAAAATGTAACGTGTCTTCTCTTAGTGGACGATGAAGGAGATATTTAGCACAAAAAGTTAGGACATCTTAGTCTCAAATATATTTCAAAAGTCTCAAAGAAAAATCTTGTAAGAGGACTGCCAAATATATCTTGGAAAACTAATCGTCTATGTGTATCATGTTAGCATGGGCAACAACTTAAAGCTTCCTTTATATCAAAAAATGTTGTTTCCACTGTAAGACCTCTACAACTGTTACATATTGATCTTTTTGGTCCCACTTAGACGCAAAGTCTAGGAGGAAAGAAATATGAGTTTGTCATTGTAGACGATTATTCTAGATTTACATAGATTTACTTTCTAGCCCATAAACATGAGTCTTTTAGCGTATTTGAAATATTTTGTAAAAGAGTTCAAAATGAAAAAGGTATGTGTATTGCGTCTGTCAGAAGTGATCACAACACATAATTTGAAAATTCAGAGTTCAAAGCCTTTTATTTTGAAAATGAGATCTTTCACAATTTTTCCTCTCCCAGGACTCCTCAACAAAACGGAGTTGTTGAAAGGAAAAATAAAACTTTACTAGAAATGGCTAGAACCCTTTTACATGAAATGGCTAAATTCACTTCGAAAATATTTTTAGGCAGAAACAATAAATACCTCTTGTTATATTTAAAAAAAAATATTGATAAGACCTATTTTAAATAAGACTCCCTATGAACTATAGAAGGGAAGAAAACCAATTATATCTTATTTTCATTCTTTTAGATGTGAATGTTTTATTCTTAATACTAAGGATCATCTTGAAAAATTTGACTCTAAAGTTTTCAAATGATTTCTTCTTGGATATTCTGATTCTTCTAAAGCTTATAGAGTTTTTAATTCTAAAACCCAAGTAGTATAAGAATCTATAAATGTTAAATTTCAAGATAACTCAAAGGCTGATAAAGACATATCAAACCTGAAAATTTCTTTCGATTTATTACAGATTAAACTGTCGAATGGAGACAATGAGCAAGTTGTCAAAACAAACACTAAAGTAACGGAGATGCATCTATAAGGACAGACGAACCCTCATCGTTTGCTTCTTAGCATGACAACACTCAAACTCCTCTTAGAAGCTGGAAGTTCGTATCAAATCACTCAGAGGATTTAATTATAGGACATAGATATCAAGTAGTGCAAGCAAGATCATCTTTTAAGGATCTTTCTAGATATGCACTAGTATCTAAGATTAAGCCTAAGTGCATCGACGAAGCATTCAACAATATCGACTGGATCATTGCCACGGAGGAGGAACTCAATCAATTCACTAGGAATGACGTGTGGACTCTGGTAGAGAAGCCCGCAAACAAGACCGTCATCAGAAAAAGATGGGTCTTCAGAAACAAGCTTAATGAAGCAGGAAAAGTGGTAACAAATAAATCAAGGTTAGTTACTCATGGGTATAATCAACAAGAAGGTATAGATTTCACATAAACCTTTTCTCCTATAGCTAGATTAGAAGCCATACGTATTTTACTTGCTTTTTGCTCATAAAAATATTATTTTATATCAATTGGATGTTAAAAGTATTTTTCTAAATTGTTTTATTGAAGAAGAAGTTTATGTTAGACAACCACCTAGTTTTAAACATCCATCATTGCCAAATCATGTGTTTAAGTTCAAGAAAGCTTTGTGTGGTCTCAAACAAGCTCCTAGAGCATGGTATGATAGACTAAGCTCTTTTATGCTTAAAAATGGTTTTACAAGAGGAAAAGTTGATACTACTTTTTTAGGAAAAATCTTTCAGATGATTTCATTATTGATTAAATTTATGTTGATGCTATCATTTTTTGAGCTACTAATGATCTTCTCTATAAAGATTTCTCTAAGCTAATGCAGAACAAAATTGAGATGAGCATGATGGGAGAATTGAAGTTCTTCATGGGTCTGCAAATCAAACAAACTGAACAAGGGATCTACATCCATCAACAAAAGTACACCAAAGAACTTTTAAAGAAGTTCAAGATGGAAAATTCAAAGCCAATGAAGACTCCAATGCATTAGTGTGGAGCTAATTTAAGCAAACACGAATCTGGTAAGTCTGTAGATCAAACTGTCTATAGAGGTATAATTGGCTCTCTCATATACTTAACTACTAGTAGACCTGATATAATGTTTAGCTTCTGTCTATGTGCAAGATTTCAATCAGACCCTAAACAAGCAGTTAAATGAATCTTAAGATACTTAGTTGGAACTACTAATCTTTCTTGTTGTATAAGAAAAATGATGATTTCAGACTCAGCGAATATTGTGATGCTGACTATGCTGATGATAAAGATGAAAGGAAAAGCACAAGTAGAGGATGTCACTTTCTGGGATCATCAATTATATCTTGGTCCAGCAAGAAGCAAAATTCAATAGCACTTTCCACAAAAGCAACATAATACATCTCTGCTACTGGATGTTGTTCACAGCTTTTTATGGGTAAAATACCAATTGGAAGATTATTCTAGGTTTGAACAACCCATTCCCGTAATCTGTGATAATACGAGTGCTATTAACTTAACCAAGAATCCTATTCAAGATTCAAAAGTTAAGCATATTGAATTCAAATACCATTTTATAAGAGATTTTGTTCAAAAAGGTATCTTTGATATTAAATTCGTTCAAACTGATTTTCAATGAGTTGATATCTTTACTAAGGCACTAGACGAAACACGCTTTAACTTTATAAAAGAAAATTTAGGAATTATTTCTCTGTTAGATTAATTTCTTTCATCTATGCATTTCGTTTCAGAAGAAACGTTGTGTCTGATCTTAAGTCAAGAAGATCTGTCTGACTCTTCAGATGCAATGTTATGCTTTCTTTTAACCTTTTTTTAAGTGTGAAGAATAAAACATTTATTTTGGCATTTAATGTGTTTGGCATTTAAAGCAAATTATGTGCTAATCATGACATGCGCAGTAAAAACTGCAACGCATCAATCATTCTAAAAGGCAATGATGGGAACATCAAATCAGGGGCGGTTTTTATTCTCTCTTTCTCTCTCCATAACCCTAAAACCGTTTCACCATTTATTTAAACCTCAATTGATTTCATTTACTTCTTTACTGCTTACTCTCACAATCCTTACTCTCAAGCAATTTTTACTCTCTACGAATTCTTTTGTTTGAAAAGGAACAATGGTCGCATAGAATGCTTCATGTAAGACTTTCTTCTCCAAGGAGATGTTCCTCCCTGAAAAGTGGCTATCCTTAGCCAACCTCACAAAGTGCACTAGAGACTTGATTTGTATCCTCACCACTACTGGATGGCCAGATTTCACTAACGGAATGGGGCTTGGCTGATGGAGGCATATGTTGAGTTTTAGAGCTCTGCAAAAGAGATGGATGGAAGCATCTGTGGAACCATCTCTGATAAAGAGTATATCATCAATACTAAGATGATTGTTGTTGCTACTGGATGCAATAACTCAGGAGTTGAGTTCCATCCAAACTGGAGTGCTACATTTGATGTAAAAGTAATTGACCTAATGCTCTATGGAAGTTGTTGATGAGGCATTATTTTAATCACCTTCTCTCCAATTTTTATATCCTAATACAACATGATTAAGGTTCAATTAGCATAATTTGATGCATTTATGAGTTTGGGCTCATTTGGGCCTTAAGTGATACTTTTCCTCTAATTCGCTATATTTTCCAAGTTTGAGCAGTTTCACTAAAACAGGCATATCTCCCTCTACAAACCTCCGATTGAGCTATGGTTTCTTTCGAATTAAAGAGGATTGACAAAGCTGACCACAAAGTTGATGTGAGAATTTCCAGCAAATTGTGCTCAATTAAATGCATTTAATTCATTCACCTACTTTTGTTGTAATAAGGATTTGAATGGAGGACCCCCTAACTCATTAAAAGTCATGTGCCTAACACTTGACTTGGGTTTTTCCTATATATTTGTATTTACATTCAGATTACCACACTTTACACTTCACTTTCACTTTGCAATTTATTTAAGATTTTCAGCATTGTTCTTCTCTTCTATTTAAGTGCTCTGCTAGGGTTTTAGTCTCCATTGCTATTTTCATTTTTTCCTTCTCCTTTCACTTCAATTATACTATTATGCAATTTTATTCCAATGTTATTCGAATTCCAATTATATTCCTAATTGCTACAATTTCAATCTCTTCTCTCTTAATTTCCAACATTTGTTCCGTTCTTGAATTAGCATTGTGATTCCGTTTTTATTCTTTGTTCTTGCATTTTTTATTACTATTATGGAACTTCATTTAATGATAGGTTAAATTTTAATTATGTGTAGCTAATTTTTTCAACCAATTCGATCTCAATAGGATCCCTAATTTCCTTAGGTTCTCCATTTCTAATTAAATGAGTACTCTTTTTGGATTGTATAATTTCGATTTCATTATGTTGATTGATGTTTTGAATTGAGATTATTGATTTCTGACGTTGTTGATCAACAACGAATGCAGTGAACTAATTTTAGGATTCAAAATCGAGTTGTGTGCTCTCATGCGATCGCGTGAGTTTAAAGGCCACCGAGTGTTCAATGAAAATTCTCTAAGACCTTAGAGCGTTGGTTCAGTGTTGGAATGCAGAGATCTCGGTTCCAATACATTGCATAAATATGTGCTTTTATTTTGTTGAACAGGTGAGGGAAATTAGGATTCGACAGAGATCGGATTGGTGCCCTTTTATTCATCTAATAACTGAGTTTTTAATTCTTGTTTAATTAATATTATTGCTTAATTGTTTACTATTTAATTGCTTTAAATTTCCTTCTACATAAAAACCACCAAAATTTTGTTTAATTTTCGGCTATAGAGAAGTGACAAAGTGATCCGTAAGTAAACGATCTGAGTCCACTATTACTGTAAAGTAGTAGCTAGACTTTGGTATTATTTGACGCACGTTTGGCGCGTGTGTCTGTCGTCGTCCGTTTGATGGCCCCAAGTTCACTAGAGCAGGGAACTTGATGCCTCTGTGCAGATCTTGCACAATCTTCTCTTTAACATCCTCACCTCGAGAACTTGTTCAAGGGACAATGTGAGAAATAGAGATAGATTTTGTCTCTTTCATCTGATGAAGAGAAGTGCAATCAACCTTCCATGCGTTATCATGGACCACTGGGTTGGAGCTCTCCGTGCCAGGGATTTAAAGAGGAAATTCAACATTCCCTATATCACTGTGTTTTTAGAAATTATCATGAACTAGGGATTTGAGGCTGATGACATAGTCTGGTACCTATTTGGAGTGGAGTTGAAGAAAAGTATTTTCAACAATATGCGTCTAGGATTTCTGTTTCCTGAAGAGTCTGAAGGCCAAGACCCGAAACCCTAAACCCTAAACCTGAAACCCAGAACCCAAACCATCAAACAGAACCCCTCATCTTTACCCTCTAAACCAGCCACTGAAAGACTCACACTCACCATTAGACATTCTGATATAGGCCTCCTTAGAGATTCTCCAAAGAGTCCTTGTGTTGCCCTCTCTAGCTTCTTCAAGATAAGCAACTTCAACCCAAGAACAAAGGAAGCTTCGGTCAAGCTTCAATGGTGGGGAAGACCGAGAAAGAAAAACGGTGAGGGCGTGAGGAAATGGAAGTGGGTGGCGCCATGGCAAGCCAATGAGCCTAGGGAGAACCGCCACAATGGATGGTGGAATCCATTGATAAGATCCAAGAAACCTTGCTAAGCAAGACAAGAGAAAACTTCTCTCAAGAAAAGCTCAAAGCTTATTCAATTATCAAATTCATCAAAAGTTCTTTACAAATTTCGTTTTTGGGCTTTTATAGACTTAGGAAGACTTGAAGAGGAAGCTAGACAACATTAGAGTACTCTACAAGTCAATGAATAAGAGCCACAAGTTCAAAGGTTCAAGTACATGTCACTTTCAAGAGAGTTTCATGTCACTTTCAAAGGTTACATGTCACTCTCAAAGGTTACATGTCACTTTCCACTTGATTCTCATCCATTGGATGAGTGCATCTAATCAAGGGTTGAGATTTACTCTTGGATTAGGCATGGATCCTAATCCAAGTGAAAATCTATTTGAACCAAATCCACTTGGATTCACAATTTGAAATTCAAATTTAAATAAAATTAAATTTAAATTTCAAATGTGAATTTAATATGAACTTGAACTTAAGTTCATTCATTCCTATTAAGCTTCACTCTTTAAGCTTACTAGCACAACATTAAGCAAACACTTAAAAGAAAAGTACACTTTTGGCCGAAAACTTACAAGGCCATCAAAATTATTTACACTTCAATTACAAAAATCAATTCCTAAGCTAAGGTAACTTGGAGCTTCTAGTATTTCTTCTAGGTGAGTGATTTTCCTTAGATGTGCCTACATCAAACCCTCCTTCTTAGTTGCAACTTGTCCCCAAGTTGGCTTGATCTTCACCTACATTAAACAAAGACAAGTCATTAACATTGAAAGTTTTCATCCAACAAATCACTAGGTAGATCAAGTTAAAAAAGGTTTGGGTTCTTTTAGACTCATGTCCTCTAAGGAATTTCCTCAACGGACTCTTGCTCCTAAATAGAGTCCTCTTTACCTACAAACAAATAACCACCGGGATCAAATATCACAATGTCATCATTAACAATGGATAAATCATTCTTTATAGCATTTGATGGAAGTGATTTATTATGTTGGTATGCTTGCATTCTATAGTGAGTGCATGGTGGTAAAAACATTTAAAAATCTATAAGTCTACACCTATTCAACTTAATTCTAGCATCTAGTTTGAGCAAATTACAAATTTCACTCACTTCTAAATCATAGGAAAACAACATGTATTTTTTCTCAATATCAAAAATATCAATTAAAGAATGAAAGGAAAATTTTGAATACTCATTTGGGATATAACCGAAACTATTAGGAGTTTTTACTCCTTTCCCCACTTGTGTAGACACTTGCTTCTTATCCGACATTTCTTCGCTAAGTGTGGAACTTTGTGGTGTGCCCTCCTTCTTAACCTCTTCCAACAACCTAGGAAAGCATTCAACATCATGAAAATAATGGTTAATAGGCACTATTAAGAATTCCAAATTACCAAATTCAAGGATCTTCCAAGGCTCAATGCCATAAGATTCTAAAGTATGGTATGGAATATCATTCTTAATAAAAGTAAAAGGAGTATTAATTGATAAGGAAATTTTTTCAAAAGGTAGTTCAAATTCTATAGGCATTTCCTTTTCTTTACAATATTTGTTCCAAGGCTCTTTTATGCACAACTCTTCATTAGGAGTCAAATCAAAAGGAACTTTATAAAGATGACCACAAGCATCCTCATAAAGAGATTTAAGTGCATTCCTTTCTACATCTTCACACAAGAGATTGTCAATTTCCTCTTGGTAGTCATCCTTTGGAACCATACATACAATGTCCTCCAAATAAGAATCAAAAAATTCAAATGAAGGGTTAGTATAAGCATGTAAAGAATCATTTTTCTCCTTCATTTGTTTTTCTATCAACTCCCATTCTTTAATTTCTCTTGCCCTCAATTCTTTTTCTCTCAATTCCTTTATCATTCTCTCTTTTTCCTTCTCCAATACTCATCATAATTCCTTTCATTTTCTTAACAACCTTCTTTGTTTTTCTTCTCTCATTTCCCTCTTAAAGTCATAATAATCTCTATCACTTCTTTCACTCCCTCTTCTACTCCTCCCATCACTTTCTCTATGGTATTCTCTCCTTTCACCTCTATTCCTACTATTCTCTCCATTATGCCTCCTCTCACTCTCCAATCTCCTTTCAATCGGCCCAATTCTCTCATCAAGGGTGGTATTCAATCTACTCATCAACACATCCATCATTTTGAGAGTTTTGGGTGACAAATCATTGCCAACACTAGGAGAACTAGCCATCGCTGCAAGAAAAGGTTAGTGTACAAGAAATATAATAGGAAATAAAGAATCTCACCACTCTCTAAGTGTATCCACTCAATCAACTCGTGTTTCGCACTTAGTGGCTTTTTCTCTAATGAAACGCTCTTGCCTTTTTCCTCTCTATCTCTTGGTTCTCACTTAGAAATTATTCTCAAATCAATTATCAAGTTCCTACCAAGCCAATGTGAAAGAGGAACAGCACCCTAGCTAGGCTCAAGAAGTCCAAAGAGACAAATACTCAAAGACAAAACTAGGATTCCAAGAAAGATAAGCAAAAAAGGCTCAAAATGAAAGAAAGGCTAATCAAATTTGGAGTAAACTTTGATGAGACAATGGCACATATATGGACAGCAAAGGATCATGAAATTGCAGGGAAAACAAGTCCAAAACCGAGATTAAGAGTATGAGAAACAAAATGTACAGCCACACACAAATTCAAGTTGGCCACCGAATTTCACCAAGGTTTAGCGACGGATTTCTAGAATCCGATTTAGAGACCGAAATGAACCTTAATTCTATGATTATGCAACCTTTAAAAAAAATCAATCCAAATGCAAAATAAGGTTCATATATTCATAGCACTACCAATTTCCAGCAAGTGCAGTAAAAACTCAAAGTGAAAATTACACCAAAGATCACTACACACTCAAGTCCAAAAACAAGGTACTAGAAATTCAACTTGGGTGATGTGTGCTCAAAACTAAGTCCAAGGGTGTGTCTAATTGCCAATTCCTTTCACTTTTCAAATTTTCTCTTGCTATTTTAGTTCTTTTGATTTTTCTTTTGTATGGTCCTTAATCAATTTCTACTCTTTTTGGACCCATACACTTCACTTTTCATCACTACTTCTTTTTCTTTTGTTTTTCTCACTTGTTTCTTTTCTTTGTTTTGATTTTGTATTTTTTTTTCTGCACACTATGTATGGCTGGACCGAAACCAATAATGAAGAAGAGCAACCTCCAAGTTCAATTTCTAAAACCCTAAAGTACAAATCACAAGGTTCTACACAAATTGGACCTTAAAGAGTGCTCTAGAAGCTAACTAAATGCATGTTCATGTGAAACTTACACTAGAAGCTTCTCTTATCTCATGGAACCCATGTAAAACATGAAACCCAAATCAACCAAGGTGCAGCACATACATCATACTCACGGTTTTGGAAAGGAAAAACACAAAGGACTAAACAAAACTACAAGAAAACAAATCAAACAAAGAAGCTTACAAAGGAAGTTACTCTAGAACCATGAATCTTGTTGTGGAAGCTAACGCAACTATGGGTAAAACTTCAAGACAAGCATGCTTAACCATGGAAACCCACGGTTTGAAGAAGAAAGAAGGAAGAAAAGCATGCTTAGACACAAACCAACCGAACAAAATTGGAACAACTCAAAGAAACAAAGACTAGGCTATTGAAAGAAGACATGGAACAAAGAAAAATTCAAAGAAAGCTATGGAAACATATGAAACCCATAACTAACCCGTTGAAGATACTCCATTGAAGAAGACACAAGCTCATGATACCACTTGATATAGGCCTCCTTAGAGATTCTCCAAAGAGTCCTTGTGTTGCCCTCTCTAGCTTCTTCAAGATAAGCAACTTCAACCCAAGAACAAAGGAAGCTTCGGTCAAGCTTCAATGGTGGGGAAGACCGAGAAAGAAAAACGGTGAGGGGGTGAGGAAATGGAAGTGGGTGGCGCCATGGCAAGCCAATGAGCCTAGGGAGAACCGCCACAATGGATGGTGGAATCCATTGATAAGATCCAAGAAACCTTGCTAAGCAAGACAAGAGAAAACTTCTCTCAAGAAAAGCTCAAAGCTTATTCAATTATCAAATTCATCAAAAGTTCTTTACAAATTTCGTTTTTGGGCTTTTATAGACTTAGGAAGACTTGAAGAGGAAGCTAGACAACATTAGAGTACTCTACAAGTCAATGAATAAGAGCCACAAGTTCAAAGGTTCAAGTACATGTCACTTTCAAGAGAGTTTCATGTCACTTTCAAAGGTTACATGTCACTCTCAAAGGTTACATGTCACTTTCCACTTGATTCTCATCCATTGGATGAGTGCATCTAATCAAGGGTTGAGATTTACTCTTGGATTAGGCATGGATCCTAATCCAAGTGAAAATCTATTTGAACCAAATCCACTTGGATTCACAATTTGAAATTCAAATTTAAATAAAATTAAATTTAAATTTCAAATGTGAATTTAATATGAACTTGAACTTAAGTTCATTCACTCCTATTAAGCTTCACTCTTTAAGCTTACTAGCACAACATTAAGCAAACACTTAAAAGAAAAGTACACTTTTGGCCGAAAACTTACAAGGCCATCAAAATTATTTACACTTCAATTACAAAAATCAATTCCTAAGCTAAGGTAACTTGGAGCTTCTAGTATTTCTTCTAGGTGAGTGATTTTCCTTAGATGTGCCTACATCACATTCCAACCCTCCTTCACCAGCAAATCAAACATAACCTCCAACAGAAAAAACAAACATAAAGGGATAACAATCAGCTCTTTGACTCCAACAAAGCTTATAGTGAAGAAGCACAAAAGATGTGGTTGTCATGTCTACCCTAGAATCTACTAGCGCCAATGAACATCAAATGACTTGAAGGAATTACTATATGATGGACGCTTAGCAGATGCATCCTTGGAGACTTCTGCTCTAGGATATGAGCCTCATATTCCAAAGTTTGAAGCTCGTCCTTGGGTTACTCCCAAGAAGATCAACACCACAGTCTCTCAACACTCTTAATCTGAAGATGATGTTTGGAATGCCAAGCTACCCAAAGGGTGTAAGTAGTGGCTTCTAGACGGTATTGACACGCATGATCCTATCCCCTTCACCTTTCCTTTAAATAAAACTGAGTATATAGCCTTGGGCTACACTCTTGGAGTTGTTCTTCCCTGGATTCGTCCTCACTGCAAAGGTTTATCTCTCTCCCAATGCATTCGTCTTGATGAGTTTGAAACAGTTGAAGACGCAGTGCACTCCTCACCACTAGACTATGACATCACATTACATCACATGGCCAATGCTTATTGGAGAGAGATCAAGGAACAAGCAGCGTCATTACATCATATTCATCATCTTGTTGCCAAGGATGGTCGTCCTCTTCCTTCCTACATTGGTTCTCAATTCTCTTGCCTGGCCACTAGTAGCACAAATTCTTCGTTTGCTTGGATCATCCACGACCTTGCATGATCAAGCTCTTGGCCAAAGGAAAGGAACTAATGGAAGATGATGAGGAACCTAGGCAGTTTTGGTATAGCTTTCATATTCCAAGACTCCTCTCTTCATCTGTTTATCAAAAGTTATGGGATGAAGGTCCTTTTGACGAGAAAACTGCCTCCAAGCTTCGTCTGCATCAGGAAGCTCAAGCTCATTGCTCTTGGAAAAATGATTCTTTACGGATGAAGAACATTGCAATTGTTGGACGTATCTTCCCTGGTGAAGGCTTTGCCTACACCAATGCGTCTTCCCTTCAGAATCAATCTCTTGCTTCTACCATCCGAGATTTCAACTGGTATTGGGGTGAATCATTCTCTATTGATGTGGTTCTTCCATTTATCACTTTGCACTTCTTGGAGTATGAAGAAGTTCCGATAGCACGTGAGTATCACACGCTAAAGAGGAAATATCATGATCTGGAAGTTAAGCATGATATGATAAAGTCCAAGCTTCAACGTCTTGAGGCAGTTGTGATGGAGTTGTTAGCTACCGCTCAAGCCAGAGGAGGCGACCCTCGGGCATCAACATCTTGACTCCTTTTCCTGCTTACAGCTTAGGGGGGAATACAATAAAAATGGGAGAAATAAAAAGGAGAAACAAAAGGGGAGAAATATCAAGTTCAAGGGAAGTTCACTAACTCAAGAGGAGCAAAATAACGGCTGATTTTGTTTGAAACTCTTCTTAAAAGGCTGATTTATCCTAATGATAACGAGTGTTAAGTCAAGATCATTATTTCTCTAAGTATTTTGATGATCGCAGTACAAACAGAACATATATCAAATGAAGATTAGACGAAACAGTCTATGACAAAGATAATCAAAGAAGCATTAGAAGCAGAGACGCATAAGTCACAGAAGATTGAATATACTTATCAAGACAAGAAGATGATATGTACAGACGCACACAATCAGAAGAAGAATGAACGAAGACTTCAGAGGAAGTAATGAAGAATAGATGCAAGCTCAAGTGAAAGTAATGAAGAATAGACTCAAGTTTAAGTTGAAGTAATGAAGCACAAACGAAGTACAGACGGTATCTTTAGCAGGAGATGAGTTTAATTCAGTCCTTTCAGATTACAGAGCTTTTCGCGCCAAGTCAAAATAGTGTCATTACTTAGAAGCTTCTAAAGATGGAAACCTTTTTCTGTCGCAAGGGTCTGCAACATGAAGGTAAACTCTACTTTTCGTTGTTATATCTGAACAAATCAGAAAATCCATGATACGCGCTGACTTCCACTGTAAAAACAATAAATGTTCTGATTGCTCTGATCTGCAACCTCTGATATATCAAGAAAATGAAAACTTTGAAATCCTGATGTAAGTCTTCCATGGAAGTCTCACTAATGTTGCCTAATCTTCACTTCTCAAGCTTGAACTTCACGGTTACAAGGTCATCAATGGCGGAACATACACTCAAAAGTATAAAATGAAGAAGACAAGGAGATGAGGAGCGCCATGCCTAAACAATAAGCTCTAGGTTGAATTGCCACATGGAGAATGCACCATGTTAAGACTCAAACAAGGTTTACTCAAGAAACCTAGAGGAGAACTTTCTCTCTCAAAAGCAATGTGCTTCTTTCTCAATTCATCAAAAGTGTTTACAAATCTGAAATTTTCCTATTTATATGCTAAGAGTTGGCGCCAAGCTTGGTGAACAAGGATCACATGCTAACCTTTGGATTATGGACTTGATCAACGTATGGAAAGCCTTAAGAGGCACTTCACACGGATCAAGGTTCATAACCTTAGGATTAGGAGATGATCATAGGGCCATGGTGAAGCTAAACAAGGCATGGAACATGTGTGCTTAAGTTTGAATTTCCACCTCTTGATTGGATCTAGATCATGTGGCCGAAATTCAAACTTGAGTGGCATAAGAAATGTGACTCAAATTTGAATATTGACCTCTTGATTAAATCATGATCAAGTGGTGCTAATTCACTCTCAAGTTTTGTGCCTTAGCATGCTTCACACGAATCCATCTCCACCCTTGAAGGAGATCTCATCACACGGCCTAATTTGAAAGTGTGTTAGTGGAATTGTCACTAACTTTCCCTCCAAAAATCTCTCTCCTCTCTCTAGGGAGAGTGGCGCACACTCTCTCTCATTTTAGCACTAAAATTCGGTCCTTCTAGCTTTTACAAGGTCATGG
Organism: Hylodesmum podocarpum; assembly: GCA_026586105.1. NCBI lineage: Eukaryota > Viridiplantae > Streptophyta > Magnoliopsida > Fabales > Fabaceae > Hylodesmum > Hylodesmum podocarpum. The sequence continues at coordinate 129,980 of JALJEV010001403.1, forward strand.
CACACACTTGCCAAATTAAACCAAATTATTGAGTTTCTAATTCCTAATTACAAGTTCAAATAATCCTAAGATTATTACAAGGCTTGTTGACCAAGAAGGCTTGTTGATTTCCTTGTTGACTTTGACTTTAGGTCACCTTCAACTCTTCTTCTTCTTGCATCCTGTTGATCATTGACCTTATAACTCTCCTAGCATCATTGACTTCTATGGTTGGAGTAAATGGACCTCCATCATCGGTAGAGTCTCTAGACAGAGATCGAGTCAGTGGAGCTCGGTCCACCCATTTTGTGGAAGAACAATAACAAATATACAATTTAATTTATTTTAGTACTAATTATTTCTCATAGATATGTACTTTTATATATATATATATATATATATATATATATATATATATATATATATATTAATCCTGTCTTTGAAATTATTAAAAAGTTATATTGTTCTCAATGGCATGATGTTATGTATTTTTTCTCTTTCAGTCCCTTTCTTTATTCTCACTTAACAACAATAATCTTAATTAATTCATTGCTAATCTAGGACAAGGGCTCCTCTTTTCAAAGTGAACCACCACGCTTTCAACATATTTGTTCAGTCTAAGTTATTGTTAATCTTGAACCCTCGTCATCGACACTAATTGTTATTGATTGATATGTATGTTTCCAACATGTGGTGCCTCATGTTTTGGTAAAGGGCATTTTCATCCAATATGTTTGACATATAGCTAACATTGCTTCTTTCTTATCATGTTGCGCAGACAAGTTTTCTTTTGGTTAGTTGTACCAAAACACAGGTATATATATTAGAAAGCTCATATCGTGAACGCATGGGATCATAAATTAAATGTTTACCTAACTGTTAGGACAATATTTTAGTGGAAGAATAGAGTGAAATAAATTAAGTTAATTACCTTTAATATCACTGTAAGGATTAGCTGAATTAATTTGATATCACAACTAATCTTATTCGGTCGATGATGGGGACATATAGGGTACCTTCAACAACAGTTTGATATGTTGAAGATGCTAATTAATTAAAAGAATAAAGTTAACAAATTGACTAAATCTAAATAATTTTATCCTTGTTTTCTAAATAAGTTTCTTAATTTGTAAAATAATCAATACATTTGATGACTTTTATTCTAGAGTCAACCTATTTACAAATGTACTAACTTTAATAATGAATTTTAATTAAATTTAACTAGTTATCATGAAATTCGTGGATGAGATATTCCTCCCTTCTTCCTTTCTAAATTAATTTTTTTTTTGGAAACAATTTAAAAGGGATGATTTGGAATAAAAGTTTTCCCTATAATATTATTATTAACTTTTGTCAAAAATAAAATCATTTTCATTAATAAAAATAACGCCTTAAAACGATGAACGAAGACATAAATAATTATGTTTGAAGTTGCTATATCATGATTCTTAGTTACATACCACCCTGTTAATTATATGTGAATTTTAGTTACTTAATTGTTTAGTTAAATATGCATGTTTCTTTTTACATTAAAAATATAACAATTTTTCCCATATTTTTTAAATTTTTGTTTCCTATATTTTAAAAAATGACAGTGTTTTGGTCCTGGGTTTCAACTAAAATATATGAACTGAAGAGTAAACTATACAATTTTAGTAAGAGTTTAACCAAGTAAAATAATTTTTTATTATTATTTAATCACAAAATATCGTTAATATGACTTTTAAGATAAATTTTTAAAAAAATTAACATATTGAATGTCAGTATAAAATTATTTTATATTGTCAAAGGCATGCTTCTTTTTCACTTTTTCACTTTAACATGTTGAATGTCAGTATAAAATGTATAGACTAAAAATGAATAATTTTTTAAAAATAAATAAAAAATTATTATATGTTTTGGGACCAAAAATTATTATATGAATAAACATTTATTTAGATAAGGAATGATATCTAATTTAGTGTTCTCTATTTTGGCAACTTATCTAATTTAGTGTTATATCAAAGAGATAATGGTAGATCTAACTATGCATTATATAATAAAAGGGGTGATTGATGGGTTAAAAACAATAATGATCACATAACTTATGCCTATTTAGAGGCGCATGTATCAGTTCAACCAGGAGGATATTAAATAAATACAAACTTACAATCCTACATTGTCATCTTGTAGACAATTCAAGAAAAACTTATACACTATGTGAAAAATAATATACAGATTCTTTAGAACAAAAAATTAAATAAGATAAGTATAATCAAACTATTAGTGAAAAATAAAATTCAGATTATTCTTGAACAAAAAGCTAACTAAGATAAGTATAATCAAACTATTAGTACCCCAATCTATGTATCATTCAACTTTCAACCCCTAACGTTAAAAACCCCATCAATTTAATATGTAGCTTTACCAAGTTATACCAACAGTAAGGACTAAATTAATTGATACTCAACCCAATGAATGTAACAAACGTTAAGTGTCACTAAATGTGATTACGATATTTTTAATAATAAAAAAAAAAAATCAAGGCAGTTTATCCCATTTAAAAAGTCCGAGTGAGTTGTAAGGCAAAATATTATTGTGAAACCAAATTATTCAATATAATTTTCAAGTGATTGAATTCAATATAAAACAACCTTGCAAACACTTCGAAACAAATAGATGCAAATACAACCTAAGGATTTATTAGCCTAACAAAATCAGTGTAGCTTGCACCCTGGCCCTGTAAACAAGTTCTAAATTTTTATTTTGAGCAAATAAAAGAATTGAAAACCTCCACACACACACTGCCATTTCTTTAGGCATTGCATAAATATGTCTACACTTGAAACATTAATTGATTCCCTAACCTTAGGCCAAGTCGCTTGATATAAGATCTTGAGCACTTTTCCACACATGGATACTTCACTGTGTCTGGGGAAACATCTGTTGTGGGAAGTAATTGGGCTCAGGTTGGATCTCCTTGTACTCTTCCACTCCATGGTGGTGGAAATGCCAATCTCTATCTGAAACAAACTGCCTGGCCATGATGGCTGCTCGATTTTCGGCGATCAATTCACGCAATGCAGCACTGCATCTTGTTGAGAGATCAGAAGGAGAAAGCCATGAATCACTTCTAGATGACAGAAGAGAGAGAGCACACCCTCCTGTTGATAAGTTTAGAAATTGAACCTCCAACCATTAACACATTGTTTATTATCAAAGAAAGTAACATGTTTTGAGATTTCCTTTTATCAACTTAACATTATTTAGTTCTCTCAGCACCATAACTTGACTATGTGTATGTTTGAATTACAGTTTAAAAAGTAAAATCTGATTGAATTCAATTTTGTTTACTTATATTTAATCAAAAGTTTAATATATCTTGATTTAGAGAAAAGTATCTTTAAGTTCAATATTAGTTCATAAATATCACGTTGAACTCAATGAGAAAAAAAATGATCAAACAAATAGATCCAACTTTTAAGGAATAGTAACCTAATCAAACACACCCAGTGAGATTATAAAAGGGGAAACAAAGTGCTAAGATTGCAAATGTAACCTCATACAACAGAAAGTTCTCCCTTGCATAAAAAAACATATAGTTCTCCTTTGAATGCAAATACAACATTTTGCAATACTGAAAACCTCTCAATCAAGTCCTGCTCTTACCTTTAAATAATTTATTCAGTTTGGAAATAATTATCTTCCACTTAATGCAACAATGATTAAATTCAAAATATGAAATGACAATGTGAAGTTGACTATGTAACTACTAGATGTACACAGAATAATGGTCAAAGTTGAATCACAATTTTTGCATGTAAGAACTAGAATATTAATATTATAATTAGTAACCCAAAAAATGCTAGTTTTTATTATTTGTCTGCAAATCTCTCGATGTTTAAGTGAGAACTACTTCTTTAACAAGAGATATTTTTTTTTTTTTCTTTTTACCATCTAATATGAAATAGAGGTTGAAAAATATAAGTTAATATCACAACATCCAATCACTTTGACTTCCACATGCCATGGAAGATTTAAAGATTAGACTTTGATAGCATACTCCCAATAAAACAATTAATATTCCTTATACACATGATCAAATTAATGTGAGTGCACAAGGGGTTATATATGTGGATGAATAAAATATTGCCACACCTTAACCCTGTCAATATAAAGATTTAAAGAGAGACCTATCCAAAGTAATATCAGACAAAATAAATATAGTTACATATATAGTGCATATTCACAACCAATAAAACAAGTTAGAGAGATAGAGAGAGAGCATATTTATTAATCTCAACTATCCACACCTAGAACTTCCAAATAATCTCAACTATGTCAACTACCCATGTGATAGAGAGAGCATAGCGAATAATCTCAACTAGTTTCTCCCAATTTTATTTTGAAGTAACAGAAAATTTGGAAAACACAAGAGTTACATATAAAGTTCATTATCATCCCTTTTTAAAATGTAAATGTTAATTGTTTATTAGCAAACGATCTCCAATCCACGATATCCTCTTCTCTTCTCCTATCACTCTTAACCCTTAAAGAAAACATGTCTTTACTACAATGTCCATTGTATAACTGCATCCGTCAATGTAAATGAGATATCACCTCACTAATTGGAGTGAGAGGATATAAACCCTATTTAATTGGTTAAGGACAATCCAACATCTTATCAATCTAAGTTTTAAAGATTTTCATAAAATGAGCCCTCATCTAAGTATAAAAATAGAACTCATTTGATACATACTCCTCAAGATTCTTATTGTCTTAGTGAGATTAGTTTGTTGAGTCGACTTAACTATTTTGTTATTAGTTAGTAAGTTTCTCTTCTGTTTGCTCATGTAATCAACCTTACCAATGGCATTGTACACTCACTTTTCTAGAGGCAATACATTAGTTCTGAAATTTTACTCTCACTTCCTCTAATGTTTACTCAAACTCTGCCTTGTTTCTAAATAATTATAGATTTTGCTGATGGCTGGTCAACAAGTGTATACAACTCATCTTACTTTTACTTTTACATATTCTACACGTAATTTTATACTTTTGCATATTAGTGCATTTTCGGTTACTATTATTTTCCGGGTAAATAATTACGTATCTTAAACAAAATAATTATCAAAGGATAAATATAAACAATTATGTCTTCAAAATAAAATCACCACTTACATTCTTACTTACATATTAGACATTCAGCATGTAAACAATACGTTATTTAATTTTCTAATCCCTTGGATTTTTTTAAATATGCAGTCATGATGAAACAAATTAACAAGATGAGGAGTTGTGTTTTGGATGGTATATAGAGTGATCGATGAACCAGAGAAAAACACCTATTTTCAAAACATATTAACAATTTTTTGTCGTTTAATCAAACGCTCTGAACATGTAAAAGAATTAATAAATCATGAATAATAAAATACGTTCAGGTAAAACAAGAATATGCTTCAATATCCGAATGTCACAAAATAAAGTAATAATAAGAAACATTGATGAGAAAATCAATAATTAATATTCTAACATAGAGATGATTTAATATACATATGCGCGTGACATCAATTGCTCATCTTCGGAGTTGAATCCATTTATGTAATTGACATCATTCTTTCCACGCATTCATTGAAGCTCAACATATACATCCAATTATGCAAAACTTAATCAATTTAGACTAGAATACGACTTAGAAATAAACTTATAAAATCATAAGTTATTTTTATAAGTTGAAATGAACTCATAAATTCTATTAAATGCCTCCTAAATTATTAATGAGACAACTTCATGTTTATGTATAATTGTTACGGCGCATCGTTAGTTACTTTACAACACTGTTTTACTTAGATATTTTTTAATTCAGTTTTCAAATTTTTAAATTTTTCTAAAACATAAAAAATTACGCATATATATTAGCAATTATATGATTTATGACACATGTCTTCCATTTAAGGATTTGATTAGTTTGGGATTTTTTTTCAAATTTTAAATTTCTGTTGTTAGTTACAAAAATGTTACTTTATTTTTAGTTTCTTTCTGTTGTTGCTCAGAAGTTAATATAGGAAAAAATGATTTTTTTTACTAAATACCATTCATCTTTATACAAACTTAAAATAGGAAGGGAGAACAAAAATATTTGTCTAACCAAACGGTCCAATTAATAATAAAAAAAACGATTTAAGAAAAGGATATCAAGGGGTGTAAAATGTAAAATTAATTTAGAAAAGTTGAATCAACATTTATATAAAGAGAAAAAAAAAAAAAAAAAAAAAAAAAAAAAAAAAAAGGTGAACTACCAACACAATTTACCTTGTGAAGAATTTCTTGCAATAGAATCATGGGAGCTCTTTCTTCTTCTCTCGTTGTGACCTGCTAGTCTCCTCCTACAACTCCTCTTTGAATCATCAAACTCTGACACCGCGTGAAACCTAAAAATCCAATCCCCCCACCATATTTTCCATATTTGTTATCTCAATTAACAAATCAACTAACCCTAAAACATAAATAAATGACCCATGAAAACAAAGTGTGTATATATTGTAATAAGAATAAAAAAGTACACATGAACTTATTTTCACAAATCTCAATCTATTCATTTAGACCATTCATAAAAAAGTTACACGAATATATGATCAGTCTCATAACCAAAAGAGAGAGAGAATGGAAAAATCACAGCAAACAAGGTAGATTATGCATATAAAAATATTCCAAAACATATAAGAATTTTTGTGAAAATCATTTTGAATAAACACCCCTAAGAAAAGAATATTAGATTAAGATTTTGAAGTATTTCAAAAGAAAGTTTTATAAGAAAATTTATAGTATTTGGTAAAAGCTTTTAAATAATATAAGTCTTTACGCAACACAGAAATCTTATATTCATCAAAACATTTTTTAAAAAAAAAAAATTACAGGAATATATCTTAATTTTTTCGACAATGAAAAAAATATGAAATTAACTTACAAATATATTATCGAGAAAACGATACTTTAATACCTTTACAAATTATAAATCTAAACTCTTTAGTAAATTCATTTTCATTTATACCACACAGAATGTTATTTTTACAGAAAGATTAACTTCAACAACTACCATTTGCAAAAAAGACAATAAAATTAACGATTTTCACATTGTTTTTTATTCTTCCGATGCTGACTGTCATAACTGAAAAAAAAAAAAGAAAAAGAAAAATCATAACAAAACAAGGCAGAATATGTAAATAATAAGAATAACTTGCCAGATTTGTAAAGTATGCACAAGTATCAAATATTATTCTTCCGACACAGTCACAACAAAATAATTCAAAGATGTGTGTTCAGACAATGATCCTATCTACCTTCACACATAACAAATTATAAAATTAAAGAATATCACATCTTTATTCTTGAGATACCCAAATCGATAATGAAAGAACAAGAAAAACCCCTAGATTTTTTTTTTCTTTTTTACAATTTTCTTAGAGAAATTAAACTTTTGAAATACCAAAAACAATTATTTCTCTATGAATCATTAGTGACGAAAATTAATTCTTCACCGCTAATACTAGCTTCAGAAAATTATTTTAGTCACTAATGTTCCTTGTAGTAAATATTAATACCAAAGTTTTTGTTAACACAGGGAATTAGATATTCTCATGTAAGATTTTTATGTAGGCCATTTAAAAAAAGAGAGAGAAAAATTAAATGACATAAAATTTGAATGGTTGAGATTTTCATGTAACAAAATTCAAAAGAAAACTCCATTTTCCCTAAAACACACTAATGGATCAGAACTAATCTGAGCATAACACGATAAAATATTTTGTACATAAGAAAATTAAATACGAGTTCTGTTCTCTCACTATATGAAACACGGTTTAACTGTCATTTTACTGTCAAGGTTTTAAATTGCAAGAACTGTAGCTTGATACAGTAAGAAATTACAAAAACAAATGCAGTAATATAAACATTTTTGGTTGAATTTTTAAAAAAAAAAATTAATTTCTACGAGCTTTCTGTTACGTTAATAATTGCAATATTGTTGCGAAAAGCACAAGACCCTTAACAATCCAGTGGGTCGCAGAGTATTTTATTTTATATTTTAAATCTTGATTATGACTAGATAGATATATTTTATATTTTATATTTAAGAAAAATGAAAAGAGCGAGGTAGAGAGACCTGCTACACTGCTGACAGAACCTCTGTTCCATCCCTAAGACGACAACTTTGGGAGCCTTTGAGTGCATCTCACAAACCTTGTGTCTACGGTGGTAATCCTTCGCGTTCACTAGCGCCACGTGGCACCCTTCCACCTGACACCGAGGCACCGTCGCCGTCAACCCCACCGCCTTCACCGCCGCCGCAACCTTCCCTCTCTTATCCCCCAACACCAGCCCATTTCCATTTCCATTTCCATTTCCACTTCCACTTCCGTCCTCAAAGTAATGTCTCTTCCCAAGCTTCAAACACATCAGGTGTGGGTCCGGGTGCACGTGGGACCCACGTCCACCGTACGGATGATGATGCTGATGATGCTGGTCACGCAACACGCCGCCGTTTTGGAACATGAACGCGGATCCTCCATCCGTCGTTGCTGCGAAAGTGTTGTTGTTATTATTATTGTTGTTAGAAGTAGTGTTTGTGGTTGTTTCCCACGAATGATTGTCCCAAGAGAAAGTGTTTGCATTATTTTGGTGTCTGTTGTTGAGGCAGAACATGTTTCCTCCCAAGTCCATTTCTCTCTCTGAGTGAGGTAGTATAAATAGTGATGCTATATATGGGAATAGGAGTAGGGTGTTGGAGCAGAAGGAGAAGATTTTGTTGTTGGTATAAAAAAAGGAAAGAGAGAAGAGAGGGGTGAGAGTTGGAGGTACAATGGAGGGAGGGTTTAAAGTACTCTGGTGAAGAAAAGCTGCAAGAGAGAGAGAGAGTGAGTGAATGAGGGTGGAGTGCTCCTAAGACAACACGTGATAGGAAAATGAGTAATGATAGTAAACGGATCCAAGTTAAAGTAAGAAAAAGAGAGTGTATGATAAGACATAACCGGATCAGAGGAGCTCTCTCCCCACATATATTATGGAACTCGCTTTCGCCATCAATAATGCTCCCATCTTTACAAAACTAAATAAAGAGTAAACTTTTATATATATATATATATATATATATATCATTTTTTCTAAAGAAGCGTACCATAGTAATTCCCAATTTTAAAAATAATTAAATAAATTTTTATTTTTATATTTTTTAATCTAATTTTAAAATAATTTAGATAATATTTATTAATAATTTTAAAATAATTATAAATAGTCTGATAGGCCAAAATTATTGCTTAATAACAACCAAATAAAAAATTAAACAATATAATAAAGTGTTTTGATTTTAAAATTATTCGGAATATAGTAAGTAAAAAATTTTACTATTTTCTTCTATTTTTTATTTTTTCAGATAATCAAGGAAATAGATTATATATATATATATATATATATATATATATATATATATATACACACTATTTTTTAGTCCAGATGACAGGTTTTTGTTTTTAGTCTTCTTTTAAAAAAATCTGTTTTTAATCTCTCGGAAATTTTCCGTCAATATAAATGACCCTTACCATTAATATGAGTGGTAAAGTGACCTTTTATGATAAAAAAAAAATGGTCAAAAAATTATGATTTTGAATTAAATTTTTTTAATAACTTTTGGCGATTTTAAACCGCTTAAATCTTGCTAGTTTCAATTCCTTTTACCAACTCATCAAGTGTACGGTACAACATGAGAAGTGGAATGAACCTCATCACTAGAGAAGAATTCATACACAGCATTGTAAACCTCTATTGAGCTACATAGAAACCGCGTCATCTAAAATCCTACATTTAGAATACACGTAAATAAGTGCAGTATTCACCTACATATTGACCAAAACCATTTTTCACATGTAACGCCTTAGACTTTTGACGAGTGTACATGTATGTTAGTTGTATTTAAATGAGTTTAGAATTCATTTATGGGTGTTTGTATGTATTTTAGGCATGTAAAACTGTTTTAGATGACTTAAAGAAAAAACAAGTTTAAAATTCTTTTTATATAATTATTGTTTTGTATTTCTCACTTGAACGAAAATCTCTTCTTTGAGTGAGAGACTAGATTTTTGGAGAAATTTTCTGTTGTCCTTTTACACAAAAATCTATCACACAAGCAAGAGAGTAACATCCGGAGAAAATCACTGTCTCACCATCTCATTTTTTCCCTGACTGAATCTTGCCTGTTTTTCTTCTAGATACATCTTGTTGATCATTACTCTATCATCAATGCATTTGCGCTATCTTTTAATAATTTATTGTACTTAATTCATTAAATTTTTGTCATTTTTAAATTGAGGGTAATTCGGAAAGTTATTTTTTTTAAAACCAACTGTACCATTGTGATCCTGACATCTTTTTAATCACAAATATGTGGTTAAAATTTTGAAAAAACGGCCTTTACCTACTTATTTACTTCTCAATTATATTTTTATTTATAAAATTTTGATAAAAATAAATACTTTCTAAATCTCAAATTAAAATTCTAAATTTCGTAAGAGAAATTCTATTCATTGTAGAAAAATGTTTGTGATATGTTTTGTTCTGTTGAAAGTAATTTTCAAATGAGTAAAAGAAATTATTGTGTTATTTTCAACTAATGGATTGCGTTTGAAAGTTATGCTGTAATCAGAAATTATGAAATTAATTCTATATGATTTGTTGGATATTCTGGATATTTTAAGACTTTTGTGGAAATATTTTGGTGTCTATGGATTGATTTTTCTATAGGTTTTTTTATTTGAGATGCTCAAATTATAGGAAAAACTTTACTTGATTTTTAAGAAATTTCAAATATTTATCTTAAAAAATTCTAAGTTTTATCTATTATGTTTGGGTTGAACTCGCCCATAATCTAATTTCTTGCGATGTTTTGTGAGCCACTGAAAAGTTAATATTTGTTGTGAAAATATTTATGTTCAATGTATATTTATATAAAAGTCTGTATGAACCCTAATTATAGTCTGAATGGTATTTTGTGATAACAATATTAGAGTAGTGGACTCTAGCGTTGGAATGAACTCTTAAGTGAAGAGTTATCCTTGTGTTGTGAATAAAAACTGTTAAGTCAAAATAACTTAGCATCTTAATTTTGATAATTACAAGACAGACGAAAACATCTACAGACGTAGAGGGAACAATGATCAGACGGATCATTATTCGCATAGACGAAAGATACACCCTCAAAACATAAGAAGTTCCAGACGCAAAGTTCAAGTTGTCATGCTACAAAGTATTTTCATCAGACGAAGAACTTTCAAGATCAGACGGAGAGCGCGTCTCAACTTCAAGTCATGTGCTCAAGTGTGAAGATTTAAAGACGAAGATTGAAGACAGACGAATGAATTCAACACACAACTCCTTATAATTATTCATTCGTCTAGCCTTTTTATGAAGTTCAAGACTTTGAGTAACTTGTGCACTCATTTCAATTCAACCGTTACTCAGAATGTTCTATAGGTGGAAAGGGATTTCAAAATAAACCTCTACAACACGAAAAGTAGTTGTACGTTTTAGTGAAATCTCTGAGCGAATCAAGTCAAAGGTAGATCTCATGCTGACAACCGCTGACTTTTCATTAAATGTTCTGATTGCTCACTCTGCCAGATGCGAAAGTACCCAAGACAAGGACTGACGTTAACATCTACAGTCTAACGGTTACTTCACGCAAACACCTATAAAAGGACTTCATCCCTACGAGTTCAATTTGGCAAACTACTATGATCAAGACTATATCATTATACTCGCTCAAGCTCTCAAGAAAATAAGTTTGCTCACCACAAACTTAGAATAGAAATCTTATTGTAAAACCCTTCTCTGCATAAAGAATATTTTCTATTTGAACTTAATTGTAAGTCACTATTGTGGTATCTTTGTAGCCTGAGGAGGCTAAGTGTTTAAAAAATACCTTGAATCTAGCCTGCAGAGGTTGATAGTCCAAATAATACTGTGAGTCTAGCCTGTGGAGGCTGAAGTCTAAATAATACCTTCTTTAGCCTGAGGAGGCTAAGTGTTGAAAGAATACCTTAGTTAGCATGTGGAGGTTGTGTTTAAATAATACTTAGGTTTAGCCTGCGGAGGCTGGGGTCAAAGAATATCGCTTTAGCCTGAGAAGGCTGTGCTCAAAGAATATCTGTATTGTTAGCCAGGAGTGATTGGGTTCAAAGAATACTCTTAGTGTAACCTCAGGAAGTTGTTGGGTAACTGGACGTAGTCTTGAATAGACGAACCAGTATAAAAATATTACTTCTTTGGTTATTATTTATCTGTCTACTAACTAGGGATAATAATAACTTAAACTATTTTATTAAAATCAATTTTTAAAAAGATAAGTTTAAGTTTGCGTTTGATCTGTCGATTTTATACAGACTCAAAAACGCATCGTCTGAAATAATTTTTAGAAAACACAATTCAAACCCCCTTCTTGTGTATTTTGATTTTACAAAACCTTAGTTGTGGCAAGAATGGGTGTACTCTACATTTGTTGTTGTGTCACGTGAAAGGATTCCAAGATGAATCATTCTACAATGAAAACCTAGTGAGAGAAGTTAGAGAGTCAGTCTCTGGAGTTGTGATGACCACAAAGTGGCACCTATCAAAGTGTTCGCACACGGACTAGGTCGTTGGAAGGATAGATGGATGTGGCACTAGAGCCAAGGATCTGAATCAACTTACCTTGACATATTGTGGAACATTATCAAGTTGGTTAGAGCACGTGTTGTTGTGATGTATATACTCCTAATCAATCATCATGATCTCGAAGTTGAGTAAGTCCATCAAGTATTAGAAACTTGAGGTAGCAACAGACCAGTAGGATGAATAGACTAACTGAAATGCATAAGACAATGACGAGTGTGATCGTTAGTAATCTCACATGAGGACTTTTAGGTATTAATTATTCATAACTTTTGCATGTGTTAGTCTAGGACGACATAAGAAGGGATTCACCCTCATACTTTAATTTCAGATTCGTTTAGAGTTAGATGTGTCGACCTTTCCATTCAAATGGGTTGAGTGCCTTAATGGCACGTGGACTCTTGAGATAAGACATTTGTGAATTTTATCCAAAAAATTTCATTTGTGAATTTTAGCTTCGTCTATCTTCTTAAAGACTCAAATTCGTATGGTGGTGCATCCATAAATGATTACTTTAAGACTTTTAAAAGATAAGTCATAATTATCAAAATTAAATATATTGATTTGTCTTTAATCTTTTCAAACTTAAAAAACAACTTAGATTAATAGTGGAATCAAATATAGTTCATTCCAAAGCCACGCTATAATCACAACAATTTCTCCATAATGGAACAACTTATACAAATATAAAATCTCCACCTACCTTTGAAGTGTTTTCTTAACTTAAAAAGAGAAACTACAACTCTACAATCAGGGCTCTAACCAAAATACCATTTGGTCCAAAACAACAACAATGACACAAAGATTAGGGTAACCCGTTCATATTTTAGTTTTGGACCTAAAAAAGTTGATAAATTTGTTAAAACCATCTAGCACAATTTATGCTTTAGAGAAGAAAAAAATATCATAAGGATCTCATTTTCAAATTTTAATTACACATTCATGATTAAGACATAGTTAAGATTACAAAAATATAATTAATTTTATAAAAAGGTAACTTCATCCATGATTCAGAAACACAAATTGGCTCATTTTAACGAATCAAAAGATTAAATGATGACCAAATAGGAACTTAGTCATGAAAACACATATTTATATGGTCCTAGATGTTGTAACACAACTACTAAAGGATCCAAACAACGTGGGCTCATCGAAACTCAAGAAAACTTCAAAACTATACGTGAAAATTCAAAATGATGGGTTTAAAATTTTAAAATCAAAGCTAGATTGGTAATGCAAGATTAAATATTGAGAATGATGAGTAAAAGAAGTGTAATTGATTGAAGAAAAAGTAGAACTTTTCTGAAAACTTAAGATTTGAATCTAAATCCCTATCACGTATATATAGACCAACCGCTGTTGCTTAAATAAGAAATTGACTGATTTGTCTTAATTAGATTCTCGTTGAAGCGAGAACCCTTACTTAAGCGATGATAAGATATTATTTCTCAATAAAATAATCTCTTTTGCTTAAAAAAATATATATACCATCAAAACACTTCATAAAAGCCTCAAAACTTAAAAATTATCGTCCTTAAATACTTCATACTGATATGTAACACGAAATTCTCAAACGCCCGAAACTTCAAGACATAGCATCATGATGAAATGCTAAGCCTAAAAAATCGATACACTCATGCATGCCTTTTCACTTCTGCCAATTGTATGAAGCATTGGATATGAACTACATCCTGCATTATTTTCATACGTAGATTTTCATAATTTTTATACATCTTACATTTATAACGTAATTATAAAATTAAACATAAGTTTATCCTGCCATTTTAAGTAAACCCATAGTTTTTTATTCTTTTTATTTAACTTTGCAATTATAATCTAATTACAAGATATTTAACTAAGAGTATCTAATTTTTCTTATCATAGTCAAGGTCTTGGCATAATATCAAATAATGGTTAAATTAAAATTAGGAGTTATGAAGAAATAGGAGACTAAAATTCCATAATTACATAAGAGAACTAAAATTTTATTTTTTAAAAAAAAAAAAATTTAAGGATCAAAATAGAAAAATCAAGAATAGGAGAACAAAAATTAGGATTAAAATTATGTAGAGACTAACATTATAAATTTAAAATATAAGATGACCAAAATTGCTATTTGAGAATTATATACGTTCAAAAGTGCAATTTAGCTAATATTTTAGATAAAAAGACATTAATTATATATTTATAAAGGAATAGTTATTGAAAATATTAAACATTAAATAAAATAATAAGTATTCATTAAAGAGGAAAATATATAAATATTTACCTTCCATGAATATAAAATCAACTACTATACCTAATAGATAATACGTGGATCGATATAAAAGTTCATAGAAGAATAAAGATGGATGAAATTCTGTATGTTTTCATTGACAATTGATTACATTATATAAGCTTATACAAAGGAACCGTATGACCGTAAAGAAAGGAAAAAAATAAAGGTGCAGGTAGCTATATTCCTATGTACAAGGGATTAGAAGAATTTAGTTACACAGTACAAGACTAAGTCTGCTATGTATTGGTTAGGCCTGAATTATAGGACTTGTTTATTAGCCCCCCGCAAGCTGAAGGTACAGAGGAGTCTTGTAGCTGCAGCTTGGATAGATTCTGTCGGAAAGAGCGTGGAGGGAGTGCTTTGGTAAAGATGTCTGCCAGCTGATTGGAAGAGGGTACAGGCAGTAACATCATCAGGCCTTCTTGAGATTTTTCACGAACGAGATGACAATCGATGTCCAAATGTTTTGTCCGCTCGTGGAACACAGGATTAGCAGCGATATGCAGAGCACTGTGATTGTCACAGTAAAGGATAGAGAGCTGAGAAAGTGGAACCTGAAGGTCTCGGAGCAGGTAAGTGAGCCACTGTAATTCACAAGTAGCAGAAGCAAGTGCTCGATACTCGGCCTCTGAGGAGGAGCGTGAGAGACGAAGAGTTGTTTCTTTGTTTTCCGGGAAACAAGGAACTCCCAATGAAGAAGCAAAGCCGATAGCGATATGAGCGTCTAGAATCCACACATGTGGCGCGGTCATGCATCACCGAATCTGTAAGGTGAGTGGTGCAAGAACGCGGGAAGAAAAGGCCCTTACCCGGACATCCCTTTAAATAACGCAAGATACATGCAAGGCGCGACATGATGAGTTTTGGTTGGCTTTGAAAGGAACTGACTCAACTGTTGAGTGGCGAATGCAATATCAGGGCGAGTGTTGGTTAAATAAACCAAGCGTCCAACAAGGCGCCGGTAAGGTAATGGATCATCAAGGGAACCAGAAGCATCATTGTGAAGCCGCAGGGTGCTGTCCATCGGGGTGGATGCCGGTTTGCAACCAAGCATGCCAGAATCTTTGAGCAAATCAAGGCAGTATTTGCGTTGACATAGAGAAATTCCTGTAGAGGAGTGATCAACCTCGATGCCCAGAAAATATTGCAAGGGACCCAAATCCTTGATCCGAAAATTATCATGAAGGATTTGCTTGATGCGGTGTATTTCTTCAGGACAATTACCAGTCACGACAATGTCATCAACATAGACAATCAGAGCCGTAAAGGCAGAACCAACGAATTTGACAAAAAGACTATGATCAGCATGAGCATGTGTGTAACGCACGATAACGACAACATAGATAATTTTCGTACCATTTGCGGCTGGCTTGCTTTAAGCCGTATAAAGATTTGCGCGATTTACAACTTTGGGTGGAAGAATATCCGGAGAGGCCATGAGGGATTTTCATATAGACATCTTAGTGAGGTCACGTGGAGGAAAGCATTATTGACGTCCAGTTGTTGGATATGCCACTGATTAATAGAAGCCAAAGCAAGAATGACACGGACAGTGGCCATCTTGACAACCGGAGAAAAAGTTTCAAAGTAATCGATGCCTTCAATTTGCGAGTAACCCTTGGCTACCAAACGTGCTTTGTAGCGCTCAACGCTGCCGTCCGGGTGACGCTTGATTTTGTATACCCACTTACAGCCAATGGGCCGTACATCAGAAGGAGTGTGGACAACATCCCATGTTTGATTCAACCGCAGGGCCTCGAGTTCACAATCCATGGCGTCACGCCAACATTGAAGCTTCACTGCCTCGTGGAAACTGGTGGGTTCGTGCTCGGAGGAAAGCGCAAAGAGGAACCGACGTTGGAGAGGTGGCAAGTGATCATACGAAAAGTACTTCTCAATAGGATATGCGCACGTTGTGGAGGATTGTGCGGACTTGAGGGAAGGAAGCTTGCACTCGTAATTGGAAAGGTAAGGAGGAGGATGAGTTCCGGTTTGAGCAGCCGGTTGTGGGGGCGTGGTCGTCTCGGAGGGTCGAAGGGGTGGGGTTAGGGTTGGGTGTTGCGGTCGGGGAAGGGAGGTGAATGAGTGGCGAAGATGAAGGCAGAGGGGAACGGAGTTCGTGTTCAGGTTGTGGAGTTTGGGTTATAGGTGGTGTGGATAGATGGGCAAGAGGTTGGGGTGGTGAGTCCGGAAATTGTATGGTAGATGTAAAGGATAGGGATGGTTGGGCTGTGGGTGGAGTGGTATGAAAAGGAAAAATAGTTTCATGAAAAAGAACATGTCGAGAGACGAACGTTTCTCGCGTATTGATGTCTAGAATCACAAATCCTTTTGTTCCATTTTGAAAACCCAAAAACGCCCCTTTTCTCGATCGAGGTTCAAATTTATGTTTTTGATTATGAGTTGACGCATAGCATAAACAACCAAAAACACGTAGCATTGAAAAATCGGGGGTGGTATTATGTAAAATTTCAAAAGGTGTTTTGTTAAAAATGATGGGTGAGGGAACTCGGTTGATAAGAAAGACAGCATGTTTTATGGCATAGCACCAAAAATTAGATGGAATTTTTGATTGAAACATGAGAGCTCTAGCAACGTTAAGAATGTGTTGGTGCTTGCGCTCAACGCGGCCATTCTGTTGTGGTGTGTAAACGCAACTCGTTTGATGAAGAATGCCTTTGGAAGCGTAAAAGTCTGTTAGAAAAAATTAAGGCCATTGTCGGCCGAATGGTCTTGACTTTTGTTTCAAATTGATTTTCAACCAAAATAACGAAATTGCGAATATGCGTTTGAACTTCACCTTTGGATTTTAATAACACCACCCATGTGTATCGGCTAAAATCGTCAACAATAGTAAGAAAATAGTGGCCATGAATAGATTGCTTTGAAAAAGGCCCCCAAATGTCCATGTGAATCAATTCAAATATTTTAGAACTTTTGCTCGAACTAAGAGAATAGGGTAACCGTTTTTGCTTGGCAAAATGACAAATATCACAAATGTTATTATTAGAATTTCTGGAAATAAAAGGAAATTGTTGATTCAAGACATTAAGACGACTATCAGACAAATGTCCTAACCTAAAATGCCAGAGGTTGGAGTTGGTGACAGTGTTGATAGCAACATTCTGGGCCATTGTCAGACCGAATGGTCTTGACTTTTGTTTCAAATTGATTTTCAACCAAAATAACGAAATTGCGAATATGCGTTTGAACTTCACCTTTGGATTTTAATAACACCACCCATGTGTATCGGCTAAAATCGTCAACAATAGTAAGAAAATAGTGGCCATGAATAGATTGCTTTGAAAAAGGCCCCCAAATGTCCATGTGAATCAATTCAAATATTTTAGAACTTTTGCTCGAGCTAAGAGAATAGGGTAACCGTTTTTGCTTGGCAAAATGACAAATATCACAAATGTTATTATTAGAATTTCTGGAAATAAAAGGAAATTGTTGATTCAAGACATTAAGACGACTATCAGACAAATGTCCTAACCTAAAATGCCAGAGGTTGGAGTTGGTGACAGTGTTGATAGCAACATTATTGGGAATTGGGTTTTGTTCATTTCCAATTGTCAAGTGAAAGAGACCTTCCTTTAAGTCAGCCGAACCAATCGTCCTCAACGTGTTCATGTCCTATATTTGACAAAAAATTTTAGAGAATTCATTAGAAAAAATTATGCGACATGGCATGGTAGTTAATAATTTCGGAAGAGATAATAAATTGAAAGTAAAATCTGGAACAAGAAGAACATCATGGATAAAAAAATCTGGAGCAAACTGAATAGTTCCAGCGATTTGGGCCTGAACAACGGATCCATTGGGTAGATTTATGTTTAAGGGCTTGATTTTAAAATATTTTAAAAAATAATCTAAAGAGGTGCAAATGTGATCCGTTGCTCCGGAGTCAATTATCCATGGTGTGGTGTGTGAACGAAAGGTGTTAAGAGTATGTGTAGTGGAAATAGAAAAACAAGAACCAGAATTGTTTGTGCTGGAGTGAATAAGATTGGCACGTGAAGAGGAATTGGATATGGAACCACGAACCGGGAGGTGTGTTGAAGACTCATCGGATGTTGGAATTGGGTCGTGGTGATGTGAAGATTCGAACCCTGAGTTGGAGACCCCTTTGCGTCACTGTCATGGAGGTCTAGAGTCGGCGCTGCATTCGGGACAGAGATTGCGACGTTGTTTGCTGTGGCACGGGCGGTGGCATTGCTTCCAGAGCCATGCTTAGTGTTTAAAGGTCGCGGTGGTGCGCGGATGTCCGGGGAGGTAACCGAATTTGCCATAAATGACGTCCGGTGTGGCCTACGCGATCACGGTGGGAGCACTTAGTGGGTGTGATGTTATTTTTCTGGAAGCAAGACTCGATGGTGTGTCCCATACGGCCACAGTGGTCACATTTGCGGGAAAGATTTGGCCCCCCTTGCTGTAAGTAACCACGGCTCTTACCAGTGACAGCATTTGCGAAAGGGTTCACATCGGTAGAAGAAGACGACGAACCGGAGGATTGACGTTCATCTTGAACAATCATAGAGAACACGAGGGGCAAGTGGGAAGAGGGTCCATCAATAAAATCGAGAACGCGGTATTGCAAAGCGATCGTCAAGCCCCTTGAGAAAGCGGATAACAAAGTCCTGAGTATGATAGGATCTCGCAGAACAGGAGCACAGAGTGATGGGTCGATAGTTATCTAATTCTTCCCATAACGACTTCAAAGCAGTATAATAGTCGGTGACAGAAAGAGCATTCTGCCGGAGTGAGTAGATTTCGTCCTGCAATTCAGCCACGCGAAGTAAATCCCCTTGAGAGAAACGGTCGCGAAGGTCGTTCCAGATGTCAGTGGCTTGCTCAAAAAATACGACACTTTGAGCGATGGAAGGAGAAAGTGAATTGAGGAGCCATGACATCAGTAAAGTGTTGCAGCGCTCCCAGGATGGATAGATGGGGTCTGTAGAGGCAGGTACAGGGATTGATCCATTGAGAAAACCCATCTTGTTCTTGGAGATAAGTGCCATCCGAAATGAGCGAGACCATGATTGGTAATTATTGGCGGAGAGGGGAGGGGTAACAACAATGGAGGTGGGGTTTTCGCCAGGATGAATGTAGTATGGGCTAGCAAGATTGAGGCTAGGATCAACAAAGGGAGGTGGTGGAGGTGGAGGAGTTGCCTCCTCATTTAGAGAGCCAGAGGCGGCCATGAAATGGGTAAGCTAGAGAAACTTGAACCTAGAAGGCTCTGATACCATCATAGAAGAATAAAGATGGATGAAATTCTGTATGTTTTCATTGACAATTGATTACATTATATAAGCTTATACAAAGGAACCGTATGACCGTAAAGAAAGGAAAAAAATAAGGGTGCAGGTAACTATATTCCTATGTACAAGGGATTAGAAGAATTTAGTTACACAGTACAAGACTAAGTCTGCTATGTATTGGTTAGGCCTGAATTATAAGACTTGTTTATTAAAAGTTTTAAAAGTCAAAGACTCTTAATTAAAAAAATTCAAACCAGACTAATTTTAAAAGCAATAAATTCGAATTTAATTTTGTCCTAAATCCGACTTAATTAAATCCGAGTGATGTTATTTCATACCAACCGGAGATTGCAGGAATCGTACAAAGTTAATGATGTGTGGAGTGTTGATTTTTTATAAATAAATTTTAATTAGAAAATTAAAAAAAATATTAACTACAATTGGGATGAAATCCGTTTCGTATCTTTTAGCATTTTCTAATCCATAAACGCTCTTATCTATTATTAACTAGAACAAAGCAAAATTTTACGTTTAATCAGTGAAAAGATTTAAATTTACACTTTTTTATCAACTTTATTTTGTTTTACTCTTAAAATATATGTATTTCTATTTTTATATGTTATATATATATATATATATATATATATATATATATATTTTCTTTATACATTTTATAACTTTTATCCATATAATGTACCGCAAAGTATACCAAACATTTTTTTCTTTTTATGGTTATCAAAAAGGATATAAGAGCTTCTTGAACCGTAAGTCTTTCTTATCTTATACTAGGATATTTTTCTTCCATTCTAAACTTTTATCCATATAAAAGGATTTAGCCCATCTTAACTTATCTTAGTTTTCATAATTAGAAAACTTTAATATTTATGAGTTTAAGTTCCTAAATTTTTTTCTCTAAGAAAAAATCCCTGAACTTAAATGTTGACATATATACTATAATAGATAACAATTTTTTTACATAAATATTTATATTTTCTTCTCATTTTCAAATATATATAATAGATTTAATTAATTTTTGTCTTTGTAATTTTAAATTTTTTTTATTTTAGTCCCTATTGTATATAAGTGACTAATTTCATCCCTGTAGTTTATGTTTCTTTCCGCATTAATCTTTCTAGTTAAAATTTTGATAACAACATTAACAGAAAAGAACATAGAGGAAAAGAAGTATAAGTTATAGAGATTAAAATAGTCACTTGCATATTACGGGGCTTAGAAGTAAAATTTTCCAAAATTGTAACGGCTCAAAATATAATTAAATTTTAGTTTAATTAAATAATCTTAAGTTTATTTATATATTTATTTTTTAAAAAAAATCAAAAATATTAAAATTTTATAATATAAATAAACCCATACAAAACATAATTTTAAAATCCAATATAAAATATTCTTAACCAATTTTCTAGACAACACTCAATAATCTAATAATAGAAAATATTCTTATATTTCGTATATTGTATGCAAAATATTATTATCCGTAACACCCCATTTTTTAAAAATAATAAAATAAAATAATAACAATAATAATAACAAATAAATTAGAGTAATTATGTGACTGGGAAGTTACTGTAGGTGAGGTGAGTGGGTGGTTATTAGACGACAATTAAAATCTTTCTTATTTTCTCATTCCCTCTCATTTTGATATCACTCTCGCGTTTTGGTGCAAACAAATTTTCCTTAAAGAAGATCAAAACTAAAGTGGAGGTCGAGACCCTACTCTTTTCGATTCCCCTCGTGTGTGATGGTCATAAATTCAAGTTAGGATAGTTCTCAATTTAACGAGGATAATGAGTTCTTTCATTCCTCTCTACATTTGTTTATCCGATATGAATTAAATACTTTGAATTCGATTTTTTCTTTCCCGCATCTAGTAATCTCTCACGTCAATACTGTTACGGTCCCTTTTACCTTGGCTGACTTTGCATCCTTTGCCTTTTCTATATATCATGTGAGATTATTTTTGGATTGTACATGAACGTTTTTAGTTTGGGTTTGTTGGTGTGTGGAAAGGAGATGTGATTTGACCATGAAGGTAATGGGTGGTGTTATTGAGGACTTCCGAATTTAATTAATATCATTTTTCTTTTGCATAAAAGAAAAAAAAATGATAAGGTACGACATGTGTTTCGATTAAGGTTTAATATGTCTTTGAAGTTCTGGTTCAAAATCCAATCTAACTAGCTACAAGTTTGATATTAAAATAAATGAGAGGCATTCAAGAGAATTGCTTACTTGATACATTTTAATTAATTAAATTTGGTTGTTGGCTTCCTTTTTCTTATCAAGCATTAATTGGTTCTGTTACTGGGTATGACAACTCACCATCATGTTTTAGTTATAATTTTTCTTCCTATTAAAGTCGGGGTCAGAGACATCGATTACATGTAATAAATAGAAATGAATTTTTTCTTGTTTTTTTATATTAGGATTAAGTATTAGGATTAAAATTATTTGTTGAATTAATAATTAATATTTAATAATTTAATTCTCTTTTAATTACTAGACTATGTTTCTTATATTAATTTTAGATTGTATTATTTGTTAATAATTATTCCTTTTTTTCGTCTTAATTCTCATACTTAATTTCTCAATCTTGATAATGTGATGTTAAATTTTACTTATCTTGACATTGTTACCTTGTTTACTTATTTATTTCTATATGTAAGTTCTAGCTTGAGATTTATATTTTCATAGTTTGGGTATTTTATGTTGTTCCTCTTTTATGTTGTATTTAATTTCCATATGGTTGTTTTGGTTCAAGGTTATTGTGTTGTTAAATATTGTTACGATGAAATAATTGGTGTGGGTTGAGAGATTGATTTTGCGGGACAAATTGCATCAATAAATTGTTTAGGTTCATGATAATCAGTTGTAATTGTTTGAAAGTAAGAGGGATGGATGTCTTCTGCGGTGGAGAAGTAATGAGGTTACCCTGGTGGACATGTTTGTGAGACATGACGTTTTCGAGAAAATGACGATGATTATCATGAATACAAAGTGAAACGAAAATGTTTTCAAAAAGTGAGAATGAATGGAACTAGAATGGTTGATCCTTAACGGGTCGATGTAATGATCTAGGACTTGGGGGGTATTCATGGTGGGAAAAGCTTTCACTATGGTCGATCACCATGAGTGGAAAGTGACTCTTGTTGCAACACTGGTTACCCAGACTGTGACTATCTAGTGTCTCTAGTTAGAGTGTTAGAAGTCAAATGTACTCTTAGACATCGCTCATTGTTATTATAAAAATGTGAACTAACTCTGTGGTTGACACTTGTGATGACCTCGTGAACGAGCGAGCAAATGAACAGTTTGTTGGAGGCAAAAAAGGAACCTTATTACCTGAAGACTTGACATGTTGTGGTTTTTCCTTTCTTGAATTTGATAACTGATTTTATTTGTAAATGTTGAAACTTCTTGTTACATGTTAGATATTATGTTATGTGATACATGTATTTGATGAGATATATATAGTTGTAGAATTTTATTTTAAAATTTACTTTATTCTCTCTAGTATTCAGTTCCCTCGTTCAGTGACGAAGTTATTTTCCCGCGAACCATAGAAAATTTATGGCATTATGACCATAGTAATTCAAGAGGTGTCACATTATCTACAATATTAAATATGATATTTTATATTGTATAAATGGTCAAATTATTTAAATATTTTAAGAAAAAATTATTTATAATGCAAGCTTCTTCGTTCATGAGACAATAAACTTCTATGTCAATTTTTTTTTTCACAGTAACAAATTTTTAATGTATCATTCCTCGTGCATTCATTTTTCACATTATATCGTATTTCCTTTTATTTCAATTCATTCTTAGTAACTTTCATTTAATATGAAAATCTTATTAGACAATTAGCTGTTAGAGTTATTAAAACAGAATATTTTATTGTCCTAATCCATGATGATCCACTAAATAAGTGGGTCAGTCCAATACATTTGATAAATTTTTATTTTATTTACTGACCTTGTTTTAGTAGATTAAGTGAGTTAGCTGGTGGTCCACTGAATTTAATTAAAACTAAAATTTTTATTATAAATTATATTAATTTATAAAATTTCTTTAATTAATTATTTATTATAATTTATTTTAAGATTAATAAATTTGTATTCATGCTAATCATATGAAAAAAAATCATTTAAAATTAAATGTAATTTTGATAATAAAATAGGTAACTAACAAGTTAACTTGGTCCATCACAAGTTCAACTTACATGACTGGAGTTAATTTTTTATGTTTAGTATAAACCATAAATTTTTATCCGAGGACAGCATTATGATTATTTTGACGACTCTAACTATCTTGTTTAGAAATTGGCATCAAAAAATTAAATGATAGTAATTAAAAATAATTAATTACACAAAAATTTAGTAAAATAAAAAATTATTATATACATAAAAATTTCAATTTTATTTTTTAATTTAATTATTTTATAATATATTTTATAAATAGCAGTGATTAAAAATTTATAAATACCATTTAAATAATTTAATTTACTTAATTAATAATTAAAAAATAACGTATAAATTAAATATTCATTAATACATATTTATAACATTGTTAAATTTAATTACCTTTTTAGTATTTATAATTTCTACTATCTTTTCAGTGGTTAAACTAAACTATCCCAAATTTAATATACACAAGCATATAGGTAATATCAGATGATATAATAATTAAATTTATAATATTTAATTACCATTTCTAAAAAGTTTTTAAATATTTAATAATTTTACTTCGTAATCATTATAATATGAAAAGTGCAAGCAGGGAATTCCCAATGTTTGTGTCATGTGACATGCGTTTTTCGCGTTCATATTTGATATTTAGGTCGCTGCTATCTAACACAAATTTAAACGATTCTGATGCTCATATTCAGCCCTAACTCCACATTCGTAGTTCTGATGATCTGATGTGACCCAACACGAGTCCTTTGAGGGAAGTAGCTGCTGTCATTTACCATTGCTCCGCAACTCAACAACCGCGTGAGTGGAACACAGTGTTTCCAAATATTCTATTCTCTTTCAACACTGTTTTATGCTCTAATTTCGGCACTTTCTTTTTCTATTAATATGAACTATATACATTTATAAACAGTAATTAATTAACTTCATTATAGATTTTAAGTGTACATAATTTAGGTATTCCTTTTTTATATCAATTTATTTTATATTAAATCTATTAGGATTTAATCTCTAAATGAATGGATAAAGAATACAAACTGATATTCCCTGTGTCAACTAATATTGATTAGTCCCCTCACTTTCTTTCATTTTCTTTTACTCATATGAACTTGATCTATACTTAACAAGATCTTGATTAAAATAATTAAAATAGTTAATTTAAAAAATATGTACAGATGATACTCATTCTAATTTTATTAAGTTTACTTGTCTTGCTCGAGAACATTTGCCGGTAGATAGATAGTATGTTTGTTATTAGTCCCCTCAAAAGTATACATAAGAAAAGTTGTTTAATTACTGTATAACGTTGGTGGGAGAGAAAAGTCAGTGTTTTATTCATAAGAAAATTCGGTTCGTTTTACACGGTGGCAAACGCATATGTACGTTCTCCCGTTTGTCATAACTCACTGCATATAACAGCACACCACTTAGCATGGCTCGTATCAAATAACAATAACCAAATTCAGTAATATCAGGCTTCTGCCATTCTACTTCTGACGAGTGAATTTCTAGCCCCATGAAGTGATGCAAAGCAATCAAGAGTTCTTCAAGTTGTGGCCATAACATATATACCAACTTTAGCAGGTTTCCCATGCCAGGCACAGTTTTTGGTTATGCTAGCGCCACAACTTTCTTTTCCACTTCTGCATCATCACAATCAGAGAGAAGCAGCAATATCTTATCTACTAAATCACGCAAACATCAAAATTATCATTTATTTTATTACCAAAAATACATTACTAAAATATTCACTGATTTTATCAATCATTAATTTTATAAAAAAATTGATTAACGACTTTTAATAACATGATTTTTTTTCTATTTGTAGTATTGAAACCAATTTTTTAAAGAGATATATAATCAGATATGTGGACTGACACTTTTATCCTTAAAAATTGCAATTTAGTTTTTACTTTAACACATAGGTGAAAATCAATTATATGGCCTAGTTTGTATACAAGTTATATATTACTCATGAAATCAATAATTAATTAGGTAATACTTAATAATCTATTCAACTTTTGTTTATTCTATTAACTAGTTTTCTTCTTTTCCACTATTTTGCCAGTGAAAGTTAGTTAATTTGGTCGATTCTCCTCCTTAGGAAAACCAGGTTGAGTTTCATTCTGGCGCAATATAATTAGTCATAAGTACACAAAATATCTTGTATCATTATAAATTTGTGACTTTGCATTGATGAAAGTCATTTCCTAATTCTCTGTTTTTAATTTCATTGATTTTTTTAAATAGTACTACTTCTTTACATTACAATAAAGGACGATATTTTGAACTAGGTCCGTCGTCCCACTTAAAATATGTGGCTATGCTTCCACCGTCTTGCTTTTCCAGCGTGTTAAACTTGAGAGTGAAAGACTTTGTTTAAAGAAATAAAGTTTCTACCGTCTTGCTTTGTGAAAGATTTTGTTAAACTTGAGAGTGAAATTGCGAACAAAGGTTAAAATTTTGTTAAAAGAGGGTATTCGTATAATTAATAGTTTCAATTATGATTATTTTCAAATAAGAAAATCCAATTATGTGAAATTGCGAAATAAGGTTAAAATTGTGTTAAAAGAGGGTATTCGTATAATTAATTAATTCGTTTAATTAAAATCGTGACTTTAATTATTGATTTTTTTCTCATTTTATTTTTTTAAAAATATTTGTTAATTTAATTTTTAATCTAATAACATAAAACAAGAAAAAGAAATTAAAGTCACCAAAATCATTGCACTCCGAAGTCATTCTCCCCTGGCATTACACACTTTTAAAATATTTTTATTATCATATAATATCTATCATAATTTTAATACATAATTTAAATTTAGTGTTTTAAAAGGACGTAAACTATTCATATATGATTTTTATGTTTCGGATATTAATTTTTTAAACTAATCGTTATAGCCTTTATATTTTAAATTTGAATCTTTTCATTTCCAACAAGTTTATAAACACATAATAAGTGTTTGATTTAGTTTTATTTTTCAATTAGAGTTAAATTTTACCAAGGGACCTATTCTAATATTTAAAACAATTAAATATCTCTTACATCCATTGTTAAAGTAAAATTTTAATTTTAATAAAAGTGTAATAGAAATTTTAATTTTGACGGTTATGGATATTGAAGTTTTAATGATTACGTCTAATCATAAATGATTAAGTTATATGAAATATCAGTGAATTAGTAAGTTCGTATCATCAGATAAACTCGAGTTTAATACATCTAAAGATAAATAAAGTATTTTTATAAGATAAAGTTTAATTTAATAGAACAAATTGAGTCTTCAAGTTTCTAATGTATTATTAATTTCTTCTATTGATTTAAATGATTTTATAAAAGATATTTGAAGGTTCTGAAAAGTACGGTGTGGTACCTAATAATAGTTTTTATCTCAAAAGGCACACCTAAGGTACAACAATAAGTACAATTAAGGAGATGGAGTAATTACTGTTGATATAAAACAATTTTTCTTTAATTTGTATATAATAATATGTTTTATCATTTCTTGTGGAGATGTCCCATATAAATACATTTAATGCATAAACAAATAATTTTCTACTCACGCTTCTAACAAACGAAGACGCTTGAAGATGAGTATGAATGTCTTTACTTTAAGTATAAGTTGTTATAAAGACTTAAATTTGAAAATTTGTAAAAGAAAAAGAAACAAGTTGCTTTGAACAAGCATCATTTGTGTGAAATTTAGTTCTCTTTCTTTCTTTTTAATCTTTTGTATAGTTCTGTCTTAGAATTTATTAAACTTCTTTGTAAATTCCTCTTTGAAATAGAGGTTAATAAATAATTAGTCTTATCCATCCATATTAATTTAGTGTTTTAGTAAATCTTGGAGAGACTATGAGTAAAAAAATACTTGTTAAAGTCTAGAGAGGTTTTGTGCTTAAAATAATTGAAATATTATTTATAGAGTTAATAATAACTTAGAAAAAAATACTAGTAATCTTTGTATTACAATGAAACTTAGTAGTTGTTGAGAAACTCGACCTAATTTTAAGTTAGAGACAAATTAATGTAAATTATTAATATATTTTTCATTGGTTAATTATAACCATATTTTTATAATAGTAACTGGACTTACGTCCAAGACGTTTCTTAAGAGAATTTGCGTAATACTATTAATTATATTGATGATTTTCGCTTAAGTATGAAAAGTTTTAGAAAAGATGTTTGGAGACAGTAAATTTTGAAGAGAATTCAATAAAGAAAAAGTTTAGAGAAAAATAAATTGGATGATTAGATTAAAATTCAGTTAAAAATGTGTTTGATTAAACTTTGCTTAACTTCACTCTACTCCATTATTTAATTATTAATTTGATATTATATTATTTATTCTTGATTGTCAAATTTACTCAACCCTAATATTTTAAATAGAAGCGCCTCAGTCGTTTGTTTAAATTCTAAGTACCTTTACAAATTTACAACAAATAACCAACATTATCGTGAAGAACTCTATTACGGAAGCTTAATTAGTGTTTACTTATATCTAGAATCAACCATAATTAAGTATTCTCTTCTAGTTTGGGGTTTAAGAAAAATTTACCAATTTTAGTTATACTCTTAATCCAATTATGAGGTGATCAAATTTATAAAGCATTAGGAGAGGGAAGAAAACAATAAATTGAATAACATTGTATTAATAAAAGAGAAAGTTTACATGAATTCGGTCTCTCTATGTTTAATCCCAACTACAAAGGTATTAGTTACATATACTCAATGAAAAATTCATATATTCAATGTATCAGTTACGTATACTCAATTCTCTTCTAGTGTTCTTGATGACACTTTTAATTAGATTTTCCCTTCAATGTGTTTTCATCTAGATATTAGATTTTCCCTTTTTTAGAACCATTTAAGATTTAACTTAAATATTTAGTTTTGACATAACTTTTTACTTAAGTTAGATAAATGGAAGTTTGAAGCTAAT
This sequence comes from Hylodesmum podocarpum, assembly GCA_026586105.1. Classification (NCBI taxonomy): domain Eukaryota; kingdom Viridiplantae; phylum Streptophyta; class Magnoliopsida; order Fabales; family Fabaceae; genus Hylodesmum; species Hylodesmum podocarpum. The sequence continues at coordinate 159,327 of JALJEV010001403.1, forward strand.
TCTTCACTTTAGAGGAGAAGATCTCTCTTGAAACAAGTCTTTACTTAAGGATTTCGCTTAAGCAGGATAGGCAACCGCTTAAACGAGGAATTATGATTAATTTTTTATTAGAGGGTCTCGCTTAAACAAGAAAGCTTGAACAAACAAATTCCTCAAAAGAGAATTTTTTTATTAATTTTTTTATTAGCAAGTCTTACTCGAGCACATTAATTTAAGTTGATAGATTTTCTTAAAATGATTCTTCAATAAAAAAAAACTTACTTAAACGATATAAATATTCACTTAAAGGAATAAATCTTAAAATTTTGATTATTTCTCCACTATTATATAAAAAAAAAACTTAAAACTTTAAAGAATTTGTACATGAAAATTAATTCAAACGAGGGTTAATTAAATAGTTGCAATTGAATAGTTTACCATCAAATAGTTTAGAATTGAATGGTTGCACCGGTTTATAAATGAATAGTACTTAGACGGTTATAAATATGACTTTTGATAACGTTTAAAAATTTGTTATAAAAATATTAAAACTATTACCTATTAATTTTAATAATATTTTAATAAATATTCTATCCATGTAGCAAAATGTTTAGGCACCTTTTTTTCACATCTTTAATAACATTTCACTAAATTATAAATGTTATTAAAATAATTTATAACAATATTTTACTTAATCTTAATAAATAAATATTTGTAAAGGTTAATTTACCGACATTCTCAAAGTATCCCTGATCAGATGAGTAGCTGCAAATTTCACAGTAGTTTACTTTAATTTTCTAAATTAAAATGTTTATTTTGTGTTAACAGTACTCATAAAAAAAGTTTGACATTTAAACATAATAAAAATTATGACGAATGAACGATTTTCAGATTATAATTTTTCTCATAAATGTGAAACGAACTTCAATGAAATTGTTAATAAAATATTCAAAATCACAATATAATTTACACTGTAACTATCATATATAAATCGTGAATAAATTAAGGTTATGTGAGAATAGTCTTCCCTTCTGTTTTTTTATACATTATACATTAAAGTTAAAGAAAAAGGACAGTGAAAGAAAAATGTGTGCGTTCAAATCAATAATAAGCTGTCATATACTTTTTCAAAAGTAATATGTACATTATTGATGATTAACTTCAATCAAAATATTTTAATCGTTTAATTCACATAAAGAATCGGATGCATCTTATTTAATTAAATCAGAACTCTTGAAAAATTATTTCAATTTTTTTTAAAAAAATCAGAGAACTTAATTGGTATTAAAAAAGAAAAAAATTAAACAAATTTAAATCTTTATTAGGATAATTTATTGAATCAAAAGTGTAATCATAGTATTTTTTCTAAAATATATTTTTTTCCTTCAATTTTTTTTACTAAGTAAATGATGTCCTCAAGAAAAATAATTAATCTCACACCACCTTAATATTTTATGAGTTCAACAAGTTCTTAATAAAAGGGGCATAAAACAAGGTAAAAGTCATATGAAGAGTGAGTTCACAGAAGAACAATTAGAACATTAAAAAAAATATAATATCATATCATTTTAGGTTTCTATGGAGATTTACTCATCACGTATTTGTTTACCTTATTTATGACTCTTATCTAGTTTAAATTTTACCTGGGTTTTATGATTATAATGTACGTGAATTCAATGAGAAAATTTTCCTGTTTCGAGTTTAATAGGATAATGGAAGAGTATCATTAACTCAAAGTTAATAGATAAAAAATTAAAATAAATCTTTTAAAAAGATAAAGAATTGAAACAAATTTCAGTAGAAACATAAAAAGGAATATAAAGATAATTAACTGAGATATACTTATTATAAAGAGAATTTTATTTAAGATATATAATTGATCATATATTTAATACATGAATACTTCTTCAATTGAAAATTTCAATATTAATTCATCATATAGTCAAAGACTTTATACAGACACTTCTTCAATAAAAATTTCAATATGAATTTATCACATTATTGTGAGAAATATATAAACTATCTATGAGACACTTTATGTTACATTTAATTCATACATTGAAAAAAATAATCCCTTAATGCTTAGGTTTATAGACTAAGTCCATTAATGGGCATCTGAAGACGTGGGACCAAAGTTCAATAAGAAAAGTTGATTTCTTGTGATAAAGCCACGTGTACGGTGGTATGGGTAAGGATAGGGCAGAGCCAGGGTGGCAGAGTAACAGAGAGGTACCTTAGCTTTTCGGGAACACACTGAGTCTACTTTTTCATTCATTGTTTTTTAACTTTTTCTCTACACGGAAAATTAAGCCTTTCAGTTTTGCTCACTACCAAACAACACTTGCAACAAATGCGATAACATAACTCCAATTATGCTGGGTTTCTGACACGTGTACTTCATCAACAGGGGTCCTAAGTGCTACTACCTGTACTCCACACAAGATGGGAAATAGTGAGACACGGAAGCGTTTTGTTTCTTTTAGTGAGACACATTGGGTTTTTAGAATTTCTTTTGTTTCGAAAAAAAGATGAACAAGAAATTATTAAGGGGACCATTCACTCTTACAATCTTCTGTGTATGTTTATAACTATTGAAGAGGGGACCATTCAGATTTTGGAGGATGCAAATTTGGTTATCTAGTTATGAGTTTGAAATCAACTTGGATACCTAAGATTTGCACATACCAAAGCACCCAAAAGGTTTATCATTAAGATTAATGGATTTCATGATTTAAGTAATCGCCATTTTTATTTTACTTTTTTCCATGAGGTTGTTATAATAATTTTTCAAAATATGTCAAAACAAAAACATATAATATTTACGTCTGATATTATATATATATATATTTTTTATCAATATCATAGTTATGAATTAATTAAAAATACAAAGGTTAAAAATTTTGATTTAACTAATTTAATATAAAATGTGTTAATTGAGAAAGAAATCTATGTTTTATATTTTTATGCAATGAATAATTTTTTATCAGAATAAATTTAATTAGTTAAAATTAGTTTTACAATTGTTGGTAAAAAAAGACCTCTTTTTTTTTTTATACATAACAGGGACGAAGGGAAATTCTTGCAAAATTGTACGTTATTTGTGGTTGATGTGTCGTGGTGGCACATTTGTCTGTATCTTATTCAAATTTTTTGCCGACAACGTTTGTGTTTTAAAAAATAACTTAACTCTTAGTATCTTAATTTTATTCATGAATTGAGGTACGATGGTTGTGGTTCGTTGTTGAATATATGTGCATAAATAAACTAGGACCACGGAAATTTCATTTAATATATTGATCATGAATGAGTCTATATGAAATGGATACATCAACTGTATATATGGTTACCACCTACTGTTAACCTTTAGTAGTAATAGTATATGAATAGGACGAGAATAGTTATTGTACTCAACTATTTCATAAATATAGATGTTTTAATTAAATTGAAAATTAATTAAAGAGAATTGCTATAGAAAAATAAAAATCATAATATAAACGACTCGTTGTTTAACTGATTGACGAATTACGTACGCTCATTTTACACTCAATAATTTGTATAAAATATTATTATCATAAATCCGGTCATGAGTTATTTTATTTCTATTAGATATTGTAAATTTTGAAAAAATATTATAAGAAGATATTTAAATCATTTTATTTTTTAAATATTTAAATTTACATATAGTGATAATTTTGATAGATATGAATTAATGAGAAATTAAATAATTTTAGATTAATATAAATTTTCATATATAATTTATAAGATAGTAATATTTAATCAATTTTTTTAATATAAATTATCCAATAAAATGTTATTAAATAATATAAGATCAAGAGTAACATGTAATAATAAGTTGGTCCCTTTCTCACACTATTTCTATGTGGGTACGTATGCGCTGTTTGGAGGTAATATTTGAATATTTGATTTGTATCGTTGTAAATTTTTAAAATTGATTTCAAGTGAATGTTAATTACTCGGAGGTAATATTATTTGAAACTTTGAAATCAAAGTTGATTTTGAATATATAATTACCAAAACAGATTTTAATATCTATATATACTTTTAATGTAAATTGTAATATATTATATATAATCTTTGAAATAAATTATACAACCTAGCTCACTAAATATCCTAGAAAATAAATTAGAATAAAAATCAAAGACAAAGGAGTAAATAAAAATATATATACTACAGAAATAATTCATAATATGCAATGTTCGACATATAAATATAATCAAGTTAATGGCAAAATGAATATTTTTAGTAATTGAGATAAACATGTGACTCACAAGATTTTCTTTTTTCTTTGTATGATTCAAATAAATGAAATAAATAAATCATTGGTTTAGTTTCAATGTGTCTTAATCGGCATTAAAAACGTTTCAATGCTCATTTTGTGTAAAATCGAATAAAAACGCAAAAACTATTTTTCTTTTAATTTTAAAATTGTATCGTTTGTATGCTGATTGAAAAAAACTTATAAAGATAGCTTCAGTTTTCATGTTCCGTATGTATGTTTTCTCTTGTAGCATGGAAAATCAAACAATGTGAGAGCAAAACATGGTCAGGTATAAGTGAAATAAAATTCTATATAGTGAGGATATGTTACAATGGGTTCATATTAAAATGGATTAAAAAAATAAAAAGATATTTTCATTTAAATTTGAATCTGAAGCACAGAATCAAATTTTTATCGTGATACCAGACAATACGGTTTAAGGTAAAATCAAATTTAACAATTATTTAATATGAAAAATTAGCTAAACACGAATCATGAATTTGAAACTAAACATACCCAACTATGCATGTTTTTGAAAAGTCAAAGGAAACATCAAGTATGTACAGTATTATTCACAAGTAAAATAAATAAAGTATTTTTGAATAACATATAAAACTCTTTATTCAGGAGCTACTGGCTGATGAATATTCTGATTAAAAAAAGAGAGAGAGAAAGTATTCTATTTTATTTATTTACTTATTGAAAAAGAAGAATGATCTTTTATTTGAATTCATTCTATCTGCCCGTCGTGAAATATACTTTTATCGTTCAAGGAAATAAATTTTATGTCATATTACTTTATATAAGAGAACATTATTCTCTTAATGTTGTTATATTTCATAATAATTGCTATTAAATGAAGTATTAATAAAATATTTTGATATATTAATAATTGATAGCCAAATGAAATCCTATTTTCTTAAAACTAAGTCATTTTAACAATAGTATAAATTATTTTATGGAGGTTATTTGAGGAGTTATTTACTTATGTATTTTAAAATAACTAAAAATATATAAGAAGTTCATCATCATTAATAGCAGCATCCTCATCAAGGCAGCTTTAATAATTAAGGGGAAAAAGCATCCTGAGAGAACTGAGAAGGCTGCCTTCATAATCAATGGATACCCACTATTATTTAAATCCAGCGATCGAGAAGGGAACAAAAGTATCAAATATAAATATAATAAATAATTATTATTAGTTTTACTATTATTTATTATTATTTTTTTTATGATCACCATGATTACCTACTCCTCCTCAGTAAAAATCACCCATAATAATAAATACATATTATTACGAGAGTAATTATGATAATTATATGAAAAATATATGTGTTTAAAAATAAGTGAAAATAAACACAAAATAATTAATAAATAATGAAATAATTTTGTTAAAAGAATAAAAATAAAAAAGAAATTTAATTCAAATTACAATTTTTTAATAATTATAATCATAATTAAAAATTCTCAAGATAATTTTAAAAATCTCTCTGAATGGTGTAAGTCATGATAAAATGATACCAATGATCCTGCGCACGTATCCACATGCATGTGTGAGTGTGTTCTGCCTCCTACTTAACCTTTTTAATCATTATTGATTTGTCGATACAACCCAACTAACATTTAGTGTTCTAGCAGAAGACTGCACGTATGTAATCAAATTGTCAAACAAGAAAGTTAAAATTAAAATCACATTTAGTTAATTACATATATAGTGCTATCTCGTGAAATAAAAGTCATGTATAGGCGGCGAATGTTACTCTCTCTCTCTATATATATATATATATATATATATATATATATATATATATATATATGTGTGTGTGTGTATGTTTTTCAAGCTTAAGAAATGATATCTAGCTGTTGAAAAGTGCAAAGTTTGAATAATTACGGTGTACGAACAGAAAAACCATAATGGAATTAATGACGTGTTAGATAAACAGAAAATGAAATTAAAGGATACTGGTAATGGTAGGCTTCGTACCATAACTAGTCTGTCAATTATAGTTATAACTTATAAGATACTGACTCTCATGCATGGCATTACAATGAAGCAATGAATGGGACGTTTTACCAAAACTGGGCAGTTTCAGATATAATCCTAAAAATATAATACGTTTTTTAAAATGTACTGAAATCAGAAATCATATAAATTACAAATCTGTTGTGAATTTTATTCTCGTAAGTTGCGCGTTTCATGCAACATGCAATGTTTGGTTGTCCTGTTCGGAACGATCGTGATTTTGGCACGAAAATTTCTCCGTTCTTAAAATTGTTCCGTCTATGTAATAGTTATAAAAAATTTCTTTAAGTCTAAAATCCTCATGTATGGGTAATTTTGTTAAGAAAATTTCTTCCACCCAACATGGTTATGTATGTGTGATTTTGTTAACAAAGTTTTTTACCCTCGGCCATACACGATATTTATATATAAAAATTGCAGTTTCTTTAGAAAAATGTAATTATTTATAATTAAATAGTTGATTTAAATATTTATTATTTAATAAAGTTACATGCTGTTATAGTTAAAGTGAACATTTATTTACTGTATTAATTTTTGAAAGAAAATCATTAAAATGATGAAAAAATATAGGAAAAAAAATTAATAAAAGTTAAGTAGAAATATAAATACAAAATATTTTTTTAAAGAAAAATCACTTATGGAATGATATTCATGAGGTCTCCTAATTATATGTTATGATTTTATTTTCTTGTGTTATTTAATCTGTTCGACTTTTCGTCGTCCTAAGACGAGCTTGAGGTTCAACGTTACTCTTAATTATATGATAATAGTTATTCATTCAATGTCACAGATAAGTTTCATCACATTTTAAAATTATTTGATATACCATGTTTAAGGTTGACCAAATAGTGTCACTAACGTGGTACAGTGTAACTTAATGGTGCTCCTTACGATTTTCCTTAAGCAAAAATGCCTCCCCCACAAAGCCAAAATCGGGAATTTTTACCAAAATGGGGTAATTGTGTTGCAAAATTATTGAGATGGGTAACTTTTAAAAATTTACCCAAAGTAGGGTAAATCTTAGGTAAGGTGTGATTTCAAGGATTTAAAATTGCAAGAACTCTTAAATCGTAAACAAAAAATAACAATTTTGTTAAGAGAATAATAAAAGTAAAGCGATTTTGCAGTGCTGCAGGGAAAACAGTTCTGCTATAAAATAGCTGACGTGACATATATATATATATATATATATATATTATAAAATTAGACATATGGTTATATCTAAATATTAAATTATGTGTCAGTATTGTTTTTTTTATAATTACATATATGGTTAAATTAATTAAAAAATAGTACGTTTTTAAGTGATTGATGTGATAAAATTGAGATTGTTTATATAATTTAATATTTAATTAATGCAATCAATTACATAAGATTTATCATTGTAATTTTGAAGTGATAAATATCTAATATTTATTTAAAATGAGTAATTAATAATTAAGTAAAATAAATATAAAAAATATTTATTTATTTAAAAGGTGTTAAGTCAAGATGATTTAACATCTTAGTTTTGATAATTACATAACAGTTTATTGTGCCTGTAGATGAAAGAAAGAGCACAGACTGAAGGATCAGACTGAAGGATCAGACTGAAGAGCTTTAAACGGAAGAGTACAGACTGAAGGATCAGACTGAAGAGCCTCAAACTAAAGCATCAGACGGAAGAACACAGACTGAAGGAACAGACTGAAGAGCCCAAACGGAAAAACACTGAGACTAAAAAACAATGAAGGAAACAGTGAAGAGCCTCGAGACTAGAGCATCGAGTGAAGAACACAGACTAAAGCATCGATGAAGAAGCATAGATGAAGCATCGGTGAAAATCTGAGGCAGAAGAACAGACGGAAGTAGACAGACGAATGAATTCAACACACAACTCATTTATTTATTCATTCGTCTACCTCGTTTAATGAAGTTCAAACGGAGTAACTCACGCCCCAATTCAAATCTAACCGTTACTCGTAGAAGCTTCCAAAGATAGAATATAGATCTGTGCAAAACCCCTACAAAACAAAAAACAACTATGCTTTTTGTTGATGTCTCTGATCAAGTCAGAAAAAGCCTGTGCAAACATTAATTATTCTGATTGATCTCTGTCACACGTTTGAAGACCACAAGACAAAGGACTAACGTTCAAATCTTCAGTCTAACGGATACTTCAAGGAGCTCTCTATAAAAGGACTTCATTACTTCAAGAAGGTTGCGAACTGCATAACAAAGAAATCATATTCAAGCTTCAAGCTCTGAAGCAAAGTTCACTTGCCCTGAACTTAGAATAGATTTCATTGTAAAACCCCTCTCTGCGTAAAGGATAAACTGATTCTTTCATCTTCCTAAATCCACTGTTGTGGTGCTCTTAGCCTGAGGAGGCTGTGTTTCAAAGAATACCTCTGTTTTAGCCTGTGGAGGCTAAAGAATACCCTGTTTAGCTTGTGGAGGCTGGGTTCAAAGAATACTCATAGTGGAACCTTAGCGTGTTGCTGGGGAACTGGATGTAGTCTTGATCAGACGAACCAGTATAAAAATACTGTTGTCTTCTCTATTGTTTTATCTGTTAACTAACAGAGGATAATAACTTGAATAGTTTGATAATAAAATCAATCTTAAAGAAGAAAACAATCTTACGTCTGATCAAGCTTTGAAAACAAAAGACGTAAACGCATCGTCTTAGAAAAATTTTAAAAATAAGTCTACACAATTCAACCCCCTTCTTGTGTGTTTTTGTACTTTACGAGTTTGGTATCGAGCTCAACCTCTAAGGGTTGAGCGCTTAACTTTCTTGCTAGAGGAAAAGATCGGGATGGCGAACTCAGACGATGCTCATTGCAGAAGGCTCCTCCATGAACACTCCTCCAACTTTCTCTGGAAATGATTACCCTTACTAGGCAGATCGGATGGAGATGTACATCATGTCTACAAAATATAGACTTTGGAAAATCATAACAGAAGGAGACATTCCCCTGACCAAGCCTGAACCAGAGTGGGGAAATGAAGAATATACAATCGTAGAGCTCAACAACAAGGCATGTTATGCCATAACGTGTGCTCTTTCTAGGATGAGAATATAACAGTTACGTGCCTACAAAAACGACCAAAGAGCTTTGGGATGCGTTGAAGATCTCTTATGAAGGAGCGAAGATGTCGGACTTAGGAAAAGTTGCCACCCTCCAAAGAGAATACGAAATGTTCTCCATGGAAAGAGAAGAATCTATAGACGGAATGTTTGGAAGATTCCAAACTATTCGAATAAATTTCATTTGCATTGGAAATTATTTTTTCAAGAGCCCAAAACAACATGAAGATTTTGGACAGCTTACCTGCACCATGGGAAGCTATGTCCACTGCTATATCTATTGGGAGAAATATGAAGACCCTTACTCTGGATGAACTCATTAGAGCGCTGAGAGTGCATGAAGTTCATTTGTGTAAAAGGGGGAAGCTGAAAATTCAAGAGCTTATTGCTCTATCCAACATTGATGAGCTTGATGGAGAAGAGTCAAGTATGAAGAAAGCAGAATCAACAGACTCAGAAGATTCCTCTGAAGAAGAAATCTCCTTGATGGCAAGAAGATTAAAAAGATTGATGAAGAAGAGGGATCCCAAAAAGATTAGAAGAAAGAAGAAACAAACATCTTGGGATGATCTCGATGATGAAAGCTTAGACGAATCATCTGAAGAAAAGAATGCAAATATCTGTCTCATGGCAAGACTATCATCTGAGAAAATTTGGGTACCAAGATCAAAAATAATTTTTGTTGCAGATAGAAAGAGAGAATATATGAAGATGGTACAATCTGGACAATGGATACATGCAACATGTGATCATCAACATGTCCTTGTTCCAAATCAATAGATCATGTAAAAAATCTACCATCTATGGGTCTTGAGAAGACAGATTCACCAATTCAGATGGAAGAAGCAAAATTTTCAAAGAATGCAAACAGGTCAAATTTTAGAGACCTTTCTTTGGTGTCAAGAAAAATTGAACCCAAGTACATTGAAGAAGTGCATTCAAATATCAATTGAATGGAGCTTGAAATAATGTTTTAAGCAAGGTGAGTTGCTCATGTGTACATCTAATAAAAAAAAAGAAGACCTTTGATATTAATTTATTCAAAATGATTTTCAATGATTCAAACTCTCTTACAAAGAATTTAAACAAATCTTTTTTGAAAACTTAGAAATAATTGTCTCATCTGAATAAGTTTTCTTATCTGTTTAAATTTCTTTTGCCTATCCTTATAGTCTATAGATAAAACGCTGCGTCTGATCATTAGTTGAAATAATCTATCTGACTCTTTAACAGACGCAACGTCATGTTATCTTCTAACATCTCTGTTGAGTGTACAGGACAAAGCTCTTTAATGCTTTACATATGTCTAGCTTTTTAAAGCAAGAGGCACGCTATCCTTAGATACACCTCATCAGACGAAAGAAGGTAATGAGAGATAAGAAGGCCTTGGAAGCCTCCGTGGAAAACCCAGAGGATGCAAAAGATTTAAGAAAAAATGTTTTTGATGATTGCAGCCCAAGGGGGAGAGAAATGAGAAATAAGGATGAGAGAATAATAAAAAAAAAGGATTGAAGAAATAAAAAAAATGTGTACAACCCAAGGGGAAGAAGAAAAAGAAAGTTGCAAAAGCTGAGGGGGAGTAAAATAAAAAAAAAAATAAAATAAAAAAAAAGATCAGAAGCTGAGGGGGAGCATAATACAAGTGCTCAATTTGAAAGGAAGTTCAGATGCAGAAGAAGAAAAGAGGATGAAGAACATGTTGAGGGGAGATTTTGATCTGTTACTCTTTCAAGTTCAGTTTGATAAAGATCATCTCTCTAACTCTGATACATCCTTTTGCTCTGTCTCAAGTAGAAGATCAAGGATCTACTAGTGTGGTCTGTAATCATCAAAAAGGGGGAGATTGTTAAGTCAAGATGATTTAGCATCTTAGTTTTGGTAATTACAGAACAGTTTGTTGTGCCTGTAGATGGAAGAAAGAGCATAGACTGAAGGATCAGACTAAAGAGCCTCAGACTGAAGCATTAGACGGAAGAGCACAGACTGAAGAGCCTCAGACGGAAGAGCACAGACTAAAGGAACAGAAGAAGAGCCTGATCAAGCATCGAACAGAGAAAAGAAGGCGAAGAAGAGCCTCGAGACTGAAGCATCGATCAAAGCACAGACTAAAGCATCGGAAGAAGAGCACTGAGACTAAAAAACCTGGCGAAGCATCAGACTGAAGAGCATAGACCGAAGGAACAAACGGAAGGAGACAGACGAATGAATTCAACACACAACTCATTTATTTATTCATTCGTCTACCTCGTTTAATGAAGTTCAGACGGAGTAACTCGCGCCCCAATTCAAATCTAACCGTTACTCGTAGAAGCTTCCAAAGACAGAATAGAGTTTGTGCAAAACCCCTGCAAAACAAAAAGCAACTATGCTTTTTGTTGATGTCTCTGATCAAGTCAGAAAAAGCCTGTGCAAACATTAATTATTCTGATTGATCTCTGTCACACGGTTGAAGACCCTAAGACAAAGGACTAACGTTTAAATCTTCAGTCTAACGGATACTTCAAGGAGCTCTCTATAAAAGGACTTCATTACTTCAAGAGAAGGCTGGCGAACTGCATAACAAAGAAATCATATTCAAGCTTCAAGCTTTCAAGCAAAGTTCACTTGCCCTGAACTTAGAATAGATCTCATTGTAAAACCCCTCTTTGCGTAGAGGATAAACTTATTCTTTCATCTTCCTAAATCCACTGTTGTGGTGCTCTTAGCCTGAGGAGGCTGTGTTTCAAAGAATACCTCTGTTTTAGCCTGTGGAGGCTAAAGAATACCCTGTTTAGCCTGTGGAGGCTAAAGAATACCCTGTTTAGCCTGTGGAGGCTGGGTTCAAAGAATACCTGTTTAGCCTGGGAAGGCTGTGCCCAAATAATATCTGTATTTAACCAGGAGTGGCTGGGTTCAAAGAATACTCATAGTGGAACCTTAGCCTGTTGTTGAGGAACTGGATGTAGTCTTGATCAGATGAACCAGTATAAAAATACTGTTGTCTTCTCTATTGCTTTAAAAAATTGCTTCTTGAGCCCTTAAACTGTTATCTTTTCTGAGAAGCATTACTAGTAGGAAAATCCTATCTCTTAGCAATCAGCCATTGTAAATATTTATTCTCCATCTGCTTAAACATCAAGAGTGATTCACCATTGTGTATTGGTGAAAGAGTTTTTGAATTTACCGTGGTATTCGGTAAAGGGTTTGTATTCAAGAAAAAGGGTTCTTTTCTTGGGGAAGCGTGTAGAGATCTCGGGTGGAGATTGTAACTCTGCACAATTTATTTGAGAAGAAAAATCTCTAACGGTGGATAGGGGACTGGACGTAGCCTTCTGTGGTGGAAGGTGAACCAGTATAAAAATCTCTGTGTGGTTCTCTCTATCCCTTCACTTTTATATTTCCGTTGCACTATTGTTTTAATTTATCTGGTTTAAATTTGGGGAAGAACTTTTAATTAAAGGAAATACCGAATTAATTGAAAAAACGTGTGAACCTAATTCACCCCCCCTCTTAGGTGACCATATAGACTTACAATTGGTATCAGAGCCAAGGTCATGAGGTCGATTCCTAGCGGGTGCAATTGATGAGGGGGAGATTGTTGTGGGTATACATCAATTGCCTCATGGCGGAGGCCGGGGTAGGTCAAGTCATAGTCGACTCGTGGCGCTTGGGCTGTTATGCTCTTAAGTAGAAAGAGTTGCGCCCTTACTAACAACTATAGCTTTTGGTCTAGTGGTAAGCACTCGATCCAACAACATAAACAATTCAAAACAGAAACCTCAAAGCTTCTTGCAACCCAATTCAAGAGGATAGAAACCCTAAACCCTAAACACTAAACCCTAAACCTTAATTACTTAGCTTTCTATTAAAACGAAAATCAAATTGCATATTCAAATTGAAATGAAATTAAACAACAAATGAAGTTAAATAGCAAATGAAAGTGCAGAACATAAACACCCAATGGCAGCAACGAAATGAAATTGCAAAAACATAAGGGCATAAAACGAAATAAAGTTGCAGAGAAGACAATGGATGGAACAACAAATTATAAAATAAAAGTGCAGTAGAGAAGAGAATAGAAAACGAACTGGAATTGATTGATGGGGTTGCAAGAATTAAAACGCAAAGTTGGAAATGAAATACACAATAAGCAAAACGCAAGTCTGGACAATTGCAGAATAGAATAAGAAGAAGAGAGAAGAAGAAGGATAAGAAGAAGAATTACAAAATGAATCCACCTCCATGCATTACAAAATGAATCAACTATATGCATTCAAATGGGCCCAATTCGCTAGAAATTCCCGCATCAGTTTTGTGGTCCACTTTCAAAGATAATTTCACCCTAGATGCAATCCAAATTTGATGGAGGACCATCCAAGGAGGACCACTCAACTAGGAGGATCACAAGGAGCATGATGAAGAAGATATAAGAGGGAGTTGAGAAAGATATCTTGAAGATTGGAGGAGCCCTTGAAGACCTACCTCTAGATATCAAACCTTGTATTCTCTTATAAGTAGCTAAAGTGTAATCATACATTGTATTTCCTTTTCTTGGTTAAGACACCTTTATTAGAGAGAAATTAAGAAAAGAAGCTTAAGTGAAGAGAAAAGGAAATGAACCTTGAACCTACTTTAATCCATTTGGATCCAAGAAGGTAGGGTTTAGGGTATTGGGCTTCATGACCCACTCACACCTAAACCCAAGGGTCCAAGGCCCATTTCCCATTCTCCACTTAGAAGGCTTCCTCCTAATTCCTCATCTATAAAAGGAGACTCAAGCCTACCTCATGTACAAGTTTTTTTTTTTTGATAAGCATAGTGCTTTTACCTTAAGAGAAAGTCTCTTAGAAAGGTTCCTTGAGTCTTATCAAAGTTCTAACACTTTGTGGCGATTCTTCATTTGGGACTTATTGGTTCTCCATGGCGTCCATCATCCCTAATCTCCTCCATCTTTTTCAATTTCTTTCTTTTCCATTGTTTTACTAACCTTGGTTCTAATCTTGTTTCTATTTGTCTTTGGCTTTTGAGAATCAAGTGGAGACTTCTTGGAGTATGAAGATCGGGAAATTCAACCAAGCATAGGTGTGCTTGTATCAAAATTGGCTCTTCATGTCTTCATGACTTTTGTAACTCTATCAATCCTCTTTAATTCAACATAAAGTTGGGCTCAAACGGAGATTTGTAAAGGGAGATATGCATGGTTTAGTGAAAATTGTCAAATCTGGAAAAATATAGCGAATTGGAACAAATTAAGGAATTAAAGCCCAAATGAGGCCAAACTCATAAATGCATTAAATCATGCTAATTGACCATTAATCATGCTGAATTAGAATATAATATATGCATAGAAAATGATCAAAATATTGACTCATCAGTTCTTCCTTGAGCTTATTGCATAAGCATGACGCTCCTACCATTTCTATTCTCTTCCATTTCCTAATTTTCTTTCTTCTTTAAGTTTGGATTCCACAACCCATTTGTGCAAACTGTGGAGCTTGAATCTTGAGAAGTGAAGATTGAGCAACATTAGTAAGGCTTCCATGGGAGACTTACATCACTATCCCTCTCAAAGGAGGTAGGCCGTGAGGGATATCAAGGGGAAACATATCCTTGAACTCATCAAGCAAAGTATCGAAACTTACTTTGTCACCTACAAAATGAGAACTCAAAACAAAAGGTGAAGACATTCAAAGAAACATGGATTTTCTAGCTAAGTATTCCCTTCTAATTTCACTCTTGTCTACAAGTAAGCTCTCCTTAGGATCACTAACTCTCTTCCTAAGCTTTCTATCCTCTTTGGAATCACCCTTAGATTACTTCCCTAACTTAAGTTTCACTTGATCAAGTGCAGTGATATTTTCTGTAATTTTTCTGGAAGTCTCGGCCAAGGTGGGTTTAAGGCTAGTCTTAGGTGATTTTTCAAGCATTTTGGCTTCACTAGCTTTCCTTTCACTCTCTCTTTTTATTTTCATTTTAACTTGATCCTCACATACCTCTCTAGGGGTCAAAGGTTTTAGGCTTATTTTTCTACCACCATGAGAGAACACATAAGTATTACTTAGACACTCCATCATGTAATGCATGCTTATCATAAGTATTAGACACTCCATCATGTAAGATATGAGATGCTTCCATAGGTACAATGTCACAAAGAACTTCATCATGGTATCTACCTATAGTGAAAGCAATTAAAACTTGTTTGTTCACCATTAATTCTCCTTGTTCACTTAGCCATTGCAATTTATACGGTTTAGCATGTGAAGTTGTCTTAAGATCAAGTTTATCAACAAGTCTAGTACTAACAACATTGGTGCAACTACCACCATCAATGATTAGAGAGAAAACCTTTCTTTCAATGGTGCACCTTGTGATAGAGGCCTCCTTAGAGAGATTCCTAAAAGTCCTTCAAGTTCCCAATCTAGATTCTGCAACTATCTTCAAACAAGCTTCAATGGAAGCTTTCGGTCAAGATCCCATGGAGATGTCAAGAGAAACGAAATTAGAAAATGAAATGGGGAAGAGAAATGGTCTAGAAAGGCGCCAAGGTATGACCAATAAGCCTAGGAGGAACCGCCACAGTGGAGATCAGGATCCATTGATAAGATTCGAGAAACCTTCCTAAGGAAGACAAAAGACTTATCTCTCACAAAAACTCAAAGTTTTATTTCAAATAGCCAAAAGTGTTTACAATTTTTGTATGGAAGGCTTTATACACATAAAACTACCTTTTCCTACAAGCTAAGCTACATGATTGGTGGAAAATAAGAGCCAATGAGAACCACTAGTTACTAGGCTCTAGTTACATGTCACTTTTCAAGTGACATGTCATCAATCCTCTTGATTCTCAACCATTAGATGGTTTGAGTTATCAAGGGTTGAGATTCCTCCTTGGGTGAAGGCATGAATCCTTACACTCAAGTAGGACTCTTCACTAAAGCCCAATGGACTTGGATTCACAATTTAATTTCAAATTTACAAAACCTTTAAATGAAATTCATTTGTGAATTTAAGTGAACTAATGACCCATTTGCTTTCATTTTCTCCCAAGTATCTCCTAAGCTATTTTAAGTCTCAAAACAAACTTAAGAATTCAAACAAAAGCATCTTGGTCGTGAGCTATCTTAAGCTCCTCAACTTGGCCGAAAACCATACAACTTAAAAGGTCTCAAAAACAATTACAAGTACATGGCAAAAATCATTTTCTAAGCTAAGGTAGGTCTTGGAGCTTCTCCACTTCTTCAATCCTTCCCTGCATGCTTCTAGTAATTCTTTTAGTGATGAATGTTCCTACATCAAACCCTCCTTCTTTGCTTGAACTTGTCCTCAAGTTAATGTATTCATTTGTACCTA
Source organism: Hylodesmum podocarpum (assembly GCA_026586105.1). Taxonomy (NCBI): domain Eukaryota; kingdom Viridiplantae; phylum Streptophyta; class Magnoliopsida; order Fabales; family Fabaceae; genus Hylodesmum; species Hylodesmum podocarpum. Next base: position 176,010 of record JALJEV010001403.1, read on the forward strand.
CATCAAAAAAAGAAATATCACTCATATTAAACGAATTACTACCTCCACAATCCATGGAGAGATCCAAATTACCTTGGTTTTAATCTACCAAAACAATTTACCTAGATCAAAGATCAAACAAGGTTTTTTTCGTTGATTATCATATGATGCAAAATAGAGGTAAATTTGTTTCTTATAGTGATTGCATAGATGTAAAAGCAAATGATACTTTCTGCTCAAACACTTCTTTAATTTGTTAGATTTACCTAAGTTACTTATTGGCTAATCATATAATAACAATATAATTTGTTGTCTAATATCACTAACACAATCTAAGGAAGTAAAAGAATAACTTAGTCCATTTTTCAAGGTATAATCGAAGCTCTTTGGAGTTTCTACTTCAAGTTGTGTTGATACTAGCATTTCCTCAAGTGTGGACATGTTTAGGTTGGAACTCTTAGTTAGGATCCTTCTCATAGGTGTAGAAATTTGCAATGTATACTCTTTCTTAAACTCTTCCATCAACCTAGAAGGACATTGAACTTGATTAATATAAAAATCATTAGGCACAATCAAGAATTTCAACTTAGCAAATTCAAGTATTCCCCATGGCTTAAGGCCTTGAGATCTAGTGTGAAACTAGTAATATTATGAAAATTGGAACTATGAGGAAAAGTAAGAGTTAAGAAAGTTTCTCCCAATGGTAGCTTGAAGTTCCTAGACACTTCCTTTTCTCTACAAGGCTTGTTCCATGGTTCCATGATGCACAATTCCTTACTTCAACCTAAAGCACAAGGATTCTTATAAGTGAGGTCTTTAGAATTTTCACAATGTGCTATAATTCCTTTATTTTCCAAGTCTTGGCATAAAGGTATTCATATTGCTTTGGCCATTGCATCTTGGAAATGACTCCTAAAAAATTCTCAAAGCAAGGGTTAAGACAATCAAATGTAGTATCAAATTTAAGAGAAAGTTCACACTTCCCTTTTAATTGCCTTTCCATCAACAAGCTTTCCTTTCTTCCAAGATTACCTACAAGTGGAGAACTCAAAGAAATAGACTTTGGTAAGCATAAAAATATGGATTTTTGATGCAAACCCATGAAGGCAATGACATGATCTCCACGGATTCAACACCTTGTGTTCCCGATCTTCATTCACCAAGTGATCATCACTCAACAATCAAGAGAATAGGTGCGGAATAGGCTATATAATAGGATAGTGTTTTGGTTTGTAACCAAAGAAGAAGAAATAAAAAATGGATGGTGACTTAGAAGGGTGGTAGCACCATGATTCAATGAATCAATAAGCTATGTAGAGGAATCGCCACTTGAGTCATGGACCAAGATAAGATTCAAGGTTCTTTGAAGAAACCCTAGGAGAGCACTCTCCTTTCTCAAGACATAAGTCTTAGAAAATTCTATTTCATAAATGACTCCAAAGTGAATACAATGTGTCAATTTGCCTAAGTTATAAGCAATTGGTGTGGGTTGGCCGTGAGTCTCTATTAGCCTTAGGATCCTTGATGGATTGATCAAGTGATGCTAGGCACCCCTCACTTGATCAATTCAAGAAGGATCTAGAGTTAATGAGATCAAGAGGCTCATAACTCTCCTAAGCATGTGATGATCATGGACAAATCAAGATGGAATTCTATGTCTTAGATTAAAAGTAAATCCAAAGGCTAGAATACATTCTTAGATGAGAGTCAACACTTATAAACTTGACTTAAATTTGCACCTTTGATTTTGGTATAATCAAGTGGTGGAAATTTAAATAAAGTTAGTGGAATTTCCACTCATTCTCTCTCTTAATCCATCTACTCTCTTTTAAGAGAGTGTAATACACTTGCTTAGTTGGGTCATAAGACTCTTAACCCACTTTAAAAGGCTTTGACCAATCACCATTAAAGTCAACATGTCCATTAGCTTAAGCTTGGCTGAAACATACAAAGACAACCATGGTCCAAGCTTTATGTAAAATTAAGCCTAAACTAATTACAAACTAATAAGAAGATTACAAGGCTTCTTTTGCCCAATTTGTTGACTTTGAAGAGTTGACCATTGACTTTGACCTTGATTTGTTGACTTTGACTTGGTCAACTCTTCCTCAACTTGAGCTTCTAATCTTCTTTGCATAGCCCTTGTGATCCTCATGCCTAGAGATGGTCCTCCATCAATCCCTCCTTCTTGAGGTAAACTTGTCCCCAAGTTGTTTCCATCACCACCTACATCACAAGGAGATAAATTACTAACATTAAATGAATTACTACCTATAAAAGAAGTAGAAAGATCAAGAGAGTAAGCATTAGGTCCTAGTCTTCTTAGAATTTTGAAGGGTCCATCTCCCCTTGGTAAGAGCTTAGATTTCCTAAGATTAGGAAGCCTCTCTTTTCTCAAATTCAACCACACCAAATCACCAACATTGAATTGAACATCCTTCCTTTTCTTGTTGATGTATTCGGCCACCTTAGCATTCTTTCTTTCAATTTGCTCCCTCACCTTAGCATGTAAGGCCTTCACTTTCTCGACCTTGTTTTCACCCTCACGGTCCATCACAATCTCAATAGGTAAAGGAGTTAGATCAAGTGGAATAAGAGGATTAAAACCATATGTTGGACTTAAAGCTTGAAGATGTGTTTGTTCTCTTTTTAAGTGTTTTGATTTTGATGACATGGAATTTTGGTTATTCTTAGATGAAATATAATTAGGATCTTACTATGTATTGTTTGTTGAGTTTAGGCATGTATGTGTTTGATTCCTTGTTAGGATAACTCAGGGAGTTTTGCTATCTTGTGTGTGATTACTCATTTGACAAATGGTTGATTTCCTTTTCTTAAAACAAGTCTTGAAAAACCTTTGGGAACCAATTGAGGTAATAGATTACCAGCAAGAGGTAATCAACTACCAAACAATAGGTAACAAAGTGTGGAAATCCATTTGTTCACTGGAGTAATCGATTACCAACAATAGGTAATCGATTACCATGCTTAAAAATCACTCAAGATTGCTTTCTGCACTGAGGTAATCGATTACACCATTATGGTAATCGATTACCAAGTCCTCCTCCTCTGGAGTAATCGATTACCCTCCCCTGGTAATCGATTACCACGTTTAAAAATGCACCCAAAAATGCTATAACGGCTATTTTAATCGATTACCCACTTCTTGTAATTGATTATCTTGACCGTTGAGCCCTCAGTTTGCTAAAAACAAGCTTCAAACTTCATCTTTAAAAGGCTCTTTGATGCAAACCTTGGTAGAGCTCTTGGAACTAATTCTTTTGAACATATTCTTACACTTTCACATGCTCTGAAATCAGAGATCATCATATCCTTCCAAGAATCACAAAGAGAACTTTGAGAGTTCATTTTTGTTTTCAAAGAAAAGGCAAACTTGTTGTATTCCTCTATTTGGGTGGCATTCATTGTGCATTCTTTGTGATCAGACCTACACATCAGGTGTATTCTAAACTGATCTTTGCTTATTTCTTTGATTACCGAGTTGTTACTCTAGGAGAGAGATCTCTCTGGATAGAGTAAGTGTATTTGAGAAGTGTTTTCTCAAAGGTTTGATCTTGGGTGTGCCAAGGTCAGGGAAGAACTGTTCTTTGGGTTGAAGAACAGGTTTTGGGTGTTTTGATTTCATTTTTGTGTTGCTTGTTGCAGAGTGAATGTAAAAGAATACAAAAGGGATCATTTGATAGTGGAAAGCCAATCGCAACTTGAGTTGTTGGGTTGGGATTTGGCGTAAGGCGATTGGCCGAACAAGTATAGATCTTGTGCACTCTTCTCTTCCTTATCTCTTTTCAGTTTTCCTTATATTGCTATTATCATTGATCAAATTCTGCAAAGTATATTTGGTAAGCGTATTGATAATCAACTTAGTAATTGATCGGTAAGTGAATCAAGTAATAGAATCAGTAATTGAATCGGTAATTGATACGGTAATTGATAAGTGAATCTAGAACCGATTTGTTTGAATTCGAAAGGAATTAGAATCTTGTGAAATTCGGCTAAAATTGAACAAGAATCTATTCACCCCCCCTCTAGATTCATACATAGGGATCAACAATTGGTATCAGAGCTACTTCTAGTAAGTTGCTCTAGAAATTGATCCATAATGGCGATAATCAATTACCATTTCTCTGAAGGTGCCTCTATTAATAGACCTTCTGTTTTGTGGTGATAACTATCCTTTTTGGAAAGTTAGGATGAAAATCTTTATGGAGTCTATTCATAGAAGTATTTGGCAATTGTTTGTTGATTTCAAAATCCCCACATATATAGTTGATGGAAATGAATTAGAAAAACCATTTGAGAAGTGGGAACCAGAAGAAATTAGGAGAGCTAAAAATGATGCTAAAGCTTTAAACATTATACATTCTGCTCTTAACTCTGATGAATTTTTTAGAATTTCTGCTTGTACAACAGCAAAAGAAGCTTGGGAACTCATCATGGTAACTCATGAAGGCACAACTGAAGTACGAAGGGCAAGGAAGAATACCTTGATCCAAGAGTACGAAACCTTTAGAATGATGCAAGGAGAATCCATAATGGAGATGCAGAAAAGGTTCATACACATCATCAATCATCTCAAAGGACTTGGCAAGAGCTTCGTAGAAGAAGAAGTGAATGTCAAGATTCTGAAGTCTGTAAATAGAAAGTGGCAATCCACTGTGACTGCTATAACTGAGTCAAAGAATCTTGCTGCAATCACAAGTGCAGAGCTGTTTGGCAAACTGAGAGAATATGAGATAGATATGTCTCGTATTGCTGATGAGGAACAGAAAGATAAGAAGGCCAAGAGTTTAGCACTTAAAATGGAAGACACAGCTAGTGAGAGTGATGCATCATCAAGCTGTGGTAATGAGTCTGAGCAAGAAAATATGAATCTCATGGTGAGAAAATTCAAAAAGTTCATGAGGAAGAACAATGACAAAAGGAGATTCAACAATTCAAGAAAAGGCTTCAAGAGGAATGAAGGTTCATCTTCAAAGGTCACATGTTACGAATGTGGAAAGATGGGACTTTACAAATCGGAGTGCCCCAACATGAAGAAAAGTAACAGCAGTGAGCCTAGAAGAGTAGAACATGAGGATCGACCCAAGAAGGACAAATTCCGCAAGAAAAAGGCCTACATTGCTTGGGAAGAAAATGACTCCTCATCCTCTAGTGAGAGTGACAATGAAGAAGCAAATTTATGTCTTATGGCAAAACCAACTTCAGATGATGAGGTAAGTGATTCCGATTCATCTGTACAAGATTATGATGAGCTATATAATGCTTTTTGTGAACTCTTCAAAGAAGCTGAAAGAATAGAAAAATTGAACAAAGTTTTGAAAAACAATATTTCTGATTTAGAAAATGATATTTCTGTTTTAAAAACTAATGTTCAAAATCTTGAAAAAGAAAATAATGCCTTGAAACTACCTTGTTCAAAGTGTAAGTCTTTTAATGCCTCTTTGAAAAAGAATAATGTGAAGTTTCGCATTTAAACAAACCAGTAATAATAGAACTTTCTCATGTAGTTATTGTATGAAACCTGGACATAACTCTTTACAACTGCATGATTAGAAAGAAAGGTATACATAGTGGATTGTTTAAATGGATTAGGAAAGATTATCCAGTTCTAACATGCATGGACCCAACAAAGTTTGGGTACCAAAATCAAAGTGATATATTTTTCTGTGTAGGTGTGCTTGAGAGCCAAACACTCAACTTGGTATTTGGATAGTGGTGCTCAAGACATATGATTTGGAGACAAGAGCAATTTTATCTCCTTCAAATCAAAGAATCTGGTTGATAGTGTATGGAGATAACAATAAAGGGAAAATTCAGGTATTGGTCTTGTTGGAGACAAATCCAATCCTGTCATTGAAGATGTACTTGCTTGTGGAAGGTTTGAGATACAATCTTCTGAGTATTAGCCAACTATGTGACAAAGACTATCAAGTATCATTCGATAAGGACTGCTGCAAAATCAATAACAGCAACTCGAATGAGGTATTGATGGTCGGTAAGAGACATGGTAACATTTACATCCTTGAACTTAATCATTCATCATCATATCATGCATGCCTTACATCAAATGATGATTTATCTTGGCTTTGGCATAGGACGCATAAGACATATTGATGTTCATCATTTGAATAAACTGTCATCTAAAAACTTAGTGGAAGGGTTACCTAAATTAAAGTTCAATAGAGAAGGTCTATGTGATGCATGTCAAAAGGGCAAGCGATCTAGAAACTCTTTTAAATCTAAAAATGTTGTTTCAACTTCTAGACCACTTGAGCTATTGCACATGGATTTATTTGGACCCTCTAGAACTGCTAGTTTAGGTGGAAACTTATATGGATTAGTCTTAGTAGATGACTACTCTAGATTTACTTGGGTTGCATTTATACCAAGTAAAGACAATGCCTTCAAAGTGTTCAAAATCATTGCCAAAAGGATACAAAACGAAAAAGATTTGAAAATCAAGTCCCTTAGGAGTGATCATGGAGGTGAATTTGAAAATGAATATTTTGAAAAATTTTGTGAAAAATATGGTATAGATCACAACTTTTCCGCTCCAAGAACTCCGCAACAAAACGGGGTTGTTGAGAGGAAAAACAGATCGTTGATAGAACTAGCTAGAACTATGTTAAATGAAAATGATTTGCCTAAATATTTTTGGGTGAAGCGATTTCGCACTGCTATGTTCTAAATAGAGTTGTGATTCGTCCTATTTTAAAGAAAACCCCCTATGAACTCTATAAGGACAAAAAGCCTAATATTTCTCATTTTAAGGTATTTGGCTGCAAATGTTTTGTTCTGAATAATGGCAAAGAACCTCTTGGTAAGTTTGATGCCAAGGCGGATGAGGCAGTTTTTATTGGGTATTCATCAACTAGTAAATCATATAGAGTTTATAATAAAAGAAGAATGTGCATTGAGGAATCTGTGCATATAAAGTTTGATGAATCTAACAATCCCCAAAAGGGAAGTGCTCTTGTTGATGATGATGAAAGTACAGGTGAAGACAGTAGTAGCAAACCTCAAGAACAGCAAGATCCACCAACCATTTCTCATGAACAGCCAAAAGAATGGAGGAAACCAAGAGACTTATCTCTTGACAACATCATTGGTGACATCCATAAGGGAGTATCTACTAGATCTTCCTATAATATGTTATGTGATGATTATGCATTTGTATCTCAATTTGAACCCTCTTGTGTTGATGATGCTATTAATGATGAATTTTGGATGAATGCTATGCATGAGGAGTTGAATCAATTTAAAAGGAATGATGTATGGGAATTAGTTCCTTTTAATAGAGATATGAATATAATTGGAACAAAATGGGTGTTTAAGAATAAGTTAGATGAGAATGGAATTGTGGTTAGGAATAAGGCTAGACTAGTAGCAAAGGGTTATAACAAACAAGAAGGAATAGATTTTGGTGAAACTTATGCCCCTGTTGCTAGGTTAGAAGCTGTGAGAGTATTACTTGCTTTTGCCTGCATTCATGATTTCAAACTGTATCAAATGGATGTTAAAAGTGCATTTCTAAATGGCTATATCAATGAGGAAGTGTTTGTTTCACAACCTCCTGGATTTACTGACTTTAGTTACCCTGAGCATGTATATAAACTTAAGAAGGCCCTCTATGGTTTTAAGCAAGCCCCTAGACAATGGTATGAAAGATTAAGTACATTTCTTTTGTCAAATGGGTATCATAGAGGAAATGTAGACAAGACTCTCTTTATTAAAAAGAAGTCTAAAAGCATTTTATTGGTCCAAGTGTATGTTGATGATATTATTTTTGGATCAACCAATCAATCTCTATGTGAAGAATTTGTGGCTAGCATGCAAGGTAAGTTTGACATGTCTATGATGGGAGAACTCAAATTCTTCCTAGGACTACAAGTCAAACAACTGAAGGAAGGAATCTTCATTCATCAAGCAAAGTACACTAAGGAATTACTAAAGAAATTTGACATGGAGAGTTGTAAAATCTCTAATATCCTTATGTCAACTAATCTCTATTTAGATAATGATGCTGCAGGACAAGGAGTAGACCAAACAAGATACAGAGGGATCATTGGATCACTCTTGTATCTCACAGCAAGCAGACCTGACATAATGTTCAGTGTTTGTGTTTGTGCAAGATTTCAATCTGCGCCAAAACAATCACACATGAATGCTGTGAAGAAAATTTTGAAGTACCTTAAAGGAACAACAAACTGTGGTTTGTGGTATCCCAAAGGAACTTCTCCTAATCTAGTTGGTTTTAGTGATGCAGATTTTGCGGGATGCAAACCGATAGAAAGAGCACAAGTGGAGTATGTCACCTGTTTGGAGAGTGCTTAGTCTCATGGTATAGCAAGAAACAAGCTTGTGTTGCTTTATATCAATGCAGCGTTTAGTATGTTGTTCTTTGGTAGGCTGTTTGTGCTCAAACCATTTGGTTGAAGCAACAACTGGAGGATTTTGGACTAAAGCTTGATCACATTCCTATCAAGTGTGACAACACAAGTGCAATTAGTATCACGAAGAACCCGGTCTTACACTCAAGAACAAAGCATATTGAAGTGCGTCATCATTTCATAAGAGACCATGTTGAGAAAGGAGATTGTGTAGTAGAGTTCATTGATACAGAGAATCAACTCGCGGATATCTTCACAAAGCCTCTACCAAAGGAGAGATTTTTCAAACTTAGAACCAATCTTGGTATACTAAGTGAAGAACATCTCTCTTGAATTCCCTAAGTTTGGTAAGATGAAAATCATTCATTTTGTTTAAACTAGGTATGTGTTCATTACATAACATGATCATGACCAATTGTGTGATAAAACATGTGAAATGAAATGATTTTTTCAAATTTTTTATGATTTTTCTCTACTGTAATCGATTACCAGCTTTGGGTAATCGATTACCATAAGTATAGTCTCTGCTGTAATCGATTACCATACATGGGTAATCGATTACCAATGTTAAGGTCTCTGGTGTAATCGATTACCACTACAGGGTAATCGATTACCATCTTTAGGGTCTCTGGTGTAATCGATTACCACGACAGGGTAATCGATTACGATGGGCACTGAGTTCACATTTTGGTTATTGCTATAAGCAGTAATCGATTACCACGACAGGGTAATCGATTACCTTCGTTCCAGAAAGGGTTTTTCGTTGTGTGTTCTTGGTTCTGGGCTTGATTCTTTGAGTTTCCCTGGAGCCCAATACCTAGATTCAACGTATCTAGTCACAATTGTGAACTTATTAGAAGCTATTTTTAGGATTAGGGTTCATTCTCACAAAACCTAGATCTGAAAACCCATTCTCTCTCTAAAACCAAAGAATCCCCTTCTTCATCTTCAACCCTCATTCTCACCTTCACCATCAACAATGGAAGAACAAGGCTGCGGAAAGAGAGTCAAGTCCATTGGTCACAAGCCTCGCCCAAATGTTCCAAAGAAAGGAGAATCTTTTTCTAAGAGAAAAGCACCCACTACCCCGGGAGAAGGCATGGCTCGCTCTCACAATCCATGGTTCACATATGAAGAACAAGAATCTCGGTTCTTTAGAGATTTTGCCAATCGGGAACTCGTTCCGGCAAAAATCCTGGATTTTCATTGGTTGGGAAATCAAGGATTTACCTTTCAGACTCTGCTCCAAGATCAGAACTTAGAGAAGTTTGTTGGATTGAAGGGTCATATTTATCCTGACTTGGTGAGGGTTTTCTACTCAAATCTCACAAGGGATCAAATCACTGGAACAATATCCTCTGAGGTAAAAGGTAAATCCATAGTAATAGACTCTAATATTTTCTTTCAATTTGCTGGATTTACAAATGAGGGTATGACCCCTTCTGTTGAGAATCTGAGATATGAAGGGTTTGAGCTTCAAAAGGATTCTTTCTTTATGAGTCTGCTCAAGAATCCTGAAGGCTGGGAAGCTGAGAAGGCAGCAAGAAAAAGTCAAGGAAGGAAGGTAACCTACAACATTGGTGGTCTGAACACCGATGATCGCCTCCTTCATTATACCATAGTTTGGATTTTGGCTGCAAGGGGTACAAACCATGCTCAGATTACAGAGGAAGACATGGTTTTGTTAGCAGCTTTGAAGAATGGACTTCAAGTTGATTGGGCAGAAGTTGTAATGGATACATCCTAAACCTCTAGGAAAACCATTGATTGAAGATTTGGTACATCAAAATCAAAAAGGGGGAGATTGTTGGACTTAAAGCTTGAAGATGTGTTTGTTCTCTTTTTAAGTGTTTTGATTTTGATGACATGGAATTTTGGTTATTCTTAGATGAAATGTAATTAGGATCTTACTATGTATTGTTTGTTGAGTTTAGGCATGTATGTGTTTGATTCCTTGTTAGGATAACTCAGGGAGTTTTGCTATCTTGTGTGTGATTACTCATTTGACAAATGGTTGATTTCCTTTTCTTAAAACAAGTCTTGAAAAACCTTTGGGAACCAATTGAGGTAATAGATTACCAACAAGAGGTAATCAACTACCAAACAATAGGTAACAAAGTGTGGAAATCCATTTGTTCACTGGAGTAATCGATTACCAACAATAGGTAATCGATTACCATGCTTAAAAATCACTCAAGATTGCTTTCTGCACTGAGGTAATTGATTACACCATTATGGTAATCGATTACCAAGTCCTCCTCCTCTGGAGTAATCGATTACCCTCCCCTGGTAATCGATTACCTGAGTTTTCCTTACTGGGGTAATCGATTACCCTCCCCTGGTAATCGATTACCTGTGTTGTGCTCTCTGGAGTAATCGATTACCCTCCCCTGGTAATCGATTACCACGTTTAAAAATGCACCCAAAAATGCTGTAACGGCTATTTTAATCGATTACCCACTTCTTGTAATCGATTATCTTGGCAGATTGAGCCCTCGGTTGCCAAAAACAAGCTTCAAACTTCATCTTTAAAAGGCTCTTTGATGCAAACCTTGGTAGAGCTCTTGGAACTAATTCTTTTGAACATATTCTTACACTTTCACATGCTCTGAAATCAGAGATCATCATATCCTTCCAAGAATCACAAAGAGAACTTTGAGAGTTCATTTTTGTTTTCAAAGAAAAGGCAAACTTGTTGTATTCCTCTATTTGGGTGGCATTCATTGTGCATTCTTTGTGATCAGACCTACACATCAGGTGTATTCTAAACTGATCTTTACTTATTTCTTTGATTACCGAGTTGTTACTCTAGGAGAGAGATCTCTCTGGATAGAGTAAGTGTATTTGAGAAGTGTTTTCTCAAAGGTTTGATCTTGGGTGTGCCAAGGTCAGGGAAGAACTGTTCTTTGGGTTGAAGAACAGGTTTTGGGTGTTTTGATTTCGTTTTTATGTTGCTTGTTGCAGAGTGAATGTAAAAGAACACAAAAGGGATCGTTTGATAGTGGAAAGCCAATCGCAATAGTTGTTGGGTTGGGACTGGACGTAGGCAGTTGGCCGAACCAGTATAGATCACTGTGCACTCTTCTCTTCCTTATCCTCTTTACAGTTTTCCTTATATTGCTATTATCATTGATCAAATTCTGCAGTATATTTGGTAACTGTATTGATAATCAACTTAGTAATTGATACGGTAAGTGAATCAGTAATAGAATCAGTAATTGAATCGGTAATTGATACGGTAATTGATAAGTTAATCTAGAACCGATTTGTTTGAATTCGAAAGGAATTAGAATCTTGTGAAATTCGGCTAAAATTGAACAAGAATCTATTCACCCCCCCTCTAGATTCATACATAGGGACCAACACCATAAACAATTTCAAAAGGAGAGTGAAATGTGGTAAAATTGACAACTCTATTATAAGCAAATTCAATGTGTGGCAAACACTCCTCCCATGATTTAATATTACCTCTTACAAAACTTCTCAAAAGTTGGCCCAAAGTTCTATTCACCACTTCGGTTTGTCCATCCGTTTGAGGGTGGCAAATGGTGGAGAATAAGAGCTTTGTGCCAAGCTTGCTCCATAGGCTTATCCAAAAATGACTTAGGAATTTTGAGTCCCTATCACTAACAATGTTTTTGGGCATGCCATGGAGTCTTACTACTTCTCTAAAGAAGAGATTGGCTATGTGTGGTGCTATCAATCCAAGGAGAGGTAGGAATTGGCAAAGGAGAATATAAACCATGATTCATTGATTTAGACTTGGCTTTATGGCAAGTGATACACCTAGAAACAACTCGGTGCACTAGCTTCTTCATGCTAGGCCAATAAAAATGTTCCTTCAAAGTAGCCAAAGTCTTATCAATGCCAAAATGGCCCATAATTCCACCTTCATGCGCCTCATATGCTAATAACTCTCTTAAAGAACTCTTAGTCACACACAAGCATTTACCCTTGAAAAGGTATCCATCTTGCCTAAAGAATTCTTCATGAGTACCATTAGCACACAAAGGCCACACTCGGCCGAAATCAACATCACATGCATATAATTCCTTGATGTGGTCAAATCCTAGCATCTTAGTTTCTAACATGCATATCAATGTAAATCTCTTATTAAGAGCATCGACTACCACATTAGTACTACCTTTCTTATATTTAATCATGTAAGGAAAGGTTTCAAGGAATTCTACCCATCTTGCATGCCTCTTGCTTAGCTTGCCTTGGCCCTTGATATGTTTGAGTGCTTCATGATCGGTGTGCACCACAAACTCCTTGGGAAGAAGAAGGTAGTGTTGCCACACTTGGAAGGCCCTTACAAGTGCATACATCTCCTTATCATAGCTGGAGTAGTTGAGTTGAGCACCCTTGAGCTGCTCACTAAAGTAGGCAATGGGGTGCCCCTCTTGCATCAACACGACTTCAACACCTAGGTTAGAAGCATCACACTCTACTTCAAAAGAACAAGTAAAGTTAGGTAAAACAAGAATAGGTGCATGTGTAAGCTTATCCTTAAGTAGATTGAAAGCATGCTCTGGAGCTTGACCCCAAATAAAAGTAGAATCCTTTTTAACTAGCTCATTAAGAGGTGAAGCAATAGTACTAAAATCCTTAACAAACCTCCTATAAAAACATGAAAGGATCTTACTTCCCTTACATTGGTGGGTCTTAGCCACTTTTGGATGGCCTTGATCTTGCTTTCATCCACTTGCACACCTTGCTCACTCACCACAAAATCGAGGAATATAACTTGATTGGTGGCAAAGGTGCACTTCTCTTTGTTGGCATACAAATGTTGTTCCCTAAGCACTTTCAAAACAAGCTTCAAGTGTGTTATATGTTCTAAGAAAGATTTGCTATAAATCAAGATATCATCAAAATATAGCACAACATATTTTCCTAGAAACTCTCTTAGCACATGATTCATTAATCTCATAAAAGTGTTAGGTGCATTTGATAAGCCAAAGGGCATGACAAGCCACTCATATATTCCAAACTTGGTCTTAAAAGCGGTCTTCCACTCATCACCTTCTTTCATCCTAATTTGGTGATAGCCACTTTTAAGATAAACCTTGGAAAATATCTTAGCTCCATGTAGCTCATCAAGCAAGTCATCTAGCCCAAGGATTAGATGTCTATACCTTATAGTTATATTGTTAATGGCTCTACAATCGGTACACATCCTCCAAGTCCCCTCCTTCTTAGGCAATAAGATAACCGGTGAAGCACAAGGAGACAAGCTCTCCTTGACCCAACACTTACTCATCAAGTCTTCTACATGCCTTTGCATTTCATGAGTCTCTTGAGGAGAACTCCTATATGTAGGCCGGTTGGGTAAGGGTGCTCCCGGTACTAAGTCTATTTGAAGCTCAATCCCTCTAAGTGGGGGAAGGCCTTGGGGAATCTCCTTAGGAAAGACATCATCAAACTTCATTAACAATGACTCAAAGTCCTCTTGCTTACCTACCAAGTTAGTGCTCAAAACTAATGATGTAGGCAAACATAGGAACATACTCTTCCTAGCTAGATACTCCCTCTTTAGCTCACCTCTCCCCATAAGTAAACTCTCACTAAGTTTTCCCTTATCTTTAGCCTCAGTTTGCATATCATCATGGGTGGCTATACACTTTCCTTTCAACCTAGAATCACTAGTGGCATGTTTGGTAATTTTCTTGCAACTCTCGGCCAAGACTAGCTTTCTAGGGTGTTTGGTTTCTTTTTTCTTTTTCTTGGAGGAACTCTCAGCCAAGGAGGTCCTAGCACTTGAGTCCTCACTCTTTTTCTCACTTTCCCTCTTTAATTTCATTTTTATTTGATCTTCACCCACTTCCTTTGGTGACAAAGGCTTAAGGGTTACTTTCTTGCTCATATGAGAGAAGATGTAGGTGTTGGAAACACCATCATGAATGGCATGTTTATCATATTGCCAAGGTCTCCCAAGTAATAGGTGAGTGGTTTCCATAGACACTACAACACATAGCACATCATCTTTATACTTACCTATGGTAAAGTTAATAAGAACTTGCTTACTAACAACCATTTCACCCTTATCACTCAACCATTGCAACTTGTAAGGTTTAGGGTGTGGGGATGTTCTAAGTTCTAACTTATTTACTAATCTAGTACTAACAACATTTATACAACTACCACTATCTATGATAAGAGAGCATACCTTCCCTTCCACTAGGCATCTAGAATGGAAGATGTTCTCCTTTTGTGAGTCATCCAATTCCTTGAGGGCACTCCCAAGCATCTTCCTCACCATGAGGAGATCTCCATCTTCTGGTTGCTCCATGCTTGAGTGCTCACTAGAACTAGCTACCTCTTCTTCACTAGAAGAGTGAGTGGATTCCTCACTAGTGATTTCCCCATCTACTCTCATCATCATGGCCTTCTTGTTGGGACATTGTGAATCTATGTGCCCATGTCCTAAACACTTAAAACATTTAATGTTAGAAGGTTTAGAAACTTCTTTACCGTTGGAGTCATCTCGGCTAGACTTGTAGAAAGTCTTGGATGCTCCCCCCTTCTTTTGCTTGTCCTTCCAACTTGAAGATCCATATCTGTAAGACTTCTTGAAGGTGCTCTTCCTCTTGAGTTGGCCCTCAATCCTCTCGGCCTTGTGAATGACATCCTCCAAGGTTCTATAATGTTGGAGCTCCAAGACATCTTGGATCTCCCTATTCAAACCATTAGTGAACCTAGCTATTGTAGCCTCCTTCTCCTCTTCATAGCCGGCCCTCATCAAGGTTAACTCTAGATCTTTGTAGTACTCTTGCACACTCCTTCCACCTTGAGTTAATCTTTGGAGCTTCACATGTAGGTCCCTTGTATAAGATTTAGGCACAAATCTTCCCTTCATGGCATCCTTCAATTGGGTCCAAGAAGTGATGTGAGGCCTCCTCCTCTTCTCGGCATCTATAAGGACTTGGTTCCACCAAACCAAGGCATAACCTTCAAACTCCAAGATGGCTAAGTTAAGCCTCTTCTCTTCACTCAAGTGTGGGTAGCAAGAATAAACTTGATCCACCTTCATCACCCAATCTAGGTAACTCTCGACCTCACTATCTCCAAGGAACTTGGGTAGCTTAATCTTGTTGTTCCCTTCCTTCACTCTAGGCTCATCATCTTCACCATTCCTCCTAGGGGTGTGATTCGGCCTTCTAGGTTGAGGATCTCTCCTTCCCCCCTTGCATTTCTATGGCCTCTAAAGGGTTCATCCTTATCATAGTTGTTCCCCCAATCACTCTCCCTAGGGGTGTCATAGTCCCCTCTAGGAATTCTTTCCTCACTACCACTACCTTTATAGCTATCTCTTCTACTTCTAGGTACTTCATTGCTCAAACTCCCTCGGGCCTCCCTAGGTACAACCCCTCCTCCATGGTCACCTCCTTGATTGCCACTAGTATCTCCAGGGATCTTCTTCTCCAATTCCTTCCTTATCTTCCTTTCCTCCTTTAACCTCCTTTCTTGATCAGACCTCTCATCCAAGCTAGCACTAAGCATGGACTTCATCATATCCATCATCCTTTTAGACCTTGGTGAGAGATCATTTCCCACACTAGGAGAGGCATCCATTGCTGCACAAGAAAAGGTTAGATAACAAATACAATTATATAAGAGATCCTTGCCACTCTCTAAGTGTTTCACTCTAGTAGCACTCTTGTATCACTCTTTAGAAGGCTTTTTCTATAATGTTCACAGTTGCCTTTTTCCTCTCAATCTCCTTAGAGTTTCTTGAGAAACCTCTATCAATTATCAATGGCCAATTTACCCAAATGAAAGAGGAACAATTCAACTACAAGCTTAAGGAAGTTCAAAGGAGACAAATACTCTAGACAAAACTATTAGGAAGCCAAAGAAGACAAGCAACAAATTAAGACTCAATGAACAATTAGCTACTCAAAAATGGAAATTAATTGTCAAGACAATGGCTAGTATATTTACTGCACTATTAATGAAGGAAAACTAGTATTAAAAACTGTAAAAATTTTGAAACAATAAATTCCAAGAATGAAAGAAATCAAATGCAAGTTTTGCTCGAAAATTGATTGAACCGTTACCAAATCTGCCCAAACTTGTGAATTTTGTTTAGCATACCTATTGGTCCCTATATGAATCTAGAGGGGGGGTGAATAGATTCAAGTTCCCTTGTCAACTTAACTTTTTCTCACTTTTTCCCGATTCAATTTTATCTTGAATTACAAAACGTATCAGAGATATAAACAGTGGAAAACAAGGAAAAATTGTAAAGCAAGAAAACAAAGAATTAAAAGAGATAAGATAGAGAAGAGAGTTTAGACAGCGATTTATACTGGTTCGGCTTTCGGCCTATATCCAGTCCCAACCCAACAATCTGTTGCGATCGGTTTTCCACTATAATGATTCTGTGTTCAATACAATCACACTGCACAAACACAAAAACGAATCAAATACTCAAAACTACATGTTCTTCACCTAAGAACATATATTGATCCTTGATCCCTTCAAGAATCAACCTTTGAGAGTACCTCTCTCAAAAACTCATCAACTCTTCCAAGAGAATACCTTTCTCTTTAGAGTTAAAACCAAAAGATTACAAAAGATAAAGATCAGATAGAATTACACCTGATGTGTATGCACTGATCAACAAAATTATCCAAACAATTCAATCTTTTCACACAGCTTTCATCTCAAGAGAAATCTTTGAAACTTTGAAGAGATTTCTTGTAGAAACTAGTGTTTTTCTCTTCCTTTCTTTCTTTGAAAACTCAAAAAGATCTCTCTCTCCGAAATAATTCAAAGAGGTTTCAATTTAAAGCAGTTTCAAAATCATTTGAGATGAATTCAGGTGTGGTAATCGATTACTGGATAGTGGTAATCGATTACTGGATAGTGGTAATCGATTACTCCATAGAAATTTGCCTTCCTTGTTCCTTCAAGTACGAAGTAATCGATTACTATGGAGTGGTAATCGATTACTCCAGAGTAGTTTGGATTCCCCTGTTTTCTGAAACTGTTGGTAATCGATTACAGCTCGTGGTAATCGATTACTTCAGGTTAAAACTTTTTAAAACTAAAGTTTTTTGATTCCTTTCAAACAAAATGGGGTTCCAAAGCTTCTCTAGCTCAAATCACAAGTGGAAAAACAAATTTTCTATGGAACGATTGAATAAAAACCACACTCAAAGCCTAAACTAAAACAATCAATACATTTTAAACTCCTATATACAATCTATCATAAAGATCAAAAGTACAAGTATATCAAAACTAAAACTAGGGATGGCTTCTTCAGCTTCAAGTCCAACAATACCAAATGAGCTTGGAAAATTATAAAACCTTCCAATTGAGCTTATATATATGTATATTGAATGACCAAATGCCCAGAATTCATGATGTAGGAACATTTAGGCCAAGAAGGATTACTAGAAGCAAGGAAGTGGAAAAGCTCCAAGTTTTGTACCCTAGTATAGTACTCAAACTTGTAATATCATTGTAACTTGTATGGACAAGATTAGGTCCTATTGTAATAGCCTAGGGTATGACTAAAGGGTCCAAAGCCCACGGGTTTTCATAAGGTTTAGACAAGCCATAAAATCCCTAGCATCAAGGGTCACACAAAGTTTTCAAAAATATTTTCAAAACAAATCTAAGTTTACAAAAATCTATTGTGTGGAACCTTGAAACACTTAGATTAAGGAGGAGCTCTTAATCAAGTCAAGGATCCATGCCTTCACTTGATTAAGAAGATCTCACCCTTAATCACTAATTGGCAAGGATTGATGACTTGGCTAATCACATGGGTGAGAGTGGGAGACAAACCCATGTGAAGGCCATGTGATGACATGTGTAATCCTAACTAACCTTAACTACCGACTAACTAGCCTAGTTACTTGGGGTTCAAGGGAGGATTTCGGATTGGCTAGGATCTAACTAGGATTAAGATAACTTAATCATGGTTTAGGTGACTTGGAGGCCAAGCTAGGTGGTCTATTTAAAGCTTGAGCCGAAATTGATGTAGAATCTTTTGGCAAATTTTGAATGAAAGAAGCTTTGAGCTTTTGAAAGAAATGTTCTCTTGTTCCCTTAGGGAAAATCCTTGAATCTTATCAATGGCATATTGCTTCCATTGTGGCGGTTCCTCCTAGGCTTATTGGAGTTCCTCCATGGCGCCACCCTTCCATCTCTTACCTATTCCGCTTTGCTTAGATTTCTTAAACACTAAACCCCTAAAAAGCTTCATGATCGAGGCACTTGTCTTGGTTCTTCTTGATGAGCACGGTTTGAAGACTAGATTTGGGCAACATTGAAGCTTCTTTGGATCACCCCCAAGGAGGCCTTCATCAAGTGGTATCTAGAGATTGTTGTCTTCACCAATTGGTTCATCACCACCGGTTAGTTTTGAGTCTCCATGAGTCTTTAGTTTTTTTTTAAGTTTCTTCCATCTCTAGAGTCTTTCTTTCATTGAGTTGCTAGTTTTGATTCCTTTGAGTTGTCTTGTTCATAGTTTTGAGTAGGAGCATGCTTTTCTTCTTTTGGTTATAGCCTTAGGTCGTGACTCACCTTGGCATGTTCTTCCTTTGCTTCTTGAATGCATGATTTACTAGCTTGCAATTTTGATTCCATGATTTTCTAGTTTCTCTTCTTGCAAGTTATGATTCATGTATGCCATTAGGATTTTTGTTTAGTCTTGTATCTTTACTGTATTGTGAGGCATACTTGCTGGATTGTACTGCACTTGAGGTTCAATTACATGTATCACATGATTTCTAAGTGTTAGGAACAATTACTAGTGTATGCTTGCATGATTTTGTGTTTTTAGTAATTTTAGATTACCATTTGCTTTGAAATTTTGAGTAGACTTTGTAATTTCTATGATAAGCTAGGATTTGAACCTAGAAGAGGCTTTTAGGTCCCTAAAGTTTTTGGTCCAGCCATTCAATTACAAAAGAAAAGAATCAAAATCAAAAGAAAGAAAAACAAGTCAAAAGAAAAACTAGTAGTAGAAAGCACAGTGGTTCTTAAAACAAAGTGACACTTAGAGAACCATAGAAAAGTGAAAAGAAAAGAAGTGTACAACAAGATCTAAAGTAAAAGAAAGTGAAACACGAAATAAACACCTTGGACCTAGGAGAAAGCCGACACTATTCTAGTTAAATTTCTAGTTTTGAGCTTCCTAGTGAATTATGTATCTTTTGATACTTTACATGTAATTTTCTTTTTCTCCACTGTACTGCGCCTTACTGGACATGTTATTGTACTGCACATATAGACATTTCATTGAATTTTGCATGAGAAGCATGATAGGTAGTAACATATAGAAACTAGGTAAAATCAGTTGCTAAATTTTTTTTTGCTGATTTTTGTTGAAATCGGTCTCTAAATTCGTTTCTACTTGGTTTGTGTGCTTGTTGTCCAATTTTGATTGCCTTATGATATGCCTCTGTTTTGACTTATTTCCTTGGGCTATTTTGTGATAATTTATGCCCTTGTATATGCCATTGTCTCATTAAATTTTCTACACACTTTGAGTTGCCATTTCATTTCATTTTAAGCTTCTGTTGATTATCTCCTTTGGACTCCTTGGTTTTGTCCTAGAGTTTTTGTCTTTCTTGGCCTCTTAAGCCTAGCTTGGTTACTGTTTCTATTTCATAATGGAATGATAAGAGCCTTGATAATTGATTAGAGGAATATTTCTAAGTGAGCACAAGAGAAAAGAGTGGTAAAAGGCAAGAGAGACTCATTATAGAAAAAACCGATTTTTGTGTGATACACGAGTTGTGAGTGTAAACACATAGAGAGTGCTTGTGAGGTTTATTGCTTTCCTTAATTTCTTGTGTATTAACTTTTACTTGCAGCCATGACAAATCCACCTAGTGTTGGACAAGAATTATCACCTAGAACCCGAAATATTATAAACTTGGTGTTGGATAGGATGGGTGACATGAATAGGGAAATGAATGAAAGTTGGCAAGCTTGGTTTGACCAAGTGATGAGGAGCACACAAGGGAGGGAAAAGCAAAATCACCATGAGGGAGATAGGAGAGAAAGGAGGAGTGAAAATGAGAGAAGAAATGGGGAAGAGGGAGAAAGGAGAAGTGGTAGGAGAAGGGAACATAGGACTTCCATTGGTAATGATGTTGGGAACCCCTATAGAGATGATTTCCATGGACATGACCCTTTGAACTTTGAGAGAAGAGGTGTGAGAGGAGCTGGCTGGAGGGAGTGAGGGGGAACCATGAGTTTAGAAGGCACCATTGGGAAGAACAAGAGAGGTACCATCCCTCACATGAAAGAAGTGATAGGGATTATTATGACTATAAGAGGGACATGAGAGAAAGAAAACAAAAAAGGTTGTTAGAAGAAAATGAAAGGAATTATGATGAGTATTGGAGAAGGGAAAAAGAGAGAATGATAAAGGAATTGAGAGAAAAAGAATTGAGAAAAAAGGAAGTTAAGGAAATAAAGTTGATGGAAAAACAAATGAAGGATAAATGTGATTCTTTAATTTCTTATACTAACCCTTCTTTTTATTATTTTGATTCTTATTTGGAAAATATATTAGGTATGGTTCCAAGAGATTACTACCAAAAGGAAATTGACAATATAGAAAAAGAGGCACTTGAAGACCTTGGTGAAGTTGTTTGTGCCCAACTTTACAAACCACCTTTTATTTTGGTGCCTAATGAAGAGTTGTTCCTAATGGAGTCTTGGAACAAACCTTGTGAAGAAAAGGAAATACCCATAGAGTTTGAACTTCCCTTTGAAAGAGTTTCTTTACCACTTAGTATTCCTTTTACTTCAAATAAATATGATTTTTCATGTTATACACTTGAATATTATGGTATTAGACCTTGGACAATTCTAGAATTTGGTAGTTTGGAATTCTTAATTGAACCTAATGATCTTTATCTTCATAATGTTAAATTTCCTTTTAGGTTGATGGAAGATTTTAAGAAGGAGGGTACTTTGGAAACTTCTACACCTAGAGGAAGAATCTTGATGGAGAGTTCCAACCCAAACATGTCCAAGCTTGAGAAAATGCTATTATCAACACAACTTGAAGTATAAGCTCCAAAGAGCTTTGGTTATGCTTTGAAAAATGGACTAAATTCATCTTTTACTTCCGTATATTGTGTTAATGATATTAGAAGACAAATTATCTTGTTGTTATATGATTGACATATAAATAACTTAGGTAAAACTAACAAATTTAAAGGGTGTTTGAATCGGAAGTTTCAATTACTTTTACACCTATGCAATCACTATAAAGTTTACGTATATGTTGCATCATATATTAACCAATTTAATGAATCTTGTTTAGTATTTGATCTGGGTGGAATGTATTTGTTGATGCATAATTACCTTTTTGAATCTTGCATTCTATCTTCTACTTTTCTTCGATTAGGATCATCTTAGTTCATAGTTTTTGTTGATTTTCATGCATGCCATGAGTACCTTGTTTGGTTGTCTTACATGACATTTCAATTTTTATTACTGCATTTTATATGAGTATAACTTGCTGTCCATGCATGTTTCTTTAAGAAAATCCCATGAAAATTCGAATTCTTGTTGCATCATTAATCTTCCATAGTTGTCATGAAGTTGTTGCATGGTTACATGGTTTTCTCTTGTAAAACCGTGAAGCTTCTCTTAAATTTTGTGTGTGCCACCATTGTTAAACATTTTTAGAACTTTTCTTAAGTTGCTTCATGTTCATATCCATGAGGAAGAAGAGAAATTTACATATTCATGCGTGATTACTTGTTCTAAAAGTTATCTTGCCAAGATTCTTGAATTTCATGCTTGTTTGGCTTTTAGAATTGGTTGATCCGTGGAGTTCTCTTATTTTTTCTTATTGTTACAGTATTTAGCAGCCATTGATATACTTGTTAAGCTTTTGTTTTTGCTGCACCATGAGAATAAGAAAGGAACCACGTGAATTCATGAATTCTATGCATTACACCTTGCAATCCGTGAAGCTATCTTGTGTGAAACTTGATTTTTTACATGCTTGTTGCCTTAGATCTTGGCTTTTCCGTGGAGTATGCCTTGTTTTCTTTGAATTCCAGTTTTGAACGGCCATGAATGCATCCTCGTTCTAAGTTTCCATTAAGCTTAGATCATATATTAGGAGGTTCTTGCATGCTTGCCTATCATCCTAGCCTACTAGTGCATTATATGACTTGTATGCTAGCTTATTTGTGAATTTGGTGTTTTGTTAGAACCTTGGATGAACTTTTTATATTTGGTACATTGCTGAAAATTACTGCACTTGTTATTGAAAAATTCATTGTTGTTTGGGTAGAGAGATCACATGTTATGTGCTTTAAATCCATGCTAGTGAACACTTAAATTTGCCTTAACCGTTAGTGTGAATTGGAGTGTCTTAGTGATTCGGATTGTGCTTGAATTCTTGGCTGCATTATACCTCTGCATTCACATAGTTTCATGTGCAGAATCCCATGTCTAAGTGAACCAAGTGAAGAGAAGAAAAGAAACAAGAAGAAGGAGGATCAAGAGAATAGACTACAAGAGTTTCTAACTTGTTTTCTTCAACTTTTGTATTATTTTGTGTGTAACTTAGCTCTTATATAAATTTCTTGGAATGTTTGCAGATCTGGACCTTGAGGTTAATAAGGAAATGAAGGAGTTTCAAGTGTGGGAAAGAGAAGAACAAAGGAGGCTACATCACCCTTTGTTGACACACACCTTATCTTTGAAAAATCCTATTTGTTAGGAAATAAAACTTGTAAATTTTTACTTTGATTTTGATTGGACTTTGAGCTAGACTCAAAGACAAAACTAGGAGTCCAAGAAAGACAAGCAATAAAAAGCTCAAATTGAAAGAATAACTACTCAAATGTGGAGTAAACTTTGATAAGACATAAGCACATATATGGACAAAAAATTAGCATGTATTTGCAGGGAAATAAACCAAAATCGAGAGCAATACTATGTGTATCAAAACTAGACAACAGCCAAGCAAAAACGTAGCAACCGATTTGGCACGCAAAATTAGCAACGGATTTTTGGCTACTATGATTAGCAACCGAAATGAAACTATGTTCTATAATTGTCTATCCTTCTAAAAATTCAAACCAATTGCAATACAAGGCTCATATAGGCATAGTATCAACACAATCTAGCAAGTGCAGTACAAGTGCTAAAATGAAAATTACACCCAAAGTCACCACAACACTCTCAAGTCCGAAGGTAACAATATTAGAAATTCAACTTGAATGATGTGTGCTCAAAACAAGGTCCAAGGGTGTGTCTAATGGTCAATTCCTTTCACTTTTTAATCAACCTCTTGCTGTTTGGATTCTTTTCATTTTTTTTTTGTATGGTTCACTTCACTTGATACTCTTTCTGAACCAATATACCTTTCTTTTCACTACTATTTTTCTTTCTTTTATTTTTCTCACTTGTTTCTTTTCTTTATTTTTATTTTGTATCTTTCCCACACACTATGTATGGCTGGAACGAAACCACAATATGAAGATGAGCAACTTCCAAGTTCAATTTCAAGTACCCAAAATGAAAATTACAAGGAGATACGCAAATTGGACTTAAAGAGTGCTCTAGAAGCTAACTAATGCATGAACATGTGAAACTTACACTAGAAGCCTCTTCTAACACATGGAACCTATGTAAAACATGAAACACACTTCATCAATGGTGCAGCACATACAGTTAAACTCACGGTTATGGAAGAATAACAGCAAGGACTAAACAAAACAACAAGAAAACACATGAAACAATGAAGCTTACAAAGAAAGTTACTCTAGAACAAAGAATCATGTTATGGAAGCTAAAACAACTATGGGCAAAACTTCAAGAAAAGCATGCATAGCCATGGAAACCCACAGTTTGAAGAAGAAACAAAGAAGAAAAGCATGCTTAGACACAAACAAACAGAACAAAATTGAGACAACTCAAGGAAACAAAGACTAGACTACTCAAAGAAAAGGTAGAACATGGAAAACACAAAGAAAAACTATGGAAACTTAGGAAACTCATTACTGACCGTTTGAAAAAAACCCATTGAAGAAGACAACAAGCTCTTCATACCAATTGATAGAGGCCTCCTTAGAGAGATACCAAAGAGTCCTTGAAGTTCCCAATCTAAATTCTTCAAATATCTTCAAACAAACTTCAATGGAAGTTTTCGGTCAAGCTCCCATGGAGATGTCAAGAGAAACAAAATTAGAAAATGGAATGGGGAAGAGAAATGGTTTAGAAAGGCGCCATGACATGGACAATAAGCCTAGGAGGAATTGCTAGACTGGAGATAAGGATCCATTGATAAGATTCAAGAAACCTTCTTAAGGAAGACAAGAGACTTATCTCTCACAAAAACTCAAAGTTTCATTTCGAATGGTCAAAAGTGTTTACAATTTTCGTATGGAAGACTTTATACACATAAAACTACCTTCTCCTACAAGCTAAGCTACATGATTGGTGGAAAATAAGAGCCAATGAGAACCACTAGTTACTACTAGGCTCTAGTTACATGTCACTTTCCAAGTGACATGTCATCAATCCTCTTGATTCTCAACCATTAGATGGTTTGAGTTATCAAGGGTAGAGATTCCTCCTTGGTGAAGGCATGGATCCTTACACTCAAGTAAGAATCTTCACTAAAGCCCAATGGACTTGGATTCACAATTGAATTTCAAATTAACAAAACCTTTAAATGAAATTCATTTGTTAATTTAAGTGAACTAATGGCCCATTTGCTTTCATTTTCTCCTAAGATATTTTAAGTCTTAAAACAAACTTAAGAATTCAAATAAAAGCATCATGGCCATGAGTTATCTCAAGCTCCTCAACTTGGCCAAAAACCATAAAAGGTTTCGAAAACAATTATAAGTACATGGCAAAAAAAACATTTTCTAAGCTAAGGTAGGTCTTGAAGCTTCTCCACTTCTTCAACCCTTCCTTGCATGCTTCTAGTAATTCTTTTAATGATGGATATTCCTACATCACCTTGTGTGAAAGATATTCTCCCTTTTAAGTGTCATCAAGGTCCACACAAGCACTCCCTAGCATCCTCCTAACCATCAATAATTCTGCATCTTCCGATTGCTCAATGCTTGAATGCTCACTAGCACTAGCTTCCTCCTCTTCACTTGAAGATTGAGTGGACTCTCCACTTGTTTTTCCTCCATCCACTCTAATCACCATGGTCTTCTTGCTAGGGCATTGTAAGGCAATGTGTCTATGACCTCAACACTTAAAACACTTGATATTAGAAGGCTTAGAGTTAGGTTTAGAAATTTCCTTACCCTTGTAGTCTTCTCAGCCAAACTTGTGTAACGACTTGGATGTGTCCTCATTCTTTTGCCTATCCTTCCAACTTGAAGAACCACTAGTATAGGACTTCTTGAAGGTGTTCTTCCTCTTCATTTGAGCCTCAATCCTCTCGGCCTTGTGTATGGCCTCCTCCAAGGTGATTTAGGAACATCCATTACTAGAAGCTCCAAGACCAAGCACACACTCAATCAAACTACCTTAGTTAGGATTTGACTTTTGTAATGTAATTGTGAATGATTTTGATGGACTTGTAAGTTTTCGGCCAAAAGTGTATTTTCTTTTAAGTGTTTGCTTAACATTGTGCTAAAAAGGCTAGTAAGCTTAAAGAGTGAAGCTTAATAGGGTGAATGAATTTAAGTTCAAGTTCATATTAAATTCACATTTGAAATTTAAATTTAATTTGATTTAAGTTTGAATTTCAAATTGTGAATCCAAGTGGATTTGGTTCAAATAGATTTTCACTTGGATTATGATCCATGCCTAATCTAAGAGCAAATCTCAACCATTGATTAGATGCATTCATCCAATGGATGAGAATCAAGTGGAAAGTGACATGTAACCTTTGAGAGTGACATGTAACCTTTGAGAGTGACATGTAACCTTTGAAAGTGACATGAAACACTCTTGAAAAAGACATGTACTTGAACCATTAAACTTGTGTTAAGAAGTATATATTGAAAGGAGAAAAAAGAAATAAAAGAAGGTTAATAGAAGAAAATGAAAAGAATGAAGCCGAGAATTTGAGAAAGAAAAAGGAGTTGAGAGAAAGAGAATTAAGGGAAATGTTGTTAAAGGAAATAGAGTTCATGGAAAAACAAATGAAGGAGAAATGTGATTCTTTACTTGTTTATACTAACCCTTCATTTGATTGTTTTGATTCTTATTTGGAGAATATTGTAGGTATGGTTCCAAAGGATGACTACCAAGAGGAAATTGACAATCTCTTGCGTGAAGATGTAGAAATAGAGGTACTTGAAGACCATTGTGAAGTTGCTTGTGACCATCTTTACAAACAACCTTTTGTTTTGGTGCCTAGTGAGTGAAGAGTTGTTCATAATGGAGCCTTGGAACAAACATTGTGAAGAAAAGGAAATACCTATAAAGTTTGAACTTCCCTTTGAGAAAAATTCCTTACCACTTACTATTCCTTTTACTTCTAATAAAAATGATTTTGCATGTTATAACCTTGAGTATTATGACATTAGACCTTGGACAATTCTTGAATTTGGTAATTTGAAATTTTTAATTGTACCTAATGATTTTTATTTTAATCATGTTGAATATCCTTCTAGGTTGATGGAAGAGTTTAAGAAGGAGGGTACGTTGCAAATTTCTACACCTAGAAGAAGAATCTTAACTAAGAGTTCCAATCTTGACATGTCCACATTTGAGGAAGTGCTAGTATCTACACAACTTGAAGTTGAAACTCCAAAGAGCTTTGGTTATGCTATGAAAGATCAACTAAGTTCATCTTTTACTTCATTAGATTGTGATGTTGATATTAGCAAACAAATTATCTTGTTGTTATATGATTGGCAAATAAATAACTTAGGAAAATCTAGCAAATTTAAAGAGTGTTTGAATAGGAAGTCTCATTTACTTTTACAACTATGCAATCACTTTAAAAAAAGTTTACCTATATGTTGCATCATATAGTAACCAATTTGAGAAACCTTGTTTGATCTTTGATCCTGGTGGATTGTGTTGGTTGGTAGAGACTAATGTTACTTGGAGCTTCCCATGGATCATGGAGATAGTAATTATTTTAATGTTAATGATCTTTCTTAGTTTGATGTAGGTACAAATGAATATAATAACTTGAGGACAAATTCAAGTAAAGAAGGAGGGTTTGATGTAGGAACATCCATTACTAGAAGAGTTACTAGAAAAGTTACTAGAAGCTCCAAGACCAAGCACACACTCAATCAAACTACCTTAGTTAGGATTTGACTTTTGTAATGTACTTGTGAATGATTTTGATAGCCTTGTAAGTTTTTGGCCAAAAGTGTATTTTCTTTTAAGTGTTTGCTTAACATTGTGCTTAAAAGGCTAGTAAGCTTAAAGAGTGAAGCTTAATAGGGTGAATGAATTTAAGTTCAAGTTCATATTAAATTCACATTTGAAATTTAAATTTAATTTGATTTAAGTTTGAATTTCAAATTGTGAATCAAGTGGATTTGGTTCAAATAGATTTTCACTTGGATTATGATCCATGCCTAATCTAAGAGCAAATCTCAACCATTGATTAGATGCATTCATCCAATGGATGAGAATCAAGTGGAAAGTGACATGTAACCTTTGAGAGTGACATGTAACCTTTGAGAGTGACATGTAACCTTTGAAAGTGACATGAAACACTCTTGAAAAAGACATGTACTTGAACCATTAAACTTGTGTTAAGAAGTATATATTGAAAGGAGAAAAAAGAAATAAAAGAAGGTTAATAGAAGAAAATGAAAAGAATGAAGCCGAGAATTTGAGAAAGAAAAAGGAGTTGAGAGAAAGAGAATTAAGGGAAATGTTGTTAAAGGAAATAGAGTTCATGGAAAAACAAATGAAGGAGAAATGTGATTCTTTACTTGTTTATACTAACCCTTCATTTGATTGTTTTGATTCTTATTTGGAGAATATTGTAGGTATGGTTCCAAAGGATGACTACCAAGAGGAAATTGACAATCTCTTGCGTGAAGATGTAGAAATAGAGGTACTTGAAGACCATTGTGAAGTTGCTTGTGACCATCTTTACAAACAACCTTTTGTTTTGGTGCCTAGTGAAGAGTTGTTCATAATGGAGCCTTGGAACAAACATTGTGAAGAAAAGGAAATACCTATAAAGTTTGAACTTCCCTTTGAGAAAAATTCCTTACCACTTACTATTCCTTTTACTTCTAATAAAAATGATTTTGCATGTTATAACCTTGAGTATTATGACATTAGACCTTGGACAATTCTTGAATTTGGTAATTTGAAATTTTTAATTGTACCTAATGATTTTTATTTTAATCATGTTGAATATCCTTCTAGGTTGATGGAAGAGTTTAAGAAGGAGGTGCGTTGCAAATTTCTACACCTAGAAGAAGAATCTTAACTAAGAGTTCCAATCTTGACATGTCCACATTTGAGGAAGTGCTAGTATCTACACAACTTGAAGTTGAAACTCCAAAGAGCTTTGGTTATGCTATGAAAGATCAACTAAGTTCATCTTTTACTTCATTAGATTGTGATGTTGATATTAGCAAACAAATTATCTTGTTGTTATATGATTGGCAAATAAATAACTTAGGAAAATCTAGCAAATTTAAAGAGTGTTTGAATAGGAAGTCTCATTTACTTTTACAACTATGCAATCACTTTAAGAAAAAAGTTTACCTATATGTTGCATCATATAGTAACCAATTTGAGAAACCTTGTTTGATCTTTGATCCTGGTGGATTGTGTTGGTTGGTAGAGACTAATGTTACTTGGAGCTTCCCATGGATCATGGAGATAGTAATTATTTTAATGTTAATGATCTTTCTTAGTTTGATGTAGGTACAAATGAATATAATAACTTGAGGACAAATTCAAGTAAAGAAGGAGGGTTTGATGTAGGAACATCCATTACTAGAAGAGTTACTAGAAAAGTTACTAGAAGCTCAAGACCAAGCACACACTCAATCAAACTACCTTAGTTAGGATTTGACTTTTGTAATGTACTTGTGAATGATTTTGATAGCCTTGTAAGTTTTTGGCCAAAAGTGTATTTTCTTTTAAGTGTTTGCTTAACATTGTGCTTAAAAGGCTAGTAAGCTTAAAGAGTGAAGCTTAATAGGGTGAATGAATTTAAGTTCAAGTTCATATTAAATTCACATTTGAAATTTAAATTTAATTTGATTTAAGTTTGAATTTCAAATTGTGAATCCAAGTGGATTTGGTTCAAATAGATTTTCACTTGGATTATGATCCATGCCTAATCTAAGAGCAAATCTCAACCATTGATTAGATGCATTCATCCAATGGATGAGAATCAAGTGGAAAGTGACATGTAACCTTTGAGAGTGACATGTAACCTTTGAGAGTGACATGTAACCTTTGAAAGTGACATGAAACACTCTTGAAAAAGACATGTACTTGAACCATTAAACTTGTGTTAAGAAGTATATATTGAAAGGAGATAAAAGAAATAAAAGAAGGTTAATAGAAGAAAATGAAAAGAATGAAGCCGAGAATTTGAGAAAGAAAAAGGAGTTGAGAGAAAGAGAATTAAGGGAAATGTTGTTAAAGGAAATAGAGTTCATGGAAAAACAAATGAAGGAGAAATGTGATTCTTTACTTGTTTATACTAACCCTTCATTTGATTGTTTTGATTCTTATTTGGAGAATATTGTAGGTATGGTTCCAAAGGATGACTACCAAGAGGAAATTGACAATCTCTTGCGTGAAGATGTAGAAATAGAGGTACTTGAAGACCATTGTGAAGTTGCTTGTGACCATCTTTACAAACAACCTTTTGTTTTGGTGCCTAGTGAAGAGTTGTTCATAATGGAGCCTTGGAACAAACATTGTGAAGAAAAGGAAATACCTATAAAGTTTGAACTTCCCTTTGAGAAAAATTCCTTACCACTTACTATTCCTTTTACTTCTAATAAAAATGATTTTGCATGTTATAACCTTGAGTATTATGACATTAGACCTTGGACAATTCTTGAATTTGGTAATTTGAAATTTTTAATTGTACCTAATGATTTTTATTTTAATCATGTTGAATATCCTTCTAGGTTGATGGAAGAGTTTAAGAAGGAGAGTGCGTTGCAAATTTCTACACCTAGAAGAAGAATCTTAACTAAGAGTTCCAATCTTGACATGTCCACATTTGAGGAAGTGC
Organism: Hylodesmum podocarpum; assembly: GCA_026586105.1. Taxonomy (NCBI): domain Eukaryota; kingdom Viridiplantae; phylum Streptophyta; class Magnoliopsida; order Fabales; family Fabaceae; genus Hylodesmum; species Hylodesmum podocarpum. The sequence goes on from JALJEV010001403.1 coordinate 206,559, forward strand.
TAGTATCTACACAACTTGAAGTTGAAACTCCAAAGAGCTTTGGTTATGCTATGAAAGATCAACTAAGTTCATCTTTTACTTCATTAGATTGTGATGTTGATATTAGCAAACAAATTATCTTGTTGTTATATGATTGGCAAATAAATAACTTAGGAAAATCTAGCAAATTTAAAGAGTGTTTGAATAGGAAGTCTCATTTACTTTTACAACTATGCAATCACTTTAAGAAAAAGTTTACCTATATGTTGCATCATATAGTAACCAATTTGAGAAACCTTGTTTGATCTTTGATCCTGGTGGATTGTGTTGGTTGGTAGAGACTAATGTTACTTGGAGCTTCCCATGGATCATGGAGATAGTAATTATTTTAATGTTAATGATCTTTCTTAGTTTGATGTAGGTACAAATGAATATAATAACTTGAGGACAAATTCAAGTAAAGAAGGAGGGTTTGATGTAGGAACATCCATTACTAGAAGAGTTACTAGAAAAGTTACTAGAAGCTCCAAGACCAAGCACACACTCAATCAAACTACCTTAGTTAGGATTTGACTTTTGTAATGTACTTGTGAATGATTTTGATAGCCTTGTAAGTTTTTGGCCAAAAGTGTATTTTCTTTTAAGTGTTTGCTTAACATTGTGCTTAAAAAGGCTAGTAAGCTTAAAGAGTGAAGCTTAATAGGGTGAATGAATTTAAGTTCAAGTTCATATTAAATTCACATTTGAAATTTAAATTTAATTTGATTTAAGTTTGAATTTCAAATTGTGAATCAAGTGGATTTGGTTCAAATAGATTTTCACTTGGATTATGATCCATGCCTAATCTAAGAGCAAATCTCAACCATTGATTAGATGCATTCATCCAATGGATGAGAATCAAGTGGAAAGTGACATGTAACCTTTGAGAGTGACATGTAACCTTTGAGAGTGACATGTAACCTTTGAAAGTGACATGAAACACTCTTGAAAAAGACATGTACTTGAACCATTAAACTTGTGTTAAGAAGTATATATTGAAAGGAGATAAAAGAAATAAAAGAAGGTTAATAGAAGAAAATGAAAAGAATGAAGCGAGAATTTGAGAAAGAAAAAGGAGTTGAGAGAAAGAGAATTAAGGAAATGTTGTTAAAGGAAATAGAGTTCATGGAAAAACAAATGAAGGAGAAATGTGATTCTTTACTTGTTTATACTAACCCTTCATTTGATTGTTTTGATTCTTATTTGGAGAATATTGTAGGTATGGTTCCAAAGGATGACTACCAAGAGGAAATTGACAATCTCTTGCGTGAAGATGTAGAAATAGAGGTACTTGAAGACCATTGTGAAGTTGCTTGTGACCATCTTTACAAACAACCTTTTGTTTTGGTGCCTAGTGAAGAGTTGTTCATAATGGAGCCTTGGAACAAACATTGTGAAGAAAAGGAAATACCTATAAAGTTTGAACTTCCCTTTGAGAAAAATTCCTTACCACTTACTATTCCTTTTACTTCTAATAAAAATGATTTTGCATGTTATAACCTTGAGTATTATGACATTAGACCTTGGACAATTCTTGAATTTGGTAATTTGAAATTTTTAATTGTACCTAATGATTTTTATTTTAATCATGTTGAATATCCTTCTAGGTTGATGGAAGAGTTTAAGAAGAAGGAGGGTACGTTGCAAATTTCTACACCTAGAAGAAGAATCTTAACTAAGAGTTCCAATCTTGACATGTCCACATTTGAGGAAGTGCTAGTATCTACACAACTTGAAGTTGAAACTCCAAAGAGCTTTGGTTATGCTATGAAAGATCAACTAAGTTCATCTTTTACTTCATTAGATTGTGATGTTGATATTAGCAAACAAATTATCTTGTTGTTATATGATTGGCAAATAAATAACTTAGGAAAATCTAGCAAATTTAAAGAGTGTTTGAATAGGAAGTCTCATTTACTTTTACAACTATGCAATCACTTTAAAAAAAAGTTTACCTATATGTTGCATCATATAGTAACCAATTTGAGAAACCTTGTTTGATCTTTGATCCTGGTGGATTGTGTTGGTTGGTAGAGACTAATGTTACTTGGAGCTTCCCATGGATCATGGAGATAGTAATTATTTTAATGTTAATGATCTTTCTTAGTTTGATGTAGGTACAAATGAATATAATAACTTGAGGACAAATTCAAGTAAAGAAGGAGGGTTTGATGTAGGAACATCCATTACTAGAAGAGTTACTAGAAAAGTTACTAGAAGCTCCAAGACCAAGCACACACTCAATCAAACTACCTTAGTTAGGATTTGACTTTTGTAATGTACTTGTGAATGATTTTGATAGCCTTGTAAGTTTTTGGCCAAAAGTGTATTTTCTTTTAAGTGTTTGCTTAACATTGTGCTTAAAAGGCTAGTAAGCTTAAAGAGTGAAGCTTAATAGGGTGAATGAATTTAAGTTCAAGTTCATATTAAATTCACATTTGAAATTTAAATTTAATTTGATTTAAGTTTGAATTTCAAATTGTGAATCCAAGTGGATTTGGTTCAAATAGATTTTCACTTGGATTATGATCCATGCCTAATCTAAGAGCAAATCTCAACCATTGATTAGATGCATTCATCCAATGGATGAGAATCAAGTGGAAAGTGACATGTAACCTTTGAGAGTGACATGTAACCTTTGAGAGTGACATGTAACCTTTGAAAGTGACATGAAACACTCTTGAAAAAGACATGTACTTGAACCATTAAACTTGTGTTAAGAAGTATATATTGAAAGGAGATAAAAGAAATAAAAGAAGGTTAATAGAAGAAAATGAAAAGAATGAAGCGAGAATTTGAGAAAGAAAAAGGAGTTGAGAGAAAGAGAATTAAGGGAAATGTTGTTAAAGGAAATAGAGTTCATGGAAAAACAAATGAAGGAGAAATGTGATTCTTTACTTGTTTATACTAACCCTTCATTTGATTGTTTTGATTCTTATTTGGAGAATATTGTAGGTATGGTTCCAAAGGATGACTACCAAGAGGAAATTGACAATCTCTTGCGTGAAGATGTAGAAATAGAGGTACTTGAAGACCATTGTGAAGTTGCTTGTGACCATCTTTACAAACAACCTTTTGTTTTGGTGCCTAGTGAAGAGTTGTTCATAATGGAGCCTTGGAACAAACATTGTGAAGAAAAGGAAATACCTATAAAGTTTGAACTTCCCTTTGAGAAAAATTCCTTACCACTTACTATTCCTTTTACTTCTAATAAAAATGATTTTGCATGTTATAACCTTGAGTATTATGACATTAGACCTTGGACAATTCTTGAATTTGGTAATTTGAAATTTTTAATTGTACCTAATGATTTTTATTTTAATCATGTTGAATATCCTTCTAGGTTGATGGAAGAGTTTAAGAAGGAGGGTACGTTGCAAATTTCTACACCTAGAAGAAGAATCTTAACTAAGAGTTCCAATCTTGACATGTCCACATTTGAGGAAGTGCTAGTATCTACACAACTTGAAGTTGAAACTCCAAAGAGCTTTGGTTATGCTATGAAAGATCAACTAAGTTCATCTTTTACTTCATTAGATTGTGATGTTGATATTAGCAAACAAATTATCTTGTTGTTATATGATTGGCAAATAAATAACTTAGGAAAATCTAGCAAATTTAAAGAGTGTTTGAATAGGAAGTCTCATTTACTTTTACAACTATGCAATCACTTTAAGAAAAAAGTTTACCTATATGTTGCATCATATAGTAACCAATTTGAGAAACCTTGTTTGATCTTTGATCCTGGTGGATTGTGTTGGTTGGTAGAGACTAATGTTACTTGGAGCTTCCCATGGATCATGGAGATAGTAATTATTTTAATGTTAATGATCTTTCTTAGTTTGATGTAGGTACAAATGAATATAATAACTTGAGGACAAATTCAAGTAAAGAAGGAGGGTTTGATGTAGGAACATCCATTACTAGAAGAGTTACTAGAAAAGTTACTAGAAGCTCCAAGACCAAGCACACACTCAATCAAACTACCTTAGTTAGGATTTGACTTTTGTAATGTACTTGTGAATGATTTTGATAGCCTTGTAAGTTTTTGGCCAAAAGTGTATTTTCTTTTAAGTGTTTGCTTAACATTGTGCTTAAAAGGCTAGTAAGCTTAAAGAGTGAAGCTTAATAGGGTGAATGAATTTAAGTTCAAGTTCATATTAAATTCACATTTGAAATTTAAATTTAATTTGATTTAAGTTTGAATTTCAAATTGTGAATCCAAGTGGATTTGGTTCAAATAGATTTTCACTTGGATTATGATCCATGCCTAATCTAAGAGCAAATCTCAACCATTGATTAGATGCATTCATCCAATGGATGAGAATCAAGTGGAAAGTGACATGTAACCTTTGAGAGTGACATGTAACCTTTGAAAGTGACATGAAACACTCTTGAAAAAGACATGTACTTGAACCATTAAACTTGTGGCAATTATTCGTTGACTTGTAGAGTACTCTAATGTTCTTTAGCTTCCTCTTCAAGTCTTCCTAAGTCTATAAAAGCCCAAAAACGAAATTGTAAGGAACTTTTGATATTTTGATAAATGAAATAACTTTGAGCTTTTCTTAAGAGAGGATTCTTTTGTCTTGCTTAGCAAGGTTTCTTGGATCTTATCAATGGATTCTCACCTCCATTGTGGCAGTTCCTCCCACACTTATTGGCTTGCCATGGCGCCACCCTCCCCCATTTCTCACCCCTTCCATTTTTCCTTTGCAGTTTCTCTTCCACCCTTTAAAGCTTTGACCAAAGCTTCCATTAAAGCTTGATTTGGAGATTGTTGAAGAAGCTAGATTGGGTAACATAAGGACTCTTTGTAGAATCTCTAAGGAGATCTCTATCACAAGGTCCTACAATTTTGGAGCTCCAAGACATCTTGAATCTCCATACTCAAACCATTGGTGAATCTAGCTAAAGTTGCCTCCCTGTCCTCATGGTAATCCGCTCTTAGTAGTATGAGCTCAAGATCCTTGTAATAATCTTGTACACTCCTTCCTTCTTGAGTCAACCTTTGGAGCTTGACATGCAAGTCTCTTGTGTAAGAAGTAGGCACAAATCTTCCCTTCATAGCATCTTTCAATTGGGTCCAAGATGTGATGTGAGGTCTCCTCCTTCTTTCGGCGTCCACAAGTATTTGATTCTACCAAACCAATGCATATCCTTCAAAGTCCAATATAGTTAGGTTGAGTCTTTTCTCCTCACTCAATGTAGGGTAACAAGAGAAAACTTGATCTACCTTCATCACCCAATCAAGATATGTTTCGGCATCACCATCTCCAAGGAACTTAGGTAGGATTATCTTGGTGTTTCCCTCCCAAACTCTAGGCTCATCAAACCCATAGGCTCTTCTAGGTGTGTGAGTTTGTCTTCTATGGTGAGTGTTAGGCCCTCTTCTTCTCCTCCTCTCATTCCCAAAGGCTCTAAAGGCTTTATCCTCATCATAGTTACTCTCTCAATCACTCTCCCTAGGTGTGGTATAGTCTCCTCTATGGGTTCCCCTCTCACTACCACTTCCTCTATGATTTTCTCTTCTTCCTCTTTGGCCTTCCCTTTCTTCTTCCTCTCGGTTTTCCCTATTTTTGACCCTTTTATCATCGTGATTTTTACGGTTTCCACTAGCTTCTCCATGGATTCTCTTCTCAAGTTCCTTTCTTATCTTCCTTTCCTTCTTAGCTCTCCTCTCTTAGTCAAACCTCTCATCCAAACTAGCATGTAGCATAGACTTCATCAAATCCACCATCTTCTTAGATTTAGGTGAGAGGTCATTCCCTATACTTGGAGAACTTTCCATGGATGCACAAAGAAAGGTTAGATAACAAACAACAGTATATAAAAGATCCTTACCACTCTCTAAGTGCTTCACTCTAGTAGCACTCGTGTATCACTCTTTTAGAAGGCTTTTTCTCGAATGTGTCTCTCTTACCTTTTTCCTCTCAAGTCTCACTCAAAGTTTCTAATAAAACCTCCAATCAATTACCTAGGATGATATCCTTGTGAAAGAGGTACAATTCCAAAGTTGACTTAAGAATTCTAAGGAAACACACTCAAGGACAAAACCAAGGATTCCAATCAAATGACAAGCAATAAAAAGGCACAAAATTAGAAGTGAATAAGCTACTCAAATCAAGGAATTAATGTGATATGAAAAAGGCACCAAACTGGACAGCAAGGGGTGCAAAGCTTGCTGGATCAATCACTAATCAAAACAATTTCAACAAGGTACACAAACTCAAGGTAGATTAGTGACTAATTTTGAGACCGATTTTAGTAGGCTATTTAAACAAGTAACTTGTGAGTCAAATAAGATATTCAAGTGTAGTAAAATGGAAGGTACAACCACATAAACACACTTATGTATTTTCCAATCAAGTGTAGTTCACAAAATTGCCAAGCACCAAGCACACGTCAAGTTCAAGAATCCAAGTTATTAGCACTTTAAACTCAATTCTAGTGGGGAATGCATAGTCCTAGGTGTCTCTATTGTCCAAGGTAACTTGTAGCACAATTTTATGAGTGTTTCTAGCTTCTCAAACTCACGGTACTGCACCTATAATTTCACACAAATTTCACTTCAATCATTTTCTTCACAAATTCTTCCTTTCAAGCATTTTTCTATAATTCTTTCTTTTGAATTTTCTCCTTTGAATTTTTCTATCAATCTTTTGCTCTTTTCTTTCTTTTCTTGATTTTTCTTTGTTCTTTTCTTTTAATTCCACTACTGGATAACCACTTAAAATAGCTAAGACTAAGGCACTCTAAGTCTAAACTTACTAATAACAAAGATAAGAAAGATAATAACTACTTGAACTCAAATTTGCACAAAATACTTAGCAATTAACGTGTGAAACAACACTTTGCATGAACCAAAACAGAGAATGACAAATCAAAATAGAGTTTAGTGGAACTAAAACAACGGTGAATCATATGGCACATATCTCACATGTAGCAGATGCATAGGCTAGCATATAAGATAGCATATATGTGGCATACAAGGCATACATGTTAGCTACGGTGCAAATTTAGAATTAAACACATATGAACATGTTTTTGAGATGCTTTTCCAGATTTGACACAAAAGAACACAAACTAAACAGATCAAAACATGAACAAGATGATTTGAAGCATTTTAACCGAAAAAAAAATTCCTAAACAAGAAATTGACAAAACTTCTAGACAATTAAGGAAATCTAATGATGAACCTAAGCACAACTAGATGAATTCGATGAAGAAATGGAAAATTCAAAATAAGACCGAATGACTTACTAACACAACAAAGTAGAGTTCCAATCTTGAAGAAGAACTAGCTCTAGATACCACTTGTTATAAGCTTGCTTGAGAAGAAGCTTGAATTTGTCCCAATCTTCATTCTCCAATTAGAACCTCCATAGATTGAATATGAAATTGCGGAATAAGAACTCAAAGTTTAAGAACAAGAAGAAATTTAGAAAATGGAGGAAGAATAAGAATGGAAGGCGCCATGCATGAGCATTAAGCCAAGTGAAGAATCGCCACAAGGAGTGACCTCCATTGATAAGATTCTAGGGTTCAAGAAGAAACCCTAAGAGAGAATACTCTCAATGAAATAGCTCTTGCTATATTCAATATTCAGAAATTTTTCAAAAGTGTTTACAATTAAAAAGTTGTTTAGTGCCAAAAGAAGTAAACCAGGATTGCACCTTAACCCTTAGATTAAGAGTGGATCAACTTATGGCAAGCCTTGATAGGCAGCTCACACGGATCACAACTCAAGCCCTTGGATTAGAGAGGCAATACATGGTTACGGATTACTCTTGGAAGTGGCATGAAACTTGTGAATCAAGTTTGAATCTCCACCTCTTGATGAGATCTAGATCATAAGGCCGAAATTCATCCTTGAGTGGCATGAGAAATGTGACTCAAGTTTGAATCTCCACCTTTTGATGAGATCTTGATCAAGAGGTCTAGGTTCACTCTTGAATTGGTGCCAAAAGCATGCCTCTCACGGTTCAAACTCAGCTCTTGATTGAGATCCAATCCTAAGGCTAGAATTTGAATTGAGTTAGTGGAATTTCCACTAACATCCCTCCAAAACTCTCTCTAGGGAGAGTGTGCGCTAGTGTCTCTCAAGTAAGCACTAAAATTCGCTCCTAAGAACTATTACAAGGTCGTGGCATTCAAGCTTAAACAAGGCCCAAAAATATTTAATAAAATCCTAATTACAAAGCTCGTAAAATACTAAGACTATTACAAGGCTTGTTGACCAAGAAAATTTCTTCAAAGGTTGATTGTTGACTTTGACTTTGGGTCAACCTCCTCTCTTCCTCTTCTTGTATTTTTGTTAGCATTGACCTTGTAATTCTCCTAGTAGTGTTGACCTCTTGTGTTGGAGTAGATGGATCTCCATTAGGGGGTCTGTTTTGGTGTAAAGCGCCTAGCAAACGGACGCAAAAAGGCTTTACTGCGCCCAAGCCTGGGGCACGATAAGGTCTAGGAAGGCCCACAACAAACGGGGTCCAATGTTAGAGCGCCTAACAAACTCTTCAACCTTACTTTTTAATAAATTGAGCTTCTAATAAAATTCGCTATGTTTTTTACTATCTGACTAGGTTTAGTATTCGGATCATAACATGGGATACACAACTCCAATTGAGCTGTTCTTGGTGTCTTTTTAAAGCTGACTTAAAGGACTACAAAATCTATGAAGAAAAAAAAAGCCCAGTTCTAACTGCATTTAGGAGAAAATTGGGCTTGAAAGTAAAGTTTGGATACTGCCAGGATGTTCCAGCGGGGTGCTGACCATGTTCAGTATTTCGAGCGTAATGTGGGCTACAAAACTCCAATTAAGTTCATCTTGGTGGCATTTTAAATCTGACTTAAAGGACTACAAAAGTTATGAAGGCACCAAATCCTAGTTCGGACTGCATCTAGGAGGAAATGGAGCTTGAATTTAACGTTGGAATGCTACCAGGATTTTCCAACGAGTTGTTTAATTGTTTAATTGTTTAGGCCTATTAGTTTCTTTCAATTATCTATTTGTTTTAAGACTTGAATTTGGGCCTTGTAATTGTAAAGTGTGCTTAGACTAGGGTGTCTCTCATCTCATCATTGATCACTCATTTCATCCTAGGGTGGAGAACATTTCAGATTTCTAACCTTAGACCCATTGCACTTTCATTTAAGTTGGTCAACTTTCTCATTGTACTCACTTTTGGTCAAATTTATGAAATAGAATTTCTAAGACTTGTGTCTTAAGAAAATGAGAGAGCTCTCCTAGGGTTTCTTACTAGAACCTTGAATCTTATCATGGATCCATGATCCAAGTGGTGATTCTTCTACCAAGCTTATTGAACTCCATGTTCATGGCGTTTTCCATCTCCTAAACACCATTCCATTTTTTTTTATTTCTTCTTCCTTTGGTTCCAACCGAGAGGTACTTGGTCTTACATAGCCTATTCCGCAAGCTACACCTAATTCTTGAGTGTTGAATCTCTTGGTGAATGAAGATTGGGAACCTCTTTGCTAATCCTTGAAGATCCATCACAAGTTCCTTCATGGGTTTGCATCAAATTTGGTATCAAGAGCTTATTCTTCACCTAGTTGTTCTTCACTTGTGGTATTGAGTCTAGCTCTTATCTTTTTTATTTCAATTTTTGATTCAATTGAATTTTTGTTGAGTTTATTTTGTGTGTCTTGGCTGTCCAATACATTGAAGAGGTGTTCTGACACACATGGTAGATCATACATGGCTTATTTTACTTGCTAGACACATTCTACTTCATAGCCTCCATGTGTTTGATGAATTTTCTCAATATGTATTTTGAGTCCTCTTTTCTGGAAATTGAATTCCCTGCATTATATTTGGCTTAATTAGTGCTTATATGTTTCATTACTATGTGCATTGCTCATTAGAAGTTCAAGTTACCACTACCATGCATTATCTTGCTTGTTAGTAAAGTTTGACTTGACTTCCTTGAGTTTTTAAGCCTATACATGGACTGTCCAGCAAAGAATAACCATAAGAAAAATATAGAAAAACAAAATAAAGGAAAAGAGCAAGAGAAAATACTCAAAAGAAAGAGTTAAAGAAAAATTCAAGAAAAGAAGTTTGAAGAAATAGAGTGACAAAAATAGTAGCTTTTGTGAGTAGAAAAAAAAATTGAAAAAATTAAGTGCAGTACCTTGGTTGTTTGGGCTTCTAAAACCCCCACAAATTTAGTGTCTAAGCTCAATTTGGCATTTGGTTCATTAAGCTTAAGCATCAATCATCACAAATGGGATCAAATTTGCTAATAGCATGATAATTGAACTTGTGGTGTACTTTGCATGTGCCTAGACATATACGCCCTATTTTTTGTCCTGTTTTTGGACCCCTATTTGTGGCTGACCTGCACCTTAAATTGAGCTTAATTCATGCCTTAATTTCATCAAAATCATTTCCCAAATTTCCGTGACAAATTGGACAAGTTTGCAAGCAATTTTCCAGCTTAGTGACGGTTTCCAGTAATTCCGTGACAGTTTTATATTTGCTTCTTGTTCAACGAGTTTTTTTGGGTTTTGATGGCTGATGAGCACTTTATTTGAATGTTTACACATATATAAGCTCAATTGGAAGGTTTCATAATTTTACAATATCATTTCATATGCTTTTGAGTGCTCAAAAGTTTGGAAAATTGTGGTGATAGTTGTGCTGAAAAATTCCAGCTTTTGGTACTTGTTTGTGTGATTCATTTTGAGTTTTATTTTCAAATTTTTCCAGTTTTTAAATAGTATTTTTCCTTCATTTTTAGTGCATTAAATAAAATAGCCTTTGTCATCATCATTAATTTCCATTTGAGTAGCCAATTTATTCATTGAGTAGTGTTTTTATTGCTTGTCTTCATTGATTCCTACTTAGTTTTGTCTAGAAGTTTTGTCTTCTTTGATCTCCTAAGCTTTATAGATAAATTGTTCCTCTTTCACTTGGATTAATTGGACATTTATAATTGATATAGGTTTATCAAGAAACTCTAAGTGAGAGTGAGAAGAAAAAGGCTAGAGAGTAACTTCTAGAAAAAGCCTCTTAAGTGTGCAAACAAGAGTGTGAGTGCAAACACTTAGTGAGTGAGAAAGGACATTTAATTCTCTTATATTATTTTTGCTTCTAACATCTTCCTTGCAGCAATAGATAGCTCCCCAAGTGTTGGAAATGAATTATCTCCTAGAACCCAAAAGGTAATGGATGCTATGATGGAGAAGTTTATCCACTTATAACACAACCTAAAGAATGAGCTTAAAGAGAGTGTGAATGAGGTGAGGGAGAAAAGTAGGCGAATGAGGGAGGAAGAGGATAGAAGGAGGGAATTTGAAAGAACACTAAGAGAAGAAAATGAGAGAAGAGAAAGAGAGGCATCTATTAGGAGAAGTGGAGAGAGAAGAGGAAGTAGTAGTAGGAGAGAATATGGATCTCTTAGAGGGAGAGAACGAGGAAGTCATATTGATGAGGGGTATGCTTTTCATGCATATGAAGATGAGAGGAGAACTAGAGGGAGGAGAACACCCCTTAACCATGACCGTGGCTTTGGTGCATTAACCCAAGGTGGAGGAGCAAGGCAAGGTGGCTTGAACACCAAGATTAAGCTTCCACCATTCCTTAGAGAGGGAGGAGCTGAAACCTACCTTGATTGGGTGATGAAGGTAGATCAAGTTTATTCATGCCACACACACTTGAGAGAAGAAGGAAAGTTGAATCTTGTCATCCTTCAATTTGAAGGTTATGCCTTGGTATGGTGGAACCAAGTGTTAGTAGATGCTTTTGCAAGAAGGAGGCTTCAAGTCACCTCATGGACTCAACTCAAAGAGGTCAAGAGGGAAAGGTTTGTTCCTCACTCTTACACTAGAAATTTACATGTTAAATTGCAAAGACTAACAAAAGGGTCAAAGAGTGTTCATGAATACTACAAACACCTTGAGTTAACCATGCTTAGGGCGGATTATCAAGAGGAGAAGGAGGCTACACTTGCAAGATTCATCCATGGGTTGAACCATGACATTCAAGATGTGCTTGAACTTAAACATTATGTGACTCTTGGTGATGCACTTCACAAGGCCGAAAAGATTGAGAGTCAATTGAAAAGAAAGGACACTTACAAGAAGAGCCCCACACCTTACAAATCATCTTGGAATGACAAAGGGAAGTGTTGGACTTAAAGCTTGAAGATGCTTTGGAGTCTCTCTTGTTGTTTTGCTTTTGATGTTTATGTAATTTTGGTTTTCGTAGATGAATTGTAAGTAGGAGTTTCCTATGTATTGATTGTTTAGTTTAGGCATGTATGTGGTTGTTCTTTGTGTGAATACGCTGGAGAGCTTGGCAATCTAGTGTGATTTCTCATGTGTCAAATGTTTGATTTCCCTCTCAAAATTGTTTTGAAAATGTCTTTGGTAACCAACTGAGGTAATAGATTACCAACAGTAGGTAGTTAACTACTAACAGCAGGTAATCAACTACCAACAGTAGGTAACAGAGTGTGGAAATTCATTTGTCACTGGAGTAATCGATTACCCCCTCGGGTTAATCGATTACCATGGCTAAAAATCACCCTGGAAACCTTTGCTCACTGGTTTAATCGATTACAGCTTAGTGGATCGATTACCCCTATCAGAAAATCATTAAGTTGCCCAAATTGCGTTTTTAATTGAATCTATAAATACTCTTTTCTCAAAAATTAAAATAAGATCTTGGAACATAAGTTTTAGATAAGTTCATACACTTTCAAATTCTCTCAAAACTGAGTTCATCATCTTTTCCAAGAAACCCATAAAGAACTTCAAGAGTTTATCAAGATTTCAAAAAGAAAGGGCAAATCTTGATCTTTTCTCTGACTGGGTGGTATTCATTGTGTTTTCTTTTGTGATCAGATCTACACTCCAGGTGTTTTCTAAACTGATCTTTTGTTTACCTTTTGATTTCTGGGTTGCTACTCTAGGAGAGAGGTCTCTCTGGATAGAGTAAAGGACTTTGAGAAGTGTGTTCTCAAAGGTTTGATCTTGGGTGTTCCGAGGTCAGGGAGGAACTGTTCTTTGGGTTAAAGGACAGGTTTTTGAGTGTTTTGATTTCGTTTTTGTGTTGCTTGTTGCAGAGTGAATGTAAAAGAACAGAAAAGGGATCATTTGATAGTAGAAAACCGATCGCAACAGTTGTTGGGTTGGGACTGGATGTAGGCAGTGGGCCGAACCAGTATAAATCACTGTGCACTCTTCTTCTTCCTTCTTCTCTTTACCGTTTACCATTAATTGCTGTTATCATGGTTTATCTTCTGCAATTTGTTTGGTAATTGACTCGGTAATTAACTCGGTAATTGACTCGGTAATCAACTAAAACTGGAACAGTTAGATACTGATATTGATTACGCTGTATATTGATTACTAACGTGTTTCTGAGTATTCCTTTTGGTATTTCCGCTGTGTATCTTTGATATTTCTTGCTTATCTGTCTTAATTATTGATAGGTAATCAAGAATAGTTTTGTTTGAATTAAAAGGAATTAGAAACTCGCTAAAATTGGGCTATAGTGGAACTAGAATCTATTCACCCCCCCTCTAGATTCACACATAGGGACCAACAATTGGTACCAGAGCTTTATCTAGTAGGTTGCTCTAGATTTTGATCCATAGTTCCTTAGAATGGCCGGTAATCAATTACCATTGAAGGTGCCCCTATTAACAGGACCTCCTCTGTTTTGTGGTGATAACTATCCTTTTTGGAAAGTGAGGATGAAAATCTTTATGGAGTCTGTACATAGAAGCATTTGGCAAGCGGTTGTGACTGATTTCAAGGTCCCCACATACATAGAAAATGGGAATGAGATTGAAAAACCATTTGAGAGATGGGAACAAGAAGAAATTAGGAGAGCTGAAAATGATGCAAAAGCTTTAAATATTATACATTCTGCTTTGAATTCAGATGAATTTTTCAGAATTTCAGCTTGCAACACAGCCAAAGAAGCTTGGGATCTAATAAGGGTCACACACGAAGGAACCGCTGAAGTACGAAGGGCAAGGAAGAATACCTTGATCCAAGAATACGAAACCTTTAGAATGGCACAAGGTGAGTCCGTGATGGATATGCAGAAACGTTTCACACACATCGTAAACCATCTCAAAGGACTTGGTAAGATCTTCGTTGAGGAAGAAGTCAATGTGAAGGTGCTGAAATCATTGAGCAGAAAATGGCAACCAACTGTCACAGCAATCACTGAATCAAAGAACCTAGCCTTAATGTCAAGTGCAGAGTTATTTGGTAAGTTAAGGGAATATGAAATGGATATGTCCCGTATTGCTGATGAGGAACAAAAAGATAAGAAAGCCAAAGGTCTAGCACTCAAGATGGAAGACACAGCTAGTGAGAGCGATGCATCAAGCTGTGGTAGTGAATCTGAACAGGAAAATATGAATCTCATGGTAAGAAAATTCAAAAAGTTCATGAAGAAGAACAACGATAAAAGGAGATTCAACAATTCCAGAAAAGGCTTCAAGAGGAATGAGAGTTCATCTTCAAAGGTCACTTGTTATGAGTGTGGAAAAATGGGTCACTACAAATCGGAGTGCCCCAACATGAAGAAAAACAACAGCAGTGAGCCTAGAAGAGTAGAACATGAGGAAAGACCCAAGAAAGACAGATTTCGCAAGAAAAAGGCATACATAGCTTGGGAAGAGAATGATTCCTCAACCTCTAGTGGAAGTGATAATGAAGAAGCAAATTTGTGTCTCATGGCCAATCCAACATCCGATGATGAGGTAAGTGATTCCGATTCATCTACTTTTGACTATGATGAGCTGCAAACTGCTTTTTGTGAACTTTACAAGGAAGCCGAAAAACTAGGCAAGTTAAAAAAGGTTTTGAAAAACAAAATTACTGATTTGGAAAATGATATTTCTGTTTTGAAAACTGATGTTCAAAGTTTGAAAAAGGAAAATGATATCTTGAAACTACCCTGTTCAAAATGTAAGTCTTTTGATGTCTCCTTGAAAAGGAATAACATGAAGTTCTTTGCATTTAGACAAACCAGCAAAAACAGAACTTTCTCATGTAGTTATTGTATGAAACCTGGACATAACTCTTATAATTGCATGATTAGAAAGGAAGGAATAACTAGTGGATTGTTTAAATGGATTAGGAAAGATAGTCACAAAACTAACACTAATGGACCCAACAAGACTTGGGTACCAAAAACAAAGTGATATCTTTTTCTGTGTAGGTATGCTTGAGAGCCAAACACTCAAGTTGGTATTTGGATAGCGGCTGCTCAAGACATATGACAGGCGACAAGAGCAATTTTATCTCCTTCAAATCAAAAGAATTTGGTTCAGTAGTGTATGGAGATAACAACAAAGGGAAAATACTAGGTATAGGTGCAGTTGGAGACAAATCCAACACTATAATTGAGGATGTACTGCTTGTGGAAGGTTTGAAATTCAATCTTCTAATTATTAGCCAACTATGCGACAAAGGTTATCAAGTATCATTCGATAATGGTTCCGCAAGATCGAGAGCTTGATGATTCGAGTGAGGTATTAATGGTCGGTAAGAGACATGGTAACATCTACATCCTTGAACTTGATCATACATCATCATATCATGCATGTCTTATGTCAAACGATGATTTATCATGGCTTTGGCATAGACGTATAGCTCATATAGATGTTCATCAGCTGAACAAGCTTTCATCTAAGAACCTAGTACAAGGGTTACCTAACTTGAGGTTCAAAAGAGAAGGCCTATGTGATGCATGTCAGAAGGGCAAGCAATCTAGAAGCTCCTTTAAAACCAAAAATGTTGTTTCAACTTCTAGACCGCTTGAGCTACTGCACATGGATCTCTTTGGTCCATCTAGAACTACTAGTTTGGGTGGAAACCTATATGGACTGGTTTTAGTAGATGATTTCTCTCGTTTTACTTGGGTTGCATTTATACCAAATAAAGACAAGACCTTCAAAGTTTTTAAAATTCTTGCCAAAAGGATACAAAACGAAAAAGATTTGAAAATCAAGTCTCTTAGGAGTGATCATGGAGGGGAATTTGAAAATGAACCTTTTGAAAAATTTTGTGAAAAATATGGAATCGATCACAACTTTTCCGCTCCAAGAACTCCGCAACAAAACGGGGTTGTTGAGAGGAAAAACAGATCCTTGATAGAACTAGCTAGAGCTATGTTAAGTGAGAGTGCACTGCCTAAACACTTTTGGGCTGATGCAGTTTCCATTGCTTGCTATGTTCTAAACAGAATTGTGATTCGTCCCTTTTTAAAGAAAACCCCCTATGAACTCTATAAGGATAAGAAACCCAATATTTCTCATTTTAGAGTATTCGGGTGCAAATGTTTTGTTCTGAATAATGGCAAAGAGCCACTTGGAAAGTTTGACGCCAAGGCGGATGAGGGTGTGTTTATTGGGTATTCATCAACAAGTAAAGCATACAGAGTTTTCAATAAAAGGAGAATGTGCATTGAAGAATCTGTACATGTAAAGTTTGATGAATCTAATAATCCCCAAAAGGGAAGTGTTTTTATTGATGATGATGAGATTACGGGTGAAGACAAGAACAACAAACCACAATTACAAGAAGATACACCAACCAATTCTCATGACTCGCCAAGAGAATGGAGGAAACCAAGAGACCTATCTCTTGACAACATCATTGGTGACATCCATAAGGGAGTATCCACAAGATCCTCTCATAATATGTTCTGTGATGATTATGCGTTTGTATCTCAATTTGAACCCTCTTGTGTTGATGATGCTATAAATGATGAATTTTGGATGAATGCTATGCATGAGGAGTTAAATCAATTTAAAAGGAATGACGTTTGGGAGTTAGTACCTTTTAATAGAGATATGAATCTAATTGGAACAAAATGGGTGTTTAAGAATAAGCTAGATGAAAATGGAATAGTGGTTAGGAATAAGGCAAGATTAGTAGCTAAGGGATATAATCAACAAGAAGGAATAGACTTTGATGAAACATATGCCCGGTTGCTAGATTAGAAGTCTGTAAAGAGTCTTACTTGCTTTTGCCTGCATTCATGATTTCAAGTTGTTTCAGATGGATGTTAAAAGTGCGTTCTTAAATGGCTACATCAACGAGGAAGTCTTTGTTTCACAACCTCCTGGTTTCATTGACTTCAGTTACCCTGAGCATGTGTACAAGCTAAAGAAGGCCCTCTATGGTCTGAAGCAAGCCCCTAGACAATGGTATGAACGGTTAAGTAAGTTTCTTTTGTCAAAAGGATTCAACAGAGGTAATGTTGACAAAACTCTTTTTATTAGGAGAAAGTCTAACAATATTTTATTGGTCCAAGTGTATGTTGATGATATCATTTTTGGATCAACTAATCAATCTCTGTGTGAAGAATTTGTGGAAAGCATGCAGGGAGAGTTTGACATGTCTATGATGGGAGAACTCAAATTCTTCCTAGGACTGCAAGTCAAGCAACTGAAAGAAGGAACCTTTATACATCAAGCAAAGTACACTAAAGAGTTGTTGAAGAAATTCGACATGGAAAGTTGTAAGATCTCTAATATACCTATGTCAACTAATCTCTTTTTAGATAATGATGCTACAGGACTAGAAGTAGACCAAACAAAGTACAGAGGGATCATTGGATCACTCTTGTATCTCACAGCGAGCAGACCGGATATAATGTTCAGTGTTTGTGTTTGTGCGTGATTTCAATCTGTACCAAAACAATCACACATGACTGCTGTGAAGAAAATTCTAAAGTATCTTAAAGGAACAACGAACTGCGGTTTGTGGTATCCCAAAGGTATGTCCCCTACTCTAGTCGGTTTTAGTGATTCAGATTTTGCAGGATGCAAAACAGATAGAAAGAGCACGAGTGGTGTATGTCACTTGTTTGGAGAAAGCTTAGTCTCGTGGTACAGCAAGAAACAAGCATGTGTTGCTCTATCAACAGCAGAAGCAGAGTATGTTGCTACGGGTAGCTGTTGTGCTCAAACCATTTGGTTGAAGCAACAACTTGAGGATTTTGGACTAAAGCTTGATCATATTCCTATCAAGTGTGACAATACAAGTGCAATCAGTATCACAAAGAACCCGGTTTTGCACTCAAGAACAAAGCATATTGAGGTGCGCCATCATTTCATAAGGGATAATGTTGAGAAAGGTGACTGTGAAGTGGAGTTCATTGAAACGGAGAACCAACTCGCGGATATCTTCACAAAGCCCCTACCTAAGGAGAGATTCTTCAAACTTAGAAACAATCTTGGTATACTAAGTGAGGAATACCTCTCATGAATTCTCTAAGTATGGTAAGTTGGATCATTCATGGTGCTCAAACAAGGTATGAGTTCATTGCATTACATAGTCATGACCAATTATATTTCAAAACATGCAAAATCAAGTATTTTCAATGTTTCTGATATAGATAATCGATTACCATTGCATTTCAATCGATTACCTAGCTTGATTTCAAAGATTTTGGTGAATTACTCTCTGGAGTAATCGATTACCCCACCTGGTAATCGATTACCACGATTTCAAAAATTGATTTTCCAGTTTGTGAGCCACTGGAGTAATCGATTACCTTGGCTGGTTAATCGATTACCTTGACCTCTGTTTTCAAAGCTTTTGGTTACTCACTGGAGTAATCGATTACCACGTAAGAGTAATCGATTACCTTCGCTGCTGAAAGGGTTTTTCAAGTGTTTTTCATGGTTTTGGGCCTAATCGTTACAATTTCTTAGAGTCCAATACTTTTTTCATTGAATCTAACCTCAATTGTGGAAGTTTTATAAGTGATTTTCAGGTTTTGGGTTTCATTCTACACATCTCACAAACCCTAAAAATCTCTTTCTCTCTCTAACCCTAAAACCCCCTTTCATCTTCTTCATCTTCTCCACCACCACCATCAATGGAAGAGCAAGGACGAGGCAAGCGGGTCAAGCATGTAGGTCACAAGCCTAAGCCAAGAGTTTCGCCCCGATCAAAGAAGGGTGAATCCTCCTCCAAGAGGAAAGAACCCACATCTCCCGGAGAAACCGTGGCACGCCCAATCAATCCGTGGTTCACCTCTACTGCACAAGAATCACGTTTCTATGGAGATTTCGCAAACAAGGAACTCGTTCCGGCAAGGATTTTGGACCTCCGATGGCTAGATGCACAAGGGTTCACATTTCACTCTTTACTCCGAGATCATAACCTTGAGAAGTTTGTTGGTCTGAAGGGTCACATATACCCCGATCTAGTGAGAGTTTTCTACTCCAACCTCCGACCACACCAAGCCACCGGAATGGTAATCTCCGAGGTAAAGGGCAAACCTATAATTTTGACTCATGACATATTTTTCCGTTTTGCTGGATTTAAGAATGAAGGTATACGTCCTACGATTGAGCACTTGCAAGCACAAGGAATTGAGCTTCACAAAGATTCGTTCTTTATGAGCCTACTCAAGAATCCCGAGGCATGGGAAGCGGAAAAGGCTGCAAGAAAGGAGCGTGGGAAGAAGATCACCTACAACACAGGCGGGCTGAACGTCGACGATCGTCTTCTTCACTATACAATTTGCTGGATCCTAGCTGCAAGAGGAGCCAATCACGCTCAGATCAATTAGGAAGATATGGTGATAATGGCTGCGTTGAAAAATGGCATTCAAATCGACTGGGCACATGTTGTGATGGACAACATGCTCAAGACGAGAAGGCTATTTGACAACAAATGCCCCTATTCTCTGTTTATTTCACGTTTGCTTGAGCATTTTCAGGTTGATACTACAAATGAGAACAAAGACTTGGTGAAGGACATTCACATCATTGGCGACAAAGCGTTAAAGATGATGCGTTTGACAAAAACCGATGCTGGATGGGTGCCAAGGGAAGAAGCCCCACAACAACAACAACAAACAGAAGCTGCAACCGATCCACCTTCTGATGATGATGATTCGGCGGTTGGGGAGTACATCCCTAAATCCCGTTTTGAATCAATTGTCATTGATCGGATGGATGAGCTGGAAGCTACCACTGCCAAAAGATTGGATGACATGGAGGCTGCAAGCAATGCTCGCTTCTTGGATCTCAAGGAGCTGCTGGAGTCTCTTCATACTCGGACTCCTAGTTTTGTCTTTGAGTATTTGTCTCTTTGGACTTCTTAAGCCTAGCTAGGATGCTGTTCCTCTTTCACATTAGCTTGGTAGGAACTTGATAATTGATTTGAGAATAATTTCTAAGTGAGAACCAAGAGATAGAGAGGAAAAAGGCAAGAGAGTTTCATTAGAGAAAAAGCAACTAAGTGAGAAACACGAGTTAATTGAGTGGATACACTTAGAGAGTGGTGAGATTCTTTATTTCCTATTATATTTCTTGTACACTAACCTTTTCTTGCAGCGATGGCTAGTTCTCCTAGTGTTGGCAATGAATTGTCACCCAAAACTCTCAAAATGATGGATGTGTTGATGAGTAGATTGAATACCACCCTTGATGAGAGAATTGGGCCGATTGAAAGGAGATTGAAGAGTGAGAGGAGGCATAATGGAGAGAATTGTGGGAATAGAGGTGAAAGGAGAGAATACCATAGAGATAGTGATATGAGGTGTAGAAGAGGGAGTGAAAGAAGTGATAGAGATTATTATGACTTTAAGAGGGAAATGAGAGAAGAAAAACAAAGAAGGTTGTTAGAAGAAAATGAAAGGAATTATGATGAGTATTGGAGAAGGGAAAAAGAGAGAATGATAAAGGAATTGAGAGAAAAAGAATTGAGAGCAAGAGAAATTAAAGAATGGGAGTTGATAGAAAAACAAATGAAGGAGAAAAATAATTCTTTACATGCTTATACTAACCCTTCATTTGAATTTTTTGATTCTTATTTGGAGGACATTGTAGGTATGGTTCCAAAGGATGACTACCAAGAGGAAATTGACAATCTCTTGTGTGAAGATGTAGAAAGGAATGCACTTAAATCTCTTTATGAGGATGCTTGTAGTCATCTTTACAAAGTTCCTTTTGATTTGACTCCTAATGAAGAGTTGTGCATAAAAGAGCCTTGGAACAAATATTGTAAAGAAAAGGAAATGCCTATAGAATTTGAACTACCTTTTGAAAAAATTTCCTTATCAATTACTACTCCTTTTAATTTTATTAAGAATGATATTCCATACCATACTTTAAAATCTTATGGCATTGAGCCTTGGAAGATCCTTGAATTTGGTAATTTGGAATTCTTAATTGTGCCTATTAACCATTATTTTCATGATGTTGAATGCTTTCATAGGTTGTTGGAAGAGGTTAAGAAGGAGGGCACACCACAAAGTTTCACACTTAGCGAAGGAATGTCGGATAAGAAGCAAGTGTCTACACAAGTGGAGAAAGGAGTAAAAACTCCTAATAGTTTCGGTTATATCCCAAGTGAGTATTCAAAATTTTCCTTTCATTCTTTAATTGATATTTTTGATATTGAGAAAAAATACATGTTGTTTTCCTATGATTTAGAAGTGAGTGAAATTTGTAATTTGCTCAAACTAGATGCTAGAATTAAGTTGAATAGGTGTAGACTTATAGATTTTCAAATGTTTTTACCACCATGCACTCACTATAGAATGCAAGCATACCAACATAATAAATCACTTCCATCAAATGCTATAAAGAATGATTTATCCATTGTTAATGATGACATTGTGATATTTGATCCCGGTGGTTATTTGTTTGTAGGTAAAGAGGACTCTATTTAGGAGCAAGAGTCCGTTGAGGAAATTCCTTCTAGGACATGAGTCTAAAAGGACCCAAACCTTTTTTAACTTGATCTACCTAGTGATTTGTTGGATGAAAACTTTCAATGTTAATGACTTGTCTTTGTTTAATTTAGGTGAAGATCAAGCCAACTTGGGGACAAGTTGCAACTAAGAAGGAGGGTTTGATGTAGGCACATCTAAGGAAAATCACTCACCTAGAAGAAATACTAGAAGCTACAAGTTACCTTAGCTTAGGAATTGATTTTTGTAATTGAAGTGTAAATAATTTTGATGGCCTTGTAAGTTTTCGGCCAAAAGTGTACTTTTCTTTTAAGTGTTTGCTTAATGTTGTGCTTAAAAGGCTAGTAAGCTTAAAGAGTGAAGCTTAATAGGAGTGAATGAATTTAAGTTCAAGTTCATATTAAATTCACATTTGAAATTTAAATTTAATTTGATTTAAACTTGGATTTCAAATTGTGAATCCAAGTGGATTTGGTTCAAATAGATTTTCACTTGGATTAGGATCCATGCCTAATCCAAGAGCAAATCTCAACCCTTGATTAGATGCACTCATCCAATGGATGAGAAACAAGTGGAAAGTGACATGTAACCTTTGAGAGTGACATGTAACCTTTGAAAGTGACATGAAACCCTCTTGAAAGTGACATGTACTTGAACCTTTGAACTTGTGGCTCTTATTCATTGACTTGTAGAGTACTCTAATGTTGTCTAGCTTCCTCTTCAAGTCTTCCTAAGTCTATAAAAGCCCAAAAACGAAATTTGTAAAGAACTTTTGATATTTTGATAAATGAATAAGCTTTGAGCTTTTCTTGAGAGAGGTTTTCTCTTGTCTTGCTTAGCAAGGTTTCTTGAATCTTATCAATGGATTCCATTCTCCATTGTGGCGGTTCCTCCTAGGCTTATTGGCTTGCCATGGCGCCATCCTCTTCCATTTCCTCAGCCCCTCACCGTTTTTCTTCCTCGGTCTTCCCCACCATTGAAGCTTGACCGAAGCTTCCTTTTGATTTTTTTTTGGTTGGAGTTGCTTTGAAGAAGCTAGATAGGGCAACATTCAAGGGCTCTTTGGAATCTCTCTAAGGAGGCCTCTATCAGATGCACTCTAGTATTCCCTTCTTATCACTTCTCTCTCTCTTTTGCTTCTTGATATACCAAATAGGGGGAGAATGTATGGATGAATGTATAGGTTATCCTAGATAGGGGGAGTAGAGTAGAGTAGCTGGAGTAGAGTAGAGTAGCTAATATTGAGTAGAGTAGTTTTTGGTAGCATCTGCGATTTATGGTTGAACTATTACTATTTGTTTCTGTTATTTTCGTTTGATCTGAACAATTTATGTTTTTGGATATTTGAACTTGAACAATTCGATATGGTTGTAATATTTCTTTTCACGTTATGGTTTATATTCTGATTTCGTTTTTAATTCTTCTGGTCTTGATCTATGATTGTGAATTGAATCATGTCATATATTGTTGAATGGATGATTTTAACTTGATGATTGATAGTATAATGCTCTGTTTAAGATAGATTGTACTGTGAATCTGCAATGTATATACTGTATATTTGGATATCTCTAACAGTTGCAGGATTCGTAGAAGATCAACACACATCCTAAACCTCTAGGAAAACCTTGGTTGAGATTTGGTACATCAAAACCAAAAAGGGGGAGAGTGTTGGACTTAAAGCTTGAAGATGCTTTGGAGTCTCTCTTGTTGTTTTGCTTTTGATGTTTATGTAATTTTGGTTTTCGTAGATGAATTGTAAGTAGGAGTTTCCTATGTATTGATTGTTTAGTTTAGGCATGTATGTGGTTGTTCTTTGTGTGAATACGCTGGAGAGCTTGGCAATCTAGTGTGATTTCTCATGTGTCAAATGTTTGATTTCCCTCTCAAAATTGTTTTGAAAATGTCTTTGGTAACCAACTGAGGTAATAGATTACCAACAGTAGGTAGTTAACTACTAACAGCAGGTAATCAACTACCAACAGTAGGTAACAGAGTGTGGAAATTCATTTGTCACTGGAGTAATCGATTACCCCCTCGGGTTAATCGATTACCATGGCTAAAAATCACCCTGGAAACCTTTGCTCACTGGTTTAATCGATTACCAGCTTCTGGCAGTCGATTACCCCTATCAGAAAATCATTAAGTTGCCCAAATTGTGTTTTTAATTGAATCTATAAATACTCTTTTCTCAAAAATTAAAATAAGATCTTGGAACATAAGTTTTAGATAAGTTCATACACTTTCAAATTCTCTCAAAACTGAGTTCATCATCTTTTCCAAGAAACCCATAAAGAACTTCAAGAGTTTATCAAGATTTCAAAAAGAAAGGGCAAATCTTGATCTTTTCTCTGACTGGGTGGTATTCATTGTGTTTTCTTTTGTGATCAGATCTACACTCCAGGTGTTTTCTAAACTGATCTTTTGTTTACCTTTTGATTTCTGGGTTGTTACTCTAGGAGAGAGGTCTCTCTGGATAGAGTAAAGGACTTTGAGAAGTGTGTTCTCAAAGGTTTGATCTTGGGTGTTCCGAGGTCATTTGATAGTGGAAAACCGATCGCAACAGTTGTTGGGTTGGGACTGGATGTAGGCAGTGGGTCGAACCAGTATAAATCACTGTGCACTCTTCTTCTTCCTTCTTCTCTTTACCGTTTACCATTAATTGCTGTTATCATGGTTTATCTTCTGCAATTTGTTTGGTAATTGACTCGGTAATTAACTCGGTAATTGACTCGGTAATCAACTAAAACTGGAACAGTTAGATACTGATATTGATTACGCTGTATATTGATTACTAACGTGTTTCTGAGTATTCCTTTTGGTATTTCCGCTGTGTATCTTTGATATTTCTTTCTTATCTGTCTTAATTATTGATAGGTAATCAAGAATAGTTTTGTTTGAATTAAAAGGAATTAGAAACTCGCTAAAATTGGGCTATAGTGGAACTAGAATCTATTCACCCCCCTCCCTCTAGATTCACACATAGGGACCAACAGGAAGAAGGAGTACACTTCTTCATCCAAAACTAAGCAAGGCCGAGAGGACTCCAAAGGTAAAGAGGTAAAATCTTCTACTTCCAAACCTAGTTTCATTAAATTTTTTAAGTGTTTGGGTCATGGCCATATTGCTTCTCAATGTCCTAACAAGAAAGCTATGATTGTGAGAGTTGATGGTGAAATTACTAGTGAGGATTCCCAATCCTCTTCAAGTGAAAGTGGAGCATCATGGGAGAGTACTAGTGGAGATGATGAGCAACCTGAGGATGGAGATCTCCTTATGGTGAGGAAGATGATTGGAAGTGCTCTCAAAGAGCTAGATGATTCACAAAGGGAGAATATCTTTCACTCTAGATGTTTGGTTGAAGGGAAGGTATGCTCTCTCATTATTGATAGTGGTAGTTGTACAAATGTAGTTAGCACTAGGTTAGTAGATAAATTAGGACTTAGATTATCGTCACATCCTAAACCTTATAAGTTGCAATGGTTGAGTGATAAAGGTGAATTGGTTGTTAATAAACAAGTTCTTATTAATTTCTCCATAGGTAGATATAAAGATGATGTATTGTGTGATGTTGTTCCTATGGAGGCCACTCATCTTTTACTTGGTAGACCTTGGCAATATGATAAGCATGCTATTCATGATGGTGCTTCTAACACTTATGTTTTCTCTCATGTAGGCAAGAAGGTCACCTTGAAACCTTTGACACCTAGGGAAGTTTGTGAGGATCAAATAAAGATGAAACTAAAAAGAGAAAGTGAGAAAAGGATTGAAAAGGGTGAGAGTTTAGGGTCTAGGCATGACTTTGCTAAGAGCTCCACCAAGAAAAACAAGAGTGAAACCACCCTTAAAGCTAGGCAAACCGAGAGCAAATCCAAGGGAAAATTTAATGAGATTTTGCTTACTGAGAGGGGTGAGTTAAAGAGAGAGTTCCTAGCTAGGAAAAACATGTTTCTTTGTTTGCCTAACCCACTTGTGTTTTATTACTAATCATGTAGGTAAACAAGAAGAACTTGATGCATTATTGATGGAGTTTGGTAATGTCTTCTCCAAGGATATCCCACATAGGTTGCCACCCTTAAGAGGCATTGAGCCTTGGAAAATCCTTAAATTTAGAAGTGTGGAATTTTTAATTGTGCCTACTAACTTTAACTCTCATGATATTGATGGTTCATATAGGTTGATGAAAGAATTAAAGAAGGAGGGCAAATTACAAACTTCCACATCTTTTGAAAGACCAAAGGCACCTTGTGAGAGAGATAAGAGTTTCACTCTCAAGAAGTATTGTGTTCTAGGACCAAGTGAGAAGTTGTGCATAAAGGAACTATGGAGTCACTTGGGAAGAGGGAAAGGAGTACTTGAAGATTATGCATTATCAAAAAGGGAGACTTCCTTGTCTCTTTGATGGAGGACCATCTCCAAATGCCCAATAAAACTCTCCAAGCACCTTATTTGTAAATTGGGTTTTTAATTGTTCTTAATAAAAATTCGCTGCTGATTTTTGCATCTGACCTGTTTCAGTATTTCGATCATAACTCGAGCTACAAAAGTCTAATTGAGGCGTTCTTAGTGGCCAATTAAAGAAGCCTTCAAGGGCTACAAAAGCTATGAAGACATCAAAACCCAATTCGGACTGCAACTAGTTGGAAAATGAGCTTGAAGTTAGCGTTGGAATGTTTCCAGGAATTTTCAGCGAAATGTTTTAATGTTTAGGCTTATTAGTAGTTTTATTTCAATTATGTAATTGTTGTAAGTATTTAATTTGGGCCTAAATTTGTAATAAACAAAGAATTAGTGACCCTTGTATAGTATTCTAATCCAAGGGTTAAGCTTAGAAGCTTGGAGTGCAAGCTTGACACCGTGACCAATTAGATGAGGATACTAATCCAAGGGCTAAGCTTAGAAGCTTGGAGTGCAAGCTTGGCACCGTGACCATTAGATGAGGATCTACATCCAAGGGTGGAGGATTGATCCTTGTTCTCCAAGTTAATCAAACTTGCTCCACAAGCTTCCTTCCGTGGCCATTAGATTAGAATTTAATCCAAGGGTGGACATTAGTTCCTTGCATAGCAAGCTTGGCACCAATTCTCTTAGTATAAGTAGGCCATTTTCAGATTTGTAAAGAACTTTTGATGAATTTTAAAAAGAAGCTAATTGCTTTGAGAGAGAAAGTTCTCTTCTAAGGTTTCTTGAGTAAACCTCTTTGAGTCTTATCACGGTGCAAACTCCATGTGGCGATTCTACCTAGAGCTTATTGCTTCTAGCATGGCGCTCCTCATCTTCTTTCCTTCTCCATTTTATATCTTTCTTCTTCTTTGAGTGTTCTATTCCGCAAATCCATACACTTAGCTGTGAGGTTCATGCTTGTTGAAGTGAAGATTGGACAAACTAGTGAGACTTCCATGGAAGGCTTATATCATTTCGGAACCTATAAGTACTTGGTTCTACCAAGCCAAAGCATATCCTTCAAACTCCAAAATAGCAAGGTTGAGTCTCTTTTCTTCACTCAAGATAGGGTTGCATTATATTAAATCTAACATTATATTAAAAGTTACTACATTATATTAAATCTAACATTTTCCTAACAAAAAGAAATTCCTACATTTTCCTAACTAAAAATTACTACATTAAAAACAATTCCTACATGTTGCTAACTAAAAGTAACTACATTGTATTAAGTCTACCATTTCCCTAACAAAAAATTACTACATTTTCCTAACTAAAAATTACTACATTAAAAAAAATTCTTACATTTTCCTAACTAAAAATTACTACATTGTATTAAATCTAGCATTTTCCTAACAAAAAAATTATTACATTTTCCTAACTAAAAACTATTATATTATATTAAATCTAAAAATTTTCTAACAAATAATTACTACATTTTCCCAAATAAAAATTATTCCATTTTCTAAGATTTAAATAACAGAACATAAAAATAAAAACTTTATTACACAACATAACAATAAATAAATAAATAAAATTTAATTAAATTAAAAACGTACCTTTCTGTTGATATTAGAACCAACAAATATGTCTGGGACCACCTTAAATATTAAAGCAGCTAAAAAAACTAAAAGGAGGAGGAGGGTGCGGTGGTGTGAAAGGTGGGAGGAGAAAACATAGTAAAAGAGAAAGAGAAGGGGTCAAAAACGACAATAGCACATGAGATACATTTTCCACGTGTCAATCCCAATACAAGAGGTGCCCTGCCTTGTTCTGCATTTTGCTCATCCCGTGCCTACAGCGCCACGTGTCACCATCACACAAAATGTGCTCCAATATGAGACGCAATTTGTAACGGTAATATTTGCACCCATTTACTCTCCGCCACGTGGTCCACTAGCAACAAAAGGTGTCCTACAGTAGACGCATTTTGCTCTCGGCCTTCTGCGCTTGTGGGTTGGGTGCTAAACGGTCCAACACCTCATAACATCCAGCCCAAACACAACTCCTTTCGTAATAAGTTTGTAATTCACACACGCCGAACGTGCATCAAATTAGCTAGTTCGGCTAATACTTGTAGTAGTAGCGGACGTAAGTCATTCTTCTCATGAATTGTTCTATGAATCTTAAGCCAAAAATTAAGAGCGAGTTAAGGGGAGTTTTAATGTAGAACTTAATTAAATGCAATTCAAGTAAGGAAAACTAAATTAAAAGCAAGCAATCAAAGTAAGAAGAAATCAAGTGTAATGAATAAAAAACTATGTGATTAAATGGTCAATCTGATTTGCTATTGGTCTCTTCAAATCCCTCACTGGCTCCTAATGAATGTAGAATCACACTTGTGGCCTAATTAGACGGGAATCCCTACATCTAATTAGGATCCTGTCACTTTACATCGCAAAGTATTTTTATTGAACACTTGGTGTGCCAAATCATTGTAATCACATTGTGAGCAATAAACCTTATCCGACTATAACCAAATTTGGGAAACCACAAAAACAGTCAATCAACATGTTGAATTCAAATTTGAAAGCACAATTTAATTAACTATCATCCAATTATATCATGCATTCAATTTGGATTGAGAGAATACTACAATGAGAATTAAGAACAATTGAGTCTAAGGATTGAGAGAAGAGAGCAATACAAACCAGATTGACCCCAAGGGATTAGTTACTCATCATAATCAATTGAAATTGCAGCAAGGGAGATTGAAAATAATGAGTGGGCAACAACCAAAATGCATAATACGAAAATGAAGAGGAGAGAAAAACCCAATTGCAATAGAATAGAAATATGCTAAGTGTAAAAGTTGTAAAGTATAAAGGGTAAAGTATGTTACAATTTTCAGAATTAGGGTATTTATAATAAGTGAGTCATGTGCTAGTCACATGCTCACTTAAATTACCTGAATACCTCCCTTCAAATCCAAGTCAAATCATAAAATAAACTGATATAATTTACATAAAGGAACTTGAGCCTAAATACTTAAGTAAATTTGCTCAAAAGTTTGGCAATAGATAAGCGTCATCTTTAAAATTTATTTCGTCCTAGATGCAATCTAAACTGAGTTTTGATATCTTCATAACTTTTGTAACCTTATAAGTCTTATTTAAAACGACACCAAGATCAACGCAATCAGAATTTTGTAACTCGAGATATACTCAAAATATTGAACCTGTACATAGACAAAAATAAGCCGCGAATTAATATAAAAATTACATTTTAGACTCAATTAATCTCTATGTCATAATTACACTAAAACTTGTCAATTGATTATTTATTATGTTTTAACTAAAAATAAAAATGTAAGAAACTAGTAACATATAAGTAACCAAATCTAATTACATAATTACTTTATCTAATGATCCTAATTACATCTTTTATCATGTGAAATAATGCAATCACGATTTGAGGTAAAGTTGCGAGAAATCAAAATTTCCTCTTACACAATTGTTAGGACAAATTCCAAAACATAAATAGACTCAAACATAAAATTTATCCTACCGTGTCTTTTATATTTATTTTCCCTTAATCATGTTGATTAACATGTGGATTATTGTTGTTATTATTATTATTATTTATTTAAATTATTATTCTTTTAAACATTATATGATAATTACTGTTTTTAATTAATATTAAATAATTTTCACCCAGAAACTACTTTACTCAATAATCAATTATTCACTAATTCATCAAACTATGTAAATATTAAATTGAATAAATAGTGTTAATTTTTTTATATAAATCACTTAAAAATAAATTATTTTTAATTAATTTAACCATATGTCTAATTATAAAAAAATTAATATTAACACATAATTTAACATTTAAATTTAACCATATATCTAATTATATAAAAAAAATCGTGTCATATTAGCGATTTTATAGCAAAATTGTTTTCCTTACTGTTTTATTGCAAAAATGTCTGTACTTTTACACTTTTCTTAAGAAAATTGTTATCTTTTTACTCTGTTTTAGGTAAATTTTTAAAAGTTACGCATTTCAGTAATTTTGCAACACAATTGTCCCATTTTAGTAAAAATTCCCAATTTTGGCTTCGCTGGGAAGGCATTTATGCTTAGGGAAAATCGTGGAGAAGAGTTTGCAAAAGTTCCCAATTTCATATCGAATTCTGTACATGTGACCTGTTAGTGGCACTATTTGTCAGCCTTAAACATAATGTATCAAATAGTATAAATTTCTTATTGTATAATTTTTTTTTATCTTTTTATAAGATATAAATGATAATATTAATTAGGTTATTATACTTCTTTCTTTCTAAATTGGGAGTTTCTTATTTGTGAGTCAAAATTAATTATTGAAGTACAGAAATTTATTTAAAGAATTATCCTCTTTGAATAGACATTTTTTCTTTTTCGTGTGTGTCTATATATATATACTATGGATGAAACTGTTACTATATACTTTATGACTTTATCAATTATACCATTATAATTACATACAATTTTTTTCTTATAAATGACCAATGGTAACATAATAAGATAGCTTTTCTTTAGGCAATATAAAGTTTATACAAATAAATATGGTGAGTATAAGACCCATAAAATACATGTATACAATTTAGATAAAATATTGAGCGTGTATAAGTTCATTACATGTAGGTAACTATATTAAATAATTAAAAAATAATGTTATTATTTATAATAATTTAATATAACCTAAATAAAATTACTCCAATGAAAAATACCCATAATGTTTTTTTAAAAAACTCTACATTTTTGTTAATAACTATAATTTTAATACGAAATAATAGTAATAATAATAATAATAATAATAATAATAATAATAATAATAATAATAATAACTTTGTAAGAATAGAACAAACATAAAAATCAAGAATAGAACAAGCATGAGATAGGGAGGAAACTGGATTTGAGATCAGCCACAAATATCCCACCAATCTTTTCATAGGAAAAATTAACCAGGGAGAGAGAAAAAAGAAATTAAGAATAAGGAGAGAGAACAAATACTCTAGAAAGTATCAAAAAAAGGACGAGACAAAGCATAAGATGTTCCATCAAGCTGAGTCAAGATGGGGTCCCTTACAAAAGAAGGGTACTTCACCCAATTGTCTAACCAAACTCGTGAACCTAAGTCTCTGAACTTAGTTCATATTTTAATGTAGTGCTGGATTGATCTGACTCTTATATTGCTTCCTTTTTCAGAACTCTTCAAAAATTGTCCTTTCCTTTTGGATGCTCCCCCAATGACCCCCACCACAATTATACTACTACCACTTTACCCATGTGTACCTCAACATTATATTCATTCGTAGAACCATTTCTAAGCATAATTTCATGTCTAGGGTTTAGTCAATTTTCCAAACTTCTATCTATTCAACATAGGACCCCACCTTCCACCGTCATATTCTTTCAGAACAATGATTTTCTATCTTTTCCCAACTCAAAAGAATAAGGTGCATGCATTTTTAATTTTGTTGTTGATCCAATTTAATCATTGCCAAGAATATATATATATATATATATATATATATATAGTTAGTATATAATTAGATTCCTTAATCATAATGTTATGCGTTTGATATTTAAGTGTATAAGATAATTAAAAAAAAAAAAACTAGTACTATATTAAAAGAGCGTACGTTTTGAAAAATAATATTTGATTCACTCACATGAATGTGTACTTTTTTTATAAACATAAAGATTAAGAGCAATAAAACTCTATCTCTCTTAAAATTTAAC
Source organism: Hylodesmum podocarpum (assembly GCA_026586105.1). NCBI lineage: Eukaryota > Viridiplantae > Streptophyta > Magnoliopsida > Fabales > Fabaceae > Hylodesmum > Hylodesmum podocarpum. The sequence goes on from JALJEV010001403.1 coordinate 238,455, forward strand.
TCTATTGCTGATTATGTTAAAATCATCACATGTTAATTGATTCATGTACTCAATTATACATACAAGGTACATAAACTAAGCTATTAAATATTTATTTAAATTTATTTGTTTAATTTTTTTGAGAAGCATATATTGTTAGTTTCGATTATTTAAATGAAGTGAAGTTCATCATAAAATTTAATATAATTTCCGATTTGTAGGTGATATATATGCACACGAAATTATATTTTATAACAATTTTATTACACATTCTTTTTTATCATGAAGGTATTAAATAGTAAATCATAAAGAAAGTTCTATTTATAAATAAATTTTACAGAAAAAATAGTTATAAATAAAGTAATAAGTCAAGCTCAAATTTGAAAATTTTAACTAAAGTTATATCCAAGTTTTAAATTTGACTCATTCAAATAAATAAATTAAATTTGAGTAATTTTATTTACTAAGTCAAGTACGATTATCAAGTACATTTCGACTCAATTTTAGCCATTATTTGTGTCTAACAAAAATTAGGTTAAATACTATTTTATTTAAATAAAATGAATTAAATTTGAGTAACTTTTTTTTACGTCAAGTACGATTATCAAGTATTTCGACTCAATTTTAGTCATTATTTGTGTCTAATAAAAATTAGGTTAAATACTATTTTAAATTTGATAAATATGATTAAATTTGATTTTATTCTTACTAAAATGCTTTTGTTAAATTTAATGGCTATAGATATTTGTTTTTTTAAATAATTATGATTACCATATTGTTGGGATGATAACACCTTGTATAATTTGTTTATGATGTAACATTCAATTTCACACTCATTAACAAAAAATTAGAGAAATTGTTTTTAAATTTTTAAAATAACGGTGTAAGTACATTAATAAATTTTTGTTAAAGGATTAACAAAATTTAACAATATGTATAAGAAAATTAAAAGTATATTTAATCTTGAGAAACGAATCTAATCACTCAAAATGAAGTACTTCATTAAAAATTTGCAAGAAATTAATGATTAAAAATATTTTTAATTTTAAAATAATATAATCCAAGTATATGCCTGTCAATCATCCATGGCTCCAACATATGTTGTTTGGAGCACATTCCCACTTAAGTTTCACTGTTTTTTTCACATTAAATTTGAAAAAGGGAAAATGCAGAAAGTTTTTTTTTTAAAAAAAAAAAAAAAAAACTTCTAATATATGTTGATTTGTTGGCTTACTTATCATCAAATAAGAAACGAATAACTGAGGATTCGTTTAAATCTTTGGGGTTACCAAATATACTTATATAGACTTCACTCTCAGCCTTTAACATCGCAACCACTACATCCTAGATTCTACAAATGTGGAATTGATCCCTACAACTTATCATGAACCATTCTATCTACAAGCAAACTAAGATTGATTGAGTGTAGCATTTTTGTAAATCAAAATATATTTATTAAAAATATGAATGAATGAATGGGTATTTTAATCTTACATTTTAAAATTTATATATTAAACTTCTCACTCTAGAAAATGTATTTATTTTTGTCATTTTCATATATATGGCAATACAAATTTAAAAATCATTCAAATAAATAATGGTTTACAAAGGAAAATTTTCAGAGACTAAAATAGAGGGCTAATTTAAAAATTAAGCCATGGTGCACACACAACTTTCAAACTCACATGACTCTTTGTTGGGAATTTTTAGGGATAATTGTGTCGAATAATTATCGAAATGGATAACTTTTAAAAATTTATTAAAATAATCATATGTGGGATGTGAATTCAAGGATTTAAATCATAACTCCCTCGAGATTTTATATTGCGTTCACTTTCAAATCGTAAATCGTATAATAGGGATTTTGTTAAGAAAATAAAAAAAAAAAATAAAGTGATTTTGCAATAAAAATGCAAAGCATTTTTGTTATAAAATCGTTGATGTGACAGATTTTTTTTATATAACTAGATATATAGTTAGATTGATAAAAAATAGTTTGTTTTTAAGTGATTTATGTGAATAAAATTAACACTATTTATATAATTAATATTTAATTAGTTTGATTAATTATGTAAATAATTAATAATTGAGTAAGAGTAATTTTCATACGAGGATTATGTAATATTGATTCAAGATGAGTAACCAATAATTGAGTAAGTCGTAAAATTGTTAAAAACACTTTTTTATTTAGAAGACATTTTTTTTAATTTAAATAAGTAATATGACGACAATAATTATATCATGTACAACACGATAAAAGTGATATGATAATTTTCATTAGCAATTTTTGTTCGATAATAAAAACTATATAAGTTAAATATAGTTGACGGAGAAAGAGAGGTGACAGAGAAATCAGATTGACCAAACAACTGAAGAAATAACTTTAACTAAAAGATCTGATTGAGACATTATTCTACACTTGATCTTTTGAAAAAAATAATTCAGTATTTATATTTCTACTTAACTTATATTAAATTAGTTGATAAACATTAACTTTAACTATTACAACATATATAATTTTAAATAATAAATATTTAAATCAACTATTTTATCGTAAATAATTATATTTTATTTATGTAAGAAACCGCGATTTGTATACATAAATATATCGTGTAAGATCAAGGTAAGAAATTTTATTGACAAATTCGCACATACATAGGAAGAAATTTTCATAATAAATCGTACGCATGTGACGAATTTGGGGTTGCAGAAATTTTTAGCTGCAAATTTACGCACATGGAATGATTTCGAGGCTGCAGAAATTCAATGCCAAAACCTCGTTACACTGAGATTGTCTTTGGTCGGAAAATTTGAAAATTTTTAAAAAATTTGATATTTTAATTATTTTGATTTAAATTTCTTTTCTTTTGCATTTATTTTGTTTGAATGAATAATTTAATGTCTTATATTTTAATTTCGGATAAAGTGATTTAACTTTTAAGAAATTTAAATTTTTATTTTTAAATATTTATTTAAAAGTTAAATTTTTAATATTGAATAAAAATAAATATTAATTATTTTTAAATTTATTAATTTTACTTGAGAAGACGTGAGAGAAGTGAGAAGGATAAAAATAAAATTGAAATATTCTTAATTTTAGATTAAATTTTAAATTCTTCAATTTTACTCAATTGAAATTTCTTCTTAAAATGATGATACTTTAAATATTTTATCTAAATATTTTTAAAATTAAATCATTTTGAACACGCAATTTAAGAAAAACAGCTGAGCATTGCGTAAATTACATCAGACATGCGACTCAGGTAAATAAAATTCACGTTAAAATTTTTGCGATTTACACTATTTCATAGATTTTTTAAAAACTACCCTATTTTAGGTAATTATGGCCTTCTTTGGGGCTGCTATAATATGGGCATAATAACATTTCATTATACATTTATATTCCGGAATAAACATTTAGAAAACATTATGAGATTTAAAATTTATAAGAAAATGATAGGCTCAACACCTCGTGCCCATAGGTATTAATATAGGACCAGTTTTGATATTTTTCATCTGGAAGAACTTACATGAGAAGAAAATAAAAAATAAATATAAAACTATTTCTTCAAAAGTTGAAATTAACTTTTCATTAATTAATTTGTGGAAAATTAAAAAGAGTTCCTACAAATTAAAATTAACTATTGAAAATTTATTTTATCTTCTTGAAAAATAATTTTTATATAAATTTTTCTTCTATTAGAAATCTTTCTAGAAAAATTCACCCAAATTGACCCTGAAGTAGAAAAGTAAAGATAGAGTCCAAAGGGTCTCGTAACTTCATTTTCTACAGAACATGTTGCTTTAGAAAGAAAGAGAAAAAGATAACATGTTCAAATAATGTGATTCAAAATTTTCGTTACTAAAGAATAATAATTTAAAATAATAATAATAATAATAAATTTCGGTAATTGAACTGGTTTAATTCAATTAGAGCAAAATAGAAGCTGCAGAATAAGTAATTTTGATGGAATTTTTTAAGTTTAATAATAAATTAAAAATAACCAAAGCCTTGTTTCTAGGGGAAACAGTAAATACAAGACTGGGCATTTATATCCTTTAATAACTAATTTTCATATAATGTAATAATTATATTCAAATCGTGTAGAAATTTAATTACAATAAAAAGTTCTAATGTTCTTAGGTTTTGAGGTTTATATGCAAATCCGACTAAAACATTACTCAAATCTTTCAAGTATTATCTCATATTCGAGACTTGTGTTGTGAATTCATGTATTATCTCATATTTGAGACTTGTGTTGAATTAAATGTATTGGCAATGAACATAAAACTACACATCACAATCTTACAGTCATCATCGATAAATACGACCATGTATATAACTTACGTATAGAAGCCAGAACCATTTAACTAATTGATAAAAAATAAGTTATTCGTACACAATATTATCAGAATTACAACAACTTTTATTTCTTTCCAAAATTTGCTGACCCTCTAACAAAATGAATCAAACCTATATCCTATATTATTGTCACAACTCCTTTTAGAAAAATGATCGTTATAAATTTTTTGACATGTACTTTGACAAAGGTTGATCATTCAGCCGCCTTATTATTGCCTTTGTATGTGTTTATCAATTGTGTCTGTACATCATGAGAAACTGGTGAATGTTCTTTGTATTCCATGGTGAATTCACCTTTGCCCTGTAATTATTGAAGATGCAATAGGAAATTAAAAACCAAATACAAATTAATAGAAAAACACGAAATATTCTCCAGTGACGTTATACTCACCTGTGTCATTGAGCGAAGAGATGTAGAGTACCCGAACATATTGTTAAGAGGGACCTATATTGAAATAATCAAAAACGGCAACCTATTTAGTCATGACACAACAAATGGACAACTTATAGCTATAGGTTCATTTACTAAATTAGTATCTCAATAAAACATGATAAACCAAATAAAACCAATAAATAATCATTGCACAAGAAATTCCAATCTCCAAATAACACTTTCACGAGCAGATTATAGCCTCCTCATTAACCCCACAATTCCACCTAAACATTGAAGCATGCTCTCAACTGTAGTTAAAATATCTAGCAACAAATCAATCTGTAAGATTTTGCAGTTGCCGATCCAAAACCAAAATGTTATTAGTGTCAAGGCTTCATGGCAGAAACTATTATGGCTAAATGGCATATGTAGCTTTCACATTTCAGGGTCTAACGTGATTCTGGATGCCACCAAAACATGCTATATATTCATGCTCATTCACACTAACAATGCATATGTGTATACCATCCAAGCAAGATAAGAATTAGCTCAAGCTGAACTGCTAACGTAAAAAATAAATAAAAAAGTCAGTCCCCCTCTTTTGAGAAATGAGTATTATACTATCCTTTTGTCTTGGGTTAAAATATGCATTCCTGCTGAATGAACTTGGAATTGGTACTTCGATTCAAGATATTGGAAACCAAGATTCAAAGGATTAACATTGTGTCTTCAAGAATGGGTTTGTTTGGTAGAGTATAGAGAATCGAATGGAATAGAATAGAAATATTTGAATTAAAATAAAATGTAAAATGGTGGGACCCACCTAATTTTTGAAAATTTTCCTTCCCTTTCTCGTGTTCTTTGCTACCAATCAAGGCCTAAATGAGTTGGTGAAAAGCCAAGAAATTAAACACCACAAGATTCAAATTTTGATACGTGGGGATACACATTTGACTTTAAGAAATTATGGGAAGAAAGTAATCAGGAATCACAAGTGGTGCTAACATTATTTGAGACAAAATGTCTAAGGTTAAGAAAGTTGCTAATGCAGTCTTTGGGGAATCAAAAGGTTTTGGGCTGTGAAATGAGAAATCTAGGTTGCAGAATGAAAGTGTGCAAGATTAAAAAAATTGTGTTTTGATAGGAACTTAGGTATTAAGGGGTGCCTATGTCCCACATCTAGTAGTATGGGATGTTCAATGGGGTACAAGTGGCTTGGTACTTTCCCCTTACAAGTTACCTTTTAAGGGTGGGTTCCCCATGTGCTTAGATACCTATCAATTGGTATCAAAACTGGTTGCTTGTCTCGGAGAGGGCAACTTATAGGTTCGATTAAGGTGCATACTAAATCAGTGTTGATAAAGTATCTAAGTTCCAAATGAAGTAGTATGGGATACTCAATGAGGTATTTAAATGGCTTGCTTTTTCTCCCTTATGAGCTATATAGCTTTTAAGGGTGGGTTTTCCAAGTGTCTAGATGCCTATCATGTTTTAAGGCCTTACATCAGTGCAATAACGGTAAAAATTGAGTAAGGTCTTCCAACAAAATTAATGAAAGAAATTTCACTGACGAATAATATTCCTGAGAACATAGTTTTTGACCAAGACTAATAGCTTCGTTTGATCCATGTAACTAACCTCCTCAAGAGGGATAAGGATGTTGTTGTTTCTCCATAGGTCAACCATGGGTACTAATTACAAAAGCAGATAAAAATTAAAAAATAATTTAAGAGATCTATCATGTACTTACATGAGCAGTAATGACAGAATCATCTCCTTCCTGATCATTTCCAACAATCACACCTTTTCTCCTTTACATGAGTAATAAAAGTATGTCAGAAAATTCTTAAAATTTACCACAACATCCAGTTAAAAAAGTATAGAACCCTCACTTGTTGATGTCACCGGCAACAGCTCCCTGAAATTCTGTTGGTACTTTCAGCTCAACAAGCATAACAGGTTCTAATATAACTGGTCTGGAGGCTGCATAACACTGTTACAAAGGATAGCACCATGAATTTTCAAATATTAGGCCATCATTATTATGTGAAGGAATTAATAGATGTACTGGGAGAAAATGTGCAATGTAACTTATAAAATGATAAATGGATAACAGAAATGAAACGGACCTGTCTAAAAGCATAGATAGAAGCCAACTTAAATGCAAGTTCACTGGAATCAACAGCATGGGCCGCACCATCTGTCAAAACAACTCGAAGATTTTCGACTGGATGTCCAATTAAGGCACCACTGTATGCAAAACAAATTGAGTTTGTCATGCCAAATATGCGTTTAATCATACAAGCAAGACGAAATTGTATAAACTAAAACTTAGATCATTACATTGATAGACAACAACACATTACAGACAAATAGCAAAAATCATATTTGAAATTAGAATTTAAAATGTAAGATTAAGCAATGGTTAATTTTTTACTCACGAGTTGGCAGCTTCTTTGAAACCCTTCTCAATTGCAGGGAAAAAATTTGATGGAATAGCTTGACCAACAAGCATGTTCTCAAATTCAAACTTGGTTGATGACCCTGCAGGAAGTGGTTCAATATACCTGCAAACACATTGAATAAAACATATATTCAGTACTTTAAAGAAATAGATGGGGGTCAAGGAAGAAATGGAACCAAAACTAGCTTCTACCAAATTGTACAGTAAAAATATTTTGCATAACATGTTAAAATATATGATCATTTTTTATTTAGTGATGCATCACATGTATCATGGAGATTCATACAAAGTCCACGAGGAAGGAAAAAGTAAACTGTGTACAAGTTAGAATTAGATGTCAAACAAGTAAGAAATACTTCAATAATTCATATCAAGCATGAACCTAGTTTACATCACAAAGTCCCAATAGAAAAAATTGTAAGGCAACATTTACTAATTGTGGCAAATTCTACATCAATTAAGGCATTTGGACAGTTCGTAACCTCATGAAATTGGAATTAATGTATTTACACAAGCTTCACATCATAAGTTGTAGAAGTTCTTATGTGAGAGATTTTAGAAAGAAGAAAAGTAGGTTATTCTGTTATCGAAAAGTCACTGTTCTCAATAGAGAAGTAGTGGTAATATAGTACAGATAAGGAGAAGCTTCTTGAAGAAGCCACAACTCAAACTAACAAAACTACCTTGAACTAACCAGTTAACTAACTGTTACAGGTAAAGAAAAGTGAGACTAACAGCTAACTAGAGTTGAGAACAACTCTTGGCAAAAATACAAACATGTATTTCATAAATACTTTGTTATATACTCTATCACATGTATTGTCATGAACATATGAAAACAAGACATGCAAAGTTCACAAGTTTCAAATTAAATATGTTCCTTCTAAACCATCTTTGTTTTGGCTTTTAGGTCAATAATGTATTGAAATGATGTATGGAGAGAGAATAGACATACAAGAGGATCAAGACTGAAGACTCCAACTAATAGTACCAAGTGGAGAAACAGAAGTATTGGATGTTAAATCAGAAAGGAATTGTTATAAACAAATTGAAAGTAAGCAATATTTTAGTAGAGCTAAAACCTTATTAAGTTGACAAAGGCAGCCAGGTAAAAGCAGGAATTTACTGGTTCAAGAAAAAAATAGTTTTGGAAACCTATTTATACATGGCAGGGGCGGTACAAGACTGATTAAAAATAAATGAATGTTTATCAGTGTACAAGAATCAAATTAATTCATAAGCTTTTTGATAAGAGATTTCATTCACCATGAAGGCGAAGGAGCAGAATATAAGAAACTTTCCTAAATATCTTGATGCAAGAAAAATAGAAAATCAACATCAAGTGAGAACAGCTTATCATTCTCCAAAAGTCCAACCAAGAAATACCACAGAAATAGCAATTACCCGAGCACCATAAAGAAGTTAAGAGGGCATGTAATCAGTTTGGGATTTAGGATGTTTATACACAGGGACATATCTGTCAATGAAAATCCTTACCTAAAATTGATATCATCCCTCAATAACCGTTTTCTGATCTTAATGAGCATATGAATACAGAACAAAGAATACCAAAATGTTTCAAAGTCCTTGCTAGAAAGGTTTGTCAAGAAGAGTTCAAATTCATAAGATGTCAGAAGCTAAGTATATACAGTACTAGCCAAATGTATGTAGTTAGTAAAACATTGCAGTTTTGTAAAACCAGTCTCAGCCACAAAGAAGACTAACCACCAATGATCAGGTGGTAACCAGATCAGCAGTGCACTTCTAACTTGGGTCATAAAGAATTATCATTAGAGCCTAGGGATAAGTTCTATAAAGATCAACATAATCATTGTAAGCTGGTCAGTGATATTGTCAACAAGAGATATTCAATAGATACTTCTTGTGATTCAAATTATACAATTTGATCTGATACACAAACAATGCCTGCCAGAACAGGGATGGTGGTTTAGCAATTCAATGCTTTCTGGACAAATTGCATGATTCTGAAATCTGAACTAAAGCAAACAGTTGAAAATCATTTGGCCCAGATCTGCGTAACCCAACTGAAAAATCCTTCTTAGGTGTGTACATGCATGCATATATAAATTTATCTTGAAGCTAAGTTAGTATTTACAGCAGATAAAATAAGAATGACTAATCAATACTTACCCAATTACCTATCCCTATTGACCTTGCCCTCCACTTTGCCTATTTTGAAGCTAAGTTAATATTTATCAGCAAATAAATAAGAATGATTAATCAATACTCACCCAGTTACTCGTCCATATTGACCTTGTCCTCCGCTTTGCTTCTTATGTAAATAGTCAAACTCAGCACGTTGAGTAATAGTTTCTCTGAAGTTAACACGGGGCTTTCCAACTGAAGCATCAACCTTAACAAGTAAAGACAGAAGAATGAAACTCAAGAAGAAGCAAACATTTGGCCAGCACAAACAAGAAAAAAACATATAGTGGATGATGAAAAGGGTACCTTATACTCTCTCCTAATGCGTTCAACATAGATATCTAAATGCAGTTCCCCCATTCCAGAAATGATTGTCTGACCACAGAAGTGTACTAATATCAAGATAAGAATAATGATACTGTTACATAAACGAGAATGATCAAAGAATCAAAGATGACCTGCCCACTCTCCGGGTCCAAGCCAACACGAAAAGTAGGATCCTCCTTTTGGAAGCGATTCAAAGCTTTTGAAAACTGCAAGCAAATCACAGAAAATCAATTATGCAATAAAAACCTGGGGCATGGCGTTGATGGGCTGCATAAAATAAATTACTCACTTGCCCTCCAGAATCTTTAGAGACCGGCTGTACAGCTAATGACATCACTGGCTCAGGAACATTCATAGATGTCATTGTGTATCTAACTGAACCATCAGTGAAAGTATCTCCTGATGACCAAGACAAATGTTGAGACAAATATATAATTGAAATAGAACAAATACATGAAGAGAAATGAATAATGGATGGAAAGAAACTGCCCCAACAGCACATCTTCAGCATAAGCACTACAAGATCTAGTTAAAAGATCATAACCTTGCTAACTGACATTAGTGGATTGAACAGCCTATAATTCAGGAATATCCATCATTTACAATACATAAACATGTAAGTCGATGTGTTTACTATAATTCTGCATTCTGTCAGGGGAGGCACCTAGGTGATTGAACACAGGCCAAAATGGAAAACAAAGGTAGTTTAATAATTATTAATAATTAAAAAAATTCAATAATTAACAATAGGAAACATTTCAAAGTTGTCTAGCACTATGGAATCTTCAGCTATCTACAGCCAATATCAACAGTAAGAGCCAGAATTAGGTTTGCAGTGTGTATTTTACAGGGTTCTATTAACAAAGTTCGAGAGCAATGCCTATGTTTTAAGGACATGCCCATGTCTTTGCCTATGTTTTAAGGACATACCCATGTCTTTGCCTATGTTTTAAGGACATGCCCATGTCTTTGCCTATATTGGGTTGTGTTATGGCCATCCACTCAAGATCTTTTCAAGGTTGTTAAGGGGAATGGGGATGTGAAAGTTCTTTTCAGCATGCAAGGTAGAAAGGTTTCACAGTTTTTCAGCATGTTCCAGCCATGTTGCTCCTTTATTTCTTTTACAATGCATCTGTAGCATTTTATCTGTTTTTTCTTCAGCCTCACAAGTGAAATTCATTTCAATAAATTACAAACCACCACCAAAAGATTCTTGGCAAACACCTACCCACTCAAAATAAATTACAAAACAGGAGCAATATAAAATTTAGGAAATGCTTAGATTCAAGCAAAGACAAAAGAAGAACCTGATGCACAATCAACACCAAATACAGCAACAATTTGCCCAGCATGAGCCTCTTGAATGTCCTGCAGATTGTAAGAGAAAACCCAATTAAAAGGTGTTAAAAACCAGAGGATGACTGAATATGTTAAAATTCTTCAGCATGTATTTGGTCATGAAACAAAACCCTACCAGTTTATGTTCAACAAAAATAATAGTATATGACCTACCTAAGTACCATATTATACCTCTTACCCCCTTAAAAAAAAACAGTTTCTAGGGGCAATCAACTTAATAGGAATAATGAAACTCTAAAAACAAACCTCCATCTCATCAGAATGCATCCGAACCACACGAGGAACCTGCATACACAGAAGAAAGGCCTCAGCCACAAATTCACAATAGTATTGGAATAATGCATTTTATTATGTATCCTGCCATATACTTAGCAAATAAAAACTAGAACTAGTACCATTCTTTGTTGCACCGTTTAAGTTTTCAAACATCTCTGATAGAAATGTCCTGTTATTTCAGTATTTGGATGTACAAAAAATTTAAGACAGAGGAAGCAGTATAAAATGAGGAGACTGTTGGGACAAGTGTTTTAGATTGCCAAAATCTTTTATTTGGAAGTGGTTGGACTAGTTCTCTTTCAGTCAAGAAATTTTAGCAGAATCATTTCCTGTAATGATTATATCATCAACATGGATGATCAAATATACACATTTACTGGGAGAAGTATGGCAATAGAAGACAGAATGATCTGATTTACTACAATGTAGCCCAAAATTCTGCACAATAGAACTGGATTTTCCAAACCAAGCTCATCGAGACTGTTTGAGTCCACAAAGAGATGACCGCAGTTAACAAACTAAAGCACACTCCCCTGATCAACATCTTTGGACACTAGGGCTTCAATGGTCTGTGTCTATCAATCTACTAATAGTCAAAATCCATGGATAATTAATGCAGGTGCTTTTGATCACATTGCCAATAATGGTTCTTCATTCTTTTCCATGTCTCACAAAATTCCTCGTAACATTACCTTAGGAAATGTATCTAAGGTTACCGCTAAAGGAATTGGTCCAGTTCTCCTCTCTGCTTCATTAAATTTGAAGTGTCTCCTTTTATTTGTAATTGTAATTTAAATTTAATCTTAGTCAATTAACTCATTCTTTAAATTATTCAATGACATTTGATTTAGTTGAAAAATTTGCATGAGACATGAATCTCAAGGTCTCTACTCTCTAATCTCTACTGTCTAGAATCAACTCCTTCTGTTTCTTGTTGTTAGGGAAGCAAATACAGACCCATGATCAGTTAGACCCAAGGTTTGGCGGGTCTACCATAGGAAGGAGAGAAAAAACTAAGGGGTTAGTGGAGTAAGGACGAAGTCAGTTAGAAGTTTGTTACTTACAAATGTATAAATAGATATACATGAGTTGGTTAGAGGGTGGGATGTATTTTCATTGTAACAAACAGGGAAACCTTCCCTTGTGCAGAAAGGAGTGCTCCTTTGTAAGAACCGATTTTTCAGTTGATGAATAATAACAATTCTGATTCTTTCCCTATTCTCTTTCCTCTCTCACCAAAGGATTCCTAACAATTGGTCTGACCTGCGAGACTCTTGGCATTGGAATCCTCAGTCGCATCATTAAAGAAAACTACCAGCAAGCAAGGAACAGACATTGCTGAAATCAAGAAAAGCATTGAAGGAATTGATGAAATCATGGAACTCATAAGGAAGTGGATGAAGAAAGAGAAACTTCTCTTGATGAAGCTAAAGAAATGAGCAAGAAGAACCAGGAAGAAGAAACAAGAGATGATACACAGGCTGAGCATGGGGGGGCTTCTGTGCTCGTGGATGAAGGTGGAATTACTGTCTTTCAAATATAGCAAGGGCAGAGAAATTTTTTGAGGTCCAACAAATTCAATCATTGTTGGTAGTTACAACTTGCCTTTATCAGTATGGAAGGTAATGCTGTCCATCGATTTCAATTTTGGCACCAGATAACCAAGAACCAATCTTGGGAGGATTTAACCAAGGCGTTGCTGCAGAGGTTCGGAGGGATGTCGCATGGTACCATGTTTACAAGGCTAGCCGCTCTAAGGCAAACGACGAGCATTGAGGAGTACGTGTATGAATTTTAGATTCTTGTGGCACATACTAGGCAAACGATCAAGGAACTGTTGGGAAAGGCGTAGCGGAAAAACTACACACAGAACCCTGACAGTCTGCGTGTAAAATAAAAACCTTTCCTTGAGGGGAAAACAAGAGAACTGTAGTATACGGCGGTATAAAATTCCAAGGGAACAAGGAAAATAAAATAAAGGAGCAAGAGGAACACCAAAATTTTAATGTGGAAACCCCCAAGGAGAGGGACAAAAACCACGAGACCTAGTCCAAAAAAATATCCACTATGTCAAAGAGTACAACAAAACAACTCCTCCAAGAGGGCTAACAAAACGCTATACTCGGGACCATATGTGGAAAACACACCAGTGGACACACACTCTGAGGTGTGGTGCGAGTAAATAAAACAATCACTCTCTATTATATAAGTGTTCAACTCCTCTCTCTTTCTAAACTCTGCCGATGTGGGACTTTGAATTAACAAAATACTCAACAAATCCTCCCTTAATTCAAAGTCTAACACTATTACAAATTCTACAAAATGTGGGACTTTGTTTGAATCCCAACAGGAACAGTTGCTAGGATATTTCTTGGCTGGCCTTCACCAAGATCTTTGAGGGCAAGTTCGACCCCATGACCCTAGGGATTTGATGCATGCAGTCAAATTGGCACAAGACATTGTAAATCCACTAAGGAAATTCGCACTATGGCAGAATGGGAAATCATAGTGCGAACATAGGGTTTATAAATGTTGGAGGTGGCAAAAGCACATCGCAAATTACGGTTTCAAATGGCACTCATTCAAGCAGTAATCAGGTGCGAAAATTTGAGTTTCTCAAAGCCAACACCAACTGTGATGACAAAAGCAACAGAAAACATTGCATCGGCAGGGAGTAAATACTAAGCTTCCTCACCAGCTGGGTTACTACAGCCTTTGCCTAATCGCAATGCAATACAGGAAGATGTTAGTATTGATTTCATAGTTGGATTACCAAAATCAAAGGGGTTTGAAGACATCTTGGTAGTAGTTGGCAGGCTAAGTATGGGCATTTCATCCCATTTAAACTATTCATATTCTGCTCGATCCCATATCAGTTGCGAAAGAAATAGAGATTGCAGGTGTTGTTTAAATTACAGGGTACACAACTCAAGATGAGCACAGCATATCATCCAAAATCCAACAGACTCAACAGGACCTTGGAAACTTATTTGAGGTGTTTCAGTTCAGAAAAACCAAAATCATAGGTTGATTTAATTCCTTGGGCAGAATACTGGTATATCACCAGATTTCAGAGTGTGGCTCAGTGCACTCCGCTTGAAATAGTTTGCAGGAGGGCCCCTCCATCCCCAGGACAGTTATTCCATGGGAATGGTAGAGACAGTGGTACAAGATATGATGGACAGAGATGAAGCCCTTAGGCAGCTGAAGTTCCGTGTGGGAAGAGCTCAAGACCACATGACTCAGTATGCAAATGCGGATAGAAAACCATCAAAGATCAAGCCAGGGGACTGGGTTTATTTGAAGTCAGACCCCATAGACAAGTGTCCATGCCTACTAGACTGCATCCTTAGCTTTCTGCTAGATACTGTGGGCCTTTCTTGGTCCAAAACCAGATTGGAGTAGTAGGATTTCAGCTTCCACTAACAGAACAGTCTAGGATTCACCCTGCTTCCCATGTTTCCCAGGTGAAGCTGGCCATCCGGGACAATACAGTGAAAACAGAGCTTCCAACAGACCTTCAGGCACCAGTTGAGGAGTATCAACCAACGAGTATTTTAGGGACTCGTGTAGTGAATCAAGGAAGGGGAGCAGATACAAGAGATTCTGGTGCAGTAGCAGGAAAAGTCAGCAGAAGAAGCCACTTGGCAGGACACCTCCAGCATACAAAGCCAATTTTATGACGTCAACCTTGAGGACAAGGTTGTTTCAGACAGGCAGTATTGTTAGGGATGCAAATGCAGACCCACAATTAGTTAGACCCAAGGTTCGGAAGGTCTATTGTAGGAAGAAGAGAAAAAACTAAGGGGGTTTGGTTGAGTTAGGACGGAGTCAGTTAGAAGTTTGTTAGAGGGTGTGATGGATGTTCATTGTAAGAAACAGGGAAACCTTTGCTTGTGCAGAAAGGAGAGTGCTCCTTTGTAGGAACTGATTTTTCAGTTGTTGAATAATAACAATTCTGATTCTTTCCCTATTCTCTCTCAGTAAAGGATTCCTAACAGTTGTTCTACTTATGCTACATCTCCAAAACTTAGGAGGTTGCATGGGTCAACCAAAATTTTCAAAATTAAAGCAAACAGGGGTGTTGAAAATATACGAGTATTAGATTGAGTCGTGTCAATCAGGTAAACATGTTCACTCCTCTTCTCCAAAACAAACTGGAAAAAGATGTAATTCTGCATTCTCTACTGTTCATTCAGGTCTACAGGGTCCCAGTCATGTCTCTTCCTTTTGGTCCAAATATTTTCACTTTTATAGATGAATTTTCTCAATGCACTTGGGAGTATTTAATGAAGGAACAAATCTGAACAGTCGTGTATAAATGCTAATAACTAAGCCATTTCCAGCAGAGAAAAATGTCTTCCAACACGATCATGCATGGGGGATCATGTCAGGTGTGGTTAATTGAATTAGATGCCTTTCTGTTTAATGAGTTTCTTCAAAAATTAGTTCATAATGCTAGTATGCAGTATGTAGTAAAAGTTTGAATCCATGCACTTAGTCTTTAAAAAATAAATCCATGATCTAACAGGATTTCCATGAAACAGCAAAGCAAAATGCAGATTTGAACTAAGAGGAAACTAGCTCTGATACCAATTGATAAGCATCCAAACACTTGAGGAACCCATCCTTAAAAGCTAGTTGCTAAGGGGAGGAGAACCAGGCATTTAAATACTCCATCAAGTATCCCATACTACTAGATGTAGGACTTGTTGAATAATATCAGTTTGCTTCTCTCTTATGATCCATCTTCTCTCTCTCTCTCAAAATCTTTAACAGCACCCATAACACATAAATCCCAATCATATACTAGGAATTGAAAATTAACAAACGGGGAGTAAAAAAAGCATGACTATAAAACGTAGCTAAGAAAGAAAATCAGGTCCACAAAGCATGACTATAAAACATAGCTAAGAAAGAAAATCAGTCCACAAAAGCAAAACACTTTATGAACAAGGCTAATATGTTCAAGATAGAACAGTGAGGAGCTATGAACTTACCTTGATCTTCTTGCCAGTGTTTACATTAATAATAAAATCACCCTTCCGAATCACACCTTCATAAATTCTTCAACCAAAAAGTAAAAAATTAGCTCATGTGTGAGGGTTAACACAAATTTGAAACAGAAGATCGATCAAATATATACCACCTTAGTCCCTAAATATAGAACTATTTTATCTAATTCACACCTATTAATAAACTTAGTCAATTTAATTAGTAACATTAAACTTGTTAATAAATTTATTATTTTTTCAAAATTAGCCACAATTATTGGGACTCATCATATCACTTTTTTCACTAAATTACTTTTCACCTAATTAATTAAAGTGTGCAAGTCATATTCTCCAATACTAGTAAGGGAGAGAATGAATTTATCTTATTAATTTATAGCATTCATTGTAAAGTAATTAAAGGTTTTTTGGTGAAAAAATAGTTTGTGAGAGATATTTGAAGGAGTCATCTTATAGAATGGGACAAGAAAATTCCAAAAAGGAGTTGTACATTTACGGAATGAGGTGGTATAAAGATGAAAACATATTGAAATGGGATTAACAGCCTCCCAAGAAGAGGGGTACCTTAGATATGTTAACTGACCAAACCGCCCTTCCTCCAACTTGAAAGCCAATGCCACAAGTGGCCCATCAGGATTTCCAGACAATTCAACCTAGATAAGAATAGAATATTACAATAACCAAACATACAGCAAGGCAAACAAGGGTAGCTGAAACATGTAGCATAAATTAATACTCTACAGATCATGAATTTGCAAGAATCAACCTCATAATATCCACAAACATTATTTCGTTCGGCCAAAGGTTTTGAAAAGAATACAGGCATGTTGCTTTAAACCCAGGTGAGATTTTGCATCCTTTTAAACCCATCCCAAGCTTATATACAACCAACCCACCTTGTTATCATATCTTTGAATACCCAACTCTATCCTGAAATCTAGCGGGGTGCAAGAAATCTGGACTTTTAAAACTATCCATAATAACACCAATCTAAATCCATTTTAAATCTATTTTAATGGATATGGGTTTTATCCTAACAACATTTCATAGTTTTTAGTGGAGCCCAATAAAATTTCTAACTTCAAGATTTTAAACTCAGGGCAGTGCTAGTTACATTTCTTGCCTTTTTGGTCTGTACTTTTGTTATTCTTGTTTCTTAACGTGTGCGCTTGTGCTTATCTTTAATTTTTGAACCATCGTCATATTCCTCTATATTCCAATGCAGTTATTATAATAATAAAATATCAACCTATAATATTGGACCAATTTATTGAAATTTATTCGTTAAAAAGATTTTTTAAAATTAAATCTGTAATTTTATATTTTTTATATGTTTATTTAAATCATTTTAACCTAAAAAAATAGATTTTTCATTTTTTAAATAAAAAAATTATATTTATTTCTTAAATAATAATTCAAGGATTTTTGTAAAAGAATCTAACCTAGTTTGTTTTCTTAAATAAAAATTTTATATTTTTCTGTTTTGATTGAAAATGCATCCTTAGTGATGTACAATTTTCCATCAGGAGCTAAACAGTGACATCCTCTGTGAGACATAGAGTAGCCAAGAAATATGCATTCTTAAGAATGAAACGGTAACTTATGCTTGTTGTATAGTCGCAGTAAAGGGAAGCAAGAGCAACCAAACATCCGTAAGAAATTATAGTCGGGAGGTTTATAACTTCTCATAAGGAACAGCATTGTTAATAGATGTGGAAGGAATCCCGTTGATGAGACACACATTGGTTAAAAAGGCATAATCCCAGTAAGTAAGGGGAATTCCAGATTGAGCTAGTAGAGTTAGACCCAGCTCAGTGATATGCCTGTACTTCCTCTCAACAACCCTGTTTTGATGATGGGTGTGGGGGAAAATGAGTCTTTGCTGAATGCCATTTGCTGCAATATAAGATGTAAAATATCAAAATTCTCCACCCAGTGAAGATGAAAGCACAGGGATGAGGAATCATCAAATAGAAGGAAGGGAGCTGAAGAGAAAAGCAAATCCACATAGAGGGGACTGTTAGAATAGCTTGCTAAGTAGGATCCTGTCTATTTTAATATTGTATATCTGGTTATGACGTGAAAGCTTAGGTTGCATTTGGGTGGCACTAGGTCTTAGCCTTTTCAGACCTAGTTTGTTTGGTAAAAGGAAGAATACATGGATATGTATAAAAGAAATGAAAAACAGATCAGTGTGGGCTGAACACACTGCTTTTTTCCGTTCTAAATTCAAGTGGAACGGAAAGATGGAGAAGGGTGAAGCAAATGAGACGTTTATGATCATTAGTAGAATGAAATGCAGAAAAAAGAAGTGACATAGTGGACAAAAGATGCTTGGAGGGATGGGTCTCTTACAGGTCAATTGGTCAAGTGACACCATTGAAACGAAGACTGCTGGATGTTAATTTGGTTAGGAAAGAAGATGGGTCATCATTAGTGGAAAAAGATGATTTGTTGCCACCATGACTAGAATAAACAGATGTGAAACTGACTGGGGTGGGGGATGGGTCAGTATTGTGAAAAACTTAAGTCCCACATTGACTAGAGATAAGGACAAATTAGAGTATACTAGTGGGACACAATCCTCACCTCTTGAGCTAGATTTTGGGGTTAAGTTAGGTTCAAACCTACATCCTAAGATGGTATCAAAGCCCATCCTAAAATAAAAAAAGGGGGCCACCCCCACCTATGCACAAAGCCTAGATAGTGTTAGGCATAGGGGGTGTATTAAAAAAAATCCCCAAGCCTTATCCTAAGTCCCACGTTGACTAGAAACAAGGACAAATTAAAGTATATAAGTAGGAGACAATCCTCACCTCTTGAGCTAGTTTTGGAGGTTGAGTAGGGTCCAAATCCACATTCTAAAAGTCAGCACCTAAAATTCTATTTGACAGATTTTCAGGGGTGGTGTTGGGTTGGTCATGAAATCCATGATGTAAAAGCTGATTTGCAACTGTTCAGAGGAAGAAAAGTCATCACCAATGATGGGTGGGTTGGGTTGATCATGAAATCCATGATGAGATGACATAGTCTGAAAGAGGACCAAGACACAACATAGAAGCCGCTGATTTGCAACTGTTCAGAGGAAGAAAAGTCACACCAATGATGGGGCTGTGGATCTTTGATTCCTAAGCCAATTTATCCCCAGCCGAACTGCCAAACATCGGTACTCATGATGGAGATACAGGAGATTCTAAATCTAGAGGGGCCAAGAACAAAGTGCATGAGTGGGAAGCAAATACAAGAAGGATTGAATGGGCAATGGAATCACAACAGCTGAATCCAATGTTGGACCTAATGGGCCAGGCCCAAATTTGAGTATGGACACGGGATGCTGCCTTGAACAATGAAATCCTGGGATTAGTTAAAAACCCAATTTTGTTAAAATAAGATGTGAGCCTTGCAGAAAACAGAAATGAGGCTTATCAAAAAAGAAGCCAAACCTGGTCTGCTTATCAAACCAAACATGGTCATCACTAATTGTTGGGCTGCTTTATCATATATTGGGCCACCATCCCATTTACCCTTCCAAAGGGAACACAGAGGATATGAAGCCCCACAGAAGGAATTGTTTTGATCCTAGGAACCAAAGCAACAATCATACTCTGTTTTCTGGCCAAAAATCCCACCCAAAACAGAGCACATGACCCAGGAGGAAGTTCCAGTGTTCTACACATAGCTCATTCATTTAGCTTCAATATACAGGATCCTAGATGGAGTACCTTCAGGGGTAATAGGTCCTTCACCATGAGGACAAGGTGAAACTTATAGGATTGGGTATTGATGTGTAATTAATGGGTAACACATTATTGGGCTTACTTAGCAGGCATTTAGAAGTTAACAAATAAAGAGGAGTTTGTGGGTAATGGTGGTTAGCTCTTCTGTGCAGAGCAATGGTTCTTCTCAGGGTAGTATAGCATTCCTTTCTTTTATATTGGTTTCTTCTTCAGTTTATAAGGAGCTTGCTCCATTTGTTTCAGTTATTTTCAGATTCTGGAATTCTTGTTTATCAGTAAAAGATCTGGTTGTAAGGAGCTATCTCCCATTATCACATTTTATACCTCAATAGTATACAAATCAAGTTCTTATCAGTTTCATCATGTAAAACACACATTCAAAGCAATATTTATCATTTTAATAGTTCATCTTATAATTCATGATAAAAAAGAGTGGCCTGCAAATTCAAAGCATAAAATGCAATTTATGACAATCACAATTGCTACATACTACTAAAGCAATACAGAACAATTTTCTATGAATCAGGTACCTTGTTCTCATTCTTAGATTGGTCAAGGGCATAGTTATCAACTTCAATTGGACATGGCAAATAACTAATTACACCATCCAGAAGCGGCTGTACCCCCTGTACCAGTAACAGAAGATTAAACACATGAGATAGAAGGTAACCATACAAATGAGTGATAAGCATTGAGAAATCTTGAATGTTCAAGTTTGAATCATATTCATATATTAATGTTTGGGCATACTGGCGTTTAAGCATACAAGAGATTATTTGAGGGTTTGAGAATTGGGACTTGAGAGCAAGTTGCTTTCATAGATGCATTGATGATAAAAAGATTCATGATTTAGACATTTACACAATCAATACCAAGTATCAACTTAAGAAAGCATAAAGAGTATTATTTGTCACATATTAAGAGGGCACTACAAGCAATATTTCACTTTAGTTGGAAGTGATAAATGCTAGCAAGGAATATTAACAAATGCACACAAACAAAAATCCATCACAGAACTTCTGGACAAACCCATCATAGAGAAAAAATAGTCCTAGCTTTCATAAGAGAAATAGATAGGAGATAAAAGAAATTACGGAGAGGAGGAAGATGTGGAAACATATGTAAAAAATCTCCACTTCAAGGGAACGAAAAAACTTATATAACAGTACCTAATTTTAAAAATAGAAATATTATAGATAGATAAATTTTATTGTAATCAGATTTTTTTATTGTTATTTATTAAGTCATAAAGTAAATAGAATATAAGGTAGGCCTTGGTCCAAATGATCAGACCCAAAAACCCCAGTTAGGCATGACATTTATGATTGGTCATGGATCCACATTCAGCCATTATGATAGTTGTGCATATCACTAGTTTGCAGACAAGACAATAGATAAATTTTGTTGTAATCAGAATTTTTTCATTATTATTTATTAAGTCATAAAGTAAATAGAATATAAGGTAGGCCTTGGTCCCAAATGTTACCAGACCCAAAAACCCCAGTTAGGCATGACATTTATGATTGGTCATGGATCCACATTCAGCCATCATAATAGTGGTGCATGTCACTAGTTTGCGGACATGACAGCCACAAATCAATTCAGGTTGCATTAGGAAGAGTTTATTTACAATTTATTTGGACTTACCTTATACACACTTGTGCAGATGTTAGGGAGAGCCTATGAAAATAGCTTATAAATCATCATATTTCATAAGTTTACAGCATATTTCAATAAGCTCTCCAGAACAGTTTGTGAAAACAACTTACAACTGATATGAAAATAGTTTTACAATTTTACTCAATTTTCTTTTCAATTATAGAAACAGCTTATACATAACTACTTATATGATAAGCACTTAATTCCAAAAAGGCCCTCAATTACTATAAGGAGTATATTTTACTCCACGCTTCAGTTTTACTAAGATAGTATAGTTGCTTCTCACCCCCTCTGTTTTAAGGATTAGCTGTTTCACATTAGTCTTTAGTTACATGTAGATAGTTAACTGGAGTTTTGTTATCCTAACCATAGTTAGGTTTGTCAGCTTTGGTTAGATTCCAGCTTCCTCTGGAAGCTTCCCTTGACACTGGATATATATAGCCATTCTGTACAGTATTCCTTTTTGGGAAATACAATAAAAATATTCTCCTTCTCTCTCCTTTTCTCTTTTTCACGGTTGTCTTTCTTTCTCAGTATACGTCATTTTAGTTTTCCAACAATTACCAAAGTAACATCTTAAAAAGACCCAAACTAAATTACACCATAATCATAACATCAAGTCAAAACTATGGAAAAAAATAACATTGCATCAACCAGGTAAAGGGGAGGAATAAAGAAGGCAGTCAGTCAGCAACATACAAATAAATTGAAAGTAATTCAATGGTTACCTTATTTTTGAAAGCACTACCCATGAATACTGGTATAAATTTCTGTGCTATGGTAGCTCTACGAATTGCTTCCTACACAAAATAATAGTTAACAACAATAAATTGAAATTATTCTACAAATATATATATATATATATATATATATATATATAATATGTAGAATAAAAAATAAATTAAATGATAAGTTTAAAATTTTATAATGTGTAACAAAAATATTAAATGATAATTTCTTGAACAATTATACAATGATTTATTTATAATTAATTCAAAAATAAATATTTTTATTTTATAATAATTACATTATCTATTTTGACTTTTGAGAGTTATATGTTAAAGGACAAAATATGTAAGATGAATGTAGCTGCATATCTCAGCTAGGGTGAAATTTGTTTCCGAAAATATGAGTCAACTTCTATGCATTCTACTTGACTCAATTTTTGCCAAATAAATTCGAATGGTAAATAATTTATCCAAGCTACCTACTACTTCAATAATTCTATCTGATCTACATATCTAATTTAACGATGAGATCAACTGTATGACTTTCCTCCTCAACATATTCACAAAACCAAGGGGCCTTATTTTGGGTTTACTTAATTTAACTTTTATATATCTATTCAAAACTAATATCTAACAACACTATTGATATAATAATTTGTTGAGGAAAAATTGATTTATTTATTAATCAACTAATATATGTATATATAATTATATATATATATGATATATATATATATATATATATATATATATATATATATAGAGAGAGAGAGAGAGAGATAGATAGATAGATAGATAATTATATAGATAGATGAAGAGAGCGAGAAGAGTAAGTTGAAAAGAGTTACTCTTCATCCTTTATTTTTTTCTTAATCTAATAGTCATAAATAAGTTATTCATTAGAAACATTAGGTTAAGAAAAAATAAAGGGTAAGGATGGGGCGTAACTCTCTCAAACTTACTATTGAAATAAGTAGATCCCTCCCCATACATGTGAAGTAGGATCCGTTGGTGTCAGATGTAAAACTTGTTAACTTTCACATTTCAATAACTTTATATATAAATTAAATTTAACCGATCTAACCATTAAATTGAAATATTATCTTCATGATTATGTATATCAACATCAAGTTTAATACAATTTGAACTTTTCAAGATACACTATCTAATAACTAATATTCACATTTACTTTTAATACAATATTATATGTTAAAATAAAGTGATTCGATGAACTACCAAGTAATTTTAGAACTGCATGAAATTTTATGTATGTGATCTAATTAATATGAATATCAAATTAAACAATTGGATAGGTTAAATTTAATTTATATAGAAAATTATTCAAAGGTGTAATTAACAAGTTTTACCGCTAGTGTGAACAAATCCTTGCCCGATATGTATGTATATATACACACATACACACACCCTTTGTAATTGAATATTATATGATTAAAATATATATATCAAATATCAAAATAAATAAATTTATAATAATTACAAAATCAAAATATTATTACTACATTTATTTTGGTATTTAATTTAATTTTGAAACTAATTATTAAATACATCAGTTTATAGTTATTTCAGAAATTACATATATGTATAGATAAGTAATCAAAATATTTATAAATACACAGTTAAAAAAAAACATAAATATTCTTCTTTACGATATAAATTTATATATTTATTGTTCAATTTATTTTTTTATCTTACATGTTTATAGATATCCTAGCGAAAAATTAAGGATGTTACACTTCATACATCAATATGTAAAAATATGTTAGAACTAAATGTAAGCTTTAAGGACATATATAATGAGATGTATTGGTTGTTATGGACTTGGGCAATTAGTGCTAACTAGTATTTATCTGTGCATTGCATGAGTTAGAACTATATTATACAATTAAATAAATGACTATAACGTACAAAAAACAAATTGTGATAAATTAACAAAAATTGCATAAAATTTTATATTTTTATTTGTATAGTAACATTTTTTCTTGAAAAACTATTTTTATGAGATTAAAAAATTAATTAATTGAATATTACAATTAAAATAAAAAACAAAAAAAAAACTCTTAAAAGAATTAATCTAAAAAAATAAGAATATATTTATTATTAATTTTAAAAAGAGGTTGAGTAAAATGAAAGAGATAAATATTAAAGGAAGTTGAGAAAAAACAAGATAAAAATTATTCACAATAAAAACAACATTTAAGATGCGAAAATAATAGTTCTAGTTGCAATAGAAAAGAATGTAATTCAACACTTCACCAAAAGAGAGTATTCCAATAAGATTAAATGCGAGAGAAAGTGGGAAGATTGGAGCATTCTAACCACAAGTAGCTTTTCTAATTTATGTATAGGGAGTGATTAGCTCTTACTCAGGTATGTGTACTAAACTACTAGTCAGAGATAGTTTTCAGTCAGTTCTCAGACCCTTTTCTAATTTATATATATATATAGAGTGATTAGCTCTTACTCGGGTATGTGTACTAACTACTAGTCAAAGATAGTTTTCAATCAGTTCTCAAACCCTTTTCAAATTATATATGATATCAATGGCTTGATGATCTTTTGCACTACTGTGCCATGCACCTATGACCACACTACCACCACCGGGTAACCCTTCATCAGCAATAAAACTTATAAACTGACCCAAACTCAAATGAACTTTTTAGCTCCATCTGTTTAATCAGCAAGTTAAATGAGTTTGACCAAGAGTCCTGCAGGTAGCCCGCAAATACCTTATTTTATAGAAATAATATTTAATTACTTTAATAAAATTCTATGTAAAATAAAAATAGAACTTTAGAATAGAAACTATATATATATATATATATATATATATATATATTGCCTAATAGAAATTAAATAAAGATGATCTTTGTTTTGAGTTTATTTCTTTTATTTTAGTCAATTATTTTTTTTTTATCACTCTCAAAATAGGTACCATACTTAATTTATTTCTTTACAATTATTTTTTAAATGAATTGAAAATCAGATAAATTTTTATATTTTTATAATTTAATTTTCAGTTTTTACTTTGCGGATGCAGGCTGGCCTCTTTAACCCACAGATTTTGTGGTGCGGTTGTGGGCTCGAAAAAATAGAGCCTGTTTAAGTTGAGGGTTTTACAGGTGCGGGCTTACCCATATGCCCAGCTCTAGGCGCAGCCAATTACTCCTTTTGGGCCCTGTTGTAGAGTTACGGTTTGAAGAGTACCGTCGTCATGATCACCTTGTCAAACAAGCCAAATATAGACCAATTGCGGACCAAGATAGATGGAAACAATTGATGCCTCGTTCTGCAGCATCATATGGTTTGCCATAAAACTTCAGTCCTATATTGCTCTTTCAGGGCATGCTTTGTGTTTAAGGCAAGACAAAAAAAAAGTGTAATTCAATATGTCTCATATGCACATCCCTGTTTCTAGCCTGACCTAATACAAGGACATGAAGGCTTGTCTAAGTAAATGATAGAAACCTAGGGAGAACCACACTCAAAAAGCTAGCCATTGTAGTTGGAGGGCCCAGGGCTTTATAAACCCCGTCGCAGAATCACATACTTCCAACGTGGAACTCAAGTCTCAGCTCCCAAAACTTAGTCCACAATTGGATTCTCTCTACAGCCTTTTATTTTCATAAAGACAATCCTGTTTCAAAGCAACTATCACACATCTCCAACCAACAAGTGTTTTTTCCACCATTTGAACCCATTGACATGCCTACACTGGTCTTGGTCCAGAAACCACAGGGGACAGGGATGAAGCTGTGGTGGAAACCTTTCCTGTCCATAACACACATGTTACAAGAGATTTGGCCACCCTAAGGGCTAATACAGAACCAAGGCCAACCAAAAATTTAATGATCTAATTCATTTTTTATTAGGTTGCCCATCTGCCTCTAGTTATAAAGAATATCTCCAACAAAAAGCAGCCATGCAGTTCACTACACCTATCACTTTGGTAGCTCATATTAATAACCTGTTATTTATTTTCCACACTTCTCTTACATCTTAGATTCTAGACTAGGGGCTTTTGATCATATGTTTGATGATAAATCCTTTTCCTCCCATCTAGACTAGGGCTTCTACTCACTTTAGCCAATGATTCACAAACCGAAGTCCAAGGAATTAGTCAAGCCAACCCCCTTCCCATACTTTCTTTAAAATTTAAATTATGTATTTCTGTGCTTAGTTATCCTTTAGATTTGATCTCCATAAGCAGACACACTCTTATCATCAATGATCAACATTGATTATAAATATTCAACATGGTCTCTTGTAGCACTTGTCTGACTGGTTACTGGATATTATGGCCATGACAGATTAGGAAGCCTTCTTCCGTGCAACAACATGCAAGTATGCTCCTGTGGTAGATGAGATCTGGAGATATCCCAGTTTTCTGGAAACATACAAGAGAAGAGAGGAATTGCATAATCTTCCAGATGTTGCTAAATATTCATGGGTCGGGTATAACTACTATTTCATTTTTACTATTTTGTCTTGTTAAGTATTTAGTGGTGTTGCCTTGTATATTTCATTGCACTTGAGCTGATGTCATTATTTACAACGTAATATTTTGTCAACATAATGGTTATTTTGTGTCAGTTTTTACTAAATTTTGGAACCAGAGTTGTGTTTAGAAAAGTCCTCTAAATGCTGGACTGACATAAACTATAAAGATATTGTTGCAAAACTCCCAACTATTGCAAGCTTATGAGTCCTACTTTCTTGATCATCATGTGGCTGGAGAAATTTGATTCTGATTACTATCCAGAATTATGTGACTTATATCATAATTTTTTTCCTAGTTTTCAACTACTCATGGCATCTGAACTTATTTATTGTTTTGTATCTCTTTTAACCTTAAAATGATTTTGTGTGGACATTAAGTTGAATGTTTATGATCAATGTCATACATCTAAATAATTGTTAGCTACACACCTCAAGATCTGCAGGTGATATGGTCTCATCACCAAGAAAAGCTTCAGCAAGTTTATCATCAACCTCTGACACAGTTTCTATGAGTTCACGTCTTTTTTCTGCCACCAAGGCTTCGATATCTGCAGGCACTTCTTCAGTGACAACATTTTCACTGTAAAAGGCAACAATAGAGTAGTCAAAGAATAATGCCAGAGGAAATTTAGTCTTTGTTACAAGCAAGTCAGAAATTTTTGAGACATACCCACTTGAACCATGAAAATAGTAAGCCTTTAACTGCACAAGATCAACAAGTCCCTTAAAATCATCTTCCAAGCCTATTGGAACTTGCACTGCAGCACTATGATGACGAAGCTTAGATCTAGCCTGAAAAAAACAATCATAATGGTCTCAAAATGGAAACAATTTTAATTCAAAAATAAGGCTGGGAGAGAATTTTAAAATCCACAGGTTTAATATAAATAAATACTAGAGGTTACTAAATCCTAAAAAAAAATTTATAGTTTATGGCTTGCATAATGCAAAATCATAATAAGGTAGGATATGTGAAAACTGAATCATATATGGTTTTTAATCATGACCAGTTTTTCATAAAAAAAAAAAAAAAAAAAAAAAAAAAAAAAAAAAAAAAAAACAGATTTCAAAGAAATTCAAAATTGTGCAAATGGCAAACATATAAAATTGTTGTCTAGATTGACGTCCATAAATCTCAAATGCACCTGATTTAACACTTTCCATGGATCTGCTCCCATCCGATCAAGCTTGTTGATAAATGCAAGTCTTGGAACCTCATATCTTCTCATTTGTCGATCGACAGTAATAGACTGACTTTGCACCCCACCAACACTACAAAGAACTAGAATGGCACCATCAAGGACACGCAAAGCCCTCTCAACCTCAATTGTAAAATCAACGTGACCAGGTGTGTCAATGATGTTAATCTGCAACAACATATTTCCCAGGATGTTATATATAAATATATGTTACAAATAAAAAAGGAAGACAAAAAACATTTTCTGAAACGACTAGAAAAATATATTAGTTCACCTTCCAGTCAAACTACAAGTAAGAAAAACAAGTATTCTGCAATCTGTCAACATTTCTGATTGACTTCAAGAGACAATTTGTTTTGCTTTAGCACAGTTGTTTAGTTTTTACCCCACCCATTCCAGTTATGCAGAGACAAGTGACTCTTGAATCTTTTAACCTTTCTCTTCGATAATCAATCAATAATAATGATAATAATAACTTCAAAATCCACCCTAAAAAACAGGGAGGCACTCATCATTCAAACCCCCGTCATTCTTCCTTCATTCCTATTATTACTTCCAAACTTCAGCATCAACATCTCAAAATTCAGTTCAATTTGATAACTAATCATAATTAACACTGATAATAACAATAGGAACAGCAGCAACACTTAAAGCTCAACTCTACCATTATTTTTCTTGATTCCAATTAGCTCAAAATTCAATTAAATTGAACTCAACTACCATCACAAATTCTTTCAACTCTTCCAATTCTATTGCACTTTGAAAAAGAAAAATAGAAACTTTAATTTTTAAGTATTGTTTTTACAATGTTAATGATTAGAAAATATAAGCATGACTTTTAAAATAGTTATTATATAAGTCAACATTACCATACAATCTGCGATCATTTGAAAGTCTAAAACTTTCAAACTATCAGTGCATTCTGATCAAATTAATAAGTAAATAAAAACACACTTCCATTCAACAAACAATAACATTGATTTATAGCAACAGTGAAAAGGACAATTCTATAGCTGCCTGTTTAGCTTAACTTCTCTATAAGCACTTTAAGGAGAAAAAAGTAATAGGCAAAATGAAATATGCTTCTTCATAAGCTAAAATTAGCTTATACATGAGCTAATATATAAAAACTGTCTCACATTAATTAGCTTTTAAAACTAAATTTTATCCTATGCATAAGCTCATTTTAGCATATGCAGATGCTTATTTTATTTTCCCTTCCTTTGCCTTTCCCCTCCTATAAGTGCTTACATAGAAGTTTACCAAATCAGACTTTACTAACTTATAGACCTGAATCCTGATTTCTATATCTTCGAAACCTCACTAAGACCACCTCAAATTTCAATTCAATTAGAACTCAAAACCTCACTACCAAACCACCACCTCAAAATTCAATTCAATTCAATTGAATTAGAACTCAAGCAACACCACAAACTCTCCCAACCCTATTTGACTAGTTCAATTCAACAAACAGTGACATTGAGAGCAACAAATCCAAACCTTATAGTCCTTCCAAGAGCAATATGTGGCAGCAGACTGAATGGTGATTCCCTTTTCTCTTTCCAAGTCCATGGAATCCATCTTGGCGCCAACACCGTCCCTGCCCCTCACCTCGTGGATCTCATGGATCCGACCCGTGTAGTACAGAACCCGCTCCGTCAACGTCGTCTTCCCGGAGTCGATGTGCGCCGAGATCCCAATGTTGCGCAGCCGCGCCATCGACTCCTTCCACCATGGTTCCTTCTCCGCCGCTGCCGCCTTCGCGCGCGCCGCGTTCCCGCCTGTTAGGTGCCGGAGATGGAAGGCGCCGCCGATGAGGGACGACGCCGGCGACCGAGACGAAGCAGAGGAACAGAGCAAGTAGAGGAGGCGCGGGGCGGAGGAGCGGGAAACGCGTGCCATGGCGGGTGGAGGTTTCTGCCTTGTGGCTCTTCGGGGTTTTGACTATGGAAATGAAACTAAAACCCTAGTCCTATTGGAACGGGTTTCCAATACGGAACATGAATCAGGTTCAAGGGTTTAAAATATAAATGTTTTTAACAGTAAACCACATTATTATTATTATTATTATTATTATTATTATTATTATTATTATTATTATTATTATTATAATCATTGTTGTTATTATTATTGTTGTTATTGTTATATTAAGAATTTTAAATAAAAATAAAAAATATATCAAGTGTGCAAATGACATTTTTATTATCATATCTTCACATTTAAGAAAATAAATTATTTTATAAAATTATTTAAAATATAGATTAAAACTAATTAGGATGATGGATGATATATTACTCTCATTAAGTATAAAGTAAAAACAAATTATGTCATCTTAAATTTTAAGTTTAAGAATTATCTTTATAGTTATTTTATTAAAGATAACATTAAAATCTTAGTTGCTTCGAGTCAAGAGACTACAATGTCAATATCATAATTGCAATGAGAAATACTTATAATAGTTTTTACAATAATTTCTTATAATGGTTATCTAATATAAATATTATTTTTAATTTTATACATGTATACCTTATTGATATATGTGTGTCAATAATTATGAGAAGCGATCATTAATTATCTTATATAATAGTTTTTGTCTATTATTATTGTTCTTATTCATAATAATACTCGGCTATAAATATTTAAGAATAATGTTCTATTATTTGATGAGTCTCGTGATCAAATTATATTTATTTATTATTGAACATACTAAACTATCTTATTTATCTTATGTTAGTTATTTGCAATAAATAACATAGTAACCAAAAGTCTTTATATAAGAGTAAAGTATCACTACTTTAATTCTTAACTATATAAGATGATGTCATATTAGTTCTGAACATTTAAAAAATAATAAATAAGTTCTTCATTTTCATTATGATCCTTAACTTTTATAACTTCTCATTTTAATCTTTGAATATACAAATTTGTTATTATTGTAATTTTTATAATTTATTGTGTCAAATTCTTGAATAGGTAGCACTCGTTAGACAATACTTAGTAAAAATATAAAGTATAATTAGACATAGAACACATATTCACTACTTGTTTAAAAAAGTGATATGTTTTGAAAGACTTTATATATGACATATTTAAAATACCAGTGTACATATTATTTTAAAAATATAAATTACAAAATAAAATAGTATACATTTGTTTTACTAAAAGGTGTTATAGGCAAGGAGTGATATACATCATTCTTTAAAACATGTATATTAGGTTTTCAAGGTACAATAATTTTTCATATAAACAATGTATTAGGTTCTTAAGGTACAATGTTTATTTTAAATAAATGGTACGTATGGTTTATTAATGTGACTCTTCCACTCCTTTAACACATGATCATTCTTTCTCAATATCTTTTCTCTCTTATTCCTTATGTGATGGAGTACCATCTCCAAAATCTCAACAAACTTTTCAACCTTACTTTTTAATAAATTAAGCTTCTAATAAAATTCGATATGTTTTAACTATCTGACCAGGTTTAGTATTCGGAGCATAACTTGGGCTACACAACTCCAATTTAGCTGTTCTTGATGTCTTTGTAAAGCTAACTTACAGGGCTACAAAAGCTATGAAGACACAAAAGCCTAGTTCTAGCTGCATCTAGGAGGAAATTGGGCTTGAAAGTAACATTTGGATACAACCAGGATGTTCCAGCGGGCTGCTAACCAGGTTCAGTATTTTGAGCATAATGTGGGCTACAAAACTCCAATCAATTTCGTCTTGGTGGTATTTTAAAGCTGACTTAAAGGGCTACAAAAGCTATGAAGACACTAAAGCCCAGTTCGGATTAAATCTATGAGGAAATGGAGCTTGAAGTTAACGTTGAAATGCTACCAGGATTTTCCAGCGAGTTGTTTAATTGTTTAGGCCTATTAGTTTCTTTCAATTATGTATTTGTTTTAAGACTTGGATTTGGACCTTGTAATTGTGAAGTTTGCTCAGCTTAGGGTGTCTCTCATCTCACCATTGATCACTCATTTCATCCTAGGGTGGAGAACATTTCAGATTTCTAACCTTAGGCCCATTGCACTTTCATTTAAGTTGGTCAACATTTCTATTGTACTCACTTTGGTCATTTATGAAAAGAGAATTTCTAAGAATAAAGTCTTGAGAAAAGGAGAGAGCTCTCCTAGAGTTTCTTCAAAGAACCTTGAATCTTATCATGGATCAATGATCCAAGTGGCGATTCTTCTACCTAGCTTATTGAACTCTTGTTCATGGCGCTACCACATTCTTAATCTCCCTTCCATTTTTGATTTCTTCTCCCTTTTGGTTCCAAACCGTGAGATATCATCCCTTTCATAGTTATTTCTGCAAGCTTGTTCATCATCTTGAGTGAGGATCATTTGGTGAATGAAGATTGGGCACCCCTTTTGTTAATCCTTGAAGATCCATCACAAGTTCCTTCATGGGTTTGCATCAAATTTGGTATCAAGAGCTTGTTCTTCACCTAGTTGTTCTTCACTTGTGGTATTGAGTCTAGCTCCTATCTTTTTTATTTTAATTTTTGATTCAATTGAATTTTTATTTGAGTTTTGTTGTGTGTCTTGGTTGTCCAATACATAGATGAGATGTTCTGACGTCCAATACATATTTTGAGTCTCCTTGCTGGAATTTTAATTCCCTGCATCTTATGTGGCTTGATTAGTGCTTATATTTGTTATTACTATATGCATTGCTCATTATAAGTTCAAGTTACCACTACTATGCATTATCTTGTTTGTTAGCAAAGTTTGACTTGACTTGCTTGAGTAATTGAGCTTATACTTGGACTATCCAGCAAAGAATAGCCATGAGAAAAATATAGAAAAACAAAAGAAAAGAAAAGAGCAAGAGAAAATATTTAAAGAAAAGAGTCAAAGAAAAATTCAAGAAAAGAAAACACAAGAAAAGAAGATTGAAGAAAAATTAGAGTGAAAATTAAGTAGCTCTTGTAGTAGAAAATTTTTGGGAAAAATTGAGTGCAGTACCTTGGTAAATTGGGTCATTAAACACCCACAAATTTAGTGTCCAAGCTCAATTTAGGCATCATTACTCATTAGGCTCAAGCATCATATTACAAATTGTGTCAAATTTGCTAATAGCATGATATTTGAACTTGTAGTGTGCTTTGCATGTGCCTAGACATATTTGCCTTGTTTTTTCCCTGTTTTTGGACCCATATTTGTGGCTGCCCTACACCTTAATTTGAGCTTATTTCGTGCATAAAGATCACCCAAACCATTCCCCAAAATTTCAAGTCATTTTGAGCCAATTTTCAAGCCTAACTTCCAGCTTAGTGACAGTTTTGTTGTTGTTGTGGTAGTTTCGGGTTTGCAGTTGGTTCAAGGGGTTAAACGTTGATTTATTGAATTCTGGGCATTTGGTCATTCAATATACATATAGATAAGCTCAATTGGAAAGTTTCATAATTTTCCAAGCTCATTTGCTATGCTAAAAAAATTTCACAAGTTTGGGCAGAATTGGTGACGGTTCAGCCAATTTTTTCAGCAAAATTGCATTTGATTTCTTCTATTCTTTGAGTTTTTGTTTCAAAAGATTTTTGCAGTTTTTAAATACTAGTTTTCCTCCATTATTAGTGCAGTAAATATATTAGCCATTGTCTTGATCATTACTTTCCTTTTTGAGTAGCTAATTGTTCATTGAGTCCTATTTTGTTGCTTGTCTTTTGGCTTCCTAGTAGTTTTGTCTTGAGTATTTGTCTCCTTTGAATTTCCTTAAGCTTGTAGTTGAATTGTTCCTCTTTCACTTGGGCTATTTGGACATTGATAATTGATAGAGGTTTCTCAAGAAACTCTAAGGAGATTGAGAGGAAAAAGGCAAGTGTGAACATTATAGAAAAAGCCTTCTAAAAAGTGATACAAGAGTGTTGAATGAAACACTTAGTTGAGTGGTGATGTTTATTTGCTTTATATTTTTCTTGTATACTAATCCTTTTTCTTTGCAGCCATGGGAGATATTTCCCCAAATATAGAAGATCAAATACTTCTTAGTGATGTTAGATTTTTTAAATGCTTTATGGAGACATTGAATGAGTTGAGAAGGGAAAATGTTAGGCGGTTGAGGGAAGAGGAGAGTAAGAGGGAGGACCTTGAGAGGAGACTAAGGGAAGAACATAAGAGAAAAAATGAGAGAAGAGGAAATCAAGAGAGGTATCCTAGTTCATATAAAAGAAGTGATAGAGATTACTATGAATTTAGGAAGGAATATAGAGATAGCAAAGAGAGAAGGATTAGAGAAGAGTATGAGAGAAAAGAAACTAAGTATAAGAGGAGAGAAAAAGAGTTGAAAGAAAAAGATTTGAGAGAAAAGAAGCTAAAAGAGAAAGAATTGAGAGAAAAAGAATTGAGGGAAAAAGAAATTAAGGAAATAGAGTTGATGAAAAAACAAATGAAGGAGAAAAATGATTCTTTACTTGATTGTGCTAACCCTTCATTTGAAACTCTTGATTCTTATTTTGACAATATTGTAGGTATGGTTCCAAAGGATGACTATGAAGAGGATATTGACAATCTCTTGTATGAAGATGTAGAAAGAAAGACACTTAAAGACCTTTGTGAAATTTCTTATGACTATCTTGATAAAAATTCTTTTGTTTTGGTGCCTAGTGAAGAGTTATGCATAAGTGAGCCTTGGAACAAACACTATGAAGAGAAGGAAATACCTATAGAGTTTGAGTTCCCCTTTGAGGAAAAATCTTTATCACTCACTATTCCTCTCTCTTGTAATAAAAATGATATTCCATACCCTACACTAGAATCTTATGACATTGAACCTTGGAAAATTCTTGAATTTAGAAGTGTGGAATTTTTAATTGTGCCTACTAACTATTATTTTCATGATATTGATTGTTCATATAGGTTGATGGAAGAATTTAAGAAGGAGGGCAAATTACAAACTTCCACATCTTTTGAAAGACCAAAGGCACCTTGTGAGAGAGATAAGAGTTTCACTCTCAAGAAGTATTGTGTTCTAGGACCAAGTGAGAAGTTATGCATAAAGGAACCATGGAGTCACTTGGGAAGAGGGAAAGGAGTACTTGAAGATTATACATTATCAAAAAGGGAGACTTTCTTGCCTTTTACTTCCCATATTAATTCTAATTTGCACAACACTTTTTGTGACACAATAGAATCTCATGGCATTATACCTTGGAAAATATTTGAGAATACTAAGTTGGGATTCTTAATTGAGCCTACTAATGGTTCTCTTTTTGATGTTGAATATCCTTTTAGGTGGAAGAATGAATTTAAGAAAGATGGAACATCACAAGCTTCTACACCTAAAAGAAGTATCTTAAAGAAGAATTTCAACAAAGTGGAGTACACATGGATTAAAGAACTAGTATCTATACATTTAAAGGAGGAATTAGAGACTCCTTGGAGTTTGGGTTTTATCATAGAAAATCATTTGCATTCTTCCTTACATTCTCTACATTGTGTTAATGATATTAGTAGACAAAGCATGTTGTTATTAAATGTTAAACTTGATAGAGTTTGCTTGATCTTTGATTCGGGTGGATTATTTTTATTGTAAGTAAGAACCTAAGGCCACTAGAGGACAAGTTGGCCACAAAAAGGAGGGTTTGATGGAGGACCATCTCCAAAAGCTCAACAAACTCTTCAACCTTACTTTTTAATAAATTAAGCTTCTAATAAAATTCGCTATGTTTTTAATTGTCTGACCAGGTTTAGTATTCGGAGCATAACTTGGGCTACACAACTCAAATTTAGCTGTTCTTGATGTCTTTGTAAAGCAAACTTGCAGGGCTACAAAAGCTATGAAGACACAAAAGCCCAGTTCTAGTTGCATCTAGGAGGAAATTGGGCTTGAAAGTAACGTTTGGATACTGCCAGGATGTTCCAACGGGCTGCTAACCAGGTTCAGTATTTTGAGCATAATGTGGGCTACAAAAGCTGACTTAAAGGGCTACAAAAGCTATGAAGACACCAAAGCCCAGTTCGGATTGAATCTAGGAGGAAATAGAGCTTAAAGTTAACGTTGGAATGCTACCAGGATTTTCCAGCAAGTTGTTTAATTGTTTAGGCCTATTAGTTTCTTTCAATTATGTATTTGTTTTAAGACTTGGATTCAGGCCTTGTAATTGTGAAGTGTGCTCAGCCTAGGGTGTCTATCATCTCACCATTGATCACTCATTTCATCCTAGGGTGGAGAACATTTCAGATTTCTAACCTTAGGCCCATTGCATTTTTATTTAAGTTGGTCAACATTTCTATTGTACTCACTTTGGTCATTTATGAAAAGAGAATTTCTAAGACTAAAGTCTTGAGAAAAGGAGAGATCTCTCCTAGGGTTTCTTCAAAGAACCTTGAATCTTATCATGGATCCATGATCCAAGTGGCGATTCTTCTACCTAGCTTATTGAACTCTTGTTCATGGCACTACCACATTCTTAATCTCTCTTTCATTTTTGATTTCTTCTTCCTTTTGGTTCCAAACCGTGAGATATCATCCCTTTCATAGTTATTTCCACAAGCTTGTTCATCATCTTGAGTGAGGATCACTTGGTGAATGAAGATTGGGCACCCCTTTTGCTAATCCTTGAAAAGCCATCACAAGTTCCTTCATGGGTTTGCATCATTATGACACTTCCACTCTATCGCACTTGAAACCCTTCCTCCATTGACACTCACATAAACCTTTGTTACATCTTGGTTAGTTTCATCATTGTTCTAGTTTGGTTGTTGCTGGTTTAATTGTTGTTGTATATGATTGCATAAAATTTGGTTGTTGTTGGTTTGGCATTAGAGGTGAGCACCTTAAGCTTGGTTACATTAGGTTTATGATATGCCAAATTATTTTGTTTTTAACATCAAATTTGGTTATTACATTTTGAACTAATTGATCATAATAAAATGTGATATATGAAATTATTTTGTTTGTGACGATAAATTATGGGAAGGTAGAGGTTATTCTTGTCATGCAAAGTTGAATGTCAAAACTTAGATAAAGTTATAAGAACATTGATGCAACTAGATAGGTAATGTAATTAAAAGTAGATTTCATATACACCTAGTTTATGATATATGAAAGTAAAATTATTTCTATTAAACTTATTACATTAATTGTCTTACTATAACATTAATTACTAATTTGTAGAAGTTAAAACTTCATTTGAAGTTGTCAATTACGAAATTGTGAAGTAACCAAGAATTTAAAGATACAATTTTATAGCTCTTTCTATTTGGCTACGCTTTCATGTGAAAAATTATATGTGATCCTGTTTTCAATGCTTTTATCTAGAGTCGAAAGATCATAGGAGTAAACAAAGTATTATTCCCTTTAGCAAATAATTGATGTATAAAAGAAATAATTAATGATTGTTCAATAAAATATTACTGGTTGTGTTGTTTAATAATTAATTGCATTGGCTCTATTACTTTTGTGTTTGATAAAAGAAAATAATTATTATTGAGAGATAATTATCACAATTTTTATAATTGATAAATTATTGATATAAATTTTATTTTTTTTACATTTACCAATTGGTGTGTTTACACTATTAAAGAAATCTTTATAGGTTAGTCTCCCTCTTTTCTAATTATGGCTTATCTTCACTATGAGTGTTTGTTTTATCTTTGTATTATAACTATTTCATCAAGTTAATGATTAGTTATATTTTTTGTCTTTGTTGTAACATCCTTGAATTTTGACCACCGAGAAAAAAAGTGTTTTATGTTCGTTTGTGTTTGTTTGATTGTGTTATGTTGTGTAGTTCCTATTAAACTAATTTATCTGATTTGTGAAATTTAATTTATATTATATATCATAAATTTAATTATAATTAATTAGTTTAAATTCTTCTTCTACACTAAAAATTGATTTAATAATAAATTTGGATAATTATAATGTGAATTATAATTATTTAAATTGAGAATATTTTAAATATTCTTTTAATTAAATTAATATCCTTTCAAAGTTGCCAAAATTGCTTGATTGATTTGAGGTGTCATTAGTATTTAATCGAAGTATCCTTTATTTAAATTTTGAACTGAGAATTAGATCCTTAAAAAACTCTAACTTAATTAATTTAGTCCTAAACCAAATTAAAGAGGAAGTTACCTTTTTGCCCTTGTGGTAATTTACATTGGTAGCCAAACGTAGGGAACAAAATATCTCTTTTCTCATATGTTCTATGTACTCTTTTTTTTCATTTTGCATTCATCTCCTTTCTTTCTTTAAGCACTCAAACAAGGAGAGACCAAGAGGGTTACTAAGAGCTTAAGAATCCATCCTCATCATCGTCACCAACACTGTGAACTATGAACACCGTGAGCTTTGAACACCGTGAGCTTTGGGAAGAGTATTGTTGTTGCAAGCTTTGTCTCCTTCCTTTGTTTCTTCACCAACTTAATGTTTTGGCAAGGTAAGGGGGTTTCTCCACTTTCGAATTTTTTGTTGTGAGTGACCATGCATATAAGTGTCCCACGGGGCTCATGTATGCATGTCATGATGATGGGTGTGAGTGGATATTTTGGAAATTGCAATAAGAGTTGATTATGAACAAAAAGAGTTTTCTTGATAGATAGGTGTGGTAAGGATGCTTACATTGTAAAGGAAACCCTACCGAAGAGAGGAGAGACCCACATGTTGGGTGGTTCTCTTGCAATGGGAGTGCTCACAATAGATTAAAAATGTGTTTTAGGCACCCTTGAGCGATTAGCAATTGAAGGATGATGTTTGTTTCTATGGACGATGAATGAAATCGAGCCAATTAAGAGAAATTGAATGGAAATCAACTTGTTTGGGTCAAATTCACCATTCTTAGACATTATAGTAACAAAGTTTTGAAATTGAACGCCTTGAGGTTAAATTGCTTAAGGAACTAAGGTTTAATTAGTGTCCTATTTTTGACACGATCAATGTTGAGTGCAATTTCAGTTTTGATACAATGCATATATGGTTTATGCATGATGTGGTTATTTTGATGTTGTGTGTATGAGAAGTGTGTGTGGATTGTGTAAGTTGAGGGGCAACAAGAGTGAAAGGAACCAAGTGTTCATTATATCACTTACGTGCACAAATTTTCGTTTGTTTTTTAAATTTGTACTTTCATGCTTGTAGATTTTTAACTTATCAACCATGAGTTGATGGCATTAAACTTGGAGTGAGCAGGTCCCTTAGGGTTACCTTAAGGATTAGGATAAGCTTTGAGAGTTGTGGCAAGAGTTTGAGAAGTTTTAAGTTGTGTTTCAGTAGTTAGAAGTTTTTGTTTTGCAAGTCTCTCGCTCAAGCAAGAGCCTCTTGCTTAAGTGAGAGAGTGGCAGAAAGTAGTAGATAGCTTTTTCTCACTTAAATCAGAGCTTTTTGCTCAAGTGAGGGAAGGTCAGAGAAGTTGGTGGCTGTGAGTTTGAGTCTGGGTAGAAGAGATGCTCTAACCTTTAAGTTTATCTTTTTCTACTTTCGATCTATCTTTTGGGGAAGGTAAACTAGGTCATATCTTTTGTAATCTTTGAATGTAAACTTTTTTGGCATTTTTGTTGTTTTTACCAAACTCCTGTAACTGCTTGGATGTAAGTACTTACCATACTTTGTTTAAATACTACAATATGTAAATATTTACTTAAGTATATGTGTGCTTGTTCATTTATGTTTTCGTTAAGTTATCTCTTTGCATTAACATTTTCTGCAATCATCATTTTATTTTACGTTTTACATGCATCAAGTATCGTTTATAAAATACATGTTTAGCAATGAAACTCATGTTGCAAAAAGTTTTAAATTTCCCCTATTTTTGAGAATTTTAAAAATATAACTCGTCTTTAGTTTTACAAAAACAAGAGTAATTGCTAGCATGAATTTTGAGTATGACATTTACAACATCAAGAATCGCAGGAATTAAGAGTGAAAGATAAATGACATTTGGTCACGAGGAACGACTGAATATGTTCATATGTATAACTTTTGACTTAATGACATTTTAGAGATTTTTAATATTAGTATTATATATATATAATGTAATTATGTACTTTTGCTACCTAATTAGTTATTGTAGTAATACAATATGCTTTTATATATTAAGAATAATGTTTATCATGACAATATCTTTATTAGTAGTTTATTAGATTAATTGTATTTATACTTTTTTTTAGAGTACTTAGATGACAACTTATTTTTGCACAACTAGTTAGTTTCAAAATGAAAAGTAACATATTAAGATTAGATGTGAATAACTTAAATTATGTGCACATGTTTAGTTACTGAATAACTTTTATTGTATGTATGTAATTCGAAGTTATAAGAATGATTATGACAGATTTTAAAAAACATATATACACAACTATACATAATTCAACGTGGACATCACTTTAATTAATAAACATTATATGTATTCACAAAGAGATAATAGTTTTGCAATTAGAAAATTTTTATATATGCCTAAAAACATGGTATCACTATACTACAAGAAAGATAACAATATTTTTTGTTGGAAAATTTATAATAATATTGCGAAAACTAGTTTTTTAGCGAGAAAATTATTGTTGTAGTGGTTGCAATAACATCTATTGCTATAAGTTTGGTAGCAATACAAAATATCATTATCCCTTTTTAAGGCTTTGTAACAAAAAATTTCATTGTTATTATTTATGCTTATACAACATACATTTGGCTGTCACTACATATGATTTCTTAAAGAAATTGTGACAAATATTATTACTATGAAAATCTTTTTTTCTCAGCAATTATAGTTGTTTCAAAACAATAACTTTCTTAACAATTGTTACTATAGTGGTAAGATATGCTTCTTCAACAAATAAAGTGGTTGCAGTAAATTAATTTTTTCAATATTAGTTGTTATTATATCTTCCTTTTTCTTTATAATAAAAGTTGTAGTAATAAATTATCAATTTTTATTAACTTATATTATTTTAAATTTATAAACAAATTAATACATTTATTTCAATCGCTAGTGTAAAAGTCACTTTTAACGTCACCCATTTAACGACAATTGGTTATTTAATCGACGTCGTTTATAAATTAAGCACTTATAACATTGGGTATTGTTTAACCGCCATGAAAAAAGGTATCTAAAATCCCTAAATTCTTTCCATTTTTCTCTCCTTCGCGTTACACTCTCAATCTTCTTCTCTTATTGTAGTCTTCTTTCTTCTCTTCTCTTCTCTCTTCTGTTCTTTCTCTTCTCTTTCACTCTTCTTTCTTCTTTTCTATTCTCTCTTTCGTTTTCTCTTTTCTTATTTCTTCTGTTCTATTCTCTTCGCACTCTTCTTTTTCAATTTTCTTTCTTCTTTTTTGTTTCCATCTTCTCTCAAGGTCGTTGTTCTCTCGCGGTCTAGAGCTTTGCCTAGGTTAGTGCTTTGCCTCTATTTTATTTTTGAAGACATGCATGTTTTATTTCACCAAGGTTGGCGTTATTTCAGTTTTAGATTATTTGTCAAGGTTAGTGTTGTTGTTGTCACTTCGCCAAGGTTAGTGTTGTTGCTGTTACTTCACCAAGGTTAGTTGTTGTTACTTCGCCAATGTTAGTTGTCTTTGTTGATTATTTGATATTCTAAATAGGATGCGAAATTTCGTGTAGAGAGATTTCCTCTGTTGATTATTTGATTATTTGACTTTCAAACTCTCATCAGTAACTGATTATTTAAGTGAGTGTGCGTAGAATTTACTACACTAATTTGATGAAGAGAGATATTTCGTGGATTATGTTTTGAAACTGCTGCTAGAATTTGTCATTGGAATATGTCTTATAGGATTCTTGGTTCTCTTACTCTGTGGTTTAGATTTCCCTATTTTTTGTTTTCAACTGTGAATTTTCCTTTTTGTGAAGTTTATTTTACCATGTATTTACGTTTTGATTGCTTTTGATGGGTCCTACAATTTGATTTTGTATAGTGTTTATATTGTTTGGGTCTTTTTAGGTAAACATTTTCAAAAATGGGAAACTTAGATGGGATTGTTTTTTGTAATGTGTTTCAGCTTGTTGACATGCATACTTAGAATTATTGAGATGATTCTTAATTTCCCTTACACAAAATATAGTCATGACAGTAGTAGAAAAACAAATTTTTCATTCAACATTTTGATCATAACATTTGATAAGAAAAACATGCATTTAATATATGTTTGACCAATGTCATATAAGTAGAAATTTTAAGGACTCAAACTCAAATAAGCAAGAACGTGTCTATTGATAAGTGTTATATTATACATGTTTTTCTAGGTGTTTTCAGTCTATTTTCATCCATTTTTACTAGGTTTGGTTAGAGTTTAGATAAGAAAACAGTGAAAATATCATGTTTGTTTAATGTTAGTCCTTGATTTGGTGTTTTGTTAGTTTTATAGGTATTTCTTGTGTTTTTAAGTCATTTTAATCCCTTTTCTTGTTATGTGTAGGATCATTGAAGGAATGAAGAGGAGATAAGAGCAAGGAGTAGATTGAAGACAAGAATTGAAGATTGGAATGAAAACCCATGGACCTAAGATGAAGACTTGGAGTGCAAGCCATCAAGAAGAGGGGAAATTGAAGCCTAAGCCATGGGAGCGTAAGCATATGCGCCAGGATGCGCCAGGGCCAAGCCAGGGCCCAAATCTTCACCCATTTGCTGTCAGGATGCGCCAGGGCGCAAACTAGGGCCAAACCAGGCGCAAATCTTCACCCCTTTGCTGTCAGGATGCGCCAGGGCGCAAACCAGGGCCAAGCCAGGCGCAAATCACTCTTCTTTTGCTGTCAATTTGCGCCCAGGCGCAAAACATGCTTATGGGAGGCGCAAATCTTCATTCTTTTCTGCCAAATTGCGCTAGGGCGCAATTCAAGCTCAACCAGGGCGCAAATTCACCTTCCATTGCTGATAAGGTGCGCCCAGGCGCAAAACATGTTTATGGGGAGGCGCAAATCATCTTGTTTCTCTGGAGAGATGCGCCGCGGCGCAAAACTATATGAAGGGGGGCGCAAATATTGCAGTATAAATAGATCTTTGGGCGCGAAAATTGGGGTGAATCTTATTCTTCTTCTACACGCTATCTCTCGCGATTCTCTCTTCTCCTACCTCGTTCTTCTCCTCATCCTCCACCAAACCTCATCCTTCACCAAATCGAGAAGATCTCTGAAGCTTTGGAGCTTGTGGAAGCAAGATCCAAGCATTCATGGAGTCAATCTTGTGTTTGAATTCCTTTTCTCTTCTTCCATTTCTCATTTCCATGTTAGGCTAGATCTTTAGGTTAGGGATTGGGGATTTTGATTCTGTAACTCTTGTAAAGACTTCTTCATGTTAATTCAAGTGTAATTTCTTTCAATTGATTGATCTCTTCTTGCTAATTGCTAATTCTTGAGGTTAATTCATGAAATTCAAATAGATGATAGGAATATTGGTGTTTGAATTGGATTGAACTGTTCCTTAAGGATTCGTTTCTCGTTTCAATTATACAATTGGAAGATTGATAGTTGAATTAGGAGAGGAAGTAGATCACTATAGCTATGCATGAGTCTATGGATAGAACTTGTATGCTATGAGATGTTAGGAATTCATCTGTTTCGCTTCTTGAATTACTTTCTATCTTCATCTAAAGGATTAGAGATTATAGGAGCAATTCAAAGGGACTAAAGACCTAGGAATAGGAATAGTCTTCGGTATCACGAATTCTATCTCTAATTGATTGATTTCTGTTGAATTGACATAGGAAGTATTGTTACTTGAGGAAAGAATTAAATGAACCGTTTCCCTAACCTTCTTCATTATTTTGTTTAGAAACTTAAACATTTACTTGCTTTCTTTATATGTTTTACAGTGTATTGTTTACTTTTACATAGTTGCTTAGTTTTACACAAATGATTAATTCATCGATTCATCCTAATAGAGAAACATGTTAAGTAATCGGTAATTCATCAACTAGTCTCTGTGGTTCGACAACCTTATCTCATCTTTTCTAAACTTGTAACGACCGGTACACTTGCCGTAGTGTGACTGAAATAAAAGTCAACATCTATACTAATAATTTTGTAATAAACTATAATTTGTAATTATTAACAAATTTAAAAATCAT
Source organism: Hylodesmum podocarpum (assembly GCA_026586105.1). NCBI lineage: Eukaryota > Viridiplantae > Streptophyta > Magnoliopsida > Fabales > Fabaceae > Hylodesmum > Hylodesmum podocarpum. The sequence continues at coordinate 282,638 of JALJEV010001403.1, forward strand.
TCTATTAACATATTTTCCAGCTATCGAATAAAACTAATAGCCTTGAAAGAAAATACACATGGAGAACTTGCCCATAGAACTCAACTAGTGTTTGCTGAAATTCTTTTAGTAACTTGACACAGAACAAGTCCCCGAAGCTAGTAGTGTCTCGGAATAGCCTTTTTACTGTAGGCCTATTTGGTGATGAAATTTCCTCTTCATCTCTCTCGATTTTTGTGGGCTGCATTTGGTATATTGACAAAACACTTTAATTGAGAATTTAATCAAAGCTAGGACACATGCAATGCCACATATAAGAAAGAGACTTGGTATTTGTGATAAAAATTAAAAACAAATTATAAACGAAAAATTAAAATCACCTATTATAAAACTGTCTTTGTAGTCTTATGTGGATATGAACCAAGTACTCTTATTCTTTGACCCATATGTTGTTGTTTTTTTCATTTTATTGTCATTTTGTTCCTTTATATCTTATGCTTTAGACTCACTTTTATAGATAGGCTTATTCTCATTTGGAGATAGAGGACTTTGGCTTGTAGAGTAGTGAAGTAAAGATATAGATTGATGATTCAGTAGTCATTCATGGACATAACATGATAGATGAGTATTTATATTATTGATTTTAACTTTCTTTTATCAATGTAATTTGAACAGATATGGCTAACTCATCAAAGTCATTCAGTATATCAGTCGCACGACTACCTAGCATAACAACAGGACGCATTGCTAAAGAGAAGCCAACTGTACAGATAGATCCACGTTCAGGCAAGGTAAGTGGAGCAAATGCTGCTAAATTTCACAGTTATCTAAGACTTGTTGCTAGAAGCCATGTCTCCATTACCATTCCTTCATGGGATAAAGTTGGGTTGGTTGAAAAGGACTTGATTTGGCAAGATATCAAGGTATTATTCTTAATTACATTATCAATGTAAATATTTTACAAAATTAATATTCATGATTAATTATTCACTCACAATGTGTTTTTAGAAGGCAAATTTTAAATTTCAAGATACTTAAGTTATGAAAATGAAGATTTTATCTATTGTTGCGATCCGATGGAGGGACTTCAACGTCAAGTTGACTAAGGATTATGTCTTTGGAGCAAAATCTGAACAATTACCATGTCATAAGTATGGAATATCTGAGGAAGACTAGGCCACATTTTGTTAGAGTCGCTTGGAATTTACATGGTAGGTTAATATAATAATTATTATTATCATATATCAATATTTGTCATATTAAAATGTAATTTTGTATTATTTCATATTCAAAATAGTTTAAATGGCAAGCTGCACAAGAACGCCAGAAATTGAATGATGCACCCCACCTACTATCTCGAAGTGACTATGCCAAGTTGCGGCAAAGGATCGTGGATGAGCACATGAAGGAGAGGCAGGCTGATGCAAGGGCATCAGAAGGTGTCCTTGATCCTCTATCTCTTCCACCACGTTATGACATGTGGGAGGCTGCACACATAAAGCCATCTAGGGACATGACTTCTGCTTTGACAAAGGCAATTTCGGATAACATTGTAAGTGAAATTATATCAAAAAATTTTACATTCAACATTATATTCACGTTAATGTTCTCTTAAATTATAATAAAAATGAATTATTAACTTTAATGTTTATCACTATCACAGGATTCCTTAGTTGAGCAGACTAGCCAAGGTTCATTTGTTCCTTATGGTCGTGAGGATATTTTGACCAAAGCCATAGGGAAATCAGAACATCCTAGACGGGTCCGTGCTGCTGGCATAAGGATTGACATCTGTGATTATTTTGGTGCATCATCACGACACAACATTGTCACTTAGGAGAGCTTCGAGGTGACGAGACAACAAATGCCTAACACAATTATGGAACAAGTGGACAAGATTAAGTAATATATGTTTATAGAGCTTCGATCCTTAATGCCAACCACGCAACAAGGATCTCCCGCAAATGATGTTGTTGAACACTGTATTCGAATTAGCACAAAAGGAAGTTGTTTTAGACCTACACCATCAATTAATGAAAGGTACATACTTGTATTTAGCCTACGTAGACTCGTGAATATTGCATGATTATCATTCATCTGATTTTAATTATAGGTGTGAGTTATATGTGGATGAGGATCATGAGAAACTAGTAGTTATTGTTATTATGTGCGATGGAGGCACAACCATCCATGGGATTCCTATGTAGGCAGATTGATTTAGATTAACGATTGAGGAAGTTATTGACCACGATGCCCATTTACCTGTGTCCATTCCAGAGGTTGAGTTCGTGAAGCAGGCAATTGATACCTTTATTGCATGACCATTACATTTGCTCAGGATTATTCCAAAAATAAACAAGGTATGTAATTTACTTTTTTGCTTCTATGCATAATTAACTTTAATAATAAATGTTATAATGTGAGTATTATTTATCGGGATAACTTAAATAAAAAAAAATAGTTTTGGGTGATGGGAGTCTTTCACTTCATGATGATGCACAGAAGGATCCCATGGATGACCTTTTCACCATCTTACCACACCTAAAGCGAAACCCAATACAACTCCCTTTCAGAAAAGAGATTCTTGGTGTTGAAAATGAAAATGTCCCCATGTACATATCACTGCCAAATGTAATAGAGATTATTTCGGGGAAAATGATATTAAACATCTCGGTTATACAACTGTGGCAAAGGTTAGTAATTTTATTAACTAAATGGATATAGTTAAAGTTGATTATTTATGTATGTTTTTTATTTTCTTATAGTTACCTACACTCGTTGAGCCAAAACAATGGCATGTCGGAGATATATGGATTTCTTGATCCATAGTCCATACAAAAAGTTGGTAATTATAAAACCTTAATTCAGCAATACATGCAGACATGACTGATTAAATAAGGAAAACAAATATTTTTAGCTCCATACATTTCTGGGTTAGTTGATATTCCTATGTCATACTTTTAATATATTCAATATAATATTGTTACTAATTATTTCTTACATTACAGGTCCCATTGGCAGCTTATAGTCCTAATTCCTAAGGACCATATTGTAGTTTGATTTTGCTTGTTACACCATAATCCTTCTACTGAGATGAAGACATTATTACACGGGAAACTTTAAATTGCCTACAAATATATATATATATATATATATATATATATATATATATTTGTAGGCAATTTAAAGTTTGATTTTGCTTGTTACACCACAATATATATATATATATATATATATTAAAATTATCATGAATATTGTATAATAACTTTTAATCATGTTATGGTCATTGCTGGTGCAAATGTTTTGAGTGGAAGGGTAAATCAAAGAGGAAAACATACTGAATTTATTATTTCCAAGGTATGCAATTTATATTTATACATTATCCTCAATTGGATTGTTAACAATGTTATCTAACTGAATCTTATGAATGTAGTGTAATAAACAGGTTGGGTCATTTGAATGTAGTTATTATGTCATGTATTGGATGAAAGTCATTTTGACTGTCCCTATCATGAATTCTTGGCTTGAGGTAATATACATAGGAATATATTCATATAAATATTAAAAAAAAGGTTTCTATAAGAAAATTATTAACTAATACATTTTCATTAAATGTTTCAAATGTTTCAAAGTGTTGACTCATTATATTATGATGACATTCAAAATATCCGAAAAGAATGAGAAGCACGTCTACTTCAAATAACAAAAGCTTCACAATATTGACATCCTTTAAAAAGAGGTAATTAAAGGTGAAAATGAATGATTGTTTAGAGTGTTTCAAACTTTATAGAAAGATTATAGTTATTTGTTTTATGATTCCAGGTATTTGTTGATCGAATGCTATAGGTGTTTGGTTGGGCTCTTAGGGGTGGTTGGATGGTTGAAGATTCATCGAGTGTCGTACCAATTTGTTATTATAATGTTGTTTAAAAATTGTGTTGTGACTCAGTACCAATTCTGATAAACTTGTTAATTTTTATTCCCTTGGTATATAATCAAATAATCAGTGCTTTATATATCCCACTTGTATGACTTAAATGAAATTTCAGGTAAAAGATAAATTATTTCTTTTTTTGGTTTGGTTAAGAGAAATATACAAAGATAAAGGTTAACATATATATGTTATACTGTTATCGTTTTGTTAGGAGCAGTAGAAACTGCAACTTGAAAGGATACCTTAACTCACAAGGTCGTAAGGGTGATTATTTGATTCTATTATTTACATAATGCTGAATACATGTTTTTCAGATTTTGCACTATGTCCTCATTTTTTGTGCCTTTTCATTTGACAATATATATATATATATATATATATATATATATATATATATATATATATATATTTAACAAAGGTGCATTTGGTTCTGCTATGCTAGTTAGGCACAAGCATGAAAAGAAAAAGTGAGGATAATTCAATCTTTGATTTGTTAAGTATTTATTTGTGAACTTATGAATGTTGCTAATATTAATAACCTGTTAGTTCATATGAGGTGTTTATTTTATTTTTGTGGTTTACATTTTAGGTATGTGCTTAAAAAGATCCGCCTTGCTATGCCAAACTGACAGAACATGCTAGTCTGCCCATTAGGAGTTAATCCACTCACCTTTTTTACTTTCCACTTTTCAGTTGTTAGAGGAAAATTGAAACAAATTCTTACGTAGTGTAGTTCTTTGAGTTTAAATGAATGATTGTCCTTTTTCAAGAAGGGAGTAACGAATGCAACATGTTTTGATATTAAAAATGACAATTTTTATTCTTGTACATTTTTTGCTCTATGTTCAGCTAGTTTTTGTTGCTTCTTAATTTGAAGTTGATGTTTAAGCTAAAGTTTTATTCATTTTTGTTCATTTATATTTGAATTTTATTGCAGTATAGAAAGCTAATTTCTATCCTGTAATGTGAAATGATATTGATATTGTCTTTCTTGTTTTGTTGGTTCCTTTCTTGTTTGGTGTAACACCCCTAGTTACTACAAACGCCACGACATAAAATCTCCATGGTTCGGGGAAAATAAATACGCCACTAAATGAAGGGAATTAACTTCATTCCATAGAGTAATTACTAGGGTGAGATCTCACAACTACATATGTCTCCACAATTCAAAAACTCTCAAATAACGAAATATCTAGAGAATTTTTAACATGTATAAATAGAAGCAACCACTGAAAATCAAGAAAGGAAAAACAAGAACCACAATATGCCAAGTCCTCAAGCAATCGAGCTCCTTTCCTAGCCTACGTTATTTTTGCATCCAACAAACTGCTCATCTGCTCACCCGTTTGCGGGGTCATCACAGGTGTCAACCACAGACACAACACAGGGTTAGTTCACATTTTAATAATAATAACAAGACCAATAAGAACAACTCAACACAAGGAACATAAGAAGGTACACACACTCAATTCAAAATTTATCAAAACCAATCATATCATGCAACCCAGTATGATGCAGGCTACTCACAATTCCCTCTCATGCCATGTGGTACCATTAAAACCATTGAGCGATGTCTAGGAGTACATGTCACCTCTGACACTCTCACTAGAAATACTAGACAGTTACAGTCAGGGCAACCAGTGTTGCAAAGGAAGTCATTTCCCACTCATGGTGATTAGCCATAGTGGAAGCTCTCCCCACCGCGAATACCCTCAAAGTCCTAGGCCATTACATCGACCCGTCAGGGACCAACCGTTCTAGTTCCATTCATCCTCATTTTTCGAAAATATTTTCGTTTCACTTAGTATTCATGATAATCGTTATCAATTTCTCAAAACTTCATGCCTCTTAAGCATGTCCACCAAGGGTAACCTTATTGCTTCTCCACCGCAGTAGGCATCCATCCCTCTCATTTTCAACAAACACAACTGATTATCATGAACCTAAGCAATTTATCAATACAACATGCCCCCACAAAATTAATCTCTCAACCCATATAACTCTGCTCACATAACAAAATATTTAATACAATAAAATCCAATAAGATCATCATACACAAATAATCATATGTAAAATCAGTGTAAATAAGAAAATGGAAACAGTTAAGTAAGAAATATGACATATACTTTATCATAAAAACAAAAACAAGAATTAAATTAAACCTCGTACACTTCCAATCGCCAATTAAATTAAATCAAATAGACACAATACAATAATTACAATAATAATACACACAAGAATTCAATTCACTAATAAAGCTAATCTAAACGACTAAAATAACCAAAAAAAGAATCGTTACTAAAATGACTTGCCAAGATTAAAATAAGTGTTAAAATAAAATAATTTAACTTTTATATAATATAAAAAGGGAACAATTACTCTTGTGTAGTAATGTATTTCTTCCACAACTTGGAACTTTGCAATTAAAATAATAGAAATAAAAAGATAAGGCTAAACTGAAATCAAAACAACATATAAATGTCTAGAACATCAGAGTATACGATGAGGGAAATTGGTTTTCTTTAGGGTTCTAATTAAAGTTTGATTGCCTTCGGTAACATTTAATTTCATTGGTGTAACTATTTGCACTACAAAATTCCATTATTATTTGACAATAAACTAAAAGGCGTAACTCAGGATCTATCACTACAATAAACTAAAAGGCCTAACTCGGAGAAGACAAGTTTCCTACTTTTACTTTTTTACTATCGTCTTCCTTATCCTTTCCTCGCCTTCCTCGCCGAAAGTGTCTTTCTAGCCTCTCCTTACCACCACAACCATACAATTCTCAAATAACAAAATCAACCGATGCACAACAAAAAAAATAAGATGAAGGAAATCACCATGAACAAACCAAACACAAAGGTAGTGTAGTAGAGGCACCAGGTTTAAGCTATCGAGAAGAAAATAGAATAAAAAGGATCTAGCCACTAATACTCAATTCAATCCATAAAACAAGGCGAGTAGTACTTAATTAAATAAATAAAAGGTCACCAATATTCAAATTAACAGGACAATAAAACGTTGATCCAAAGCAATAAACAATAAGAAAAACTGAGCATAAAAAAATAAAAGGAGCACCGTAGTAGAGAAGACGCAGAATTAACCCTGATAAAAATAAAATAAAATTAATAATTATTATTAAAATAGAGAACACCACGACTGGAAGTAAGTCGATCACGTGCAATTGAAAAACTAGGTATTGATCTATGTTCACAATCGAAATTTGATCTCCTTGTTTTTTTTGTTTTGGAAGGTAGGTTTGAAACACGGGGAACCAAAAAAAAGAGATATCCGAGGATGGGGAAAAGATATAAAGGAGATTTGATTTGAATAGATTTTCTAATGAGAATTTGCAGCAGCCCACTCCCTTGAGATATTCTGATTTCTTTTATTTTATTTATCTACCCACTCACGTAAAACCTAACCACTCCTTGTAAAATCTAACTACTCTTTTAAATATTTTGATTTTACTTTATTTTATTTATTTTTTTATTTTTATTTGTTTTATTTTGTTTTATCTTATTTTCAGAAATCAGGGTATTACAACTCCACTCCCCTTAAAAAAATTTCGTCCCCGAAATTTAGCTAAGGATAAGATTATTCGTATTACCTAGCTACAACTATTATTCCTAACTTTACCACCCTTTAATGGTTTTCCTTTTCTCTCTCACATCGTTTACTCTTAACTTAACTCTCTATGATACTCCACTCTATGATACTCTACTAGGCTTCCCAACTTCTCTTTTGACTACTATATACTAGGTATTACATTGTGTTACTTGTCTAAGTCGTAGTTCTTCCTATGGATGTAAGACATCACCCTTGATTTTATTTTTATTTTATTTTTTTTCACCATTGAAAACATCAACTTTGTATTGGTCTACTTCTCTAAGGTCTCTATTCTTTCCTAAACATAAAAGAAATGACTACCTAACCTACACAACTTGACTTCTAATTGCTAAGGCTCGCAACACCTCTAAAGGCTTACGTTTAACGTTTAAGATACGACTACTACTTTAGTCTATCTTCACCACTTTCTTGGTGGCCTGGCACACTCTTAATTAGGGTCATAACTTCACTAGCTTGTCCTCACCTATGCCGAAATATCTTCAAAGAAGAAAAAAAAATCGTTAAGGTAACTCCTAATAATACCTCTTCCTATCTTCTCATTTATGTCCTCCTATGTCTCACACCACATATGGCACCCTTTTAAACCAAAAGGCTTTTGAATGATCTCTTCCTTATTTTTCCTATGGTTACCTTTTACCTTTCTTAGGTTAATACAATCCTGAACTCATTCCAAACCCAAAGTACACATCCATTAAGTACCGTAATCTAGCATTACCACTCAAGGGTCATTCAAGGAAGGATACCTAAAATTCAACTAGTTTGTTAAAACTACTCTAAGAATAGATTTAATATCAAAGGGGCCAAGGTTAAAGTCATCTATCTTATCTGGGCAATCTATGACTTCATATAATTAACATGATTTAACTTGGTTACAACCCTACACACAACATTGTGGACAATAGACTATTACCTAACTAATTAAAAATGTCATTTGAAAATCAAACTTAAGTTCCATGCAATTGGTGTGACTCACCTTTTCCATACCAAATATATTTAGACATATTATAAAACACATCAACCATATACAAATACCTTCTAACACATTATGCGACACATCACACCAATAAGCATATATGCTAAATATACATGATAGGAATGACTCAAAATCAAGCTAATAACATTATAACTACCACATTATCATCAAGTGTGCATTTGAGCATATAACAACCATTAGCCACTTCAACTGCATCAATAATTTTATCCAATTCTACCTTGTACTTCTACCCACATATGGTATAATTCAAATCCAAATTGTTATTCATCTGAAATATGCATTAATAGAACTATACATGCTCAATACATGGTTATTAATAGTTTTAACAAAAATAATAAGGCTTAACACTCCCGCTAATTCAAACTCCTATAGGTTTTCATAAAAGGTTCTCACTTTTTTTTTTTTTTAAGATTATATTGTGTCATATTTCAATTGGTTTGGTGAATATTGTGGATAACAGTTGTTCTTCCTATGTATACTCCTATTGCATACAACTCTTGGAACACTAATAACATAGAGTTGACATATCAGGCACACATTAAAACAATTGACCAACAAAAAAGGAGTTGTTTTGCCAAAAATATGTGTAAGTTATATGACTTATAATTGCAAAGTCCGCAACATATCAGCATGATTCATAAAATGGCTAATAACATGAAATGGTCATAAAACATGAAACAAAATCAAAACATTAAAATTCTATCCTCATACTTTTAAGCTACTAAATGAATCCACACAATAAATAACAGATAAAACCTTTGATCTATCAAGATAAATTAAGGGAACAACTGACATTAACATTTAGAGGTAAAAAAAAAAAAAATCTAAATTAGCACTTCTTAAATGTGTTTCAAAAAGAAAGAACTCTAATAGTCAAAGGCATAGTGAAAAGAAATAGGCTGAAACATATTAGATGAATCATTTACAATATTCAATGTAAAAATTTTGGACTTAGAAAATGCATAAGACCCAAACAAGATTAAAATCATAAGTTATTTCTGAGAGTATGAAGTCTCTATCTCATATGAATTGAAATACCCATGAACAAGTAGATTCAAGAAAATATATATCAAACTTGTAAGAATAAATATTTCTTACTCTTTATAACATTAAGTTAATCATCGACGTCACAACAAATCTAAGGGAGTGAATTTAATGCTTTTGTTAGACAAAAAAAATGATAATAAGAAAAGACCTTACTAACAAGAATAAGAGCTTGTCAAATCAAATTAGTCATGAAAAGAAAGACATGAAATTATAACAATAGTAAAAAGGAAAGGATTGCTAAGATATAGTAAAGAGCTTTGTAGGTTCTCTAAGTTAAACATACTAAAGGTTATAATCTTGATACAAAGAAATGTTCTCTTGAAAACAAAATATACATCAGAAACTAGACAATTTTAACTTGCCATTAGGTAGAACAATTTAATTATGCATCAAGGACCAAAACCTTAAAATGGGAGTGTCTGAACACTTTAATAATAATAATAATATCAACTATTAAAAAAAAAAGAGCTTGTTACATCCTAGGATCAGGAATAAATACAATTAACATAAAACTTACTAAATAAATGGCTTAACATGAGAAAAATTTCTATAACATGCTTTGAACTCAAAATCCTAGAATAGAATATGCATTAATTAAATTCAAATGAAAAAATAAAGAAATAAGAAAGTATGACAGTTTTTTTTTTAATTACATTTAAAAGCTCAAACTCGAATTTTTAGAGTTAAAATTGCTTCCTTATATAACAAATTATAAATTTTACCACCCTAGATATTCCTCTACTAACCCATAACAATATAAAACAATAAAAATACAGAAGAAACATAGAATTGACAGGGAAATAAAGAAGTCAGACTCCTTATCAAATTTTTGACAAATTAATTCTACAAAATCAATCTTTTAACTCAAACAAAACTTCCTTTACATAAACAATTGCATTTCTTAGTGAGATACACATTCATTTCAACAAGTCCCTTCTCAACTCTCTCACTCACATTTAATTCGTTAAATAGTTAAGCTCTCATTTGTACTTCTAACCCATTTACTCAATCATAAAAAATCATCTACCACAAACATAATTCTTGATGTCTTGGTTGGAAATCCATAGTAGTTTCTAATTTTTTTTTTTTAAAGAATGTTAGCCTTCAAAAGACAACAACATCACATTTTTATATTTTTTTAATTTAGCCATTTTCTTTCCTTAATTAATGTTCCTTACATTTGTTATAACTTTTTAAATCATATCAATTAACATGAACATTTCTGACATAGGCACATACAAGTTAAATGCATGAACATGTGAAATTTCTGAAGCATAGTACACTAGCAATAAAGAAAGCATAACATTAGATTGACAAGGAATAAAAAGTAAATCCTAATCAAAGTGACATATATCACCTACTTAAAACAATACATGCAACAAAAATCTCTGGATGTAGTATACTTAATTATAACTTTTGCTTGCCATAGGGTCTTGCTTGCTACATTAGAGGTATCGAGGTGGCCAATCTCAATATCTCACATGCGAGCAATTAAGACTTATGGTATAACAATTCACAAAATCACCCAAACATAATATTCATGTCCAATCAAAATCACACTAAACATCTCATGATACATCAAGATACACATAAAAAGCATGGCAAACACATAACTCACAAGCCGATGAAATTAAACTTAAGCTCTGATACCACATTTGTAACACCCCTAGTTACTACAAACGCCACGACATAAAATCTCCATGGTTCAGGGAAAATAAATACGCCACTAAATGAAGGGAATTAACTTCATTCCATAGAGTAATTACTAGGGTGAGATCTCACAACTACATATGTCTCCACAATTCAAAAACTCTCAAATAACGAAATATCTAGAGAATTTTTAACATGTATAAATAGAAGCAACCACTGAAAATCAAGAAAGGAAAAACAAGGACCACAATATGCCAAGTCCTCAAGCAATCGAGCTCCTTTCCTAGCCTACGTTATTTTTGCATCCAACAAACTACTCATCTGCTCACCCGTTTGCGGGGTCATCACAGGTGTCAACCACAGACACAACACAGGGTTAGTTCACATTTTAATAATAATAACAAGACCAATAAGAACAGCTCAACACAAGGAACATAAGAAGGTACACACACTCAATTCAAAATTTATCAAAACCAATCATATCATGCAACTCAGTATGATGCATGCTACTCACAATTCCCTCTCATGCCATGTGGTACCATTAAAACCATTGAGCGATGTCTAGGAGTACATGTCACCTCTGACACTCTCACTAGAAATACTAGACGATTCTGATCGGGGCAACCAGTGTTGCAAAGGAAGTCATTTCCCACTCATGGTGATCAGCCATAGTGGAAGCTCTCCCCACCGCGAATACCCTCAAAGTCCTAAGGCATTACATCGACCCGTCAGGGACCAACCGTTCTAGTTCCATTCATCCTCATTTTTCGAAAATATTTTCGTTTCACTTAGTATTCATGATAATCGTTATCAATTTCTCAAAACTTCATGCCTCTTAAGCATGTCCACCAAGGGTAACCTTATTGCTTCTCCACATAAAGTAGGCATCCATCCTCATTTTCAACAAACACAACTGATTATCATGAACCTAAGCAATTTATCAATACAACATGCCCCCACAAAATTAATCTCTCAACCCATATAACTCTGCTCACATAACAAAATATTTAATACAATAAAATCCAATAAGATCATCATACACAAATAATCATATGTAAAATCAGTGTAAATAAGAAAATGGAAACAGTTAAGTAAGAAATATGACATATACTTTATCATAAAAACAAAAACAAGAATTAAATTAAACCTCGTACACTTCCAATCGCCAATTAAATTAAATCAAATAGACACAATACAATAATTACAATAATAATACACACAAGAATTCAATTCACTAATAAAGCTAATCTAAACGACTAAAATAACCAAAAAAAGAATCGTTACTAAAATGACTTGCCAAGATTAAAATAAGTGTTAAAATAAAATAATTTAACTTTTATATAATATAAAAAGGGAACAATTACTCTTGTGTAGTAATGTATTTCTTCCACAACTTGGAACTTTGCAATTAAAATAATAGAAATAAAAAGATAAGGCTAAACTGAAATCAAAACAACATATAAATGTCTAGAACATCAGAGTATACGATGAGGGAAATTGGTTTTCTTTAGGGTTCTAATTAAAGTTTGATTGCCTTCGGTAACATTTAATTTCATTGGTGTAACTATTTGCACTACAAAATTCCATTATTATTTGACAATAAACTAAAAGGCGTAACTCAGGATCTATCACTACAATAAACTAAAAGGCCTAACTCAGGAGAAGACAAGTTTCCTACTTTTACTTTTTTACTATCGTCTTCCTTATCCTTTCCTCGCCTTCCTCGCCGAGTGTCTTTCTAGCCTCTCCTTACCACCACAACCATACAATTCTCAAATAACAAAATCAACCGATGCACAACAAAAAAAATAAGATGAAGGAAATCACCATGAACAAACCAAACACAAAGGTAGTGTAGTAGAGGCACCAGGTTTAAGCTATCGAGAAGAAAATAGAATAAAAAGGATCTAGCCACTAATACTCAATTCAATCCATAAAACAAGGCGAGTAGTACTTAATTAAATAAATAAAAGGTCACCAATATTCAAATTAACAGGACAATAAAACGTTGATCCAAAGCAATAAACAATAAGAAAAACGAGCATAAAAAAAAAAAAAGGAGCACCGTAGTAGAGAAGAGCAGAATTAACCCTGATAAAAATAAAATAAAATTAATAATTATTATTAAAATAGAGAACACCCTGACCTGGAAGTAAGTCGATCACATGCAATTGAAAAACTAGGTATTGATCTATGTTCACAATCAGAAATTTGATCTCCTTGTTTTTTGTTTTGGAAGGTAGGTTTGAAACACAGGAACCAAAAAGAGATATCCGAGGATGGGGAAAAGATATAAAAGAGATTTGATTTGAATAGATTTTCTAATGAGAATTTTGTGGCCCACTCCCTTGAGATATTCTGATTTCTTTTATTTTATTTATCTACCCACTCACGTAAAACCTAACCACTCCTTTAAAATCTAACCACTCTTTTAAATATTTTGATTTTACTTTATTTTATTTATTTTTTTATTTTTATTTGTTTTATTTTATTTTATCTTATTTTCATAAATCAGGGTATTACATTTGGCAGATGAAGCTCATATCTAAAGTTTGAAATCCATTTATCGTGGAGTATAAAGATTCCTGGATAAAAATGTCAGCCTAGCTTTAATTAGAACTTTCTTATTCTATGCTGTTTTTCATGTTTGTGTGTAGAAAACTTGTTTATAAACTTCTTTGATTTATGATATTGAAATTGGTAAAGTTGGTATATTTACTTTTAGGGTTGTTTTGTATGTATATCATTAGTTATTGTGAAGGAGTTATAAGCTATATTAGGTATTTATTCCGTATATAAATATAAAAAAATATATTTTGACATCAAAAATATTATTAGTACATCTCATTTAACGTCAGTTAAAGTTTAGAATCGATGTTAAATAAGGAATATTAATATCAGTTTTACTTGTTTTGATGTCAATTTTAACGTCGATTGTAAAAACAGACGTTAAAAGTCCAAACTTTTAACATTGAATCTCGTTAATGTCGATTTTTAACCGACGTCATATATCAGTTTTAACGGAAGTTAAATATCAGTTTTAAGTGTATTTTCTATTAATAAATAATATTATATTCTATTTTAAAATTTATTTTTGAAAATAATTCAATAATTATAATTAAATCAAACTTAAATTAATAGAATAAATATATATTAATAATATTAATAAAGTATAAACATTATATATATATATATATATATATATTATATATAAACGTGATTAAATATTATAAAATAACATTTCACGTAATTTAAGGATTCAAGTGTTTTTTTTCCACCCAAAGAAACTAACATAATTAAAAAAACTAACTGATAATTAAAAGTTCATAAATGAAAAACCAAGACTTAGCAGTGAAAAGGTATCTATTCTTTTTAGTTTTACTCTGCGTATCTCTTTCTAGGATAGTTGAATCATCATTTATTAATCCGAAGTCTTGGAATAAAAAAATTATTAAATTTATTTTTTTTATGAGATTATTAATAAAAAAAACAAAGTTAATTATCAAATAAATATATCTTCTAGCACTTTAAAAAAATAATATCAATTATTATAAGAGAATTATATAAAGCTATATCTTAGATTTATCAAAGAAGTAGCTAAACATTGACATAGACTTTAGAATACGAAGACAATGAAAACGAATATCTCTTGTGTTGTTGTGATATATACTCACACTTTACAACAATATAAATTCCTTTAATCATATATAACACTAAATTAAAATAAAATGTAACTGAATCACTTAAATCTTACAATATAATATTTATTACTTACATATAATTAAAAAAGACATATAATTAAAAAAGAGATTATATGTCTTTAATATTTTTTGGTTAAATGAGCAATAAAAACATAATGATCTAAAATTAATAAAATTTATTACACTAAAAAGTTGACAAAATATGCATAACATTGTATAAAGGTAAATACACATGTCAATGTCTTGTTATTATATATACATAAATAAGCAAATATATATATATATATGAAAAATTGTAAAAGATAAAAATACAAGAAAGGGGGTTGAATTGTGTTAATTAAAAATTTAATTCCCTTCGTCTGTTGGTTTGAAACAGAGTCAGATGAAACAATTCTTATCTTTAAAGATTGATTTTAAGGATAGACGTTATATTATGATTATCCCCGTTAGTCACAAGTTCAAAGAAGATAAACACAATTATTTTTATACTGGTTCGTCTATTCAAGAATACGTCCAGTTACCCAACAACTATTGAGTTTTCACTACAAACCGTGAAATGGTTACAAGTATTGTTTGAACCCAGCCATTTCTGGCTAATACAAGATATTCTTTGAACATAGCCTTCCCAGGCTAAGCAACAAGATATTCTTTGAAACCCAGCCTCCTCAGGCTATAACAAAGGTATTCTTTGAACACACAACCTCATCAGGCTAAAGTACCACACAAGTGGATTTAAAGAGTTTTCTAGAAAGAAAAGTTCCTCTTCGCAGAGAGGGGTATACAATGAAGTTTAAAGATTGCAGTGAGCGAAATCACAAAGTCTTAGAAATTGTAGCGTGTTCGCCAACTGAAACTTGAGGGAGTGAAGTCCTTTTATAGTCAAGTCTTCAAAGATTCGTTAGAGACATGAAGAATGTTGTTGTGCTTTCCAAGTGAAGTCCCAAAAAGGTGTCAGAGTGCAATCAATGAAAAGATGGCTTGCACAGTGGATTTGATGGCGCGCTCGGAACCTTTTTCTGACTTGTACAAAGATCTTCTCAAAAAGGGTGTAGCCTCTTCGTGTTAAAGAGGTTATCTCGAATCCCCATACTGATCTTGAAAACACTTGAGAGTAAGACTTGGATTTTGAATTTGGCGTGAGTTAGTCCGTCTGAGATTACTTCCTTAACAGACGATGTACTTCTTCAATCTTAGGAGTTGTCTTGAATGCTTCGCCTGAAGAGTATCGTCTTATCTTCCGTCTGATGACTTGGCTTTGGGATAGACGAATGACTTTAACTTTGAGGGGTCATCTTTCATCTGTGTTTGTTCAATCTGACTTTGCTTGCAATGCTTCCGTCTGAAGTGTTCCGTCTGTCTTGTAATTAATCAAAACTTGAGACGTTAATTATCTTGATCTAACAATCTCCCCTTTTTTTATGATTACAGACCATACAGAAATAACACTTAAGAAGGCATCTGCAAAAGACAAAGTTAGACGAATAACAGTTATAACAAGTCAGAATTACATCAAGACGATGTTATCTGAATATACCTCTTCATAAGAATTGTTACATCAATGTGATGTAATCCGTTTGTACAAATTACAAGGTTCACACAAAGTAAAGAATTACAAATAATCAGAACATTCAATCAAGTAAACAAATAGGATCAGACCATTCAAAAAAAATATCAGAGCAAAAGCAAAATAGAGAAAAAAAAATAAACTAAGTTACAAAGTCTTCATTCTTCATTCGTCTTTGGCTCCCCCTCAGACGATGCTCTTCTTTTCTTGATCAAAGCTTACCAGAACTCCCCCTTAGCATAACTTTCCCTCAAATTATTCTCCCCCTTGGGCTGAGAATCATCAAAACTATGATGGTGGAGGCTGAGGTTGATGTTGTACAAGACCCATGACAATGCTTCGTAGTTGTTGCATCTCAACGGTTATAGACACTTGATTCTCCTCAATCTCCTTGTTCTTCTTCTTCAAGTGCTCACAATTCTCCTATAAATCATCATACTTACGCTTCAAAGCATTATACTTTTCAGTAGAATCTTCAGATGATGATTCAGGTGATTGGGGCACAGTCTGTTGAGGCTCAGAAGAAGGCTGAGGTTCATCTATATCAGAATCCACTTCTTCTATGATTGGCTCAACTTGGGTTTCCTTTAGACGCAATGAGAACAAAGGAAACTCTATTCGAGAGCTGAATGTTCTGTTCCATTACCAAAAGTAGCTTTTGTTGATGGCCACAAGTTGGAGATGTTGAGGCTCATGAGGAGGAAGGGTATAGGTGTATGCTCCACCAGGGTAGACTCTTCCACAAGTGACAGACTCACCATCAAATGTGGTCCCTGTGTAATAAGCTAAGGTAGCTTCATGTTCCTCTATCATCCTTAGCATTTTAGGATTGATAGGCTTTGATGCTTGAGCTTGAACAACTTTCAGATGGTTGTAAGCAGCAGTGGGTAGACGCTTAGCAATGTGCCTTGCGTACTTGAATGTCTTAGGGGCAGACGGTTGCTTCTTCTCCTTTCCTTTGGCCAAAAACTTCACCAAGCATGGTCTCGGACGATCCATAACCACAAAGAACTTGGTTTCATTTGTGACAAGTGATGAGAACTGAGAGCCCATCATGAAAGGAAGAAATATAAATTCTTTCTCTGCTCTCCTCTGGATCAGACGAAAGGAGGCTAACCTACCTTTCTATTCTCTCCTATAAGCACTTGTCATTGCTCTAAAGGCAATGCTGTAATCCTCAGGTAGAGAGTGAGCAAATTCTGCAGGGTCTTCAAATTCATGAACGTTGAGGGAGTAGCGCGGACGAATCCCAGAATAGTGAGACCTTGTCCAAGGAAGAACAATCCCCAGACTATGGCCTAGTCCCACATACCCAGTCTGATTCATGGGAATAGTGAAAGTGAAGGGATCATGACTATCAAGGGCAACCAAATTCCAATGATCACAGTCTCTTGGCTCGTAGATTGTAGAAATGGTATCCCCAAATCTACAATGGTGAAAAGCGGGAGCATTCAATTCATGTTGAACCTTCCATCTGGAATTTTCTCTGAATGGAATGTGAGGTTCATAGCCAAGTGCTGGTCCTTCAAACAACAACCCAGCAAGATGATCCTTGTACTCTTGAATCTTCTCCAAACCCTTAATGTTGAGCAAAGCCAATTCATCCCAAGGCAGACGCTTCGGCAGACGCTTCAGCCAATCGTGTTGCTCTTCTGGGGAATACTTTTCCTTCATATCAAAGTCTTCTGGCTTCAAGGGTTGGTGATAAATGATGGGATTGACGAACCTCCCAAGTTGGAATCCCTTTTTTCCTCTGTAACGATAAGGGTTCTTCAACTCAATGTAGGGAGTGTCTCTAATAAAGTAGTCTTCATCATCTGCACAATAACCATCATTGGCAGACTCAGACGGTTCACCATCACTTAAATCAGAGGCTTCATCAGCTTGATCTAACAATAACCAAGCTGGCTTGATTGGCTTTTCTGCACAAGAGCTTTCTTCATATCTCTTCATGACTAATTCGTTGAGGAACGAATAGTCCATCTTATGCCTTGGAGGGAGATCTTCTAGATTCAACACAACAACTTGAGATCTCACAACCGGTGCCACTTGCCTTTCAATAATAACACATTCTTCATCAGACGAAGAACATGTGTGATGGAGGACCATCCTCATCACCATTGGAGGCTCAAGCATCACAACAAGGAAGAAAGATTACAAGGTCCATGCTTAAGAAGATACAAGAGCAAATTCAAGAAGAGTTGACTAGAGGTCAAAGTCAATGGTCAACTCAAAGTTAATTGTTGACCACAATCAACTCTTGAAGACTTTACTCTTATATTTAAACCTTGTAATTTTCTTCAAGTTTTATAATGGTTTTCCTTAGGCATTTAAGTAGAAATTGGTCATAACTTGGAGCATGTAGCTCACGACCTAGTTGTTTCCATTTGGACCGAATTGTGCAAGGTAAAGGGGAAAGAGTGGCACACACTCTCCTTGGGAGAGAGTGGAAAGAGTTTGGATGCCAAGTAGTTGAATTTCCACTAACTCTAATTTAAGCTTAATCATTTGGTTAGATCCAAATCAAATGGCTAAGCAAGCTCACATCCAAAGTGGCATGATACATGTTTCTAAGAACAATTCGTAGCTCTTGATTTCAATTTCATCAAAGGGTTGACATTCACATTGAGTCACATGTTTCAGACCACTCAAGAGTGAATTTCAACCCCATGATCCAAGATTTAATCAAGAGGCTAAGAATGGAACTTGATGTCACATGTCTCATGCCTCCTCTAGCTAGCACCGTGGCCCTTGATTGGTTTGCTCATCCAATGGCCAATGCTTGAACCGTGTGAGGTGCCTAAGTGAAGGCTTTCCATGCGTTGATCAAGCATTGATCCAATGGATAACAAGCCATCCGAATTTGCCTTGTTGCTTCTAGTATAATTAGGATGAATTTCATTTGTAAAGGATCTTTGATCATTTTTGAGAATTGAATATAACAAGAGCTATTTCTTGAGAGTGCTCGCTCTTGGGTTTCTTTATGAACCTTGAGTCTTATCAATGGATGCTTATCCTTGTGGCGATTCTTCCTCTTGACTTATTGCTTAGGCATGGCGTCAGCATCTTCTAGTCTTCTTCCATTTTCTTATTTCTTCTAAGTTCTTGAGTCATTGAGTCATTGAGTCAACATTGCTTCCGCCATTACCATCAATCCGTGGAGCTTCTAATTGGAGAATGAAGATTGGGCCAAATTCAAGCTTCTCACCAAGCAAACTTGTATCAAGTGGTATCTAGAGCTTGTTCTTCTTCAACATTGGAACCTCTACCCATTTTGTGTTGTAAGATTTTTGGTCAACTTGAGTAGTCTTTGTGTTCTTCATTTAATTTTCTTAGTTTGCTTAGGATCCATCATTAGATTTCCTTATTTGTCTAATAGTTGTGTCAATTTCTTGTTTAGTAATTTTTGTTCGGTGAAAGTGCTTCAAATCATCTTGTTCATGCTTTGATCTGATTGATCTATGTGTTTATGTGTTAATTCTGGATTAATCACTTTCACAAACATGTTATATGCGGAGGAAATCAAAGTTATGTGGTAGAAATCCATGCTAGCACTTGGCCTAGTAGTAATTCACTCAAATTTGGACTAGTTCACATGTTAATTTGTGTTATATGCTTGTAATATGTATTGGTATGATGTCTTGTAGCAAGCATGCGTGCAATGCCCTGTTTTAGACGTATGCCCTGTTTTGAGTTCATGCCAATTGCTGTTAACATGCTATATGTTAAGTGACTTGTGCAAAATTTGAGTTCAAGTAGCCTTAATCTTGCTTATCTTTGTTACTAGTAAATTTTAGTTAATTTGAGTACTTGGAGTTGGTAGTATTTTGCTGTCTAGTAGTGTCATTGAAAAAGAAAAACAAAGAAAAGGCAAGAAAGAAAAGAGCCAAAAGATTGAAAGAAAATTCAAGAGAGAAAATTGAAAGGAAGAAAAATCAAGAAAAAGTTATTTGGAAGAAATTTGAGCAAGAAAAGAAAATTTGAGAAAATTGAGTGAGGATTTTTGGTGCAGTACCATGAGCTAAAAGAGCTTGAGATATTCTCAAAATTGTGATACAAGTTATTTTGGGCAATTTGAAACACTTGAGGTCAAGTACTCATCACTAGAATTGAACTAGAATTGCTAGTAACTTGGAATTTTGAGCTTGAATTGTGCATAGTTCTTGGCAATTTTGTGAACTCCAATTTGTTTGAAAATTTCCAGTATAGTTCTTGTGGCTGTATATGATATGATACTGCACTTGAATGAATTTTTGACTTCACAAAATTTCTTGTTCAATTAGCTCATTAATTCGATCCCTAAATTGATCACTAGTCAAACTTAAGTTTGTGTGCTTGAAAATTTGTTGTCTTGACTAAGTGATTGATGTAGCAAGCTTTGTGTCCCTTGCTTTACAATAGAGAGCCTTTATCATATCAATTTAATTCCTTAATTTGAGTAGCTTATTCACTTCTAATTTGTGCCTTTTATTGCTTGTCATTCACTTGGAATCTTTGGTTCTGTCTTAGAGTGTGTTGTCCTTGGAATTCTTAAGTCAAACGAAGAATTGTGCCTCTTTCACAAGGATTTATTCCTAGATAATTGATTGTAGGTTCAACTAGAAACTTTGAGGCAGACTTGAGAGGAAAAAGACAAGCGTGACACATTAGAGAAAAAGCCTCTAAAAGAGTGATACACGAGTGCTATTAGAGTGAGACACCTAGGGAGTGGCAAAGATCTTCTATATAATTGTATTTGGTGTCTAACCTTTTCTTGTGCAACCATGGATACCTCTCCTAGTGTGGGAAATGATCTCTCACCAAGGTCTAAAAGGATGGTGGACATGATGAAGTCCATGCTAAATGCTAGCTTGGATGAGAGGTTTGATCAAGAGAGGAGGTTAAAGGAGGAAAGAAAGATAAGGAAGGAATTAGAGAGGAGAGTCCTTGGGGAGACTAGTGGCAACCGTGGGGGTCACCATGGAGGAGGGGATGGACCTAGGGGAAACCGAGAGAGTGAGGGGAATGAAGTACCTAGGAGTAGAAGGGAGAGCCATAGAGGGAGTGGTAGTGAGGAAGGAATTCCTAGAGGAGACTATGACACACCTAGGGAGAGTGATTGGGGAAATAACTATGATGAGGAGGAGCCCTTTAGAGCCTATGGGAATGCAACGAGGGGAAGAAAAGATCCTCAACCTAGAAGACCGAATCACACCCCTAGAAGAAACTATGGAGATGATGAGTCTATAGTGTGGGAAGGAAACAACAAGATTAATCTACCTAAGTTCCTTGGAGATAGTGAGGCCGAGAGTGGGTGATGAAGACAGATCAAGTGTACTCTTGTTATCCCAACTTGAGTGAAGAGAAAAGGCTTAACTTAGTCATATTGGAGTTTGAAGGTTATGCCTTGTGATGCAAACCCATGAAGGTAATGACATGGTCTCCACGGATTCAACACCTTGTGTTTCCGATATTCATTCACCAAGTGATCATCACTCAACAACCAAGAGAATAGGTGCGGAATAGGCTATATAATAAGGATGGTGTTTCGGTTTGGAACCAAAGAAGAAGAAATAAAAAATGGATGTAGAATTAGAAGGATGGTAGCTCCATGATTCAATGAATCAATAAGCTAAGTAGAGGAATCGCCACTTGGATCATGGATCCATGATAAGATTCAAGGTTCTTTGAAGAAACCCTAGGAGAACTCTCTCCTTTTCTCAAGACTTTAGTCTTAGAAATTCTCTTTACATAAATGACCAAAGTGAATTACAAAATGGAATTTGCATAAGTTATAAGGTGTGTTAACCGTGTGCTATCTAAGCCATTTGATCCTTGATGGATTGATCAAGTGATGCTAAACACCCCTCACTTGATCAATTCAAGAAGGATCTAGAGATCAAAGATCAAGAGGCTCATAATCCCTTCTAAGTAGTGATGATCATGGATTAGTAAGATGGAATTTTATGCCTTGGATTTGAAGTGAATCCTAAGGCTAGAATCCCTTCTTAGAAGAGAGTCAACAATTTAGAAACTTGACTTAAATTTGCACCATTGATTATTGTATAATCAAGTGGTGGAAATTTAAATGAAGTTAGTGGCAATTCCACTAATTCTCTCTCCTAATCCATCCACTCTCTTTTAAGAGAGTGTATTACACTTGCTTAGTTGGGTCATAAGACACTTAAGCCCATCTTAAGAGGTTTCGACCAACACAAATAGAAGTCAACATGTCCATAAAAGGAGCTTGGCCGAAATTCACAAACAAACATAGGTCCAAGCTTTACACAAATTAAAGCTAAACTAATTACAAAATACTTAGAAAATTACAAGACTTCATTTGCCCAATTTGTTGACTTCCAAGAGTTGAACTTTGACTTTGACTTTGACTTGTTGACTTTGACTTGGTCAACTCTTCTTCAACTTGAGCTTCAATTTCTCTTTGCATTTCTCTTGTAATTCTCATGCTTGGGAGATGGTCCTCCATCAATCCCTCCTTCTTGTGGCCAACTTGTCCTCAAGTGGCCTTAGCTTATTACCTACAAAACAATTTTACCTGGATCAAAGATCAAGCAAACTCTTTTAAGTTTAATATTTAATATCAAGATGGTTTTCCCACTAATATCAATATCAAAATGTAAAGAAGTGAAGAAGGAAATCAAGTGATTGTCTATGCATAAACCGAAACTCCAAAGAGTTTCTATTTCCTCCTTTAGAAGTGTAGATACTAGTTCTTCAATCCTTGTGGAATCATGTTTGAAACTCTTGTTTAAAAGTCTTCTTTTAGGTGTAAAAGCTTGTGATGTTTTCTCCTTCTTGGACTCATTCTTCCACCTAAAAGGGCAACCGTTAATAGAATCAAACAAGAACCTCAACTTAACATTTTCAAACATTTCCCAATACCTATTTAGAGAACTTATTGTGTCACAAATTGTGTTGTGCAAATTAGAAATAATAGGAGAAGTAAGAGGCAAAGAAGTCTCCCTTTTTGATAATGCATAATCTCTAAGTACCCCATTTCCTCTTCCTAGCTCACTTCATGGTTCCTCTATGCACAACTTCTCACTTGGTCCTAGAACACAAAATTTCTTGGGAGTGAATCCTCTAGCTATCACACAAGGCGCTTTTGGTGTTTCAATATATGTGGAAATTTGTAATGTGCCCTCCTTCTTTACTTCATTCATCAACCTATATGAACAATTAATATCATGAGAGTAAAAGTTAGTAGGCACAATTAAAAATTCCACATTTCTAAATTCAATGATTGTCCATGGCTCAATGTTTCTCAAGGTGGGCAACCCATGTGGAATGTCCTTGGGAAACACATATTTGAACTCCTCCTTGAATGCATCTAAATCTTGTTGTTTACCTACAATGTTAGTGCTCAACATAAAAGGATTAGGTAAACAAAGAAATATGTTTTTCCTAGCTAAGAATTCTCTCCTCAACTCACCTTTCCCAATAAGCAAACTCTCCTTAAGATCTACCTTACATGAACTCTCGGTTTTCCTAAGCTTAAGTGAGGTTTCTCCTTTGTTTTTCAACCTAGAATCACTAGTGGCATGCTTGGTAATTAATCTTGAACTCTCGGCCAAGACTAGCTTTCTAGGGTGTTTGGTTTCTTTTTGGTTTTTCTTGGAGGAGCTTTCGGCCATACTAGGTTTGGCACTTGAACCCTCACTTTTCTTCTCACTTTCCCTCTTTAATTTCATTTTTATTTGATCCTCATACACTTCCTTAGGTGACAAAGGCTTAAGGGTGACCTTCTTGCTCATATGTGAAAAGATATAGGTGTTGGAAACACCATCATGAATGACATGTTTATCATATTGCCAAGGTCTACCTAACAAAAGATGAGTGGCCTCCATAGGAACTACATCACACAACACATTATCTTTATACCTTTCTATGGAGAAATTAATAAGAACTTGTTTATTCACAACCAACTCACCCTTATGATTCAACCATTGTAACTTATAAGGTTTAGGATGTGAAGACAATTTAAGACCTAATTTATCTACTAACCTAGTGCTAACTACATTAGTAAAACTACCATTATCTATTATAAGATAGCATACCTTGCCTTCTACTAAACATCTAAAGTGAAAGATATTCTCCCTTTGTGAATCATCCAACTCTTTGAGATCATTTCCAAGCATCTTCCTCACAATGAGGAGATCTCCATCCTCGGGTTGCTCATCATCTCCACTAGTACTCTCCCTTGATGCTCCACTTTCACTTGAAGAAGATTGGGAATCCTTACTAGTAATTGCACCATCAACTCTCACAATCATAGCTTTCTTGTTAGGACATTGAGAAGCAATATGGCCATGACCCAAACATTTAAAACATTTAATTGAACTTGGTTTAGAAGTAGAATTCTTTACCTCCTTACCATTTGAAGTGTCTCGGTCATGCTTGCCCTTAGATGAAGAAGTGTACTCCTTCTTTCCCTTGTCCTTCCAAGATGATTTATATAGTGTGGAAGACCTCTTGAAAATTGCTTTCCTCTTCAATTGACCCTCAATCTTCATGGCCTTATGCAAAGCATCTCCAAGAGTGACATAGTGTTGGAGCTCTAAGATGTCTTGAATGTCATGGTTCAAACCATGGATGAATCTAGCAATGGTGGCCTCCCTTGCCTCTTGGTAGTCTGCCCTAAGCATAGTCAATTCAAGGTCCTTGTAGTATTCTTGAACACTCTTTGACCTTTGTGTTAGTCTTTGCAATTTAACATATAAATCTCTAGTGTAAGAGTGAGGAACAAACCTTTCCCTCATGAAATCTTTGAGTTGAGTCCATGAGGTGACTTGAGGCCTCCTTCTTGCAAAAGCATCTACTAACACTTGGTTCCACCATACCAAGGCATAACCTTCAAATTGAAGGATGGCAAGATTCAACTTCCCTTCTTCTCTCAAGTGTGTATGGCATGAATAAACTTGATCCACCTTCATCACCCAATCAAGGTAGGTTTCGGCTCCTCCCTCTCCAAGGAATGGTGGAAGCTTAATCTTGGTGTTCAAGTCACCTTGCCTTGCTCCTCCACCTTGGGGAAATGCACCAAAGCCACGATCATGGTATTCTCCTTCCTCTAGTTCTCCTTTCATCTTCATATTTGTGGAAGACATAGTCTTCATCAAAGTTACTCTCTCCCACACTCTTTCTAGGTGAGGCATACTCTCTCCTACTACTACTTCCTCTTCTCCCACTTCTTCTCTCACGAGCCTCTCTTTCTCTTCTTTCATTCTCTTCTCTCAATGTTCTTTCATATTTCCTCCTTCTATCCTCTTCCTCTCTCATTTTTCTATGGCTCTCCTCCCTCACTTCATTGATACTCTCTTTGAGGTCATTTTTGAGGTCATGTTGTAAGCTCATGAATTTCTCCATCATGACATCCATCACTCTTTGGGTCTTAGGAGATAATTCATTGCCCAAACTTGAGGAACTCTCCATTTCTGCAAGAAAAGGTTAGAACAAGAATAATAGAAGAGAATTAAAAGTCATTTCTCACTCTCTAAGTGTTTTGACTCACACTCTTGTTTGCACACTTAGGAGGCTTTTCTTAGAATTTGCTCTCTAGCCTTTTTCTTCTCACTCTCACTTAAGATTTCTTGAGAAACCTCAATCAATTATCAATGTCCAATTTATCCAAGTGAAAGAGGAAAAATTCAGCTACAAAGCCTAGGAGATCAAGAAGACAAATACTCTAGACAAAACTACAAAGATTCCAAAGAAGACAAGCAACAAAATAAGACTCAATGAACAAAAATTTAGCTACTCAAAATGGAATTTAATGCTCAAGACAATGGCTACTATATTTACCGCACTAATAATGAAGGAAAACTAGTATTTAAAACTGCAAAAATCTTTGAAACAAAAACTCAAAGAATGGAAGAAATCAAATGCAATTTTGCTGGAAAAATTGGCTGAACCGTCACCAAATCTGCCCAAACTTGTGAAATTTTTTTAGCATAGCAAATGAGCTTGGAAAATTATGAAAATTTCCAGTTGAGCTTATATATATGTATATTGAATGACCAAATTCCCAGAATTCAATAAATCAACGTTTAACCCGTTGAACCAACTGCAAACCCGAAACTGTCACAGCAACAACAAAACCGTCACTAATTTGGAAGTTAGGCTTGAAAATTGGCTCAAAATGACTTGAAATTTTAGGGATTGGTTTGGTTAATATTTATGCACGAAATAAGCTCAAATTAAGGTGCAGGGCAGCCACAAATATGGTTCCAAAAACAGGGCAAATATGTCTAGGCACATACAAAGCACACCACAAGTTCAAATATCATGTTATTAGCAAATTTGACACAATTTGTAGTATGATGTTTGAGCCTAATGAGTAATGATGCCTAAATTGAGCTTGGACACTAAATTTGTGGGTTTTTAATGACCCAATTCACCAAGGTACTGCACTCAATTTTTCCCAAAATTTTTCTACTACAAGAGCTACTCAATTTTCACTCTAATTTTCTTCAAACTCTTTTTTCTTGTATTTTTCTTTTCTTGAATTTTTCTTTGACTCTTTTCTTTGAATTTTTTCTCTTGCTCTTTTCTTTTCTTTTGTTTTTCTATATTTTCTTTTTGGCTATTCTTTGCTGGACAGTCCAAGTATAGGCTCAAATACTCAAGCAAGTCAAGTCAAACTTTGCTAACAAGTAAGATAATGCATGGTAGTGGTAACTTGAACTTATAATGAGCAATGCACATAGTAATAACACATATAAGCACTAATTAAGCAACATAAGATGCAGGGGATTCAAATTCCAGCAAGGAGACTCAAAATACATATTGAGAAAATTCATCAAACACATAGGGGCTATCAACTAGAATGTGTCTAGCATGTAAAATAGGCCATGTATGATCAACCATGAATGTTAGAACATCTCATCTATGCATTGGACAACCAAGACACACAACAAGACTCAAATAAAAATTCAATTGAATCAAAAATTGAAATCAAAAGATAGGAGCTAGACTCAATACCACAAGTGAAGAACAACTAGGTGAAGAATAAACTCTTTATACCAAATTTTGATGCAAACCCATGAAGGTAATGACATGTTCTCCACGGATTCAACACCTTGTGTTCCCGATCTTCATTCACCAAGTGATCATCACTCAACAACCAAGAGAATAGGTGCGGAATATGCTATATAATAAGGGTGGTGTTTCGGTTTGGAACCAAAGAAGAAGAAATCAAAAATGGATGTAGAATTAGAAGGATGGTAGCGCCATGATTCAATGAATCAATAAGCTAAGTAGAGGAATCGCCACTTGGATCATGGATCCATGATAAGATTCAAGGTTCTTTGAAGAAACCCTAGGAGAGCTCTCTCCTTTTCTCAAGACTTTAGTCTTAGAAATTATCTTTTCATAAATGACCAAAGTGAATTACAAAATGGAATTTGCCTAAGTTATAAGGTGTGTTGACCATGTGCTATCTAAGCCATTTGATCCTTGATGGATTGATCAAGTGATGCTAAGCACCCCTCACTTAATCAATTCAAGAAGGATCTAGAGATCAAAGATTAAGAGGCTCATAATCCCTTCTAAGTAGTGATGATCATGGATTAGTAAGATGGAATTCTATGCCTTGGATTTGAAGTGAATCCTAAGGCTAGAATCCCTTCTTAGAAGAGAGTCAACAATTTATAAACTTGACTTAAATTTGCACCATTGATTATGGTATAATCAAGTGGTGGAAATTTAAATGAAGTTAGTGGCAATTCCACTAATTCTCTCTCCTAATCCATCCACTCTCTTTTAAGAGAGTGTATTACACTTGCTTAATTAGGTCATAAGACACTTAAACCCATCTTAAGAGGCTTCGACCAACACAAATAGAAGTCAACATGTCCATAAAAGGAGCTTGGCTGAAATTCACAAACAAACATAGGTCCAAGCTTTACACAAATTAAAGCTAAACTAATTATAAAATACTTAGAAAATTACAAGACTTCATTTGTCCAATTTGTTGACTTCCAATAGTTGAACTTTGACTTTGACTTTGACTTGTTGATTTTGACTTGGTCAACTCTTCTTCAACTTGAGCTTCAATGTCTCTTTGCATTTCTCTTGTAATTCTCATACTTGGGAGATGGTCCTCCATCACCTTGGTTTGGTGGAACCAAGTCCTTGTAGATGCCGAGAAGAGAAGGGGACCACACATCACCTCTTGGACTTAATTGAAGGATTCCATGAAGGGGAGGTTTGTGCCCAAATCCTACACAAGAGATCTACATGTCAAGCTCCAAAGATTAACTCAAGGAGGAAGGAGTGTGCAAGAGTACTACAAATATCTAGAACTAACCTTGATGAGGGCCGGCTATGAAGAGGAAAAGGAGGCCACTATAGCTAGGTTCACTAATGCTTTGAATAGGGAGATCCAAGATATCTTGGAGATCCAACATTATAGAACCTTAGAGGATGCCATACACAAGGCCGAAAGGATTGAGGGCCAACTTAAGAGGAAGAACACCTTCAAGAAATCTTACACACATGGTTCTTCAAGTTAGAAGGATAAGCAAAAGAAGGAGGGAGCATCCAAGACTTTCTACAAGTCTAGCCAAGATGACTTCAAGGGTAAGGAAGTCTCTAAACCTATTTCTTAGCCTTCTAATATTAAATGTTTTAAGTGTTTAGGACATGGACATATAGCTTCACAATGCCCCAACAAGAAGGCCATGATGATTAGAGTGGATGGAGAGATCACAAGTGAAGAATCCACTCACTCTTCTAGTGAAGAAGAGGAAACTAGTGCTAGTGAGCATTCAAGCATGGAGCAACCAGAGGATGGAGATCTATTAATGGTTAGAAGGATGTTAGGGAGTGCTTGTGTGGACCTTGATGACACTCAAAGAGAAAATATCTTTCACACAAGGTGCACCATACAAGGCAAGGTATGTTCCCTAATCATTGATAGTGGTAGTTGCACTAATGTTGTGAGCACTAGGCTTGTTGATAAACTTGGTCTTAAGACCACTTCACATGCTAAACCTTATAAATTGCAATGGTTAAGTGAGAAAGGTGAATTATTAGTTAACAAACAAGTGTTGATTGCTTTCACTATAGGTAGATATGTTGATGAAGTGTTATATGATATAGTACCTATGAAAGCATCTTATATCTTGTTAGGTAGGCCATGACAATATGATAAGCATGCATTGCATGATGGAGTGTCTAATACTTATGTATTCTCTCATGGTAGTAGGAAAATAACTCTTAGACCTTTGACACCCAGAGAGGTATGTGAGGATCAAGTGAAAATGAAATCAAAAGAGAGAGTGAAAGGAAGGCAAGTGAGAGCCAAAAGCATGAAGAATCACCCAAGGTTACTAAGAAGGGTGCTTTGGCCGAGAGTTGCAAAGTAATTACCAAAATTGCCACTACACAAAAACAAGTGAAACTTAGGCTAGGTAAGTCCAAATTAGGTGATCTCAATGAGAGTAAGAAGCTTGGGAAAGGGGCTACCAAGTCTAAGGAAGGGTTGCTTGTGAGTAGGAGTGAAGTTAAGAAGGAATTCTTGGCTAGGAAATCCATGTTTCTATGCTTACCATCTCCTTGTTTTCTAAATGCAAGTTTTGTGGGAGATCAAGTAAGCTTAGATCTCTTATTAGAAGAGTTCAAGGATGTGCTTCCTAGTGAAGTACCCCACGACCTACCTCCCTTGAGAGGCATTGAGCACCAAATTGACTTGATCCCGGGTGCTCCACTTCCTAATAGGCCAACTTATAGGACTACTTCACAAGAAACTCATGAAATTGAGAGACAAGTCCAAAACTTAGTGAGTAGAGGGTGGGTGAAGGAGAGTCTATCACCATGTGCATCACCGGTTATCTTAGTTCCTAAGAAGGAGGGCATATGGAAAATGTGTACTGATTGTAGGGCTATCAATAACATAACCATTAGATATAGGAACCCAATACCTAGGTTGGATGACTTGTTAGATGAGTTACATGGCTCAACCATATTCACTAAGGTTGATCTTAAAAGTGGTTACCACTAAATAAGAATGAAAAGTGGTGATGAGTGAAAAATCGCTTTTAAGACCAAATTTGGTTTATATGAATGGTTAGTCATGCCATTTGGGCTATCCAATGCCCCAAGTACTTTCATGAGGCTTATGAATCATGTGCTAAGGGAATTCATAGGGAAATTTGTTGTGGTATACTTTGATGATATTCTTATATATAGCAAGTATTTCCTTGAACATTTAACACATTTGAGATTTGTTTTAGAAGTAGTTAGAAAGGAGAAGCTCTATGCAAACAAGGACAAGTGCACATTTGCCATGGACCAAGTCGTGTTCCTCGGTTTTGTGGTAAGTTCCAAGGGTGTGCACGTTGATAAGAGCAAGGTAAAAGCAATTCTTGAGTGGCCGAGACCTACCAATGTGAAAGAAGTGAGGAGCTTCCATGGATTAGCAAGCTTTTATAGGAGATTTGTGAAGGAGTTTAGCACCATTGCATCTCCTCTCAATGAGCTTGTGAAGAAGGAAGTACCCTTTGTTTGGGGGCCAAAACAAGAGGAAGCTTTTACCCTTTTAAAAGAAAAACTTACCAATGCTCTTATTTTATCTATGCCTAACTTTGAATTATCTTTTGAGCATGAATGTTATGCTTCTAATCTTGGTATAGGTGCTGTTTTGAAACAAGAGAATCATCCCATTGCCTATTTTAGTAAGAAGCTAAAAGGAGCATAACTCAACTATTCCTCCTATGACAAAGAGCTATATGCTTTGGTGAGGGCTTTGCAAACATGGCAACATTACCTCCTCCCTGAGGAGTTCATAGTCCACACCGATCATGAAGCCTTGAAGCATTTGAGATCTCAAGGCAAGCTCAACAAAAGGCATGCAAGGTGGATGGAGTTTGTGGAAACATTTCCCTACATCATCAAGCATAAGAAAGGAGTGGCAAACATTGTGGCAGATGCTCTCAGTAGGAGGTATACACTTCTATCTTTACTTGAGTCTAAGTTTTTGGGATTTGAACATATAAAGGCCTTGTATAATGATGATGACGACTTTAGCCGTGAGTATGTAGCATGTGATAAGAGTGCTCACAATGAATTCTTTAGGCATGATGGTTACCTTTTTAAAGGAAAATGTTTATGTGTGCCTAAGACATCATTGAGAGAACTCTTAGTATGTGAAGTTCATGAAGGGGGAATTATGGGTCATTTTGGTATTGAGAAGACTTTATCCATATTACATGAACACTTCTTTTAGCTTAAGATGAAAGCTCAAGTAGTTAAGTTTATAAGCAAGTGTATCTCATGTCATAAGGCTAAATATAAACTCACTAACCACAGCCTATACATGCCTTTACCATCACCCACCTCTCCTTGGTTGGATATACTTATGGACTTTGTTCTAGGATTGCCCAAGACAAAGAGAGGTGTAGATTCTATATTTGTTGTGGTGTGTAGGTTCTCAAAGATGGCACACTTCATTCTTTCCCACAAGAGTGATGATGCGTCTCATGTTGCAAACCTCTTCTTCAAAGAAGTGGTGCGCTTACATGACATTCCCCAAAGCATAGTGAGTGATAGGGACTCTAAGTTCCTTAGCCATTTTTGGAGATCCTTGTGGAGAAGACTTAGCACCAAGCTCCTATTTTCTACAACATGCCACCCTCGAACCGATGGCCAAACCGAGGTGTATAGGACTCTCGGCCAATTTCTTAGAAGTTTTGTGAAGAGCAACTTGAAGAGTTGAGAAGATTGCTTGCCTCATGTAGAGTTTGCCTACAATAGAGTGATGAATTCTACTACTCTTTTATCTCCATTTCAAGTTGTCTATGGTTTTAATCCCTTAACTCCTCTTGATTTATGTGCTTTACCTTTTGATGAGTTTGCTAATAAGGATGGTATTGATAGAGCCGAGAAAGTCAAGTCCATGCATGCTAAGATCAAGGAGAGGATTGAGCAATGGAATGCGCAAGTGGCCAACCATGCTAACAAACACCACAAGCATCTTGAGTTGAAAGTGGGGGATAGAGTTTGGATCCATCTTAGGAAGGAAAGGTTCCCAAACTTGAGAAGCTTTAAGTTGCTTCCCAAGGGAGATGGACCTTTTACTATCATTGAGAAACTTGGTCCTAATGCATTTAAATTAGATCTTCCTAGTGATTTTGGTGGTAGCAACTCTTTTAATGTGTGTGATCTTACTTATTGTGATGAAGGTTATGAAGAGGAGGATCACACCAACTTGGGGACAAGTTGCCATCAAGAATGAGGGTTTGATGACGGACCATCCCCATCACCATTGGAGGCTCAAGCATCACAACAAGGAAGAAGGATTACAAGGTTCATGCTTAAGAAGATACAAGAGCAAATTCAAGAAGAGTTGACTAGAGGTCAAAGTCAAGGGTCAACTCAAAGTCAACTGCTGACCAAAAGTCAAAGTCAACAGTCAACTCTTGAAGATTGTACTCTTATATTTAAACCTTGTAATTGTTTTCCTTAGGCATTTAAGTAGGAATTGGCCATAACTTGGAGCATGTAGCTCACGGCCTAGTTGTTTCCATTTGGATCGAATTGTGCAAGGTAAAGGGGAGAGAGTGGCGCACACACTCCTTGGGAGAGAGTGGAGAGAGTTTAGATGCCAAGTAGTGGAATTTCCACTAACTTTAATTCAAGCTTAACCATTTGATTAGATCCAAATCAAATGGCTAAGCAAGCTCACATCCAAAGTGGCATGATACATGTTTCTAAGAACAATTCATAGCTCTTGATTTCAATTCCATCAAAGGGTTGACATTTACATTTGAGTCACATATTTCATACCACTCAAAAGTGAATTTCAACCCCATGATCCAAGATTTAATTAAGAGGCTAAGAATGAAACTTGATGTCACATGTCTCATGCCTCCTCTAGCTAGCACCGTGGCCCTTGATTGGTTTGCTCATCCAATGGCCAATGCTTGAACCGTGTGAGTGCCTAAGTGAAGGCTTTCCATGCGTTGATCAAGCATTGATCTAATGGATAGCAAGCCATCCAAATTTTCCTTGTTGCTTCTAGTATAATTAGGATGAATTTCATTTGTAAAGGATCTTTGATCATTTTTGAGAATTGAATATAGCAAGAGTTATTTGTTGAGAGTGCTCTCTCTTGGATTTCTTTATGAACCTTGAGTCTTATCAATGGATGGTTATCCTTGTGGCGATTCTTTCTCTTGATTTATTGCTTAGGCATGGCGTCACCATCTTTTAGTCTTCTTCCATTTTCTTATTTCTTCTAAGTCCTTGAGTCATTGAGTCATTGAGTCAACATTGCTTCCGCCATTACCATCAATCCGTGGAGCTTCTAATTGGAGAATGAAAATTGGGCCAAATTCAAGCTTCTCACCAAGCAAGCTTGTATCAATGTGTCATAGTCAGCAATAGCAACATCAACAGACGGAATCTCCATCGTCTGTGAGCAAGCAGTTTCTTCAGACGCAACCTCCATCGTCTGTGGGCAAGTAACTTCTTCAGACGCAGCTTGTACCGTCTGATTGAAGGCAGCATTCAGAGGAGACGCAAAAATGGGATAAACACTTACACTCCCATGTTCGTCTTGGAGAGACGATCCAGTAATGTCCATAGATGGAGTTTCTTCATTGAACATAGTCTCCAATACCTCTGTAAGGATAGCATTATCCTTTTGGATCTGGGCAGTTTCTTCACTATTTATGCCCTCTGAAGTTGTTGGAGCAGGAGCAGCCTCAGACGATCCAATGCCTTTAATGCTCTCTTGGAACATATGTTCCCTTTCAGCTTCGAGCATTATTAAGACTCTTTTAGCCTCTTTCACCTGCATTGCTTCGTCTGTTTCACCAACAATGACATACGCAAGTTTCTGCTTTCCCTTGGCAGCTTTTAGAAGAGCAATCTCCCTTGCTCTTACTTTCTCTTCAACTTCTATCTTCTTCATTTCTTCGTCTGCTCTTGCTCTAGCAGACGCAACATCCTCAGATGCTTTCCTTACCCCTTCATCTTCACTAGGGGTAGTGTCTCTATCTCTTGTCTTAGACGCAACATGTGTTATTCTTATGTTCCTCTTCCTCTTCCTGGGGGGTTTAACTGGAACATCATCGAAGAGAACTTCAGTTATTTTGGTTGGTGTTTGGGTTTGTGTTTGGGTTTGTGTTTGTGTTTCAGAGTCGCTCGTCCTAGCGCGTTTGATACGAGCTCTGTGAGGGAGATCTTGAGTCATAGGAGAGAGTAGTTCATCTTCTCCATTCCTAAAGTGAAGGAAGCTTGGGGGTGGACACATCTTCGCAAAGGTCCTGACTTTAACTTCTACTCCTTCTTTGTGCCACACTACTCCAGTGGCATCAAAACCTTGGTTAAGGATTATTTGGGAAAAGAGTGTAGCCTAGGGAATACTACTCTTTTTCCTAATATTCCTTGCCTTCAAAGCGCTCCTCCAGTGATCCATAATAATATGGGGAAGGCTCATCCTTCCATTCCTCAAAAAGTAGAACATGCAGAACCGGTCTCGAAGACTCATATTGTCTCTTGAGCCAGTCCGGGGAGTGAAGATGTTGTAGAGAAAGTTGTGAATCACTCTGCATGTAGGAACGAGATTCCATATCTGAGAGACTTGAGATCTTCCACATTGCAAACCTTTCCATAGAGCATCTTGTCAACATGCTCTTCATTCTTGTTGTCCATCCAGTTGGGTTTGTAAAAGCGTCCTTCCGCCTTACACTTCCCAGTTCCAGCAATGACATCAGCAGTGATAATGTATTCCTTGTTGTTAATGGTACCAACAATACCATCTTCAAATTCCTTGGCATCGCTCTAGAACTCAGTGTATGCCTCCATCAACCAAGGACCTCTCCATTCAGCGAATTCCATCCAACCAGTGTGAGTGAACATCCTTACAACACGATTTGAGACACCATCGAAAGTGGATTTGGCAATCCACTTGCTTGGCAAGAAGAGATCTTGAGCAAAGAAAGTCTCTTCAGATGACTTAGATTTCTTGGCGGCCATTTTCTAAGTTTGAAACAGAGAGAATTTGTGAGTAAGAGTTTTTAGAGAGAGAAGTTAAGATTTGAGAATAATGAATACTGTAAAGAGTAAAAATGGTAACTTTGCAGTATTTATGGTCAAAAAGGTGAAACAGTTATAATTTAACAGACGAAAGAATTGAAACTGCCCCTAATTTGACGTTATCTCATGATTGTCCTTTTAATGATTGATTTGACTTCTACAATTCACTGCGCGTGCTTTTCAACGTCCTA
This sequence comes from Hylodesmum podocarpum, assembly GCA_026586105.1. Lineage (NCBI taxonomy): Eukaryota > Viridiplantae > Streptophyta > Magnoliopsida > Fabales > Fabaceae > Hylodesmum > Hylodesmum podocarpum. Next base: position 318,372 of record JALJEV010001403.1, read on the forward strand.
GAATAGTGCAATAAATGATAAACACATTTAATGTTGCATTTATTGTGTCCCTGCACACTCAAATTTAAATTAATTAAATAATAACCCTGCGTCTGTTGAATTTTCCTCAGACTGATTCAACTTGATCAGACGTAATGTTTCGTCTTAACGAGAGTATAATCAAGATGAAATATACGACGAAAGGTACAAACGAAATAACTTAATCAATTAAATAAACAATTCCCAAATTTTCTTTAATAAAATTTAAGCGAGTTTCGTCTAAAGCCTTTGTAAAAATATCTGCCCATTGAAAATCAGTTTGAACAAACTGTATATCAAAAATACCTTTCTGAACATAATCTCTTATTAAAATGAAATTTAATTTCAATATATTTAGCTTTTGAATGCTGAATAGGGTTTTTGCTGAGATTAATTGCATTTGTATTATCACAAAATACTGATATTTGGGTTTCAAACTTGGAGTAATCCTCAAGTTGATGTTTTACCCACAGCAGTTGTGAACAACACCCAGCTGCAGCGATGTACTCCGCTTCAGTGGTTGAAAGTGCAATGGAGTTTTGCTTCTTGCTTGACCAAGAGATGAGTGATATACCCAGAAATTGGCATCCACCACTTGTGCTCTTTCTCTCCACTTTATCTCCAGCATAATCAGCATCACAATAGCCACTTAAACTGAAATCACTATTTTTCTTATAAAATAAAAAGAGATTAGTGGTTCCAATAAGATATCTAAGAATGTGTTTCACAGCTTGTAAATGTGACTCTCTAGGATCAGATTGAAAGCATGCACATAGGCAGACACTAAACATAATGTCAGGTCTACTTGTAGTGAGGTAAAGGAGAGAACCAACCATACCTCTGTATACCGTCTGATCAACAGTCTTACCTGATTCATCCTTGTTGAGACTAGCACTAGACGAATGCATTGGTGTCTTCATGGGCTTTGCATTTCCCATCTTAAACTTCATGAGAAGATCCTTGGTGTACTTTTGTTGATGGATGTATATTACTTGTTTCGTCTGTTTAATTTGAAGTCCTAGGAAGAACTTTAATTCTCCCATCATATTCATCTCAAACTCATCCTGCATTAACTTAGAGAAATTCTTGCACAAGGATTCGTTAGTTGCTCCAAAGACTATATCGTCTACATATATTTGAACAATGATAAAGTCTTTCGAAACACTTTTCTTGAAGAGAGATGTATCAAACTTTCCTCTTGAAAAACCATATTTAAGAAGAAAAGAACTAAGTCTATCGTACCAAGCTCTAAGAGCTTGTTTGAGACCATAAAACGTTTTCTTCAATTTAAAAACATGACCTGGTTGAGATTGACTCTCAGAGCCAGGAGGTTGTTTGATATACACTTCTTCAATAAAACCATTAAGAAATGCAATTTTCACATCCATTAGATATAAGATGATATTCTTATGAGCAGTAAAAGCAAGTAAAATTCTAATTGCTTCTAATCTAGCTATTGGAGCAAAAGTTTCAGTGAAATCAATACCTTCTTGTTGGTTATAGCCTTGAGCTACTAACCTTACCTTGTTTCTTACCACCTTACCAGCTTCGTCTAGCTTGTTTTTGAACACCCACCTTGTTCCAATGATGTTTTTGTTTCTTGGTCTTTTCACTAGAGTCCGTACATAATTCCTCGTGAACTGGTTTAGCTCTTCTTCCATAGCTAAAATTCAGTCATTCTCTTGTAGAGCTTCTTCAATATCTTTGGGCTCTATATCAGACACAAGAGCATATCCAGATACATCTCTCAGTCTTGATCTAGTTTGAACTCCTTGATGTCTATCTCCAATGATCAGATCCTCGGTGTGGTTTGAGGCGAACCTCCAAGTTCTGACAAGAGCTTGATCATCTTGTTGTTGAGGAGCAGACGAAGAGGGTTCGTCTGTGCTGGGAGATGTTTTTTCGTTTGTTCTTGCGTTTGTGCAAGGTTGGACAGACGGATCACCTACTTGACCAAAGGGGGTTATCTGCAAATTATCAAACAAATTTTCCACGTTTGATATTTCTTTATTAGCCTTTGAGTTATCTTGGAATTTTACATGAATAGATTCCTCTACAACTTACATCTTAGAGTTGAAAACTCTATATGCTTTAGATGTATTAGAGTATCCAAGAAAAAATCCCTTAACCACTTTTGAATTGAACTTTCCAAGTTGATCCTTAGTGTTTAAGATGAAACACTCACATCCAAAGGGATGAAAGTAAGAAATGTTGGGTCTTCTTTCTTTCCATATTTCATATGGAGTCTTATTCAATATTGGTCTTATCAATATTCTGTTTTGAATATAACAGGAAGTATTAATTGCTTCTGCCCAATAATATTTTGGAAGAGAACTTTCATGCAATAAAGTTCTAGTCATTTCTTGTAAAGTACAATTTTTCCTTTCCACAACCCCATTTTGTTGAGGAGTTCTTGAAGACGAAAAATTGTGAAAGATGCCATTTTCAAAACAATAGGCATTGAACTCAGAATTTTCAAATTCTGTTCCATGATCATTCCTAACAGACGCAATACATATTCATTTTTCTTTTTGAACACGTTGGCAGAATATTTCAAAGACACTGAATGACTCATCTTTATGGGCTAGGAAGTATACCAATGTGAATCTAGTATAGTCATCCACAATTACAAATCCATATCTCTTTCCTCCAAGACTTTCAGTCTGAGTAGGTCCAAAGAGATCAATATGTAACAGTTCTAGGGTCTTGTCGTGGAAACAACAATTTTAGATTTGAAAGAAGCTTTAAGTTATTTTCCATGCTGACAAGATTCACACAGACGATTGGATTTTCAAGATATTTTTGGCAAACCTTTTACAAGATCCTTTTTAGAAATTTTTTGAAATATACTTAGAGACTCAAATGTTCAAGCTTTTTATGCCAAATATCTTGTTCATCGTCTGTTGAAATCAAACATGTTACATTCTGATCACTAAGGTCAGAAAGACAAACCACATAGAGATTATTCTTTCTTTTCCCGATAAACAGAATAGATTTGTCCTTGTTCTTGACTATATATTCATCAGTGTTAAAAACTACTTCATATCCACTGTCACAAAATTGACTTATGCTAAGTAGATTGAAGTTAAGACCTTTAACATAAGACACATTTTGGGTAAGAGGATTGGGTGTCTTACCAACAGTCCCAATTCCTAGAATTTTACCTTTCCCTGAACCATAAGATACAAACCCTTTACTTGGTCTGAGATCTTGGAACATAGACAGGTCTCCCGTAATGTGTCGTGAGCAACCACTGTCCAGGTACCAGCTTGAAGTCTTCTCTCTTCCTATTAAGGATATCTGCAACAAGAATAATGAGTGACTTTGGTACCCAAATCTTTTTGGGTCCTCCTTTGTTAGTAGAAGAAGGTTTCATTTTGTTCAAGGTTCTTGTATTCTTTCTATAATCATTTGGAACCTTATTATAGCTTTTGTTCTTCTTCTTGTGAACAGACAAAACAAATTTGGTCTTCTTTTCGTTTGTCTCATCAACATAACCAAGTCAACTTTTATCAGACGGAGACCTCCCATATTTTAAAATATTTTCAAGCATGGAAGATTCTTTAGTGAGCTTTGTTAGGTCCTTGAGTAAAGATTCATTTTCTTTCTTTAATCTTTCGATTTCAAGAATGAAATTTTTTTTTTCGGATTCAAATGATACTTCATCTAATACTTTCTTTTGAAGTAACTCTTTTTCATTTCTCAAAGTAGCATTTTCTTCCAAAGTTTGTTTCAACTTGGCTTTGCATACTTTGTATTGCTCAACAATAAAATGTGAGTTTGCCAAAAGTGTATCATATGACATTTCTTCTGATTCTGACTCAGACTTAGACGAAGAAGATGAAGTAGTGTGAGTTTGACAGCGTCTCCAACCATGAGGCAAATATTTGTTGTTTCTTCTTCTTCTGTGGACTTTTTTGAGCTTTCGGTGTCAAGATCTTCCCAAGTCAGCAAGCTTTTCTTAACCTTGTCTTTTCGCGGGTTCCACCTTTTCTTCAACCTTGGACATTCTGATCTCATATACCCAGGTTTTCTACACTCATAGCAGATGATCTCTAAGCTCTCCTCCTTGCTTGAGGGCTTCTCAGGGAACTTCCTCTCCTTCTTCTTGAAGAAGCGTTGACCTCTTCCCTTCTTTATCATCATCTTCTTGAAGCGTCTAGCCATGAGAGAAATCTCATCTTTAGACGATCCATTAAACGAATCAGATTCAGTGGTTTCAGCCTTTAGAATCTTATTCTTCTTCTTTCTTTCTTTCTTGGCAGATTCCTCCTTGGGAACATCATTTACGGACGGAAGAGCTATGGGCTCTTGAACTTTGATTTTGTCCCATTTACAGAAAAGTACCTCATGTACTCTTAAAGCACCTATCAATCATCAAGAGTTAACGTCTTCATGTCACGTCCAACAGAGATGGCAGTAAACATAGCTTCCCATGGAGTAGGAAGACTGTCCAAAATCTTCATGTTGTTTTGGGCCTTGGTGAATGTGATTCCCAATGAAGTGAGTCCATTTAATATGGTTTGAAATCTTCCAAACATCATATCAATATATTCACCTTTCTTCATAGAGAACATCTCATATTCTCTTTGAAGGGTGACAGCTTTCCTCATTCTGACATCTTCAGTCCTTTCATAGGAAATTTTAAGCATGTCTTAGAGCTCCTTGGCCATTTTGTAGGCACAGAATCTGTTGTATTATGTCCTTGAGAGTGCACACGTAAGGGCGTATCTGGCTTTATTGTTGAGCTTCATGAGGGAGTATTCTTCATTTCCCCACTCAATTTCAGGTTTGACAATGGGGATATCTCCTTGAGTAATAATCTTCCAGAGTCTATACTGGGTAGACTTGATGTACATCTCCATGCGATCAGCCAAGTGAGGGTAGTCATCTCTAGAGAACGCTGGAGGCTTGTTCATGGATGATCCACCAGACAAGAACGAAGGTCCTTGAGACTCCATCATGGATCTTTTCCTCTAGCAGCTGTTAAGCGCTCAACCCTTAGAGGCTGAGCTCTGATACCAAACTGTAAAAGATAAAACACAAGAAGGGGGGTTGAATTGTGTTAATTAAAAATTTAATTCCTTTCGTCTGTTGGTTTGAAACAGAGTCAGACGAAACAGTTCTTATCTTTAAAGATTGATTTTAAGGACAGACGTTATACTTTGATTATCCTCGTTAGTCACAAGTTCAAAGAAGATAAACACAATTATTTTTATACTGGTTCGTCTATTCAATACTACGTCCAGTTACCCAACAACTACTGAGTTTTCACTACAAACCGTGAAATGGTTACAAGTATTATTTGAACCCAACCACTTCTGGTTAATACAAGATATTCTTTGAACACAACCTTCTCAGGCTAAGCAACAAAGTATTCTTTGAAACCCAGCCTCCTCAGGCTAAAGCAAAGGTATTCTTTGAACACACAGCCTCCTCAGGGTAACGTACCACACAAGTGGATTTAAAGAGTTTTCTAGAAAGAAAAGTTTCTCTTCACAGAGAGGGGTATACAATGAAGTTCAAAGATTGCAGTGAGCGAAATCAGAAAGTCTTAGAAATTGTAGCGTGTTCGCCAACTGAAACTTGAGGGAGTGAAGTCCTTTTATAGGCAAGTCTTCAAAGATTCGTTAGAGACATGAAGAATGTCGTTGTGCTTTCTAAGTGAAGTCCCAAAAAGGTGTCAGAGTGCAATCAATGAAAAGATGACTTGCACAACGGATTTGATGGCGCGCTCAGAACCTTTTTCTAACTTGTACATAGATCTTCTCAAAAAGGGTGCAGCCTTTTCGTGTTAAAGAGGTTATCTCGAATCCCCATACTGATCTTGGAAACACTTGAGAGTAACACTTGGATTTTGAATTTGGCGCGAGTTACTTCATCTGAGCTTCACTTCCTTGACAGACGATGTACTTCTTCAGTCTTAGGAGTTGCCTTGAATGCTTCGTCTGAAGAGTATCGTCTTATCTTCCGTCTGATGACTTAGCTTTGGGACAGACGAATGACTTCAACTTTGAGGGGTCATCTTCTGTCTATGCTTGTTCAGTCTGACTTTGCTTGCAATGTTTCCGTCTGAAGTGTTCTGTCTGTCTTGTAATTAATCAAAACTTGAGACATTAATCATCTTGATCTAACAAAAATAATATCATAATAACTATACATGAAATATTAATCCTAATCTTTATATAAGGTTGTTAGAACCTAAGACATCAAGTCTTCAACTCTTCGTTCCTTTAATGAATTTAAGGTTTTGATTATAATAAATATTAAGAAATTATGATCAAACCTGATATTTTTTATGAACAAAAGAGATGCATTATTTTGGAAATAAATTAGTGTTATCGTTAAAAAAATGATATCAATGTCTAACATAAGTGTATCATATAAACAAAGTGAATGGACTTAACTTTATGAGAAAAAAGAAATAAGGTGTCCATTGATAATTATTCTCTAGAACATCCAATAGAATTTCCTTCTAAACATTCAAAGGAAATGTACTTTCCATTGTATTCATCTAGAGTTAAGAGCTAATCTCAAAAGTTACAAGTATACCTTTAAGATTCAGTCATATCTAATATATGCACTTAAGATATCTCTTTATGCTTTTATAAGCTATTGTATTTTTTTTATTACAAGTTTAACGTTTCAATTTTGAAAAGTAATACATTCTATTAAGCAACAACAAAAGGGATAACATAACAATGATTTAGACTCTAAAAAATATAACATCTGTTAAACAAAAAGAGAATTTGATTTAACTGTTCTAGAAATTATTTTTCAAGGGACAAAACTATGACAACTAGGAACAAATAATGATAAAATTCATTAATGCAACTAGCATAAGTATTTAAATGGAAAATATTGTGTTTTATGTTTTGTAAATCAAATTAAAGTCCTTTTTTAAGGACTTGAAGATATAAGCTAAAGTGAAAATGTTTTCCCACCACTATTGGCTTGAAAATAATTTTTATTTTAAACCTCAAAATTTGGTTTTATGGAGTACCTTGTTGAAATAGTGCATTTGAAATTGACATGTCGTGTGTGCGGCTAAGCCAAATCAGACACCTTAACCCACCCCCTTTAACAACCCTTTTGCCACCTAATACGCTAAAACCCCAAATTAAGTTAATTTTGTGCCACACAATTCTTTGCATGCACTTAACTTCTTTATCTTAAAGTGTCTTGATAACACTTTGTGCAAACGGTCATAACAAACACCAAGTGAGAGTTTGAGTGATAGAAAGGGGCAATCGAGATTGAGAACGGTGAGGCACTAACATGAAGAGAAGGAGAAGAAGGTTAAAGGTTTCCACCATCACAACATTCTCAAGTCATCATTACAGTGATTGCTTCAAGTTCTACAAGACTATCTAAACAATTAGAGGTAAGGGTTTTTTCTCATTTCAGACATAATTGTTGAAGTATCAAGGTGACTTGACCACATGGGTTTTATGTTATCCCCTTAAGTGTAGTGTGGTTGCTTATGTGCTTTCACTACATTGTGCTTAAGGTCAACTTTGGTTGTTAAGTGATACAAAGGTTTGATGATTTTGATTTAAACAAGTGTTTTTTTTTTTATGTTGTTGACAAAATGAGAGAGCTCAAATTATAGAGGAAATCTCCCAGATTTTTTAGAATCCCTAGGGTTTAGGAGTTTCTTGTTTAATTTAAGATAATTAATGGATTTCAAATGATTTATGACACTTAGTTTATTTGATGTTAAAGGAACTTTGATTTGAGTGTGAGAGCTAAGTAAAATTGAACAAATTGGAGGTTTTGAATAAGTCTACCTTTGGGTCGAATTCAATTAGCTTATGCCACATGGAAATTGCAAGAATGAGGATGGAGTAACCCTAATGTTAAACTTTTGGTTGAATTAGAATGATTGATCCTTAACCTCAATTACGCCCAACATCAAGATTCAGATGTTGAGTTATGTTTAATTTACTTTTTGATATATATGATGACATGTTGAAGCATATGTGCTTATATGACCTTTGTGTTTGTGCTTTAAATGATTAAGAATGCATAAATGTGATGTTGGTTAAGTTGGTATAATGCCCTATGTGGTGTGTTTTGTTTTGAGAAAGGCTTAGTTAGTATAGTTGCTTGAGTTGTGAGCATATGCAATCTTAAGGGTAAGAGGTTGAGCTTGGTTAAGTGAGTATGTGTTGTAACTGGTTCAATGTATTCAATAGAATTTTGGGAGTGGTTGTTGTAACAACTTAATTTTTTAAAATAAAATAAAATAAATAAAATAAAATATCTTTAGTGGGTGGTTATGTTTCAGGTGAGTGAGTGGTTAACATTTCTTTGATTAGAAAATCTATTTAAATTTCCTTATTTTCTTTTTCCCTTCAATCGGATACACCTTTTCTCATATTCCTATGTTGCAAAATTTTCCCCAAAAGGAGATCAAAGTTCATGACTAGAATGAAGGGTGAAACCTTATGCATTTTAATTTCTCCCTCATATGTAGTTGCTGCAAATCCAGGTAGGGTAGTTCTCAATTTAATGATGATAATGAGTTCTTTCCTACCTCTTTGCCTTTGTTTATTTATTGTGAATTAAATATTTTGAATTGGATTGTTTTCTTTCCTACATCGGGAAATCTCTCGCTTCAACTTTGTTATTGTCCCCTTTTGGCTTGGCTGACTTTGCATCCTTTTCCTTTTTTATGTATTGTGTGAGAATATTTTTGGATTGTATGTGAGTGTTTCTGGTTTGGGTTTGTTGGTGTATGGAAGGAAGATGGGATTTGGTCGTCTAGGAAGTGTAAGTGGTGGTGTTATTTGTGACTTGCGAGTTTAATAAATATCATTTCTCTTTTGCATAAAAGAAAAAAGTGTCAAGGTACGACATGTGTTCCAATTAAGGTTTTAATATGCCTTTGAAATTTTGATTCAAAACTCAGTTGAACTAGATGCAAGTTTGATATTAAAATAAATGAGAGGCATCCAAGAGAATGTGTGTACTTGATAAATTTTAATTAATCAACTTTGATTGTTGGCTTCCTTTTTCTTATCAAGCATTAATATGGTAACTCACCGTCACGTTTTAGTTACAATTCTTTTTCTTTTTCTTACTAAAGTCGTAGGTCATTACATGTTAACAGCTTCGTTGGAGCACCTGGGACACCAATTACCTATATTATTATATATTTAACTCACCTTTATGTAGTGGGATGCATAATACTCTTTATAAAAAAAATAAAAGATACTGGTAGTTGCATACGAAGACAGATGATCCAATATAAATAAAAGAAAGAGAGAATAAATAAAAGAAAGAGAGAATGAAAATCAAAACAAGTATAAGTTAACCATTAGATTTTCTAAAAGGGTAGTGTTACTATTAACTCGAGGGTCAAGAGGAATGTACATGGTTTTAGTAATGTTGGTTAAAATAAATAAATATATATATATATATATATATATATAATTTAGAAAGTAAGTTTATTAAATAGAAATTAATTTTCCTTTGTTTTTTTAGATTCGGATTAAGTGTTGGAATTAAAATTATTTGTTTAACTTATAATTAGTATTTAATAATTCATTTCTCTTTTAATTATTAGATTATGTTGTTTATATTAATTTTAGATTGTATTATTTGTTAATAATTGTTCATTTTTTTGTGTGTCTTGAGTCTTAGTCTTAATATTTCAATCTTAATTATAAAAATGTTAAATTTTACTTAAGTTGACATTGTTACCTTGTTTAATTATTTATTTCTATATGTAAATTCTGTTTGAGATATATATTGTTATAGTTTGGGTGTTGCATGTTGTTCCTCTTTTACGTTGTATTTAATTTCCACGTGGTTATTTTGGTTAAATGTTATTGTGGTGTTAAATATTCTGTTATGTTGAAATAATTGGTGTGGGCTGAGAGATTGATTTTGCAGGACATATTGCATCAATAAATTGTTTAGGTCATGATAATGGATTGTAATTGTTTGAAAGTGAGAGGGATGAATGTCTGCTTGGTGGAGAAGCGGTGAGGTTACCCCTGGTGGACATGTTTGTGAGGCATGATGTTTTCGAGAAAATGGAAACGATTATCATGAATACTAAGTGAAACGAAAATGTTTTCGAAAAGTGAGGATGAATGAAACTAGAACAGTTGGTCCCAGATCGATGTAATGGCCTAGGACTTCGAGGGTATTTGTAGTGGAGAAAGTTTCCACTATGGTTGATCACCATGAGTGAGAAGTGACTCCTGTTGCAACACTAGTTGCCCTGACTGTAACTGTCTAGTATCTCTAGTGAGAGTATCAGAGATTACATGTACTCCTAGACATCGCTCAGTTATTTTAAAGGTACTACATAACATGAGAGTGAATTGTGAATCTCATGCATCATATCGGGTTGCAAAACATGGTTGACTGTGACTGTGATAAATTATAAATGGAGTGTATGTACCTTCTTGTTTTAATTGTGTTGAACTGTTCTTGTTGATTTCATTATTGTTATTGTGACTGTTTTCGAGAAAATGGAAACGATTATCATGAATACTAAGTGAAACGAAAATGTTTTCGAAAAGTGAGGATGAATGAAACTAGAACAGTTGGTCCCAGATCGATGTAATGGCCTAGGACTTCGAGGGTATTTGTAGTGGAGAAAGTTTCCACTATGGTTGATCACCATGAGTGAGAAGTGACTCCTGTTGCAACACTAGTTGCCCTGACTGTAACTGTCTAGTATCTCTAGTGAGAGTATCAGAGATTACATGTACTCCTAGACATCGCTCAGTTATTTTAAAGGTACTACATAACATGAGAGTGAATTGTGAATCTCATGCATCATATCAGGTTGCAAAACATGGTTGACTGTGACTGTGATAAATTATGAATGGAGTGTATGTACCTTCTTGTTTTTATTGTGTTGAACTGTTCTTGTTGATTTCATTATTATTATTAAAATGTGAACTAACTTTGTGGTTGTATATGTGGTTGACACTTGTGATGACCTCGTGAACGGACAAACAGATGAACAGTTTGTTAGAGGTTAAAGACTTTAGGTTAGGAAGGAACCTGATTACCTGAAGACTTGACGTTGTGGCTTTTTCCTTTCTTGAATTTGATTGACTGCTTCTATCTATAGACACTATAATTTATTGTTATATGTTAGATATTTCCTTATGTGAGACATTGTGTGTTTGCTGAAACATGTACAATGGTGAAAATTTATTTTAAAATTTACTCTATGAAATAAAATTTAGTTCCTCTCATTTTATGACGTAGTTATTTTCCCGCGAACCATAGAAAATTTGTGACATTGTGATCCTAGTAAATTAGGAGTGTTACAATTGTGGTTGAAAAGGGAATTCGATCATGAGACCCAAGTACGAGTGTAACACCTTAAATTTTGAATCTTAGAATATGTAGTTTTTAATTTATGCTATATTTACTTGTGGTTTTAAGTTTGATGATTTTCAAGCTTAGAACTTTTTTCTTAATATTTTCCAGTAAGTGGATTCACTTAAGTAAATTTTTATTCACTTAAGTGAATGATGCTAAAAACAATAGAGTGCATAAGATAAATTATCTCAAGTGAATTATTAGAATTTTCTTAAGCAAATTTTGGGTATAGGCTAAATAGACTTAAATTCGCCGAGCAAATTTTTATCTATTTAAGCTAATGTTGTAGGTTTATATACCTGTGTCTACTGTTACAAAATGTTTTCCTTCCTTTCAAGTAAGCTTCATCCATCTCCTCTTGTCTAATACTCTTTCCATTTGTTGTTCCTAGTGTTCTTGAAGCTTGATTTAATTTTTTTTCGTATACTTATAATTATTATCTTAAATTCTTTTATTTTTTGAATTTCTGCAATTCCATAGATTATACCTATTTGAATAAATATCTCGACGATTCCCGCTCGCTAATATATAAAGTCCAATAAAGATATCAAAATCTAACCTTGGGCAATCTATTATTTCGAAGATTTTGTGTATTCATTGTTCGTTCGAAGCCTTCGTCTGGATTTCTCAGTTTTGTCAAGCTTGGGTCCATAAAAAAGAGTTTCGGTAGTCCCAACAATACTATAGCCACGGACAAGTTGTATTCTCTTTTGTACATTAGGAGTTACATTCTCTTTTAATACACTATTTAATTCTTATGGTGTCAATAACAAAATATTTATTTAAACATATTGAATTTTTAATTTTTTTATTTTGTTTTAAATATGTAGAGTGTAAATTTGGGATAAATACTATTAGTTAGATTAATTCCCGAATACGTTTATCTCAATGACATGTAGATAACAACTAGATATTTTTCTAAATGATGTAAGGTGTTTTAAATTTCTCGATTATCAATTAACTCTAGAAAAATATTTTCCTATAATGCTGATTAGAAATATGGATATTTTTATTGATTTTTACAACTAAGCAAAGATTCATTATTGGGCAAGTAGACATAAATATTGTTGGTGTTGTCAATAAAAGAAAATAAATAAATAATGTCAACTCATGGATTCAAATTAATAAAGAAAAAGATATAGAAGAGAGAAATTTGTCATACCATGAATTATCTTATTTGTTTTTGTGTGATGTTAATAATGAGGAGTGACATATAAAAAAAATAAGATTATTCAATTGTGAATTGTGAGTCACATGCATCATATCGGGTTGCATAACATGGTTGACTGTAACTATAATAAATTATGAATTGAAATGTATGCAGTGGCAGAGCCATGTTCACCGCAAAAGGGGCAACCCAAATTTTTCATTTTTCTTTTATGTATATAATTATGATTTTAGTTTTATAATTTTAAATAAATTATCATTTTAGTTTTATAATTTTAAATAAATAATTATAATATTCCTAAAATAATTATTTTATATAATAATTATATATATGAATAATAATTTATAGTAATAAATAATATATATTATATATAATACTAATAATAAATTTTATTTTTTAATGTTTTCTGTTTTTCATTTATAATTTTATATCTAATCTTGAAGATTTTATTTAAATGATTTTTAATTTTTAATTTTTAATTTTTTAATATTTATCTTTAGTATGAAAATCCCATCTAAATAATTTTTAGTTTTAAAATTTTAATATTTATCTTTAATTTTAAAATTTTATTGTCATATCATATATTTATTTAAGAAATTTTTGATCATAACAATTTTCAATTATTGATGATGTATTTTTTATTACTTTACCCATAAATTATTACTAAAATTTTAAATATTCATTTTTAATTTTAAATTTAACTGTCACATTATATATTTATTTAAAAAATTTAATTAAAAAAATTTTTTAACCTTTAATGATGTATTTTTTGTTATCTTATCCAAAAATAATAATGATAATAATAATAATAAATTTTTAATATTAATAATGGTAATAATAATAAATTTTAATTTTAAGACTCTTCAGCATTAGAATGAGCTTGTTTTTCAAAAGAACAAGTGTTTGATTCCTTCGTAAATGTAATTCTCGTGTAATTTTAGCTTTTAGTCTCTAATTAAACGATGAATAATTTAAATAATATTTTTTTATAATTTTAAAAAATTAAAATATAATAACAATTTTTTAAAAAAAAAATACTATGTTCTCTGTAATAAATTAATTTTTCGTTTTAAGCAATTAATAGAGAGAAAAATATAATATAATAATAATAAAAAATAAAATTTATCTAAAAGTTGAAAAAAATGAAAAAAAAAAAAAATTTCGCCCCTCCCAAGCTTATATCCTGCCTCCACCCCTGAGTGTATGTATCTTCTTGTATTTATTGTGTTGAATTGTTCTTGTTGATCTCATTATTATTATTAAAATGTGAACTAACCCTGTGATTGTATATGTGGTTAACACCTTTGATGACCCGTGAACGAGTGAGCAAATGAACAGTTTCTTATAGGTGGAAAGACCTTAGGCCGGAAGTGATGGAGGACCATCTACAAAATCCCAACAAACTCTCCAAGTAAAAGCTAGAGGAGAAAGTCAATGGTAAAATTAAAGTCAAAGAAGAAGGAGGACCTTACACTTTTAAATTGGGCTTGAAATAAATTCGCTATTATTTTTTATGCCTGACAAGGTTCAGTATTTCAAGCATAACTTGGGCTACACAACTCCAATTAAGTTCTTCTTGGTGTCTTTGTAAAGCTTACTTAAAGTTCTACAACAGCTATGAAGACATCAAAGCCCAGTTCAAACTTCATCTAGGAGGAAATTTGGCTTGAAGTTAACGTTTGGATACAACTAGGATGTCCAGCGGGGTGCCTGACCAGGTTTCGTATTTTGCGCATAACTTGGGCTACATACCTCCAATTAATTTCGTCTTGGTGGCCTTTTAAAGCTGACTTAAAGGGCTGAAAAAGCTATGAAGACATCAAAGCTCAATTCGGATTTTATCTTGGAGGAAATGGAGGTTTAAGTTAACATTTGGATGATGCCAGGATTTTCCAACGAATTGATTAAGTGTTTAGGCCTATTAGTTTCTTTCAATTATGTATTTGTTTTAAGATTTGAATTTGGGCCTTGAAATTGTAAAGTGTGCTCAGCCTAGGGTGTCTCTCATCTCACCATTGATCACTCATTTCATCCTAGGATGGAGAACATTTCAGATTTCTAACCTTAGGCACATTGTACTTTCATTTAAGTTGGTCAACTTTCTCATTTTACTCACTTTTGGTCAATTTTATGAAATAGAATTTCTAAGACTTGTGTCTTGAGAAAAAGGAGAGAACTTTCCTAGGGTTTCTTCCAAGAACCTTGAATCTTATCATGGATCCATGATCCAAGTGGCGATTCTCCATTCAAGTTTATTGGGTGCTTCATCCATGGCGCTTTCCACACTCCCTACCTTCTTCCATTTTTGTTATTCTTCTTCTTTGTTCTAAACCGAGAGATTGAGTGCTTATTCCACAAACTTCTTCATAATCAATTGAGTTTTGAATGATGGGTGAATGAAGATTAGGCATCCCTTTGCTAATCCTTGAAGATCCCTTACAAGTTCCTCATGGGTTTGCATCAGGAAGGAACTTGATTACCTAAAGACTTGGCATGTTGTAGCTTTTTCCTTTCTTGAATTTGATTGTCTGCTTCTATCTATAGACACTACAATTTCCTATTACATGTTAGATATTTCTTCATGTAAGACATTATGTACAGTGGTGGAAATTTATTTTAAAATTTACTTTATGAAATGAAATTTAGTTCCCCTCATTTATTGGCGTCGTTATTTTCTCGCAAACCACAGATAATTTATGATACTGTGATTGTAATAATTTATGAGTGTAACAGTTATGGTTAAAAAGAAAATTCGGTCATGAGGCCCAAGTGTGAATGTAACACTTTAATTTTGAACCTTAGAATATGTAATTTTTCATTTATGTTATATATGTTTATGGTTTTAAGTTTGATAATTTTCAAGGTTAGAACTCTTTTCGTAATTTTTTCCAGTAAGTCGATTCACTTAAGCAAATTTCTATTCACTTAAGTGAATGATGCTAAATACAATAGAGTACATAAGATAAATTATCTCAAGTGAATTATTAGAATTTTCTCAATCAAATTTTAGGTTTAGGTTAAATAAACATAAATTCGCTTGAGCAAATTTTTATCTTCTTAAGCTAATGTTGTAGGTCTGTATATTTGTGTTTTGCTATTACATAATGTTTTCTTGCCTATCAAGTAAGCTCCATCCATCTTTTCTTGTCCACTACTCTTTCCATTTGATGTTCCAAGTGTTCTTGAACCCTGAGCAATCTATTCTATCGAAGATTCTGTGTATTCATTGATCATTCGAAACCTTCGTATGAATTTCTCAATTTTGTCAAACTTGGGTCCATCAAAAAAGGGTTCACGTAGTCCAACAACACTATAACCACAGACAAATTGCATTCTCTTTTGTACATTAGGAGTTACATTCTCTTTTAATACACACTATTTAATTCTTATGGTGTGACTAACAAAATATTTATTTAAACATATTGAATTTAAATATTATTATTATTGTCATTTTTAATTTGATTTTTTTATTTTGTTTTAAATACGTAGAGTGTAAATTTGGGATAATTACTATTAGTTGGATTAATTCTCGAATAAGTTTCTCTCAACGACATGTAGATAATAATTAGATATTTCTAAATGATATAAGGTGTTTTAAATTTCTCGATTATCAATTAACTCTAGAAAAATATTTTCCTATAATGTTAATGAGAAATATGGATATTTTTATTGATTTTTACAACTAAGCAAAGATTTATTATTGGGCAAGTAGACATAAATATTGTTGGTGTTGTCAACAAATGAAAAGAAATAAATAAATAATGTCAACTCATGAATTCAAATTAATAAAAAAAAAATATTAAAAGAGAGAAACTTGTCATACCATGAATTACCTTATTTGTTTTTGTGTGATGTTAATAATGAGGAGTGAAATATAAAAAAAAAAAGATAAGATTATTCAATTGACCATTGAAATTTAAGAAGATAAAGTTGTTGAATTACCATTGACGTTTAAGAAAGTGAGGTTATTCAATAACGATTTTCAATTCTTGATTCACATTTACATGTAGGTATTTTATTTTTAAACGTTAAAGACCAATATTTTCTCATACACAATCATATGTTGCAGTATCAGGAATTAAATCTCAAAAGATTGAAGATCTTAATTTGCGATAGAAATAGTAGTCATTGTGTGTCCCCTAAAAGCATAAGTTCCTCTTTATGATAGATGTATAGTTTAGAAAGAAATCTTTCAAAAATATGATGCATGTGTCTACAAAAATTAATATTTAATATGTATGAAGAAAAAAATCTTTTATTTGTTCATAGTCTTCCTATGTCAAGATTTTATTTTAGGGTGAATACTAAATTAGTTCATCACTTTGTGAAGCGTTGTCCTAGCCGTCATTACATATAAAAATGACAAAAAAAAAAAAAAAGCTTTACTTTTATCGTAGTCTCTAATTTTTATAATTTATTATCATTTCAATTTTTCATATGTATAAATTTATTATCATTACTCATGTTTTATCTTTTATTGTCATATTAATTTATATTTAAATAAAAATGACAATGAAAATTAAAAGAGAGGAATATATTTATCATTTCTTTAAATGTCAATTACTGTATGACAACAAATTAGTAAATTAGGGAGCAAGTTATTATTTCACTCTTAAATTACATATTATATATATATATATATATATATATATATATATATTGTAAACTTTTCTCAAAAAATATATATTGCAATGCAGTAGATTGATATTGGTATTGAGATAAATCTTGGATAAATGAAAGCATAGAAATTACCACTTAAGTACTATATTCTGACAAGTGACAATGATAATACTTGTAGCATTTACTATTATCATTTACTCAATCAATAATTTAGAACATTAGAAAACGAAAAATCAAATGTTGAGATAGAAAAGGGGAAAACTTACCATACTAATTTGATCATTCATATGAAAGACATGGAACATGGGGAATACACGAAGAACACACTCCTTTTACATTTTTGCATGATGCATAAGTTTTCTCTCCAGTAATGGTAGTTATGTTAATCTCCTTCAATACAATGTTGGTGCAACCTATGGTTTTGTCGCAATGCAATTTGATTGCATGGATAGATCTTGAGGTCCCTCTTACATTGTTGAAACTAACATTACTAACTCTTACTGCGTTTGTGCTATCATATGGGTTGTATTGTTGGTCAATAATCACAGGGTTTGTAGCTTCCACAAGTATAATATCTTTAAAAGTGATCTTTGTTGCATACCCTTGACCTCCCTGATTTATAGAACATAAAACATAAACAATACTTAATATCATTTACTTCAGTCCAATGTATAAAGTAGTGTTAATTAGAGACAATCCTTACTATCCATGTCTTGATTCTGGCTCCATTTGTTGTTCTATTGAAGGTGCAGTTTCGTACATATATCTCTTCTACTGTTTGATGAGCTCCATTTTTTCCTAAGCTTCCAACACTGTATATTCACCGCGGCATCCCAAATAATTTTAATTTATTAACCAAACAATTTGAATTAATGTAAAAAAAAGAAAAATTACTTAAACTAACCTGATGCCATGGCCGGGTCCGCAAAAGACACCAACTATACTAATAAAGCTGGATCCATGATTAATGGCAATGCAATCATCACCTATATTAAATAATAATCAAAAGATGTTAAAAATTCATTAATCAATTTCATTTCAATTTTACAATAAAATATGAATAATTAGTGTATAATGATAAGATAGGGTATAGGCAAAGTATCCATACATGATATAATAGATCATATTTTAAATTTTATACCACTCTTTTACTTATCTAACATTATATAGTGGCAACTTGAGTCGGGTTAGGTCAAGGTTTCTTGACACAATCTTTTTAAAAAAATTTATCAGATTATATTTTTAAATCCTAACCTAACCTAGGATGAGACCGCCAACACAATATTTCAACATGATATATCAATTTTAACATTTTGTTTAATTAATTAAGTTGCATATAAAGAAAAAATTATAAACTTAAATTAAAATTTATTTTAATATTATTTGAACATAAATAATATCATTATAAATATAATATCATGTGATACAAAGTACTATTCATTTAATAAAAAAATTGTCATTAATACAAAATTCAAAATATTTAAATTATTGACTGATAACATATTGTTAATGCCAACCATTATATATTATCTTTAACAACTGATAATTTATTTAAGAAGATATTAAAAATACAATTTAGAAATAAAGATAAAAATAATACATCAAAATAGATTAAAAATTAACAAAATTCTTAAAACCACTTTTATTGAAAAATAAATATTTAAAAAGACTATCGTTAGAGAATGTTCTTGAACAACCTTACGAGATAATGATTCTAATTTATATAAAGAAATGGACAAGAAAAAAAGAATCATGAAATTGAAGAGTAATGTGTACATAATTTACCAGTTTCCATCTTAGAATTCTTTATGACTATGTTGGATGATCCTGAGATGTCAATCCCATCGGTGTTTGGACTGTCATGTGGCGCAATAATATGAAGTTTGGAGATGAAGGAGTTGTTGCATTCATTTATGCTTATATGATTTTTGGGGCTGTTTATGTGAGTTAGTCTGCTAAGGAATAGATTATCGCATTCACGAAAATGTAGAGCCTGCACATGATATCAATTTATCAAACAATTATGTATCTTTATCTGCGCTCACGCACGTGAGAGAGAAATGTTGGCAATATTTTCTTAAAAAAAAATATAATACATTTGCATGCTAGAAGAGAAAGGGATAATTTTATACTATTATTTAATTACAAATCACAGTATACTGAAAGTTTGATAATTTTTATAAAAAGAGGGAAATGGCTATACATTAAGAGTGCAAAATAAATTTTTCTTATTGGGTGGAATTTATTTGCAAAATCACAAACTTGTGTGAGTATCTCTTCTCACTATTATGTAATTTTAATAAATTATACCTAGCAGTATAGAGAGTATCTCTTCTCACTATTATATTTGCATGTTATAAGTATCACATTTAGCAAAAAAAAAAAAAAAAAAAAGCTGAGGTGATATTTAAATCTTGAGACTTATTACATCCAAATAATTTTTTAATTGGACGTCTTATGTACCAATCTTTAAAAATTGGTACTTAAATGGAGAGTTGGATCATAGAAAGAACTATACCAATAAGGGAAGTTCAACGAAAAATGCTATGGAATATTAAATAATAATTTATTAATATTAGAGTATGTTTTGTATATACAATATTTTTTTTAAAATTAAGTATTTCCATGATTTCAAGGTAAGATCTTGTTAAATACTTATTTATAAGTCCTACGTAACTTCAGAAATGAATTATTTTATATTTATTATTATTAATTATATTTTAAAGTCTCGTTAAGTATCTATCTAGCTCAACACACTCCAAAAAGATCTTGTTAACCACCGGTGTTCTATGTTCTGAATTCTGATGAACTAGTATTTTGATTAAGCTGGCCACTTGTATTTAAGTGCAAACCGTACTACTAACACTCCACTTAATTACCTACATAGTTGTAATGTAACGAGATTTGAATTCAAATTAAAGCTATAAATTAAGCTATCCATTGGAAGAATAATATTACTAACACTCCTCTTATGATGAAGTAGTCCCTATGTACTTACGGTTGGCCTGTTAACTTCGATATCGGGATAGGAATTCCACCATGGAGCACCTTGGCCATCAATTTGTCCCCCTCCATTGATAACAAGACCACTTATTTGCCTGAAACGTATCCATGCTTTCCTTGTACTTTTCGCCAATTTCCAAGCCTCAGTGTTGTTTGGAGCAATGATGCTTCCCTTAAGCTGCCAACCCAACCCATAAATCCAATATATATATTTTTAGATAAGAGAATATAGACCATTCAGCATAAAATAATTTTATATTACCTCCGACCATAACTTACTGTATATTAAATTTATTAATTTTTATATTAATTATCTTAAAAAAACATATAAATAGTGAAATTTAATTGATAGACAATATCTAAACTTTAAACGCTTTAGATAAAATATATTGAGTATCATATTTAAGTGAAATAAGTAAAAAAGAAAATGAAATATATACTGATAGTTTTACATTATCATTTAATTACAACTCGGTCATCATATATTAGAAATTTGTTAATTTTTATAATAATTATTTCAAATATTATACAAATAATATATGATATTTGATTATTTAACAATGTAATACATTTTATAGTGTACAGCTATTTAACTCATAAACATCTCCAATATTTCTTGGATGTTTTCAATTTATATATACTTTTAAGTTAGAAGCTGGAAAAATAATTTTATACTATTATCTAATTAATTACAAACTATTATGAATCGAGAAGTTTGTTGATTATCATATGTGATTGGATAATGGTATGAATGTATGCCATTAAAACACTTCTATATTTAGACAATTTTTTTTATGATCGTTTGAAAGACGAATTCGATCACCTGCTCTTCCTTAAGTGAAGTGGAAGAAATTGATATAGCAAATATAATAGAATTTTTTACTATATTTTAAAATCAAAAGGATAGGCTGGTTTTATACTAAAATCTTGCTTGCTTGGACAACTCTATTTGGGAAAGATGCCATGATTCCGACGTTTCAAGAGCTTGTTGTGATTGGATAAAATAATTTATAATCTATAGTTTAATAGCTTATTGAGTAATTCTATATCGGCAGCTTTTGGTGTCGTTAATAGCTTGTTCAAAGTTTTTTTTTTTTTTTTATCTAACTAGAATATTACAACCATCACTGCTTGATTAAGAGACAAAAATATAACACTTGTGTCGTCAATGTTAATCCTGATTGAAAGAATTGTGTTATACCAATTTTAATCAATTGTTTTTTAAAAGAATACCATCTAATATTGTTTATAATTTGATTCCATCAACTTAAGTCTTAAGCATACTTAAAAGACATGTTACTTTCTATATATAAATTGTAAATATGCAATAAGTTTTTGAGTGATTCGCTACCATCGTCTCCCGAGTCCTGAGGTCATTAATGTCTTGTTCAATAGTATTGAGAGTATTTTTATTATATACCAATTCTATTAAAAATAATCTCAAGAATACAACCTAATATTGTTTACACTTTTAAGTCCATCAATTTAAACCTTAATCATTACTTAAAAGACATGTCTATCAGTACTACATATTTGATTTAATTTAATCTACTTTTTATATATAAATTATAAATTACTACTAGTATCTTTAATAACATTTATTTAACAAAGAAGTTACTAATAATATTTTGTAATATAATTTAGATATAATATTAATTAAAATACTATTCAAATTAATAAATAATATTTTATATTTTCTAATATTATTTTGAATGTTACTAATAATCATGTATCTAATATGTAATAATGAATTAAAGTACAGTTTAGATAGTGAATTTTTTATATTTCTTTACTCTCAGTTAATCCATTATCTATATTCTTCATTTTTTGATGAGTTTGGTTTTCATTCGTAATCACAAGAAAAAAAGAGGAAAAGACCTCCGTATTTAGTTTTGCCTGTCCAGTAAAACCCAAAATATTTCTACAAATATCAAGCGTTTAAGCCAAATATGAAACTAACTTTTAATCTAAAATTTAATCACATTTACGCCAAGACTTAATCTGCAGACACAGCTTTTGCTCTCTATATCCATGTGGGTTTTTTTTTTATCTTATTTTAATTTTTAATTATAGAAATTATAATAAAAATTTTATTTAATATATAATTTTTTTAAAAAAATTCTATAATGTTGTTTATAAGTCGGTGCCACCAGACCATTCTGTCTTTTTTTAATATATATATATATATATATATATATATATATATATATATATACATTTAATTGATTTATATAATATTGACGTACCATCCATCACCTAAAGATGGTACGGTAAAATTTACCTTTTTTATTATTATTAATATACAAACTTTAATTTATCGTTGTCTAATAGTTATTTAAAATTATTTTTATGATAAAAATTATTTTTATCATAAAAATTATTTTTATATTTAATTAATATTTTTAAATGATGAAAAATTATTGTGTTATTTAATTAAAATAATTATAATTTTTAAAAAAAAGCATCAAAATTTTATAGAATTTAATTATGATAATTATGATTTCTTTTGAAGAGTTATAAAAATTACATGGTATTTAATTAATACTTTTTATAATTTCAAAAAAATCTTATAATATTATAGAATAAATTTTCAAAATCCTAATGGAATACATATGTTAGTATCAATTATTATCTTATTTCATTTTAAATTATAATAAACAAAAAAATTAATAAATTAAAATTTTTCCTTATCCTTTCAATGCTTTTGTTTGAATTTAAAAGTACGTCATTTAATCATTTTCTTTTATACGTAATCAATCGTTTTTAGTTTCCTTAAAAATATCACTAAAATATGAAAAGTTATCAGATTAAAGCATTAGTTACCTTAATGTTAACCGTTGCAGCTTTGCAAGGACCTCGGAACAACAGTGGCTGTAACATAAAAGTTTTCTCTTTGGGTATCACAAGTTTTGGGGTGCCATCACTTGCACCGCATGCGTCTTTCCATGCTTTCAGAAAAGCCTTTACAAATTACGAAACAAATAGTTTAAAATGAGATTAAATAAGTGAATATTATAGATTCTGTTTAACTACGTACTATCTTTTCCATGTATCAAAAGTTCAAATAAGAAACCACACACAAAAAGATAACTTTAAAATTCTTTTAATTAAAAGGCACTGGCTCTCATTCAGATAATAGTAACTCCGAATTTTTTTACATCAAATTCGTCAAATAAAATGTAACATTTATTGATTAATTAAAAATGAATTTAAGGCTAATCATAAATAAGAAGCGAAAGTCTAAAGCTAGGTTCCATATGCATTTGGAATAATATATACACAAACACGTTTTCAAGATGCATATGCCTTTGAATACCAAGTGAAAAGACAAATTCCATATAGAAAATTAAATTACATCATTTTCAAAATGCTTGTCCTTAGACATCAATTAAACGCCAGTAATAAAAATTGAAACATAATGAATTTTTTTAATGAAAAAATTTGTCATTTGATAGGTTACCTCTATGACTATGTGACCTTGTACTTTTTTCCTTAATAAAATAAAACATTGTATCTAGCGAAACTTAACCTGTGAATTGTGATGTTGGTTTACATTAATATATGCTATGTAACGTATTGAATTAATGACACTAATTTAATTCTGTACCAAAGGATGAATATTTAATTATTAAGGGACAATTCTGTTAAAATAAAGAAGATTGATGCATATAATATCAACGTATTATACTTTAACATAAATCTACAAACAAAAATTATACAAGTGAAAACAAGGCCTGAGGGTGTGGTATGTAATAATCTTTTAGTATATTCATGGGGGTTTTAATACGTGGTATATTGTAATTGAAACATAAATAATGTGAATATTAAAAAAAAAAAAAAAAAAAAAAAAAAAAAAAAAAAAAAAAAAAAAAAAAAAAAAAAAAAACTAGCGTTGTGAATGAGTAAATACTTTTAGTTATGATATTATAAATTTATAACTGTAAAATATCACTACGACATTAATCTTCCTCCGATAATCTAGTCACTAAATTTGTTCCTCACAGTTTTAAAATGTCAGTATACTTATCATAATATACACTGTTATTTATATGACTATTTTTTATACTTATTATAATATACACTGCTATATATATGATTGTTTTTTATAATATTTTAAAAAATTATAAAAATATAAAAATTGTTACCTATATAAATTTTAATAACTTTTGATAAATGTTATATTTGAACTGAAAATTGTTATTAGTAATATTTTCTATATCTTTGATAATATTTTTATTAAAAAAGTGTTGAAAAAATAATATATAATAACATTTTACCTAATGTTATTAAAATAATATTACTAAATGTCATTAATTTAGTAGTGACAGAGGACTAAAATAATTCATTATAAATTTGAAAATTTATTTCAAAAATTGATTGTGATAAATTTTTTAACGAACTAAATCTTTAATAATAAATTGGCAACTAAAATTTTAAAAGAGAAATGTGCTAACTTATGCAAATTTTGGGAGACTATTTGTTATTAAAAAATGTAAATAGGAAATTAGGAATTTTAAATAATAACGTAATACTATATTTGTGGGCAAAAGGGTGTTGCTGCGGTTGTATGTAAGTATAAGAAAAGAGTAAACTGTAGTTAATTTTCATCCTGTAAATAATGAGTACTTTAATCCTAAAGATAAAAAATAGTAATATATATAATTTCTAAAAGTGTAATTTGTTTATATATTAGTACTTAAAATATATCAATTATTATTTTAATCTCTGAATTATATAATTTATTATCATTTCAATCTCTAACTCAATCAACTAAAATAAAAATAAGCAGTTAAATTTAGGAAATAAAATGACGATATAAATGTATAAATTTAAGAACTAAAATGATAATCAATATCATTTAAAGATTATATTGTTGTTTTTCAATATCCAGAAACTAAATTGTTCACCCCTTGTAATTTTAAAGATTAAAATGATGACTTGCTCCTTTAAGAAAATGAAAGTTATAAACATACCAGGGAATCATCAGTTTGACCATTGCCGATGGCACCGTAGTCAATAACATTGAAGTTAGGACCTTCATCAAGCTCCATTCTAGCACACAAGCAATGTGAAGCAACACCAAACATTCCCACCAAGACAAGTAATAAGAATCTCATCTTTGAAATTATAACCAAACTTCTTTTAATCTTAAAATGACAGACTCTATCAAGTTTAACTATATGTAAGACAATGCAGTGTAAGAGTGAAATGAAAAATAGAGAAAAGATGACAATTTATAGATTGTATAATCCTAAAATTACCCCACGAATGGAGGGAAACTATAACAATGGAAGATTCTAGCCCAAAACTAATGATGAATTATTATTTCAAGAGTAAAGAACATAATTTTATATTATTATTCAATTATATATAATATATTTTTTAGTTTTTATAATAATTAATTACTTTAAAAACGTATTAAAAATAAATTCTAATTATTTATTTTATACTGATGATACATAGATATTAAACTATTATTTTAATTAGCAAGGAAAATGTTTTGTGTGTATATAACCTTGATCGGACAACAATATACAAATGGTAAAAATAAAATAAAATTATATATATATATATATATATATATATATATAATTATTTTGTTGAGATTTATTACCATTTTATGGTAACAAATGAGAATGACTTAACTGATTAAAATATAATTAGTGATAAAATATTTAAATAGGTTGGATACGGTACTATATCCAAATTTTAAGTCATTGTATATAGAAAAATGATATTCATTTCTCTTAATATGTAATGTATGCGTGAATTTGAACATATATATATATATATATATATATATATATATATATATATATATATACTGACCTTTTACAGATAAATGTGACTAAGCCCAACTAAAGTGACGACGTTTAAAAAAGAGAAAATAATCTTTTAGAAATATTTTTGATATTATTAATAATCAAACTGTTCAGCTTGAATTTTTACAAAATAAATCAAATTTAATTTTTTTATGCAATTTAAATATTAATTGATATTCTATTTTTACCACTTCAAATATTATTACTTAAATTTAATTTTGATTTTAACTTTATTTAAGTTTAAAATAATTATTTATTATAAAATTTAAGTTGTGTTTCATTTTTTGAAAAATTAAATTTTAACATATTATTCTTTGAAATAATATTAATTTAAATTAATTTTTTTGAATTTGAATTTTAAAACATCATCATAACAATAAAGAAAAATGTTTTTTAATATTCATAACTTTTTAATCAATTTATAAAAATTTATATCTTTTAATTTAGTCTTATTCAATATAAAAATATTTTAATGTTAAAAACAAAATACTGTTGTTATTTTTTATTTAAAAAATTATTTAAACTATATTGTCTTCTTGACTTGCCGTAAGGAGGAAAGTACCTCTACGAGAGTTGCTTTTTACAATACTATAGAGACACTCCAAGAGGAGAGAAAGAGACACTCCAAAGAAAAATGTTTTGATCAAGAAGTTAGCAAATATATAAACATGTATGCATAGAACAGTGACAATTAATGCAATAAGCATATATTATAATAAATAAATACAATTTTCGGAGGAATAAAGTATATGATTGCACCACCTTCGCACTGCCCAACAATATTTTTGTAATTTTTTGAATTTTTAAGAGAAGTTACCTGTCATAATACTAACCAAATATTATTTAGTATTAAGAAAATTAATTATGATAATACTCCCTCCATTCAATTTTATACTACATTTTAAAAATAATATTTCAAATTATTTATTATTTTACAAAATAATGAAGCACTAAATACAATTTGCAATTGTATCCTTTAGTATTTACAGTGGAATAAAAAATATAAAAAAATAGATGACAATTTAAAGAATCTAATTAATATGAAAAACAAATGATATATTAGAAAATTGAATAATAATTTTATAAAATTCATAATATTAATTACATTTCTTAACAAATGTGTCAAATCCTTAAACGTCATACAAAATAGAAAAAAAAAGTATAAAATATTTTATTTAAGAAGCAACACATTTAGACATAAATAATATTAAGAACCAACATGTTTTGGCATAAGTATAATAAGGATAAGAATAAAGTGAACATTTAACAGGAACTCATAATCTTACCTTTTAAAAGTTGATTTAACCTAATCCATTTTATTAAAAAGTTATATTGAAGATTTTTAAAAGCATCATTATTTAAATAGGTCTCGTTTTGAGTACTTGTTAAAGAAAAAGTACATTAAGTTATTTAAATATAATAAAAAAAATTAATACATATAATATTTAAATCTTATAAAAAATTTAATATTAATTAAGTTTTTAGTCCTCAATTTTAACCCCTTTAAAATTTTTATTAATTTTTTAGTCCCTCGGTACTTAGTGACATTAAATCAAATTATTAATTATTACCATAAAAATATCATGTGAACCTTTTTTTTTATAACTAAGTTCATATTTATTAATTTCAGTTTAATGACATGGATTAAAATATTGCAAAAAAAGAAACGAGGCACGAAACATAAAAAAAAAAGTAGAAGAACTAAAACTCAAAATATAAAATTTAAAAAGGATGAAAAACTTAATTAACTCAAAAATTATATAATATAATATTCAATAATTTTTCAAATATAAAACCTACTATAGAATGTTAACTATTCTATTAGGCCAGGGCAAGACAAAAAAAAATATAGTAAAAGTTTAACAAAGAAAAGATAAATTACATTATAAACTCACCTAAATTATCTCAAAAATAATTTGAGTTATCTTTATCTTTTATTAATAATTTCCTGATAATTTTTAATCCACATAAATATCATATAGATAAACTTTAAAATAATATCTTTAAATTATGAAGATGATTTTTATTTTAAAAATAAGATCTTAAATAGGTTTGCAAGACATGTCAGAATTTTAAATAAATTGGTTTGTGCCTGTAAAAATATTTTATGGTAGATAAAACAATTTTTATAAAATTATTTGTTTTGAACCCAAATACATGAGGAAAATAAAATATTTTCTTAAATATGTAATTTCTAGCTAATTACAAATTCTTAGGTATTATATGATATACGTGATTTTTAAAAATAAAAATTGTTCTAATGCACTAGTAAACACTTAAAAAAAATTAATGTGCATCAAACAAATAATATATATATATATATATATATATATGCTACATATAAAAGGTTGGACTAGTTAAATCACAGTTTATCTAAAACTTGTGCAAAATAGATAACTATCTCATAATAGTTCATACAACATAACTTATCATCCAAATTATTTTACTATCTTCCATATAATCTGCATCATATGTAGATTTGCTCCTCCAAACATAAGTATTAGATCATAATTCACACCCATTATCAATGCACTAACGCAAGGGTGAGTCATCTCTTATGAAATAAATACATAAAAGAGAATTTAATACATTTACTAAAATGTAGCATCCATCACACATCACAGGACTATCTACTTATTACTCGATGAATCACTTACAGACATTTAAGTTAGTTGATTATTAAGTCAAATTTGTTAAAAGATAAATTATATACCTCGAGCTATTTTGGAGAACTTTTTTGTTATGACGTTGACAAGCCCACAACGCGTTAAATGTTGAAGAACATTGGGCACATGAAGTGAAGATTTTTGGAGTGGTTGATTCTGAAGGCTACTACAACACCTTTATCTATATAAATGCTCAAGTTTTAAGAATTGAAATTGGCGAGAATGTTATGTTTCAAAGAAGGTAAATCTTTGATAATCTGACTTTGTAGAACTTCTTTCTTTCATTTTTTGTAAATAGCTTTAGCCTAAACTTCTTTATAAATCTCTCTCTGTGCAAAGGTTGAATTCTTATAAACTGGGCTGCCTTTTATAAAATTGATCTTTGTGTTAATTAGCTTGAAGAGGCTAAGATCAAGCAATATTTGGGTTAGTCAAAAGTAGTTGGGGCCAAATAATACTTTTATTTCACTCGATAATAGTAAAATCTGGACATAGTCCTTCTTGAGACAAACTAATATAAATCCTCCTATTTTCATTTTATTACTTTATTTTTTTATTACTAACTATGGTTGCATTGTAAAACGTTTCATCTAAAAATAATTTAATTCGTTTAATAAAATCTTGTGTTTGAATTCTATCATACTCATCTTAAACAAAATTCAAAAAGCTTACAATTTTTTTAAATACAAAATTCAACCATTTTATTGTGTATTTGTCTTTACAATTGCATCTCATTAGTTGAAAACACATGTATCATTATTCTTTATCTCATTAAGAGTCACACTCAACCTTAGTTACAACCATACACTAATCACATATGAATCCATAAAGGAACAAAATTCTCCTTACCTCTCATAACATTCTTTGAGCTTAATCACGTGAATCTCAGCCTTAATATTGAGCTTATCAACCGAGCATACTATCTCGTAAATTTGATATGGGCATGGTTCATGCTGAAACAAAGACAACAACACATAAGTTAATTTACATTGTTCAAATTTTGTATTTAGAGCAAAAGGTGCATATGCAAGTTTAAACATGACTATCCTTACAAATAAAAAAGGTTACAAAAGGACATCATGTTCAAAATCTAATCATATATCTATCAATAGGATTTATCCATGATCATAGAAATATAGCTAGTTTAATGAAAGAACAACTTTCATTACAACCCACATATAAGCATTTGGGTTCATTTTAACCAATCAAAGCTAAAATAAGAGAAACATAAGAAATTAATTGTAAGGATTATCTCCTAACATGTGCTCATGAACTCACAAAAGCTTGGTACCACTGATCATAACCGTCCTAGTCTGAAGAACTTCAAAATTCCCATGCAAAATCTCAAATAACTGCAAAAACTCAAATCCTTCTATGAAAGGATAGGTGAATGGAGTTAGAAAAGTTAAAGGAAAGGGTAAAGAAATTTAGAATACAGAAATCCTCTAATGAGAGCAGTAGTAAGAAGATGGAGAAAGTTTTGGTGTCTTACTTGGCTATGGAGACAACGAAGAAAGTTAAAATGAATGAAACAATTGAAGAAATGGTAACTTAAGGAAAATTAAAGCTTACTTGATAGAAATTAAAGTTTACTTCACCGGGAAGGTAAGTAAAAAAATTACATAAAATTTTATATATTTTAGAACACATTTTAATTGAAAAATTATTTTTATGAGATAAAAAATTAATTAAACAATACAATTAAAATAAACTTAAAAAAATTCTCTTAAAAAGTTAATATAAAAGATGCAAATAAATTTATAACCAATTAAAAGAGAATGAGTAAAATAAAATAAATAAATATTAGAGGAGGTTAAGAAATATCAAGAAAAGATAAAAATTATCTAATATTAAAACAACTTTAGTGAGAAGTTCAGACACATAAAAGAGAACATACTTTAACATTTCACGTATAAGAGAGTATTCAAATGAAAATGAATGTAAAAAAGAAATGGGAAGAACTTTACCCAATTTTTGAAAAAATTTTAGGACTTGGAAAAATTTAATTAAGTTATGTTTAGAACTGTGGGGCTGAGTCCTTCTCATGAGTTTGTCAAATGACATATTATTAAACCTCTAAAATAATTAATGTTTAAGTTTATAAATGTTAAGTTCAAAGGTGTTTTTCAATAACCTTGATAATATTTCTAACTGAATGTATGATGTAGTGATGGTAATGAAATTGTTAATATAATGGTATGAAGCCCTTAAGTTTTAGCTAAGTTGATGAGGAGGTTGATACTTGTATTGATGTGTTGTTACTGGAGTGAAAACTCCAATGTTAAGATGAACTCTTTAAAGCAAAGAAGAGTTTGTGATATGTTTGATATTGTTTAAAATGAAGATGAGAATATGCGTTACCCTGTGAACCCCAAAGCCAAAGAGTTGTTCAAGGTTCGAGATGTGGTATCCTAGTGGATTGCATGCATGAAGTTATGGTGCAATGTATGAGGTGTTGATGCACATTGAACAAGAGATGTAAGGAATATGTGAGTGTAATAGGCGAGCTATGATGCTTCTATTATGTGGAGTGGAGGTTCTATTGGAGAAGGTTTAGGGTTGAGCATCAAAGGGCATATACATGTGTTTCCTTCTAGTGAGAGGGGATAGGGACAACCATTCCCAACATCGTTTGGCCAAGAAAGACTAGAGAGTCATAGTGACTCCAACACCGGTCCCCTACTGCCACTCTAGTGTTATAATGAATGACTCCATTGTGCTCAGAAAGAAACCTAGTGTTAAAGAGTCAGTCATTACAATTATGACAATTACAAAGTGACACTTGTGAAATGTTGTCACAAAGAATGTGTCATCCTTGGGGGCATGTTGTCATGTGAGGCAAAGAAATACCTAGATTTTACTTGGCCGACCTCGATAGACTACGAATATTATTAATTGGTGAGAGCTTAACATTGTGCTATGATAGATGTACTCCCAACCTATCATCATAAACTCAAATGTTGTGGGACCACCGAGTAATGGAAACTCGAGGTGGTAACTAGCCAATAAAATTGATAAACTAACTAGAGTGTATGTAAGTATTTCATCATGTGCAGATACTAGGTTGTCTCACGTAAGGACTATAGGGTTTAATGTTGATTTAGTTTTGTGATGTGTATGAGTATGCGACTATGTAGGATGGGATTCACCCTTACATTTGGTTTCAAGTGAGGTCAGCGATGGACCCCGCGATGTTCTTCATGAAGATTGAGTGCCTAAATGAAACTTGGACCTCAAAGGTGGCTCTTGCCAAGGACCACTTCACAAGTTTAGTTTGTGTTTCTCTATTTTCCCTTAAGCACCTAAATATGGCTACCCATATGCAGATGCATGGATCTTTGGTACATCCCACACCACTACATCACTGCACTACATGATAGTGAACCTTGTTGACATAGTGACACTACTGTTAAATTTGTCTTCTTGTTCCTTTGGCAGCTGATAGTATGGATCACTTCTCATGTCATTTCCACAGCTAACACCATCTCCTCTGCATGATGTTGCACCTACCACACTTGGGGCCACGATATGGATATGTCAGATTCGAAGGAAAAGGTCATTGAATCACTTGATCCATCCTTAAGGGAGTAAAACTATCACGATGGTTGATTTTTAAGTGAAGAGGAGGACCCATTAGAGAGTATATAGGTCGTTAAGGTCAAGTCTTAGAGTAAGGATGAGGACCTTTCAAAATGCATTCCAATGGTAGTTATATTTGACTCATCTTCATTTAAAGACTCTTTCTAGACGTCTGCCTATCATGTTTGGTTTTGGGGTTATATGATAGCGTGGTTTTATAATACATGCTTTGGTAGCAGCCTATTCAGTTTTTCCCATAAAGTCTTTTGTATAAATGCTTTCTGAGGGAGGTACAGGTTGTTTATCCTTACCTACATATGTATATTTTATCTTTACATACTTTGATACTTATGACATAGTGATATTATGTATATATTTATTATGGTTAATTTAGTATTCAGTTTCTTATTATTATTATCTTTTACTTTGATTCAATTCTCACACAAAAGAAAAGTTTTACTTAATAATTAAGTAAATGTGCTTAGATAATGAATGTATCACGCTTAATAATTATTTTGAAAGGAAAAAAAGTTTTGAATTCCTTATAAAATTTAGTAAGTTAAAAAATTAATTTTAGAAATAATTTATAAATGGACTAAAAATCTACTAGAACTTTAGGGTGTTACTGTTTCTATAGTTCACATGAGTAGGACATGTCGCTTGTTTCTTAAACACATTGCCTAATCTCTATATCACAAAGAAAACTTTCGATACAATAGTTCCCCAGATCATGTTGTCTAGCCTTTATATGGATCCATTGCCTCTATAATACTAGTTGTTGCCTATTAGGG
Organism: Hylodesmum podocarpum; assembly: GCA_026586105.1. Taxonomy (NCBI): domain Eukaryota; kingdom Viridiplantae; phylum Streptophyta; class Magnoliopsida; order Fabales; family Fabaceae; genus Hylodesmum; species Hylodesmum podocarpum. The sequence goes on from JALJEV010001403.1 coordinate 351,394, forward strand.
ATTCACACATGTCTTCACCTTAGTAAAATATTGAGTAAATTTGTTTAAACTTTTTTTTAAAAAAAAAAGAATGCTTTTTAAATAAAATATGCAGTTTTTGTGTTTATGATGTGTTTGTTAGAATGGTTTCTACCTAAAAAAACATTAGTTTTCTACTTTTTTGTTTTAAGAAGCAACTCCTATCTACTTCTTAAATAATATTTCTTTAAAAAGCGTTTGTAATTACTTATTTTTTTTTAAGATGAACTTTCAAAAACCTCTTTACTTATAAATCAATATTATACAATTATCATAAACCATTAAGCACAATTTATGATAAACCATCAAACACAATTTATATTGCATTACGAAGTAATACCTCATGCATATGAATAAAATAGTAATTCTACCGGAATGCACATACCCATACATGTGTATTCTATAGACGGGTATTCCAAGAACACAGCCGTTATGTACCCGTTATATTAATGAAACATTTACAGAATGAAATATCCTTCACAAGGACATTAGTCCCCAAATTTAAAAAAAAAATTGGGGTTAATTTAGAAATGTGGAAATAACAGTTCCATATCATGAATAGAACAAAGAGAGAGAAATATATGCCAACCCAATCCACGGGTACAAATGGGCCAACAAGCCCACTCAGTGGTCCACACATCCCATCCAATTATCCACCTATAGTAGAACTACAAGACTACTGAAGAGCAACACAAAACTGTGTACAATCATAAATGGTAGGAGGAGCCATCATGCATACTAACCATTCTATACCTCACTTTATGAACACCCTCAACAACAACTTATCATCATCATCATCATCATCATCTTCTTCTTCTTCTCCAAATCTTAAGTCTCCACTTTCAACTATAATCACCTTATCTTGCAAGTGCTGTCTCAATCAACTTTGCACAAAACAGCCTGTTCCATCTCAACGGGAAGTTCAGGATGCACTATCAGCTCTTCAACAGTCAGTTCTAATTCACTTTGTTGTTACTTTCTTCTACCATCTCTGTTGTTTTTACTTGATACCTTTCACATAATTGAATGAAATTGTAGTTACTGTTGGTAAGGAAGGTTTTAACTTCAATCTTACTGCTGTTAATTTCTGTTGGTGGCATATATAGTTTTATTCCACCTTGTATTGCCTCGGTCATTCTAGTATTCTATGTTGAGACTCAAAGCTGCAACATTTCATGTTACTCATAGTTTCAGCCTTGTTTACTTTTGTGTCTTACAATTTGCTGCCACTAAATAACCATTTTAATTTTTGAAATTATGGGGCACCGTCATGATCATATCTATTAGAATATGTCTATTAAATACCTAAATCATTTTATATATTCTAATTAAGACCACTACGACCTTGTCTTACAATTTCAAGAACTTATTTAACATTTTTTTAATTTAGGGACTGCTGCAGCAACGTTTCACAATTTTAGGACTGAAACGGTAATTTACTATAATATTATTTATAAAAGTTTGAGTAAATTACCCTCATATATCATCAGATTTTGCAAAACCGTATAAATATCCTCTACTTTTTTACTTTACGCTTGGTCCCTTAATCTTTTAGAAAACATTACATATATCTCTTATGCATTTCATTAACCTTCCTAATTTTTGACCTCTTATAAGGAAAGTTACTATAGACTTTTAAAAAGCATATATTGTTTTTGAGATCTCACAGAACTTACTCAGTTTTATATATGCAAACAATAACAACTTGAACATTATTTCTTTTCAAAATTGTTTTCTGTCAGATTTATGCAAGCATTTCAGCAGACCTCAGGCTCTTATGATCAGAGGATAGTGATGTCTCAGGGATATAGAAGACTTCATGATGCTTTTCAGTTGCTGCAAGCTGATCCCGCTATGAAGGTTCCCTTTTGACTTTACTAGTTAAAAAACATTGCAAAGTATTTTCCACTTCCAAAATTAAATAAAAAAAATCCTTGATATTTGGGTGAAAACTGAAATTATAAAAATTCTCATTCTTTTATTAATCTGATATATTTGTTGTTTTGGAAGCCATCTTCTTTCTTTAGCATTTTCTTTCACATGATGGAAGCAAATAGCATGCTAAATACTATTAGGGAATTCTTGTAATTACATTTATTATTTAATCTTCTGTGACCTTAGTTTTTGCTATTTTTTAATTTTGTCTATAATTTGAATATGTCTCTGGCACTATAACTTGCTTGCAGAGATTAGTGATTTCATTATCATCTGATAAAGCTCTTTGGGATGCTATCATGAACAATGTGCTGCATCAAAAGCTCCTAGAGTTGCCTGATTCAGGTTTGTATGCATGGTCATGAATATGTGTATTTTGTGAAACGTTCAAGTACACAAGTAAATGAATAGGTTTGCATAGCTACTAACTGCACAATGCATTTCAGACAACTTTCTCCCCGGCCAACCAAATAAAAGGATTTGACTCCTTAGAACCTTAAATATTATTTTTTGGTCCACTTCGAAAGTGATATTTTTAGTCTTTTTAAAAATTTGAAAACAACTATTTTTGGTCTTTATTAGAACATAATACTTCTCCTTTTCAAAATGTGGTGGACACAATTTTTACACGGACACTTCTCAAAACTTTTAGTTACGTTAGCTTAAAATATAATGTAAAATATTAAAAAAATAATGTCTTTTGACTTGTCTCGAGGCTTGTGATCATAGAAAAGGAACTTAAAAATTGGTTTTAAAAGGTAAATATAGTATTTATTTAGATATTTTGTTATGTTACGTATATTTTATTTCATTAGAATATTTCTTTTATACATGTACACAGTATTTCTGAGTCTTATATTTTAGACTCTAGCCATGTCGAGGTGTCCATGTCCATGTTGTGTCTAGTGTAAGTGTCAGAGTGCATGCTTCGCATATTAAGATTAAAACAAATCACAAATTAGAGACCGAAAGTGAACTATTTTCAAATTATAGAAGGACTACAAATGAACTAAACTTAAATTTGAGGGATAAAAACATATTTAAGTTCTCCATAAATTGACTAAGAATTAAGTAATTTCAATTACTGAGGAGAAAATCAATATTTGATAAAGATTTATTGTGCATGTATACATAACAAAATCTGACATTTATTACTTTTACCATTTTAAGTTAAAGTGAGTCCTTCGTTTTGAAGGAACCACATATATAATAAAATGTTAAACAACCCTGATTTATCACATCCCATTTTTACATCCAACTAATCCCTCTCCTCACTCTCTCCTCTATATTTCTCTCTTTCCTCCCCTTGTATAAAAAACCATGGGATGTGAAAAAAAAATTAAATGTTAAAATATTATATTGCATCAAACATCTTACTCATTTCACTTTTGTATTATTTCATCTAGTTGAAAGTAGAAGGCCACAGATTTCTGAACTAAACGAAATCGGGATACATATACTGAGCTGGGCATTGGATATCATAAAGGGAAAGATATTGGAACTGATTGAAAGTTTCCAGTCACTTGTGAATGATTTATTTGAATCTCCTAGGATGCAAAATGCTACAACAGATGCAACAGAGCTGAATGAAAAAGTTAAATCTTCTTTGCTTCTCTCCATAGTAATCCTTTTAATTGTGATAGTGGCTCGATCTAAAAGGTTTTAGTTGATGGAGTGTGGATGTGGAAAAAAGGCTTCATTGTAGATTTATAATTATATATGATTCATGTTTTCTTTGTTCGATGTCAAGCACTTTGCAAACGGATATGTTTAGTAGGCTTTCATGTAGTAATCCAAATGCACTCATAGTAGTGGAGTTGAACCAAAATTTCAAGGATGTGTTGGTTTTATCCTGAAGCATGTTAAATGTTAAAGCTTGATCTCATCAAATTCCCCGTCAACGTGATATTACGGGTCAACGGGGATAAAAACATGTTCTTTGTTTTTAAAGTTTACTTTCAATACACAAGAATTCAATACACAATTATAATACGATTTACCAGTTCAGGCTACTTCAGTTAATAAGAAACATACTCATATTCCAAAAACGTGAGTTCCATTCCCGTTGTCAGAGGATTTTATAAGTAGATAAATTTTGGGTTTGCTCTTATTGTCAATATTACAAACATTTTTCAACTAGATTCATCTCAAGTTTCGGATAATTATGCCTGTTTAAATACAAACAAATAGGAATATAAATAGTACACTTTTACAGAACTTACACTCAAAGTTTCCCATATGTGAAATAGGTTAGAATATAATGTGTTTATTTAATTTTACTTCTATTATGAAAAATAAATCATTATTTTTTAAAATTAATATATAAATATACAATTTATTTATTTTTATCTACTTTTCCCTTCATTCAAACAAGAAGATATGTCTTACCTAAATTTCAATCAAAATATAGGAATTTTCCTAAAACGTAATGGAGACATACTTCAATACCCATCCAAACAACTGCCGTTTTATTTTCATCATCTCTAATTTCATAGCAGTAACTCAAAGGACTAGTTACGAATCCAACATTTTCATAATTGATAGTTGCAACTTTAAAATTAGCAATTAAGGTTACTCTATTTCATGACAACTGTTTTACTTCAGCAGGGATGTGTAGCAGTAATATAGGGAAAATCAATAGAAAAGATCAAGGTAAACCAGTTCACGCCTAATCTTTGGGGCGGAATACAAAAATAGCCTCTTCATACAAATGAATAGCTCGGTGTATCATCTCATCTTGAAAGTTGATACTGTACAAATTGAAATATCAGGACATCCACATTCCTGGACCCGTCAGTTCACGATCTGAAGCAGAACCTTGGTTAGTTAGCCTCTGAATACGGGACGAAAATTCTTCAGCCTGAAGTGAATTCATCAAAGTCAGAAAAACACAAGAAAGCAAAAAACAAATCTAATGAAGTATGCACACTAAGCAGACTTCTATCGGGATGACCCAACCCAACAGTCCAATACTCGACTACACTATGCAGACTTTTATCGGGTTGATCCAACACTTAATTTCTTTCACCTCTACAAACATGTCATTGGTCCGAGTAGTACTAGACTCGAATCTCTTAAATAACGTCTTGGATTTGAGTCTTGTGAACAGAAGAAAAACATAATTAGGACGAAAATCCCACTGAAGGTTAGTTATTGACAAAACCAATTACTATGCATCAATGTCATGGTTACCAAAAAAAAACATTCTTTCACCTCTCCCCACCCCTCTCCTCCCCAACTCTGGATTGTTTATTTAAGTTCACCAATGTAAAAGGGAAACCGGGTCGTTATTAATAAATGAAGAAATCCTATAATTAAACCTCTCATGGGAAAAACCGCTCATACTAAGGAACACCATTTCCAGAGCACCACAATAACTTTGAAACATCCCTTTTCAGTTCTTCAAGAGAGCGCAAGTTCTACAAATCTACAAGACTAGGAAACTCTTGACTACTAAAAGAAATGTAAGATCAGCGATCTAATACAACTTCTAGGTTCCTTGATAAGTGATGGTTTCCATATTTCTAACAACTTGCACGAGGGAACAGGTTCAGAAAAGGTAAAAACATTTTTACTTGGTTAATTGCATAATTAATAGAGATATTAAAATAGTCAAAAATACACCTTGATAGAAATTAAAAATCTAGACCTTGGCTTGAAGCAATTTAATCTTGATCCAATTTATATGTAACAAGCAGAAAATGGCTAAAAAATCCCAGTATATGAAATAAATAGCACAACGAAAAATACAAACCTTTTCATCAATCCACATCAGAGAAGTTAGCTGATTATTTAGAATTCGAACTACTGCATCTAGTGGAGTCATTCCATCAAGTGCATCAAGTTCTCCACCCTGAATAAAACACCATTGTAAGAAAAACTTCTTTCTCTTCTTTTATTGGAATGAAAGAGCAACTACAACCAGTACCTGGTTTGAGTTAAGGGATTGGATAATTGATTTTATTTGTTCTGTCATCTGTTCAAGTTCCCTTTCAATCAATTCAGATTGCTCATACCTGCAAGTGAAGGTATTAGAGAAAAAATTGACAAAAAGAATCAGCAGCAAAGATATTGCGGAAAAGGAGTTAAATATAACTAATCTGATTATTTTCATAAACTTGTAAAGTGGAAAAATTAATTTCATATGTAACTTTTTTTGTAGGCAAAAGATTTTTATTGAAAATCCCAAAGAACATATTGTACCAATCAGGACAACACAGCAATCCGAAAAAATTTCATATGTAAATTTTTTATTATCACAAAACAGTTCCATGAACTCTCATATTTGATTTCTGCTTGTTGCATTGAGATTTAAAAAAACACCTATATAAATATCATGAGTAATCTATTCTAAATCCTTATCATGTAGTAATTTGTATTTCAGTAAAACACAATGGAAGACCAATTTGTATTCAGTACTCAGTAGTCAGTAACACAAACAGTTGAAAGCTACTGATATAAAGAGTGTTTCTTGGAGTAGCAAAAAATGTTGGATCATTATCATACATACTTGATACTTGATACTTTTAATTTTACAGTCATAATTGTTCATGTTTCTATGAAATTAGGCATGGAAGAGTTATCTGATAACAAGTAAGAAATCATTCAAGTATCACAAATATCAAAATCACTTCAAACTACAAAGAAACTAGATTGAACTTAAGATTGGATTCAACATAGCAAAGGTTGAGTTAAAACTTCAAAATATAGAATATATCAAATCAAACCATCAGTGGACACAACCAGTAATCAGTCAAAAAAAAATGATGATTCAAAACTCACATTGCATCTCTTGTAGATGCAGCCTCATCATCAAGAAGTAATCCACGCTCATCCTTGTAGATACGTTCAGCTTCATCCTCCATACTTTGTAAAGCTTTATCAACCTAGTACATGGGTGACAACAAATAGCCACATATGAATCACATTTCAAAAATGTTTTTTCACTATTTGATGCATACATCATTTCTAAAAAATTTCTCACAGTTTAATCACATTTCAAAAATGTTTTCTCACTGTTAAATGCATAAATTTTATATCTGGACTGAAAACCCAATTTTTGATAGCCCACAAGTAAATTTAGATGAATAATGATTTGGCTTCATCTATAAATTAGATATTAAAATAAAACCATTGTCAATCGTGATTCAGTTGTCTAAATTTTCTGGCTTTGGGTGTTTTCATGCCTTCGTGTTATTTTAGACATGCATATGTTCTTAAATAAAATTTTACATAACAGGTACTATTCTTCCATAGTGGTTACAATCTCACATTTTATTTCTTTCTCCCTTGTTTAGTCCCCATGGTAGGGTCTATAATTTTGACCTTGAATGAAACTAACTAAATTCCTTAATTTCTCAATCTATCAATTTCAATTTTGGGTCATATTCCTTAGGATTTATTTTAATTTCTAACATAAAATTAATGATATAATTTCAGACAAAATATTCTAAATAGAGTACAACCACAATATTTTATGAACACCCTACCATAACAAAAAAGAAATTGTTTCATAAAACACATGAATAAGAAGCTTGGATTAAACAATAAAGACAGCTTTTCAAAATACCTCCTGTTGATGAGTCTCAATCAACTCCAATTGGCGCTCCAAATTTGACTGTGTCTCAACTACTTTTGCCACCTCAATCTAAATTTATAAAATCATAAATAAGCTATAGAGAAAGAATTGCCAGAATTTAAGCTGTTGACATGTAGAAAATAATTAAAAATGTTTATCACTAGATGTAAAAAAACCTCAATCCTCAATAAAACATCACGGTTGTGCAAAATCCTGCGATCCCATTCAGCTATTGCATTTGCTTGTTTTCTAAATTTTCCAGTTCGCTCTTGCAACTCGGAATTCCACTCCTTGATAATCTACAGAAGGTTATATGATTAGGAACAGTGTAGTGTAGAGAGAAATAGAGGCATGACTAATTCCAAAGTTGTAAATAGTCTGTGTCAGAAATATGCAATGTTTTATCTTCCATGCTAAACTGTATCATAAAAATGAACTACAGAGCAGAAATAATGATTGGTACGGCCTAAAGGGTGCATGCATGCTCTAGAGCATGTTTGATTTAGCTTAATGTTTAGACCAAAAATTGTTTTTTCCTAAAACTTCTCACATAACATTTTGATCACAAGCTATTTTGAACATAAAATAAATTTAAACACACTTAAGCTATGAATTTGAACATATAATTTCCTATAGAAAAATGTGAAAATAAATCCATTTAAAATAAGTTCATATGATCCTTGCACTATTTTCAAATCAATTCTATAAATTTCAGTACCAGTACGTCATGTGTTCATCACTAGGTTGCAGAAGCAGCCATTTCCTTAGTATAATTCAATGCAAAGGCAGCTCAAGTCTTTATTTTTACAAGCCAAATGCACTTATCAGTAATGAACATAACTAACTTACAGATAAATAAATATGACGTAGGGTAAAACATATAAAAGAACAGAGAACATGCCAAGTACCTCCTCCACAGTCCTGCCAGTGATTTCAGATGGCAATTTTGGTGCAGCACCAACTGTAGTGCTGACAGTTGAAGTAGTTCTGTAGGACAAGCAGAAAAGAAAAAGTATCAAAAGCACCATCCTATGATTTATTAATGATTCCTCATGCATCCACAACTAAAAGCATAGAAGTAATATAAATTGTGGAGATCAATGTGATCTAACAAACATAAAGCAGAAAAGTGGATACAAAGCAAAATAAAATGAGAACTTGGGGACACCAAAGTACACATGACAATGTAATAGTCCTACAACTGACAACTATGGGAGAAAAAATAAATAGAGGAAACCATTCAGTATACAAATATGCATTTATTTTGGATATAAATGTATAATGTGTATATGTTTGGAAATGAAATTAGCAACAATGCAATATCAAAAAACATATCATAGATGCATAAACTTAAAACAGAAAATCAAGAGAGAGAACAGGGAGGTGAACACTTACAAATAAAGAAATATTTTAACTATATTTACATAATAGAAATAATTTAACTATGGTCAAATAAAATGTATGCATACCCGCTTGTGGAAGCCGCAATAAGGGCAGATGATGTCTGAGTTGCACTAGTGCTGGAACTTAAGATTGCTGGAGCAGTAGAGGTTGTAGTGCTCACCCCTGAAGAATCAGCTCTCCAGTTAATAATAGGTTTGGAAAAGATTTTGAACATTTTTCAAACAGACAATTTACTAGAAAGAAAAGGTATAAGTTAACAAAAAGGAGAACTAATGCAAAGATAAATCACATCATAGAAAATACAAGGACCAGCATGAGGAGTCTGAGTTTTTTACTACTTTACCTTTGAATTTATCAACTTACAAAGTTTAAATCAAATTTATTTGGCATGCTAGAGTCAAAGAAATGAAAATTAATTAGCTTCAACTTAATAAGTTCAAACATTAAGGATGAGTAATTCTTAGACATGATTGTAAACAAGCATAGTTAGACAATTTGGGAGTTCGATGAATGCCACCCCAGTCCAGTAACATATATATATATATATATATATATATATATATATATATATATATATATATATTTACGTTAAATGCAAGTTGATTAGGGCATGAGTTGTACCCTAGTAATTAAAGCCCAGTGAGATTTTAATTCCATTCTTTGGGGTGCGACAAGGGAGAGAAAGAATTCATTATAACCCTGCTTTACAGCTTTAACATTCACAAACAGTGGTTCTCTTCATGTTTTTATAAAGCAGTAAAATCCTGGATTAAGCTGAATCAACTACCTCCATGTCCTGTTCACAACAACTCATTGACTATAGTGTTGTTCACAAAGTAAATGTTGTAATATACCCAAACCCAACCATATTACTACTCCTTCAATCAATAAAACCTAAATCACATAGTTTCTGTTTTCACTCTAAAACTACTCTACATTATTAAGTGTGTTTGGATTACAGTTGAAAAAGAGAAGTTGAGTTGATCTCAACTTTGTAAACTTAAGTTTATTTAACAGTAGGTTTAATGTAACTGGATTTACGTTTGGAAATTTCCACGTTCAATGAAAAAGCAGAAAAGAATAGCTTTGAGTTCAACTTCAGTTTGAATGAAAATCATGTTCAACTCAACGAGAAAAGAATTGTCAAACATGCAGGATCTCCACGCAAGGCAAAATGAAAGTCAGTTTAAGTGCTCCAAATTCAAACCAAGCATGCTCTACATGGAGTAAAATTGAACTTAACCTTCACCCCAAACAAAGAATACACTCTAGCCACCTAGGCAGTGCAGAATAACCAGGCCCATAAGTAGTAGTGAAATAAAATGCTTATCCACACAGGCAAAACAAGTTAAAATTAGCCCAAGGAAACAACATTACTCAAATAGAATTTTCTGGGTTGAAAATATAAGGCAACAGTAAATACTAGCATCAAATCTCTATTAGAAGAAAAACAAGAAGATTACAAACAAATGTACTGTGGTAATATACATCTCACAATACACTAAAGGTTGGACGACATAAAAGAAGCCATGTGAATCGCTGATTCTGACTAGTTTTAAACTTATTCATAATTTTATATCTATATTTACATTGACCGACAAAACTTTCACAGTGACAGTAATGTAGTTACTAGATTAGTTTACTTCCAAGAAAGGAGAAAACAGCTAAAGATATTTGAAATTTTATCTACCTAGGCAGTTTTTGAATATTTGAATAGGTTTTGATTCTATATTGGATGATAAAAACCTACTTCCAAAAGATATCTTCCCTCTCATTCGGGGTCAAACATCTAATGATGTTTCTATCAATGTTGAAAAGAAAACCATCTACATTACATCCAAACATCAAATCGATTGAAAAGCAAATATCAACATAGATGTAAATCACCAGAGAATCTCAATTATAACAACAAATAAAATCAAACACCTCAAAGACACAGCACTAAACAAGATTCACATATATAATTCTAATATTCAAACCGGGTAGCTCACTAAATGCAGAGGTAGTAGCACTAGAAACTGCAGGTGATGACGTCTTATTCGCAAAACTAAACCCAGTCCCAAAAGAAGTAGTGGAAGCCTTGCTCCCTACGCCAAATCCTGTAAATGACGATACTCCACTGGCAGAAGAAACAGCAGGGGTTGCCAAAGCACTAGCAGCCACAGAAGATGCTGTAGTAGCACCAAAGGCAGGCACAGATGGCGAAAATGCAGTGCTGCTGGTAGCCACAGTTGAAGCCGTGGTGGTTGTTACGGTAGAGAACAGCGGCGCCGAAGATGTGGTGAATGAAAAAGAACCCGCTGGCTTTGAAGCCGGTGCAGCAGAAGCTGAAGCAGCCGAAGCTGGAGCTGGAACTGAAGCAGGAGCAGGAGCTGAAGCTGCATTGGTGAACCCAAAAGAGGATTGAGAAGCGAAGGAGAATCCTGAGGAGCTAGACGACGGTGTTGTAGTTGTGGTTGGTGCGGAGGGTTTAGCAAACGCTGAGAACGACGTCGTTGAGGCAGAGGAGGAAGAAGGTCCACTAGCAAATGCACCTGAGAACAAAGAAGGGGTACTTGCTGGGGAAGATGAAACTGAAGAAGTGTTCAACGCTCCAAATGACGTCGTTGCAAGGGAGGGAGTACTAGTAGTACTACTACTTCCAAACATCAGTGCGGCAGAAGAAGTGTTAACTCCAAACGGCGTCGTTGTTGTCGCAGCAGAACCTCCTCCGAATAGTGTCGATGCAGAGGACGTTCCACCAAACGGTGTCGTTGAAATTGACGAAGCTGACGCTGCACCAAACGGCGTCGTTGAAGTTGACGGCGATGCACCGAATAAAGTGGTTGAAGCAGAGGACGATGCTGCACCAAACGGCGTCGTCGTCGGAGCTGAGGGCGCGGATGCAGCAAACGGCGTTGTTGTCGTGGACGCTGAGGGTGTTCCACCGAATAAGGTGGTTGAAGGTGAAGAGGCTGCTCCAAACAGGTTTGTTGAAACTGATGACGCTGCTGCTCCAAACGGTGTCGTTGTTGAGGTTCCTCCGAAAGGCGATGCGGATGAGGAAGGTGCTCCAAACGGCGTTGTGGTGTTAGAGGAGGAAGAAGCGACTCCAAACAGCGATGTGGTTGTAGAAGAGGAAGAAGCGGCTCCAAACGGCGTCGTCGCTGCGGAAGAGGATGAGGAGAAGAATGAGGGAGCAGGAGCGGAACCGAAAATTGAAGGAGCGGCGGTGGCGGAAGAAGAGGAAGAAGAAGCTAGGGAGAAAGAGAAAGGGGATGGGGATGGGGAAGAAGATGCGGTGGAAGTAGGGTTTGTGGTGGATGAGAAGAGAGGGGAGGATCCGAAGGAGAAAGCGGGAGTGGAAGAACCAAATGAGAATTGGGAAGAGGAAGAAGAAGAAGGATTGGTGAAGGAAAACGAAGGTTGAGAAGAGGAAGAGGAAGAAGAAGATCCGAAGGAGAAACCCGACATTGTTGCGCGCTCTCTCTAGTTTTCCGACTGAGGAAAAGTGTATTTTGTTTTCAAAAAGAGGGGTTCTTAATTTGTGTCTTTGGGTTTTGGGGTTTTGCTTTATAGCGCTCACACCATTTTCATACAATTTTTCACTATATTTCTTATTCATTATATCACTCGTCTTTCTTCTTTCTCATTTTCTTCTCTATGAGGTGAACCGCTCCCACTCACACTGATTTAATATAAATTTAAAGTAATAGTTAACAACCGTTGTCTGTATTAGTGTAAGGATATGATTAAATAACAAATATAAAAATTTAGAAAAAAATATTCATTTCCAAAAATTAGAAACTAAGACTTTGTTCGATAGGTGGAATGAAAAGGAAAAAAGTGTGAAATGGATGAAAAAGAAAAGAAATAAGTAAATAAATAAATAGTGAAAAATATTCTTGTTAAGTTAATAAAAAACAATGATTTGACTAGTTCTATAAATAATTATTAGCCTGCTTCTCACATAAAAATGGTAATATTAAAAATATAATATTTTTAATATATTTATCTTTCTTCTCTAACCTAAAAATAATTAGTTAAGGTCTATTAACTTTTTAAACATTTTTTTACTCATTTTAATTACGTCCAAAATAAATAATAACTTTCTTACCATTTTATTGTATCTATTATTTTCATAGCTCATATATATATATATATATATATAATAAATTCTACTTTTCATGTAATTTTTCTTTTTTATATAAGAATTCTTTATGACGTTGGCATAGACATCAGCTTTAGATATTTTAATAAATACTTTTTATGTCTTTATTTAAATTTTTAAAAAAGAAATACTTTATTTTATATTATCTTTTCATTTTTTTTAATTTCTCCTTTTGTTAAAATCTTTTCTAAAAAGACTGGTATCTCATTTTCCTTAAAAATTACTTATTTTAGTATACCAAATTTTTAAACCTTGTTTAAGATTATATAAAACTTTATTTAACGAATTGTAAAAATATGATATTCAAAACATTAAAGTTGTCTAATATAGACTTTCTCTTCTATAAAACCTTTTAAAAAAGCATTCTTAACACTCTTTTTATACAAATAATGTTATTGTGAGCATCAAAGGTAAATAGAATGTGTATAACTTCTATCTTCGCTATTGGAACGAAAGTTTTAGGAAAATTAATATATTCTTATTGGTTATAGTCTTAAGCTACTAATCTTTCTTTATTTCTTATTTTTTTCGGCTTCGTCTAACTTATTTCTGAATACTCATTTTGTTCTAATAATGCTTTTCTAAGTTGTCTGTTAGATCAAGATGATTAACGTCTCAAGTTTTGATTAATTACAGAACAGACAAAACATATCAGACTGAAACATTGTAAGTCAAAGTCAGACGGAAAAAGTCATTCGTTTGTCCAAAAGCATGCCTCAAGACAAAAGCATAAGACGATATGCTTAAGACGAAGTCTTCAGACCAAACTTAATAAAGTCTTTTCAAGACGAAGTATCAGACTGAAGATTATGAAGACCCATCATCTATGAAGATAAGTGATGTCCAAGTCTTTCATCTGAGTAACTCGCGCCAGATTTCAAATGTTTACGTTACTCAAGAAACTTCTGAAGTCATAATAGAGACTCGCTTAACCTCTGCAACACGAAAAGTAAATCTGCTTTTCCTTATTATCTCTGATCAAGTCAGAAAAAGGTTCTGACTCTGTTATGCAAACTGAAGAAAATCTATGATTATACTCTAACACAAGTTGAAGACTTCAAAGAGGAAAGGACATCGAAAAGATTTCTGAATCTAACGGATCTATCAAATTGTTGCCTATATAAAGGACTTCACCAGCTCTAATTCAAGTTGGTGAACACGCTGCAAAAAGTTATCTTCTGTGATTTCGCTCCCTTGTCTTTAAGCTCTGTACTTCATTTGTAAAACCCTCTCTGCGAAGAGGATCTTTGTTTCTTAGAAACTTCTTAAATCCACTATTGTGGTACTTTAGCTTGAGGAGGTTGCGTTCCAAAAAATACCTCTTGTATTAGCCTGAGGAGGTTGCGTTCCAAAGAATACCTAGTGGTTTAGCCTGAGAAGGTTGTGTTCAAAGAATATCAATATAGCCAGAAGTGGCTGGGTACAAAGAATATTTGTAACCATTTCACGGTTTGTAGTGAAAACTCAGTAGTTGTTGGGTAACTGGACGTAGTCTTGAATAAACGAACCTATATAAAAATATCTTGTCTGTAACTGCTTTTTTTTACTAACGGGGATAATTATCAAAACGTCTTGTAATTAAAATCAATAGTTAAAGAACTTAAAGTTTTGTCTAACCGTGTTTGAAAAACAACAGACGAAAGGCCAAATTTTTTAAAATAACACAATTCAATCCCCCTTCTTGTGTTTTTATCTTTTACAGTTTAGTATCAAAGCTCAGTCTCTAAAGGTTGAGTGTTTAACAGCTACTAGAGGAAAGATTCAAGATGGAGTCTCAAGGGCCTATGTTTCTCTCTGGCGGTTCTTCCATGAACAAGCCTCCAACGTTTTTCTGGAGATGATTATCTCTACTAGGCTGACCGCATGGAGATGTACATCAAGTCTACTCAGTATAGACTTTGGAGGATCATCATGCAAGGAGATATTCCCATTGTTAAACCCGAAACTGAGTGGGGAAATGAGGAATATTCTGCAATGGAGCTAACTAGGAAAGCCATATATGCTCTCACATGCACGCTCTCTAGGACAGAATACAACAGATGTTGTGCCTACAAATCAGCAAAAGAGCTTTGGGATGCTCTTAAAATGTCATATGAAGGAACAGAAGACGTGAGACTACGAAAGGCTTCTACTCTTCAAATAGAATGTGAGATGTTCTCTATGAAGAAAGGAGAATTTGTAGATGCGATGTTTGGAAGATTCCAAACTATTTTAAATGGTCTGACTGCTTTGGGAACTACATTCATTAAAGCTCAGAACAACATGAAGATTCTGGACAGCTTGTCTGCGTTATGGGAAGCAATGTCAACTACTATCTCAGTAGGACGTGACATGAAGACGCTGAACCTAGACGAACTAATAGGTGCACTAAGAGTACATGAAGTGCATCTATGCAAAAGGGATAAAATTAAAGTTCAAGAGCCTATAGTTATTCCATCTGTCAATGATGTCCCTAAAGAAGAATCTGGAAAGAAAGAAAAGAAGAAAAAGAACAAGATTCTGAAGGTAGAGTCAACAGAATCTGATGCTTCTGATGAATCATCTGATGATGAGATTTCTCTCATTGCTAGACGGTTCAAGAAGATGATGATGAGGAAAGGAAGAAGACCCAACATATCATATTTCCATCCATTCAGATGTGAATGCTTCATCTTAAACACCAAGGATCAACTTGGAAAATTTGATTCAAAAGTTATGAAAGGATTTTTGCTTGAATACTCTAATACGTCTAAGACATATAGAGTTTTTAACTCTAAGACGCAAGTAATAGAAGAATCTATCCATGTCAAATTCTAAGATGACTCAAAGGCTAATAAAGAAATATCAGACCTAGAAAATTTGTTTGAAAATTTGCAGATAAACCCCTCTGGTCAAGATGCTAGTCCATTTGCCCGAACAAGCTCAGACGCAAGATCAGACGAAAGGACATTTGCCAGCACAAAAGAACCTTCTTTGTCTGCTCCTCAACAAGAAGATGCTCAAGCTCCAGTCAGAACTTGGAGCTCCAGTTAGAATTAAGGGAGAAATTTGTCGAAGAATAAAGGAATGATAATTTAAAGAAAGAAATAAGAAAAAGGTGAGAAGTGATTGAGATATCGATTTCACTACTAATTCCCCCCTTATATTCCCCTCTTTTGTTATTCAAATATAATCATGGTTGGATCAGATTCCTGCCCTCGTGACCATCCCTCTCAGGATCACCCACGCAGCCTAGGTTAACTAGATTAATTAATCTCTTAAGTTAATACTGAGTTAAATAGGGTTTTAGTTCTATGAATCCAGGGACAAACTTAAGTGTTGTCCACACTATTACCTACTCCTATCTCTACGATTCTAGCATAACAATGATCTATTTTTCCAATATTGCCTAGGTTTCTTTTCTCAAAGTTCTCCTAGGGTTACAATCAATTTATTAGGTTGTCAACTTAATAAATAGCATTAAGAACAGAAGAAATAAACACACAAACATATATTGAATAACATCGAAAATCATATAAAAGGGATAAATTAGGGTTACATCGTTCTCCCAATCAAAGAGGGATTCAGTTCATACATGAAAAGAAAACAACACAAAAGTAAATTGAAAGAGAATACACAGGATAATTGATTCCAATGGAAGTCGAATGCTCCTTGCGTCCCTTTCTCCTTGCTAGGGGTTGAAATTTGTTGTCGTCTACGAACCGAGAGTGGAAAGGTCTGGAAGTTGTCAGTCTCTAGAGCCTCGGCTGAATTAGGTCAAATATTATGAGAGCGGTCGACCGCCGAGCTACTTTGCTGATCGTAACTTGTTATATTTATAGCTTTTAAATTTGGACTTGGGCTTCCATTGATAAGATCGTAAAAGATAATATGAGATCTTTATTTTTGAAATAAGATAATATAAGATAATATCTTCAGCCTCCTTTGCATAAGATAAGATAAGATAGGATCTTGGAAGATAAGATAAAATCTTGGGTCTGCTACAAGTCCAACTCGTGCGAGATAATGTTCTAAAGAGCAAACGTTCTGTGCAAGTTAAGTCATCTCGCGTGAGATGGGTTGATGAGCGCGAGATGAACCTCCAGAGAGTTCTTGTTCTTCACTAAAACTCCAATTTGCGCGAGTTGAATTCAAACTCGCGAAAGATGCATGAAAACACACATTTTTCTCCTGTTTTGGCTATTTTTCTCCCTAAAACACTTAACACACCATCAACAAGCTCTAATACGAATTATTGTGAATTAAGATCAATCAGAGTTATTTTAGGTGGATTAAGAGCGTGAAAAGGACAATTTATATTATAAAAAGAGTACAGAAATAGCTCACCTGTGTGAGTTATCAGTTAGTCAGCTTTGACATGACCAAGTTTTTTGCATTCATAATGGACAATCTCAGAACTTTCTTGCTTTGACGACTTCTTGAAGTCTTCTCTTATTCTTCTTGAAGAAGAAGTTTTCTCTTCTCTTTTTCATCATAATCTTCTTAAACTTCCTTGCCATGAGCAAAATCTTATCCTCAAAATAGTATTAAGAATTCTTAATAGAAGATGATTCAATTTCAACCTTGAGAGCTTTATTCTTAGCTTTGATTATTTTAAGAGCTTTAGATTTTGAACACTTATCTTTAGCTTACAAGGTTATACGATTTTGCAGTTTAATCTTGTCTCTCTTGTACATATAGACTTCATGAAATCTAAGAGTTCTAATGTGTATATCCAAAGTGGTGCAATCCATCCTTGCTCCATACCTTGAAGAACTACTGCGACTTAAGTTAAAGTCAAGTTGCTCTCAAAAGCTTATTTGTATTAAAGTCGAAGTCTTGTAATATTCTAAATGATGTAAATAAGTTATAAATAATACTTGTAATAACTTAGGTGTTTTAGCCAAGTGTGGAGCTCTTTAGGTAACTCTGCACTTCTATGATTTTTGCTTAACTTTGGATGCTTAAAGGATAAAGTAGTTTAGAGAGTAAAGCTAAATAGGAATGGATGGATTTTAAGTCACAAATTCACTTAAAATTCACAAGTGAAATTTAAATTTAATTTGAGTTGAATTTGAATTTCATTTGTGAATCCAAGCATTTGGCTCAAGTGAGATTCTCACTTGGAATATGATCCATGCCTAAATCCAAGAGAAAATCAAGGCCTTTGATTAGAAGGGATGAGAATCAAAGGAAAATGACATGTAACCTTTGAGAGTGACATCTAACACTCTTAAAAGTGACATGTACTTGAGTCTTTGAACTTGTGACTTGTATTCATCTTTGTAGAGCATTCTATGATGTGCTTTAGCTTTCTCTCTAAGCATCTAACTCCTATATAAACATGTTGGACGAAATTGTAGAGACTTTTGATCATTTGAGAAATAAAGCTTTGCTTAGTGAGAGGATTCTCTTAGTCTTCTTAGGAAGAAATCTTGAATTTTATCAATGGTTCTAATACTATTATAACGATTCTTCTTGGCTTATTGACCTAGCTATGACGCCTTCTTCGTCTTCTAACATTTTCATTTTATACATTTTCTTTTAAATACCATTAAACCAAAATTTTACTTGGAGTTTCATTGAAGAAGATTAATTTGGGGAACTTCCAAACATTAAGGCTCTTCTAGGATTTGGTGCTTGCAGCAAGAACTAGGCGTAGTCTAGTGTTAAAACAAAGTAATATAAAATTATATCTCTTTTATTACACTAACTAAAGAGAATATTTGCAAACTAAATTATGTGACAAGAAAATTTCTAAAAATTATTTTTTGAAAAGTATCATTTGTCTAAACAACATAATTAAATAATTGCAAAAATAATTTTCAAAAGTTTTATTTACCACAATTTAATATTCTTTATTTTATTTTTGTATTTACACTTAACTTTATCTTTCCTCTTTTATATTGATGTACATGTGGGGGAAGGGTAGACTTGAGTCCACACTCTAATTATGTATATTTTGTATCACACTTTTTTTTTTATTATTAAACTTCTTTATTCTCCACATATACACATGTAAGTATCCTATTGTATAGTTCATATCATCTATGGTTATGTAAATGTTTACTGTGTGCACTTATCCATTAATTTACACTAATTTATGTTTTATTGTATAACGAGTTGAGCATAAGAAATTAAAATTTCACATTTGGAAGTTATAGTCTGACCAATGGTCATATATTTAAAATATATTTTAAATTTTTTCCATATTTTAAGAAGTAAAAGTACCAGTTTTAGAGAAAATGAACGTGGCCAATTAGTCCAATGCAACGAACACGGGCTTGGATAATAAGGGTCTTGGACAGTGTTAAAGGGAGACAAAGGATAGGTTGGCTTTCATCATTTTATTCTAGGTGGGTTGGTTCAAAAGGCCCGTTGCAGAATAACAAGACTAGGGGCTGCCTCTTAATCTTGAACGCAAGAAAGACCATTGTCAACCTATATATTTATCTGCCTTGCAAGAAAGTTATTTGATTTTACTGAGATCTTAACCGTGAATAAATTTGTACAAAGAATAAAAAGATTGGTCATTGAAAATTTTATTGAAATACTATCATTAAATAAAATATAAATTTAAGTCTAATATTATTTTTGTTTATTACTTATAATTAAGCTTAAAGAGAGTATTATTCTTTTAAAATCTATCAGCTAATGAAGGAAGAAAAATAACTTTAAATTAAAGGATGACACTTTACTATAATACTTTATTTAGTATTTATTATGAAATTCAAATAAAAAATATAGTTTGATTTTTTATATATATAATTGTATTGATAGATTAGCAAATTTCTCTACTGTGGAAAATTGTAACTTTTTTTTTTTTTTTTTTTTTGTGAGAGATTCCCCGCCATGTATATATTGGAGAAACTTTATTTAGAAATAGTTCTAGTCTGAGTCTTCATGAGTACTACTTTTGTTGGTTTACTAACTTGGCGTGGTTTGCCATGATCTCATTTCCATTGCACTCTTTTCATTAATGTTATTTCCGATGTACTGCACATTATTGGTAGAATTTGGCAATGCCAATCTAGCTAGTTTGGATTACCATAGCTCTGTAGCGATGTCTTCACACCTCAACATTTATTATTATTATTATTATTATTATTATTATTATTATTATTATTATTATTATTGTTATTATTATTATTTCATAAGTAATATTATATTTATAATTTATCATATTGTTGTAAGATTATCTATTATTTATATACTATATTAGTGTATACGTAATATTTCATTTCAAGTAATATTATGTTATGGGTTTTTAAATAATATGAATCAATAATTATTAACTATATAGGATCTTTGATTATTGTTACTATTTTATTGTTAAATTTCACCGGTTTTTATTTAATTTTTTATAATAGAGACTGAGTATAATTCATGGGAGACAATCCTTCTCGGTAAAACTATTGGCGATATATTGAAAAGAGTTACATATTAAAGTTTCAATAATATGTATTTTTACTTTTTGAAATCTTATAAAATGATTTTTAATTAGAATTCATATGAAATAATTTTTTCTATTATATAATTGAAATTTTATATAAAATTAATTTAAATCTAATTACTTAATATATTTAGTAAAAAATAATATTTTGAATCCATGTTTAAAAATTTCATACATAAAAATTTTGTTCATTAATATTTATATAATACGTGATTTTTTATATAGGTTTGATAGTAAATATATTAAAATTATCTTTTTTTATATTTTATTAAAATTAATTTTATTATAAAATATTATTAAATTTATTTGTCAATAATATCATAAATTAGATATATTAATTCTTTTATGATATAAGTCAAAATAATTTTTTAAATATTTTTCCCCAAAAGAAAATTGCAATACCACAAAGTACATATTTTAATATACACATCGAAAGTGTCCTTATGTTTGTGTTAATTTCCATAATTGTTAACTAGATCTCAGTTTGAATAGAAATGATATAACTTTTCAAATATAAAAGTAAATAAGTTGTAACTAAGAATATAAGATGAATTATGAAATTCCATTAACTTAGAAAGTTAATACTGTTTATAAAATTATTAAAAGGAGTATGTAATTTTTTTTATAGTTTATTTAATCTAACATATAATTATACAATCATTGATTTGAATCTAAAATATAACTAACTAGAATTGAAACTAAAATAATTTTATACTATATAATTTTAAATTAATTTTTTAAAATTAAATTCATTTATATTTTTATTTTTAAGATACTTATAACATACACTAACGTTACAAATTCTTATTGAAAATTAAATAAAACAATTGTATAGAAAATATTAGACTTTTTAAGTTTTTGTTACAAGTAATATACTTTGCTATAAGTTGTTAATATTGCATGATATGTTAATTAAAAAGAAAAAATACTGAAATTAAGAAAACAATTACTAAATCTTTTTTATTTATTATATATGACAATTTTCTCATACAATTTAAATAAAATTAAATAAAATGAGGAAGATACATGTGACTGTAACCAAATATATGTATTTTGCATGAATACTCTCTCACTCTTTCTCTTATTTAAAAAAAAAAACTAAATATGTTTATTCTTCTAATAAAATATAATATTTAATTTTATAAATAAATATATTTTAAACATACGTGAAGGTAAAATTTACCCACGCATTTGCTAGTTTCTAAACCTGAAAATGGCTTTTGTTATCAGTCGTACATCAAATGTATGAGAAAAGTTTTCCTAACAGGAACTAAGTTATTTTTCTGATAAATGCAAAAGGATCGTTGCAACTATTCAAGGTACAAATCTGTAATAAATAACATACTTAAACCATAAAAATATTTGAATTTGTTTTGTTATTCTTTAATCACTTAATGTAACGAAATAATTTAACAGGTTGAAGTTGTATATTAAGGTCATTGATAACATTATATCTATCCCTTTAATTTGTTTTATTTGATAATGATGTTTCTGTTTTCATTGGAAAATCTACGTAATGATTCATTTGGTTCGTATGGTAATTGATGAGGTAATTCTAATGATAAATTCGGTAAAAGAAAGATTATCATAATTAATTTTCCAGATAATATGGTTTTTAAAAGCTCAACACTAAGTAGTCTTGTTAAACATTGTTTTTTACGTAGTTAATAGATTGAGTAAATTATAATAATATTTCATTAGATTTTATTTAATTATATATGTATCCTCAAGTTTTTTTAATTTTTCTAAATTAATCCCCCTTCAAGTTTAAAAATATTTTATTAATACTTCTTTATTTAAAAATGTTACACCGATAAACCTCTCAAATCTTACACTAACGCATAAGGGTTTAAATAATATTTAAAAAGACAAGAGGTGTGCATGCATAATTACATAAAATCTTACATGATATTACTGCAGTTTACTTGAGTGTTCCAACCAAAAATATTCATTTCAGACAAATAATTTTTGTTTAAATTTAAGGCTATTGAACGTAACATATTCTAGAAATGGGTAAAATTCCATAATGGACTATTTCAACAAAATATTTATATTATTGGTGTTAGTTGTAAACTATTTACTAAATTGATTTTTTTGGATGTAAGTCATAAATGTTGTTGTGACTCTAAGCAAATCGCAGAAGGATATGCGATTTCTTAGGAGATTTCACGTGTCAAGGATGATTAATTGAGCATTCATTTTGATGTGCGACTTCAATTGAACATTCATTTTGATGTGGACTGAAGTCGCAGAAAAATTTGCGACTTTGTGGGGCTTGACACGTGACAAGTGTTGAATGTGGTTCATGCTGACTTAGCTGGAGTTGCAACACATTCTGCGACTTCGTTGATTGGGTGTTTGACATGTGGCTTATGGTGAATGGGTTGGTTGTTGACATGTTGGAGTCGAAGCAAAGGCTGTGATTTTAGGGGAGTCGAAATAGACCATGCAAATTTTATTCAAAATTTTGTGCACGTTGGGACCTAAGAAAGGCACTGGAGTAAAATTTTTTTTTACTTCCTCCCACCTCCATACTCTCCGATTTCTACTCTCCCTTTTCTGTCTTCTTGTCCTTGTTTTCTGCTTATAAAAAAGGCTTCTTCCTACTCTAGTGGTTCAAAACTAGAATATGGTCCCATTGAAAATGATGTGTTATGCCTCCAAAAATCACATATTTCTAGGCATGTGTGGAACACTGGAGAGACAAAAAGATTGCAGTTGCGAAAATTTGTTCCTACGAACTTAATATTCCGGATGGAGGAGAGACAAAGAGATTGCACTTGGAGGAGAGACAAAGAGATTGCACTTACTAAGACTTGTTTCTATGAACTTAATATTCTAGATGGAGGCATTTTTTTGGGGTTTGCAAAATCGCCTACATGAAGGTATTTAAAATATTTATTGTTTTATATTTATTTAGAAATTTAAGTTATTATATAACTAATTTTAAATTTTTAGTTGGATAATTAATTTTTTTTTGTTAGATTTATTTTAAATTGTTAGTTAGGTAGATTATTTTTAGGTACGCAATTAATATTTTTTTTGTTAGATTTAATTTAAATGGTTAGTTACGTAGTTAATTTGATTTTTTATAATTTATTTAAATAGTTAGTTACATGGTTAATATTTTTGTTAGATTTAAATTAAATTACTAGTTATGTAGTTAATTATTTTTTTAGATTTAATTTAAATTTTTAGTTACGTATTTAAATTTATTTTTTGTTTTTATTTAAATTGTTAGTTACATAGTTAGATTTAATTTAAAATGTTATTTACTTAGTTAATATTTGTTTGTTAGATTTAATCGGTTAGTTATGTAGTTAATATTTTTTTAGATTTAGTTTAAATGGTTAGTTTTGTAGTTAATTTATTTTAGATTTAATTTAAAAGGTTATTTATGTAGTTAATTTTACATTTAATTTAAATATATGTAATATGTTTGATGCGTAGTTTATTAAGTTCTTTTTCAAATTTGTTTTTACACTAGTGGTACATCAGAAGATACTTAATGTCTTTATTGAGAGATGAAGACCGAGACATACATATTTTACATGTGTTGTGGAGAGTGCACCATTACTCTCAGATGTGCCTACGTTGGTTGGTTTACTAGTTGATGGTAAACCTTTGAATGATAAGACACATGGTCAGTGGATCAATTTGTGTAAGGTGATGTTGGGTGATAGGCCGACATTGAATACAGTGAAGGGGTCGACGGTCAAGCTTACTTGGCTGACCGATACTTTTGGTGACATTATAGCTTTCTCAGGGGATTCGAAGGCGTTACGCCGATATACACGAGCTTAGATTTTACGTTTTATCGGTGGTGTTATGTTAGTA
This sequence comes from Hylodesmum podocarpum, assembly GCA_026586105.1. NCBI lineage: Eukaryota > Viridiplantae > Streptophyta > Magnoliopsida > Fabales > Fabaceae > Hylodesmum > Hylodesmum podocarpum. The sequence continues at coordinate 375,727 of JALJEV010001403.1, forward strand.
GCTAAAAACGGATTCTGAGTCTCGTTGAAGTGGTTACAGTTCCTCATTGATTTTAGGGAGATCAACACTTATGCATGGGGCAGTGTTGTTTTGAGCAACCTTTACAAAGAGTATAAGTGGTGTGACGGTATTGGTGCAGTTGTGGGCATGAAAGAGGTTTTTATGCATCATGTCACGCGTCATAGTACCTAGACTGGAGTAGAGACTAATCGGTCACAAGTATTTGAAATATTTTATTTAAATTAACCTCTTAATTAATTGAAATGTCACTGATGTTTACTTATTGACTTTTTTTTTGTTTTTGTAGGTGGTTACCGGTAATGCATAATATACCTTTTGACCATAGTGTGAATGTTATTCGACACAAATTATATATGTTAACTACTAATTAGGTAATTTCTACAGTTTAACAGTAATTGTTGGATTTGTTTTTAATGACTAATGTGTGTGTTTGTTAAATTAGTTTATGTTTAATTATTGCAGGTTGTTTGGGAACCATGTAGTTGTCCCATCATGCAACATTTACCTGAGGTATGACATGATGGCCACACTATTTGGAGAATTGTGGTGTCACTTTTATGTTTTCAGATTGTTGAGTGACACCAACCGGATAAAGTGTTAAGAAAATTTGGTATGAGATAGTTTATCCCTGTTATGCCTTCTCAGTTGCAAAATCTACACCAGCTTTCCTTGAGAGGCAAAGAGGACCAATCATGAATGACATTAATTGAGTCCACATTGTAGATATGGGGAATTGTCTGCACTACGTTGTTGTTAGTGTACCAGATTCTTGGCCTATGAGTTATAATGATGATTACATAATCTGGTATTGAAAGAAAACAAAGATGTCCATTGACCCAAAGCACGCACAGTCGACATCTATGGTAACTATCTTGTTGGGTATTTAAATTATAATATTGTGTTTAAGGTTTATTCTAACTTTCTTGTTGTGGTTTTTTCAGGGTGAAATTTCAGAAAATCTATTGTTTTTGTCCACACTTCAAGGATGGAGGACTATTATTGGGGATCTGATGAGAAACCTAAGTATAAGGATGGTTATGCTGACTACTGAGGCTGTTAGGGTATTGGAGCCCGTCATGAGTGTCTTTCTTAGTATGGATAGGATTCCTATTGAGGAGGTTCATATCCTTTTAGCAATGTAGAGATGGCGGGCATATCTCGTAACCGGCAGATATTAGAGCCACAGTTACACATTATTCCCCCAATACTTGAGAGGAGTCATGGCATGTATGACACATCGAGTCAGTTCACCCAGCCTCCTTTGAAGTTGCCTCCCATGTATAGCTATCTTGAGACGTATCTTGAGACGTATCTTGGGACATCGTCGATGGGTATTGATGCAATTGATTTGCGGATTCCGACTTCACCAGTAGGACCATCGTTTGACATCCCAGCCGATTGGCCTTATATGGATGATTTACTAGTTGGTGATTTGCGGCCACAATTTGATGCTGCAGCTAGTAGTTAGATACGTCCTCCGCGACATAATTCTGATAGACCCGCACATAAATGGGATAGGCCTTGTGGGATGAGGCATAGACACGGCCATCTTAGACATCAGTAGTTTACTTTATTCTACTTTATTTTGATTACTTTTATCACTTAGTGTATATTCATGCGACAATTTATTATATTCATGCTTATGGCTAAGTGTACATTTCTAACTTTTATGACTTAGTGTATATTCATGCTTATGGTATGTTTCAATGGTATATTAAAATGTCACAAATTAAAATGGTATATTACATAAAAAAATTTAAAACAATGTTATATTTAATATGAATCAACATTGCATTTATAATTCAAGATAAACAAAATAAAAAATATCATTGAACCAGTCATTTCAATTTAGTTTCAATTATTTTAGTTGTTTATCGAATACCGTCTTCTATTATGACCTTAATGACCATATCTCCCACATCTTTGTCGTCTCTATGAAGGTTCAGCCCAATCTATTTCATTCTTGATTCTTGTTAATTTAGTCCTATCCTTGTCTCGGATTGTTGCTGGATCAGGAATTAGTTTCCAAGGCTACTCAATGTGTCGCATAGCGTCCTCATTTCCCAAGGGTCACCGCTCACTCAAATATGCCATCAAAATATATTCATTTTTGGAGACGTTGTTAACATACTGATAAAAGTCGATAGAAACATATCCACAAACAACTATAACGTGTGAACATGGATAATGGAAAGTCTTAAAACGGCCGCATTGGCAATATCGTTCGTTAAGAATCACTGTCCATTTTAGTCCCCCACGTTGTGTCTGAAGATTCAATGCCTCCTCGACTTCAAACCTTGTCTGTTGAATGTTATATATGCAAATAATGTGTGTCGATGCCTCATCTTGATTTCTTCGAATGACTTGTATTACTTTTGTACATTATACTTGATCGTCCATTAATTTTTGTTTGGACACAACACTCTCGACACTGATTGTACGTCGCCTTAACAAGGGCTGTGATTGGTAGATTTCTGCAACCTTTGAAAACCTTATTCACACATTTAGAAAGATTTGTGGTCATATGGTCGTACCGACGTCCTTCTTCATCATAGACCATTCAAGGCGCGCATCACAAAAATTTTCGAGATTTCTGTCAAATATATATTTACAAGGAGTATACCCTACAAACAAAAAAGGATTGTCACATGATTAGAATAATCAACATCATTGGATATATAATGGAATGATGATAATGAAATTAATACCTAATTTAACCAACATGCTTTTTTGTTTCCAGTTCTTGAATTTGTGATTAAAATTGGAGGCAATGTTTCTAATGTAGTAGACATTGTATGCATAAGGTCGATTCAAACCTTTTTCTTCATATCAATGACCGACTTTATGCTTCGATGTCTATTAGAGATTAAGTAAATCCATGATTTGCCGGTTACATGTACACGTAAGCGCTAGAGAAACCACGACCAAGCTGCTTGTGTTTCACCTTCAACAACAACAAATGCAAGAGGTAAGACACTACCTTTTCCATCTTGTATTGTTGCTAATAATAAGGTTCTATAATATTTTTCGTTCAAGTGTGTCTCATCTACTTGTATAATAGACTTACAAAATTGAAATGCATCGGCACATTGCTTGTATGTCTAGAACACCCGTTCAAATTATCTGAATTTATTACTGCGAGTGTTACCAACAAAATAATCTTCATCACAAATTTCATAATATGAACCTGGAGAGTGCATTTTCGTGTATTCAGGCCACACAGGAAGTTCAGCGTATGACTCAGCCCAGTCATCATACACCATGGTCATTGCCTTTTGTTTTCCTAACCATGCCTTCCTGTAAGAAATTTTACAATTGAAACTACTTGCAACTCTTTCTTGCACCAGTCCAATTTTTATTGACAAATTTTCTCTTATCATTCCTATTTATATTTCACAAATTACAACCAAATTTAATAGATAAATAATAAAATAAGTAACATTTAAATCAGTAACAAATGATTTCTTACCCAATATGCTTGTACTGATCAAATACGAATCCGAATTTATGTGGTCTTGGCTCAAACTGTGACTTAAACAACTATGCCTCATTGCGTGACTTTCCATTTTTCTATCCTTCTAGATTGAATAGTCTACATATAAAAAGGATATGCCATATCTGTACTAGCTTAATGACATCGAATAACATACTTATTTGATTTAGATTCGACCACTTTCACAATTTGATGAATATTCATCAAATACCATTTCAGACCTATTTGCACATTATTCTTATCTTCAAATTTCAAACCAACAAATAATTATTGACCAGCCTCCCAGTTTGAAGGGGCATTTAGACCCCACAACTCTTTTGTATCAGGGTGATCCCAATTTATGTCAGCATAATGTGGTGTATTATGTCAAAACGGTTGTTGGCTTCCACCTACAACATCATCAAATATATATTTTTCATCAGTTAATTTCAATGTATGGAAAGTAAATTTATATGATTTCTAACCTGCTTGTGTCTGAGATACCGCAATTGGTTGCACGTTCAAACTTAAACTGATATTATCAACATTTATTTGATCATCATCTGAATCAGGTAAATGACCTTCAAAATCTTCAGAATCGGAAGACGAATCAACGTACGAATCTGAGACGATATAATCTTCATCATTGTGGCTAGAATGTAATATCGTATAACCTCCTTCATACGAGCTTTGAACATTAGACTCAAATGCATGACCAACATTATACGAAGACGCACTACCTGCAACAACTACTTCTACACATAATTCTATATGGCTAATACCCGGTTGTTCAAAATGTGTGATCATAAGATTCACATCATCATCATCAACTATTTGAAATGTCGCATATTGATTACCTATAAAATATCTATTTATAATAGATCCTATAACTTGATTTGATTGTAACTTGAATTTATGACGTATTTTTGTTTTTAACCGTTTAAAGTTAATATTTCTTTCAATTTGTATAACCCTTCTAGACCCTTCGAACTTTATTCATTCTTCATCGTCGATAATTCTACCATTAATGTATACAACAATAACAATTGTAGGTGCCATATCTTTTCAATTTATTTACAAAATAAATAACAAATGAATTAACAAAAATACACAACATAAATAAATTATTATCAAGATTCAGAAGAACATTTAAATTAAAATTTCATAAATGAAACAAAATTTAAAAACCAAAATGAAAAAAAAAAACACTTCATACTAGATTTCTGCAGTGTGTTGAAAATGGAGGGATGGGGTATTTATAAACTTTTGGAGTCGAGAACTATTGGATCGAAAAGGGTTAGGATTGGATGAAAAAATGGAGCCACAACAGGCATTACGACTCCACTAAAGTCGCAGCTTCTGTTGTGACTCTAGCCACATCAACATGAAGCCAATCAACAAACGCCACATGTCAATCACCCACTGAAGTCGTAGACTCTGTTGTAACTCCAGCCACGTCAGCAATGAAGTTGCAGCCTTTATTATGACTCAAGTCATGCCAACATGAACCCCATTCAGCAATTGTCACATGTCAAGCCCTCATGAAGTCGCAGATCCTTCGGCGATCTCTTTATTACTAGAGTCACAACAAAATTTGCGACTTAGACCAGATAACACTAGTTTGATAAATAGTTTGTAACTTACACCAATAAATAAATACTTTATTGAAATATGACTTTTTACCTCTAAAAGTTGCAAAGTTTCGTTGTTAAAAAATGGAAGATGATTCTCAAATAGCTAAATTAAAAGTTTTATACAGTAGTGGACATATTTCATCTCTTGTTTTTTTTTTCCTGTTTCTCTCATCAATTCAAAGATACAACTAAAAACAAACATTGATACGTTGCTAAATTGAGCATTATTCTAAGACAAAATATTTTATTTTGTTCATTGAGGTAAAATAGTTTGTCTCTATTTTTTTTAATAAAGACTGTCTAGGTATAAAATTTTTATCTGTCTCAACCTTTTAAAATTTGTCTCTATTTTTTATCTATATATCAGAGACAAAATAATGAATTTATGAGTTTTATCTTTGTATAAACTTTCTTACTAATGAATTTATGAGTGTAATATCAAAGTGAAGAAATAACTTCATTTCAAATGAATATTTTTCAATTTGTTAAGAATAATTTATAAATAATTGTTTCATTACAAATATTTTTCTTATACAAGAGCAACCATGAAGATAAAACTGATTTGTTTATAGTGATTTTTTATCACACAATCTGTGCGTGTTTGGCGATGTTATTCCCATTTTCAAAACCCCTATAAAAAAAATTTACTTCATTAAACTTTCCCGTCAACGCAAAACACTAATTCAATATCACACATTTAAAGTTTGCTTTTAATTTCTTATCTTTAATATAAGCTATTGGTACATGTACATCCGTGTGGGGTTTGCACACTCTAGTTTATTAATTAAATGTTTACAACTTGTAGCTAGCTGAATTTAATTAGGAAAAAACTTACAACAACATATCAATAAATAATTATATATTTTTTTACATAATCATATAACTATAAAATCAATTGTAATAACATTGAATATATTTTTTACTGTGAACGAAAATTTATAATAATTTATTATTTGGGTTTCAGCTAGCTAGTTAGCAGCCCAGAAACCATGGAACCCTAAGGGAAAATTTAAGTGGCTTGGAACTTCAAGTCTTGCAACAAGGGCATCATCTGCTCCTATCCTTTTTGGGTCCAAGATAAGCAGATAACACATATTTATTGAAACAGCATACTGCAAAACAAATAATTAATGTCAATGTCTCATCATTAGAAACTTTTCTACAATCTATTACTATTAGAGCTAGCAACTTTTATGGTGTTCAAATTCTGAAAAAAAAAACTCCTAATTTTTTTTTTCAGAAGAAAAAAAAGACATGTTGACTTGTTAAGAGTAAGACTCAAAAATTTTCTCTCTCGCACCAAATTTAAAATAATTTCTTACATATAATGCAACAACTCACGTGACTTTAAACTTTTATTAAAACTTACCTATACATATACTAAATAAATACAACCTCTTTTACAAAATAGTCAATGCCCAAATTATAATTAAGCAAGTTTTAAATGTAGATAAATTTATATTTTAAAGAAGACAAACGCATAGAAACTAATTACAACATAAAAAATTATTCTTGTCTTTGTCATTAAATCATATACTTTAGGGTATATTCCTTCATGATTCTAGATATAGTTATCCATAATTAATTATGTTTAGCCATTTTTTTAATATACATTGATCATAATGATGTGTACTATGTAAGAACGGACCCATCAAATATTGATACTTACCTCAACGACAAGAAGATAGCCATCATCTTCTTGGTCACCTTTGGGAACAAAAATAGGTTCACCAATAAATCTTCTACTTCCGGCCGTCCAAGTTTGTGCAGAATCACTTTCTAGATCTAATTTCACAACGGTATCAAATGGAAAATCTGGCAATGCTCTGCGAGATCCTAAGGCAGTTGCTGCATAGAGATATTTGTTTTTCTTCCCGGAAAAGTTTGGATTGGTAACAGGAAAATCTGAGGATTTCTTCCATTTCTTAGTGGGCTTCACATCACATTCTTGGCAATTGTTGTCAGAATCTAATTTTATAGACACCTGCATTATATGCATAACATGTTTAACAAAATTAAAGAGCTACTATATGTACTATTTTTCATACGTTTTTTTTACTATTGATTGAAGTTTTCGTGATCCTACATAATTCAAAAATAATTTTAGAGAAAATAGATGATGTACTCGTGATAGTAAAATAATTTTATGCTATTATCCCATGCATCGCAACTTATTTTATATATGATAAATTTGTTTGTGATAATTATTTTAGAGATATATAATGATCACATTTTAATGTTTTATGTATGATAAATTTGTTGATGATAATTATTTTAGAGATATATAATGAAAATATTTGATTGATTGACAGTATAAAATATTTTACATTAATAATGAATAATGTTTTAACTTCTTTACTCAAAGAATTTCATGTGTAATTTTTTTTTCTTTTCTAAAACCATCTAATAGTAAAGAGTATGTTAAAGAAGTCTAAAAATTATTACTAACATTTTTCATAAATCTTAGGTAAAAGTGATCAGAAATAACAAGGTATATATAACCCGTAACATCTATCTTCTTTTAGTCATTTTAATTTCATAATAGACAAAACGTCTAAATTAAATTAATATAGAATCATACTAATCCTATAGGTATGGTACATGTATATTCGAAATGAGAAGAAAATAATATAAAAGTTTTGGAAATACATAGGAAGAGAGAGAAGGAATAAGGGATGAGGATGGATTACCTGAACAAGATGAGGCAATAAATTATTTCCACCTTGTACATTCATTATTGATGGGTCTAGCTTCCTTTTTTGCCAGTCGTATCCTGAAAATAATTCACCAAAATAATGTTTTTATTAGACACACTTGTCTGAGTCATTAAGATAGCCATTTGTTATTTATTACTATAATTAAATTCTCATCCAATTTTATCATATTGTCCATAGATTAATACTATATATGGTAATTGATTTGGTCTGAGGAGAATATATTTATATGGGGAATCATGAGTTTATTTTTTATTTCTCTTTTATAGAAGATTTAGATTAGTGACATCTCCACCGCATAAAATCTCAGTTATATATAAAAATATTTATTATTATAATGTATAATTTTTAAAATATATATTTATTAAATTTCAATAATTAATAAGACCATTTCACATTATTATCTTTATTAATTAATTAACTATTTGTTAACAAACATCTAATTGGTCTGAGTAACATGAGTTTGAGTCATTAAACATCATGAATTGTATATGTAAAATATTATTAGGAAAAAAATAACTCATTTATGTAAATTTAATTTTTTATTTATATAGTATAATAATATAATAAACTATACATACCAAATAACTTGCTAAAATTGAACCACTGGTAAGAGCAAGCAGCTGCTTGAATTTGGATGTCCAAATTCCCATGTTCATGTCTAACTTCAAAGGCATTGCCAACATGAAGGAACCACAACTGTGAAGGTGCTTCAATTGGTACTCTCCAATCTCTCTCTTTACCTTTATGTTTGTTTGGAAACCTAGGAATAAGGTATATAGGGGATGTGCTCTTACTTGGATTTACACTTAATGCTGATATCATTGGTGACATCCCATACACTGCTGCCATTGATCCTGAAAATTATTTTCAAAATTTAATAAAGACCTACTATTTAAGATAATATTTGACACATAGAAAATAATGTTCATATCCTAATGATTAATTTTGTTCCCTTGCCCACGTACTATGTCAGGTAGCTTGTCATGTTGAAAGTGATTGCTTGAGATTTTATTATTAATTATTTTGCTTTGAATATATACCAAACAAGATCCGTAAATAATGGATGTAAGTCTTGACAAAATTAAGCTTGTCTTTAATGTTTTCTTTTTGTAAATTAATTATAGTTTTTATCAACCAAACTATTACTATGTATTAGATTGAAAATTCTCTTCACATAAATTGAACCGAATTCTTTCGTAATTTTTAAAATTTAACTGATGTTTTATTTTACTTTTATTTTAATGTAGGATATTATTCAAAATATGATTAGACAAGCTTTATTGTTGAATTACATATGGATGTCTAAATTATCTAAAATTTAACATTATAATAGTCACGAGATCACTTTATATTCAATTTTTAAAAATAAGCTTATACCACTTGACTTTTATCTAATTATATATTTTGATATCAACTAGCAAAATGATTATTTAACTTGTGATATTCGCATGTCATTGTAAAATTGTTTTCAGATAAACAAAGTAATTTGGTAAGTGCTGCAGTAACAAATATTTGTTCACATACCTAGTACATCAAGTTTTATGCGATTGGCAAATACTATGTAATGGGTGTCCGTGAAGGCCCAATCATGAATCATCAAGTGGTCTGGGATTTTGAAGTTTTGCTGCTGTGTTATGTTGAAATTTGAGTCATATTCTGTGGAATACACAAATAAATAGGTCAGAATTTAACCACGCAAAATCAAAAGTTGCTAGCTAAATGTAAAATTGAATATAAATATATATTAAAACTGAACTCATTTCTCATTCTGATAACAATTACTTACCGGTAATAGTGAAGTTACTGCGCGGAAGCAACATGTCTTCAGCATTGCATGATACAGTAAGTAACTTATTTCTTCTAGAATCGACCTTATAGTGAGACAAGAGTCTCCTTGGGGGCATCTTAAACACTCCTGATTCCATAAAATGAAGACAAATTAATCAAATATTTAGTATTGTAGAATATTATAAAACCAAGGAACTATTGTTATGTGCGAAGATCCCATCAGTGAAATTCAATGTTGTGTACTTGTGCATATAATAAATTAAAGAATACCAAAGTGGCAGGAAAAGATAAATATTTAATTCCCTTTGGGAAACTTTAGAATATGACCCTAAAAATTAATAAACTATTTTTGGGGCCACATGGCTTGTAAGTACTCCAGCTAAAATGTAGCTTAGAAACTTATTCCTTGGTGTGCCACTAAAATTTTCTAGTGAAAGTGTCATTAATAAACTTCATTTGTTCAAAACTTTGTTGGAGAGATAATTGGAAGCACTATAATGAGTTGCTTAACTAGAGTTCCATACTTGTACTTCATGTCCAACCAACTACCATTTGCCACCCCAAGTTGTTTAATATTTTTTTGGCAAGAACCAAGTTGCTTATTATTTCAACACCATAATCACTCCCTATGGTGCTTTCTTGTTTCTTTTAATATAATAAATAAATAAAAAATAGTTCACTTTGAGTGTGCCCATTTTGTCATCACATACACATTTAGCATGGATGATGATTCAAACTCATCTTCTGTTCATACATAGAGAAGGAAAGAGGGAGCAGTTTCTACTTATGGTACTGCTCTATAATAACTTGGTGATCATGTGCATTTACTTTCAAACCTCTAAATAAAATCTACTATTACTTTTTTTCCACGAAGCTTTGAGCGTCAACCATAAAGACAATCAGAGTGATCCTAATTAGGTTGGCGCTCCCGGTTATCTATCCTATAGAGAGCTTAGTAATTTTATTAAATAGAAAAAAAGAAAAGTACAAGCAGTCACTGGGGATTATACCAAAATTTACTATTACTTAAATACAAATATTTGTAACAAAATTTAAAGAGATTTATTAATTTATTCTCACTTTTTTTTTTAAGAAATAGTATAGCTATTATTTATTTAAATACCCTTTAATATCAAACACCCATCATCAACACCTATTATTTATTTTTATCTCTCTTTTTATCAAATCATATCATGTGTCTAAAAAACATTTTTCTATTTTTAAATACACCCAAAATATAATTTGCTAATTTGTTTAGGTGTAAGTTAGAAACATTTATGGGATTAATTCTCACTTTATACTTGTTTACTTTTTAGAAATAGTAAGTTAATAAAATATATATAATTATGATTTATTTTAAAATATATTTTAGATATAACTTTCTTACTCCATTAATGAAGTAATTAAGTTGGCATAACGTAACAAATTTAAGATACTATGAATGAATATGTACCATATAATATTGGCTTCAATAGGGTGGCAGCAACATCCCAAACATCACGACCGTCGTTATTTTCATCACGATGATCTTCCAAATCAGCAGTGTTCATAATGTTGTAGCGTCCAATTGTATCTAACGTACCGGGTTGGATCTCATACGGTTCACCACCTTCCCACATACAAAAGAGTTTCTCCCCCCACTTTAGGACACTAGTGTTAGCCACATTTTTCATGACCTTAGTGTTCCCAAACTTTTTCCCAGCCTTCAACACCGAAAATGGGCCTCTATGTGTAAATGTCATCTTATTGGTCTTTGGGTCATGCTCTTCCATGTGTGCTTCCGTTTTAATGTACTTAGCCATGTACTTGACATTCTTAGTAACATTATCAAAAGTGAATGCTCTTAAATACCCATGTCCATCTAGAGGGTGCACCGTGGATCCGTGATCATCAGTCAGCATTCCGGGTCCGGTTAAATAATATGTACCGGATGGGAAATCGGCCGGGATCACACCATCCACGGTGCTCAGAATAACGGGTTGAGTTGTTTCGGATCTTTGTGAATAGAACAAGAATTGGTAATCAAAGATGGCAACTGAAGGGTCCTCAAACTCTCGAGTTGGTGGAATTGGTGTTGCAACTGAGGTTGTGGGTGAGGATATAGATATTGTTCCACGAGATTTCTTGGGTGGCAAAGAAAGGGGTTGGTGCACCGTAGGTGATGATGGCCTTATGGGTGGAGGAATGCGTGTTGGGGTGTCGTGGATAAGTTTGGTTTGCATTTTTTGGTTGTTACTAATAAGGTTAAGGGTTGGTGTTGTGAATTTGGCATATGATGAAGGTGGCAAGGAATGTGTGCTATTTATAAATGTGGATATAGAATAGTTGCTATATGCTATTGCATTTTGAGTTCCCTTTAATTACTGATTTGCCATCCTTGCTTTTGCATGGTTATTTTAGTTTGTGCTCTATCAATGTTCATGTGGGGTAGTATATATAAGGCAGCATTTTAGAATGTGGTGGACAACAAAATTCTTGCATTTTAAGTGGCAGACATGAAGCATTTTAAATTTTCTCTAGTTGCACATTTTTAATTTGTCTTCTTTTATTTTAGCTTATTTTTAATGGCTCATGATCAGGAGAGTAGCTTTGGTGCATCATGAGTTGAAGATCTTTTTCAGCCTCACACTGTTATTATCTCTTTGGGAGGAGCAATTTGATCATTATACAAGAGCCGCAAAATGTAGCCGTGTGTGCATTTAGAGAAATAATGCTATATAGTACAATTGAATGATCTTCTAGCTAGAAGAAAATTTGTATTTATACCTTTTTTTATAATAATAAAATGTACAATTAAGGGAAAGGAAGGGAAGAGAAAAAACTGTGTAATAAGATATATAATTGATATTATAAAAAAAATGTTAGAGAAAATATATACCTGTCAAGTAAAGATATTATAGAAAAGTGTAACATAAATAACATTACTCAATAATTTTGCGATGAAGTGATACAATTTCTCTGGAATTTTTTCCATTCAAAGTGACTAATGAAGGTATTGATACACGTCATTAGTTTGAGTAATATATACTACACCCAATTTTTTAAAAATACACATCAAGTTCAAAATATGTGAATAAAAAATGTAACTAAAAAGAAAGAATTAAAAAAAACGATTAGCTATAAATTCTGTGATAAAAGTTAGTTATTGATGAAATTAGTAGATATTTCAAATTTATATATATAAAGAAAAAAAGTTGTTGCAAATAGCTATTATTTAATATGACGGGATTCGTAGCTCATTCATTATGGACGATCTATTTGGTAGGAATATTGTGTAAAATCTTTTAAACACAAAAATCTCTATTTTCAATTTGTATTAGTGTGCGAACAAATTTTAGACATATGAAAATTATAATATTAATATTGTGGATGAGAATAATCTCTTTAACCCAATAAACTAGAAAAAGTGATTGGGAAGGAAAAAAATAAAGAGAAATAAAGGCTATTCATGACGATCCATCGTGCTGCTGCATGTCCTTGTAACCCCTTGTTTGTGGTATTAAATATTTTCACACTAAACATCATTTTCCTTCTAATTATGATGGTTGACTAGAAAAAGGTACAATTTGCATTGTAATATCTCAACTCTTTCGGTATAAAAAAAATAAAATGAAGGCAAAGTAGCTTTGTATATATTTAATCTGTCATGTTAATTTTGTTTTAGCTTAATTTTTAGTGGCTCATCATGATCATAAGAGTAGTTGCATGGTGCTCCGTGAGTTGAAAATCTTTTCCCCCTTTTCTACTAAACTATGCTGCAAAAAATTATCGGTGACCTTTTTTCTATCTTTAATAACTTTTTAATTAAATAAATATTGTCAAAAATAGTATATAGTAATGTTTTATCCAATATTATTAAATAAATATTACTAAACATTAACTATATAGTTTAAAGGAAATTAAAAGTGACGAGGGTGCCGCGTGACCATTTATGTAATAAGAGAAGAGATTTTAAAGAAGATTCATGACTATACATTGTGTTACATATGCCATTGTAATTCCATGGTTTTAGTAGTATTAAATACTTTTTGATCATTGGAATTGAATACTTCATACTAAACCTCATTTTTTTCTTCTAATTAATTATGATAGTTGACGAGAAAAGGTACGATTTGCATCATAGTATCTAAACTCCTCTACGGTATCAAGAAAATTATGAGAGAAAGTAATACACATAGGAAGAAATGACATATACTAGATGCACTAATTAAAATCACTTGTGATTAAAGTGTGACCCGTTCATTTTCAACTTATCATTGAATTTAGGTGTAGTATTTAATCAGTCACATTGTTTATTTCTTGTCTACTCATCCTAGACAAACTTTTCCCACTAATCAATAAATGTATAATGGTTACCATTATATGTTGTCTCCATATCATGCACCAATATTGATGCCTATTTGAAAGTCCCCAGAAAAGAATAAATAGAAAATAGAGAATGAATATAATATTAGGTCTTCTATACATTTCCAATTGCACCAATATAGAACCTCACTTTTTCAAACTAAAGTTATAAAACTAGTGAAATTATTAAAACCATGAGCTCAAACTCAAATTGGTTTCTTAAAAAAAAAAAAAAAAAAAAAAGAACACCCGGATATTGCCATTTGCCAGTGTATGTATGCTATGTATTTTCAATCATTGAATTTAATCTATAGATTTACATTAACTACAATAACTATAAGTTGATCTGTGGGAGCAACACAGAATCATATATATATATATATATATATATATATATATATATATAACAAGTTGTAAAGCTTGAGTTTTTACTCGTTTCTTCAAAATAGAATAAATGAAAATATTTTTTAAAGCTTTCTTTGAAATCGAAAATCTTTCTCAGATTTGGAATGGAACATATCATTCCCTTTCTTTAAATTTATTTTCTACCGAAGAAAAATATACAATCTAACAATCATCAAAAATGGGAAAATATTAAAGGTTTTACAATAACGGTAAATGAAGAGAAATGAAAGGTAACCAAGTTTATATCTAATTTCAATCTAAATAGTCTATAAGCTAGAGTGAAAGCAGCTTGTAAAATATTTAATATATTTAATATATTTAAATAATTTAAATTTATGATAAATTTAAACATGGGAATGAGCACTGTTGATAGACTTAACAAATTAATATTCCACTTTCAATCAAAAAATATATTAATAATTTAATATAATAATGAATTCATTGATAAATACCACTTCCTGTCTTGTTATATAGTATCAGTGGCTGATTATAGAACGAGCGGAAGGGGCATGTGGACCCAAACTTTTCCAACTTTTTCTTTATGTATAATAGTATTAAGATTATTTAAAATTATAAGAAGATTCAGACTATCATATTGAACATATTTAATTTCAATATTGCGTTCTTACATATATTTTAGCTATATATATAGTGAACTTAAAATGACCAGTGCAATGATCATTTTCAATAAAAATATTTATCAAATTTTAAAGTTACATTAAAATTTATTAAAAAATATTAATAGTTAATTACTCGTGTTTTTAGTAGTACGAGGGTTCAACCTCATAATCTTGTTCTTTTAAGTTTATTTCCTTAATTATTAGACTAATTGTATTTCTTTATTAAAAATTATTAGTATCTTATTTATTTACAATAAAAATTTCTATACTGTTTTTAATTTTTTTATCAATTATTAATAATTTTATATCAATGAACATAGAGTAATTAATACTTTAATTTAAAGAGATTTTTGAATTATTATTTAAATTTTATTTTACATTTTGTCCAATTGTTACAATTTGAAATTTCTGGCTTTGAATAATAAGGAGTTTTCTATTGCACAAGATAAATCTTATTAAAGACATCATTCAATTACTCTATGGTAATTAATTTATCATAGTTCTTTTAAAAAATTACTTTTTCTTTTCCTTCCTTGTTATTTATGTAGTTTCTCTCTCCTTACATAATTATTTTTTCTCTTTATTTATTATTTGTCTTTCTCTCTTTCCATTTTTTTTCTCTCCCCCTATTTTCCTTTATCACTTTCTTGATCTTTTTGTCTTGGAGACTCTTGGTTGTAAAAATTAAAGAATCGATTGCATCATGTCCAATATTATTCTTAGATGAATGTTCCTCTGTGACTTTTTTCGACTACGAATTGAAGCAACTTCTTAGAAACAAATACTATAAAAATATTGTAAACTTGTTTTTTTAGAGACTTTGTGATATAAATTCATAGAGGTATAAACGGAAAAACTCTTCATTATTTTTTGTTTTTGTAATGTATGCAGTGAAACAGAAGATTCTATAGACTTTTTGCCTTTCCAATTGAGTGGTGGACATTAGAAGCATGGGAACATATGAAAATGGAAAGTAAAGCATAATAGAGAGAAAGAAATGATAATAATAATAATAATGAAAAAGAGAAAAAAAAATATATACAAAGAGAGAAATCACATAATTAATAATAAAAAAAATGATTTTAATTTAAAAATTATAATAAATTAATTACAACAAAGTAGTTGAATAATGAATGTAACGAGATTTATCTACGTGAGATTGCTCGAGTTAAGAAACACCAAAATAATATTAGTACTAATGACTAATTTGAAACATTAATATCCTTTTCGTATTTCACTAACTTATTAATTAATCATGTTTTTATGTTATTTGTTTTCCCGTGTGTAGATTATTTTTTTTTTTTATGTTTACATATATATATATATATATATATATATATATTCTTACAAATTTTAGTATGTTTTTCTGTAAAAGATTATTATTTTCTTAAAATCATTGAAATTTTAAAAACAAATTATGTATCTAAAATTTTAATTTCTTTTCATGTATTCACATACATTTGTTCTGGTCAACATACAGTATTTGTTTTTTAAATACATAAAATAACATAATTTTGTTTAACATATTTTCACAAAAACTATTATGAACACAAGTTCTTTTATTTTTTATTTTAAAACGAGTAAGGATACGAAAATATCACCAAATATATAAATTAGTTAACATGAAATGCTCCTACGTTTTCTATCTAGTCACATGTAAAGATATAATTTATTATTAAACACTTAAATTAATTTATTATGAAATATTTTAATTTAAAAATTATATTTAATTCATATATTATAAATTACAAATTTAATTAATTTGTCCCCTCCAAAATTCTGAATCAGAGCTCCGCCAGTTTATAGTATAAGAATCAAATTAAAATATTTTAAATCTTAATTACGAGAAGCATGGGTCCATATTATTAATTGTACAAAATTTGGTAATTTTTTATACCTTTTAAGTTATTATAAAATCTATTAATGAAACATCTACTCAATTTCTATGAAAGTAGATATGACATTTACTTAATCATTTGATTTTATGGTAATTCTAAAATAAATTTTAAATTCATGATGTTATTAATTAATTTAATTATTTTATTGATTAATAATATCATTAATTTAAATTTAAATCCTTGTAAAATAAATAAGGTGTATACATACACATACCCCAATTTCACTCCTTACGTCATAGAATAAATTTAGATGCAAACCCTAATGATGGAATGCTTAAACTTCATGGAATATGTTATTATAAAAGCAAAGGGCAGATGGGACATAGGATGGCATTGAGAGTGATTTGGAAAGGAATGAGGGGCACTTGTGCAGAATTGACTTCGAAATCTTCATAATTAGGGCCACTTGTGAAGCATAAAATAATGACCAATGTTTGATTCCAAAGTTCGTAGTTGGTGTGATTCTACTTACATGATGACAAGAACCTAAGGTCCTACATACCCTGCTTTGGCCGTCTATAGAGGAAGATGCTGATTTCATCCTCTCATTTTCATTCTTCACAAATTCCGAAATTCAAATTTTACTTTTGTTGGCCAAACCATACTTACTTTAACCATAATATTGTAATTAATTGGCATAGTCCATAATACCCATGTTTTTCAATGTTAATTGGTTAGACGGTTAGTGGCCCACTTTAATTTGCATGGTCTACTCTTAAATATGTGCACTAATTAATCAATCACCCTTCTTGTAGTTCTTTGTTTTCAACCCTTGTTTATTGGCTTGGCTACAATCCCATGATCACCGTGCGTCTCCGCTTCTTTCTTTAGTTTTGTTCCCTTGTTTTGTTTGGCTTTCCTTCACCATCAACGGCGGCAATTCATGTTCAATTTATGAAAATAATTAGATATTTAATTTGTACTATACGGATCTATTTTTGTGCGACATGACATTGCGTCGTTGAATTACTTATTTAAAGTGAGACGCGTGTCCTTTGCCAGCACGCCTCACCATGACGTCAACACAACCAGAGAAGTAAGGTCAAGTCCTATCATCAGCTTAAAACTGATGCACATCATATTTGCTCTGCCTCATTTATGGGACGTGACGTCACCATGCGTCACCCCTCCCCTGTATATATACACATGCATGTGTATTCAAAGGAAGTATCTTGAAAATTGAGATTAAAATCATCTTATGTTTATTCATAACATTTCTCTAAAAATATTCGGTTACATACCAACTTGATCATCAGAGTGTCTTTTGTATATACACTCCACATGCCTGAGGAGGTCAACCTAGCAACCTTATGATACAAACTCATGCTGATTTGAGATGAAGCCTATATGGACTTGTAAGGAAATGCTCCAGTCTTCATTCACCAACCATTAATCAACACCAAACAACGGAATGAACTCAAGTAACTAAGCACCAAAGATTGAAAGAAAAGCTAAAAATGGAGAAGATAGAAGATGAAGAGCGTCATGATTGAATCAATAAACTCTTAAGTGATGAATCATCACCAAGGATCAAGCTCATTGGATAAGATT
Source organism: Hylodesmum podocarpum (assembly GCA_026586105.1). Lineage (NCBI taxonomy): Eukaryota > Viridiplantae > Streptophyta > Magnoliopsida > Fabales > Fabaceae > Hylodesmum > Hylodesmum podocarpum. The sequence goes on from JALJEV010001403.1 coordinate 394,177, forward strand.
CAAGGTCTCTAATGGAAACCCTAGGAGAACACTCACTCCTTTCAAAGAGAAATTCCCTATTTCATTCAAAGTTGACTAAAAGTGTCTACAATAGAAATGTTGACCAATTTAATGAAAATGCAATGGGCCTAAGGTTGGAAATATGAATTGTTCTCCACCCTAGGATGAATGAGTGACCAATGGTGTGATGAGAGACACCCTTGGTTGAACATACTTTACAATTACAAGGTCCAAATTCAAGTCTTAAAAACAAATACATAATTGAAAGAAACTAATAGGCCTAACACATAATCAATTCGTTGGAAATTCTGGCAACATCTAAACGTTAACTTCAAGCCCAATTTACTCATAGATTCAATCCGAACTGGACTTTAGTGTCTTGATAGCTTTTGTATCCCTTTAAGTCTTCTTTAAAATGACACTAAGAGCAGCTTAATCAGAGTTGTGTAGCCTAAGTTATGCTCGAAATACTGAACCTGGTCAAACACAAAAAATAACAACGGATTTATTTCAAGCCCAATTTAAAAGAGTAATGTCTTCCTTCTTCTTTGACTTTGATTTGAGCATTGACCTCCTCCTCTAACTTTGACTTGGAGAGTTTGTTAGGCTTTTGGAGATGATCCTCCATCATCGTACTACCCACGAAGAACCTCACGCTCTTTACAGTCGCTCTTCATCCCATACCATACCACATCACCCTACAACGTTCCATTTGGAATTCGGTAAGAACACATACAATATCTCTATTAGTACGAGACTAATACGAGGTCGCACTTTATCAAAATAATGCAAGTAAATACAGTACTAGGAAATGACTCCTAGATCGTCTCTTAAGGATCATCATAATGTTTCTATTAAAGGTAAGACATATGAGGGGTTTTGTGATTATGAAAATTGAGTTATAAAACAGAGCAATTAACAAAAGTTGAAACAATAAACTGAAATGGGATCAGTCTCTTTATTAGATTGCAATTACTTATCCTAGGTTACAAAAACTCATGCTCAATTTACTTGAACTCTCAATCAACCCAGATTAATTAACTAAATGAAAATTAATCATAAGTTCTCCTTATGTGAATTAAGCATCCACACACATCAATTAAGAACAAATTAAACAGAGACAATACATAACAAAACCTCAAAGCATTATTGCAACCTTGAATCAAGAGGTTAATCCTGAATTTTAGCCTTCTATTAAAACAAAATTATACCAAAACGAATTAAATCAAAACAAAACAGAATTGAAAGTTTAGAGAATGAAATTGCAGAGAATCAAGATGAATGAAACAGTAAATGGAACAATAAAACGAATTTCAATTGAATTAGAATAAAGGAGAAGAAGAAGACAAACTGTAAATTAATTGAAGAAAATGGAATCTGTAATTGTTCTTCTGCCCAAAATTGAAGTAGTAACTATGAAGAAGAAAAACTAGAGAGAAAAGGATTTCAGCCTCTTCCAAAGCGTAAGTTAGAATATCCTCCTAAACCTCTAAAACCCCTAAATGAAATAATGAAAAACTACAGACAAAAATGCCCCTCTCTAGTCTTCAGCCCAACACTTAGGAAAAACAAATTAAAAATGGAATAAATGGCCTCTCAAATAAATCTGGCCCAATAAAGTAAATACAAATAATGAAAAGAAAAACTAATTACAAAATAAAATAAAAGTAAAAATATGATGTGGCAACTCCTCTTCGTGTCTAGAATCAATTTCCAAAATTGACCTGAAAATAATAATATCAAAATTTGGCTCAAGAAAATCCGAATCAATAAAAATACGAATTTTTGACCAATGAAGCCCAAACAGTGAAAGTAAGAAATTAATAAGAAGCACAATTCACTAATTAAAATAGGTGTAGAAAGACAAATAAATAGAAGAAAATAATGACTCATTAAAGACTCCTTGAAAAAAGTTTAAAAAGACTAAACTACGAAAGTTTAGGAACAAAGTAAACCATGAAAGTTTAGGAACAAAGTGAAAAGTATCTTTAAATTGACTTCAAAGACTAGATATGGTACGTCAGGTTGCGAGTGTTGTTAATGTTAATATTAATCAAAATTATAACATTTTAAATTTATGCATCGTTAATGTAAATATTAACTGAAATTGTAATAAAATAATTTAGTAGATAAAAATATGTAATAAATTTTAAAAATAATTTAGTATCCGTGTTTGATTATTACCAAGAATATATATCAGTCGCCCACTACTTTTTTTTTTTTTCAAAAAAATATGACTAGAGATAACAAATAAAGACAAAATGCTTTATACAGAGAGTAAAGTAATAGCAATTAGAATTAATTTCTTAATTATTAATTTGAGTACAATTGAATTTAATTTCTTTAAGGGTTAAATTTTACGGATGAAAAAAATGTGATTGAAAGGAGAAATTTTATTAAAGATGGTATATCATATTTTTATGGCGATAACAATTAATTTTTTTATAAAGTTGATAGATATTTTAATTCAATAACGTGATTAAAAAATAATTTCCTTATTCCATAGTTTTTTTAAAATAATAGAAAAATCTATTCAAGAATAATTATATATAACATTTATTTTATTTGTTATTATAGTAAACTATCTCTGAAAAAAAGGATTTGTATCTACGGAGAATAATTGGGATTTGTATCTAGAGAATAATTGTTACAATTACGAATCTAAAATCTACAGACTTTCACCTACGAAAATACTTAGCGCTAATTTTGAGGGCAGTGCGTCATTATAGATGTTACATACAAATATATTCTACTTATGGTCACATTTGTCTATCACAATAAGTATTATTTAAATGTAAGTAAAAATCGTTAACATGTATCTACAACTGACAAATGTAAGTAAAAATCGTTAACATGTACCTACAACTGACAAATGTAAGTAAAAATCATTAACAAGTACCTAGAACTAACTTTTATCATAGTTCAAAGTCATTAACTACAATATCTGTTATAGGTAAAAGTTATAATTTGTATTTTAGGTAAAAGTTATAATTTGTATTCCAGCTACAAATTGCAGCTGATTATCGGTAGTACAACCAGTTCTTTGTGTTGTCACCCCGGGAAGAAGAAAGACTTTCAGTTTGATATGCTCTCATCAATGCCTTGCGGTTTTATGATGTTGCATTCTATACGAAACTCCTTCAAGTGTTTGTTCTTGCAAAAGTGAATTACCAGTAAACGTTTTAAATTAATAAATTATCCATTATACATTCTTAAGCAAGCCAAAACAATTGTTAAATGCTTTAAATTATAGTATATTGTAATAAAACTTATTGATGGTTTGTTTAAGTGTTTCAGGGGTTAAAAATAGTCTAGCAGGAGGAAACGTGTAGAGGTACACACCTTGCGTGAGCTGGAACTCGCGCGAGTTAGAGCTTCAGTGGTTGACTATTCTTCTCTGTCATATCAACTCGTGCGACTTGCATCTGAGTTCGTGCGACTTGACTTATTTTCCAATCCAGATTGTTCTTCTGTAACCTCAACTCGCGTAACTTGCTACTCAGCTCACGTGAGTTAGCCTTGCTTGCAGATCATGTTTGTTCTCTGGAACCTTAATTCGCGTGAGTTGATCTTTAGCTTTCGCGAGTTGGATTCGCTAAGCCCAAGTCCACTAAAGAAGACTATTTATTAACAAAGTTATTATCGACAATCATTTTGGATCTTCTTCGGAATCAGAAACCCTAGACTTGCTTCATGCAACGTTCAAAGTACGACTCCAAACCTAAATGGAGGAGACGCACAAATCTCTTGACTTCCTTAGAATTCGATTATCTATGTATTTTTTTTATATTATCCTTGTGTTGCATTCTCTACTAGCATGAACTAAATCCCTCTTTGATTAGGAGATCAATGTAACCTAATTATTCCTAATATAATTCTCGATGTTATTCAGTATATGATTGCGAGTTTATTTCTTCTATGATTAATGTTATTTGTTAACTGGTCATTAATAAATCGATTGTAAACCTAGGGGAACTTTGAGAAAAGAAACTTAGGTGGTACTGGAGAAATAATCATTATTAAGCTAGGGTTCTAGATATAAGAGTAGACGGTAGTTTGGACATAAAATTTAGGCGACGTAGATGATCCTAAGAGGGACAGTTATGAGGGTAGAAATCTGATCGAATATAATTTGAATAACATAGAGGAGAATATTAAAGTAATTAGTGGTGAAATCGGGATCTCAATCGCTTTTTAATTATTGAATTTTCTTTTAAATTTATTAGAATTTATTTCTCTCTAACTCTCCCAAAACCCACAATAATATAATTAAAATAAGAATTTGATTGCTTATCCTCGTAGGATCGACAACCATGTTCTCTAAATACTTATTTTTTGACGGTTGTGGTATACTTGCCAGAGCAAGCAACTGGGGGTGCTTACGCACACCAGGAGCACGCATCACTCTTCCCCTAAAATGTCATGGAATTTAGGAAGCAAATTAATTAATCCAAATTTAAGTTCAAAGTTAACATTTAATTCAGGGTATTCAATGCATAAGGGCTTATAATTAACATCATATGCAATAATTCTTTTAAGGTTCTATTATCCATGTTATCAATACGAACAAAATCAGAATGCACAATACTCGTCATAACGAGTATTGCTACTATCACTACTAGAAACAGAATTTGCAAGATCAAATAATGTCTAAGTCTATTTAGCCAATGCAATGAATTTGTAGGATCAAATAATGTCAAAGTCTATTCAGCCAATGCAATGTTCAATCAATTTCAGGATCATAACCATACAATTCAACACCTCTACTTTAGTGTTCATGCAAACTGATACATGTGTTGAACATGTGTTAAATAAAACCAAATCGGCTACTACTTTGCAGTAATAGTAGACCTGGATCGTTTCCCACGGATTACTCTATTATTTCTCAATAGCCGAAAATATAAAATATAATTTGGGGGTTTTTGTGCTTAAGAAAAATTAAAACAATGCAACAACAATCAATTAAAGCAGTAACAACAATGAAACAGGAACGCAAAACTAATTAAAACACAGAAACAGTCTATTAAGCAAGCACCAATCCAATCTCTATTGGTTCCTACTTTCCCTCACTGGTTCAACAAAATAAAAAATCATCTATGCAGTGTATTTAAACCAGAATCTCTACGTTTCAACATCGAACTAACGCTCTAAAATCTCAAAGGATTATCATCGAACACTTGGTGATCTTTAAACTCGCACAATCGCATAAGAGCACACAACTTGGTTTCAAATCATATAATTAGTTCCCTGCATTTGTTGTTAATAAACAACACTAGAATAACCACAAATTCAATACAAAACATCAATCGAATAATTGAATTTGAAATTGCAGCAACTAAAACAAAGTACTCATGCAATTGAAAATGGAAAACCTAAGGAAATTAAAGAACATATTGAGATTGAATTGATTAACGGAATTAGCTACTCATAATTGAAATTTAATAAAGCATTAAATGGAATTGCATGAAAGGGATTGAAAAGCGCAAGAAAACGAAATTGGAATGCCAAACTGTAGTAGAGAAACTAAAGAGAAGGAGAAAAATGAAATGTGAAATTGAAATTGCAAAGTGAATTGAAAGTTTTTTTCTAAATGTGTTTTTGGCTATTTAAAGGGTGCAGGTCATGTGCTAGTCACATGACCTTTTAATGAATCAGAGGTGCACCCTTTGAGTCCCAATCAAAGCAAAAATAAATGATTCAATTATTACATGTATTTAAATGGGCCTAAGCTAATGGAGTTTTGTAGCCAAAGTTATGTTTGATTTACTAAATTAGTCAAAACCGAAAATTATAACGAATTAATTATAAAATTTGCAGTTTATGCCCAATTGACTCCTAAGTCATAAATACACTTAAACATGTTAATTGATCATTAATTATGCTCTAAAATGATGTGATAAATGCATAAAAATTGATCCAAATAATAACATATCACAAACTAGCAATTATAGTAGATGAAAATTCACCAAAATAAGTTCTAAAACAATATCAAATGATTTTAAAATTCATAAGATCAGCACGAGTCTATTCTAGCACTACCTGGAAACCTAAATATGAAGAGTAAAATCTTAAAAAATTGAAATGGGGGTTTAAATGTTGGAATTTGGGGTTTTTTTAAGGTGAAGCTCGAGCAGGGCGCCAAGCCATGCTTAAAATGCCAAAATCTAGGTGTCTGCAAAAAATTAGCCCAATCAGAGTTGGTCAAACAATTGAAAAATACCCGATGTATCTTCTTGCGATGAAATCTTATGAAGAAACACTACGAAAACAAAAGAATTTGGCAATTTTGACCGTGTTTATACACCACTGAGTGATGTAAGATTTACTCAAGGGCTCAAATCCCTTGAGACCAAGAAGTTACAGGCCAATCAGAGCAAGTCACATAGTTATCAGTACCCAAAGTCACAGAACAACGCTGAAAACAGGATTTATTGGTCTAATTCTACTTTACACTATGTTATTTATGCAATTATGTATTTACAAAGTGAGAACACAGAGCAATCCTAGCCAACGGTGCCAAAACTTGATTCGCGTTGTCGAACGTGATTAAATTAGACTTGGACACTACAAACTGTAGTATAATGCAACCTAGGTAGTTTTCATGGATTGGTTAACAATTCTCGTAGCCAATGTACATAGTAACTTCATGGGTGTTAAATAAAAAATTGAAACGAAATAAACGCAGCAAGTAAAGCATGTAAACAATCAGATCAGACAGCTTCCAAACCAGAACTTCAAGACTAGAATGTATGTAATAAAAGCTCAATCCAACCCCTCTTCGGTTCACAATGTCCCTCACAAGTTCTTAAATATATTTGGAATCACACATGTAGCACAATTGGAGTCAGAATCCTTGTAGTCCATAATCATGGAGGATTTTTGTCAAATACTTGTTGGCCATAATTTCATGCAATTGCATGAAAGCACACAACTCAAATAAATCATGCAACCTCAAATATCAGACACCCGCCATCAATCACAGTGCAATCCAATTCATAATCAAGCCAATTTGGCAATCAAAACCCAACCGTCAAATCAGATTATATACCTCCTAAAACAATCAAGCCAATTTGGCAATCAAAACCCAACTGCCAAATCAAATTATATACCCCCCGCCCCCAAAACTTGAAGAACGAAAACCTAAGGATCAATAGAAACTTGGAAGAGAGCCCAGATTGAATTAAATTATTTAGCTACTCATGATGCTCAAATGAAATTCAAAATTGCAACAAAGGAAAATGGAGAAAGGAAATGGGCAGAGAAAGAAAAAGAAGAAGCACAAGTTGAGGGGAGAAAACCCAAAACCCAAAATGTAAAATTCAATTGCTAAGTAAAAAGTGTCATCAAAATTTTCACAAGAATGCAATATATGAGCCTAGTTGATGGAGGACCATCCCCATTGGACACTCAAGTGCAAGAAACAAATAGAAGAACAACAAGGTCAATGCTCAAGAAGATACAAGAACAAGTGAAAAAAGAATTGACCAAGTCAAAGTCAACCATTGAAGACTTGACTCTTATTTTAAAACCTTGTAATTCTCTTTGTATTTTGTAATTCTTAAATACTTGTACACATTTGAGACTTGTAATTTCGGCCTTTGATTGAAGCCTGAAGCTCACGACCATTAGTATAGGTTAAGACTGAAATTAATAAGTGTTAGGGGGAGAGTGAGCTACACTTGTGATGGAGGACTATCTTCAAAAGCTCAACAAACTCTTCAACCTTACTTTTTAATAACTTGAGCTTCTAATAAAATTTGCTATGTTTTTGACTGTTTGACCAGGTTTACTATTCGGATCATAACTTGGGATAGACAACTCCAATTGAACTGTTCTTAGTGTCTTTTTAAAGCTGGCTTAAAGGGCTACAAAATCTATGAAGACACAAAAGCTCAGTTACAATTGCATCTAGGAGGAAATTTGACTTGAAAGTAATGTTTGGATACTGCCAGGATGTTCCAACGGGGTGCTGACCAGGTTTAGTATTTCAAGTGTAATGTGGGCTATAAAAGTCTAATTAAGTTCTTCTTGATGGAATTTTAAAGCTGACTTAAAGGGCTACAAATGTTATGAAGACACCAAATCCCAGTTCGGACTGCATATAGGAGGAAATGGAGCTTGAAGTTAACGTTGGAATGCTACCAGGATTTTTCAGCGAATTGTTTAATTGTTTAGGCCTATTAGTTTCTTTCAATTATCTATTTGTTTTAAGACTTGAGGCCTTGTAATTGTAAAGTGTGCTCAGCCTAGGGTGTCTCTCATCTCACCTTGATCACTCATTTCATCCTAAGGTGGAGAACATTTCAGATTTCTAACCTTAGGCCCATTGCACTTTCATTTAAGTTGGTCAACTTTCTCATTGTACTCGTTTTTGGTCAATATATGAAATAGACAATTTCTAAGCTTCATCAATTGATTGAGTGTTGAATGATGGGTGAATGAAGATTGGGGTACCCCTTTGCTTATTCATGAAGATCTCTTACAAGTTCCTCATGAGTTTGCATCAAATTTGGTATCAAAAGCTTATTCTTCACCTAGTTGTTCTTCATTTGTGGTATTGATTCTAGCTCCTATCTTTTTTATTTCAATTTTTGATTCAATTGAATTTTTTTTGAGTTTATTTTGTGTGTCTTGGCTGTCCAATACATTGAAGAGATGTTCTGACACTCATGGTAGATCATACATGGCTTATTTTACATGCTAGACACATTCTAGTTCATAGCCCCCATGTGTTTGATGAATTTTCTCAATGTGTATTTTGTGTCCTCTTTGCTGGAAATTGAATCTCCTGCATTATATTTGGCTTAATTAGTGTTTATATGTTTCATTACTATGTGCATTTCTCATTAGAAGTTCAAGTTACCACTACCATGCATTATCTTGTTTGTTAGTAAAGTTTGACTTGACTTGCTTGAGTTTTTGAGCCTATACTTGGACTGTCTAGCAAAGAAAAGCCATGAGAAAAATATAGAAAAATAAAATAAAGGAAAAGAGTAAGAGAAAATACTCAAAAGAAAGATTCAAAGAAAAATTCAAGAAAAGAAAAATACAAGAAAAAAAGTTTGAAGAAAAATTGAGTGAAAAAATAGTAGCTCTTGTTAGTTAAAATTTTTTGGGAAAATTAAGTGTAGTACCTTGGTGAATTGGGTTCATTAAACACCCACAAATTTAGTGTCCAAGTTCATTTTGGCATCATTGCTCATTAGGCTCAAGCATCATATTCACAAAATGGATCAAAATTGTTAATAGCATGATAATTGAACTTGTGGTGTGCTTTGCATGTGCCTAAACATATATGCCCTATTTTTGGACCCATATTTGTGGCTTCCCTGCACCTAAAATTGAGCTTATTTAGTTCCTAAAGATCATCCAAACCAATTCCCAAAATTTCATGTCATTTTGAGCCAATTTCAAGCCTTAAGCTGCAGTTTGGCGATGGTTGGGCGGAAATCTGTGACAGTTACGGGTTATAGTTGGTTCATTGTGTTAACCATTGTTTTAATGACTTCTGGTCATTTGGTTATTCAGTTTACATATATATAAGCTCAACTGGAACATTTCATAATTTTTCAAGCTCATTTCATATGCTTTTGAATTTTCACAAGTTTGGGAAGTTTTGGTGACGTTTCTATCAAATTTTTCAGCAAATTGTACTTGTTTTTCTCCCATACTTTGAGTTCTTATTTTTATAATTTTTGCAGTTTTAAATATTGGTTTTCCTTCATTTTTAGTGCAGTAAATATATTATCCTTTGTCTTGATCATAAATTTTCATTTGAGTAGTCATTTTTATTCATTGAGTAGTCTTTTTCTTGCTTGTCTTCCTTGATTCTTATTAGTTTTGTCATTAAGTTTTGTCTTCTTTGATCTCCTGAGCTTTGTGGCTGAATTGTTCCTCTTTAACTTGGATTATTTGGACATTAATAATTGATAAGGGTTTCTCAAGAAACCTTAAGTGAGAGTGAGAGGAAAAAGGCTAGAGAGTATATTATAGAAAGAGTCTCTTAAGTGTGCAAACAAGAGTGTTGAGAGAAACACTTAGTTAGTGGAAATGACATTTAATTCTCTTATATTATTTTGCTTCTAACATTTTCCTTGCAGCAATGGATAGCTCCCCAAGTGTTGGGAATGAATTGTCTCCTAGAACCCAAAAGGTAATGGATGCCATGATGGACAAATTTATTCACTTGCAACATAACCTCAAGAATGAGCTTCAAGAGAGTGTGAATGAGGTGAGGGAGGAGAGTCATAGGAGAATGAGGGAGGAAGAGGATAGAAGGAGGAAATATGAAAGAACATTGAGAGAAGAGAAAGAGAGGCTCATGAGAGAAGAAGTGGGAGAAGAGGAAGTAGTAGTAGGAGAGAGTGTGCCTCACCTAGAGAGAGTGTGGGAGAAAGTAACTTTGATGAAGACTATGTCTTTCACAAATATGAAGATGAAAGGAGAACTAGAGGAAGGAGAACACCCATTAACCATGATCGTGGCTTTGGTGCATTTCCACAAGGTGGAAGAGCAAGGCAAGGTGACTTGAACACCAAGATTGAGCTTCCACCATTCCTTGGAGAGGGAAGAGCCGAAAACTACCTTGATTGGGTGATGAATGTGGATCAAGTTTATTCATGCCACACACACTTGAGAGAAGAAGGGAAGTTAAATCTTGCCATCCTTTAATTTGAAGGTTATGCCTTGGTATGGTGGAACCAAGTGTTAGTAGATGCTTTTGCAAGAAGGAGGCCTCAAGTCACCTCATGGACTCAACTCAAAGATGTCATGAGGGAAAGGTTTGTTCCTCACTCTTACACTAGAGATTTACATGTTAAATTGCAAAGACTAACACAAGGATCAAAGAGTGTTCAAGAATACTACAAGGACCTTGAATTGACTATGCTTAGGGCGGACTACCAAGAGGCAAGGGAGGCCACCATTGCTAGATTCATCCATGGTTTGAACCATGACATTCAAGACATCCTAAAGCTCCAACATTATGTCACTCTTGGAGATGCTTTACATAAGGCCATGAAGATTGAGGGTCAATTGAAGAGGAAAGCAACTTTCAAGAGGTCTTCCACACCATATAAATCATCTTGGAAGGACAAGGGAAAGAAGGAGTACACTTCTTCATCCAAAGGCAAGCATCACCGAGACACTTCAAATGGTAAGGAGGTAAAGAATTCTACTTCTAAACCAAGTTCAATTAAATGTTTCAAATGTTTGGGTCATGGCCATATTGTTTCTTAATGTCCTAACAAGAAATTTATGATTGTGAGAGTTGATGGTGATATTACTAGTAAGGATTCCCAATGCTCTTCAAGTGAAAGTGGAGCATCAAGGGAGAGTACTAGTGGAGATGATAAGCAACCCAAGGATGGAGATCTCCTCATTGTAAGGAAGATGCTTGGAAATTCTCTCAAAGAGTTGGATGATTCACAAAGGGAGAATATCTTTCACTCTAGATGTTTAGTAGATGGCAAGGTATGCTCTCTTATAATAGTTAGTGGTAGTTGTACTAATGTAGTTAGTACTAGGTTAGTACATAAATTAGGTCTTAAATTGTCTTCACATTCTAAACCTTATAAGTTACAATGGTTGAGTGATAAGGGTGAGTTGGTTGTGAATAAACAAGTTCTTATTAATTTCTCCATAGGAAGGTATAAAGATGATGTGTTGTGTGATGTAGTTCCTCTGGAGGCCACTCATCTTTTGTTAGGTAGACCTTGGCAATTTGACAAGCATGTTATTCATGATGGTGTTTCTAACACTTATATTTTCTCCCATTTAGGCAAGAAGGTCACCTTGAAACCATTAACACCTAAGGAAGTTTGTGAGAACCAAATAAAGATGAAACTAAAGAGACAAAGTGAAAAAAAGCTTGAAAAGGGTGAGAGTTTGGGGTCTAAACATGGTGAGACCGAGAGCTCCACCAAGAAAAAGAAGAGAGAAACCTCCCTTAAGCATAGGCAAACCGAGAGTTTATATAAGGTAGTTCCTAAGGAGAGTTTGCTTATTGGGAGCGGTGAGTTGAGGAGAGAATTCCTAGCTAGGAAAAATATATTTCTTTGTTACCTAATCCTTTGGTGTTGAACACTAACATTGTAGGTAAGCAACAAGATTTGGATGCACTCATGGAAGAGTTCAAGGATGTGTTTCCCAAAAGTATCCCACATGGGTTACCACCATTGAGAGGCATTAAACCTTGGAAAATCCTTTAGTTTAGAAATGTGGAATTTTTAATTGTGCCTACTAACTTTTACTCTCATGATCTTGATTGTTCATATAGGTTGATGAAAGAAGTAAAGAAGGAGGACATATTACAAACTTCCACATCTATTGAAACACTAAAGGAGCCTTGTGTGATAGCTAGAGGATTCACTCCCAAGAAATTTTATGTTCTAGGCCCAAGTGAGAAGTTGTACATAGAGGAACCATGGAGTGACATAGGTAGAGGAAATGAAGTACTTGGGAATGGTGTACTATCAAAGAGGGAGACTTCTTTAACTCTTACTCACCCTGCTACTTCTCACTTGCAAAACACTTTGTGTAACACGATAGAGCCTCAAGACATTAAGTTTTGGAAAGTGTTTGAAGATGTTAAGTTAAAATTCTTGCTTGATTCTACTAATGATTATCTCTTGGATGTGAAATACCCTTTTAGGTGGAAGAATGAATTTAAGAAGGAGGGAACATCACAAACTTCTACACCTAAAAGAAGTATCTTAAAGAAGAATTTCAACAAAGTGGAGTACACATGGATTAAAAAACTAGTATCTATACATTTAAAGGAGGAATTAGAGACTCCTTGGAGTTTGGGTTTTATCATAGAAAATCACTTGCATTCTTCCTTTACTTCTCTACATTGTGTTAATGATATTAGTAGACAAAACATCTTGTTATTAAATGTTAAACTTGATAGAGTTTGCTTGATCTGTGATCCGAGTGGAATTTGTTATGTACTTAAGAAGCTAAGGCAACTTGAGGACAAGTTGGCCACGAGAAAGAGGGTTTAATGGAGGACCATCTCCAAAAGCTCAACAAACTCTTCAACCTTACTTTTTAATAAATTGAGATTCTAATAAAATTCGCTATGTTTTTGAATGTCTGACCAGGTTTACTATTCGGATCATAACTTGGTCTACACAACTCCAATTGAACTGTTCTTGGTGTCTTTTTAAATCTGACTTAAAGGGCTACAACAGCTATGAAGACACAAAAGCCCAGTTCTAAATGTATCTAGGAGGAAATTGGGCTTGAAAGTAATGTTTGGATACCGCCAGGATGTTCCAGCGGGGTGTTGACCAAGTTCAGTATTTCGAGCGTAATGTGGGCTACAAAAAGTCCAATTAAGTTCGTCTTGGTGCATTTTAAAGCTGACTTAAAGGGCTACAAAAGTTATGAAGACACCAAAGTCCAGTTCGGACTTCATTTAGGAGGAAATAGAGCTTGAAGTTAACGTTGGAATACTATCAGGATTTTCCAGCTAGTTGTTTAATTGTTTAGGCCTATTAGTTTCTTTCAATTATCTATTTGTTTTAAGACTTGAGGCCTTGTAATTGTAAAGTGTGCTCAGCCTAGGGTGCCTCTCATCTCACCATTGATCACTCATTTCATCCTAGGATGGAGAACATTTCAGATTTCTAACCTTAGGCCCATTGCACTTTCATTTAAGTTGGTCAACTTTCTCGTTGTACTCACTTTTGGTCAATATATGAAATAGAGAATTTCTAAGACTTGTGTCTTGAGAAAAGGAGAGAGCTCTCCTAGGGTTTCTTTCTAAGAACCTTGAATCTTATAATGGATCCATGATCCAAGTGGCGATTCACCAACCAAACTTATTGAATTCCTTGAGTTCATGGCGCTTCCAACCTTCTAATCTACTCCGTGAGTTTGATCATTTTTCTGCAAGCTTCATCAATTGATTGAGTGTTGAATGATGGGTGAATGAAGATTGGGGCTTTGCTTATTCATGAAGATCTCTTACAAGTTCCTCATGAGTTTGCATCAACTTGCCTAAGTGAGAGTGTTACATGTGCATGTGCAAGTGAGTGGAAATTCCACTAACTAAGTTTGAATTTGAGCCTTAGGATGAGATCTTGATCTTAAGGGCTGGAATTTGAACTTAATTCCACAAACTAATTTGAATTTCAACCATTAGATTAGATCTAATCACATGGCTGAAATTTAAATTAAATAGTCACACTTTTGTCACCATTTTAGATTCAAACTTAGCCTTTGATTCACATTGGAATCCTAGGGTGAACATTACTCCTTAAGTGGTGATTTGTGGCCTCTCTTGGATCACCATCACCACCTTCGATTAATGTTTAATCCTAAGAACCAAATTGCATCCTAAGTTACCTCCAAAATCGTCACATGTGCATTACTTCTTTAGCAAGCTTTTGGCGTCATTCCATTCTCCTATATATACTTAGAATGTTTAGGACTTTTGATGAAATTTTCTGAAATTGAATATAGCAAGTACTATTTCTTTGAGAGAGTTCTCTCTTAGGGTTTCTTCTTGAACCTTAGAATCTTATCAATGGAGATCACTCCTTGTGGCGATTCCCCACTTAGCTTATTGCTATGCATGACGTCTATTATCTTCTATTCTTCTTCCACTTTCTAAATTTCTTCTTGTTCTTAAATTTTGAATCCTTGTTCCGCAATTTCAAGTCCTGTCTGTGGAGTTTCTATTAAAGAATGAAGATTGGGACAAATTCAAGCAACTATTCAAGTTTGCTTGTAACACTAGTTATGTGCCACTCATGTGACTCACTTAAAACCTAGGTTAACCCATGGTTAAAATGGGTCTGGGCTGACCCTGGGCCATATCCTAAAGTCAATGGGTTATTTCAATGAGTTCTTCGACCCAAATTTACAAAGACAATTACAATACACCAAACCTATCCAGTTTTTGTAAGTCAACTTCTAGCTACTTTTCGTCCCATTTGCAGTCAAATTTTAGCTTTGAGCTCTCTAATATAACCTGTAGATCTTTGATCTACCCACAAAATGAGATCAAGATCAGCTCAATTGAATGTCTATAGTAAAACTTATGACCAAAATATGAAAATTAAGAAAGTTTGGAATTTACAAGTGAATTGGATCATAAATGTAATTAAGACCCAATTAGCCCAATCAACTAAGAATGGCCTAAAAATCATTAATTACCCACTAATTAGCCTTAAATTATTATTATTATGTAATGAGAAAGTGATTAAGATAATGATATATCAGAGCTCTCGGCCAAAATGTGTTTTCTTTTAATTGTTTGCTTAAATTGTTATTTTCGGCTAAGTGTAAAGAGCTTAGAAGCTCTTGGCCAAAATGTATTTTCGTTTAATTGTTAGGTTAACTACATGCTTTAAAGGCTAATAAGCTCAAAAAGTAAAGCTTAGTAAATGTGGATAAATTTAAGGTTAAGTTTACAATAAATTCACATTTGAAATTTAAATTTAATTTGAGTTAAATATGAATTTCAAATTGTGAATTCAAGTAGATTTTAGCTCAAGTGAGATTTTCACTTGAATTAGGATTCATGCCAAACCCAAGAATGAATCTAAGCAATTAATTAGATAAATTTTCCAATGGATCAGAATCAAGAAAAAATAACATGTAACACTCATGAAATTGACATATACTTGCCTTTGAACTAGTGTAACGGAGGATATTACAAGCTTACATGCCTAGTTTGCATTGATTTTTCCCTATCTTCATGCTTTAATCATGAACGAAGAATGGATGTAAACTCGTGGAAATGGCGATGTTAAGAATTCTAAAAAAGAATTACAAGACAAAAATGGATTAAGAAAGAGACGGAGAGCGTCATGCACAAGCAATAAGTTCAAGTGAGGAATTGTCATAAAGGAATAACTCCATTGATAAGATTCAAGTGGTTTACTTAAGAAACCAAAAAGAGAAATCTCTCACAAGCAATAATGCTCAATCAAATATGAATTATGCCAAAAGTTCCTACATGTTGGACGTCCTAGCCTTATATAATACATGCAAAATTGCATAGCAAGCTAAAGGAAAAGACTAGGTGTCAAAATCGAAGAGAGAAAGGACTCAAGTGTAAATTAGGCTAATTTTTCCAAGAGTGAAATCCAACCATTGATCAAGGTTTAAATGTGTGGTCATGATGCACTCTTAGATGTGGCAAGGATCACACTTCTAAGAGAAAAATGAAATTCAAACTCAACCATTGATTAGATTTTGAATAAATGGCCTAGATTCACTTTAGAGTTGCAAGAATCATTAGTGCATTCTCAACCCTTAGATTAGATCTAATCTCAATGGTTTAAATTCAAATTTGAGTTAGTAGAGCACATAGCACATGGGCCAATTCTCCTTCCTTGAATGAGATCTAATCAAGTGGTTAAAACTCACTCTTGACTGGCAAGGAACATGCCTCTCAAATTTGAATTTTAAGCTCACATGGCTTAAGTCACTCTCCTTTGAGTAAGTGTGTTACACTCTCTCCTAATTTTTCTACTTAAACAATTTGTACAAGACTTTCTACTCCTAGGTTATGAGCCACATGCTCCACCTTAGTCAACATTACAAAATCCCAATGCTTAGACAATATTACAAATTCAAATGAAATTTACAAACTCAAATTAAGAGTGAGGTCTTGATTCTACTAGGACTCTTGCTCATTTGACTTTGAATTTTGATTCTTTGACTTGACTTCAACATTGACCTCCTCCTCTACCTTCTTCTTGGAGTGATTGTTGAGCTCATGGAGATAGTCCTTCATCAAATTTGAGATATACACATCATTACAGGCTATTATAGTGCCCATTTTAGGTCCAAATTAGTCTTATAACTTGATGTTAGCTTTTTATTAGTAATGGAATTTTGAGTGCTTGTTTTACTGATTGTATTTCTTCGGTAAAATAAGGGAAAATAATAAGAAGAAAAGAAAACAAGTGAAAGAAAAGATAACAAGTGAAAAGAAAACAAAACAAAAGAAGAAAAAAGTGAGAAAAATAAAAAGAAAGACAAGAAAGTGAATTTTGTGCCTTGGTAGTGTATCAAGTGTATCAAACTGTGAAAATAGAAAAATAGTGTAAAGTATCCAACAAAAGAATTACATTAGAAAGAAAAATAAAAAGAAATTGAAAAAGGAATTTGAATGAGAAAATTAAATTAGAGCCTAGAACATAACACACATTAGTCATTGTGAAGTTGCTAATATATTGTTTTTTAACCTAGAGTGTGTATTGTGATTGACATTCTTTCTAGTCTCAAGTTTGGTATATAAAGCTGGTTGTGCAGTATTTGTATCATATTTGAGGTGGTTGAATGTGAAAACATCATTTTGATTATCATTCCATGTGTTTTGGTAGCTAAAGAAAATCAATTTCTAAAAATAGTCTTAAAATTGGCCTCTAAATAGATTGTTAACCAAATTTGATAGTTGTGTGTGTGTGTTTTTTTCTTGTTGCTTGTATTAGTTGGTAACCATTCCAGAATTTCCTTTGTTTGGTTGTTGTCTAGTTTTGAGCCCTTATCACATTTAATTTTATTCCTGATTTCAGATGTCAAATTTCTTTCATTTTTAGCTTTTATTGATTGTCTTTGTGAACTACTTAGTTTTGTCTTGAGTTGTGTATTTTCTTTGGACTTCTTGAGCTGAACTTTGGAACTGTTCCTCTTTCACGAAGGATTTTATCCAAGATAATTGATAAAAGTGGTTCTATTAAGAAGCTATGAGTGAGACTTGAGAGGTAAAAGACAATAGAGAACACTAGAGAAAAAGCCATGAAAAGATATATAAAAATGAAGGCACCTCAAAGCCATTTCCCAAACCAAGCCCTAAGGACACTAAAGGTAAAGAACTTCCTAAACCTAGCTCTAAACCAAGTAACGCCAAATGTTTCAAATGTTTAGGTGATAACCATATAGCTTCGGAATGCCCAAATAAGAAGACTATGGTGATAAGAGTGGATAGAGAAATTACTAGTGAAGAATCAAGTCACGCATCAAGTGAGAATGAGGCATCAAGTGCAAGTGAGCAATCCTCTTGTGAGCTACCTGAAGAGGGAGATTTATTGATGGTGAGGAAGATGCTTGAAAGCTTATGCAAATACTTGGATGGCTCACAAAGAGAAAATATCTTCCATACAAGGGAATGTATGTTATTTAATTATTGATAGTTGTAGTTGCACTAATGTAGTTAACACTAGATTAGTAAATAAATTAAACTTGAAAACTTCTTCACATCCAAAACCTTGTAAGTTGCAATGGCTAAGTGACTCGCGCTTTCGAACATGATCAAATTAAACTAGGTTACTACAATTTGCAGTATAGTGCAAACTAGATCGTTTCTCATGGATTACTCCATAATTCTCCCAACTAAAATATAATCAGTATCAAGGGAGAGGGGTTTTAATGTAAAATTAAAATGAAATGAACAACAATTAAAGTAGGTACACAAACATAAAAAGTAAAAATTGAAATAGAGTTATAACGATAGTACGTATGAAGATGGTTTAATTCATCTTTCTTTGGTTCGTAAAATCCCTCACTAGTTCTTATAGACAATGAGAATATATATAGTCCATCCAAATGCAAAATTCCAACGATTGATTAGTAACCCGACACAATATGATTATAGAGGTTTGGCGATCATTAGTTCATGCAATCACATTTGGCACACAACACAATTTGAATCATAGAAATTCAAGTGTTCAACACTCCATCAATTAATACCGAAATCCAAATGAGAAATTAGGCTCAATTCACTAATCAACAAATTAATCCCAAAAAATTCAGAAATCGCAAGGCCCAAATGCATGAAGAGCATAGAATCTAAGGATGGATTAGGAATTTAGAAGAGATGAATTAATGAAACAAAGTTAGCAACTCATGTTTGGAAATTAAAACCGAAAATATATTGAAAGGGATTGAAATACAACAATGAACAAAAAAGAAAAGAAAATGAGCCCTAGAGAAGAAGATGAGCAACACAAAAGCTATCTAAAAATTTCAAGTATAGAAGTATGTCAATACAATCTGATGGCTAAATAAAATGGATCATGTGCAAGGCACATGTCATTTAAAAACTGGGTTGACCCACTTCTAAAATAAGTCTTGGTCAACCCTATCTATATACCATTGAGTTTCCAAGGGTAAATGGAAAATTATTATGAAATGGACCCAAAAGTACAATTTCAAATTAAATCCCATAAGCACCAACCCATATTTTCGACACCAACTTCCACCCACTTTTTGACCCTATGTAGTTCGAATTTGACTTTGAGTCTTTCATAAAACTTGTAGAACTTTGGGTTATTTGTAAAATGAGACTGAGATTAGTTTAAAATAAAGTCTGTAGCAAACGTTATGGCCAAAATACAAAAAACTCTGCAAGTTTGGAAAATTTTGATCATTAATGCAATTAATACCCAATTAGCCCGGCCAATTAAGAATTTTTTTAAACATACTAATTGACCATTAATTATGCTCCAATTATTATTAATAAACGTCAGGAAAGTGATAAAATTAATAATGTATCAAATTTCCCCTCGCTTATTCTTTTGTACTTTTAGGCAAAACTATACTATATAACTATGTAAGCAAAGTAAGAAAGTGAAAAACTATGTGGTTAAAGCTAAACACTCATTTTTTCTAGATGTATCAAACAAATCAAACTAGCAAACAATTGTGTAATGATAGTTATGTGTGTAATGACCTTCTCAGATAGTGTATCTCTACTTTTAAGTGTTTAGGATATGTATCCGATGAAAGTCTCCCTTGAAAACTTAACAATTTGTCTCTATCTTCAATTCTCCAACATGAACTCCATGGATTCTTCAATGAAATGCAGCGAAACCAACTAAAGAACAAAGGTTGAAGAAGAAATTAGAAAGTAGAAGGGATTAGAAGATGAGAATCCTTACAAGGAAAAGCTTCATGATAAGATTCAAAGTGGTTCACTCAAGAAACCTAGAAGAGAATCATCTCTCAAGCAATATGCTTTTAAATTTTAATTTAAAGAAAAAGTTCTTACACTATGGAAACTCATCCTACTTATACTACCAAGTGTGGCGCCATTTGCATAAGGAAGTGATAAAACATGATTTGATTTTAATTTCGGTGCCAATTTTCAGAAAGCATGCCAACCTTTGATTAAGTTTGAATCAATGGATGAAATGCATTAATGATGTAAGCCTTCCATGGAAATCCCACTAGCTTTGCCCAATCTTCACTTCTCAAGCATGAACCTCATGGATTAATGGATAGGATTTGCGGAATCAACATTCAAAGAAGAAGAAGAAGTATAAAATGGTGAAGAAAATAGATGAAGGAGCATCATGATAAGCAGTAAGCTCTAGGTAGAATCGCCACATGGAGAATGTACCATGATAAGATCCAAGAAGGTTTTCTCAAGAAACCTAGAAGAGAACTTTCTCTCTCAAGCAATTTGCTTCTTTCTAAAATTCATCAAAAGTGTTTACAATTCAGAAAATTGCCTACTTATACTAGGAGAGTTGGCGCCAAACTTGCTAACCAAGGATCAATAGCTAACCATTGGATTATGAACTTGATAAACATATGGAAAACCTTGTGAGGCACCTCACTTGGATCAAGGTTCATAAACCTTGGATTAAGAAGTGATCACATGGCCATGGTGAAGCTAAGGGAGGCATGGAATATGTGCTCTCAAGTTTGAATTTCCACCTCTTGATTGGATCTATATCATGAGGCCGAAATTCATCCTTGAGTGTCATGTAAAATGTGACTCAAGTTTGAATATTAGCCTCTTGATTAGATCTTGATCAAGTGGTGATAATTCACTCTTGCATTTGTGCCTTAAGCATGCTTCACACAGTTTCATCCTCACCTTTGATGGAGATTCAATCACACGGTTAAGTTTGAAATGAGTTAGTGGAATTGCCACTAACTTCCCTCCAAAAATCTCTCCACTCTCTCTAGGGAGAGTGTGTGCCACTCTCTCTCAATTGAACACTATAATTTGTTCTCCTAAGCTATTACAAGGTCGTGGCATACACTTGCAATTCACAAGCCAAATTATTAATCCCAAAATCCTAATTAGAAGTTCAAATAATTCTAAGACTATTACAAGTCTTGTTGACCAAGAAGACTCATTGGAGAGTTGACTGTTGACTTTCTTGTTGACCTGGACTTTGAGTCAACTTCCTCTCTTCTTCTTCTTGTATTCTTTTGAGCATAGACCTTGTAACTCTTCTAGAATTATTGACTTCTAAAGTTGGAGTAGATGAACCTCCATTATACCCTCCTTCTTGAACATAACTTGTCCCCAAGTTGTCATCTTCCTCAAGACCTACAAAAGGTGAAAGATCACATTCATTAAAAGAATTACTTCCACCAGAATCCAAAGGAAGGTCAAGTTTACAAGCATTAGGCCTAATTTCTCAATGATTTTAAATGGTCCATCTCCCCTAGGGAGTAACCTGGATTTCCTCAAGTTTGGAAATCTCTCTTTTCTAAGATGCAACCAAACCAAGTCTCCCACTTTGAAATCTAAGGCTTTGCGGTTCTTGTTGTGGGCCTTGGCATATTGCTCATTCTTCTCCTCAATTCTTGTTTTGACCTTTGCATTAAGCTCTCGAATCCTCTCGGCATGCTCCAATCCTTTCCTATCGTCATTAGTCTCAAAAGGCAAACAAGCAAGATCAAGAGGGGTTAGTGGGTTAATACAATATACAACTTGAAAAGGAGATAAAGAAGTAGTAGAATGAGCTACTCTATTGTAAGCAAACTCTAAATGTGGTAGACATTCTTCCCAAGTCTTGATATTTCCTTTCACAAAACTCCTAAGCAATTGTCCTAAGGTTCTATTTACTACCTCTGTTTGACCATCCGCTTGAGGGTGGCAAGTAGTGGAAAATAGGAGTTTTGTACCAAGTCTTCGGGTGATCTCCAAAAGTGGCTAAGGAACTTGGCATCCCTATCACTTACAATTCTTTGCGGCACACCATGGATTCTTACCACTTCTTTGAAGAACAAGGTAGCAATATGAGAAGCATCATCTGTTTTGTGGCAACAGGGGCGGAGCCACGTTGTGGCCCGCCGGGCAACCGCCCCCCTAATATATTATATATATATATATATATATATATATATATATATATATATTAATATTAAATATGTATATATATATATATATTAATGATAATTTTATGTATATTAATTTTTATATATATATATTATAAATTTATTTATACTAATAATAAATTTATATATATTAATAATAAATTTTAATCTTTCTAAATATATATATATATATATATATATTAATATTAAATATGTATATATATATTAATGATAATTTTATATATATTAATTTATATATATATATATATATTATAAATTTATTTATACTAATAATAAATTTATATATATTAATAATAAATTTTAATCTTTCTAAAATTTATTTTAATCTTCAAAAAAATTATTATGTAATTAGTAGGTTGTGTTTAGTTAATTTTAAAAAATTAAAATTAAAAAAATTTCGCCCCTCTCACCCTATTTTTCTAGCTTCACCACTGTGTGGCAAGGTAAGAAGTGAGCCATCTTGGAGAACATACACACCATAACAAAGATGGAATCCGAGTCTCTCTTAGTCTTAGGCAATCCGAGGACAAAGTTCATGGATATGTCTAGCCAATGTGAAGTAGGCACGGGTAAGGGTATGTAAAGACCATGGTTAGATAGCTTGAACTTTGCTTTATTACAAGTGATGCATCTCCTCACAAATTTTGAAACTTGGATTTTCATTTTTGGACAAAAGAAGTGCTCATGTAATATAGCAAAGGACTTATCTATACCAAAATGACCCATGATTTCTCCCTCATGTGACTCAATTATCAAAAGTTCTCTTATGGAGCAATTAGGTACACACAAACAATTTCCCTTGAAAAGATAATCTTTGTACTTAAAAAATTCCTTAAAAGCACCTTTAACACATTCTTTGTATATGAGGTTGAAATCATTATCATTGGAATACAAGATCTTTACATGTTCAAAACCTATTAATTTAGACTCAAGCATGGAAAGAAAGGTATACCTCCTACTCAAGGCATCAACTACAATGTTTGTGGACCCTTTCTTGTGCTTGATAATGTAAGGGAAAGTTTCTATGAACTCCACCCACCTAGCATGCCTCTTATTGAGTTTCCCTTGGCTCTTAAGATACTTCAATGCTTCATGGTCCGAATGCACTATAAACTCTTTGGGAAGCAAGTAGTGTTGCCAAGTTTGGAAGGATCTCACTAAGGCATATAGCTCCTTGTCATAGGTAGAGTAGTTCAATTGAGCTCCCTTTAACTTCTCACTATAGTTGGCTATAGGATGACCTTCTTGATTCAAAACCGCACCAATTCCTAGATTAAAGACATCACACTCAAGCTCAAAAGTTAGTGAAAAAATTGGCAAAGATAGAATAGGAGCATTAGAAAGCTTTTCCTTAAGTAATTTAAAAGCAAGTTCTTGAGGTTCTCCCCAAATGAAAGGTACTTCCCTCTTGACTAGCTCATTCAATGGTGCTAAAGTCTTTGACAAACTGCCTATAGAAGCTTGCTAGGCCGTGGAAGCTCCTCACTTCCTTCACACATGTAGGGGCCGACCACTCTTCGATGGCTTTGACCTTTGCTTCATCCACTTGCACACTTAAAGAACTCACAACAAAGCCAAGAAACACAACACTATTTGTGGCAAACACACATTTGTCTTTGTTAGCATATAGAGTTTGTGTCCTAAGAGCTTCTAATACATGTCTCAAGTGAACTAAGTGATCATGGAGAGATTTGCTATACACAAGAATATCATCAAAATACACCATAACAAATTTTCCAATAAATTCTCTCAAGACATGGTTCATCAATCTCATAAAGGTGCTTGGTGCATTACTTAAACCGAAAGGCATAACCAACCATTCATATAGACCACATTTAGTTTTAAAGGTTATTCTCCATTCATCCTCTTCATTCATCCTAATTTGGTGATATCCACTCTTAAGGTCTATCTTGCTAAAAATAGTGGAACCATGCAATTCATCTAGGAGATCATCAAGTCTAGGGATGGGGTGACGATACCTTATGGTGATACTGTTTATGGATCTACAATCTGTGCACATGCGCCAAGTACCTTCCTTCTTAGGAACTAAAATCACGGGTGAAGCACATGGAGACAAGCTCTCCCTCACCCACCCTTTGCTTAGCAAATCTTGCACTTGCCTCTCTATCTCATGTGTTTCTTGAGGTGATGTTCTATAGGTTGGCCTATTGGGAAGGGGTGCACCTGGAATGAGGTCAATTTGGTGCTCAATCCCCCTTAAAGGTGGTAGGCCGTGAGGTATCTCTTGAGGGAATACATCTCCAAACTCCTCTAGCAAGTTATCCAAAGCACTTTGATCACCTACACAAGTAGCATTCAAAATTAGATGTGATGGTAAACATAAGTACATAGATTTCCTAGCTAGGAATTCCCTCTTAATCTCTCCTTTTTCAATTAGAAAACTCCCTTTTGTGTCTTCACTACTCTTAGTCTTTTTCTTTCTTGCTTTTAGGCTTAGGACTTGGAGTAGCATGCTTGGAAGTCCTATTGGAGCTCTCGGACAAGCTCTTGGAAGTGTGTGTAGACTTTGCAATTCCCTTGGAGCTTTCGGCCAAGGCCTTCTTTTCTTCCTCCCTTTTCATTTTCATCTTTACTTGGTCTTCTATCACTTCCTTAGGTGACAATGGCTTGAGATGTACCTTGCGGCCAACATGAGAAACTATGTAAGTATTTGCTACACCATCATGTAAAGCATGCCTATCATATTGCTAAGGCCTACCTAAAAGCATATGAGTTGCCTCCATAGGAACTGCATCACATAATATCTCATCACTATACCTTCCTATAGTAAAAGCAACTAGGACTTGCCTATCCACTACCAACTCACCCTTCTCACTTAACCATTGCAATTTATAGAGTTTGGGGTGTGGGGAAGTTTTCAAACCAAGTTTTTCTATTAATCTAGTACTTACCACATTAGTGCAACTACCACTATCAATTATTAAAGAGCAAACCTTCCCTTGTATGTTAGATCTTATGTGGAAGATGTTCTCTCTTTGAGTGTGATCAAGCTCATGGTAGGCACTTCCTAGCATCCTTCTCACCATGAGGAGGTCACCTTCCTCGGCCATCTTTTCACTAGAGTTGTCACTTGCACTCTTTTCTTCATGCTCACTTGAAGAATGGCTAGACTCTTCACTTGTGACTCCTCCATCCATCCTCATCATCATAGTCTTCTTATTGGGGCATTGTGAAGCAATGTGGTCATGTCTTAAACATTTAAAACACTTGATGCTAGATGGTTTAGAATTAAATTTAGGAACCTCTTTACCTTTAGTGTCTTCTCGGCCAAACTTAGAAGTAGGTTTGAATGAACCCTCCTTGTTTTGCTTCTCCTTCCAACTAGAAGATCCACTAGTGTAGGACTTGTTCATGGCGAATTTTCTCTTCACTTGAGCTTCTATCTTCTCGGCTTTATGTATAGCTTCTTCCAAGTTTCTATAGCTTTGAAGTTCCAAGACATCTTGGATTTCCCTATTCAATCCATGGGTAAACCTTGCAAGAGTAGCCTCCTTTTCCTCTTGGCAATCTGCCCTCATCATGGTAAGCTTAAGGTCCTTATAATACTCTTGCATACTCCTCCCTCCTTGTGTCAATCTTTGGAGCTTGATATGCAAGTCCCTCACATAAGACTTAGGAATAAACCTCCCTCTAAGAACATCCTTCAATTGTGTCCAAGATTTGATGGAAGGTCTCCTCCTCTTTTCGGCATCTATGAGTACTTGGTTCCACCAAACCAAGGCATATCCTTCAAACTCCAAAATAGAAAAGTTAAGTCTCCTCTCCTCACTCAAGGTAGGGTGACAAGAAAATACTTGGTCAACCTTTATGACCCACTCAAAATAGCTCTCGGCTCCCCCCTCTCCTAGAAATTTTGGAAGTGTAATTTTAGGATTCATCTCCCAAGGTCTTGGTTCCTCATCTCCAAAATATCTCCTAGGGTGTATTGGTTGTCTCCATGGGGGTATTCGGCCAGCACCTCCCCTATATCTCCTCTCCCCCTCATTCTCCCTATAAGCATCACTCCCATCATGGTCACTCCCTTCATCACTCTCTCTAGGTAAGTAGTAGTGTCCCCCTTGGCTACCTCTCTCACTTCTACTCCCCTTATTAGCTCTACTTCCTCCCTCATGCCCTTCTCTTTCTTTTCTCTCATAGTCATTCCTAAATCTCCTTTCAAATTCCTCCCTCTTATTCTCTTCATCCCTAAACCGTCTATCACTATCACTCTTCATTTCATTCATCTCATGTTACAAGTGATTAAATTTTTCAGTCATGAAGTCCATAATCCTTTTGGTTTTGGGTGACATATCATTTCCCACACTAGGTGAGCTATCCATGGCTGCAAGTAAATGGTTAGTACACTAAGAAAATAATAAGCAAGGACCTCACCACTCTCTAAGTGTCTCACTCAAGTCACAACTTGTGTATGCACTCTTTAGTGGCTCTTTCTCTAGTGTTCTTCTCTTGTCTTTTACCACTCAATATCTTCTTAAGCTTCTTAAGTGAACCTCAGCTCAAATTCATATATGGCTACAATCCATGTGAAAGAGGAACAAATCTACTTTCAAGCCTAAGAATTTCAAGAAAAGGCTAAACTCTAGACAAAACTCAAGATTCTAAGGAGACAAACAATAAAAGTATAAAATGAAGAAAATAAGCTACTCAAAGTTAAGAGTGAAATGATGTATGACAAAGGTATAAACTGGACAGCAATGAACCAATATGATGCTGGATTGATCACTCACCAAGACAAGCAATCCAACAATTACAAACTCAAAGTATGGTAGTAATCACTTTAGAGACCGATTTGGAGCCAAATTTAGGGTAAACGACAAAATCAATTTTCAAGCTACTAATGCACAAATTTGAGGTCAATTAAATTGATATAAGTGAAGTAGTATATGGCTGGACAAGTATCTCATACAGCAAGTTACAAATATGCAAAAATTTGAGTCAAAACAAACTAGTTACAAGTACACACTTCTAGGCCAATTTCCAAGCTACTAGTAATTTTACTAGGTTTGTGTGTGTTTTATGTCTTAGCTCTAAGTCTAATTTTTTTGATCAATTTTGTTGGACTTAAAGCTTGAAGGTGCTTTGGTGTCTCTCTTGGTGTTTTGTTTTTGATGCTATGTAATTTTGGTTTTCTTAGATGAAATGTAATTAGGAGTTTCCTATGTATTGATTGTTTAGTTTAGGCATGTATGTGGTTGTTCTTTGTTTGAATGCCCTGGAGAGCTTGAAAATCTTGTGTGATTTCTCATGTGTCAAATGTTTGATTTCCCTCTCTAAAATATTTTGAAAATGTCTTTGGTAACCAACTAAGGTAATAGATTACCAATAGAAGGTAGTTAACTACCAACAGCAGGTAATCAACTACCAACAGTAGGTAACAGAGTGTGGGAATGCATTTGCCACTGGAGTAATCGATTACCCCCTCGGGTTAATCGATTACCATGGGTCAAAATCACCGAGGAAATCCTTGCTCACTGGTTTAATCGATTACCAGCTTCTGGCAGTCGATTACCCCTATCAGAAAGTCATTAAGTTGCCTAAATTGAGTTTTTAATTGAACCTATAAATACTCTTATTTCGAAAATCAATAACACTTCTTGGAATACAAGTTTTAGAAAAGTTCATACACTTTCATATTCTCTCTAAACTGAGTTCATCATCTTCTCCAAGAAACCCATAAAGAACTTCAAGAGTTCATCAACAAGTTTTCATAAAAAGGCAAACTTGATTCTTATTTCTGACTGAGTGACATTCATAGAGTTGTTATTTTGTGATCAGATCTACACTCCAGGTGTTCTCTAAACTGATCTTTTGTTTATCCATTTTGATTTCTGGGTTATTACTCTAGGAGAGAGGTCTCTCTGGATAGAGTAAGGATATTTGAGAAGTGTTTTCTCAAAGGTTTGATCTTGGGTGTGCCAAGGTCAGGGAAGAACTGTTCCTTGGGTCAAAGGACAGGTTTTTGGGTGTTTTGATTTCGTTTTTGTGTTTCTTGTTGCAGAGTGAATGTAAAAGAACACAAAATAGATCATTTGATAATGGAAGACCGATCGCAACAGTTATTGGGTTGGGACTGGATGTAGGCAGTGGGTCGAACCAGTATAAATCACTGTGCACTCTTCTTCTTCCTTATACTCTTTACCGTTTACCTTACATTGCTGTTATCATTGTTTAATTTCTGCAATTTGTTCGGTAATTGACTCGGTAATCAACTAAAACTGGAACAGTTAGATACTGACATTGATTACGCTGTATATTGATTACTAACGTGTTTCTGATTATTCCTTTTGGTATTTCCACTGTGTATCTTTGATATTTCCTGTTTATCTGTCTCATCTATTGATAGGTAATCAAGAATAGTTTTGTTTGAATTAAAAGGAATTAGAAACTCGCGAAATTGAGCTATAGTGGAACTAGAATCTATTCACCCCCCTCTAAATTCACCCGTAGGGACCATCAAATTTTTCTTTTGCACTTATTTAATCTTTCTTTTGCTTGCTGGACAGATTTATAAGGCACCACAATTTTAGTACTTTTCAAGGCTCTTTTGAATTTTCTCACTTTGTTTCTTCTTGTTTTGAATTCTTTTCACTTGATTTCTTTTCTAGCACTTGTTTTCTTTTCTTTTCTATTCTCTAAGCTACTGGACCGAATGATAATTTGCCTAAAACAAGCACTCCAAGCTCAATTACTAGCGCTATGACTACTACAAGGTGTAATAAGGATTTGGACCTATAATAAGCACTCTACTAGCATGTATTGATGTGTATGTCTCAATTTTGCATGTATGAACTTGAATGTAAAGAATTATAGGTTCAAGTGCAGTACCAAAATAGAGGAAACAGGGCATACAATGATAGATAGCTCACGACACACCAAATTTCACAAGAATTAGAAGCAAAACTGATACTAGCACATGGAAACAAGTACTAATTAACAAGTAATTCAAGGAATTGGAAAATACTACTAATTAAACTCAATTTGACCGAACAAAACAATGAACACATTACATATTTTCCAGATTTCAAATCAAAACACAAGACAACACATAGATCTACACGTTCCACCGAACAAAAATGAAGACTAGAATAAAAAATAAGGCTAACGGCTAATTAAGCATGGATTTGATAGATTTCTTAACAAAACTTCAAGACAACTCAAGGAACTCAAAAATGAACAAGAACATGACTCAACGAAGATGAAAATTCAAAAGGAAACTCAAGATCTAAACAATAAGACTCACAGATATGAAGCTCCACTTGAAGAAGGAACAAGCTCTTGATACCACTTGATGTAAGCCTTCCATGGAAGTCTCATTAGCTTTGCCCAATCTTCACTTCTCAAGCATGAACCTCACAAATTAATGGATAGGATTTGCGGAATCAACATTCAAAGAAGAAGAAGAAGTATAAAATGGTGAAGAAAAGAGATGAAGGAGCGTCATGCTAACCAATAAGCTCTACGTAGAATCGCCACATGGAGAATGCACCATGATAAGATCCAAGAAGGTTTTCTCAAGAAAACTAGAAGAGAACTTTCTCTCTCAAGCAATGTGCTTCTTTTTAAAATTCATCAAAAGTATTTACAATTCAAAAAATTGCCTACTTATACTAGGAGAGTTGGCGCCAAACTTGCTAACCAAGGATCACTAGCTAACCATTAGATTATGAACTTGATCAGCGTATGGAAAGCCTTGTGAGGCATGTTGACTTTTAAAAAAAAAAATATGTATGTGTGTGTCAATCTTTCGGCAAGTGTACCGGTCGTCAAAAGTTTAGAAATAGTGAGAAAGGGTTGTCGAACCACAGAGACTAGTTGTGAATTATCGAATGCTTAATATGCTTGCTATTACGACTAACAATTGAGTGAATCATGTGTGTAAACTAAGTAATTAGGTAAAAGAGAATCAATGTTGTAAAATGAATGATGAAAAGCAGTAAATGTTTAAGTTTCAGAGATGAGAAAAACAGTTAGGGAATAGGTTCATTCAATTCCTTCCTTCATGTAGCCAACTCCTATATCAATTCAATGGAAATCAATTAATTGGAGACTAGAATTTGTGATACCTTAGACTAAGTCTATTCCTAGGTCTTTAGTCACTTTGAATGACTTCTATAATCTCTAATCCCTTAGGTGAAAATAGAAATGCATTCAAGAAGCGAAACAGATAAATTCACAATGTCTCATAACATGCAAGTTCTATCCCTAGACTCATGCACTGCTATAATGATGCAATTCCTCTCCTAATTCAATTATCAATCTTCCGAAGGCATAATTGAAATGAGAAACAAAAACTCAAGGTATAGCTCAATCAATTTCAAACAGTTAATATTCCTATCACTATTTGAACTACATGAATCAAACCTCAAGAAATTGCAATTAAGTAGGAAAAGCTCAATCAATTAATCCGAAATTACAATTGAATTCACATAGAAGTCATTACAAGAACTTTAGAATTGAAATCCCCTTCCCTAACCTAAAACCTAGCCTAACATGGAAAGATGAAAAGAAAGAACGGAAAAGGAAATCAAAACCGAGAGAAGCTCCATGAATCCCTAGCTCTTGCTTCCACAAGCTCCAGAACTTCAAGAATCTTCAAGGTTTTGATGGAGGAAGATGAGAATCGAAGGTGGAGAAAAGAGAAACTAGAAGCGTGCACGAGAAGCTAACAAGAATAACAGGTTTATGAGGTCTCCCGTTGATTTCGCGCCCAAGAATCCCTTTTATAGCAGAGAAAACGCGTCACCCACTTATGCAGAACGCGCCCTGGCACGTTTTGAACAAGGAAGGAGCATGAGCGCGCCACCCTGGCGCGCCCTGGCACGTTTTCGCCGCAAGGGCCAGAGAAACGCGTCATTTGAGCGCGCCCTGGCGCGTTTTCGCCGCAAGCAAGGCTGAATGCGTCAATGGAGCGCGCCCTGGCACGTTTTAACAGCTTTGTATGCTCAACTTGGCTTGCTTTGATCTTGATTTGAGCTTCCATTCTTGTTCTTTTTGATGGCATCTTCATCTTATGATCATGGCTTTCATTCCAAACTTCTGTCTCCTCTTCAATCAATCTACAATTAACAAGAAAGAGGATAAAATGACTTAAAAACACAAGAAACACTTACAAAACTAACAAAACACTACATCAAGAACTAACACTAAACACACATGGTATTTTCAATGTTTTCTTGTCTAAACTACAACTAAACCTATTGAAAATGGATGAAAATGAACTGAAAACACCTAGGAAAACATGTATAATCTAGCACTTATCAAGGCACCTCACACGGATCAAGGTTCATAACCTTTGGATTAAGAAGTGATCACATGGCCACGGTGAAGCTAAGGGAGGCATGGAACATGTGCTCTTAAGTTTGAATTTCCATCTCTTGATTAGATCTAGATCATGAGGCCAAAATTCATCCTTGACTGGCATGTAAAATGTGACTCAAGTTTGAATATTAGCCTCTTGATTAGATCTTAATCAAGTGGTGATAATTCACTCTTGCATTTGTGCCTTAAGCATGCTTCACACGGTTTCATCCTCACCCTTGATAGAGATTCAATCACACGGTCAAGTTTGAAAGGAGTTAGTGGAATTGCTACTAACTTCCCTCCAAAAATCTCTCCACTCTCTCTAGGAAGAGTGTGCGCCACTCTCTCTCAATTGAACACTATAATTTGTTCTCCTAAGCTATTACAAGGCCGTGGCATACACTTGCAATTCACAAGCCAAATTATTAATCCCAAAATCCTAATTACAAGTTCAAATAATTCTAAAACTATTACAAGGCTTGTTGACCCAGAAGACTCGTTGGAGAGTTAACTGTTGACTTTCTTGTTGACCTGGACTTTGAGTCATCTTCCTCTTTTCTTCTTCTTGTATTCTTTTGAGCATAGACCTTGTAAGTCTTCTAGAATTATTGACTTCTAAAGTTAGAGTAGATGGACCTCCATCAATTAGGATCATCTTCCTGTTAGGAATGTAGTTTGATTTTAGTCAATACATAATTGTATAGTCCCACATCGAGTAAACGATGAGAGGGATTGCTCTTATGTGTCTATATAAACAACTCTTTGTAAAGCTTCAAAGTGCAGCACAGTGCACAACAAAGGAAATATATATTGTGTGCCCGTGGACGTAGGCAATTTGCTGAACCACGTTAAATTCTTGTATCTTTTTCTCTCTTCTTTATTTCCTTATTTATTTTATTTATTGCTTTATTCTTAATAATTGGTATCAGAGTCAATATCTTAGTATGCTCTATGGTTGCAGCTTTGCCGATCTTCCACAATCAGAAAAGATTTGGTTTATCCTCAAGGTATAGAGAAGCAGTGGGATCACTTCCCGTGAAAGCTTTCCTAAGAAAGCAGCAAGAACAATGGCGCATTGGAAGAAGTGAAGTCTTCCCAGATTTCCCAACAAGTGGTATCAGAGCCGATGGTTCGACTTGGTGATCGGCTCAGATTTGTGTGCAATGATTGGAGTGGATCTAAGTGGTCTGGTGGACCTACTTTTGGGGATCCCTTGTGTCGAAAGTCTCCCTAGCAAGTTTGGCTAGGCTGCGTTTTCCGTTGATGTGAGCTATCAAGACGGCGGTACAAGAACTAGGGCATATCAACGACAATGTGAAACTGCTCAAGAATTGTCGTGGCAATGGAAGCTCTAATGGCCATTGATTGTAGGGAAGGATGTTTTGTGATCCTTTGTTTGAGGGGAGGTTTGATGGGATTCAAACAAAGTCCCACATTTTGTAGAATTTGTGATAGTATTAGACTTTGAATTAAGGAAAGATTTGTTGAGTATTTTGTTAATTCAAAGTCCCACGTCAGCACATATCAGAAAGAGAGAGGAGTAGAACGCCTATATAAGAGGAGTGATATGTTTTATTCACTTACACCACACCTTAGAGTGTGTGTCCACCGGTGTGTGTTTTCACATATGGTCCCGAGTATAGCGTTTTTGTTAGCCCTCTTGGAGGAGTTGTTTCGCTGTACTATTTGACATAGTGGATATTTTTCTAGACTAGGTCCCATGGTTTTTGTCCCTCTCATTGGGAGTTTCCACGTTAAAATATTGGTGTTCCTCTTGTTCTTACATTTTATTTTCCTTGCTCCCTTGGGATTTTATGCTGCCGCCGCTTATTGCAGTTCTCTGTTTTCCCCCTCAAGGGAAAGGTTTTTATTTTTGCACGCAGGCTCTCAGGTTTCACTTCCAAGATTCAAGCTTAACCATTAGATCTAAGCTTAAATGAATGGCCAAAATTCAAATAAGAATTGGTGCAAAAAATGTGACTTACTTAGTTTGAATTTGGAATATGTGATTAGATTTAATCCTAAGGTCTAAATTCAAATTAGAGATAATGAAATCAGTTTAAATCTTACCTATGAGATTTAGATATAATCGTAAGGTTAAAATTTAAACTACGTTAGTGGAATAAACACTCACTTTTAACTCTCATAATTCCCATTCTCTTTTAGGTAAGTGATATCCACTCTTGACCTAATTAGTTAGTAAGTTTTTGGCCCAAGCCTTGCACATCTTGGGTGTGACACTTATGTTACTTATCAAGTTAGTCTTAAAAA
Organism: Hylodesmum podocarpum; assembly: GCA_026586105.1. NCBI lineage: Eukaryota > Viridiplantae > Streptophyta > Magnoliopsida > Fabales > Fabaceae > Hylodesmum > Hylodesmum podocarpum. The sequence goes on from JALJEV010001403.1 coordinate 427,870, forward strand.
TGTGAGAGTCTTGGAATGTTGACTTGGTCAATCGTTGACTTTTTGGTTAATCTTTCCTCAACTTCTTCTTTCATTCTCTTCAACATGATTTTGTAATTTTCCTAGTTTGACTTGGGTCTTGTTGTTCTTCTAGGGTATTTGAAGATGGTCTTCCATCAATATATGACTCTCAAACATATTAGTAAACATTGCTTTACCATAAACTTGCAAACATTCTACTTCTCTATCATTCAAATTCAATATGGCTTATTCATGATTGTTCTTAGGCTCATGTCAAAGTGGAAATAATTTGAGCTAGATGGAAATAACATGTAAAACATGACAAAATACATTTTGAATGCTTCTCACACTAAGAATAAAAATCACTCCATCAACATCATTCAACTACCCAATTACTCAAATTATTCCATTTAATTTATTCAAATTATTTTCTATCATTTGTATTTTTTTTCTTTTACTATAATTTGAATCTTTCTTTTACTTTTCTTTTTCACTTCTATTTATTTTTATGTGTATGCATGCTTTTTATGTATGTGTATAAAACCTGTAAAAGAAAATAAACAACTAATAACCACGTTTGTTTGGCTCATTGATTATCTCATGCCCGACAAATCATTTAAATCACATTGACTCATCAGAAATTGCCTACTCCTTATCAACCTCAATCGATGACCATATAACTTTGTTGATGTCTTCAACAAATGACCAATGTGGAAAACAGTCACGGAAAAAGTGTTTGAATACAAGCCTGCATTGGGAATAATGCAAACTAAATTAATCATGTTCGAATTTGATTCAGCAGCAGGGCAAGGCCATGGAGATTCAACTATTGAATAAAAATTGGGTGGTTAATATACCAATAATTTGTTTGAAAACTCCATACGTTCTTACATTGTGTTAATGATTGAAACAAAAATAAATATAAAATATAAAATATAAAAACCAAAATTGATAGTTTTATAATGATAAAACTAAAAAATAAAAATTACAAATATAAATAACGTGTCTAACCACGTGTAAAAAATCTATTCCACGTAGTTTTATCATAGGAAGCGAGGCGAAATCGATTTCACTTCCCTCGCAACTTGTTCCGTTCAAAAAGCATACCCACCCGCACCGAGTCACCGACTCGAAACCACTGACTCGGTCACTGGGACTCAGTCTTACCTTCTACGCCATGAATTTGAGCTACGAACAGAGGCTTCAGTTGGTTGCCAAAATCGTACTCGACGATGACGCACGCGCCGGTGACACGCCGCCGTGTGAAGAAGAGCTTGGGCTGAAAGCGACCCTCAAGCCTCACCAGGTGGAAGGGGTTTCATGGCTCATTCGAAGGTACAAACTCGGCGTCAACGTTGTCCTCGGTGAGTTCTAATTATAACCCTTTCAATGTGTTTCGTGGCTCTCAATGCCTCGGAATTTCAAACAAACTTTGCTGGTATCAGGTTTATTTTATTTTTTAAAACTTCGAGGAAGAAAAGATCGAAATTCATCATTCTTGGTAAGATTATATGGAAAGTCTGAGATTCTGAAAGAAAATTTGGGATTTGGGTTAGTTAACGAGTTTAACAGTTATGTATTAACACTCTAAAATTTTACGCACCCTCAACCAATTTAAATATGATTTTGTAGAATTTTTGTTTGTTATGAAAGTCAATAAACTTACCACCATATACAATGAGTTGTGACGCAATATAAAAACTTTACACTTATTGTACGAATCTTTTTCTCTTAGTTATTTGGTATGGCCTAATGTGTGTGTACAATGATAAAAGAGTTTAATTTAATGACTATGCCCTAAGCAATGAAAATGTAAAATGATTTTGTAATATCAACTAATCAACAAATCACAGTAGGTACGGCTATTGAGCAGTTTTTATAAAATTCAATAAATTTATAATATATGGAAATTTCTAATTGTATGACTGTAAATTTTCTTTACACTTTCTGTGCTCAAATTATTTTCACATGATAAAATCTTATGAAAAATAAGTGAGAAGCTGTATTTTAGCATTCAACACACTATAAAATATAAAATATATTATTGGATGAAATTTTATGCGGTTCCATCACTCTATTGGTGTGAAACTGCATGAAGTTCTCATAATAATAGAGAGAATATTGAAAAAGGTCTGTTGCTAACATTTCTCAAGTAGTTGGTAATCAAAGGTGTTATGAAATTAGTTCACATTCTATTAAAACGTCAAATTGGTCCTTCAATGTCAATTTGTATCATCAACTTGATATTTATTATAAATGCTGGACTTAAGGTAATGTGAATTGTGGCATAATGCTTTTTTGGAGGACTAAAAGTGTAGAACAGATATTTACTCTGAAATTGTGGTTATGGGCTTTCTTTATTCAATTAATTCCAGAGATCAAGTGATATTCATAGTGTCTGGTTAGGAGGAACTTTTTTCATGCAATGTCATGTCAATCTGAATATATTGATGTTTGAATACAATAATGCATGATGTTGTTTAAATGTTTCAAATTTCTGTAACAATGGTTGTGGCCTAGGGGAGGGTGGATATACACAGCCTTACCCTTGTAAGATTGAAGCCAATTCCACTTCCAGGATTTGAAACCTGTGACAAAGCCAAAAGTTTGCAATTGTGTCAAGGCTTACCCTTCTGCTACAAACCACAACGATCAAGGGCAGCCAAGGAAAATCACACCATTCCAGTATACGTACAGTAGGAGAGGGAAACAAAAAGAAATTATAACAAACTTGTGGGTAGAGCACGAAAATTGTGGAGAATTAGTTACAAAAAGTAAGAAGTATATATAGGAATGGGGAGGGAAACAAAAGGGGGAGGAAAAAAAAAACAAAAAGTAGAGAGTCGTGACTAGGAAGAGAGATTGGCCACTTGAAAGCTAATTTGTTATTCGATTGTTGCTTTCACTATTCTGTTATTGCTTACGGAAATACATACCTTGGAAATCTATATTCTGCTGTGCTGTGCTTCTTATTCTATTCTATTTGCTACTGTGATATTCTGCTGTTAGTAGTGTTAGGTGACAGGGGTGTTACACCTTCATTTTCTTAATTCTTTGCAACCATGAAAATGGAATATCCAGTGTTGATAGATGACATGTTTTAACTTTTGTTATTCTGTTTTGAAGATTTTAGACTAGGTGGGTTTGATAGTATTTGTTCCTACTATTTGCAGGGGATGAGGTACACTCTCTTCAATTCTGTGTCAGAGCCTATGTAAATTGAAAGGGAAAATTGTTATCTAGTTGGTATTACTGTCATGAAATTCACCTTTTAAATTGGCTATTTGACAATTATTTTCTGAATTATTATCTTTTTGAATTTTGTTATGTAAAATCAGCATATTATGCCTAGGAGAAGGACTGCTTCATGTTTTTAGATATCATATTGTTCTTAAAATTTCTGTTTTACTTGCTTAACAATAAGTTCCAGTATTTATTTAAAGAACTAATTGAGCGTGAGTGCAGTAATGTCATGTAAAATTCTGTCATTTTGTTGCTTTTGTGCTGCATATTTACACACCATCCATGCTTTGTTTCTCATTTGTTCTTGTACAAAGCTGCATCATCTTAAAAATGTTTAACTGATAAGCAGTGTACATGCTTCTAAATATTCCTTGAGTCTTGTTTTTCGCTAATTCAGCATCTGAATACAAGGTTCACAGTATTGTTGTTGGCATACAAAATCAAAATGTGATTCTAGATTTGTTTATTTTGATGTGTTTGTTATGGATATGTACAGATGGGACTGGGCAAGACTCTGCAGGCTATCTCCTTTTTAAGCTATTTAAAAGTATGCCAGTTGTCAGTTGGGCCATTTTGTGAGTGAAGGAATCTGTTTGATTTGATAAATTTGAATTTTTTTCTTGTAATGTGTATTCTGATAAATACTTATCTCTTTCATGCTTTTATTTTATTTTTTCAGTGGTTATATGTCCTCTTAGTGTGATAGATGGCTGGGTGTCTGAGATAGTCAAATTTACTCCTAAACTAAAAGTCTTCAAATATGTTGGTGATAAAGAATACAGGCGCAATCTACGCCTGAAAATACATGAACATGTAGCAGGGCAGTCATCAACACTGAATGTGAGCATTATACTTTCATACACTCATTGAATCTGGATGGCGTTTGTTAAAATAATGCTATGTTTCTGTTTTCATATGAATGTCTACTAATTTCATTATGGTGGACTTTTTGGCAGGTCTTATTGCCTTTTGATGTGCTGTTAACATCATATGACATTGCATTGATGGATCAGGATTTTCTTTCTCAAATACCGTGGCAGTATGCAATCATTGATGAAGCTCAGAGACTTAAAAACCAGTCAAGCGTATGTTGAAGAACTATTAAATGTCCCGTGTTTAGTAGTGTTGACTTTAGAATTCTTACTGCATATTAAACTTGTCTAACTACTTTCATTTCAGTGAAGCAATAGTTGTTACATATTTTAAGAAATTATGAGGATTTAGGTAGGGTAAAAAGGAAGAGAAAATAGAGGTTAAATAACGTGGAACTAATATTGATTCAATTCAATGTGATAACCAGAATATCAGATATAAAATCTAAAACACTTATGCTTATTTATACTAATAATTGACTCCAAATTCTAGTTAAATATGGAAACAAATTGTTAATTATAAGAAATATAAAAGCTTGTCTGAAGGGATAATCAAAGATAATGATAATGGTATTATGAGATATTTTTTCTTATATTTTAACGCCTATGTTAGAATATAGTTTAATATTGTTTATCTGCTCATGATGTGAAAGCTTAGGTGCATTAGGGTGACACTAAGTCTTAGCCTTTTTAGGCCTAATCTGTTTTGTAAAAGTTGAATACACAGATTTGTATAAAAGTAATGAAAACTAGATCAGTGTGTAGAGTACATACTGCTTTCTTCTCATTTCTAACTTCAAGTTGGTATCAGAGTGGGAATGATCCCGCTTTGCTTGCTGTCTGCCGTCGTCCGCCGCCGACCATGTTTTCCGGTGAACCCAGGGTTTTGTGTGCCTTGTCAAGCGCAACCTAACCTCATCAACTACGGCATCATCCGGAGCCTCATGCACCACTATGCGCCGCCTCTATTCATTGTAATGTTTGGCGTGTATTGTTCACACGCCACCTCTGTCCATCGGAACTAGTCTTTTCCGCCACCGTCTTGTTCACCGGAGTCTTCTGAACCCATTTTCAGACTCGTTTTCGTGTTTTGGGTGTTGTGGGGAGTGTGGTTCTGTTCTTCTTTCTTTCTCTAGTCTTCCTGTGCAGATTTTTTTTAATGGAATCTTCCAGACTAGTTTTGCCTATTTTTGGTACCCAAACCATTACCACTGAAAAACTTAATGGAAAAAACTTTTTATCATGGGCTGCTTTCGTGGAACTATAGTTCCCTTGTCAAGGTTACCATGACCACTTAGAAATGGAAGACAAGGTTCAGATGAAAGTCGGGCTAAATGGAAGAAGCTTGATTTTCAGTTGTGTGCTGTGTTGTGGCAGTTTGTCGAACCAAACATCTTTGTAACACTCAGGGCATTCAAAACTTGCTGTTCTTTTTGGAGAAATGGAAGAAGCTAAATGGAAGAAGCTTGATTTTCAGTTGTGTGCTTGTGTTGTGGCGTTTGTCAAACCAAACATCTTTGTAACACTCAGGGCATTCAAAACTTGCTGTTCTTTTTGGAGAAAGACTCAAAATATTTATGCAAATGATATTCAGAGGCTGTATGATGCTGCCCAAAGGATAACATCTTTGAAACAGACTAATCATGAAATGACTTCCCACATTGCTGAAGCCCAGGCTGCTGTAGAAGAACTGAAAATGTTCTTAACTGATGATTCTCTTGAAGGAATAAACAAGAAACTTGATAGACTCTATATGATGTTAATCTTAAGAACACTTCATCCAGATTTTAACCATGTTCGGGACCAGATTTTGACTGGCCATGAGATTCCTTCCATGGACAGCTTAATAACCAGACTTCTTCGTGTCCCTACAGAAGTGGAAAATGAAAAAATAGGTGAGGCAAGTGAAGCTTTTGCGATGGTCTCTAGTTAGGGAAGAGGTGGTTGTGGAAATCGAGGAGGTACAAGTAGCTGTCCTCAATGCTCATACTGCAAGAGAATGGTTCATACTCGAGAGAATTGTTACTTTCTTCATGGTTTTCCAGAAAAGACATTAAGCTTGTCTAAGTCAGAAAAATTAGGAAAATCTGATATAAAGATTGTACAAGATGATTATTAAGAATATCTTCAATGAAAATTCATGACTCAAGCTCAATCTTCCTCCATCACTATTGTCTCTACAACTTGTGTTTCTCATTCATCTGCAAGTCAAAGTCCATGGATTATTGATTCATAAGCCTTTGATCATATAGCTGGTAATGAGTCTATATTTTCTTCTTTGTCCCCCTGTGGAGACTGCACGCACCCTAATGCTTGATGCAAAAGTTCCTGTACATTATTGGGGTGATGCAATTCTCACCTCTTGTTTATTAATCAACAGAATGTCGTCTTCTTCCCTTGAAAATATGATTCCTTACTCCATTATTTATCCAAGGGAACCCCTGTTTCATGTCTCACCTCGGGTCTTTGGGTGTACATGTTTTGTCCATGATGTTTCTCCTGGTCTGACAAGTTGTCTGCTAGAGCAGTCAAATGTGTTTTCTTTGGCTATTCACGTCTTCAGAAAGGGTACAAGTGCTACTCCCCACAATCTAGGAAATACTACATGTCTGCCGACGTCACCTTCTTTGGGCAAACTATGTTTTTCTCATCCTCCACTCTTGATTCTCTTTCAATACAACAAGCTCTAGTAGTTTGTTCTCATGTTTCCATTCCACCTTTAATGTCAATCCATACCACTCCTGTCTAAGAAGTTAATCAATTTACCTTCCCCACAACTAATTCCATTCAAGATACTCCTCCTCACCTTATCACATATCAGTGTTGGACACGACAAACGGGTCCACCAGTTCCTGAAGAGTTACTAGATTCAGGTCCTTCACCATCTGACGCTCTTGCTACAGATCCTAGGGAAGATAATTCTGGTTGGCCTGTTGCTCTTTGAAAAGGTATTCAGTCTACTAGGAATCCTCATCCTGTTTTATAATTTTTTAAGCTATCATCGTGTATCTCCAATGTATTTCTCTTTTCTCTCTTCTATTTCTCCTCTCTCTATTCCTAAAAATGTTCATGAGGCTCTTGATCATTCTGGATAGCGACAAGCCATAGTTGTTGAAATGCAAGCACTTGAGCATAGTGATACATAAGACCTTGTTCCACTTCCTCCAGGGAAACAACCAGTTGGATGTAGATGTGTCTATGCTATTAAGGTTGGTCCTGATGGGATCGTCTTAAAGCCAAATTGGTGACCAAGGGGTATACTTAGACTTTGACTTGCAGATGAATGAGAAACATAAACTATAGAGACAGTAGTGATAGAGGAAGATTGAGCTTGAGTCATGAATTTCCATTGAAGATATTCTTGATAATCATCTTTTGGAATCTTCATATCAGATTTTCCTAATTTTTCTGACTTAAATAAGTTTGTTGTCTTTTCTGGAAAACCATGGAGAGAGTAACAATTTTCTCGAGTATGACACATTCTCTTGTCGTATAAACATTGTGGACGGCTACTTCTTCCTCTTTGATTTCCACGACCACCTCTTCCCCAGCTAGGGGCCATTGCAGAAGCTTCATTGATCTCACCTATTTTTTCATTTTTCACTTCTGTCGGGACACAAAGAAGTCTGGTTATTAAGCTGTCCATGGAAGGAATCTCATGGTCAGTTAAAATCTGGTCCCGAACATGAATAAAATCTAGATGAAGTGTTCTCAAGATTAACACCATATAGAGCTTGTCAAGTTTCTTGTTTATTCCTTCAAGAGAATCATCAGTTAAAAATAATTTTTAGTTCTTCTACAACAGCCTGGGCTTCAGCAATGTGTGAAGTCATTTCATGATTAGTCTGTTTCAAAGATGTTATCCTCTGAGCAACATCATACAACCTTTGAATATCATTTGCATAAATATTTTGAGCCTTTTTCCAAAAAGAACAACAAGTTTTGAATGCCCTGAGTGTTACCAAGATGTTTGGTTTGTCAGACTGCCACAACATAGCACACTGTTGAAAATCAAGCTTCTTCCATTTAGCATGACTTTTATCTGAACCTTCAATGTCTTCCATTTCTAAGCGGTTGTGGTAACCTTGACCAATGAACCATAGTTCCACGGACGCAGCCCATGATAAAAAGATTTTTCCATTAAGTTTTTCAGTGGTGATGGTTGGGTACCAGAAATAGGCAAAACTGGGCCGCAAGATTCCATTAAAAAAAAAATCGTGCATAGGAAGATTAGAGAAAGAAAGAAGAACAGATCCACACTCCCAACCAAGGTTGTCAGACTCGAGAGTCTACATAGACTCGTGATAGACGTAGAAACTTGTAGAGTTAACTCGTAGACTCGTAAGAGTCTACTTTTCTTTTAAAAAAAAATCATTTATAAATAACATACAAATTCACCTGTAAATAAGATTCGTCATTTATCAATACTAAACATAGGTAACTCATCAATTCACTTGTATAGTAGTACTAGGTAATAAGTTCGTATAAATTCATTATTTCAAGTTACCAATAGACTATGCACTAAATTCATCAAATTCATCTTAAGAACAAGAGACAGTTGAACAGAACATAGAACAACAAAACAAATTGGATGAAAGAATTTTCAGAGCAAGAACTAATTGAACATAACAAAACAAGAAGTCAAGAACCAACTAAATAGAACACAATAGAAAGAAATTGAACATAACAACAAGAAAATGAACAAATTCGATCAATAAAAAAGCAATCAAATGCTTGGTAGAGGAGCACAAATTCGATCAACATTCAATAGAAATTTGATCAACATTCAACCACAAGTCCAACTCCAACAATTAAATGAAAATTAAGAAATTTAACTTATGACGGAAATGACACAAGCACTACTACACGAGCACAAGCATAAACCTAATAAGTCAGTAACAATCATTCACTATTGCGACGTAAAGGTCAAACCTTTGAATTGGACCTCAACTCGACCTCGAACATAACCACAATCTCGAGTCTCAACCTTGACGGCGACAAAAAAGGGAAGGGGAAAGAGAAAATGGAAATCGATCGCTCCACCCTCAATTTCTCAATCGATCACACGAATCACCGCTCAGGAGAAGGAAACCTAGGCCAAAATGCTCGCATAACTTAACCGCTCAAAACACAAATTATTCTGTGTTTTGTGCTTAGTGCCTAAACTCGCAATGGAACCGTTGACTCGAGAGTTTACTCCGAGTTTAAGAATTTACTCCAAGTTTGCTAGAGTTTACTCAAAAGAGAGTTTACTCTCGAGTTGACTCGCTGAGACCCACTAGACTCTCAAACTCGTAAGAGTCTAAGAGTTTACTCTAGAGTTTGATAACCATGCTCCCAACAACACCCAAAACATGAAAAAGAGTCCGGAAATGGGTTTAGAAGACTCCGTTGAACAAGACGGTGGCGGAAATGACTAGTTCTGATAGACAGAGGTGGTGCGTGAACAGTACGCCAAGCAGTACACGATACAGAGGTGATGCGTGGGAATGTATGACGCTCTGGATTACACTGGAGTTGACAGGGTTAGGTCGCGGTTGACGAAGCCAGCAAACCCTTGGTTCGCAGGAGAAGAAAGCTGGTGGCAGATAACAAGCAGAGCAGGATGTTCTCGCTCTGAAACCAACTTGAATTTAGAAACGGGAAAAAACAGTGTGTTCAGCACACACTAATATGCTTTTCATTTCTTTTATACATATTCACGTATTCTTCCTTTTTCAAAACAAATTAGTTCTGAAAAGGCTAAGAACTAGTGCCACCCTAATGCAACCTAAGCATTCACATTTTAACCAGATATGCAATATTAAAATATACAAGATCCTACTTAGCAAGCTATTCTAGCCGTTACATACGTATCTTGTGTTTTTCATATATTCTAGTGTAAGTTACACAAACATTCGTTGTGTTTTTGTGAGATTTCATGAACACTCCTGCGTCCTTAATCCCTACACAAAACCACCTAATTGTTTGAAAAATATTACACCAAGACCTCATTAATTTTGATAAACATTACACTGAATAAAAGTAATGCTGAAAAAGTAGGGGTACCAATTGCAATTTTGTAAGAACACGGAGTGTGGGTGTAATTTACTCTATATTCTAATATTATTTGTGTTTCTATTTATTGAGACCAGCCAGACTTTGCCTATATGCTATATGGTTTATCTTTTGAGAATGTTTTATGACATATTTGTCAATTAAATTTGAAAGAACTGAAGCAAAATATAGAAAAATGGTCAGCATTTATATTTATATAAATATATAATGTATTTCATGTTATCTTCTATTTAAGCTCAAACGATCTAAACCACAAATTTCAGACAGCTTAATGGTAAAAACTTAAATTATATAATCTTCATCCTATGAAATTATTGGTTCTTGTTAAAATCTGAAACTTTAACAGGTTTTATTCAATGTTCTCAAAGATCGCTATATAATGCCTAGACGGTTGTTGATGACCGGAACACCTATACAAAACAACCTTTCTGAACTGTGGGCATTGATGTACTTTTGCATGCCTTCTGTCTTCGGTACACTGGATCAGTTCCTTTCTATGTTTAAGGACATCAGTGATCTCTCATCAGGTCATTCTTATTTAATACAGCATTTCTGGTTTGTGAATTATTTTGGTTGTTCTTGAAGTTTGCTGCACAATTATAGAACCTGAGTGCTCTAGAATTTAACTTGATCCATAACTAGTGATATAGATTGTTTTTGGAAAACTGTTAGAAGAGCGTAGTTTAAGATAGAAGGTTTGTCATTGAGTACTACCCTCTGATGATGCAAAGTGTAATTATTAAAATGGAATAAAATTAACTTCTTTCATACCTTTCTAATTGTTGCAGTTTTTTTTTTTGTCTAAACAGTTCATGATGCTCCCAAGGTAAAGGAGAGACTTAAAATTCTGAGAAGTGTATTGGGAGCCTTTATGCTTCGACGTACCAAGTCAAAGCTTATCGAGTGTGGCAATTTAGTTCTGCCACCTCTCACTGAGACAACTATGTAAGTTGTATCCTGTTCAATTCGGAGACTACCTCGAACATTTTTATTGCAATTTGAGCTATAGTTCTTTATGTCTAAGATGCAAAGTTGTTGTTTTGAATATTAAAATTCTATCCAACAACAGGTTAGTACCCCTTGTCAGCCTGCAGAAAAAGGTCTACATGTCAATAATAAGGAAGGAACTTCATAAGCTACTTGCACTATCTTCTGGAACTTCAAATCATCAGTCACTACAGAATATTGTTAGTCAAGCCCTTGTCTTTTTTTTTTTTTTGGTACTGGTTTAGTTAGTATTCTAGCTCAACTATTCTTGTACGTAGATGCTAGATTGATTTCATATATAATCTTCGAATCATCAGTCACTGCAGAATATTGTTATTCAAGTCCTTGTTTTCATTTTTTTGGTAGTGGTTTAGTTAATTTTCTAGCTCTACTATTCTTGTAGGTAGATCCTAGAGTGATTTCATATGTAGTACTCCATAGCACATCACCTGTTATTTTAAAAAAAATGGTTCGATTTTAAACAGTTTAGAAAACCACGAAAGTATGAATTATTTCTCAACCTTTTCTTTGTCTAGTTATTATCAGAGTATTGTAAACTCTCAGTTAGAAGTCTCTTGTCAGCTATAAATAGTTGAACCAGTTTTTGTTGTAATTGACTTTTCACTATTCAGAAATACTAGATTCAGATAATTACAGTTCAATCCTTTCTCTCTCTGAAGATATCTTCCAAAAGGGAAGGATATAGCATTAATTAGGTGATGATATTTCATGAATTTTAATAAAGGGTAATTTTCTCAAAGGCAAATCGAGGCTATACAGCTGTGAAACATGGACACAGACACTCAAAACAGCACGGACATGTAGACACTGGTTATGTCCAGAATACAGAGCACTGCTACACAAATATATAAAATTAGAAGACATGGCACACTTACAAAAAACAGAAAGATAAATAAACTACTATATTAATATAATAAACAATTGGTCTCTATATCTTAGAATAAAAAACAGCAACATAATTAAAAAACACCTGTTTAATACTGTGTAATATAATATTGATATCGCTATCTATATAATACTATAATACGAAATGGGGGAAGAAAAAATAAAGAGGAATGAAAGAAAGGTTAGAAACTTTGTGAAGACAATTGAAACCCCTATAGCATGAAATCACAAAGTAGTTCTGTTCTGTTCTATTTATGTATTGCATTTTGGATTTATCTCTGTTCAACATATTTGATTTTTTCTGTTCTTTTTCAATTCCATATTGGGCTTTTGTTATTTGTTCCTTAATCGTTTCACATGAAAGTTAATGACAAATATGATTCACATTTTGATTTTAATTTCTTTTTCTGGGAAAATTCACATTTTTAGGTGTTACAGCTAAGAAAAGCATGCAGCCATCCTTATCTCTTTCCAGGTATTGAGCCTGAACCTTATGAAGAAGGTGAACATCTGGTTCAGGTAAATACCACTCTTATTTTTATACATGTTGACTTCAGCTCCTGAACTTATCCTACCATGGATCTTTAAGTCATATTTATTGCTGTCTGATTATAAGCTTATTTCTGTTTGATCTTGTACTCTAAATTTGTTGTTAATGCCAAGTTTTCTGCTCTGAAGGAAAAAGAAGATGGGAAAAAGAGAGAAAGAAGAAAATTGAATAAACATGAATATTTTCTGGAGCCAAACAATGTACTGGTTGAAAAGTCTTTGTCATCCATTCTTAGAAATTTTGGATGGATCTAACATAACCCTACAAAAGTAGCTTGTAGGGTAAGAGTTACCTCTCACTTGTATAAATCATTATGGCCATATCAATAACTGATGTGGGATCTTCTACACACCCACTTCATGTTGAGGAATGGACATCTTGAGCATGAAGTTTGTAGGAATGGATATCTGTTGGTGGCCAGATAGTGACTCAATAGCGGGTGATATGCCAACAAAAGGTACTAAGATAGACACTAATACTATCTTAGAGATGTGTGATTAGTCTAACTCAACTCTACAATTCCGTGTATAAGATGAGGGTTACCTTCTACTTATGTATATCATTATGATCATATCACTAGTCAATCTAGGATCTCCAACAGCCATAACCAATTAGCCACCTCACCATTTGTACTGAGTTTCACTTTTATATTCTTTGGTCTCCCCTCTCTTTGAAGTTCTTGTTTTTCAACTAGACAACCTGTCAAACTCTAACGTCCTATTGGTATACCAGGTCAAAGGGAAGGAATTTTTAACATTTATTTTCTTTTCTTCTAAGTTATAGCTAGTTAATTTCTGAAAGAGACAAAATAGCAGTTCTGACAGCCACAGGATTCTATTGACAATATACACTTGCTCTTGCATTGCAATTTATGCTTTCCACATTGATTTTTACTCTATCAGGCCAGTGGTAAACTGCTTATTCTGGACCAACTTCTTCAGAAGTTACGATATTCTGGACACCGTGTTCTTCTTTTTGCTCAGATGACCCATACACTTGACATTTTGCAAGTAAGATTTTCCTACCTTGTGTTAAGTGCCTAATATTAGTTAAGGGAATATATCAATGAAATACTTTGTTATTCTAATGTAGGATTTTTTGGAGTTGCGAAAGTATTCTTATGAGCGTCTTGATGGATCGATTAGGGCTGAGGAGCGCTTTGCTGCTATAAGAAGTTTCAGTAGCTCATCAGCTAATATTAGCCTGAATTCTGAAGCTGACCAAAATGGTGCATTTGTTTTTATGATCTCAACAAGAGCAGGAGGAGTTGGTTTGAATCTTGTAGCTGCTGATACTGTGAGTTCTGTCAAGCTTTCAACCTTCTTCAAATTGGAACCTTACTACTGTATTTTTTGTAGCTTTATTTTTATTGTTATATATAAAATGATGGTTCTTGCTAAAGTTTCCATTTTTTTATCTGACTTCTTTCTTGGGTCGCATTCTTCTATTACATCTAATGTGGCAATCCATGGGATACACGGGTGTTGATTTTGAATGTCTTGATTGCATATACTTAAATTTTGGAGAAAAGAATGAAAAACAGTGTCATCTCACACTGATATGCTCCTTTTAATATGCATATATTGTTCCTTTACAAAGCAGAGTAGGTCTTAAAAGGCTAAGCCTAGAGCCAACCTAATACATGGACGTATCATAAGCTATTTTCATAAGCTCTGCAAAATCTTGCACAAGTGCTTATGTCATTAGATAAGTCAAACGAGCAAGATTTAAATTGAAATCGTGGGTCCTTGATATGGCTGAAAATTGTGGACAAATGCAACCTCAATTGTGGTTTTAGGGATCCCAAAAACCTTGATGTTGTAGCTGGAATCACAATTGCAGACTGTTTTTAAAAAACTAGCAAACAAGCTGTATATAAGCTCCTTCAAACAGACCTTTTGTCTTGTTATTGTTTTCTTAAACATGATTTTCATGTTTTTCATCTCATACCTGAAAAATATGGTTATATGATATACATTTGCATGTTTTGAAACTCCTCCGGAATAAATTATGGGAGAATAAAGAGTTACTTTTTAAGTCAATCATAAAATCCATAGGACTAATATTTTCATTCTTTTACACGCTGGTTTGAGCATTGCAAGTTTAACAGATATTTTGAGAATTTATTGTTGCATGGAATTCTCTAGGTTATATTTTATGAGCAAGATTGGAACCCTCAGGTGGACAAGCAAGCTTTGCAGAGAGCACATAGAATTGGTCAGATGAACCATGTATTGTGTATAAACCTTGTCACAGAGCAGACAGTGGAGGAAGTATGTTTCTGTGTGTTATAATTTTTTATTCTGTGTAGTGGATGTATTTACATAGACTCTAGGAACTCACATGTTACACTTTAGGTAATTATGAGGAGGGCAGAGAGAAAATTGCTACTGAGCATCAATGTTATAGGTGATAACATTCTCAAAGATGACAATAAAGAACCATCTGAAGTTGGAACTGGTGATTTGAAATCCATCATATTTGGGTTATACATGTTTGATCCCACTGAGATCAATGATGGAAATCATAGGGACATGAACATACCAGAAATTAGTGTTATGGCTGACAGGGTGCTTGCTATGCGTCATGATGAAATAGTTGATAAGGATGAAAGGAAATTCGAGGTCAACCAAACAAACATTTTAAAAGGGGATGATGTTAAGAAAGGAGGTTCTGCTTCTCTCTCTTGTGATCTTGGTCTTGATGAGGCTTCATATCTTTCCTGGGTTAAAAAATTTGAGGAAGTGTCTAAATCAAGTTGTGACTCAATCATGGATTTGAGGAATAGAAGAGACTTAGATGAGGAAAAGAGTCGAAAACTTGAGTCTGCAAAGAAGAAGGCAGAGGAAAAGAAGCTATCTAGGTGGGAAGCAGCTGGATATCTATCTTTGAATGTCAAAGAGGCTATCACTCCAACAGACAATGATATGACATCAGCTACTGGGTCTGTTCATTTTGTGTATGGAGATTGTACAGCTCCATCAAATGTTTGTTCATCTGAACCTGCTATAATTTTCAGGTCAACTTTTTATTTGCCTCACTGCAGCTTTTGCTCTATTGCACCAAGATTTTAATAACTACATTAATGAAATTATTTTTCTTTTGGAGCTTTCTTTCATGTGGTAGCATCCTCAGTTGCTATATTTGAACATTTTTATCGTAGAACTGTAGATTATTTTCTTGTTTGATTTTCCTGTTTGTTAAAATCTGAAGAAGGTTTATGAAGCATTGTACAGGGTGATTATATTATATATTGAAGAAATACATGAAGAAATGTTTTTTCTTATATCAAAATGTGTGATACAGAAGGTATAAATAGCCTATTGGGTAAGATAAAACAGGTTCCTTAAATTTAGCTATACATAAAAGACTAATTTTCACCGCTGAAAAAAAAAAAAGATCTTCCCGATTTTTCGCTCTCCCGATTTTATTGGGACAGCTTCCGATTTTCGCTTCGATTTTATTGGGATGCTGACTTCCCGATTTTCTCGCTCCGATTTTATGCTCAATATCCAACACTCCCCCTCAAGTTGGGTCATAGATGTCAATCATGCCCAACTTGCACCTTAGATTTTCATATTGAGCCTTTGGCAGTGCCTTGGTCAGAATATCTGCAGTTTGTGTGCTTGAGGATGTGTGTTCTAGCTTCACTGTTCCACTATCAATTTTTTCCTTGATGAAGTGACGATCAATTTCTACATGTTTAGTCCTATCATGATGGACTGGATTTTTAGCAATGCTAATGGCAGCCTTATTGTCACATAGTACTTCATAGGGTGTTGAGATGAGACCTTGAGTTCCGTAGCATTCGTTGTAACCATATCCCTTCACTGATTCCATGAGCCATTGCTCTAAACTCGCCTTCTGACCGCTCCTAGCTACCACCGAATTGTTTTTGCTTCTCCAAGTGACTAGATTTCCCCAAACAAATGAACAAGTACCACTAGTTGATCTTCTATCGCATGAGAACCAGCATGGTCTCAATCAGAAGATTTCAACATTTCTTTTCAGGCTTTTTTAAAAATAGAGTCCTCTACCAGGAGTCTTCTTCGGTCTCGCAATATACGATTAATCGCTTTCATGTGAGCTTCCCTTGGATCATTCATGAACCGCTTACAAAACTTACGAGTAATATCCAATGTCTGGACGAGTGTGAGAGATAAATCGTCTTTCCAACAAGTCGTTGATACCTCTCTTTGTTGGTTTGAGGACTTTTTCCTCAATACTAAGTTTAACATTTGATTCCATAGGTGTATCACTGGTCTACACCCCAACATTCCAGTTTCTTGCAAGAAATCAAGGGTATACTTTCTCCGGGATATGGTTATCCCATGTTTAGATCTCGCCACTTCCATTCCAAGGAAGTACTTTAAGTAACCGAGATCTTTGACCTCTCAAATTCTTTGGCTAAGAATCGTTTCAAGTTTATAATTTCCTCATGATCATCTCCAAGTGATGATGATATCGTCAACATGACGATGAAAACAGCAAGTTTGCCTCCCGGGATCGCTTTTACAAACATTGTGTGGTGTCCGGCATTGAAAAAATCCATGTCCCTTCACAACCCGAGTTAGCTTCTCAAACCAAGCCCTGGAGATTGTTTGAGACCATAGAGAGATTTCCACAATTTGCAAACCTTCCCCAAGTTCTTAAGATTCTAGTCCAGGGAGGGATCTTCATATAAACCTCTTCCTCAAGTTCTCCATTTAAGAAAGCGTTCTTTATATCCAATTGATGCAAAGTCCAATCCAAATTGATCGAATGGACAAGTAGAACCCGAACAGAATTTAATTTTGCCACTGGTGCAAAGGTCTCCTCATAATCCACTCCATATGATTGAGTGAATCCTTGAGCTACCAATCTAGCTTTGTATCGGTTGATGCTGCCGTCTGCATTATATTTTACAGAAAAAATCCACTTGCATCCCTTTGGTTGTTTTCCTTGTGGAAGTTGAGAGTACTCCCATGTTCCATTCTTTTCTAAGGCCTGGATTTCTTCATCTACTCGCCGCCTTCCAATGAGGTTGGTGGATAGCCTCATGAAAATTTCGAGGTATTTTGATGTTGTCCGGACTTGTAACAAAGGCTTTATAATTTACGCGTGACAATTTCTCAAAAGACACATAATTTCCGATTGGATGTTTGGTGCAAGACCTCACCCCTTTCCTTAGAGCAATAGGCATGTCCAGGTCAAAAATGTCATCAAATGATTTAGATGAAGAGTCAGGAGAAGGTGTGATACCTGTGTGAGATTTTGTCGGTTCTGAACTTAGGTTAGAAGTTTGGTTTTGCCTTGAAATGTGCGTTCTCTACCACCATGTGAGGCTTCGACTTTGATTTCTTCTACTGATAGACTGCAGCTCAGGTAAAGCGGTGGGAGCGATTCTTGTGCTGGACTTGTTTGAACTTGTATTTCCTTTGGCTCCACCTCGCCTGGTTGGGCGGTTTCGCACTTAATTCCGCAATGGTTATAGGTGCAGAATTTTGTGGAATAGGCTCAAGATTTTGTACAATGCAAAGTAGAATTGATAGTTTGTTCCCAAGGTTGGTATTCACTCATTTTGTCCCCCAAGAAGGCCAACTTTGGGGTAGAAAGGTTGGTTTTCAAAGAAGGTGACATCTAAAGTATGGTAGAACTTTGTTGGAAGGAGAGTAGACTTATATGCTTTCTTGGTAGGAGAATATCCCAAAAATATGCATTTTAAGGCTCTAGGGTCAAGTTTGCTTAAATTTGGTTGGTGGTTATGAACAAAGGCAATGCAGCCAAAAATTTTTGGTGGAAGGTTGGTAATAAGTTTGGTGGTTGGGTATAGAGATAGAAAAATTTGATGAGGAGTCCGGGAAATTCGAGGCTTGGAAGGCATTCATTAATAAGGTAGGTTGAGGTTAGAAGAGCTTCACCCCAAAAAATGACTTGGGACATTTGTGGCTAGCATGAGGATCTAGTTACCTCGAGGAGGTGTCTATTTTTTTCTTTTCGCAATCCCGTTTTGTTGTGGGGAATCAACACACGAGGTTTGGTGCACAATACCATTTCGAGTAGATAAGCACCAAGGATTTTGTGGAAAGTATTCTCTCCCATTGTCGGTTCTAAGAATTTGGATAGAGGTATGAAATTGGGTTTCAATCATTTTGTGAAAACTTTCAAAAATTTTGCCTACTTGATTTTTCTTTCATGAGAAATACCCATGTAACCCTTGTGTGATCATCTATGAAAGTTACAAACCATCTTGAGCCCGAGATATTGTTAACCCGAGATGGTCCCCATATATCACTATGAATTAAAGAAAAAGGGAACTAGGATTTGTATGGGATGACTAGGATAATGGGATTTGGTATGCTTTGCCAACTCACATATTTCACACTAATCGAAATTCTTTTGAACCTTTATTAAACAAAGTAGGGAGCATTTTTTTCAAGTACCCAAAATTTGGGTGTCAAGGCGATAATGCCACACCCGCACATCTTCTGTGGGGAAAAACTTGTCTTGTCTTTGCATATCCTCTCTTGTGGTCTTCTTTTAGGAGGTAGAGGCTCGCACATTCTTCAAGATTGCCAATCTTCTTCCCCAAATCCAAATCCGAAATTCACACATGTTTGGGAGAAATTTAGTAACACACTTTAAATCTTGAGTAAGTTTGCTTATCGACGTAGATTGCAATTCAAATTAGGGACATGTAGCACTGATTTCGGTGTTATGTCTTTAGAAATAATTACGAGACCTTTTCCAACCACTTTAGAGGTGGTTCCATCTCGCTTATGCGAACAACAAGTGTCATCATGACAGGGGAAATATTTGTCGAAGACATTGATATCCCCGTCATATGATCGATGCTCCGAATCAACTATCCAAGGTTCTGTTTTTCGGTGGCTGACATGAAAACCAGTAGAGAGAAATTACCTTTTTTAGCAAGAGTTGCGGTGGAAGAATTAGTACTTGTATTTTGGAGAGTTTCTTTGCAACATTTTTTGTATTATTTCCATTTGTTCTTTGCTGAAACAACTAGGTCCAGATTCCTCTTTGGGTCTACTTTCTTCACTAATGGCTGCATGGACTTTATTCTCCTCAGTGCCTCGGCTTCCAATCGCAGGCTTCCCATGGAGTAGCACCAGGTCTCCCTTGTATGTCCTGTTTTTCTGCAGTGGTCACACCATCCTCGCTTTTCTTTTGAGGTCCTCTTGCAGCAAGTGCGAGCTTTCAATGGCAATCCGTCGATTGCCCATCCAGCATAATCTTCCTTCTACTTTCCTCTCTCTTCTCACCTCTCGCAAAGGCCTCACGGATGCTAGGGAGTGGCTTAGTGCCAAGTATTCTTCCCCTAACTTCATCTAAATTCTTGTTCAGCCCAAACAAGAATTTGTATAGTCGGTCCTTATCCACCAGGTTCTTGTATATATTGCTGTCTGCTGAACATTTCCATTCTGTGTGTTCATAAGTATCCAACTGCTGCCAAAGCCTTGTGAGAGAGTGGTAGTATTCAGTAACATTGGAATCTCCTTGCCTCAAATCATGTAAGAGACTCTTGATTTCGAATATGGCTGAGGTGTTGTCAACATTTGAGTAGGTTTCCTTTGCTGCACTCCAAATTTCTGCAGCTGTCCCATAGTACAAGAAATTTTCACCAGTTTCATTTGTCATGGAGTTGAGGAGCCAGGACATGACCAAGCTATTCTCAAGCTTCCATTTCTGGTGAGTTGGATCCTTCTCTTCCGGTTCCTCTGTGTCACCGGTAATGTAATTTTCCTTCCCTTTTCCTTGAAGAAAAAGGCGGACAGATCTTGCCCATGGAATATAGTTCTGGCCATTGAGTTTATAGCCAGTGATTGGAAGGAGATTTGTATCGGTCAAACTGGATATCCCAGTTTCTGTTTTGTGCTCATTGGCCATGGGAACTGATTTTACTATTATGGTTCAGAAACCTGCTCTGATACCATGAAGAAATACATGAAGAAATGTTTTTTCTTATATCAAAATGTGTGATACAGAAGGTATAAATAGCCTATTGGGTAAGATAAAACAGGTTCCTTAAATTTAGCTATACATAAAAGACTAATTTTCTGCTGAAAAAAAAAAGATCTTCCTGATTTTCTGCTCCTGATTTTATGGGGGACAGCTTCCTGATTTTCTGCCCCTGATTTTATGGGGGACAGCTTCCTGATTTTCTGCTCCTGATTTTATGCTCAATATCCAACATATATAGTGACTAAACCTAGTATTATATGCGGTATAATCTGGCTTTCATGATTACAAGTGTCAACAGCTGTAAGTGCTTTTATTTTAAATTTCAAATAAGTATTCTAGAAGGTTTAGCTAGTTAAGACTATGATCAAGATTAGATTATTCATATCTAATACGATTCTCTCTTATTTTCTCTGTCTTATCTATCATATTTATTTCATAATTAGGGTAGTTAGGATCTCTCCTAGGCAATTTTGCTTCTGTAATTCATGTAACCTTTATCAATCAAGAATAAAAAAAAAATACCAAATTACAGGGAGATAAATGTGTACCAATAATAAAAGAAAATATGGTAATAAAGATATTAAGATGACAAGTATCACATGTTCCAATAACTATGATTCAGAAACTGTTCCATGTTGAAGAAGTCATTCATTTTGTTATTGACTGTGAATATCTATTCTGGTTTTGCAGCTGTGTTGACAACTCTGGACATTGGGGCCATGGTGGAATGTTTGATGCACTGTCCAAACTTTCTACAAGCATTGGTGATGCATATGAACGGGCTTCTGAACATGAGGACCTGCATCTTGGTGATCTGCATCTTATAAGGCTTGATGGTGAGCACTGATACAAAATAATAATGTTAAAGTCTATATGTGGATTGCATACAAGGTGTTTATGCCAGTGAATATATATCAGTACTACCCTGACCTACAAGCTGGCAATCTTAATTCCTTGCTCTTTTCCAGCAAAATAGAAACTGTCTCAATAACTTGTGTAGCAGTCTCTTTCAATGTCACCACCACACTACCAACGACAGCAGCTATTTCTTCTTGAGAGTTGGGGTGTTATTACTTAAGTACCATTTTCCACATTGTTTGTACAAGAGTATATTTGTTTCTCATGTTCTATATGTTATCATAAGTTGGTTTGGTGTTTCACTGAAGTACTTGAGTTCATTCATCACATAATTCATAACATTATCCAATTCTCACATTTGGTGTCTTTGGCTTAGTGGCATCACTGGCATGTTTGATTTTGATTATTTTGAGGGGAAATTGCTTATTCATTGTAGGTTCTCACCAATGTGCTATGAACTGTTTTGAACACCAAAATAAGCTAGCTTGGATTATTTTGAGTGGAATTGCTTATTCGTTTTAGGTTCTCACCAAATTGCTTATTTTCTGTTCAAAACAGCTTACAGTAAAAACAATTACTGTGCTTTTTTTGAAAGTGTTTAATCTGTGACGTGAATATCTGTATATAGTTGATGCCTCTTTATTTGTGTGTTATTACTTGTAGATGGTTGTGATGAACAAAATATGGATGGAAATGCTCCCAAAATGGTTGCTTTAGCCGTGGTTCAGTCTTATAATCCAAGGCGGAAAATCCCTCGCGGTGAAATCTCACTTCCCCACTTGGAAAGCTGCTTATCAAAGGCAGCATTCTCAGCCGCTCAGAATTCTGGTAATATGATTCCACATGTATCTAAGTCATGTTTCGTTGTCCATTTCCTTTGACAATTTATCATTGCCTCTTTTCTTGTTTATTACTTACATACATGGCTGTAGATTGTGCATGTGTATGTGTGATCATTAACAATTTTATTCTAAGCATAGTGCTCCGAGTAAAAAATGTTCATTCATTTGCGCTCAAGTACTGAATTCTTTTGTTTCTACAATACCTTGATCTTGCATATTTACTACCATGTATTATATTAATCATATACGCATAGAAGAGAAAAACTTGAAAGGAAAGTATACCTACAGATGTGTCAAAGTGTAGCATACTCTCTGTGAAGTAATCTTTATGTGTCATTATTGTAAAGCAATGTCTATGGATAGCCCAATTCCTATAGGTTATGTTGTATTGGAGTTATATATAAGGGAAAATACCTAATTTCATACAAATTAAGGAGGGTAGTTAAGTGCATTTAATTTTCTTGTTTTCATATAAAGTTGAACTACACTTCCTAAACTACTTTTAATATATTTATTGGTGATAATGTCCACAATAAAAAGTTGAATTAATTCAAGGGTATTTTTGAAATATGAACATCAAATAAAGTTGAAAGGTGTCTGTTTTACCCGTTTTCTTTTTATGGTTTGGAAATAATTTTCTTGACAAGAATAGAAAGAAAATGTATTTCATACTATTAATACATTAAAATGATTAAATAAACAGGTGAGATTCTTTAGACATCTTGGATGGGAGAATTCAGCTATAAGTTGTTAAGTAGTTCAAAAATCAATCTGTATATGATTTTGTTACGAGTTGACAATTGAAACGTACTGATACTAAATTGTTTTGATCATTCTGCGAAGCATCAATACACATGCCACGAATTGGTTATCAAGATGGGTCTGATCGTTCTGAATGGTACACAATAGAACGTCTCCTGAGAAAATATGCTTCCATTTACAACTTAAATATATATGTGTAATGCTCTCTATCTCTCTCCATTCATGCTTACTCATCATAAAATTTGTGTGAACTGATACTCATTTGAATACACAACTGATCTTCAAAAATTTTACAGATATTACTATCGAAGATCACATTGAGGCTCCAGGCTTACTCTGCTTCTTAGACTCAAACTATAGTTCTGGTTAAGACTAAACTGAAGACGTTGTTTTAGTAAGTGCTTCTGTTAACATACATGTATGTACATATAATAAAAACAAGTATTAAAATAAGTTTGTAATTCTTCCACTATTTTAGATTTTAGAGATTATACCTCTGCTCTTTATTAAAATTTGTTCAACTTTTAGTCTTTTATTTATTTTCTGTTATATTTTTAGTTTTTACAATAAATTAGAATTTTTAAGTGCTAAAATGTTTGTTAAACAAGTAATAAAAAATAAATGGAGATTAAAAGTTAGTAAAACATGTTAGATGACAGCAGCAATGGTATCATTAATTTAATGTTATTATTGTAAATTTTTAATAATTACTTTCAAAATTTATCTATAATTATTGTAGGTGCAGTGCTTACCCTCAATAATTAAACTATATATACCCTTATACCATAAAATAGTTTTAGAACCCAACCGTATATACCCTTATGCCAAAAGTGTAGACCCTAACCGGATCTGGTCCAAATCCTAATACTGATATTAGTTTGCTTCTCACAGAACAGAACTTTCCTTTGGAATATTAGTCAACTACGATAAATGTTTACACAAACACATGCGGAATCTGTTCCATAATGTCAGCACCAAAATTTCTAACATTTATTTTTGGAATTTCCCTTCTGTGTCCGTCACCGTGTACAGCAGCAGCAGCCATTCTTACACAACCAACCTGTTCAACCCTCCTATCATGATTATTTTTGGTATTATTTTTTAATTAAAATTATTTTTTTAATCTTGATTTTATGTAACACAGGAGTAATGCTTGGGACACTCAAATAGACTCTTGCCAAATCACGAGGTTGATTCTAGAAGAAATTTGTAAATTATACATTGCAAAATAATTTTAATCTCAATAACACTAAATTCAAACTTTCACTCCACTTTTACTCTCTGTATTTTTTATAAACTTAGTTTTCGTTCCTATTAATATTTCAACACAACTTACTTAAAATTGAATAAATAGTAAATTTTATAATTATTTTCGTATTACGAAGAGATTATACCCACGCCCAAAGAGATAAGATAAGAATTAAAAGTAAAATATGGTAAAAGTATACTAATTAAAAAAAATATAAAAATCAAGAATCAAAATCAAAATAAAAAAGTACACTAATTAAAAAAAATATAAGAATAAAGAATCAAAATAAAATTCAACGGTAAAAGTACACTAATTAAAAAAAATATATAAAAGTCAAGAATCAAAATAAAAATCAACGGTAAAAGTACATTAATTAAAAACATAAAAATCAACGGTAAAAGTACACTAATTAAAAACATAAAAATCAACGAAGACTCATGGAACAAAATATAAATAAGTTATAAATAAATTATAAATGAAATCTGGGGGAGACGACAAAGTTGACTGTTTACATGTAAATAATTTATTTTTAAAAGTAAGAACAAAAATAAAATGTAATAAAACAAAGGTTAGGTGACGAAAATAAGAATAGGTGAATACATTTAAGCCATCATCTTTGGTACAAATGTAGCATTGATGAAGAAAGTATCATATCCAAGTTACAATACCTCTCTCTTTCTTTCTCTCAACTTGTTTCACCATGGTTGAGCTAACTGTGTTACTCTTTGTTCTTGTGGCTTTTCCAATCTTGGTATTACTCTTTTTCGTAAAACACAAAACAACTAAGAGGTCAACCTATCCACCTGGCCCTAAAGGCCTTCCTTTTTTTGGCAATCTTTTTCAATTTGAATTATTCGATGGTGCCACTCTTTTTATGGCATTTCATAAACTCTCAAAAAAATATGGCCCCATCTTTTACCTTCAACTTGGTCCGAAGCCTGCCGTTGTTGTCAATTCATCAAAATTGGCCAAAGAGATAGTGAAAACCCAAGACCATGAGTTTTGTAGTAGACCTCCCTTTTATAGCTCACAAAAATTTACGTATAATGCGTTAGATATGGCATTTGCACCCTATGGAGAATATTGGAGACAAACCAAAAAAATATCCATTGTCCATTTCCTTAGTCATAAGTGTGTCTCAAAGTTTTCCTCAATAAGAAAATACGAGGTTACTCAACTGATCAAAAAGATAAGGGAACACGCTTCTTGTTCCAAGGTTATCAACTTGCATGAGTTGTTGACATGTCTTACAAGTGCTATTGTATGTAGAACTGCTTTGGGCAGAAGGTATGAAGAGGAAGGGATTGAGAAAAGCATGTTCCATGATATGCTTAAAGAAACACAAGAATTGATAGCTTCTACTTTCTACTCAGATTATGTTCCTATCATTGGAGGGTTGATTGATAGATATAGTGGATTGATGGGTCGTCTTGAGAGAATGTTTAAGGTGTGGGATGAGCTTCTTGAGAATGCTATTAATGAACACCTTGATCCACAAAGGAAGAAGCTTACGGATGAAGAAGATTTAATCGATGCTTTCCTTCAATACAAGAATGATCCTTCCTTCTCAATCACTCCCTCTCACATCAAACCCTTGATTTTGGTCAGTATTCCATTTCATTTCTTCAAAGGACTTGTTATTTCTGCTTAATTTTCATGCTTTTATTCTTCTTATCTGTTAGTTAAGAGATCATAATCATCATTGAGTTAAGAATCTACGTTTTTCTGATCCCTGAATACTAGTTTTCTAAGAGATGAAATTGGTCAAAGTTAACACCATTAAGCATGGCTTGATTAAATTTGAATCTCTTTCAATTTTCTTTAAATGAATCTCACTATCTTAAATGAATAGTCATCTACTCTTGTTAACTCATATTAAAAATTAAGTTTAAGATCTCATGCATATTATCCAAATTTCTCATTATTAGACTGACCATAATGATTTGATTACGTAATACTTAATTTATAGAGAAATTTATTGAGAAAGGTTAAATGTAAAAATATATAAAAAAAATTAATATATAATTTCTCCATTTAATTAGTAAGTGAACTACTGAAAAAGATATTGTTAGAGAATTTGAAAATTGTTCAATTGCTTGTAGTTAATATGAGAAACTTAATGGGAAAATTAGTTCCAGAATAAGCATTTTAATTTTAATTATATATGACCCATTTGTATACATTTTCACTTTTAGGGATTAAATCGGCACAATTTTCTACTTTCTAAAATTAAATTATAACATTAACTTATTTGTATTATTTTTTGTTATTACTATTATTTATTAATAATGGTTTTTTCATTTCTTTGTCAATTATAGAATATAATTATGGCAGGGATAGATCCAAGTGCAGCTGTAGTAGTTTGGGCAATGACTGCACTAATGAAGAATCCAAGAGCAATGAAGAAAGTTCAAGAAGAGATAAGAAAGGTCCATGGAGGAAAAGAATTTATAGAGGAAGATGATATTAAAAACCTTGCTTATCTTAAAGCAGTCATAAAAGAGACAATGAGATTGTTCCCCCCATTACCTCTTCTTCTACCAAGAGAAACACTTAAAAAGTGTAGCGTTGCAGGGTATGAAATTCCAAAGAAGACAACAGTATATGTGAGTGCTTGGGCAGTGCATAGAGACCCAGAAGCATGGAAGGATCCAAATACGTTTCAGCCAGAGAGGTTCTTAGATAGCACAATAGATTTTAGAGGAAATGATTTTGGGTTGATTCCATTTGGTTCTGGTCGAAGGATATGCCCAGGCATTCATATGGGAATTGCAATATCAGAGCTTGTGCTTGCTAATATTTTGTGTTCATTTGATTGGGAAATGCCTCCAGGTGTGAAAACTGAAGACATTGACACTCATATGCTTCCGGGTTATATGCAACACAAGAAAAATCCTCTTTGCCTTGTTTCTAAGATGCCATTGTGATTCCAAATTTGCATGGCAGTGTCTTTATGATAAAAAATAAAAGTAAACAAAAAGAATAAATAAGTCATCAACGTTAAGTTTGTGAAATAATAGAATGTGTGAATCTAGTAAAACATTCCAATTTAACGGGTCGTGTCGATTTTTAAGTGTGTATTTTGTAATAGGCTATATACTTATCGCAATTGATGGTAATTAGATTCTGAAAGTTAATGGTCACATGCATTATTCTTACTTAGTAGTCATACTATCTATTTCTTTTGAGTGGAGGTGGTATACATGTAAGAACATTTTGATACTTGAATTAGAGATGTGGTGTAAATGTGTAAATTGGAATCCATTTTTTAATAGTTTTAGATTGGTTATTCCTGATTTAAATAAACAAGAGAATTAAATATATTTTATTTATCTTTTATCTGTGTCATTTAGATTCTCAACTAAACCTATTAAATTAATTTATGATTCTGGGTTTACCTAGACACTCTACATATGGTCTTGAGTTTGAGTTTCATATGTGAAAATAAACCTTTGTTTTCTGGCCATGCTTTATTTGGGTTTTAAAATCTTATCAATGTGAGTACCGTGTAATGTATGCAGAAAATTACTTAATACGATCGATGAAATAAATTCTTTAGTTTAAATATATAACAATTTATAAACAAATGTATATGCTTAAAAGAGTAAAATAAAGAATTATTAAATTTCTAATTGGAATAAAAATGAGTTAATATAACATCAAATAAAATAATAATTTAATTATATTTAACCACCATTAACTCAAAATTTTAGCATTTGATGTACAAGAAGAATATTATTTATAAAATTTATAAAAAAATTATTGAAAATAATTTTCTAAACAATACAAAAATTACCGTTACCAATCTAGATAAGTATGATTTAAATGATTGGTACAAATTCTAAAATAATTTTAGAATTTTAAATATGTTCTTATTATAATTTCTATGACTTGCTCAGGCGCCATGGAATTAAGATATTAGTTGAAAACCATTAATAAATATAATTGATTTATTAAATTTTCTTTTAGAAGTAATTTAATTAGTGTAGCAATGATAATTTTTGTTTTCTCAATTAATATGTCAAAATTATCATAAATATTTTCTTAATCCGCATTATCTGGTATAGTTTGATTTCTGCTTTAAATCATGCAAATAATATAATTTAAATTTAAATGTAAAAGAATTCATCTTTATACCAACTTTATAATGGATTCAGGATTCAAAAATTGTTATAAAAAATGTTTCTAAATTGAAGTTAAGCTTAAAATTACGCAACAATTTACAAAATCGTTGAATTATTAATTATTATTTAATCATAAATTGTATTTTATATAATTAATAAAAAAATATTATCAAAATCAATAAATTTACGATTGTAATTTATACGAAATACTTTATATGGTCACTATGTGAATTTTTTTCTCATCTGATTTATAAATGAAAATTGATTAGTGTTAATTTATTGTTTAAAACTGATTTTAAAATCAAGTCCATTTCAAGATTAATTTTAATGATCAAAATAGATTTTAGAATAAACTGGATATGAAATTTAAATTTAAATTATTTAAATGGGTATAATTTCAACATGGATAAAATTGATTCCATACCTGAATTTATGGAAGCTTTTGGGCAAAAGTATTCCAAGTTATAATTTCGCATATCAAATACAAGAACGGAACGATTTGAAACTAATTATAAGTGAGGGCTTATTTCAGTGGAGTTGAAATTCAGCGACTCCAAGATTCAAGATTCATTATATGGGGTGCTACGACTCCGTGACTTCATTCATTAGAGTGAAGTCACTGGCTGCTACAGTGATTTCAGTTATTGCCCTCTTTTTGTTGACTTCAAAATCCTTTATATATTCTCTTTTTTCCGGCACTCCTATCTTGGCACACACAGGTTTTCCCCTGCATTGTTTTTTTTAATGATAATTCTATTTATTTTTTTTAATTTATTATTTTTTATACGTAGGTGTAAAGTAAAAATTATGAAAGTTGATAATTGTAAGGTAAATATTTTTTATAGTAATTTTAGTTTTATATATTTGATATTATTTTATTAATTAAATACTTTATTGTAAATGAAAAATCTTTATTTGTGATAGATAATCTGTAGAGAGAATGCTTTTGTAGTAATTATTTTTGTATATATTAATGGTAACATATTGAAAATTATAAAAGAGTAACGTCTAAGGATCTAGAAGAATTTTACAAATTAAACATAAAATAAATTTTAATGGGTTAAAAAAATATATGATAAATTAAAGTTAAATTCTAACCAAGATATTGATTCTATTACAATGAGATATTGTATAGGAAACAAATATGTCGCACCGCAAATAATTGATTATAAAAATGTTGAAATTATGATTACTAATTTTCAACAAGAGGACATGAGTCCTATAGAATTTATGTGTAAAAGTGGTTGTAAGTGGTATGTATGCATATAATGTAGTTATAATTGAGGCAAACATTGGTAGCTCCTAAGAAAGAGTTTATACAAGGTTAAACTCTAGTGACAATGATGAAGATTATACTATTTCTTATGCATATATTGATTTATCATCCAATGTAGAAAATTTTGACTATAATTTACCTGAATCGGATGACGGTGAAAGAAACGAAGATCATCACAATTTAGGCCTTGACATGCAACTTAATGTTGTTGATAACAAGCATGTTAGCATGGAATAAAATTAATGTTACCTAATATAATGAAATGAAAATATGAAATATTTATTTGATGTTAATGTAGAAGGAAACCAATAATTATTTGTTGGTTTAGAATTTGACAGCAAACAAGAAGTTCAAAATACTGTTAAACATTACATGATGAATATGCCCTAAATGATAAGAGTGGTTGAGTCCAAATCAACAATGAAATTGCTTGGTGGTCAACCTTATTACCTGGGCAACCAATCACTATAGCAAAATATGTATATAGTTGTATACTTTTTCCAAAGGTAGTTGTATACTTCTTCAAAGGTAGTTGTATACTTTTTTAATGGTTATTGTATCTTTTTTGGAATGTTGTTATATACTTAGACATAGTTGGTTAGGTGGCCAGTTATTGGAGTTAGCCACATAACGGAGCTGAATCAACAAAATAAGTTGTTCATTGCCTTAAAAGTAATGATGATCTTCTATGTCCATTTTATATGCGAGTTGTACAATTAAAAATAACATATAGGTGGAAAGTCATGCAATAGGGTGGACTGCATACTTATCCAGACGCCAGTTTGATCCAAGACCACCAGAGTCTTGATTTAAATTTGATTAGTACATGCACTTTCGGTATGTGAATATATCTATTAATATTATAATTCATTGGTTCCATAATTAAAGTATTTATAATGTTTGCTAAATATGTTTTAACTTATTAATAGGTATGATCAGAGAAGATCTGTCAATAAAAATTGGATTGATGCAAAAAAGAATTGCAAGTATATTTAATAATGAAATTTCATGCACGAAGGTATGGTTAGCTAAACAAAAACAATGACCATGGTGTATGGTGATTAGGAAGAATCATACGCTGAATTTCTTATTTTTCTTAAATACATTCATATTCACTTTCTTGATTCTTACTATCAAATTTGTGACGATAATTATTTTGTTGGTAACACTTTGATTCGTGATTTCCAACAATATCATTGTAGGTTTTGGGCTTTAGAGCAATGTGTTTATGCTTTCAAAATTTGTAAGCCAGTAGACGGTACACATTTGTATGGGAGAGATCGATGAACACTATTAATAACAACAATACAAGATGAGAATGATAGTGTTTTACCTTTTGCATTTGTTATTATTAAAGGTGAAGTCGAACATGTGCTTACCATGTCTATTGCATCAGATACATTGCAAGAAAGTTCAATCACAGATTTATACTCAAAACAAAAATAAATATTGGTGAAGGTAGGTAAATATTCCAATATTATAAATTATTTGATTAATTTGAAAATAATTTTTTTTATGAGTTAAACCATTTGTATATTTTAAATTATTTTTTTTTAGGTTATTCTCCATCCAAGTACATTTTTTACAAGAATCTTGAGAAATTCAATGAATTTCTAAAGAAAAATAGAGTATGACATATAATAAGGAAGGACACTGATATAGACATATAATCTCAAATCTTTCGGAGTGTATTAATAAAGTTTTAAAAGGTTGTAGAAATCTTTCAATTATACCTCTGGTCAAGACATTATATAGTCGTTGTCGTGAGTATTTCTTAGAATGAGGTCACCAGGCCCATCAAAAGTTAAGAGATGGTCAAATTTATTATTCAAAAGTAATGCAAGCTATACATAAAAATCAAGAAGTAGTATGTTCCTACATTATTTGTGTTTATGACATCACCAAATAATATTTGAGGTGGAATTTAATCCACTTACACAATGTGGCAAACATAAATAGACAGACAATTTGACTATGACAGATATTATCATTGCGCTAAGTTCATTACTTTCCATTATCCATGTTCACATATTATTGTTATGTGTGGATACGTTAATATAGACTTCTTTCACTATGTAGATGATGTCTTAAAAAATAAATACATTTTGAAGGCATATTCAACTAAGTGGTGGTCTTTAGGAATTGAAGATGCATTTCCACCCATTGATCATGATTGGAAGTTAATTCTTAATCCATCAATCATTTGAGGCAAAAGAAGACCAAAATCTACAAGCGAAATGAGATGGATTAGTTTGAACTTTCTCAAATGAGATAAAAATATGGAAAATGTGGTCAAAAGGGGATAATTGACGTCTTTGTCTTTCCAACTCCCACCATGATAGGAATGAATAAGTTGATCCGATTCATTTACTTTGACTTTCAGCAATATCGTTCAATGTTATTTTACTTACTATTTCTCCTACTTATTATAAAATTAACCAAACCATATAAATGGAAACAATTAAAAAATAATTAAATGAATTAATCATATTAAAAACAAATTACTAATAAAAGAAATTTATTATAACATCAAATATCCAAAATAAAAATAAAAGAATTAATGAATACAAATAAAATAAAAGAAAAAAAAAACAAGATGGTCATGTTTCTCTTTCATCTTGGTCTATCCTAATTTTGTGCATTTCTGTTTAGATTTCGTCTTAGACGTTGTCTCCTACTAGTTGCCTCCGCATTAAATTTTGGCCTTAAGTCAAGACCAAGTAAGTCATTCACACTGTGGGAAATCATTTGGAATATTCCACGATGATCCAATCGGTGTACTAAAGGAGTTGACACCAACACATAACCATCAAGTTAAACCGATGGAAATCATCAAGATATCTTCTACTTCTTTTACTTGTTTCTTTCTCGAGTCATCCACATTAACATAGGTGTCATCTTCCTTGTACACATTTTACATAATGTCTACACTTATAGATGATAAGCCTATGGAGGATTTAAAGGACTTTGAGAGGATGGTGTTAGATCCTGTCCTATCCAGGGTTCATCGTCAATGATTAAGATAAAAGACTCTTTATCTAAGGGGACCTTAAGGAAATGGAGGAGATATCTCCTAAGAGCGATGTAATTATACTTGATGATTTCATTGGAAGACTTAGATGGATAAAAGAAAGCAATGGTAAAAATTCCATGATGGTTTCTCTTACCCGTTTACCCCTGCTAATTCTCTTGTTGATTATCCATATAAGACAATAATTATGTTTATGTATAAGTGTTTAGTTGGTTGCTCTAAGCTTTGGTTTGTTTTGGTTATATATATATATATATATATATATATATATATATATATATATATATATATATATATATAGACATATATATATATATATATATAGACATGTATGTATATATATATATATATAGACATGTATATATATATATAGACATGTATGTGTGGGTTATGATAAGCCTTTGGATTTAATTTTATTTAACTTCTCTATTGACTCTTGTGTTTTCTAATTGTCACTCTAATCTTGTATGATATTTTGAAATCTTATATTATATATATATATATATATATATATATATATAATCTAAATTAAACCATCAATTCTTTTTAATAATAATTTTTTATTTCTTTATAATCATGGATGTTATATTGGATTTAAATTAGATTTTAGATGAAACCATGAATGTTATATTGGATTTGAATCAGATTTTAGATGAATTTATATTGATTGAACCAAAAAATAAGGGTGGGAAGTGCAATTTTTTTTTTAATTTTTAATTTTATTTTTTTAAAAATTAGTTGGATGCAAACCCATTAATCATACAATATTTTTTTATTTTGTGGGAGACTAAAATAAATTTGGGGGAGATTAAAATTTATTATTAATATATATATATATATATATAATTTTATTATTAGTATATATAAATTTATATATATAAATTAATATATATATATATATATAAATTAATCTATATATAAATTATATATATAGATTTATTATTATTAATATATATATATATATATATATATATATATGTATAAAAATTTTTATATATATATATATATATAAATTTATATACATATATATATATATATTATATTAAAGTTATTACAAATATATACACATATATATTAATTTATTAATAATATATATATCTATATATAAATGTTATTTTTAATATATATTTAATATTAATATATATAAATTTATTACTAATATATATATTAATAATAATATATATACTAATAATAAATATATATATATATATAATATATATATATATATATATATATATATATATATAATAAATTTAGGACTAGTGCCGAGATCACTAATTAAAACGAAAGTACTTTTGATCGAAAAATCTTCTTCTTTGACAATATCTTTGACAATAATAAAAAAAGGAAAGTGTTCAATTGGAACATGAAAACGTGACTGAATTGGTCCTAGTTACTCTTCGGAACGGAATAGAAGAAGGGGGTAGACTCTCGAACCGAACTAGGAAACGGATCCGATAACTTCAAAAGAATTGAACGAGGAGCCGTATGAAGTGAAAATCTCATGTACGGTTCTGTAGAGTGGCAGTAAGGGTGACTTATCTGTCAACTTTTCCACTATTACACCCAAAAAACCAAACTCTGCCTTACGTAAAGTTGCCAGAGTACGCTTAACCTCTGGATTTGAAATTACTGCTTATATACCCGGTATTGGCCATAATTTACAAGAACATTCTGTAGTCTTAGTAAGAACGTCCGGGTCGAGATATGGCTTTCAAATTAAGTTCCGAATTAGTGGATGCTGCCAAAGGGAGTGGTGATGCCATACGCAAAAAGGAAGAGACTCATAGAATGGCAGAGGCAAATAGAGCTTTTGCACATTTTCGTTAATCCATATGAACAGGATCTATATAGACACATAGAGACATAGACCCATGAATCCCTCTCACTTTTCTAAATGATATGGGACTAAAGTCTAAATGCATTTTTTTTTTACATGATGTGGGACTAATCAAACTACATATACTCCTAACAATTCTCCCACTTGGAGTTTGATTCACATCACAACCTAGTGTAGTGCCTTCGTCATCAATCACTCTCGAAGGCCCGTTGAGGTAACACAAAACCTCAACTTATCAGTTGTAATTGTCTTGGTCAACATATCTGCTGGATTCTCTGACCCTGGGATCTTCAACAAAGATAGCTCTCCATTACTGATCAAGTCTCTGATAAAATGATACTTTATCTCAATATGCTTGCATCTAGAATGGATGATTGGATTTTTAGCAAGGTATACTGCACTCTGGCTATCACTGAATAATGGAGCATCATCTTGTTCTTTTCCTAGTCCTCTGAGAAGATTCTTCAGCCATATCATCTCCTTGGCTGCTTTTAAAATTGTCACATACTCAGCTTCAGTGGTTGAAAGAGAAACTCTACCTTGAAGTTTAGACTTTCAACTGATAGCAGTACTGCCCAACAAAGATATGTAGCCTGTTGTGCTCTTTCTACCATATAGATCTCCTCCTAAGTCTGCATCAGAAAAATCCTGTAAAGTGAGATTACTTCTTTTAAAACATAAGTGCATCCTTGAAGTACCCTTTAGATATCTCAATATCCACTTCACAGCCTCCCAATGATCCTTTCCAGGATTGGATAGAAACCTGCTCACAACTCCCACTGCATGTGTTATGTCTGGTCTGGTACACACCATAACATACATCAAGCTCCCTACTGCAGAAGCGTATGGTATTTTAGACATGTAATCTTTTTCTTCATCAGTCTGAGGAGATTGCCCTTTTGAAAGTTTTAGGTGTGTTCCTAAAGGGGTGTTCCTGGTCTTTGCATCTCCAACATTGAACCTGTCAAGCAATTTTTTAATATAATTCTCCTGAGACAACTTCAAAGTACCTTCTGATATGTCTATAGAGATTCTCATGCCAAGAATTTGTTTGGTTGGACCAAGATCCTTCATCTCAAAGTTTCCTGCTAACTGTTTCTTCAACTTGTTAATTTCTGTCATACTAGACCCTGCAATTAACATGTCATCAACATATAAAGCAAGAATAATATAACTGCCAACACATTGCTTAACATAACAACAATAGTCTTCTTCACATTTATGAAACCCTGTGTTGCTCATAAATTCATTAAACATTTTGTACCACTATCTCGGTGCTTGTTTCAGACCATACAAACTTTTATGGAGCTTGCATACAAGATTCTCCTTGCCTTGTACTTCAAAAACTTCTGGTTGTTTCATAAAGATGTCCTCCTCTAGATCCTTATGCAGAAATGCAGTTTTAACATCTAACTGCTCAAGATGAAGATTTTCTGCAGCTACAATACTCAAGATAACTCTAATGGTAGTCATCTTTACAACAGGAGAGAAGATCTCTGTGAAGTTGATTCTTTGTTTCTGCTGAAATCCTTTCACTACGAGTCTCGCCTTATATCTTTTACTTCCATCTGGTTCTTCCTTTATCCTATAGACCCATCTATTCTGTAGAGTGTTCTTCCCTTCTGGTAGCTTAGTTAGAGACCAAGTTTTGTTCTTTTGGAGGGATTTCATCTCATCTTCCATTGCTTGCTCCAACTTGACGGAATTATCTCCCTGCATAGCTTCAGCAAAATGCTCTGGCTCACCAGCATCAGTCAACAACAGATAATGTAATGAAGGGGAATACCTTTGCGGTGCTACTATCGTTCTGCTTGACCTTCTTACTTGGTTCTCAAAAGGTTCCACCTCTGTTGTTGGTTCTGGTTCTGTTATTGGTTCTGGCTCAGACTCAGACTCAGTATCCTGCCTTCTGTTGACTACGTCCCTTTCTGAGATTTCTTCTAGTGCTACTTTCTCACAAGCCACAGATTGTTTGTTTGCACTTGCGGATTCTGTGGACCTGTCTTTATAGAACACACTTTCATTAAAAGTAATATTTCTACTTCTAATGATTTTCTTGTTTTTGTCATCCCAGAATTTGTAGCCATGCATGTCAGATCCATAACCAATGAAATAACATAATTTTGCCTTGGGGTCTAATTTATCTCTATTGTTAGAGTCTATCAGAATATATGAGGCACAACTAAAGACTTTCAAATGTGAAAAATTTACCTCCTTCCCAGACCATACTTCTTCAGGTAACTGATAGTCTAAAGGAACCGATGGACCTCTGTTTATGAGATAGGCGGTTGTGTTTATCGTCTCTGCCCAAAACACCTTAGGTAGGCCTGACTGGATTCTCATGCATCTAGCTCTCTCATTCAAGGTTTTGTTCATTCTTTCTGTCACACCGTTTTGCTCTGGTGTCCCTGGCACTGTCTTGATCATTCTAATCCCATTCTCTGAACAAAATTCCCTAAATTCTCTGTTATCATACTCTCCACCATTATCAGATTTCAGACTTTTCACTGTTAGACCTGTTTGATTTTCAACCTCCCTTTTCCACCTTTTGAACACAGAAAACACGTTAGATTTATTTTTAAGAAAATAGACTCATACCTTTCTTGTAGAGTCATCAATGAAGGTTACATAATATTGTGAGCCTCCAAGGGATTTCACTGGAGCGAGCCCCCAAACATCTATATGCACCAATTCTAGCCTTTCAACTTTAGATCTCATTCTCGGCTTAGAAAAACTGACCTTTTTCTACTTTCCAAAAATACAGTGTTCACAAGGTCCAATATCAATATGCTTTATGTCAGATAACTTACCTCTTGACACCATGAGCTTGATCCCCTTTTCACTGATATGCCCAAGTCTCTAATGCCATAGGTTGGAACTATTAGTAGCCTCTGCGACGGTTACCATATCCTCATCTGCAAGCATATAAAGAGACCCCCGCTTCTTCCACGAGCAACAACCAAATTGCCTTTCATTACCTTCCAAGAGCCATCCCCAAATGTAGTGTAGTGCCCCTCGTTGTCCAACTGTCCCACAGATATCAAGTTTCTCTTTAAGGCGGGGATATGTCTGACATTGTGCAGAGTTCATAGGGCACCATTAGAGGTTCGGATGTCAACATCACCTCTTCCCACAATATTAAAGGATTTTCCATCTGCAAGGTAAACCTTCCCAAATTCCCCTGAAACATAGTTATAGAATAGTTCTAAGAAATGTGTAGTGTGGAATGACGCACCTGAGTCCATTATCCATAAATCAACAGGACTATCTAAACTGCATATTAATGCATCTCCAGTCTCATCTGATGCAGCATTTGCAGATTCATCATCATCTTTCTTCTTTTTGTTCTTCCATTTTGGAGCCTTACATTGATGAGCAAGATGACTCTTTTTCTGGCAGTTCCAACAAGCAAATTTTGCCTGTCTCCCTCTGGATTTTGATCTGCCCCGTCCTTGATTCGAACGTCTTCGCTTAGGATCAAGTCTCGTATATCATCAAGCTTCAACTTGTTATTACTGGCAAAACTACTAACTGCAGTAATAGTTGCACTCCAACTTTCCGGAAGGGATGATAATAGAATCAATGCTTTCACCTCATCATCAAAGTTGATCTGCACTGAGGCCAACTAGGCAAGGATTGCGTTAAATTCATTAATGTGATTAGTAATAGAATTACCTTCACCTATTTTAAGGTTGACCAGCCTCCGCATTAGATACACTTTGTTGGCTACAGATGGCTTCTCATACATGTTTGATAATGCATTCATCAAACCTACAATTGTCTTCTCGTTCATAATGTTGAACGCGACGTTTTTGGCTAACGTCAAACAGATCACACCAAGCGTCTGCCGATCTAGCAGCTCCTAGTCTAACTGCTCCATGTCTTCTGGCTTCTCACCCGTTAAGGGCAGGTAGTCTTCTATCTGCATCTTCCAGAATCCGAAGTCTCTGCCATCAAACTTCTCGATCTTCACCTTTCCTTCTTCCAACGCCATGTTCTTGCCGCTTTCCAAGAAAGCTCCCAC
Source organism: Hylodesmum podocarpum (assembly GCA_026586105.1). Taxonomy (NCBI): domain Eukaryota; kingdom Viridiplantae; phylum Streptophyta; class Magnoliopsida; order Fabales; family Fabaceae; genus Hylodesmum; species Hylodesmum podocarpum. The sequence continues at coordinate 466,453 of JALJEV010001403.1, forward strand.
TGCTTCTCTACCCTGAGGATAATCCAATCTTTTTTGATGTGGAAGATCAGACAAAGCCACAACCACAGAGCATACTAAGAAATTGGCTCTTGATACCAATTGTTAAGAACAAAACAATAAATAAAATAAATAAGGAAATAAAGAAGAGAGAAAAAGACACAAGAATTTAACGTGGTTCAACAATTTGCCTACATCCACGACTACACTAGGAACAATTTATTCTTGGTGTGCATTTCAAGCTTTACAGGGAATTCTTTATATAGAGACAAAAGACAGTCTCTTTCACTTTTCTGAACGATGTGGGACTAAAGTTTAAATGCATTTTTTTTTTTTTATTTTTTTTACATGATGTGGGACTAATCAAACTACATATACTCCTAATATATGGTTCATCTGGGGGAGATCGAGCTTCAAGAAATAGTGAATGGTCTTATCAATATACAAATGTATAACTTCCCAAGAATTTTAATTGCACTTATATTCATCATTGTAGGAATTGGTTTCAAGCTTTCCCCAGCTCCTTCTCATTAATGGACTCCTATATATATATGGAGAACCTGGATTGTTTTTGACTTCCTTATTATGGAGCATGGACAGAGGAATTGAAATTGGTGATTGAAAATGAAGGGTCATTTTTCATGGAAGAACATGAAGCTTATGAAATGGAGTGGGGCAGTGGAATGGAATTGAAATGTGATTCCCAAGGGGTATTATTGTCAAGAGGAGAGCTAGTGCCAAAAACTGCAAGGTTAACTTTATGCATAATTATACTGACAATTTTATTTCACCGTTAATTTTATTATATAATAAACCCGATTACTCATATATATATATATATATATAATATGTGTATTTTTCTTTTTTTATATTTATATTTTAATTATTACGTGTTATTTCTTGTTTAAAGGTACAGGTTGTTTCAATATTTTAGTTCTATCATTAAAATTTAAAAATTTATGCATCATTATTAATAATTAATTAATTTATATGATAACGGTGTGGTGATATTTACTTAAAATTTTTATATTTCAAATATTTAACATAAAGAAGTTATTTTTCAATTCTAGAAAATATTAAGAATACAATTGGTATTAACTATTAAGAATATTATTTTGATTATATGAAGAACCAGCAGCTTGAAAAGTGAAATCATTTTCTATCTCACTACAATCAAGGTGTACTTCTCACCACAAAAATGAATTTTTCAGCCAAATTAATGGTTATTCTTTGCTTCATCCTCTTTTTTCAGCATGGTTTTGGTGATGATGGTCTTGATATGATTGACCAAACTTGTAAACAAACTTTACCAGAAGATAGAAGCAATTGCAATAAGATTCTGAGAGCAGATTCTGAAGTTGTACGTGCAAAAAAACTATATGGAATTTTCAAGAGCAGTCTTAGATTTGGCCATAAACAAGGGAATAGAAGCTCAAAATTTTCTTCAGAATTTGGTCAAATCACAATATTCTCCAACCCTTAAACAATGTTTATATTCTTTTATAGTAGCTCGGTTAGATCATTCAAAATTGCACTGCTCGAGTTGAAAGATAATCCTAAGTTTGCTTCTTATGATGCTGGTGTTGCTAGTGATGGACCTGAAGCGTGTGAAAGATTAATGGCTGAAGCACATATTGTTAATCCTACAATTTCTGCTTATGAGTACCTAATATTATTGGTCAGTGCTATTGCAGACATAGCCATAGACATTTACTATCTTGAGATGAAATTCCTATGAGATCAATTTTCAATGCATATTTTAGAAGGAGAGTATTAATAAAATCGAATAATAATTTACTATCCTGGTGTTGATATGTTGACTATTCATGCATGATATTCTCTCATTAATTTCTCTTTTTCATAAAAAGAAAATGACTTTTGTTAACAGATAAAGATTCAATATAAAATATTTACCGTGTAAAAATTTATTATATATTATAGATTTTTTAATTTTTAATATAAATTATATAAATTCTTATTTGTGTAAAATTGTTTTATAAAATTAAAATATAATCCTTAAACTCTTTTTTTTAACATAAATATATGTAAATTTCTAATACTTTTAATTTATTTTACCTAAAATACCCTTTTATTTAATGTTTGTTGACACTTTGGTTATACTATATTTGTCATTACATTATTATATAAAATACATTAGGGTAATTTAGGAAAAATAATATAAGACTTACAATATTATTTAATGCACTAATTATTTCTAATATGCGTCAAATATGTTTTCTTTTTTAACGACAATTCCGTGTACTATTATAATATGATGTGAAAGAAAATAGCTTTAAAATAATTTTAATTATCTTTTTAATGTATTATTAGTTATTTCTTTTCCATTCATATATTTAATATTGCATCATTTCTCATAAAAATAAAATCAATTTCCTTGAAAATAATAAAATTAATTTTTATAAAAGTCTCATTCTCTCTCATCTATTTATTAAATATTATTTTGTTCAAGTACATATAAAAAATAAAATAATAATTATAATAAAACAAAGGAGCGAAAAACAAAAAACAAAAGGGTAGTCTTTGGCTACCTCTTGCCGTTTTGGAACTTACAAATTACTACTTATGATCCATTCTCATTCTAAGTGTATATTTACATAATTGTATACGATATATATATAAATATTTATAATGTGAGGGAAGTTATCTATGTAAAATTGTTTAAATAAGTATTAATTTTATTATGGTTCTTAAATTATGTGTAACATCTTTAAAATGTAATTATTTTGATATAGAAGAAATAATTGAGTGAGGACAATTAGGTTAAGTAGTCCTGTTATCCTAAATGTGTAACACCCTCACCATCAGGTTAGAAAAAAAAAATAAAAATAAAAATTAAAAGTTTGATTTCTTTTTATCTTTTCCTCTTTTGTCTTTAAATTCTTAAATGCATAAAACTGTCTTACGTGATATTGATTTTGATATTCAATAGTGGGTGTACATTTTTTTCTCTAGCTCGTTCCAATTAGTTTCTCTTTCCTCTCATTCTCTTTCACTCACGTCCGATCTTTTCTCTTACTCTTAATCACCACGATTAGAAATCTTAATCACCACGATTGGAAAACTAACAGCGGAGCAATTTGCGTCATCCTCCTTAGCTTGGTCGTGCAGTTTGGGGATTCTTGTTTGGGGTTGTGGGAACCTACCTACGAAACCTCTTAATACATATTTTTCCCTTCTTTACACTTCCGTTCTTCATCTTAAAATTTCTAGTTTAATTAATTGTTTATTTATTCAAAGTATAATTTTACTAATTATTATGTTATCATGATTCTTCCTCATTTTTATTCCTTTTGTTGTTCCACTTACATCATTTTGCATGTTCTTTTGTATTATGATTTGGTTGATGTGGTAGAATGAGAGATTCCATTATGGTAAAATAATGGGTGTGGATTGAGAGATAATCTTGGTGGGACATATTGCATCGACGAGTGCCTAGGTTCATGATAATCAATTATAATGGTGTTTTATTTTGATGAGAGGGATGGATGTCTGCTGCAATGAAAAAGCAGTGAGGTTGCCCCTAGTGGACATGCTTATGGAGCATGGATTTTTGGAAAAAAGTTGAGGATTATCATGCATGCTAGGTGAATGAAAATGTTTTTGAAAAGTGAGGATGAATGAAAGTAGGACAGTCGGTCCCTGACGGGTCGATGTAATGGCCTAGGACTTGGAGAATATTCGCGGTGGGGAAAACTTTCACTATGGCTGATCACCATGAGTGGAAAGTGACTCCTGTTGCAACACTGGTTACCCTGACTGTAACTACCTAGTATTTCTAGTGAGAGTGTCAGAGATGGCATGTACTGCTAGACATTGCTCGGTTGTTTTGATGGTACCACATGGCATAAGAGTGAATAGTGAGCGTCATGCATCATACAGGGTTGCATGATTAATTGTGATGGGTTGTCAATTGAGTATTCCATGTATTCTTTATATTTTTGTGGTTTTATTATTTATCATTAAATTATGAACTAACCTTATGGTTGTGTCTGTGGTTTGACATCTGTGATGACCCCGCGAACGGGCGAGCAGATGAACAGTTGTTTGGAGATACAAAGGTCGTAGGCTAGGAAAGAACCTGATTCTTAGAAAACGTCATAATGTTATAATCTTTTCATTTTCTTGTACTTGAGTGGCTGTTGCCATTTAGGAATTTTAGAAGTTTAAGGTTTATAGTTACATGTTAGGTATCTTCATTTGAGACACTTTTGTTTGTAAGAATATACTTTTGTAGAAATTTACTTTGAAATTTACTATATGAGATAAGATTTGATTTGTTTTACCAAATGACGTAGATATTTTCTATGGAACGTGGAGAAAATAGGATGTTGTAATTGGAAAAGTTGAGGGGTGTTACAAATTGAGCCATAGCTCATTGCTGAGCGCTACTAAAATGCCTTTTGATGATTAATCTCATCATCTCATGTACTAAAATTCACAAATGCCATGCCATTCCAGCATTTGCATGCAGGTAAGTACTGTATTAGCCGTGCCACTTAATGCATGTAAATGCTACAATTTTGGTGGTTTTGCATCATATCTTACATGGGAACGAATCATTAATCACATTTCCTAATTTCACAAAGTTAATTACGTACTTAGAGGGAAATGTGATACGTACACATCTCTAATTAATCCCATATAAGAAAGAACTTAGTTGAAAATTACGATTGGCTAATTAAAGTGTTATGCGTGCATGGATCATATTTAGTCCTTAATTAGAAACAAATAGAAGCAGAAAGATAATACTATTTATAACACCTACAAATATTATTCCAAAGGGTGTCGGGACACCTAAAAACTTTATGCAATTTTTAAAACAAGTTTAATGTTGTCCAGAGAAGGTAACTTCTATATATAAAAAAATATAATTGCATACATAAATTAGAATTTTTATTTACGCTACATACCTATCTTTACGTGAGTTTGTAATGCTTAACAACGATTAACATCATTGTTCACGTATTGACCATGTTTATCTTGGCCATTGCACATATCTATCCTTTTCTTCTTCTTTTTTCCTTGGGTTTTAATTAATTAAATAGTAGTGTAATGTAATAACATCCTAATTTTTTTTATTATTATTATTATAATTAAATGATTTTTTCCTTAATTAATTATTTTTATCTATACGGACAAGAAATTATCATTTCATTTAGATAAATGGTATTTATATACTATTTTATACAACATAAAGAGAAGTAGACTAAAGAAGACCGAAAATGGAATAAAATATATAAGACCACTTATTCAATAAATAGATAGAAAATTTTTTGTTAACCAATATTTTCAGAATATTCATTTACGCAAAATAGCAAACCAAACTATAAAAGTTAACAAGTCAAATAAATTTTCACAAACTAAGAACATATTTTGAGCTCCACACGCAAATTACAATATTGTTGGCAACTTATTTTGATTGAGTAAGCTTACAAGTAAAATACTTTCCAAATTAGGGGAAATTAATTCACATGTATGGTGTGTTAAGCAACTTAATTATTCATTTTTAAAGGGTATCCGCTAGTTTTTATTTTTATTTTATCATTCCGTCTAAAATAAAAAAAAAATATAACTCATTATATATCTAGTTTATAAAGGGTACAAACTTATCTTAAAATAGTATCATTTTATTTTACCTCAATTCAATTAATGAAGAATGAACAAGTTAATTAATTAAACCTAATCATCCCATTTATTTCTCTACTTGTTTCTTCTTACTTCGTATATACATGCCTATATATAAGCACAGCAAATGTGATCATATTCATGTGACCTCCTTGCATACATACCTATCTATTTTCTCTCGAGCCTTTGCGGCTGATAATACTTGTTGTGTTTTTTGTGCAATACTGCAGTTATTATTTATATACATCGATTCACTCTCTTATTCTCTCTTCTAAGATTTATTTATCCTGCTATTCATTTTTTCCCTAACCATTTGCATTTCCCCAATCATCCACTTTGCAACTAGGAATCAAACCAACCAAATTGACAAAAAAACACGATGAACTGCAAAATATTTGGCATCACAATTTTTGTCTTAGTTAACATTGTTGTTATATATCAAAATACAAAGAGCAACGTTAACACCGAAGAACGAAGCATCCAACTTACTCTTCCTCACCTTTTCAAAGTGGATCATGAGGGCTACCCAACTTGGGCCTCCATTGCTAATCGTCAGCTTTTGGTTAAGTTTGGTAACCCCATCTATAACAAAATTGTACCCAATGTAATAGTAGTCAAGGATGGAAGCGGTCATTTCAAGATCATTTTAGAGACCATTAACTCCTCTCCCAAGGGTCATAGTGGTAGATTCATCATATATATTAAGGTTGGTCCATATATTGATGAATATATCACTGTTGATCAGGAGAAAGTAAACATGACTCTGTACAGTGATGACCCTACAAAAACCATTATCACCGGAAATAAATCTTACCCTTATGGTGTCAGCACAACGCAAAGTGCTACTTTCAATAAGTTAAACGTATGTTCTTAGTTAAATCAATAATATTTAGTTTCTTGAAATTTAACATTTGTTTGAAAATGAAAATGTATGCAATCACTGTTGCTACCGAAGAACCCTAAACCCTAAACTCCAAAATACAAAGAGCAATGTTTACACCGAAGAACGAAGCATCCAACTTACTCTTCCTCACCTTTTCAAAGTGGATCATGAGGGCTACCCAACTTGGGTCTCCATTGCTAATCGTCAACTTTTGGCTAAGTTTGGTAACCCCATCTATAACAAAATTGTACCCAATGTAATAGTAGCCAAGGATGGAAGCGGTCATTTCAAGACCATTTTAGAGGTCGCTAACTCCTATCCCAAGGGTCACAGTGGTAGATTCATCATATATATTAAGGCTGGTGTATATATTGATAAATATATCACTGTTGATCAAGAGAAAGTATACATGACTCTGTACGGTAATGGCCCTACCATAACCATTATCACCGGAAATAAATCTTACGCCCATGGTGCCAGCACAACGTAAAGTGCTACCTTTAGTAAGTTAAACGTATGTTCTTAGTTAAATCAATAATATTTAGTTTCTTGAAATTTAACATTTGTTTGAAAATGAAAATGTATGCAACCACTGTTGCTACCAATTTCATTGCCATGGGGATAGCATTTGAAAACACAGTTGGTCCGAAGGAGGACAAAGCAGTGTCACTTTGTGTGCAAGGTGATCGTTCAACATTCTTCAACTGTGCCATACGTGGTTACCAAGACACATTGTTGGTGGACAGACATCGCTAGTTCTATAGAAACTGTGAAATCATTAGAACAATTGATTTTATCTTCGGCTTCTCAACCACCTTGATCCAGAACTCCAAAATAATATTGAGAAAGCCTTCGCCAGGTCAAGGAAACATAGTGGTGGCAGATGGCACTTCTGACATGAATAAATCCACTGATATAGTCATCCAAAATTCTGAGATAATTCCTGATCCTCACTTTTCCCTGACCGGTTCAAAGTTAAGAGTTACTTGGCTAGACCATAGATGTCATTCTCAACAGTCGTGTTCCTTGAGAATAACATAGGAGACCTGATTCAACCAGAGAGAAACATTCCTTAGTCCTCGAGAGAACCACACACTCAATATTGTCACTTTGCTGAGTTTGGCAACACTGGGTCGGGTGCTAATGCTTCAGCAAGGGCCAAGTTTGCTAAAGGAATCATTAGCAAGCAAGAGACTTTAAAATTCACTACTGAACTTTGGCTGCAAGCTAGCACTTAGTTACCAGGTACTGAAATTCCTTTTGATCCTGGCTTCACCAAAGATTTAAAGGGTACAATTATGTCTTAGGTTACAGGACCTATCTCCCCATGCAAATAGAAAAAAAAACTCTCTTAATATTATAAGTTAAAAAAATTAACTCTCTTAGGCTATGTTGATTAGTCTTTGACATATCGGAAATGAAAATGTAATTTCCTCTTCTATTTATGGTATGTTTTATGAATCAATTAATTAACGTTTATAATTTTATTGACATATCGAGATGAAAATGTAATTTCTTTTTCTATTTATGATATACTTGTCCTTTTCTCTAGAAGGTCACATCAATATGATCACATTAGCAGCGATTATATATAGGCATGCCTATATGAAATAAGGAAGAACAAAAGCAATAATAATTGTGATAATTGAGTTTAATGAGTTACAATTTTTTATTTTCGACAGAACGATGAAAATAAATAGGTTGCTTAACACTTAATGTATATAGGTTAATTCCCTCGTTTGGAAAGTATTTTACTTGTAGGCTAACTCGATCAAAATAAGTGGGAAAAATATTTTAATTCTCGTGTGGAATATTATAATACTAAGAAGAAAAAATATCTTCAAGAAAATGACAAGAAACAACAACTAGTCAGCAAATTTTCCACTTTTGTTACTTGTTGAGTAATAAATACATTGCTCTAACATCTTTTCGAAGCTCCAGTTATATGATAATGTAAATATTTCATCATTCCTCACTCCCTATTGTTCATAATGCATCATGGTATACGTGAGTTTAATTGATGAGTTACCATTTTAATTCATGAGTTTAATCATCACTTGTTCTGATACTATTTTCAATGGACTACAATTATCAATATACTATACTTTTAGATATTAATATATAATCTTTTTTAAAAATTAAATTATTTAACTCTACTCTTTTTAATGAGAGGTAATCATATAGTTGATCAGGTAAAATAGTTGCACGTAACAAAAATTCTTTTTCTGCGTATTTAAAAGAGTTATATACTCAACACTCAAATTTAAAATTAATTAAGAATAATCTCATACTAATTGATCTACACATTTAATAGAAATTAAATATGCTGATATGCAGAGTTGATTATCATTAAAAAATAAACAAGTTTAATTTTTATTGAATATGTGAATCAACTAATATTTTGAATGTTGAGTATATAATTTTTCTAAATATTTGTGATTTCAAGATATAAAATAACCGCTGCAGTTTTAATTTAATTTGTGATGACAATGTTAATTTATTTAAGTTTGGATGCCCTTTACCTGTCCCTATGTATAATATATACTTTTCCAGTTTATTTGCTTGCTTGGAACACTGAAAATGAAACGAGGGAAAAAGGGAAAAAATTTAAAGTCTGAATTAAAAAAGTTAAAAAAGATTTACTTTCATTTCTATAAGTTAACTTCTTTTTTCTTTTTACTTTCTATACAATTAAACAAAAGAAAATGTTTTTAGGGTCTTGCTCAATAGGCCCATTCTTTTGGGCGACATTGAGGTCCATACACTAATATCAACCGTGGTGATGTACAATAAAACTAATAAAATTAAATAAAATAAACGATATTGAAAAGCGTGAGATATTTTATAGATATCCTCTCTTTTTTAAAAATTTTTATATAAATTTTTTTAATATTTAAAAAATGTTATAATGGTAATTTTTTTAAGCATTACATTTAACTTTTCAATTTTAAAATAATTCCATTAAAAAGATAAGAAAGTAACGTTGAGAGACGACATAATATAAAATATAATTTTGCTTATACACGTAAATTCTTTAAATAAATATTTTTTTCATTTTAATTTTTTAATAATTTTTTTTTGAAGTAAAGACTGGCTAGGTGCAAACTCGTTAGCTACACAATAATCTTTTTCTTGAATTGGAGTTAAAAAATATTTTGAGAAAGACTACTTTTCTTGAATTGGAGTTAAAAAATATTTTGAGAAAGACTAGGGAGAACATCGACCCCATTTATTTTACGTGGCTCGATCAAGGATTAAAAATGTAATGAACATGTCTATAATTTTGTAAAATATTATGAGTGTGTATAATTTAATTCTTTTAATAATCTTTATACTCAAATAAAAAATAGTTCGAAGGATAAAAAAGAATATAAATTGATGAGGAAATGTCTAGGTAACATAGCACCAAGCCCCAACAATCACCACACGGCGGCAATTTTTTGCAGTTTGAGAAAACAATAATGGTGGATTGACCCGAAAGAAAAAGTGACTACTAATGCAAAACTAGCAGGACCATGAAAATGAAAAACCATACCAAGTGGGATTGAAGTTTGAGTATTCATAATTTCAAAGAATATTACATTTTAATTTTTAATTAAAAGTATCGTTGAACTTGTAGTCCATCATTGATTAATTACACACATTTTTTATGGTGATTATTTTTTGGGGGATTATTTTGAAAAAAAAATATTTATTCTAAAAAATAATTCATTACATGTATATATTCACAATTTTGATTCAATTTCTATTTCAACTAAATTAGTTGGAATATAACTGTGTTAAATCCTTTTAGTAGGAGAATTTTACTATTCATAGTAGTTTTATATAGTTCAAACAATTTTGGTTTGTAGTCTTTTCCGGAAACAATCCTATTTAAGGTATGACTAGATATTAACTATACATGAATGACCAAATTAAAAGTTATGAACTTGAATTTCTAACAGGATTCGAATTTTAGTTCACTGTGACACAATTAATCTCTTCCACCAAATCCAACCCCATTAGTTAAGAACAGAATAATGATATTTTCTAAAACAAAATAGAATAAAATTTTGATAGTAATTTGTTACTTTAATTATTGATTAATTACCCATTAATGAAACGAATCTAAATTTTAATCAGCAAGATTCCGATTTTTTGGTTTTAAATATGAATGCCATAAATAAATAAATAAAAAAAAAAAAACGTACTTAGTCTCACGTATGTGTATTTTAACAAGTCTATAAGAACAAAACAAAGCATTTTGTGAATATCAAATATGTTAGAGATGTTAAGGAGCTCCAAGCAGTGGATGATTTTCGACATGCGCTTATGTCTGATAACTTGTTGCCACCAAGACATGATGACTATCATATGTTACTCATGTTACTGATCTTTATTCCTTTCTAGTTCTATTTGAAGATGTTTGCAGAAGATAGATATTAGTTTCATATCAAGATAGATTGCATCTTTTATCTTGTAGCTACATAGAAAGATTGCAGTGATCACAAGGGGTGCATCATTGTTAGTTTTTATAGCTTTAATCATGGCCTTCTGTATTTCAAACTACACATTAAAATCATACATTTTATACAGGCAAATTTGTTGTTTACATAAGAAGGTATCACATTTTACATGTTTCTTACACAGATGACTTGTTTGTCTTAGAGTATAATGTAAAACTCTAATTAGCTGATGTTGTTGTTGTTGCTGATTCTTGAAAGCAAGGAAATTTGATATTGAGAAAGCTAATATATAGTTGTGTGGCCCAACATAGAACAATGGAACACTATAGATGTATGTCTATATCTATTAGCCCAATAGCATTCACGTTGTTGGCCTTGATCGGTATAAAATGGACCTTACTATATAGTCACACAATGAAATGGACCTTACTTCACACGCAACATTCATAGGTGAATGTTGATTTGTCTCTTAGGCTACGTTGATTTGTCTTTTGACATATCGGAAATGAAAATGTAATTTCTTTTTTTGATTTATGATATATTTTATGAATCAATTAATTATCATTTATAATTTTATAAATATAAATTATATTTGATATTTATATGTTATAATAACTTTTTTTTTAAAGGCAAAGTATAAATATTTTAAAAAGGTGTTAAAAGAAAAAAATAGAATAACATCAATTTGACACGTTTAATAATTTGTCATGTAAGATTATGTCATGTGTTATATATAGTTGATGTGCACAGGATATGCTCTTGACAGGGTGAACTTTTGAACTAATGATAAATCTACTAAGCATATATGGTATTTTATGTGACAACTAGCCAATAAAATTATGAAAAGTTTAATCATGTTTAGAATGAAATATATCCATAGAGTGTGTTAGTTAATCATAATGGTAATTAATAGGTCAAATGTGTATTATATTGTTTTTGTTGATAACATCACGTAGAATGAACTTCTGTGTAAGCAAGCTTACATGTAAGTTTACTTTTCATTTTGGATGTGTATTTTCGAGAAGGGTAAACCTGTTTACTTAGATGTATATTTTCGAGAAGGATAAACCAAAATTATACTCTCATAGACTTCAGATGTACCTTTTGATACCCTTTTTATACTTGATTTTCTATGCTGATATCCCATTACTTATATATAAAATGTATACATTCTAATATGAATGATTGTCTAATTAAAATTATGCTAAGTTATATTTGATATTAATGCAACTTCTGAGCTAGAAGAGGATTTGAAATTTCAAACTTACATGCACACCAAGTATTATACGTGAAAGTTATATTTAACATTAAAATAAGATTGTAGAAAAAGTTTTAATTTTCAAATATTTTTTATAAGAATAACCAATGTTATGGAAATTAATGATTATTTTCATAAACGTTTGTATAAATTCTTTAGATGTATTATATTTGATATTAGAAGTTAAAATTATAAAGAAGTTATTTTTCAATTCTACAAAAATATTAGAAATATTTTTATTATATTTTTCAAATTTTTATTTTTCAAATATTAAACATAAAGAAGTTATTTTTCAATTCTACAAAAATATTAGAAATATGATATAATGCATTAATTAATAATACAGCCGGTTTTAATTATTAAGAATATTTTACTCACGTATTATTCTAAACATCCAATACTTTGAAAATTTGAATCATTTTCTGTCTCACTAAGATTCGAGGTGATGTTATTAGCATTTTTCATCTTATTATTAAAGTAATATTTTCTTGTATTAAAAACTATATTAACAGAATATTACAAGAATATTTCTTTCTTTAATATAAATCAATATATTGGTATAAATATAATAAAATATAATTAAAGAATATATTGTTATTAATATTAGATATTTATAAAGATTCATGTTAGATCAAGATGATTAACGTCTCAAGTTTTGATTAATTATAGAACAAATAGAACATATCAGATTGAAGCATTGCAAGCCAAAGTCAGACTGAACAAACATAGACGGAAGATGACCTTTCAAAGATCATTCATGGTCAAGTCATTTGTCTGTCCCAAAGCCATGTCATCAAACGAAAGCATAAGACGACGATACTATCTTCAGACCAAGCTCAAAAACTGAAGATTGTGAAGTACATAGTCTATCAAGGAAGTGAAGTTCAGACGAAGTAAAGCGCGCCAATTTCAAAATCCAGTTGTTACACTCATAAGTTTCCAAGATCAGTATGGGGACTCGAGATAACCTTTTCAACACGAAAAGATAACATCCTTTTCGATGATGTCTATGTACAAGTCATAAAAAGGTTCTGAGCGCCACCAAATCCGCTGTGCAAAGCATCCCATCATTAATTGTATTCTGACACCTTTTGAAGACTTCTGTTTGGAAAGCTCAATGACATTCTTCATGTCTCTAACGGATCTTTGAAGACTTGCTTATATAAGGACTTCACTAGCTCAAGATCAAGTTGGCGAACATGCTATAATTTCTATCTTATTGTGATTTCGTTCACTTGTTTTTTGAACTTCATTGTATACCCCTCTCTGCGAAGAGAAACTTATTTTCTTTGAAAAACCTTTTAAAATCCACTTTTATGGTGCCTTAGCCTGAGGAGGCTGTGTCTCAAAGAATACCTCTGTATTAGCCTGAGGAGGCTGGGTTTCAAAGAATATCTTGTTGTTTAGTCTGGGAAGACTGTGGCTAAAGAATATCTTGTATTAGCCAGAAGTGGCTAGGAGCAAATAATACTTGTAACCATTTCACGATTGGTAGTGAAAACTCAGTGGTTGCTGGGTAACTGGACGTAGTCTTGGATAGACGAACCAGTATAAAAATACTTGTGTTCAATTTTGTTACTTGTTAACTAACGGGGATAATCAAAGTTAAACGTCTGTCATTAAAATCAACTTTTAAAGAAGAATAAAGTTTTGTCTGACTGTTTTTGAACCAATAGATGAAAGGACTAAATTTTTTAATTAACACAATTCAACCCTCCTTCTTGTGTTTTATCTTTTACAATTTGGTATCAGAGCTCAACCTCTAAGGGTTGAGCGCTTAACAGCTACTAGAGGAAAATATCCAAGATGGATTCTCAAGGACCGATGTTCTTGTTAGGTGGGTCACCTATGAACAAGCCTCCAGCGTTCTCTGGAGATGACTACCCCTACTAGGCCGACCGCATGGAGATGTATATCAAATCTACCCAGTATAGAATCTGGAAGATTATCACCCAAGGAGATATTCCCGTGGTTAAACCTGAATTTGAATGGGGAAACGAAGAATACTCCTCCATGGAACTTAATAGTAAAGCCAGATATGCTCTCACGTGTGCACTCTCTAGGGAAAAATATAACAGATTCTGTGCCTATAAAACTGACAAAGAGCTCTGGGATGCTCTTAAGATCTCTTATGAAGGGACTGAAGATGTTAGAATGAGAAAAACTGCAACCCTTCAGAGAGAGTACAAGATTTTCTCCATGAAGAAAGGAGAATCTATTGATATGATGTTTGGAAGATTCCAAACCATATTAAATAGACTCACTTCATCGGGAATCACGTTCACCAGGGCTCAAAACAACATGAAGATTCTGGACAGTCTTTCTACTCCATGGGAAGCAATGTCTACTGGCATCTCTGTTAGACGTGACATGAAGACATTAACTCTTGATGAGTTAATAGGTGCTTTAAGAGTACATGAGGTGCTTCTATGCAAAAGGGAAAAAATTAAAGTTCAAAAGCTCATAGCTTTACCGTCTGTCGACGAAGGTCCCAAAGAAGAATCAAGCAAGAAGAAGAAGAAGAATAAGATCCTTAAAGTTGAGATTGCTGAATCTGATTCGTCTGATGGATCGTATGAGGATGAGATTTCTCCCATAGTTAGACGCTTCAAGAAGATGATGATGAAGAAGGGAAAAAGCCAACACTTCTTCAAAAAGAAAGAAAAGAGGTTTCCCGAGAAACCTCCAATAAAAGAAGAAGGATCCGAGATCGTCTACTACGAGTGCAGAAAACCTGGGCATATGAGATCCGAGTGCCCAAAACTCAAGAAGAGATGGAATCCTAGAAGAGACAAGGGTAAAAAGAGTCTGCTGACATGGGAAGACCTTGACAACACAAGTTCAGAGAGCTCAGAACAACAAGAAGAAGAAACTGCAAAGATATGTCTCATGGCGGGAGACAACATTTTGTCTGAGGTAATAGATTTGCCTGCCTCATCTTTTTCATCTGAATCTGACTCGGAATTAGAGGATATTCCATATGATACACTTTTGGCAAACTCACATTTTTTTGCTGAGCAATATAAAGCATGCAAAGCCAAGTTAAAAAAAACTTTGGAAGAAAATGCTGCTTTAAGAATTGAAAAAGAGTTGCTTCAAAAGAAAGTATCAGATGAAATATCATCTGAGTCTGAAAAGAATCTTTTTCTTCTTGAAATTGAAAGATTAAAGAAGGAAAATGAAACTTTTCTCAAAGACCTAACCAAGTTCACCAAAGGATCCTCCATGCTTGAAAATATTTTAAAATATGGGAGGTCTCCTTCTAACAAAAGTGGACTTAGTTATGTTGAACAGACAGATGAGAAGAAAGCTAAATTCATTTCGTATGTTCATAAGAAGAAGAAAAAGAACTATAATAAGGTTCCAAATGATTATAAGAAAAACACCAGAACCTTAAACAAAAAGAAACCTTCTTCTACTAACAAAGGAGGACCCAAAAAGACTTGGGTACCAAAGTCACTCATTGTTCCTGTTGCAGATCTCCTTAATAGGAGAAGAGAGGACTTCAAGCTGGTACTTGGATAATGGGTGCTCGTGACACATGACGGGAAACCTGTCTATGTTTCAAGATCTTAGACCAAGTAAAGGATATGTGTCTTATGGTTTAGGGAAAGGTAAAATCCTAGGTATTGGGACTGTTGGTAAGGCACCCAACCCTCTTATCCAAAATGTGTCTTACGTTAAAAGTCTAAACTTCAATCTACTTAGCATAAGTCAATTTTGTGATAGTGGATATGAAGTTACTTTTAACGTTGATGAATGTATAGTCAACAAGAAGGACAAATCCATTCTGGTTTTGAGGGGAAAAAAGAACAATCTCTATGAGGTTTGTCTTTCTGACCTAAGTGATCAGAATGTAACATGTTTGATTTTAGTAGACGATGAACGAGATATTTGACATAAAAAGCTTGGACATTTAAGTTTAAAGTACATTTCAAAAATTTCTAAAAAGGATCTTGTAAAAGGTTTGTCAAAAATATCTTGGAAATCCAATCGTCTGTGTGAATCTTGTCAGCATGGGAAACAACTCAAAGTTTCTTTCAAATCTAAAAATGTTGTTTCCACGACAAGACCTTTAAAACCGTTACACATTGATCTCTTTGGACCTACTCAGACGAAAAGTCTTGGAGGAAAGAGATATGAATTTGTAATTGTGGATGACTATACTAGATTCACATGGGTATACTTCCTAGCCCATAAACATGAGTCATTTAATGTTTTTGAAATATTTTGTAAATGCGTTCAAAAAGAAAAGAGAATATGTAACTGTAAGGAGTGATCATGGAACTGAATTTGAAAATTCTGATTTTAAAGCCTATTAATTTGAAAACGGTATTTTTCACAATTTTTCGTCTCCAAGAACTCCTCGACAAAATGGAGTTGTGAAAAAGAAAAATCGTACTTTGCAAGAAATGGCTAAAACTCTTTTACATGAAAGCTCCCTTCCAAAGTACTATTGAGCAGAAGCAATTAACACTTCCTGTTATATTCAAAACAAAATCTTGAATAAGACTCCATATGAACTATGGAAAGGAAGAAGACCCAACATCTCTTACTTTCATCCTTTCGGATGTGAATGCTTTATCTTAAACACCAAAGATCAACTTGGAAAATTTGATTCAAAGGTGGTTAAGGGATTTTTGCTTGGATATTCCAATACGTCTAAGGCCTACAGAGTTTTCAACTCTAAGACACAAGTTGTAGAGGAATCAATCCATGTCAAATTTCAAGATAACTCAAAGGCTGATAAAGAAATATCAGACCTAGAAAATCTATTTGATAATTTGCAGATTAATTCTTCTGATCAAGAACTGGTCCATATGTCCAACCTAGCACAGACGCAAGAACAGACGAAAGAACATTTGCCAGCACAGATGAACCCTATTCGTCTACTCATCAAGCTCAAACCACACCGAGGATCTGATAATTGGAGATAGACATCAAGGAGTGCAAACAAGATCAAAGCTTAGAGATGTGTCTGGATATGCTCTTGTGTCTGATATAGAGCCCAAGAATATTGAAGAAGATCTATAAGAAAATGACTAGATTTTAGCTATGGAAGAAGAGGTAAACCAATTCACAAGGAATGATGCATGGACCTTAGTAGAAAGACCAAGGAACAAAAGCATCATCGAAACAAGATGGGTGTTCAGAAACAAGCTAGACAAAGCTGGTAAAGTGGTAAGAAATAAAGCGAGGTTAGTAGCTCAAGGCTATAACCAACAAGAAGGTATCGACTTTACGAAACTTTTGCCTCCAGTAGCTAGATTAGAAGCAATTAGAATTTTACTTGTTTTTGCTGCTCATAAGAATATCGTCTTATATCAGATGGATATAAAAAGTGTTTTTCTAAACAGTTTTATTGAAGAAGAAGTTTATGTCAAACAACCCACTGGTTTTGAGAGTCAATCTCAACCAGATCATGTTTTTAAACTGAAGAAAGCTTTTTATGATCTTAAACAAGCTCCTAGAACTTGGTATGATAGACTAAGTTCTTTTCTTCTTAAAAATGGTTTTTCAAGAGGAAAGGTTGACACTACTCTCTTCAAGAAAAGTGTTTCAAAAGACTTTATTATTGTTCAAATATATGTAGACGATATAGTCTTTGGAGCCACTAATGAATCCTTGTGCAAGGATTTCTCTAAGTTAATGCAGGATGAGTTTGAGATGATTATGATGGGAGAATTAAAATTCTTCCTAGGACTTCAGATCAAACAGACGAAAGAAGGGATCTATATCCATCAACAAAAGTACACTAAGGAGCTTCTCAAGAAGTTCAAGATGGAAAATGCAAAGCCCATGAAGACACCAATGCATTTGTTTGGTGCTAGCCTTAGCAAAGATGAATCAGGTAAGACTATTGATCAGACGATATACCGAGGTATAATTGGTTCTCTTCTTTATCTCACTGCAAGCAGACCTGACATTATGTTTAGCGTCTGTCTTTGTGCTCATTTTCAATCTGACCTAAAAGAATATCACTTACAAGCTGTTAAACGAATTCTAAGATATCTTATTGGAACCACTAGTCTTTCATTATTTTATAAGAAAAATAGTAATTTCAATTTGAGTGGTTATTGCGATGCTGATTATGTTGGAGATAAAGTGGAGGGGAAAAGCACAAGTGGTGGATGTCAATTCTTGGGCACATCACTTATCTCTTTGTCAAGCAAGAAGCAAAACTCCATTACACTTTCAACCACTGAAGCTGAGTACATCGCTGCAGCTGGTTGTTGTTCACAACTACTATGGGTAAAACATCAACTTGAAGATTACTCTAGGTTTGAAACCCAGATACTAGTATTTTGTGATAATACAAGTGCAATTAATCTTAGCAAAAATCCTATTCAGCATTCAAAAGCTAAACATATTGAAATTAAATTTCATTTTATAAGGGATTATGTTCAAAAAGGTACTTTTGATATACAATGAACAAACTGATTTTCAATGGGCAGATATTTTTACAAAAGCATTAGATGAAACTCACTTTAACTTTATTAAAGAGAATTTGGGAATCATCTCTTTAAAAGATTAAGTGTTTCGTCTGATCCTTTCGTCTATACATTTTGTCTGATTTATCTCTCATTAATACGAAACATTGTGTCTGATCAAGTTGAATCAGTTTGTAACCAATTCAATAGACACATTGTTATTATTTAATTACTTTAAATTGAGTATGCAAGGACACAATAAATGCAGCATTAAATGTGTATGTCATTTATTACGCTATTTTAGGACTTTAAGAGGCACACATTAAATCTCAGAAGTCAAATCAATTATCAAAACGGCAATCATGAGATAACGTCAAATCAGGGACAGTTTCCATTCTTTCGTCTTATGAATTATAACTGTTTCACCTTTGACTATAAATACTGTAAAGTTATCATTTTTATTCTTTTCAATATTCAATACTATTATTCTCAAACATAAACTTCTCTCTCTAAGAACTCTCACTTTCGTAACTTCTCTTTTTCAAACTTAGAAATAGCCGCCAAGAAAAGCAAGAGATCTGAAGAGACTTTCTTTGCTGAAGATTTGTTCTTGCAAAGCAAGTGGGTTTCGAAACTCACTCTGGAGAATGTATCAAGCAGAGTGGTCAACAGGCTTACCCACACTGGGTGGCTCGATTTCGCTGAGTGGAGGGGACAGTGGCTGATGGAGGCATACGCCAAGTTCTGGAGCGATGCTAAGGAGGTTGAAGATGGTATTGTTGGGACCATTGACAACAAGCAATATCTTATCAACGTTGACGCCATTGCTGTTAGTGGCAAGTGTTAGACTTGAAGCTTGAAGAATGCTGATTGTGTCTCTCTTATGTGTTTTGGTTTTGATGAATGTATCTTTCGGTTTTCCATAGTTGAATGTAACTAGGATATAACTATGTATTGTGTGTTGAGTATAGGCATATATGTGTTGTATTCTTTGCTTAAGACCCCAGAGATATGTAAAACTTGTGTATGATTGATCATGTGAAGAATGTTTGATTTCCATTTGAGAAAAACAGTTTGAAAAACCTTGGAAATCCATTTTTTCATCGATGTAATCGATGTGCTTGGTGTAATCGATTACATTGATCATTCTCTGGTGTAATCGATTACATGGTTGATGTAATCGATTACATGCTGAGAACTCTCTGGTGTAATCGATTACATCCCCAGTGTAATCGATTACATGGTTTGAAATTCACCTTTCTGGGTTTCCCTCTTCAATGTAATCGATTACATGCTCGTGGTAATCGATTACATGCCTGGAAAATTCAAATTGGAGGGTTCTAACGGCTAGTGTAATCGATTACATGCATTTGGGATCAATTACATTGACCGTTGTAGCTCAGTTTTGCACGTTTTCTCCCTCCAAATTTGTTCTATAAGTATAATCTTGATGAAACATATGAAGGGTAGAAAACCTAGCTTCTTGAAACAACTCTTACACTTTCATATGCTCTAAATCTAGAGTTCATCAAGGTTTTCAAAGAAAAAGGGGAAACTTGATTCATTCCATTGATTGGGTGGATTTCATAGAGCTCATTTGTGATCGATTCTCACTTGAGGTGTATTCTTTACTGATCTTTATATTTCAAATTTCTAGGTTGTTGCTCTAGAGAGAGGTCTCTCTAGATAGAGCATTGTGTTTGAGAAGTGATTCTCAAAGTTTGATCTTGGAGGTGCCAAGGTCTTGGAAGTTCTTTCTTCGGGTTGAGAAGATTTGGGTGTTTTGATTTTGTTTGTATTGCTTGTTGCAGAGTGAATGTAAAAGGATACAAAAGGAATCATTTGATAGTGGAAAGCCAATCGCAACAGTTGTTGGATTGGGACTGGACGTAGGCAGTTGGCCGAACCAGTATACATCGCTGTGCACTCATCTTCTTCCTTACTCTCTTTACAGTTTTCACTATATTGTTATTGATCATATTCTGTTCTGTATTTGAAAACTGTATTGATAATCAACTCTTTAATTGGTTTGGAATAGAATCAAGAATTGAACTTGTAATTGAATCTGTAATTGAAAGGTAATTGATAGGTAATTAAAAGAAATTAGAAACACGCGAATTGGGGTAAAGTTTAACTAGAATCTATTCACCCCCTCTAGATTCACACATAGGGACCAACAATTGGTATCGAGCTACTTCTAGTAAGTTGCTCTAGAATTTGATCCATAATGGCCAGTAATCAATTACCATTTGTTGAAGGTGCCTCTATTAATAGACCTCCTCTGTTTTGTGGAGATAACTATCCATTTTGGAAAGTTAGAATGAAAATCTTTATGGAGTCTATAAATAGAAACATTTGGCAAGCTGTTGTAACTGATTTTAAAATCCCCACATATATAGTTGATGGAAATGAATTAGAAAAACCATTTGAGAAGTGGGAACCAAGAAATTAGGAGAGCGAGAAAATGATGCTAAAGCTTTAAATATTATACATTCCGCATTAAACTCGATGAATTCTTTAGAATTTTTGTACAACAACAAAAGGAAGCATGGGATCTTATCATGGTGACTCATGAAGGTACTCCCGAGGTGAGAAGAGCTAGAAAGAACACACTCATCCAAGAGTATGAAATGTTCAAAATGGCACAAGGTGAGTCTATCATGGACATGCGTAAGCGATTCACACATTGTGAATCACCTCAAAGGACTCGGTAAGGTCTTTGTTGAGGAAGAGGTAAACATAAAGGTGTTGAAGTCTCTGCGAGAAAATGGCAACCAACAGTCACAGCCATTACAGAATCAAAGAACTTGGCCTTAATGACAAGTGCTGAGTTGTTTGGTAAGCTGAGAGAATATGAGATGGATATGTCACGTATGGCTGATGAAGAGCAAAAAGACAAGAAGGCTAAGAGTTTGGCACTTAAAATGGAGGACACAGCTAGTGATAGTGATGCATCATCAAGCTGTGGAAACGAATCTGAGCAAGAAATGAATCTCATGGTCAGAAAGTTCAAAAGGTTCATGAAGAAGAACAGCAACAAAAAGAGATTCAACAATGCTAGAAAAGGTTCATCTTCAAAGGTCACATGCTATGAATGTGGCAAGGCTGGACACTATAGATCGGAGTGTCCTAACTTGAAGAAATCAAACAGCAGTGAGCCTAGAAGAGTGGAGCAAGAAGAAAAACCCAAGAAGGACCAGATCGGAAGAAAAAGGCCTACATTGCTTGGGAAGAAAATGACTGCTCATCCTCTAGTGAAAGCGAAAATGAGGAAGCCAACTTATGTCTTATGGCTAAACCAGACCGGATGATGAGGTAAGTGATTCGACTCCTCTAAAAATGATAATGATTATGATGAACTATATACTGCTTTTTGTGAGTTATTTAAAGAAGCAGAAAAATTTGAAAAACTAAGTAAAGTTTTGAAAAACAGAGTTGCAGATTTAGAAAATGAAATTTCTGTTTTGAAAACCAATATTCAAGAATTGAAAGATGAAAATGATAAGTTGAAATTGCCCTGTTCAAAGTGTAAATCTTTTACTGCCCCTTTGAAAAAGAATAACAAGAAGCTCCATACATTTAAACAAACCAGCAAGTATAAAAACTTCTCATGTAGTTATTGTATAACTGACATAATCATTATAACTGCATGATTAGAAAGAAAGGCTTAGATAATGGATTGTTTAAATGGATTAAGAAAGATAGTCATTGTTCTAACATGAAAGGACCCAACAAGATTTGGGTACCAAAAACCAAATGATATCTTTCCTTGTGTAGGTGTGCTTGAGAGCCAAACACTCAACATGGTATTTGGATAGTGGCTGCTCAAGACATATGACGGGTGACAAGAGTAATTTTATCTCCTTCAAATCCAAAGAATCCGGTTCGATAGTTTATGGAGATAATAACAAAGGCAAAATTCTGGGTATTGGTGATGTTGGAGACAAATCCAACTCCGTGATTGAAGATGTACTTGCTTGTGGAAGGTTTGAAGTTTAATCTTCTCGAGAGTATTAGCCAATTGTGCGACAAAGGCTATCAAGTTTCATTCGACAAAGGCCGGCCTGCAAGATCAATAACAACGAATCGAATGAGGTATTGATGGTAGGTAAGAGAAGAGGTAACATCTATACACTTGAACTTGATCATTCATCATCATATCATGCATGTCTTATGTCTAATGATGATCTATCTTGGCTTTGGCATAGACGTATAGCACATATTGATGTTCATCAACTTAATAAATCATGTCATCTAAGAGCTTAGTAGAAGGACTACCTGAATTAAAGTTCAAAAGAGAAGGCCTATGTGATGCATATCAGAAAGGCAAGCAATCTAGAAACTCTTTCAAATCTAAAAATATTGTTTCAACTTCTAGATCGCTTGAATCGTTGCACATGGATCTCTTTGGTCCATCTAGAACCGCTAGTTTAGGTGGAAATCTATATGGATTAGTTGTTGTAGATGACTACTCTCGGTTTGCTTGGGTTGCTTTTATACCAAGTAAAGACACCACTTTTAAAGTTTTCAAAATACTTGCTAAAAAGATTCAAAACGAAAAAAGATTTGAAAATCAAGTCCATTAGAAGTGATCATGGAGGGGAATTTGAAAATGAGTCTTTTGAAAAGTTTTGCGAAAAATATGGAATCGATCACAATTTTTCCGCTCAAGAACTCCACAACAAAATGGGGTTGTTGAAAGGAAAAACAGATCTTTAGTAGAACTAGCTAGAACTATGTTGAATGAAAGTGGTTTGCCTAAATATTTTTTGGGTGATGCAGATTTCCATGCGTGCTATGTTCTAAATAGAATTGTGATTCGACCTCTTTTAAAGAAAACCCCTATGAACTCTATAAAGGCAAGAAACCCAATATATCTCATTTTCGGGTATTTGGGTAAGTGTTTTTGTTTTGAATAATAGCAAAGAGCCTCTTGGTAAGTTTGATGCCAAGGTGATGAGGTGTGTTTATTGGGTATTCATCATCAAGTAAAGCATATAGAGTATTTAATAAAAGGAGAATGTGCATTGAGGAATGTGCATGTTAATTTTGATGAAACTAATAATCCCCAAAAGGGAAGTGTATTTGTTGATGATGATGAGCATGTAGGTGAAGAAAGCACAAGCAAAAGAAGAACAAAGCAAGAACCACCAACTACTTCTCATGAGTTTCCAAAAGAATGGAGGAAACCAAGAGATTTATCTCTTGACAACATCATTGGTGACATCCATAAGGGAGTATCTACTAGATCTACTCATAACATGTTTCGTGATGATTATGCATTTGTATCTCAATTTGAACCTTCTTGTGTTGATGATGCTATAAATGATGAATATTGGATGAATGATATGCAAGAAGAATTGAATCAGTTTAAAAGGAATAACGACGGGAGTTAGTACCTTTTAAAAGAGATATGAATGTAATTGGAACAAAATGGGTGTTTAAGAATAAGTTAGATGAGAATGGAGTTGTGGTTAGGAATAAGGCTAGACTAGTAGCTAAGGGATATAATCAACAAGAAGGAATAGATTTTGGTGAAACATATGCCCCGTTGCTAGACTAGAAGTCGTTAGAGTTTTACTTGCTTTTTGCCTCGCATACATGATTTCAAGTTGTTTCAAATGGATGTTAAAAGTGCTTTCTTGAATGGCTATATAAATGAAGAAGTTTTTGTTTCACAACCTCCTGGATTTCGATTTCAGATTTCCCTGAACATGTGTACAAACTCAAGAAGGCCCTATATGGTCTAAAACAAGCCCCTAGACAATGGTATGAAAGGCTGAGTAAGTTTTTGTTGTCAAAAGGGTTCTGCAGAGGTAATGTTGACAAAACTCTTTTCATAAGGAGGAAGTCAAACTGTATTTTGTTGGTTCAAGTTTATGTTGATGATATTATATTTGGATCAACTAATAAATCTCTGTGTGAAGAGTTTGTGAATAGCATGCGGGGAGTTTGACATGTCTATGATGGGAGAACTCAAATTCTTCCTAGGATTGCAAGTCAAACAACCGAAAGATGGAATCTTTATACATCAAGCAAAGTACACCAAGGAATTCTGAAGAAATTGACATGGAGAGTTGTAAGATCTCAAACATTCCTATGTCAACTAATCTCTACTTGGATAATGATGCATTGGACAAAGTGTAGACCAATCAAGATATAGAGGATCATTGGATCACTCTTGTACCTCACAACAAGTAGCCAGGACATTATGTTCGGTGTGTGTTTGTGCAAGATTCCAATCTGCACCAAAGGAAACACACATGGCACTGTGAAGAAAATCTTGAAGTATCTCAAAGGAACTACTAATCGTGGTTTGTGGTATCCAAAAGGTACGTATCCCACATTGGTTGGTTTTAGTGATGCTGACTTTGCTGGTTGTAAAACTGATAGGAAAAGTACTAGTGGAGTATGTCATTTGTTTGGAGGAAGCTTGGTCTCATGGTATAGCAAGAAGCAAGCCTGTGTAGCTCTTTCAACTGCAGAGGCAGAGTATGTAGCTGCAGGTAGCTGTTGTGCTCAGACCATTTGGTCAAGCAACAACCGGAGGATTTTGGACTTAAGCTTGATCATATTCCAATCAAGTGTGACAACACAAGTGCCATCGATCACGAAGAATCCGGTTTTACACTCAAGGACAAAGCACATCGAGGTGCGTCATCACTTCATTAGAGATCATGTTGAGAAAGGAGATTGTGAGGTGGAATTCATTGACACTTAAAATCAACTCGCGGATATCTTCACAAAACCTCTGCCCAAGGAGAGGTTCTTCAAACTTAGAACCAATCTTGGTATTCTAAGTGAAGAACATCTCACATAAAGTGTTGTAAGTATGTTAGTTTAATCATTCATTTGTGCTTAAACTTGATATGAATTCATTGCATAACATGATCTTGACCTTTTATATGATGAATCAAATGTTTTTCAATCATTCTATATGTGAAAATCTTTAACATCATTTTCATAGCTTTATTTCAACTTGTTTTTTGATTTTCTATAGATGTAATCGATTAAAGATGCATGTAATCGATTACAATAGGTTTTGGTTCGATGTAATCGATTACAACAACAATGTAATCGATTACATGTGTGAGAGGTTACGATGTAATCGACATTGTGCCCAATGTAATCGATTGTGGTGTTTTGTTCGATGTAATCGATTACATCACGAATGTAATCGATTACATGAGCTCGGAAGTGTTTTTCAAAGCTTTGTTCTTCGTTTCTGGGCTTTGTATTCCATATTTTGGAAGCCCATTTGCACACATTCATTGAACCTAGTCTTTTGTGATCTTTATTAGTGTTGTGTTAGGGTTTTTCTTTCACATTCACATTCCCTTTCTCTTCTAAACCCTAATCTCTCACGGCCTTCATTCTCTCTATCCCACATTCATCTTCAACCTTCAAACCATGGACGGACAAGGAAGCAGCAAAAGGATGAAAGCTAGGGCTAACCGTGATATTCAAGAAGAAAGACGTACTAAGAAGAGACAAGAAACCTCCTCCAAAAGGAAGGCTCCTGAAGAATCCGTGCGTCACAACCCATGGTTCACCTCGAAGGAACAAGAAACTCGTTTCTTGACTGATTTTGCAAACAGAGAACTCGTACCCGCAAAGATTGTGGACTTCAGATGGCTTGACAATGAAGGGTTTACCTTTCAATCCATGCTCCGAGATCAGAACTTGGAGAAATTCGTTGGGCTAAGGGGTCACATTTACCCTGATTTGGTAAGAGTATTCTATTCTAATCTGAAATATCACCCTGGAAGGATTTTATCTGAAGTTAAAGGAGTGAGTATTGTTCTGACTCACGATTTGTTTTTCGAACTCGGTGGAATAACAAATGAGGGGATAGTCCCTACTTTGGAAAATCTGGCTGAGGAAGGCTTTGAACTTCAAAAGGATGCTTTTTACATGAGCATGTTGAGGAATCCTGAGTCTTGGGATGCTGATATGACTGCAAGGAAAGAAAGAGGTATAAGGAAGACCTTTGGCATAGGTGGTCTCAACACTGACGACCGTCTTCTTCATTATGCTATTTGCTGGGTATTGGCTGCTAGAGGTACAAATCATGCTCAACTTATGGAAGAAGATATGCTTTGATGGTCGCCTGAAGAATGGAATTCAGATTGATTGGGGTCAAGTTGTCATGGACAACATGACCAAGGTAAGGAAATTCCATGACTTTAAGTGCCCTTATGGTCTGTTCATATCACGTGTTCTTGAGAGATGTCAAGTGGATGTCTCCAATGAGCACAGAGAATTGGTCAAGGGATATCCATGTGCTTGGTGACATGATGCTGAAAAAGATGAGATTGACCAAGACATCTGAGGGCTGGGTATCTAGAGAGGAAATACAACAACAACAGCAACAAGACCAACCACAACAACAAGAACAACCACAACATCCTCCTTCTGATGATGATGGAGATTCAGCGGCTGGGGAGTACACCCCTAAGTCTCGTTTTGAGTCCATTGTCCTAGATAGGTTGGAAGAGATGGACAAGCGCCAAGAGGATCTAGGAAAGCAAATCAAAGACTTGGAAAGGAATCAAAATTTGCACTTCCTTGACATGAGGTCTTTGATGGAAACCATCATGGAGCGCCTCAACCAAGATGATGATGATGGCGATGATCGTGATCTCTTTTGGTTTGATATACCAAATGGGGAGAATAGTTAGGTTATCCTAGATAGGGAGAGTAACTAGATAGGGAGTTGAGAGTTTGTTTTTTATGCTTTTATTGAACTATGTTACTGTTTTGAATAATGAATAAAATTTGCTTTGAGAATTTGTTTTATGATTCATTGGTCTTGATCTATATTTGTATTTGAATCATGTCATACATACTTGAATGAATGGTTGATTATTAGTGCATATGCATATTGTATTTTCTGGAAATTCTAACATATGCAGGTATGTCAAAGAACAACATATATCCTAAAACTCTAGGAAAACCTCTTATGTGATTTGGTACATCAAAACCAAAAAGGGGGAGATTGTTGGACTTGAAGCTTGAAGAATGCTGATTGTGTCTCTCTTATGTGTTTTGGTTTTGATGAATGTATCTTTCGGTTTTCCATAGTTGAATGTAACTAGGATATAACTATGTATTGTGTGTTGAGTATAGGCATATATGTGTTGTATTCTTTGCTTAACACCCTAGAGATATGTAAAACTTGTGTATGATTGATCATGTGAAGAATGTTTGATTTCCATTTGAGAAAAACAGTTTGAAAAACCTTGGAAATCCATTTTTCATCGATGTAATCGACATGTGCTTGGTGTAATCGATTACATTGATCATTCTTCGGTGTAATCGATTACATGGTTGATGTAATCGATTACATGCCGAGAACTCTTAGTGTAATCGATTACATCCCAAAGTGTAATCGATTACATGGTTTGAAATTCACCTTTCGGGTTTCCCTCTTCAATGTAATCGATTACATGCTCGTGGTAATCGATTACATGCCTGGAAAATTCAAATTGGAGGGTTCTAACTGGCTAGTGTAATCGATTACATGCATTTGGGATCAATTACATTGACCGCCAGTAGCTCGATTTTGCACGTTTTCTCCTCCAAATTTGTTCTATAAGTATAATCTTGATGAAACATATGAAGGGTAGAAAACCTAGCTTCTTGAAACAACTCTTACACTTTCATATGCTCTAAATCTAGAGTTCATCAAGGTTTTCAAAGAAAAGGGGAAACTTGATTCATTCCATTGATGGGTGGATTTCATAGAGCTCATTTGTGATCAGATTCTGCACTTGAGGTGTATTCTTTACTGATCTTTATATTTCAAATTTCTAGGTTGTTGCTCTAGGAGAGAGATCTCTCTAGATAGAGCATTGTGTTTGAGAAGTGATTCTCAAAGTTTGATCTTGAGGTGCCAAGGTCTTGGAAGTTCGTTCTTCAGGTTGAGAAAGATTTGGGTGTTTTGATTTTTGCTTGTATTGCTTGTTGTAGAGTGAATGTAAAAGGATACAAAAGGAATCATTTGATAGTGGAAAGTCAATCGAAATGATTGTTGGATTCGACGTGACGATAAACGATTAGATTTCAAACCAAGTATACATCATTGCACTCATCTTCTTCCTTACTCTCTTTACAGTTTTCACTATATTGTTATTGATCATATTCTGTTCTGTATTTGAAAACTGTATTGATAATCAACTCTTTGATTGGTTTGGAATAGAATCAGTAATTGAACTTGTAATTGAATCTGTAATTGAAAGGTAATTGATAGGTAATTAAAAGAAATTAGAAACACGCGAATTTGGGGTAAAGTTTAACTAGAATCTATTCACCCCCCTCTAGATTCACACATAGGGGCCAACAGCAAGTGCAAGGCTGAGGGTCGTTTCTTCAATCTCGATCGGGTTGTGCAAGAAACAGAGGATCATGTAGACAAAATCCTCTATGGAAAGGTTCGTACCACAAATGATCCAAAATTTCTCAGGGCTGGAAATTTGACTCCAACTGGGAGAATCTTTCACAATCTTCTGTTCAACATCTTCACCCCTCGCTCTGGTTCAAGGGACAATGTTAGCAACCGAGATAGATTCTGCATTTACTTTCTCATCAGGAAAGGCAAAATGAGTCTTCCTCATGTTATAATGGATCATTGGGTGAGTGCATTAAGAGCAAGAAACAGAAAGAGTAGTATTTCCTATGCTACACTCTTTTCTCAAATCATTTTGAATCAAGGCTTTGATGCCTCTGGAGTCCAATGGTACAATGAGGGCTTAGAGATTAAAAGTAGTAGTACATTTGCCAAGATGCGTCTACCTCTGAACTTTCTTCATTTTAAAAGTCATGAAGAAGAACCACAACCACTTTCACCCATGACCCACGATCCACCACACAGAGCACAAATCAAGCGTGCAAAAATCAAAACCCAAATACAAGCCCATAGGGATGTTGTGGAGCACTTAGTTGCGTCTCCTCTCAATGTTGCTTTTACTCAAACGGTACAAGTTGCGTCTGAAGAAATCTCTTGCTCATAAACTAAGGAGGTTGAGTCTGATGTTATCGAAGTACACACATGTTCTTCTTTTGATGAAGAGCATGTCATTTGGTCAGACGAAGAGCATCTTCTGAAAGGTGTCATGCTGAGGTAATAAATCCAGAGGATCTCCCTCCAAAGCACAAGTTGGACTATTCGTTTCTTAACAAATTAGTCATGAGAAGATTTGAAGTAATTTCTTGTGCAGAAAGGTCAATCAAGCCAGATTGATTATTGTCAGATCAAGCTGAGGAAGCCTCTAATCTTTCTGATGGTGAACGGTCTGAGTCTGCCAATGATGGTTATTGTGCAGATGATGAAGACTACTTTGTTCGTGACTCTCCCTACATCAAGTTGACCAACCCCTACAGATACAGAGGGAAGAAAGGGTTTCAACTTGGGAGATTTGTCAACCCCATCCAGTACTACCAACCCTTGAAGCCAGAAGACTTTGATATGAAAGTCAAATATGATCCTGATGAGCAATGTGATTGGCTGAAGCGTTTGCCTTGGGATGAACTAGCAAAGCTAAATATCAAAGGATTGGAAGGAATTCAAGAATATAAGGATCATATTGTTGAGTATATGATTGAAGGACCAACACTTGGCTATGAACCCAACATTCCTCTTAAAGAAAACACCAAATGGAAAATTCAACACGAGGTGGGAACTCCTATTTTCCATCATTGTAAATTTGGTGATGATCAATCTAGAATCTATGAGCCAAGAGACTTTGAACATTGACACTTAGATGCCTTTGATAGTCATGATCCATTCACCTTCTCCATCCCCATGAATCAGATGGAGTATGTGGGGTTAAGCTACACTCTTGGCCTCATTCTTCCATGGACAAGGCCACACTGCTCTGGGATTCATCCCCGCTACTCCTTGGACATCCATGAGTACGAAGACCATGAAGACTTTGCTCATTCTCTTCCTCAAGATCACGATCTCGCCTTCAAATTGATGGTTAATGCTTATAGGAAAGAAGAAAAAGGAAGGTTAGCCTCTTTTCGTCTTATCCAACGAAGAGCTGAGAAAAAACTCAGGTTTCTACCTTTCTTGATGGGATCTCAATTCTCATCCTTAGTCACAAAAGAGAAGAAAGAACCGTCTACCCCCAAAATCTTTAAATATGCAAGGCATATTGCTAAGCGTCTACCCCTTGTTGCTTACACTCACATGAAGGTTATTCAAGCTCAATCTTCAAAGCCTATTAATCCTAAGATGCTAAGGATGATAGAAGATCATGAAGCGACCATGTTGGAGTTTCCTATCTTGGTGCAGCTTCTACTTACACCGTCTACCATGACCAGACGGAACTTCAAATTGTTCCTTTCTGAAGGAACTACTCTTGGAACTGGTCCAGATCTTTCAATGCTAAGATTGATCTCCCTTCTTTCAAATTGTGTCTGCTGGGCACTCCAATAGAACCAATTATTGAATAAGTGGATTTTGATGTAGACGAAGCTTCTTTCACTAACTCATCCGCTGAGAAGTACAATGCCTTGAAGCGAAAATATGTTGAGTTGGAGGAAACCCATGACCTGAAGAAGAAGAATAAGCAATTTGAGGAGAATCAAGTGGCTATTACTGCTCAGATGCAACAACTTCAGAGTATAGTCATGAATCTGGTGAAGCAACAGCCTCAGCCTCCGCCGCAGTTGGTTTTTTTCTGATTCTCAGCCCAAGGGAGAGAATACTTTGAGAAAGGGGAGATAAGTTGAAGGAAGGGTTAACCTAAAGGGGAGCCTTGCAATATCAAGAGAGCATCGTCTAAGGGGGAACTCAAGATGGAAGGTGAAAAATTTGTACCTGTTTAAGTGTAAAATTTTGCATATTTGCTATGATATTATTTTTTTAGTTTTTCGTTATTTGATTCATTGTATTTCTTTCACTCTGTTTATCCTTGTAATTTTACAAATGGATTACATCGCATTGATGTAACAAATCTTATAAAGAGGTATATTCAGAAAACATTGTCTTGATGTAATTCTGGTATGATAAAACTGCCTTTTAGCTAACATTGTCTTGTGCAAATGCATCCTTCAATATCATCCTTTGTATGGTCTGTAATCATCAAAAAGGGGGAGATTGTTATATCAAGATGATTAACGTCTCAAGTTTTGATTAATTACAAAACAGACGGAACATATCAGACTGAAGCATTGCAAGTCAAAGTCAAACTGAACAAGCACAGACGGAAGATGACCCTTCAAAGATCATTCATGGTCAACTCATTCGTCTGTCCCAAAGCCATGTCATCAGACAAAAGCATAAGACAATATGCTCTAGACGATACTATCTTCAGACGAAGCTCAAAGACGTTACTCAAAGACTGAAGATTGTGAAGTGCATCGTCTATCAAGGAAGTGAAGTTCAGATGGAGTAAAGCGCGTTAATTTCAAAATCCAGTTGTTACTCTCACAAGTTTCCAAGATCAGTATGGGGACTCGAGATAACCTCTTCAACACGAAAAAGTAACATCCTTTTCGATGGCGTCTCTGTACAATTCAGAAAAAAGTTCTGAGCGCCACCAAATCCGCTGTGCAAAGCATCCCATCATTGATTGCATTCTGACACCTTTTGGAGACTTCTACTTGGAAAGCACAACGACATTCTTCATGTCTCTAACGGATCTTTAAAGACTTGCCTATATAAGGACTTCACTAGTTCAAGATCAAGTTGGCGAACACTCTATAATCTTTATCTTATTGTGATTTCGCTCACTTGTTTTTTGAACTTCATTGTATACCCCTATCTGCGAAGAGAAACTTATTTTCTTTGAAAAACCTTTTAAAATCCACTTTTGTGGTGCTGAGGAGGTTGTGTCTCAAAGAATACCTCTATATTAGCCTGAGGAAGGTGTGTTTCAAAGAATACCTTGTTGTTTAGCCTGGGAAGACTGTGACCAAAAAATATCTTGTATTAGCCAGAAGTGGCTGGGAACAAATAATATTTATAACCATTCAATGGTTGGTAGTGAAAACTCAGTAGTTGCTGGGTAACTGGACGTAGTCTTGGATAGATGAATCAGTATAAAATTACTTGTATTCAATTTTATTACTTGTTAACTAACAGAATAATCAAAATTAAATGGTCTGTCACTAAAATCAACTTTTAAAGAAGAAAAAAGTTCCGTCTTACTATTTTTGAACTAATAGACGAAATCACTAAATTTTTTAATTAACACAATTCAACCCCTTCTTATGTTTTATTTTTTATAATTCAATTATGTAATATTAAATATTACATAAAATATTCGATATCACATATTTAATATAAAGAAGTTATTTCAATTCTGGTCTTGAAAAAATTATCAATTAATGTCAATATGTATTAATTAATATAATATAATTAATGAATATAATATCATCAATATTAAATGATCATATTTTATAAATATTATATAAAGTATTAAATGTCAAATATTTAATATAAAGGAGTCATTTTTGAATTTTTTGAAATGCATTAATTAATAATACAATTGGTATTAACTATTAAGAATATTTTGATTATATAAAAAACCAACAGCTTGAAAAGTGAAATCATTTTCTATCTCAAAACAATCAAGGCGCACTTCTCACCACAGAAATGAAATTTTCAGCAAAACTAATGGTTATCTTTTGCTTCATCCTCTTTTCGCAGCATGGTTTTGGTGATGATGGTCTTGATATGATTGACCAAACTTGTAACAAACTTTACCAGAAGATAGAAGCAATTGCAATAAGATTCTGGAGCAGATTCTGAAGTTGTACGTGCAAAAAAGTATATTGAATTTTCAAATGCAGTGCTAGAGTTGGCCATAAACAAGCAATAGAAGCTCAAAATTTTCTTGAGAGATTGGTCAAATCAAAATATTCTCCAACCCTTAAACAATGTTTATTATATTATGTTGGATCATTCAAAAGTGCACTGAGCGAGCGAGTTGAAAGATGATCCTCTAATTGTTTCTTATGACGCTGGTGTTGCTAGTGATGAACCTGAAGCGTGTGACAGATTATTGGCTGAAGCACATATTGTTAGTCCTGCAATTTCTGCTTATGAGTACCCATTATTGTTGCTCAGTGCTATTGCAGACATAGCCATAAGTAAAATTCCTATCAGGTCAATTTCCAATAAATAATGTTCAGTCCAAATTGTTTGTTTTACCCCTTTGTGGAGAAGGAGAATATTAATAAAATCAAATAACAATTTACTATCTATGTTGACTATTGAGGCATGTGTATCACATTTTATTTATTGTAATAAATCTTAAAAAATAATATAGTTAACGTAAAATTAGTAAAATGAAAGTAATAAAAATCACTGAGAATATAATTCTTCCACTAATATCTCTTTTTTTTTTTTTTTTTTTCTGTTTCCTAGCACTTCTCTCAACCTCGTGAACTTGCATTTCTCTCTGTACTTTTTCTTTATTCATCTCTCATAATCACGTTTAGGGTTCTGGACCATCAAATTGTATTTCGATTTTGATCATTGAGATTTGATTGATTTTTTATTTTTTGTTTCATTTCTAGAGTTCTGCTACATTCTGTGATCGATGAAGATGGATTTGATGTCTGGTTATAAGGTACAGTTTGATCGTGAGTTGTCTTTTGAAATTAATTTTGTATAATATCTAGTTTGAGATAATTACACTGAGAGCAACATGAGCTTATGGTAATTATTTTATCGCTGTTTAGAAATTAATTAATTTACTAACTACTCTATAGGGGTTGTTGGATTTCTAGTTGGCAACGAGAATTCTTTGAATGAAGATAGATAATTTTTTTGAAAAAATTTCTTAAATTTCCATTGCTATGTTATATACATGTAGTTTCATTTGATGTCTGTGCTAATCTTACTGGAATTAAAACTGAACCTGTCTGTACTAATAGAAGGAATAAGTGAAAATTGTGGACGCTAATCAAGTTGTGATAATTTATCTTGCATGTTGTTGGTGATCTTGATGTAGATAAGCCTATAAACCTGCAGTCATATATAACCATGAAATCTATATTATGCATACCACTTTTAAATCTTCTAAATTATTTTCGTATGAAGTCTGGACCAATCTTTTTTTTTATAATCCTTCGATACATTCTCTTCATAAAAAGAGAAATAGAATAATAATAAGTAATTTATTGATTCATTCCTAAGTTAAATACGTCATTCAATTTTTTTTTAACAAAAAATATATATATATATATATATATATATATATATATATAGGAGCGGTGCCACGTCATACGTAACACGGTCGTTACTTTTTTTTTTTTTTTCCTTTTATAATGAATAAAAATTAATAAAAAAATTGGTCAAAGATATTTGGACATACACTTACATTGAGTGCTTAGTTATTTTCTATAAATAATAATAATCATATATATATAGTTATATATTATATATAATTAGTAATAATAATAGTAATAATGATATATTATACATAATAATAATTATATATGATAATTATTATTAATAATAATAGTAATAATTATTATTATTATATTATATATAATAATAATAATAATATAATTTTAATAATAATAATAATAATAATAAATTTTAATTCTAAAACTCATTAATACAAGATCTAATTTTTTTTTTTAATTGGACAAGTATTTAATTCATTTTTGAGTGTAATTTTATGTAATTTTAATATTTTAATTAAATAATAAATAATAGAAATATGATTTTTTATGATTTAAAGAAAGTTAAGATATAATAATAATTTAAAAAAAAAATACTATATTTTTTATAATAAATTAATTTAATTTTTTAAACAGTTTTTAGAAAGAAGGATCAAATGAGAATAAAATTTTTTTAAAATTAAAAGAAAAATATAATATAATATTAAAAAATAAAAATTTATTAAAAAATAAAAACTAAAATTAAAAAAAAATTGCCCCTCCCAATCATAATTCCGGCTCCGCCCCTGTATATATTTTATATAATTTAAATTTTTATAAATACGTTATTTAACTATCAATATATATTGTAATATTATATTATATATTAAAATGAAAAAAAAAATTGATGAACTGTGAAATGATTTTAAAATTCTATAAATTTTATATACAACATCAAACTGTAAATTTAAAATATATAAAAAATATTTAAACGTGTAAGTAAACAAGATGTTAATGGATTCTGTCACCGTTGTTTCTTTCTTTTTCTCTCTTCCAAATGTTTATATTTCAAAACAATTTTACTATTTTAAACAACTATAAATACGCAGCCAACCAGTTAACTCATTCATAGAATATCTGTGTATTTCTCTCTCTTCACACTTTATATGTATACGTATTTCTCTCTCTTCACATTTCATAACTGATTATTTGCGTGTTGCAGTTGTCTATCAAATATTTTTCATTTCAAAATGTCTTTATATTTTCCCACGTGTGTTTTCTACAACTTCAATGTTTTCTCAAGTTAACAACTGATTAAGTTTTTCTCTCCCTTTAGTCAACCATATATGTATCACTAAAAACTAAAAAGTTTTAAAAAGTTTTAATTTTCTTGTAAAATTGGACTAAATTAAATAAATATTTCTTAAAGTTGAATAAAAATAAATTAAAATCAATTAGAAATTTAGAGAATTATAACAAAAAGTTTGAATTTTAAAAAAAAATATCTTTAGAAAAAAAAAACGGGAAAATAATTCTCCTACCCAATATTAGGTTGCCATAACTGATGACACAGAAATTGTCCTCAGCCAGAGCTTCGAAGACGAGTCAGCAACGCACCGTGCGAGTTATATGTCACCATTGTGTTGGGAAAGGCGTAGCGGAAAAACTTACACACAAAACCTGAAACCTTGCGTGTAAGAATAAAAT
This sequence comes from Hylodesmum podocarpum, assembly GCA_026586105.1. NCBI lineage: Eukaryota > Viridiplantae > Streptophyta > Magnoliopsida > Fabales > Fabaceae > Hylodesmum > Hylodesmum podocarpum. Next base: position 502,942 of record JALJEV010001403.1, read on the forward strand.
CTTTCCCTTGAGGAGAAAACAAGAGAACTGTAATAAGCGACAGTATAAAATCCCAGGGAGTAGGGAAAATAAAATATAGGAGCAAGAGGAACACCAAAATTTTAACGTGGAAACCCAGGACAAAAATCACGGGACCTAGTCCAGAAAAATATCCACTATGTCAAAGAGTACAAGCAAAACAACCCCTCAAGAGGACTAACAAAAACGCTATACTTGGGACCATATGTGGAAAAACACACCGGTGGACACACACTCTAAGGTGTGGTGTGAGTGAATAACACATATCACTATCTCTTATATAAGTGTTCTGCTCCTCTCTCTTTCTAAAATATGTCGATGTGGGATTTTGAATTAACAAAATACTCAACAAATCCTCCCTTAATTCAAAGTCTAACACTATTACAAATTCTACAAAATGTGGGACTTTGTTTGAATCCCAACAAACCTCCCCTCAAATAAAAGATCACAAAACATCTTTCCCTACAATCAATGATAGCCATTAGAGCTTCCATCACCGCGACAATTCTTGAGCAACTTCACATTGTCGTCGATATGCCCTAGTTCTTGTACCGCCGTCTTGATAACTCACATCAACGGAACACGCAGCCTAGCCAAACTTGCTAGGGAGACTTTCGACACAAGGGATCCCAAAAGTAGGTCCACCTGACCACTTAGATCCACTCCAATCATTGAACACAAATCTGAGTCGGTCACCAAGTTGAACCATCGACTTTGATACCACTTGTTAGGAAAGGCGCAACGGAAAAACTTACACAAAAAACCTGAAAGCTTGCTGTAAAAATAAAACCTTTCCCTTGAGGGAGAAACAAGAGAACTGTAATAAGTGACAGTATAAAATCCCAAGGAGCAGGGAAAATAAAATATAGGAGCAAGAGGAACACCAAAATTTTAACGTGGAAACCCCCAATGAGAGGGACAAAAACCACGGGATCTAGACCAGAAAAATATCCACTATGTCAAAGAGTACAACAAAACAACTCCTCCAAGAGGGCTAACAAAAACGCTATATTCGGGACCATATGTGGAAAAACACATCGGTGGACACACACTCTAAGGTGTGGTGCGAGTGAATAAAACAATCACTCTCTCTCTTATATAAGTGTTCAACTCCTCTCTCTTTCTAACCGCTGTCGATGTGAGACTTTGAATTATAAAAAAAACTCAACAAATCCTCCCTTAATTCAAAGTCTAACACTATTACATATTCCACAAAATGTGGGACTTTGTTTGAATCCCAACAAACCTCCCCTCAAACAAAGGATCACAAAACATCCTTCCCTACAATCAATGATGGTCATTAGAGCTTCCATCGTCGCAACAATTCTTGAGCAGCTTCACATTGTCGTTGATATGCCCTAGTTCTTTGTACCGCCGTTTTGATAGCTCACATCAACGGAACACGCAACCTAGCCAAACTTGCTAGGGAGACTTTCGACACAAGGGATTCCCAAAAAGTAGGTCCACCTGATCACTTAGATCCACTCCAATTATTGCACACAAATCTGAGCCGGTCGTCAAGTCGAACCATCGGCTCTGATACCACTTGTTGGGAAAGGCGCAGCGGAAAAACTACATACAAAACCTGAAAGCTTGCGTGTAAAAATAAAACATTTCCCTTGAGGGGAAAACAAGAAAACTGTAATAAGCGGCAGTATAAAATCCCAGGGACAGGACCTAGTCCAGAAAAATATCCACTATGTCAAAGAGTACAGCAAAACAACTCCTATAAGAGGACTAACAAAAATGCTATACTTGGGACCATATGTGGAAAAACACACCGGTGGACACACACTCTAAAGTGTGGTGTGAGTAAATAACACATATCACTCTCTCTTATATATAAGTGTTCTGCTCCTCTGTCTTTTTAAAACCTGTCGATGTGAGACTTTAAATCAACAAAATACTAACACGTGTACATTGGGTGTTGAATGTAGCATCGGAAAAATGAAGTCATGTTGATACGTATGGTTAAAAACCTGATGGAGAGGGTTTAAAAATAAAGTAAAACAATTCCACCATGCTATAATGGTTATTATGTATTATATAACTAGAGTATAACTTTTGAATGAGTCTGAAGTATTGACAACATTTGCTGCTTTCATGATAGAATCACATTAGACAAAGTAATTGAGTACAATTTTTACACTTGCAACGCATAGAAATGAAACTCCTATATTTGAAAATTATCCAGCTTTATCATTTTAGTCTTGTTTGTCTAAACATACGAAAGAGTATTTACAATTGCAAATTTTATAAACTTATCAAAATTTAAAATCTGATGTTTTTTTTTTTTAAAGTTTAAAATTAACCCATTAAAAAATTAAAGTAAAATTCCAAACTTGAAAAAGTGACTTTTCTTGAAAAGAACCTGAAAAAAGCATATTTTAATCAATTCTTTTAAATTAACTTTTAAAACATTATTCTCCAACACAAATTAATTTTTCATAATCTCAATATTTCTCATATCCGAATCAAGTGATAAAGTTATTGATGTTAGTCTTTGTTTTCCAAAATCTGAAACAATCCAATAAACATTGTATAAGTGAGTATTCCCACCTCCACCTACTTAATTATATAGTACTATGCTATGTCACACTACTGGTCAAGAAAGTGTTTCAAATTAGAAATGGATTCGGCGCTGAACTGAGAAAGTAAAAGATTGTTGACCTGTGAAATCCCTCACACATCTAAACCATGAACATGAAAAGTCACCAAACTCCACTATGGTAACATTTTCTCACAACATGCTAGACTTGCTTTACACCAACCTCTTTTCAATAGCATACCAGGCCCGCATTTATAATCCTATAACTTCTGAGTTCCATGTGTGAGTCTTCATTGTGTCCTAAAGTATTTACTAAGTTTGCATAAACCTCAGAAAGATGCCACAAGGTGAATCTAATGCAAGCTCCAAGCAGCATGCTGCACTCACTAGGCGTGTTCCAACGCCGGGGAAGGCCACAATACTTGCAATAGGCAAGGCCTTTCCTAGCCAAATCATCCCTCAAGAGTGTTTGGTTGAGGGCTACATTCGTGATACTAAGTGTGAAGATTCATATATTAAGGAGAAATTGGAGCGTCTCTGTAAGTGCAATTATTTTTATTTTATTTTCTTATTTTGACTAGCAAAATTGGCTCTACTTCTCCCAATGTTTTAACTAGTGAAAGAAAATCTAACAAACTGTGGTCTACAACCACAATTGAAGCTGCATTATTAAAATGTTGGAGATGTGATCTATTATGATATTTGTGACCCCAATTGTTTGCAATTTGTCGCAATATTAAGGTTTTGGAAGTCTTTGCAACATTGACTACTAACAAACCTTGTGAGTACAATTGTGGCACTTGGCACTCCTGTCAGAAACTATTTAACAAATATACGCATAATTTGTTATGGTATTGCAATCACAGTTGCTGTTTGTTATCACATTGTGACCACAATTTGCAGTTACATCAGATACATTTGTTTACAATTTTTCACAATATTAAGGTTTTGGAAGTCTTGGCATTGTAATCGAAATAGAAATTTTAAACCATAAGAGGATAATGGACACTTGGCACTCGTAGATGCAGCAACTACTAATAAATATATGCATAACTTATATCATTAACTAGAAAGTTTTTTATTAATGAATTATTAACAAAAGGTTGCGAATTTAAAACTGCAATACTTTCTTTTCTTCATTTGTCCATGTGCCAGGTAAAAACACCACTGTGAAGACAAGGTACACAGTGATGTCAAAGGAGATTCTTGACAAGTACCCTGAGTTGGCCACTGAGGGCTCACCAACCATAAAGCAAAAACTTGAAATAGCGAATCCAGCAGTGGTGGAGATGGCAACAAAGGCTAGTCAAGATTGCATCAAGGAATGGGGAAGGCCTGTTCAAGACATCACTCACATTGTCTATGTTTCCTCAAGCGAAATCCGGCTACCCGGCGGTGACCTTTACCTGGCGAACGAGCTCGGCCTTAGGAGCGATGTTGGCCGAGTAATGCTCTACTTCCTAGGCTGCTATGGTGGTGTCACTGGCCTAAGAGTTGCCAAGGACATAGCAGAAAACAACCCCGGTAGCAGGGTTCTGCTTACTACCTCTGAGACCACAATACTTGGTTTTAGACCCCCTAATAAGGCTAGACCCTATGATCTTGTGGGGGCTGCACTTTTTGGTGATGGTGCTGCAGCTGTGATCATTGGTGCTGATCCTGTGTTGAATCAAGAGTCTCCCTTCATGGAGTTGAGCTATGCTGTTCAAAAGTTCATACCTGAGACACACAATGTGATTGATGGAAGACTCTCTGAAGAGGGTATAAACTTCAAACTTGGTAGAGACCTTCCTCAGAAAATTGAAGACAACATTGAAGAGTTCTGTAGAAAACTCATGGCTAAAGGCAATGTTAAGGAGTTCAATGATTTGTTCTGGGCTGTGCACCCTGGTGGACCAGCAATTCTCAATAAGCTAGAGAATACACTCAAATTGAGCAGTAACAAGTTGGAGTGTAGTAGGAAGGCATTAATGGACTATGGCAATGTTAGCAGCAACACTATATTTTATGTGATTGAGTACATGAGGGAGTTTCTCAAAGAAGATGGAGAAGAATGGGGTTTGGGATTGGCATTTGGTCCAGGAATTACCTTTGAAGGAATTCTCCTACGCAGCCTGTGATCTTATGAGCATGAATTTGTGTCTTCACATTTACTCAGTGGTGTTCTTCTAAGGGTGCTTTCAAATCTTCTTTAACAATTAATAAAGTTTGATGTAGCAAATTTACTTTCTGAATATCAAAAGGGGAAATTTATTATGCCACTTTGAGTTCACTGTTCTTATTTGCCTTTGTTTTTTAATGAATTGCATGGAAGCTTGTATGTGAAAAAAATTCACCTTCTTTGAAATTGATCATTATGATCAAGGTCAATGACATCGAGATTCTACTTGAAATTGGGAAGGGTGCAAAATCATAACACGAATGGTAAGATTTTATTTAAAAATTAAAAGTACATGTGTATATATATTGTATATATATTGAATGATATAAATTTTAAAAAAAATAACTAATAATAAATAATAAGTAAGACGTATAAGCCATAATAACTCATTAAGTTAAATAAATTTAAGTGAAGTAACATGTAACATATTAACTAATTTTAATCAAACAAATTAATTAAGTTTTTATCAACTTCTTTATCATCAAAATTTGGAATTGTCAAACACTTTCTTCCTCTCCAATACTAGCATCTTCAAAGTCTTTTTCTTCATCCAAGTTTTCATTTGCTTGAACATCCAGAATTCACTTTGCTTGAACATCCAGAATTCACTCATTATAAGAAGAGATCATTAATATTATAATCATTTCCTTTTCTATTTATCTTTTTCTTACCAATTTCAAGTTAGTCATCACATACATCACATCATTCACGATCTTTTGTTTCAAAATGTTCCATCTATTAGTATGGATCTAATAAAAAGCAATTATGCATATCCAACGAACACAACCAGCAATAGGAAATTTAAGCTATTAAATATAAGGGTAAAGTACAATACAATAGGCATACAAATTTCTCTCACATCTCAAAGAACCGCATGTCAAGCTTAACACCCTCATAACAAACTTGTTAGAGCTCTAGATGCTCATCCCCATCGACTCCTACCAATCCGTTGTTGCTTTTGTATTGATAGCATTCTTAGTTACTCCACTTCCAAAGAATTTCTTCTTCTTGAAATCTTCAAGTTGTGCATCAGTCTTGGTAATTATATCATTGTCATTAATCATCCTTTGGGTGTAATTATAGAGTATTTTCTTAACTTCAAACTCAGCTTTGTAGCCAAGAGCATAATGCAATTTAGGATTTAAATAATAGTCAACTGCATGAAGAGGCATATGTAGATGTTTGCCTAATCTTTCATCGGTTATTTCCCACAAGGTTGATAGCTAAATAATGAAATTGCATTGTATAAATTAGTTTCTTGAAAAGAAAACTAGATTGAATTACTACCTAGTTTTTGATTAAATTTTAATTACCTTGTTTTTTAACCATTGAAAACACTTTGTATCTTCTCCTTAGCTTTATCTATCTCTTCATAAATGAATCCCATGGTTGGAGGGTCATACAAATCAACCAAACAAAACACTTTAATTATGGGATAAGAGCCCCTTAAACAAATCACAACACTTCTCCAAAAAAACTCTACCCATGACAACATTTTCAATTCTTTTCCATCATTTTCTTGCAAAATTGGGTTAACTTCCACTTTTTGGGTGTGAACATCTTCACTGATGCTCCTTTGTTGTCATTTATATTAGATCAAGATGATTAACATCCTAAGTTTTGATTAATTACAATATAGATAGTTCAAGAAACAGACTGAAGCATTGCAAGTCAAAGTCAGACGAAATAAGTACAAACGAAGATGGACCCCTCAAAGTCTACTTTTTGAGAAGTCATCGTCTACACTTGACAGACCAAACTTATGCCTCAAGACGAAGCTTTGAACACTAAAGACAGGCGAAGACATGAAGACCCTTCGTCTATGGAAGTTAAGTGAAGTCAGTAAAAGCTCTGAACATGCGCTGACTCCGCTGTGCAAACATTAATTATTTTGATTGATCTTAGTCACACGTTTGAAGACTTCAATAAAAGGGCGATGGTCTTATGGATGAGTCTAACAACTATCTCGAGGACCTTGCCTATAAAAGGACTTCACCTCCAAAAGCTCAATTTGGCGAAATTACGCTTGAAAAGCTATCTATCTAAGTTTCACTCTTAAACTCTTGAGTTTTGTTCTTCATTTGCAAACACCTCTCTGCGTAAAGGATAAACATCTTTTAACTTCTTTCAAAATTCACTATTGTGGTACCCTAGCCCGAGGCGGCTGCATTTCAAAGAATACTTTTGTATTAGCCTAAGGAGACTGCGTTCCAAACAATATCTGGTTGTATAGCCTGAGAAGGCTGGGATCAAAGAATATCGAAATAGCTAGAAGTGGTTAGGTGCAAAGAATACTTGTAATCTTTTCACGGTTTGTAGTCAAAACTTAGCAAGTTGTTAAGTAACTGGACGTAGTCTGCTTAAGACGAACCAGTATAAAAATATTGTTATCTTTAACTGTTTTTCATTTTAAGACTAACGGGGATTAATCTATTCAAACGTCTGATATTAAAATCAACAGTTAAAGAAATCAAAGTTGCATCTGAAAGCTTTAGAAAACAACATACGCAAAGGCAAAATTTTTAATAACACAATTCAACCTCCCTTCTTATGTTTTTGTCTTTTATAGTTTAAGCAACCCAAGGTTAGATAGAAAGTGGCAAATTAAGTCTTACCTGACCTTACCGAATCTCTTCCTTTAGATAAGTGTCATAACATGGAAATAAGGGATGTTCTTACCCTTAGCTATTGTGTCTTTATGAACTGGTAGCTTATTCTCAAAATCCTCCCACATCAAACCAATGCAATGAGCTGCACATACAACTTCCTCCTTTTCTCCATTAACTAACAAGTAAATTACTTGCACAATATTATCTTCACCAACTTCCTCAACCATTTCATCAATTATCTTAAAAAATTTGTCAACAATCTTTGAGACATGTGATGCATCAAAAGACATCAAAAATATCGTTCCTTTAGGACAATTTACCAAAAAGTTGATGAGTGTCATCCTCCTTCTATCTATCCACTTGTGAGTCACTGTATCTCATTCAGTGGTCTTCCATACTTGATTATACTATTACATGACTTCCTTGCATACCTTCACTTCTTGCTTCAAGTACTTGACAAAAATTCCATAATATGAAGGTGGTTTAAATCCTAGCTTCTGCCTTGCAATCTTTTCAGACATTTCCAAATACTTTTCATTGTTTGCAACATTAAAAAGAATTGTGTTATTTAAAAAAAAGAAACATGCAATGGCTTGACATGATTGTTTTCTTTGTTGCTTATTCACTAAGCTAGGAATAATTGTTTATCATTTAAAAATATTTGGTGATTAAGCTTGAGCGCTCTCACTCCCACTTTCACTCTCACTCTCCATCTTTTGGCTTTGTGCTTTGAAATTGTATCCTACCCTAGAAATGTGACTGCCAGGTCCTTCTTCTTTTATTTCATTTGTAATTTTATCATGATATCCAACATTTGCTTATGGACATCATCCATAACAACCCTACACTATTCAACATCCTTTTGTTAGGGGCAAGTGATGCTTTAGTCTATAAACACCTCCACAACCTTTTTTTCACAATAATTGCATTTTAGTTTTTTGTGTTGCCTTCAATAGCCATGTTTTCAAGCAATATTAGTCCTACTCCTGAAAGCATTTCTAGGAAGCATCCTTCCACTTATACCAATAGTTTTTACATGAGGACAACTACCACCAATAAATGTCGGTCCACTACCACTTGTGAACATTTTCAACAAAACAAGTGAACAACTCAACAAAGAACAATAGAAGCAAGAAGAAGAAAGAATTTCAGACTTGAAACAATGTCATTTGCACTTGACGTGTGTCGCAGTCAAAATGCTTCAAACCTGCAACACTGGCGTTGCGAGGTAGAGGAGGTTGAGTCATAACGCAGAGAATGAAATAGTCGCCAAGCAGAGAGGAAGGAATCGCGAGGCTGTTTAGTGAAAATCCCGAACCCGTTTATAACCAAACCCGAGACTCGTGCACCATGGTATCGAAACGGGGAGATGAGTCACGATTCTACAAGGTGGCTTTTCGATTTTACAATGAGTTCGCCAATTTGCGATTCTACCTCATATTGAAATCATTATGGCAACCCACATACATAAAATGGTGCGATTTCACAAGTTGATTTACAATTTTACCAACACCCGTTATGTTTGTTTTAACTTATTACACATAGGGCATCACTTATTCACACACAATAACGAGAAAACAAAAATAATATCATATAGAGAAAAAGGGGAAATCACAATGTTTGCATCAATCCACTGTAATGTTAGAATAAGTATTTTCATACAAAATTTGAAAAATCATTCATCACAAAATTTTTGGATAAATTTGAGAAACCCTCCAACCCATCATGTGGCCTCCTTATCAAATTAGATGATTTTTCTTGTTTAAAGAAAATCTATTTATACAACTTATATTTTAATCTTAAAAAGGAAATATATCTCTAAAATAAAAATAATATCTTTAATTCTAAATACAATGATAATATTTTTTAAAAAATTTAATGAATATTTAGATAAATACAGATTTATGGGGAAGTCAAGTCTATTAGTGTATCCAAAAATATTAATAAGTAAAATTTATAAAAAAAATAAGAAACATATAATATTGTAATAATATTATTTAATTATCTTTAGATGATAAATTTTATCTTTTCCTAAACTTAACAATCTCTACCATGATTACTGACTTTTATTTGAATAATACATATGTCTAAAGCTTTAACCATCAACCTAATACAACTTAAGATATTAAAGAAACTTAGAACAGAACACACAAATGTTGAATTGATCAATAAGGTAAATTTTATACATCTTATTGAAAATAAAGAATTTTTACATTAAAGTGATGTGTTTTGATGTACATAAAGAATTTTAATTACAACAGTACAAAGTGTAGAAAAAATTCAGAAAATATGAAGACTCCCCTTTAACCACCCCTTTAGCCAGTATCTTCTTCCTCTATTCCTTTAAGTCAAATACTCTTCTAATTGGTTCAAGGAAAATATAACAAAACACCCATAAAATCCTTTTCAAAGATTTTACAGAAAACATGTTGATTAATTTAAAACTAACCTATAAATGAATAATTGTTTATGAATTAATCTTTGATAAAAATTAATTGGTCACCTTTTAAAACGACTTCTCTAAAAACTACGTAAAATATTACTAACATTTTATAAAGAAGTGACATTTAAAAAATACGTTTTTTAAAATAATTTCCCGCAAGAGAAACATCTTTAAAATAGTTTAAAGAAACTTTGAAATAAGTCTTCACCATATAAAAGCATTTTATCAAAACCTTTCATTCAAAACCCATTTTTGGTTACACTCAAAACAACTCTTTATTAGGATTCACTAACCCAACACATATGCATAGATTCTCTAATATAAAAGATATACATTTTCAAAACACATAACATATAATGTTCTCTATAATTTATACATTTTCAAAACTCCAACATACACATTATACTTATACATGCTCTTTATAACTTTAACAGTTGAAGTCACAATGTTACAAATATAGACACTAGTGCAAAAAGGTCATATAATGTCTATTAAATTGATCTTACAACGTCGGTTAAAATCGACATTAAAAATGGCTGACGTTAAAAGTCAAGACTTTTAACGTCAGTTCTGTAATCAACGTTAAAAATTCAGTCTTTTAACATCGATTGTACAACCGACGTTAAATATATTATTCACATCAATTTCTATGTTAACAACGGTCGTTATTTGTGTATTTTTAACATTGGTTGTGTCAATAACCGATGTTAAATATAATTTTTCTTTAAATAAATTTGTTTCATTTATATAATATTTAAGATTGTATTCAACTCAATTCAAAATATGTGATGTAAAAAAGAAATGCAATTCTCGTACAAACGAGACAAGTAATATCAATACTCAATAAAATCACTAAATTAAAAAATTTAATAGGAGAAAAAATATAAAAGATAAGAATTTTAAATATATCTAAGAGATTTTACATGTTTTGCATAGATATGTAGGATTCATGCTATAGCTTTCACAACTTTGAGACACTTTGAAGTGATGTAAATCAATATATTAAAATCCATATTATTTTGACAAACTAACCCACGGTAATTGAAACTCCATACTTATATAACTTGTTTTTCCATGTCCATTGTTGAATGCAATGAGATGAAAAATGAGACCTTGAAAAACACAAAGATAAAAGGGAAATAACTAATTAAGGAATAGAACATACTTATATTCATTCATAAATGTTTTATTTCCAAAGAGTTTCAATGATTGGTTTTATAATTTTATATTGAATAATTTAATTTTTTAATCTTATTTATTCTAAGTTTTTCTGTTAATATTCCAATGAAAAATTGTCTAATTTAAAAACTTAATTTAATTTTAATATTACGGTTTAAGAATAGACACACGGATTGAAATAACTATTAAATATGAATTTACACAAGTAATTACATCATAATCCAGAAGATAAAGTGATCACACATAAAAATAAATAATAAAATTAAAAAGAAACTATTTATATTAGAATCGATAACATATAAATGATAGAAATATATATATATATATATATATATATATATATATATATATATATATTATGTAGGTGTTAGAACCTTGTCTCTTCATGCAGATTCATTCATTTCATAAGATTTAAATCGCATTCAAACTCATGCTCGTGTATACTTACTAGTAAAGTAAATTATCTACAAAATAAAACTACTTTTAACTAAATTATAATAGACAAAACAAGAATCATAACTGCAACATATATAAAATAAAATAAAATAATTACAAATTAAATATTAGCTAAAGAATAAGAGGAATAAAACTCAACGTTAGTAGTTCATTATAACCAAAAATGATGGAATCAAAAATATATCTAGAAATGGCAGAAAAAGATGATAAGACAGAATGCAATTAATGTCATTTATTGAAAGAGTGTGTACAAATTAGAAACAGTGCTGTTCACAAACTTTACCAATCACCACATGATGTTCACATAGTATCAATAACTGAGGAACCAATATTTAAAAGAAACAACAACAATGAAATGAAGAAGAAGATGTCAGCATTTAAGATGGAGAAAGAAGGAGATGCCAACATTTAAGTTTTGTTCAGTAAATCATCAACAGTATCTACTTTTAATTTTTTATTTAAATAAAAATTAAAACTCAAATAACAGCATACCTAAATATGAATGTATTAATGACAACTCTTTTCTAATGTTAAGCATGGGATGGTCAATCTTGGCTTGTAAAGTTACACCTTCATCCATAGGACTAGCTGCAATGTTACCCATATCAATGTCAATATCAACTCTGGGAGACTCGGCCAAAGTACATTTTCCTTGCAATAATGTGTAGTTTGTTGTTATCCCTCTGTTGATCTTTGTAATTGTGTTTTGAACATCATTTTAAAAAAATTAATATAAACACAACTTAAGATAGTTATCCTTTAAAAAAAGTATATATAAACATAAAAATAAACTAATTAAATACACCAACAGGAATATGTAAATGACAAGTTAAAGAGTCCTAGTCAAAACATTTGTTCAAAAATATATAGACCCAACAAAAACGTCAAATTCAGAGATAATGATTGACATATACCATGAACATAATTATAAAGTGATTATAGAAGTATAGATAACATAGAATGAAGAAAGTATGTCCCAAACGAATACCACATGTAATATGTAATGAGAAAAAATGTTTTCAGTTGAGTAGTGTATATGGTCTACCCATAAACTACAAGCTTTTAATAGACAAGATTAAAAGACCCATAATTTATAAACAACAATACTTAATTTTTAAGACCTATATCATGAACCATTAACACATATCATGAACCATTAACACATATCATGCATTCTATGTAACATGCATTCCAAACAAGAAAAGATTTTGATAGAGACATACGCAAAGCAAGAGCAGAGCTTCATCTGTGGAAAGGTTCAAGTGGAAAGGAATTCAACCAAGGTGGCTCTAATGGTGTCTGGATGGTCAGACCTTCCAACCTCGTATCTTCGAGTTGCCATCAATAAACCTTAATTGCTTGTTTCACTTTAGATACCTTACGCAATTCCAACAATGGGCAGGATCATTTGCATGTCTGAAATGTGGAGTATCACTACTTATATGAATCAAACAGGGGTTCGACCTACGTAAAACACCTAACTTTCTCAAATGTTAATTGCTCACCATGTGGACATTTGTCTTCCCTACATATGTTTCAAATTTAATTACTGAATCATAAACCAACTTAGAAAGAAGTAAAAAAATAAATAAAGATTATACATTATATCATAAATAAAATATGATAACTCAATAAAAAAATAAAGTTCTACTCACAACAGGCCCAAACTATACCAAACCACTCATTCCTATGTAAATCCAAAGGCCTGAACATGAATATATTGACATTTCTTTAATTCACTTATAGCTTAAATATCAAGTCAGAGGAAAAGCATGAATCTTTCTATTACCAACCATCATATGCCCCTATCAACCCAATTTCCTAATCATTATTCATTCCACTCCAAAAATGGCTAAGATAGAGTAATAAAAAATAATCTCACTAACAAATTGATAATATATATATATATATATATACATATATATATATATATATATATATATATATATATTAATTAAGATTTAAGAAAGGAACCTACCTTGTCTTCCTTTCTTGTTCTGCGATTCATTCCAGCGAGCCTCATATCGTAGGGAGAGAATTAAATAACCTTGTAACACCATGTTAGATTGAGCTTCATTTTGAAGGGTGTCTCTGTCTCTTGGGATCGTCTTGCGTGGGTGTTTCAGCTTTCTTCTAGCGGAGACACCGGCGGCAATGAAGTGCATGACCGGGAGACAGTTGAGTTGCTTAGTCTGCATAACGAGGTTGTAGGGCACGACAATGTTCTTGGGGAAGGTGAAAACTTTGTCGTTGTGGAGAACCCTAATGTCTCTCATGATAGAACGCACGACTTTGATGATGTATCCAATACCAGCACTCACCTTTGGTGCAGATCATGGCAGCACCTTCGCAGAAGCGGCAGTCACAAATTAAGGGGATTCGAAATTTATGTTTGATGATGTGGTTAGCGACGAGTGAGAACCTTGCTCTCGATGGAAGTGGCTGATGGGGGCCTTGGCCATAAGAGGATGGTTTCAGATCTGGTCTTAGAATGAGAAAAGTCCATGGCAAGGGTTTCAGATCTAATTTGCAATGAGAAAGGTCCACGAGAAGAGTTTTTGTGATTGAAGTTAACCTTTTCCACGTCGATTGTTATTAAACCAAGTGTAGATAACGTGGATATAACTTATGACGTCTGTTAAATGTTTAACCGACGTCATTGAGGTGAGGTTAAAAGTCTTTTTTGTACTAGTGAGAAGAACATGATCCTTATCACGTTGAAAAAGTTTATGCTCATGATCATTAGCTAATATTCTACTCTAGACCTAGATAAAATTCTAGAGGTTCCTAATGTAGAGGTAAATGAACCTCTTTCTCCTGTTTTCATCTATAGAAAGTGATATGAGCTTGCTTGAGGAGTAGCTCGGATTTAGCCCTATCTTCATCTTCAATTGGAAGCTCCACGGAATGGACATCAATGGGGGAAACTAAGGAATTCAAAACTCAAGGACTTAGAAGGAATAAGAAAATAGAAGAGATTTAGAAGGTGATGGCGTCATGCATGAGCAATAAGCCTAAAGGAGAATCGCCACAAGGAAGAGGTTTCATTGATAAGATTCAAGGTTTGAAGAGAAACCTTAGAGAGAATGCTCTCAAGAATTAGCTCTTAGCTTAATTCAAAATTCTGAAAATTCATCCAAAGTCCTTGCAATTCAATTTTCCCTTACTTATACTAGATGTGTGGCACCAAAATGAAAGGAAACTGGGTTAGCTTGATAACCCTTGGATTAAAGAAGGATCAATGCATGGCAAGCCCTTATTAGGCACTTCACACGGATCCTCACCTTAACCCTTGGATTAGAAAGCTAATCTAAGGTTACGGTTGAGCTAAGGAGAGGCAAGTAACTTGTGATTCAAGTTGATTCTCCACCTCTTGATTAGATCTAGATCATGTGGAGGAACTTCACTCTTGAGTGATGGGAAACATGTGACTCAAGTTTGAATTAAGACCACATGATGAGATCTTGATCAAGAGCCTAGAATCACTCTTGAATTGGTGCCAAAACATGCTTGACCGAATTCAAATTTAAGCCCTTGATTTGGATCTAATCTAAGGGTTAAGTTTGAATTAGAGTTAGTGGTATTGCCACTCTCTTCTCTCTAATCTTTCTCCACTCTCTCCAAGGAGAGTGTGAGCCACTCTCTCTCATTTTACCTTAGGAATTTTGGTTCATGCTTTCTATCCTAGGTCGTGAGCTTCAAGCTCCCAACAATGGCCAGATTACAATTATTTAATTGTTTCAAAAATCAAAAGGAAAATTACAAAATATTAAGAAGATTACAAGATCTTAAAATAAGAGACAAGTCTTCATCTTGAGTTGACTTTGACTTGGTCAACTCACCTTGTACTTGTTCTTGAATCCTCTTGAGCATTGACCTTGTGATTCTTCTTTGACCTTCTCCATGAACTTGAGCTTATAGAAGGGATGGTCCTCTATCAAACCCTCCTTCTTGATGGCAACTTGTCCCCAAGTTGTAGTGATCTACATCTTCAACACCTACATCACAAAGAGTAAGATCACAAACATTAAAAGAATTGCTACCACCAAAGTCATTAGGAAGATCTAATTGAAAGGCATTAGGTCCAAGTTTCTCAATTATAACAAAAGGTCCATCTCCTTTAGGAAGCAATTTTGAGCTTCTCAAATTAGGGAACCTCTCTTTCCTAAAGTGAACCCAAACTCTATCCCCCACTTTTAACTCAAGATGCTTGCGGTGTTTATTAGCATGAGTAGTCACCTGTTGATTCCTTTGCTCAATTCTAGCTTTAATCTTGGCATGCATAGCTTTGATCTTCTCGTCTCGGCTCTATCCATTCCATCCTTACTCAAAACCTCACTAAAAGGCAAAGCACATAAATCAAGAGTAGTTAAAGGATTAAAGCCATAAACAACTTGAAAAGGGGAAAGTAAAGTAGTAGAATTCATCACTCTATTGTAAGCAAATTCTACATAAGGCAAACAATCTTCCCAAGATTTCAAGTTACTATTCACAAAGCTCCTAAGTAGTTGTCCAAGAGTCCTATTCACCACCTCAGTTTGGCCGTCGGTTTGAGGATGGCAAATGGTGGAGAAAAGGAGCTTGGTGTCAAGTCTTCCCCACAATGATCTCCAAAAATGACTAAGGAACTTAGAGTCTCTATCACTTACAATGCTTTGGGGGATACCATGGAGTCTTACTACTTCCTTGAAGAAGAGGTTGGCTACATGGGATGCATCATCACTCTTATGGCAAGAAATGAAGTGTGCCATCTTTGAAAACCTACACACCACAACAAAAATGGAGTCTACACCTCTCTTTGTCTTGGGTAAACCGAGGACAAAGTCCATGGATATATCCAACCAAGGAGAGGTGGGTGAAGGCAAAGGCATGTATAGGTCGTGGTTAGTGAGTTTGGACTTAGCCTTATGACATGTCACACACTTGCTTATAAACTTAGCTACTTGAGCTTTCATTTTTGCCAAAAGAAGTGTTCATGTAATATGGCTAAGGCCTTCTCAATACCAAAGTGACCCATGATTCCTCCCTCATGAGCTTCACATATCAAAAGCTCTTTCAATGAAGTCTTAGACACACATAAAAATTTTCCTTTAAAAAGATAATCATTATGCCTATAGAAATCATTGTAAGCACCTTTAATACATGCAAGATACTCACGGCCAAAGTCATCATCATCATTATATAAGGCCTTAATATGTTCAAATCCCAACAATTTAGATTCAAGCAAGGATAGAAGTGTATACCTTCTACTAAGAGCATCCACCACTATGTTTGTTACACCCTTCTTATGCTTGATGATGTAGGGAAATGTCTTTACAAACTCCATACACCTTGCATGCCTTTTGTTGAGCTTGCCTTGTGATCTCAAGTGTTTCAAGGCTTCATGATCGGTGTGGACAATAAACTCCTTGGGAAGGAGATAATGTTTCCAAGTTTGCAAAGCCCTCACCAAAGCATATAGCTCTTTGTCATGTGTGGAGTAGTTCAATTGTGCTCCTTTTAGCTTCTCACTAAAATAGGCTATAGGATGATTTTCTTGTTTCAAAACAGCACTTATACCAAGGTTAGAAGCATCACATTCAAGTTCAAAAGATAATTCAAAGTTAGGCATAGATAATATTGAAGCATTGGTAAGTTTTTCTTTCAAAAGAGTAAAAGCTTCCTCTTGTTTAGGCCCCCACACAAATGGTACTTCATTCTTCACAAGCTCATTAAGTGGAGATGCAATTGTACTAAAGTCCTTCACAAATCTTCTATAAAAGCTTGCAAAACCATGGAAGCTCCTTACCTCCTTCACACTAGTAGGTCGTGGCCATTCAAGGATAGCCTTTACCTTGTTACCATCAACTTGCACACCCTTGGAACTTACCACAAAACCGAGGAACACCACTTGGTCCATGGCAAATATGCATTTATCTTTATTGGCATAGGGCTTCTCCTTTCTTAGTACTTCTAAAACACATCTCAAATGCATTAGATGATCAAAGAAAAAATGACTATAGATAAGAATATCATCAAAATACACCACAATAAACTTCCCTAAAAATTATCAAAGCACATGGTTCATAAGTCTCATAAAAGTATTAGGAGCATTGGAGAGACCAAAGGGCATGACCAACCGCTTTTAAGATCAATTTTAGAAAAAATGGTTGAGCCATGAAGTTCATCTAATAAGTCATCAAGCCTAGGTATGGGGTGCCTATATCTAATAGTGATGTTATTAATTGCACTACAATTCGTACACATTCTCCATGTGCCCTCCTTCTTAAGAACTAAGATAACCGGAGAAGCACAAGGAGATAGACTCTCTTTAACCCATCCCTTACTAACTAGGTTTTGTACTTGCCTTTCTATTTCATGAGTTTCTTGGGGAGTAGTTCTATAGGTAGGCCTATTAGGAAGTGGAGCACCCGGGATCAAATCTATTTAGTGCTCTATGTCTCTCAAAGGGGGTAGGTCGTGGGGAATGTCACTAAGGAATACATCCTTAAACTCATCCAATAAAGCATCTAAACTCACTTGATCACCTACAAAGTTAGCATTCAAAAAACAAGTTGAAGGTAAGCATAGAAACATGGACTTCCTAACTAAGAATTCTCTCCTAATTTCACTCCTACTTACCAATAAACTCTCCTTAGACTCATTAGCTTTTTCCTTAAGCTTTCTAGCATTTTTGGAATCACCCTTTTCGGATGACTCCCAAAGGGAGAACATCTTCCATTCTAGGTGTTTAGTTGAAGGGAAGGTAATGCTCCCTCATTGTAGATAGTGGTAGTTGTACCAATGTAGTTAGTACTAGATTAGTAGATAAACTAGGACTTAGGACATCCCCACACCCTAAACCTTATAAGTTACAATGGTTGAGTGATAAGGGTGAAATGGTGGTTAGTAAGCAAGTTCTTATTAACTTTTCCATAGGTAAATATAGACATGATGTGTTGTGTGATGTAGTACCTATGGAAGCCACTCACCTATTACTTGGGAGACCTTGGCAATATGATAAACATGTCATTCATGATGGTGTTTCCAACACCTATATCTTTTCTTATATGAGTAAGAAGGTCACCCTTAAGCCTTTGTCACTTAATGAAGTGTGTGAGGATCAAATAAAAATGAAATTAAAGAGGGAAAGTGAGAAGAAAAGTGAGAGTTCAAGTGCCAAACCTAGTATGGCCGAAAGCTCCTCCAAGAAAAACCAAAAAGAAACCAAACACCCTGGAAAACTAGCCTTGGCCGAGAGATCAAGATTAATTACCAAGCATGCCACTAGTGATTCTAGGTTGAAAAACAAAAGAGAAACCTCGCTTAAGCTTAGGCAAATCGAGAGTTCGTGTAAGGTAGATCTTAAGGAGAGTTTGCTTATTGGGAAAGGTGAGTTGAGGAGAGAATTCCTAGCTAGGAAAAACATATTTCTTTGTTTACCTAATCCTTTTGTGTTGACCACTAACATTGTAGGTAAGCAACAAGATTTGGATGCATTCAAAGAGGAGTTCAAAGATGTGTTTCCCAAGGACATTCCACATGGGTTGCCCACCTTCAGAAACATTGAGCCATGGAAAACCATTGAATTTAGAAATGTGGAATTTTTAATTGTGCCTACTAACTTTTACTCTTATGATATTAATTGTTCATATAGGTTGATGAATGAAGTAAAGAAGGAGGGCACATTACAAATTTCCACATATATTGAAACACCAAAGGCGCCTTGTGTGATAGCTAGAGGATTCACTCCCAAGAAATTTTGTGTTCTAGGACCAAGTGAGAAGTTGTGCATAGAGGAACCATGGAGTGACCTACGAAGAGGAAAGGAAGTACTTAGAGATTATTCATTATCAAAAAGGGAGACTTCTTTGCCTCTTACTTCTCCTATTATTTCTAATTTGCACAACACAATTTGTAACACTATAGGTTCTCTAAATAGGTCTTGGGAAATGTTTGGAAATGTTAAGTTGAGATTCTTATTTGATTCTACTAATGGTTACCCTTTTAGGTGGAAGAATGAGTCCAAGAAAGAGGAAACATCACAAGCTTCTACACCTAAAAGAAGACTTTTAAATAAGAGTTTCAAACATGATTCCACAAGGATTGAAGAACTAATGTCTACACTTTTAAAGGAGGAAATAGAAACTCTTTGGAGTTTCGGTTTATGCATAGAAAATCAATTGATTTCCTTCTTCACTTCTTTACGTTTTGATATTGATATTAGTGGGCAAGCTATCTTGATATTAAATGTTAAACTTAAAAGATTTTGTTTGATCTTTGATCCAGGTAAAATGGTTTTGTAGGTAATAAGCTAAGGCCATTTGAAGACAAGTTGGCCACAAGAAGGAGGGATTGATGGAGGACCATCTCCCAAGCATGAGAATTACAAGAGAAATGCAAAGTTAAATAGAAGCTCAAGTTGAAGAATAGTTGACCAAGTCAAAGTCAAAGGCAAAGGTCAACTCTTGGAAGTCAACAAATTGGGCAAATGAAGCCTTGTAATTTTCTTAGTATTTTGTAATTAGTTTAGCTTTAATTTGTGTAAAGCTTGGACCTATGTTTGTTTGTGAATTTCGACCAAGCTCCTTTTATAGACATGTTGACTTCTATTTGTGTTGGTCAAAGCCTCTTAAGATGGGCTTAAGTGTCTTATGACCCAACTAAGCAAGTGTAATACACTCTCTTAAAAGAGAGTGGATGGATTAGGAGAGAGAATTAATGGAATTGCCACTAACTTCATTTAAATTTCCACCACTTGATTATCCCATAATCAAAGGTGTAAATTTAAGTCAAGTTCTAAATTGTTGACTCTCATCTAAGAAGGGATTCTAGCCTTAGGATTTACTTCTAATCCAAGGCATAGAATTTCATCTTAATTAATCCATGATCACTATCGAATTAATTATCTTCATGCATAAGAATACTAGATTATCCAGTATAAAAGATTGAAAAATCATCTCAAACCTCTCTTTTTCCACAAACTTAGATGAGTTATAAGCCTCTTGATCTCATTAATTCTAGATCAATCTTAAATTGATCAAGTGAGGGGTGTTTAGCATCACTTGATCAATCCATCAAGGATCAAGTGGCTAGGATGACTCAAGGCTAACCATACACAAGGGGTCTTATAACTTAGGCAATTTCCATTTTGTGATCACTTTGGTCATTTATGAAAAGAGAATTTCTAAGACTAAAGTCTTGAGAAAAGGAGAGAGCTCTCCTAGGATTTCTTCAAAGAACCTTGAATCTTATCATGGATCCATGATCCAAGTGGCGATTCTTCTACCTAGCTTATTGAACCTTGTTCTTGGCGCTACCACCCTTCTAATTCGCTTCCATTTTTTATTTCTTCTCCCTTTTGGTTCCAAACCGTGAGATACTAGCCATTATATAGCCTATTCCGCAAGCTACATCATGACCTTGAGTGAAGGATCACTTGGTGAATGAAGATTGGGCACCCCTTTTGCTAATCCTTGACGAGCCATCACAAGTTCCTCATGGATTTGCATCACTACCTAACAAGATATGAGATGCTTCCATAGGCACAATGTCACATAATACTTTATCATTATATCTACCTATTGTGAAAGCAATCAACACTTGTTTATTTACTACTAATTCTCCTTGTTCACTTAGCCATTGCAATTTATATGATTTCGCACGTGGAGTTGTCTTAAGGTCAAGTTTTTCTACAAGCCTAGTGCTAACAACATTGGTGCAACTACCACTATCAATGATTAGGGAACATACCTTGCTTCTTATTGTGCACCTTGTATGGAAGATGTTTTCTCTTTGAGTATCATCAAGGTTCACACAAGCACGCCCTAGCATTCTTCTAACCATCAATAGATCTTCATCCTCCGGTTGCTACATGCTTGAGTGATCACTAGCACTAGCTTCTTCCTCACTTGAGGGTTGAGTGGATCCATCACTTGTTATTTCTCCATCCACTCTAATCACCATGGTCTTCTTGTTGGGACATTGTGATGGAGGACCATCTTCCAAGCATGAGGATCACAAGAGCTACGCAAAGAAGACTAGAAGCTCAAGTTGAGGAAGAGTTAACCAAGTCAAAGTTAACAAGTCAAGGTCAAAGTCAAAGTCAATGGTCAACTCCTCAAAGTCAACAAATTGGGCAAAAGAAGCCTTATAATCTTCTTATTAGTTTGTAATTAGTTTAGGCTTAGTTTTGCATAAAGCTTGGACCATGGTTGTTTTGTATGTTTCGGCCAAGCTTAAGCTAATAGACATTTTGACTTTCATGGTGATTGGTCAAAGCCTCTTAGATTGGGCTTAAGAGTCTTATGACCCAACTAAGCAAGTGTATTACACTCTCTTAAAAGAGAGTAGATGGATTAAGAGAGAGAATGAGTGGAAACTCCACTAACTTCATTTAAATTTCCACCACTTCATTATACCATAATCAAATGTGCAAATTTAAGTCAAGTTTATAAGTGTTGACTCTCATCTAAGAACGTATTCTAGCCTTTGGATTTACTTCTAATCGAAAGCATAGAATTCCATCTTGATTAGTCCATGATCATCACATGCTTAAGAGAGTTATGAGCCTCTTGATCTCATTAACTCTAGATCCTTCTTGAATTGATCAAGTGAGGGGTGCCTAGCATCACTTGATCAATCCATCAAGGATCCTAAGACTAATAGAGACTCACGACCAACCCACTCCAATTACTTATAACTTAGGCAAATTGGCACTTGTATTCACTTTGGTCATTTATGAAAAGAGAATTTCTAAGACTAAAGTCTTGAGAAAAGGAGAGAACTCTCCTAGGGTTTCTTCAAAGAACCTTGAATCTTATCATGGATCCATGATCCAAGTGGCGATTCTTCTACCTAGCTTATTGAACCTTGTTTATGGCGCTACCACCCTTCTAATTCCCTTCCATTTTTGCTTCCTTCTTCCTTTGGTTCCAAACCGTGAGAAACCATCCCTTTCAAAGTTATTTCCGCAAGCTTGTTCATCATCTTGAGTGAGGATCACTTGGTGAATGAAGATTGAGCACCCATTTGCTAATCCTTGAAGAGCCATCACAAGTTCCTTCACGGGTTTGCATCAAATTTGGTATCAAGAGCTTGTTCTTCACTTGTGGTATTGAGTCTAGCTCTTATCTTTTTGCTTTCAATTTTTTATTCAATTGAATTTTTGTTGAGTTGTTGTTGTGTGTCTTGGTTGTCCAATACATAGAAGAGATGTTCTGACACTCATGGTAGATCATATATGGCTTATTTTACATGCTAGACACATTCTAGTTAATAGCCCCCATGTATTTGATGAATTTTTCTCAATATATATTTTGAGTCCCTTTGCTGGAATTTGAATCCCCTGCATTATATTTAGCTTAATTAGTGCTTATATGTTTCACTACTATGTGCTTTGCTCATTATAAGTTCAAGTTACCATTACCATGCATTATCTTGCTTGTTAGCAAAGTTTGACTTGACTTGTTTGAGTATTTGAGCCTATACTTGGACTGTCCAGCAAAGAATAGCCAAAAGAAAAATATAGAAAAACAAAAGAAAAGAAAAGAGTAAGAGAAAATATTCAAAGAAAAGAGTCAAAGAAAAATTTTTAAGAAAAGAAAAATACAAGAAAAGAAGATTGAAGAAAAATTAGAGTGAAAAGTGAGTAGCTCTTGTAGTAGAAATTTTTGGGAAAAATTGAGTGTAGTACCTTAGTAAATTGGGACATTAAACACCCAAAAATTTAGTTCCAAACTCAAATTAGGCATCATTACTCATTAGGCTCAAGCATCATATTACAAATTGTGTCAAAATTTGCTAATAGCATGATATTTGAACTTGTGGTGTGCTTTGCATGTGCCTAGACATATTTGCCCTGTTTTTTCCCTGTTTTTAGACCCTTATTTATGGCTGCCCTGCACCTTAATTTGAGCTTATTTCGTGCATAAAGATCACACAAACCAATCCCCAAAATTTCAAGTCATTTTGAGCCAATTTTCAAGCCTAAGTTGCAATTTGGCGAAGGTTCTGCTGTTTCGGGTTTGTGGTTGGTTCATTAGGTTAAACGTTAATTTATTGAATTCTGGTCATTTGGTCATTCAATATACATATATATAAGCTCAACTAGAAAGTTTCATAATTTTGCAAGCTCATTTGCTATGCTAAGTTTCATAAGTTTGGGCAAATTTGGTGACGGTTCAGTCAATTTTCCAGCAAACTTGCACTTGATTCATTCCATTCTTTGAGTATTTGTTTCAAAGATTTTTTCAGTTTTAAATACTATTTTTCTCTCATTATTAGTGCAGTAAATATAGTAGTCATTGTCTTGATCATTAAATTCCATTTTGAGTAGCTAAATTTTATTCATTGAGTCTTGATTTTGTTGCTTGTCTTCTTTGAATTCTAGTAGTTTTGTCTAGAGTATTTGTCTTCTTTGATCTCTTAGGCTTTGTAGCTGAATTGTTTCTCTTTCACTTGGAAAAATTGTACATTGATAATTGATAGAGGTTTCTCAAGAAATCTTAAGTGAGAGTGAGACGAAAAAGGCTAAAGAGTAACTTCTAAGAAAAAGCCTCCTAAGTGTGCAAACAAGAGTGTGAGTGCAAACACTTAGAGAGTGAGAAAGGACTTTTAATTCTCTTCTACTATTCTTGTTCTAACCTTTTCTTGCAGCAATGGAGAGTTCTTCAAGTGTGGGCAATGAATTATCTCCTAAGACCCAAAGAGTGGATGCCATGATAGATAAATTCATGAGCTTACAACATGACCTCAAAAATGAGCTCAAAGAGAGTGTCAATGAAGTGAAGGAGGATAGCCAAAGAAAATTGAGAGAAGAAGAGGATAGAAGGAGGGACATGGAAAGAGACATAAGAGAAGAGATTGAGAGAAGAGAAAGAGAGGCCTATCTTAGAAGGAGTGGAGAAAGAAGAGGTAGTAGTAGTAGGAGAGACTATAGGTCTCCTAGAGGTAGTGAAGAGGGTAGTAACTTCAATGAGGAAGATGCATTCTATGCTTATGAGGATGAGAGAAGGACTAGAGGAAGAGGGACTCCTCAAGAAGGGTACCATGGCCGACAACCTCAAGCATTTCCATATGGAGGTGGAGCTAGGCAAGGTGGCCTAAATGCAAAGATCAAGCTTCCAACCTTTGTGGAAAATGGTGAGGCCGAATCCTACTTAGATTGGGTCATGAAGGTGGAGCAAGTTTACTCATGTTATACCCACTTGAGAGAGGAGGAGAAGTTGAACTTAGCCATCCTACAATTTGAAGGATATGCCTTGGTATGGTGGAACCAAGTGTTAGTGGATTCCTTTGCAAGAAGAAGGCCTCAAGTCACTTCATGGACTCAACTCAAGGATGTCATGAAGGAAAGGTTTGTGCCCCATTCTTATGTTAGAGATTTACATATTAAATTGCAAAGACTAACACAAGGGTCAAAGAGTGTTCAAGAATACTACAAGGACCTTGAATTAACCATGCTCAGGACGGATTACCAAGAGGAAAGGGAGGCTACTCTTGCAAGATTCATCCATGGGTTGAACCATGAGATCCAAGATGTGCTAGAGCTCTAACATTTTGTGACCCTTGGAGATGCTCTTCGCAAAGCCGAGAAGATAGAGAATCAATTGAAGAGGAAGGGCACCTTCAAGAAGAGCTACACACCATACAATTCTTCATCAAAAGGGAAGCTAGGCCGTGAGGACTCCAAAGGTAAGGAGGTAAAATCTTCTACTTCCAAGCCTAGTTCTATTAAATGCTTTAAGTGTTTGGGGCATGGCCACATTGCATCACAATGTCCTAACAAAAAGGCCATAATTGTGAGAGGTGATGGTGTCGTAACTAGTGAGGATTCTCAATCTTCATCTAGTGAGAGTGAGGAATCTAGGGAGAGCACTAGTAGTGAGGAAGAGCAACCCGAGGATGGAGATCTCCTCATGGTGAGGAAGATGTTTGGGAGTGCTCTCAAGGAGTTGGATGAATCACAAAGAGAGAACATCTTCCACTCTAGGTGCTTAGTTGAAGGGAAGGTATGATCTTTCATTATAGATAGTGGTATTTGTACTAATGTAGTTAGCACTAGGCTAGTAGATAAATTAGGACTTAGGACATCTTCACACCCTAAACCTTATAAGTTGCAATGGTTGAGTGATAAGGGTGAAATGGTAGTTAATAAGCAAGTTCTTATTAGCTTTTCCATAGGCAAATATAAAGATGATGTGTTGTGTGATGTAGTGCCTATGGAAGCCACTCACCTTTTACTAGGGAGACCTTGGCAATATGACAAACATGTCATTCATGATGGTGTTTCCAACACCTACATTTTCTCTCATATGAGCAAGAAGGTCACCCTAAAACCTTTGTCACCTAAGGATGTATGTGAAGATCTAATAAAGATGAAGTTAAAGAGGGAAAGTTAGAAAAAAAGTGAAGACTCATGTGCTAGAACATCCTTGGCCGAGAGTTCCTCCCAAAAAAAGCAAAAAAAACCAAAACACCTAAGAATCTAGTGTTGGCCAAGAGTTGCAAGAAAATTACCAAACATGTCACTAAGCATTCTAGTTTGAAAAACAAGTGTGGAAGTACCCACAATGCTAGGCAAACCGAGGCTAAAACAAAAGGGAAACTTAGTGAGAGTTTGCTTATAGAGAAGGGTGAGCTAAAGAGAGAATTCCTAGCTAGGAAAAACATATTTCTTTGTTTACCTAATCCTATTGTGTTGAGCACTAACTTTGTAGGTAAGCAACAAGATTTGGATGCACTCAAGGAGAAGTTCAAGGATGTGTTTCCCAAGGACAATCAACATGGGTTGCCACCCTTGAGAGACATTGAGCCTTGGATAATCATTGAATTTAGAAATGTGGAATTTTTAATTATGCCTACTAACATTTACTCTCATGATATTAATTGTTCATAAAGGTTGATGAAGGAATTAAAGAAGGAGGGCACATTACAAATTTCCACATATATTGAAACACCAAAAGCGCCATGTGTGATAGCTAGAGGATTCACTCCCAAGAAATTTTGTGTTCTAGGACCAAGTGAGAAGTTGTGCATAGAGGAACCATGGAGTGACCTGGGAAGAGGAAATGGGGTACTTAGAGATTATGCATTATCAAAAAGGGAGACTTCTTTTCCTCTTACTTCTCCTATTATTTCTAATTTGCACAACACAATTTGTGAAACAATAAGTTTTCTAAATAGGTCTTGGGAAATGTTTGGAAATGTTAAGTTGAGGTTCTTGTTTGATTCTACTAATGGTTGCCCTTTTAGGTGGAAGAATGAATCCAAGAAGGAGGAAACATCATAAGCTTCTACACCTAAAAGAAGACTTTTAAACAAGAGTTTCAAACATGATTCCACAAGGATTGAAGAACTAATATCTACACTTCTAAATGAGGAAATAGAAACTCCTTGGAGTTTCGGTTTATGCATAGACAAACACTTGATTTCTTTCTTCACTTCTTTACATTTTGATATTGATATTAGTGGGCAAACCATCTTGATATTAAATGTTAAACTTAAAAGAGTTTGTTTGATCTTTGATCCGGGTAAAATGGTTTTATAGGTAATAAGCTAAGGCCACATGGGGACAAGTTGGCCACAAGAAGGAGGGATTGATGAAGTACCATCTTCCAAGCATGAGGATCACAAGGGCTATGCAAAGAAGACTAGAAGCTCAAGTTAAGGAAGAGTTGACCAAGTCAAAGTCAACAAGTCAAGGTCAAAGTCAAAGTCAATGGTCAACTCCTCAAAGTCAACAAATTTGGCAAAAGAAGCCTTGTAATCTTCTTATTAGTTTGTAATTAGTTTAGTCTTAGTTTTGCATAAAGCTTGGACCATGGTTGTTTTGTATGTTTCGGCCAAGCTTAAGCTAATGGACATGTTGACTTTCATGGTGATTGGTCAAAGCCTCTTAGATTGGGCTTAAGAGTCTTATGACCCAACTAAGCAAGTGTATTACACTTTCTTAAAAGAGAGTAGATGGATTAAGAGAGAGAATGAGTAGAAACTCCACTAACTTCATTTAAATTTCCACCACTTGATTATACCATAATCAAAGGTGCAAATTTAAGTCAAGTTTATAAGTGTTGACTCTCATCTAAGAACGTATTCTAGCCTTTGGATTTACTTCTAATCGAAAGCATAGAATTCCATCTTGATTAGTCCATGATCATCACATGCTTAAGAGAGTTATGAGCCTCTTGATCTCATTAACTCTAGATCCTTCTTGAATTGATCAAGTGAGGGGTGCTTAGCATCACTTGATCAATCCATCAAGGATCCTAAGGCTAATAAAGACTCACGACCAACCCACTCCAATTGCTTATAACTTAGGCAAATTGGCACTTGTATTCACTTTGGTCATTTATGAAAAGAGAATTTCTAAGACTAAAATCTTGAGAAAAGGAGAGAGCTCTCTTAGGGTTTCTTCAAAGAACCTTGAATCTTATCATGGATCCATGATCCAAGTGGCGATTCTTCTACCTAGCTTATTGAATCTTGTTCATGGCGCTACCACCCTTCTAATTCCCTTCCATTTTTGCTTCCTTCTTCCTTTGGTTCCAAACCGTGAGAAACCATCCCTTTCATAGTTATTTCTGCAAGCTTGTTCATCATCTTGAGTGAGGATCACTTGGTGAATGAAGATTGAGCACCCCTTTGCTAATCCTTGAAGAGCCATCACAAGTTCCTTCATGGGTTTGCATCACATTGTGAGGCAATGTATCCATGACCTAGACATTTGAAACATTTGATGTTAGAAGGCTTAGAGTTGGGTTTAGAAATCTCCTTACCTTTGGTGTCATCTCGGTTGGACTTGTAAGGAGTCTTGGATGTTCCCTCCTTCTTTTGCCTATCCTTCCAACTTGAAGAACCATTGTTGTATATCTTCTTGAAGGTGCCCTTCCTCTTAATTTGGCCCTCAATCCTTTCGACCTTGTGTGTGGCATCCTCCAAGGTCCTATAATTTTGGATCTCCAAGATATCTTTAATCTCCCTATTCAATCCATTGGTGAACCTAGCTATGGTGGCCTTCTTGTCCTCTTGGTAATCCGCCATCAATAGAGTGAGTTCTAGGCCCTTATAGTACTTTTGTACACTTCTTCCCCCTTGGGTTAACCTTTGGAGTTTCACATGTAGATCCCTTGTGTAAGAAATAGGCACAAACCTCCCCTTCATAGCATCCTTAAGTTGGATCCAAGAGGTGATGTGAGGCCTCCTCCTCTTCTCGGCATCCACAAGTATTTGGTTCCACCAAACCAATGCATAGCCTTCAAACTCTAATATGGCCAAGTTAAGTCTCTTCTCTTCACTCAAGGTAGGGTAACAAGAGAATACTTAATCTACCTTCATCACCCAATCCATATAGGTCTCGGCATCACCATCTCCAAGGAATTTAGGTAGGGTAATTTTAGTGTTTCCCCCCCATGCTCTAGGCTCATCAACCCCAAATGCTCTTCTAGATGTGTGAGGTGGTCTCCTATAATGAGTGTTTCTCCTTCCTCTCCTTTCATTTCCAAAGGTCCTAAAGGCTTCATCCTCATCATAGTTATTCCCCAATCACTCTCTTTAGGTGTGGTATTGTCTCCTCTAGGGTTCCCTCTTTCACTACCACTTTCCCTGTGACTTCCTCTTCTATACCTAGGCTCCTCATTCTCTTCTCCTCCTCGGCCTCTCCTAGGTCCAGCACCTCCATCATTGTGACCTCCATGGTTTGCACTATTATCCCCAAGGATCCTCCTTTCTAACTCCTTCCTTATCCTCCTTTCCTCCTTAAGCCTCCTTTCTTGCTCAAACCTTTCATTCTCTTCTCCTCCTCAGCCTCTCCTAGGTCCAGCACCTCCATCATTGTGACCTCCATGGTTTGCACTATTATCCCCAAGGATCTTCCTTTCTAACTCCTTCCTTATCCTCCTTTCCTCCTTAAGCCTCCTTTCTTGCTCAAACCTCTCATCCAAACTAGCATTGAGCATAGACTTCATCATGTCCACCATTCTCTTAGATTTTGGTGAAAGATCATTTCCCACACTAAGAGGAGTTTCCATGGTTGCACAAGAAAGGTTAGATAACAAATACAAGTATATGAAAGATCCTTGCCACTCTCTAAGTGTTTCACTCTTTAGGCACTCGTGTATCGCTCTTAAGAAGGCTTTTTCTTTAATGTATCTATCTTGCCTTTTTCCTCTCAATTCTCAACCAAAGTTTCTAATTAAACCTACAATCAATTATCTAGGAATATTTCCTTGTGAAAGAGGCACAATTCTCATGTTAAGCCTAAGAATTCCAAGAAAGACACACTCAAGGACAAAACCAAAGATCCCAATGAAATGACAAGCAATAAAAGGCACCAAATAGAAGTGAATAAGATACTCAAATCAAGGAATTAATGTGGTAAGACAAGGGCTCAAAACTGGACAGCAAGGGGTTCAAAGCTTGTTGGACTAATCACTAATCAAGACAAATTCAACAAGGCATACAAACTCAAATTTGATTAGTGACCTATTTTTGAAACCGATTTTTTTTTAAGGCTATTTAAGCAAGAAATTTGTGAAGTTAAAAATTTATTCAAGTACAGCAATATGTCATATACAACCACAAGAAATAAACTGGAAAGTTTCACACAAATTAAAGTTCATA
The DNA here is from genome assembly GCA_026586105.1 of Hylodesmum podocarpum. Classification (NCBI taxonomy): domain Eukaryota; kingdom Viridiplantae; phylum Streptophyta; class Magnoliopsida; order Fabales; family Fabaceae; genus Hylodesmum; species Hylodesmum podocarpum. Next base: position 532,956 of record JALJEV010001403.1, read on the forward strand.
AGAATTGCCAAGAACAATGCACACCTCTAGTTCAAGAATCCAAGTTACTAGCAATTCTAACTCAATTCTAGTAAAGAGTACTTAGTCCTAGGTGTCTCTAATTGTCTAAGGTAACTTGTAACACAATTTTGTGAGTGTCTTTAAGGCACTGAGGTCACGGTACTGCACCTTGAATTTCACACAAATTCACTTGATACATTTTTTTCACCAATTTTTCTATTCAAGCACTTTTCTTGATTCTTTTCTTGATTCTTTTCTTCTTTGAATTTTTCTTTCAATCTTTTGGCTCTGTTCTTTCTTTTCTTGACTTTTACTTGTTCTTTTCTTTCAAATTTACTACTGGACAACAACTACACTACTAGTCCTAATCACTTTACTAAGCCTAAAATTACTAACAACAAGGATAAGCAAGATACTAGCTACTTGAACTCAAATTTGCACAAGGTACTTAGCATGTAACATGTGAACAACTATTAGCATGAACCAAAACAGACTTTGACGTATAAAAACAGGGGAATACATGTCTCATATAGCAAGGAAACATGTGGCACACATATCTCAAGTCCAAGATACAAAGACTAGCATGTAGGATAGCAAATTCATGAACCGATACAAGGCCTAGGTGCTAGCATGTGGTGCTACGGTGCATAATTTGAGATCTATAGCATGTGACATATTTTTGAACATCATTTTTCAGATTTGACACATAAGAACAAGAACAAAACGAGTCAAAACATGAATAAGATGAATTAACACAATTTCACCGAACAAAAAGACCTAAACAAGAAATTGACAAAACTACTAGACAATTAAGGAAATCTAATGATAGATCCTAAGCACACTAAGAGAATTAGATGAAGAACTCAATAAAATTCAAAAGATGACCAAATGAACTTACTAATATATGGAGTGGAGATCCAATCTTGAAGAGAACTAGCTCTAGATACCATTTGATATGAGCTTGCTTGAGAAGTAGCTCGGATTTGGCCCTATCTTCATCTTCAATTGGAACCTCCAAGGAATGGACATCAATGGCGAAAGCTAAGGAACTCAAGACTCAAGGACTTAGAAGAAATAAGAAAATGGAAGAGGTTTAGAAGGTGATGGCATCATGCATGAGCAATAAGCCTAAAAAAGAATCGACACAAGGAAGAGGTTTCATTGATAAGATTCAAGGTTTGAAGAGAAACCTTGGAGAGAATGCTCTCAAGAATTAGCTCTTAGCTTAATTCAAAATTCTGAAAATTCATCCAGAGTCCTTACAATTCAGTTTTTCCCTTACTTATACTAGAAAGGAAACCGGGTTAGCTTGATAACCCTTGGATTAAAGAAGGATCAACGCATTGCAAGCCCTCATGAGGCACTTCACACAGATCCTCACCTTAACCCTTGGATTAGAAAGCTAATCTAAGGTTACGGTTGAGCTAAGGAGAGGCATGTAACTTGTGATTCAAGTTGATTCTCCACCTCTTGATTAGATCTAGATCATGTGGAGGAAGTTTACTCTTGAGTGATGGGAAACATGTTAGCTTGATAACCCTTGCACTCCAAGCTTCTAAGCTTAGCCCTTGGATTAGTATCCTCATCTAATGGTTACAGCGCCAAGCTTGCACTCCAAGCTTCTAAGCTTAACCCTTGGATTAGAATCCTATCTAAGGGTCACTAATTATTTTTTTATTACAAGTTTAGGCCCAAATTAAATCCTTACAACAATTACATAATTGAAAGAAAACTACAAATAAGCCTAAACATTAAAACATTTCGCTGAAAATTCCTGTAAGAATTCCAACGCTAACTTCAAGCTCATTTTCCAACTAGTTGCAGTCTGAAATGGGTTTTCGTGTCTTCATAGCTTTTGTAGCCCTTGTAGTCTTCTTTAATTTACCACCAAGAACGCCTCAATTGGACTTGTGTAGCTCGAGTTATGATTGAAATACTAAAATAGGTCAGATGCAAAAATCAGCAGTGAATTTTTATTAAGAACAATTAAAAGCTCAATTTACAAATAAGGTGCTTGGAGAGTTTTATTGGGCATTTGGAGATGGTCCTCCATCAACATGCTTGACCGAATTCAAATTTAAGCCCTTGATTTAGATCTAATCTAAGGGTTAAGTTTGAATTAGAGTTAGTGGTATTGCCACTAACTTCTCTCCAATCTCTCTCACTCTCTCCAAGGAGAGTGTGTGCCACTCTCTCTCATTTTACCTTAGGAATTTCAGTTCATGCTTTCTATCCTAGGCCGTGAGCTTCAAGCTCCCAACAATGGCCAAATTACAATTATTTAATTGTTTCAAAAGTCAAAAGGAAAATTACAAAATATTAAGAAGATTACAAGGTCTTAAAATAAGAGACAAATCTTCATCTTGAATTGACTTTGACTTGGTCAACTCTCCTTGTACTTGTTCTTGAATCTTCTTGAGCATTGAACTTGTGATTCTTCTTTGACCTTCTCCATGAGCTTGAGCTTCCAGAAGGGATGGTCCTCTACCAGAAAGTTCTACCGTAAACGAATCTATCAGCTAGTTGTGAACTAGAAAATTCCTGGTGGTGTCTCTTGGATCATCATTCCTGTTGGACTTGAAGCTGAAGAAGTCGTCTCTTGTTTTTTTTTAGTTTTGATCTACTTGTACTCTTGAATTTAATGATAGATTGTAAATAGGAGCTTAATTGTATTGATTGTTATAAAATATGCTTTGAGTGTGGTTTCTATTCAATTTCACTTCACAGAGAAGTTGAATCTACTCTGAGAATCAAGCTAGAGCAAGTTTGGGAACCCTAACTTTGGTTTGACAAGTTGAAAACTGTTTTTAAATGATTTTAGCTGAAGTAATCGATTACCATATATCAGTAATCGACTACTAACAGTTTGAGAAATCAGGGAATCCTAAACCTCTCTGGAGTAATCGATTACCACATCCTAGTAATCGATTACCTCGTGCCTGAGATAACAGAGGGGCCTAAAACTCTCTGGAGTAATCGATTACCATATTCTTGTAATCGATTACCCACACCAGAACTCATCTCAAAAATGATTTTAAATTGCTTTAAATTGAAACCTCTTAGAATTCATTAAAAAAAAGAGAAATCTTTGAGTTTTTTTTTTTCAAGAAGAAAGGAAGAGCGAAAAACTAAGTTTACAAAGAACACAAGTTCTAAAAGTTCTCTTCAAGATTTCAAAAGATTTTCTCTAGAGATGAAGAGTGTGTGAAGGATTGAATACTTGGTTATAAACTTGATCAGATCATACACATCAGGTGTAATCTTTACTGATCTTTATCTTGTTTTTGTATTTGTTTTTGTTCAAACTCTTAAGAGAAAGTTGTTCTCTAGAAGAAGAGTTAAGGAATTTGAGAGAGGTGCTCTCAAAGGTGATTCTTGAAGGATTCAAGAATTAGAGAGATATGTTCTTAGGAGAAGAACATGTATTTTGGTTATTTTGATTTTGTTTGTTTTTGTGCAGTGTGTTTGTATTAGACACAAGAAATCATTATAGTGGAAACCGATCGCAACAGTTGTTGGGTTGGGACTAGACGTAGGCCGAACGCCGAACCAGGATAAATCTTTGTCCAAACTTTCTCTCTACCTTATCTCTTATCTTTACCTGAATCTATTGCTTTACAATTGTTTTTACTGATTCATTCTAAAAGAGTTTTGAAAAGGTGTGTCAATTTCTTTCTGTGTCCGTTGCTACCTCTCTGAATTGTTATTCTTAACATAGATAAAACTGAATTGGGAAAGAAATTGACAAAGGCTAAAATTGAACATTGGGAACTTGAATCTATTCACCCCCCCCCCCCCTCTAGATTCAACATAGGGACCAACAATTGGCATCAGAGCTTAAACTAGTAAATCAATCTAGTAATCCTACATAGTTCCTTGTGATGGCTTGTAATCTTTTACCCTTCGCTGAAGAAGCTTCTATAAATAGACCTCCATTGTTCTACGGTGATAACTATCCATTCTGGAAAGTTCGCATGAAAATCTTTATGGAATCTATTCACAGAAGCATCTGGCAGACTGTGGTAAATGAGCATAGAGTTCCAATGAAAATATAAAATGGGAATGAAATAGAAAAATCATTTGAGGATTGGGATATAGATGAGATTAAGAGGGCTGAAAACGATGCTAAGGCTTTAAACATTATACATTCTGCCCTGAATTCTGATGAGGTTTTTAGAATTTCTGCCTGTACTACAGCAAAAGAGGCATGAGAGCTCATCATGGTAACACATCAAGGTACTGCTGAAGTCAGGAGAGCCAGAAAGAATACACTCATTCAAGAATATGAAACATTCAGAATGTCCCAAGGAGAATCAATAATGGAAATGCAGAAGAGATTCACACACATCATCAACCATCTCAAAGGACTTCGCAAGAACTTCATTGAAGAAGAAATGAATGTCAAGATTCTAAAATCTCTGAATAGAAAGTGACAACCCTCTTGGACGGCTATAATCGAATCAAAGAACCTTGTCGTTATTATTACCGGTCTTTGAAACTGTTTGGCAAACTTAGAGAGTATGAGATGGATATGCAGATGAGGAACAGAAGGACAAAAGAGCCAAAGGAATTGTTCTCAAGATGGAGCATACTGAAACAGAATCTGAATCCTCTGAAGACGGAAATGACTCACAAGAAGATCAAGTGAATTTGATGGTGAAGAAGTTCAGAAAATTCATGAAGAACAATTCTAAAAAGAAATTTGGTCAACCAAGAAAAGGAGTCAAAAAGCAAGAAAACACTTCAATCAAAGTAACATGCTATGAATGTGGGAAGATTGGGCACTATAGATCAGATTGTCCAAGTCTGAAAAGAAGCAACAACACTGAAGTAAGAAAATCTAAAAGTGAAAGAAATTTTAGAAAAGAAAAGAAGAAAAAGAAAGCCTACATAGCTTGGGATGAAGGCTACACCTCCTCAACATCTGAAAATGAAAATGAGGAAGCAAACTTGTGTTTGATGGTCAAATCATCCAGTGAGGTAAGTGATACAAACTCTACCATGGATGAGTATGATGAACTACATTCTGCTTTTTGTGAACTTTACAATCAAGCTGAAACATTTGAAAAAGAAAACATAGTTTTAAAAAAGAAAATATCCTTGTTAAACCAGAAAGTATGCGATTTAGAAAATGATATTTCAAAATTAAGAAAGGAACTCAACACCCCTATAAATTGTGTTCACATAAGAAGGCATGATAACATGAAATCTGGAAACTCTAAGCATGCTAACCTCACTTGTACCTACTGCATGAAAACAGGACATAAATCTTTTAATTGCATGATTAGAAAGAAAGGAATTTCTAGTGGTAAGTATAGATGGGTTAAGAAAGAAAACTGTAGCACTAACTTGCATGGACCCAAGAGAAGCTGGGTACCAATCGCAAAATAAGTCCTTTTCTCTTGCAGGAAAGCCTAAATAGCAGAAACTCAATATGGTACTTAGACAGTGGTTGTTCAAGGCATATGACAGGTGATAGAAGGAATCTTAGCACCTTCACACCAAGAGAAACTGGATCAGTTGTATATGGAGACAACAACAAAGGAAAAATACTAGGCTACGGTGCAGGTTGGATACAAAGCTAATACAAGATGATAGAGGATGTATTACTGGTTGATGGATTGAAGTTCAACTTGCTGAGTATTAGTCAACTGTGTGACAAGAACTACAGAATTGCATTTGATGATGAGCATTGTCTTATCAGCAACAAAGACTCAGATGAACTTCTCATGGTTGGCAAAAGGTCAAACAACATTTACATATTGGAAGTAGATCACTCATCCCTTTACTCTACATGCTTAACTTCTAATGATAAGCTGTCTTGGCTATGGCATAGGAGAATAGCACATATTGACATATTACATTTGAATAAACTTGTATCTAAAGAGCTAGTTTTTGGTCTACCTAAACTGAAGTTTTCCAAAGAAGGACTTTGTGAGGCTTGTCAAAAGTCCAAGCAAGCAAAAACATCTTTCAAAAATATTAAACATGTTTTTACATCTCAGCCGCTTGAACTCTTGCATTTAGACTTATTTGGTCCATCTATGATAGCTAGTTTCGGTGAAAATCTGTATAGGCTAGTCATTGTAGATGACTACTCAAGATTTACTTGGTTTTGTTTATCAAGAAAAAGGATCAAGCCTTTGGAGTTTTTAAGATACTTGCCAAGAAAATTCAAAACAAAAAGGATTTGAAAATCAAAGCTTTGAGAAGTAACAATGGTACTGAATTTAAAAATAGTTATTTTGAAAACTTTTGTGAAAAACATGGGATATCACACTGCTTTTCAGCTCCTAGAACTCCTCAGCAAAATGGAGTAGTGGAGAGGAAAAACAGGTCACTTATAGAACTAGGGAGAACTATGCTGAATGAGCACAGAATGCCTAAACATTTTTGGGTTGATGCTGTGAATACTGCATGTTATGTTCTCAACAGAGTTTCTATAAGACTCATCTTGTTGAAAACCCCTTATGAGCTTTTCAATGGCAGAAAATCAAATATTTCTTACTTTAAAGTTTTTGGATGCAAATGCTATGTTTTAAACAATGGCAAGGACCCTATTGGAAAATTTGATACAAAGGCTGATGAAGCCATTTTCATTGGTTATTCAAATACAAGTAAAGCATATAGGATCTTTAACAAAAAAAACATTATGCATTGAAGAATTTGTCCATATTAGATTTGATGAAACTAACACTTTCCAAATGGAAAGCTTGCTACGTAATGATGATGAAATAGGTGAAGAAAGCATAGAAATTGATCATATGCATCAGCAAAATAAAACAACCCCAGTGTCTGATCAAGCAAAAGAATGGAGGACACCTAGGAAACTATCACTTGACAATGTCATTGGTGACATTCACAAGGGGGTAACTACTAGATCCTCACAGAATCTATTTTGCTATAATACTGCTTTTGTATCACAAGTTGAACCCTCCAGCATAGAAGAAGCCTTGAGCAATGAATTTTGGATCATGGCTATGCAAGAGGAACTTAACCAGTTCAGAAGAAATGAAGTATGAGAACTTGTTCCAGACAAAGGCAACATGAATATAATTAGCACAAAATGGGTATTCAAGAATAAACTGAGTGAAGATGGAGTTGTGGTCAGAAATAAAGCAAGACTTATGGCAAAAGGTTATAATCAACAGGAAGAAATTGACTTTGAGGAAACCTTTCCCCCTGTTGCAAGACTTGAAGCAGTAAGACTACTCCTAGCTTATGCATGTATCAACAACTTCAAGTTATTACAAATGGATGTAAAGAGTGCATTCCTAAATGGATACATAAATGAAGAAGTCTATGTAGCACAACCACCAGGCTTCACAGACACTACTTGGCCTACACATGTTTACAAACTTCATAAAGCCTTATATGGGTTGAAGCAAGCCCCCAGGCAATGGTATGATAGATTGAGTAAATTTCTCATATCAAAAGGATTCCATAGAGATAAAGTAGATAAGACTTTGTTTATTAAGAACAAATCTAACTACATTCTATTGGTTCAAGTTTATGTTGATGACATTATCTTTGGATCATCTAATCAACAACTTTGTGAAGAGTTTGTGAGCAGTATGGAGGAAGAATTTTACATGTCCATGATAGGAGAACTAAGCTTCTTTCTAGGACTCCAAGTCAAACAAATGGATGGTGGCACTTTTATTCACCAGGCTAAGTACACTAAAAAATTACTTAGGAAATATGATATGATAAACTGTAAAGTGTCAAATATACCTATTTCTACTAACACTTATTTTGAGATTGATGAAGCAGGTCATGAAGTTGATACTACCTTATACAGAGGTGTTATAGGATCTCTACTTTATCTTACAGCCAGTAGACCTGATATTATGTATGTTGTATGTTTATGTGCTAGATTTCAATCTACACCTAAGCAATCTCATTGGCTAATAGTAAAGAAGATTCTTAAATACCTAAAAGGGACTATAAATTGTGGGTTGTGGTATCCAAAAGGAACCTCACCATTACTTGTTGGTTTCAGTGACTCTGATTTTGTAGGTAGCAAAACAGATAGGAAGAGCACTAGTGGCACATGTCACATTTTTGGAGAATGTTTAATATCTTGGAATAGCAAGAAACAAGCTTGTGTAGCACTTTCAACAGCAGAAGCTGAATATGTAGCTGCGGGAAGCTGTTGTGCTCAAGCAATATGGTTAAAGCATCAACTAGAAGATTTCGGGCTAAAGATAGATCATATTCCCTTGAAATGCGACAACACAAGCGCTATAAGTATCACAAGGAATCCTGTATTGCACTCAAGAACAAAACACATTGAAGTCAAACATCATTTTATCAGAGACCACGTCGAAAAAGGAGATCGTGACATCAAATTCGTAGATACAGAAAATCAGTTAGCAGACATTTTTACCAAAGCATTACCAAAAGAAAGGTTTTACAAACTTAGATCAAACCTCGGCATTTTGAGTGAGGAACATCTAAACTAAACCCTTCTACTTGATTACACTTATCCATAAAATTGTTTTTGTGAAAATTTTTTCAAGAAAATCTTTTTCTGATAGAAATAATCGATTACCAGAAAAATGTAATCGATTACTTCAAATCAAATTTTCAATTCTTAGAAAGATTGGCATTGTAGTAGTCGATTACCACGATCCCGTAATCGATTACCACAGAAACTAGGTTATAAAGGTTTTGCAAACCCCTCTGGAGTAATCGATTACCAGAATAGGTCAATCGATTACCACGACTGTTTTTCTTGATTTCCTTCTTCTCTCTATATAAGGAACTGAAATAATCGATTTCCAACTGCTGATAATCTATTACCTCGTTCTTGGACTAATTTCTTGGGCTTTTTTCTCTCTTGTAAGAAGTGCAGGTGAAACCCTACAAGTTCACTATTCATCTTCTTCCTTCAAAACCCTAAGAAATCACTCTCCCTCAGCAACTATGGAAAACCAAGAAAAGGGAAAACGAATCAAAATGAGAGCCAACAGATACACTCAATAGGAGATAAAAGGTAAGAAGAAGGTAGGAGAATCCACTAAAAGGAAGCAACCTACTTCACCAGCTCAACCAGAAAGAGCTCCAACTCCTCCACCTGAATCTGTTGTCAACCGATGGTTCTTTACCAAAGGACAAGAAACAAGATTCCATCTGGATTTCGCTAACAAAGGTCTTGTTCCACTTAAGATTCTAGACCTACAATGGCTAGATGACCAGAGTTTTACCTTCCAAACCTACCTGAGGCAACAACATTTGGAGAGATTTGTGGGATTAAAAGGCTTTGTCTACCTAGATTTGGTTCGTTTCTTCTATTCAAATCTCAAACCAAACATGGAACGAATGACTGTAAGTTCTGAAGTTAAGGGTATTAAAATAATTTTAACCCCTGCACATTTTCTTCAAATTGCTGGTATCAGGAAAGAAGAAATCATTGCACATATAGACAAACTCCGAGAGAAAGGATTTGATCTGCAAAAGGACACCTTCTATATGAGAATGCTGAGGAACCCACAGAATTGGGAAGATGAAAAGAATTCAAGGAGATCACAAGGCAAAAAGGTGACATACAACATAGGAGGCCTAAATGCTAATGATAGGCTACTTCATTACACCATTTGCTGGATCTTAGCCGCAAGAGGAGAAAACCATGCTCAAATCAGTGAAGATGACATGATACTCATGGCAGCACTGAAGAATAGAATTCAAATGGATTGGACGCACATCATAATGGACAATATGCTGAAGACTAGAAGACTTTTTGATAATAAATGTCCATATTCTCTGTTTATTTCTAGACTAATTGAAATTTTTTAGATTGATACAACTGATGAATCTAGAGAATTAGTCAAGGATATCCACATGGTCAGTAAGAGAACCTTGAAGATGATGAGACTGATTAAAACTGATGCAGGATGGATCACCAGAGAAGAACAACAACAAGCTAATCCACTAGAAGTTCCAGAAGAAGGAGCACAGAACGAAGATGAAGATGAAGACAATCTAGCATCTGGAGAGTACATTCCAAGATGTCGATTTGAATCCATCATGATTGACAGAATGGACGAATTAGAAGAGACTGTCAACAAAAGGATAGATGATCTAGGAAAACGTCAAGACTTGCACTTCCTAGAGATGAAAGATTTGATGGAGACAATGATGAAAAGACTCAACCAGGATGACACAAATTAGTAACTTCAACTATACCTCTCATAATCTTATTTGATATATCAAATAGGGGGAGTAGAAGTGTAGAAGTGTAGTTATTATATGTTTTCATTTATGTTTTCATTTGATATCTTTTGAATGTTATTTGATTATTTTTGAACAATTTGAATCTGTAAATTCTTAAGTATTTTACTTAGGGGGAGCAGATCAAAATTTGAACAATTATGGATTATTGTAATAGCATTAGATTTAATTTCTTTGCAATTGATTACTTAGATGCTATAATATTACTGTTAACTGAAAAGTGATATGAATTGTATATTACTTAAAAGCTGTATGCAAAAGGATACTAACATTTCAGGACACATCAAAGCATTTTTCATTAGATCCTCGACTACACTATGATTTGGTACATCAAAACCAAAAAGGGGGAGATTGTTGGACTTGAAGCTGAAGAAGTCGTCTCTTGTTTTTTTTAGTTTTGATCTACTTGTACTCTTGAATTTAATGATAGATTGTAAATAGGAGCTTAATTGTATTGATTGTTATAGAATAGGCTTTGAGTGTGGTTTCTATTCAATTTCACTTCACAGAGAAGTTGAATCTACTCTGAGAATCAAGCTAGAGCAAGTTTGGGAACCCTAACTTTGATTTGACAAGTTGAAAACTATTTTTAAATGATTTTAGTTGAAGTAATCGATTACCATATATCAGTAATCGACTACCAACAATTTGAGAAATCAGGGAATTCTAAACCTCTCTGGAGTAATCGATTACCACATCCTAGTAATCGATTACCTCGTGCCTGAGATAACAGAGGGGCCTAAAACTCTCTGGAGTAATCGATTACCACATTCTTGTAATCGATTACCCACATCAGAACTCATCTCAAAAATGTTTTCAAATTGCTTTAAATTGAAACCTCTTAGAATTCATTAAAAAAAAAAAGAAATCTTTGAGTTTTTTTTTCAAGAAGAAAGGAAGAGCGAAAAACTAAGTTTACAAAGAACACAAGTTCTAAGAGTTCTCTTCAAGATTTCAAAAGATTTTCTCTAGAGATGAAGAGTGTGTGAAGGATTGAATACTTGGTTATAAACTTGATCAGATCATACACATTAGGTGTAATCTTTACTGATCTTTATCTTGTTTTTGTATTTGTTTTTGTTCAAACTCTTAAGAGAAAGTTGTTCTCTAGAAGAAGAGTTAAGGAATTTAAGAGAGGTGCTCTTAAAGGTGATTCTTGAAGGATTCAAGAATTAGAAAGATATGTTCTTAGGAGAAGAACATGTATTTTGGTTATTTTGATTTTGTTTGTGTTTGTGCAGTGTGTTTGTATTAGACACAAGAAATCATTATAGTGGAAACCGATCGCAACAGTTGTTGGGTTGGGACTGGACGTAGGCCGAACGCCAAACCAGGATAAATCTTTGTCCAAACTTTCTCTCTACCTTATCTCTTATCTTTACCTGAATCTATTGTTTTACAATTGCTTTTACTGATTCATTCTAAAAGAGTTTTGAAAAGGTGTGTCAATTTCTTTCTCTGTCCACTGCTACCTCTCTGAATTGTTATTCTTAACATAGATAAAACTGAATTGGGAAAAAAATTGACAAAGGCTAAAATTGAACATCGGGAACTTGAATCTATTCACCCCCTCTAGATTCAACATAGGGACCAACAATTCCAAATGAAGATATCATTGCAAGAAGAAAAAGAATAATAATTAACAGAAGTCAAATGCACAACTCTGACCGTCATTTTCTAATAAAGAGCTTCAATTCTTTTTGTCTAGTAGTTACTAGAGAACCAAGATTGCTTATGTTGTACATGAATAATAGGAAATGACCATGGAGTTTTGGACAAGGTGCATAAGATCCCTAAGCCTACTAAAGAAGAATAAATCAGTGATCATGCAATGATGGTATGAAAATGTCACTTGGTCAATTATGGAGCAAGTCTCCCCAGCATTCAACTAATCAATGTTGAGTTGATTGTTGAAGGCACATCAAATAATATATATGTGTTTATATGCAATGATATTATTTGATTAATAAGAAAATAAGTTTGTTTTATCTTTAGTGGTAAAATAACTAATGATAATTTGTGCTTATCTTCCATATCTTCCATATCATATGCTTAAGCAAACACTTTTAATTATAAGCACATATAAAATTATATATCATCATATTTAAACTCATTAGTATCCATTTTGTTTGATTAACCCTTCATCAAAATTACAGTTTTTGTCATCATTAAAAAAGAAGGACTTTTTTTAACCTTAGACATCAAGTCTATGACTCATCAATCCTTTATAGATTCATGATTTCGTTTGCAACAAATATTTAAGTAATACTAATTAAGATTGATTTTTGTGCTAGATAAAAAAGGACATATATGCTAAGATACATATAAGTAACATCCAAAGCAACTATGTATTTATCGTCCAACATCTATCAAGAACTCTACTTACTGTCCAACAAAAGTTTTGTCCATCATCCAAATGAAATATATATTTCTCTAAGTTATCTTGTCCAATGTTGAATTTAAACTATCAAGTATATCTTAATTTTTTTCATTTGTGTTTTAGCTCTACTAATTCATATCTGTCACGTATTCTTATACCTGGATGTATTTATTGATATTGTCAACCTTAATATTTCATTTTATGAAAAGTTATACATTTTCATAAGTAATTAATGTGAAAGGGAATCGCAATAGTGACTCAAACTCTAAAAATGACGACATATGTGATGTTTGTTATGTGAGAGTGAAAAATACTCTTACACAGTTGTGGTAAGTATACCACAATCATTAAGTAATAAATATAAAAGCTAGAATTGTCACTCCCACGAGGATAGTTAAGTTGAATTGTGTTCAGTTATAATAGATGCATTAACTTATAATTATATGAAATAGAATAGATAAAAAAGAATGAAACTATTATAATTTACTTAATTTTCAATTAACTTATATATGGAATAACTTATAATAAATACATTTGTTATATGAAATAATTTATAATAAATATATTTATTATATGAAATAACTTATAATAAATACATTAATTTATAATAGAATAAAGGTTATATGAAATAACATAAAAAAATGAAATTATTATAATTTACTTAATTTTCGTTGCATAAAATATATTGACACAATATATTGACAAAAATATATTGAGCAATCAAGAGTTTGTTCGGATGATGGATAAAACTTGAATTGTCATTACTTTTAGCCTTTATTGCATGCGTGACCTTATAGAAAAATTGGATGATAAACATATTATTGCATTGAACATTTAATTAGGCTTATTTTAAAGTATATGACTTCTTTTAGTCCGATGAAGATTACATTTAATTATAATTACTTTAACGTGTTATTATTAAAATCTTGAATCCATAACAAATGGATGGATAATAAACTTAATGACTTATGTTTTAAGAAAAATATTTTAAAATTAAAAATTATTTAATTCTTAAAAATAAATTTATTTTAGTTGATATATAGATATTTATTTATAAAAAATGGTTAATGAATAAATAGAATGAATTTTTATCAAATTAATTTGAATAAACCAAATTTTTATGAATGAAATTTTAATGAATTAAATAGCAAGTGTGTAATGTGTTAAAAGAAAAAATTGTGTTAATGTGATGCAGATAGATTTAAAGCTCACAAGTTATATATTATCTATACATGTTAATAAAGGAGATTTTCTATTTTATAATTGCTTTTAATCTCCCATTTTTGTTAGACAATTTTACCCTTACATTTTCATATTTGTGTTTTTCCTCCATGTTAGCCTTAGTAAAATTTTAAAATAATTTAATTACATGCCTATTTAGATGGAATATTAGATCTTTCATAATTGACATTTCAGTTTATTATGACTGTATTTAATTTATTTGAAAAACTAAAACACAAAACTCATTGTCTTTTCTCTAATCATCTTTATTTTCTCTAATTTTATTAGATAATTTCATTATTTTAAATAATAACTATTAATAAAGGAGATTCATCTTCCTATGATTATTTTTTTTCTCCACTTTAATAAGATAATTTTACCCTTTTAAATTTATAAATCTATTTATTGTATTTTCGTAGATGAATAATTGTTGGTTACTGCTCATTAGGTGGATAAGCAGGTCGACTCGCCCCGTCTACCGCCGCATAAGCAGGTGAAGAGCTTGGTTTGCCCCACCCCACAATGTCAAACGGACTTAACTTGGTGGTCTGTCTACGCCCCGTGGACTCCGCGAGCCTAGTTAAAAAAATTTAAAAGAAGACTAAATTTGGATTTTTTAAAAAATGCAATATTTTACCTCTAAAATTCTTAATAAAATAAGTCAATAACATAAATTTTTAATCATCTCCAACAACAAATTTAAATTTTTAATAAGTTAACAACATAAACTTTTAATTATCTCCAATAAATGATTCCATTTCCGAAGCTTGATCTTTTTCCATCACCACATATTCATCTTTTTTTCCTAATAAGGGTGTTGTCGTTAGGGCTAGAGATTGAGACTGATTTTGGCGGAACGATAGCAGAAGCGGAAATGGTTCTAGCGAAATAGTAGCGAAAGCGGAACTAGTTCTAGCGGAGCAACATAGGTGTTGGCAAAAAGAAAGCGGAAGCGAAGATTGAAAAGAGAATGAGTCGGCAAGAATATTGGGAGGGTGCGACGTGCGAGAAGATTGAGAGGCGGCAGGGAGAAAGAAATGAAATTGAAGTTTCAACTTTCAATACTATAAATAGTGCGGGCTTGCGGGTCACCTCACAGACCCTATGGGTTTGACTCGCAAAACCCGCAAGATGCGCGGACGAGCTTTTATGGATTGTACCCCTAAATTTTTTAAAAAAAATTAGTTCAAACCCGCGCAGGTCGCAAGATCCGTAGACCAGCCCATGAACTTCAATCCATATGTTCACCCCTACTCCTCACGTTACCTCTAACAAAGTTAAGAAATCATTCAAACTCTAACAAAGTTAAGAAATCATTCAAATTAAAAAAAAAAATTACCAAATCCATTATCTTTATCCATCTACTTTTCGTTTTATAAATTTTACTTACTTATCTTTTAAAATAAAACATATGTTAAGATATTAATTATGTTTTGATTCAAATACTGCATGATGGTTAAGAATAAATCTAGATTTTAGTTAAATGTATAATTTTAATTTTACTTTTTATTATTAATATAGTTTAATTATTTAATTTTTAAAATATTTAATTTATATTACTTTCATTATAAAAATAAATGTAAGAAAATTAGTATAATTAGGATAGAATGAAATATCAAAATAAGTCTAAAATTTAATGTTGAGGATAATTTACTGTATAACATAACTTTATCATTTCTCACCTAAACATCAATAAAAAAAAATTCATTACTCACGCAAATTAGTTAATGTCCACTCTTCGTGAGTCTCCTAGCTTACTTTAGTTCCTCCCATTATTATTTTTTTGCAGATCATAGAAGTGATTTGATAAAATTTATTTTTGAGTTTTGTGGATGAAAGTTTTTGCTAGTAATAAATATATCTCACAAGGTTGCTTGTCCATCACAGCATATATACTCAGAGTCTCTCAAGCAAGAACTCGTTTATCATATATTGTTTTCATGATTTACAAACATAAGTAATTGATTTTTGGGTAAAAAGAGTAATATATTATTGTTTTCTGTTTCTGGTCATCATATATTTGTTATTGATTTTCAAAATTTAGAAAATTAGTGTGAGTCCGAACAGTTATAATTTTTTATTAATATATTTATTTTTCTTCAATGTTTCTCTATTATAATATTTATACTATTGCTTTTCATGATTTAGATATTTAATATATTTAAAATTAAAATTATTAATACTTACAGATATTAAAAATTTAGCAATTAATATATTTGTCTTGTTTCCGTTTCTAGTCGCACATGAACTATTGCTTTGATTTAGAAAGTTACTTAACTGCTTTTAAAATTTTATATATTTATAATTAATATTTATATTATATATTACACAAGTTATAAATGGATGAATATTATGTATTGGAAAAATTTTACAAGTTAAAAGACTTACATAAAATTTATATTTTTATTTGTTAAATAATATTCTTAATGAATTTATTTTATAGGATAAAAAATATTTAAATTATAATTAACATAATTATATAAAACATTTTCTTTATTTTATGGGATAAAATTAATCAAATTATAACTAACATGATTAAATAAAACATTTTCTTTATTTTATGAGATAAAAATTAATTAAATTATAATTAACACAATTAAATAAAAAATTTGATCTTAATAGATGATAATATATTTATTATGAATTTTAAATTATAATGAATAAAATAAGATAAATATTAAAGAAGGATAAGAAAAACATGAAAAATAAAATAAATTTTTTCTAAGATAAAAATAATATTTAAGGTAAGTAAATTAAAATTTAGTCATAGTAAGAAGATTATCAGGAGAGAATAGAGTAAACAACTCTGAGTGCAGGTTATTTATATATTTATATATATAGTTAGTAATATAAGTAAAACTACTTAAGAATTTTAATTTTGATAAGAATGCTACTTATTTTCATTGAATAATTTAATCCCTGTGGAATCATTCATAATATTCATGTCCCGTTATTTTTAGCAAAATTTAAAAATTAATTAAATTTAATGTCTATTGTATGGAATATTTTATTGATCATATATTAATTTATTACAATATTTTTAATTTATTTAAAAATTTAAAACTATTAAATTCATTCTCTTCTCTTCTATTCTTTTAATTATTATTTTTTTTATCCTTATCTAAAAATAGAAATAAATTTGCGCAAGGTCAATATTATATTATATATATATATATCATATTTTATTCTTCACAATTTAATTGATATAAATTTATAATTTATTTAAAAATTATTATCTCTATCCATTATTTCAGTAGCATTGGAGAGTATATATTAATATTAGTTTTAATATTTATAATTTTTAAGTAATACATTTATCCTCTTATAATTTTTTTATCATCATTTTTAATATATTGGTTTCTGGTATTTATAAAATTATTTAATGTATTTATAATTAATGGTACTATTACTATAAATATTTAAAATTTATTAATAATGTACTTTGTATAGCGTAAGAAATAATTTTTAATTATAATAAATTGAAATTCATAGTGTTTTTTTAAACTTATAAATTTTATTATAAGTATTTAACTAAAATTTATAATAATTTATTTTATTAATTTAATTTGGTATATTTGTTAATTTATTCAAAAAACTATAATTTAGTTTTCACATTACGTGATTACTTTCTAGCGCTGACCTATATGTTACTTTCTAAGTTATAATTTCAAGCAGTAAAATGCTGAATCTTTTATAATTTTTGTTCTAAATATTTAATGATATTTTTAAAAATTATCTTTAGATATAAGTATCTAGTTATGTCCTCTGTTTTTGCAAAGAATTAAATAATATTTAAATATATTATTCTTTAATTTTATTAATATAATAATTATTTCTTAACAAGATTAGGTTCTCATACGCTGATATAAGATCATAAAATTGAAATAGAGTTATTGAATTCAATTAAAGATATAAATAAAAAATTATTTAATATATTTATATTTAATAGTATTATTATTATAGATATGTAAGAAATAATTTTTTATTTTACATAATTGAAATTCATATTATTTTTTGAATACATAATTTTATTATAATTATTTAATTAAAATTTATAATAAATTATTTTTTAACATATAAATTTTATTTTAAATTTATGTTAAATAATTTAAACTATTTTATGAATTTATTCTAATTTATAATTTTTTTTTTAAAATATTATTTTTGAATCATTTTCAAAATAATATTATAACTCAATATTTAAAAAAAATATGAAAAATGACACTTTTTTTTTGTTAAAGGTAAGAAATAGAGAAAAAAAAAAGACTGGAAAATGCCCTTAATGAAAAAAATATCTTGTCAGAGAATAATCCATAAAAAAAATTCATGCAACAAATAAATATAATTAAATTTATTCTGGTTAACATATATATATATATATATATATATATATATATAATATTTATATATATATAATATTTATAACATCATGAAACAACCTCTATACAAATTACCCAGAATATTTGAACACAGTATAAATCAAATTAATCCAAGTTATATTCATCCTCATCCCTTAAAAGAAATAGGAGCAAGTATTAAACATCTAAAAATTCAAAGAGAAAAATTTATAATCAAATACAAGAATAGTATCAACACCAATTATACTCATTATGCTTGTGTAGAAAGAGCCTTTAGAACTTATATAAGGTTCTTAAAAGAAGAAAAGAAACAAGCAAGTCATTTGATTGCTTGAAAGCTTAAAATTATCAGTTTAGATTTAATCTTTAGATCTAAAGATCTTTGGGTTAGAAGAAGCTTATCTTCTTAAGAATTTCTGGAGTTTTCTTAGGGTAGTAGTGGAAGCTGTTTATACGTTGGTCAGCTGTGGTCCCAGTAGTAAATCCTAGTAAGAGGTAGTAAAACCATTGGTCAGCAGTGGTCCCGTAGCCATGGAAACAAAAGAAAAACTTAAGATGCCAAATTTTCTTAAAACTCTAAGTGATTTAGGATTAAAGAATAAAGATAAACAGATAATTATTAAGCCTGGTAGCATGAATGATTTAGCTAGTTGTAGTACTTCTAAAATCAATGAATTAAAAATAGAGAAGATAGAGAATCAACTTAAGAATTGGACTTTACCAATAATTAACAAAAATCAGGTTTATCATAAAAATAGTTTTTGGAAAATTAATGATGATGAAATAATAACTATAGAAGTAGATTATCCAGGAACAGAGAATAATAAAATAAAAACTTTATTATCTGAAGAATTATTAGAACAACACATAGCTAAAGGATATAATCATATTCACATAGGATTAATACAAGTGGCTATAAAACCTAATTTTAGATTAGGGGTAAACCGCTTGTATTACTATTATTAAGAGATATAAGATTAAATGATTTCAATGATTCAGTTTTAGCAATATTGGAAAGTAATCTTCATGATGGTCCAGTATTCTTTAATTGTTTTCCGAATTTCCCAATGAATTTAAATAATGAAAAAACTTTAGAAGCCTTAAAATTATATGTACAAATACCAGATGGGATTATAGATCCAGAATCAGGACCAATACAAATTATTTATAGGGTATGCTATAAGATAACTAGAAGTGATTATAATTATAGGGCAAAAAAACAGACCCCTAAAGAAGAAACCTTAGTAATAGAAGCTAATTTTAAGAAATCCTCGGTTCAAACACCTAAGAAATTAAGGCATGAAGAATTACGTTATAAAATACCCCAAGAATGGTTATTAAAAGATATTGTAGAAGAAAAACAGATACATAATACTCAAATAAGAGAAATAATCCAAGAAGGAACAGATATTAGAATTAAGATGAATAGGTCTGCCTCATTAAGAATAAATGAACCCCAAAGAATTTTTAGAACAGAATCTAGAAATTTTGTAGATGGGTCAATAATTAATTTAGATATTAGAGGAATAGATAGAATTACACCAATAGTAAGTAAACCTAATTATGAAGAATCTAGAAAATCAGAATCACCGCAGTACTCTCCTACTGCTTCACAAGTATTGAATACTATAATCAGAGAAGAACCTTTTATAATTGATAAAGATTGGATAAAAAAAGATTTTACTGCTGAATATAATAAAGAAAAAAGAGATTGGTATTGGGATAATTATACAGAGGATCAAAAGAAAATATTTTTAGAAAAATTCTATGAATATCTTAATAAAAATGAGATAAATATATATTTTTTTGATTGGTTTAAAAAATATAGTATTGAAAATAATTTAGATTATCCTTTTGATAAAGAAATAAAACCATTACAAAAAATTAGTAATAAATGGAAACTTAATAACAATGAGGTAATAGAATCAGAATATCCACCAGAATAAACTATAATAATTCACACAGCAAAATTAGAATTAGAAGCAAGTCCTTATAAAGATGTTAAGGAATTAGACAAACAAGTAGATATTAAAGATATTAAAAAAAATTTATTCACAATTAAATTATTCAAATACAGTATTAGGAATAATGACGAAACAATTAACTAGAATAGAAGATAAGCCTTTATTGATACAAGGGCCTAGCTCTAGTAAAGTATCAGAAAAACTAATTTATAAATTATTTAATGTACCACAGAAAGATTTAGAATCTATAAAATTAAAATCTGATGCTGATTTAAAAATAGAAGAAATAAAGAGAAAATTGGAAGAAATGAGTAAATCCTCAATAAATACTTTAGAAGTAAATAAAATAAGAAATTACCCAAAACTTAGAAATTATTATCCAAGACCTACTCCTATAGATGTACAATTTGAAGAAAGGGGAGAATTAGTACAAAATTCCTTTTCTGGTAATGAGATTGCCGAATGGAATCTAGACGGGTTATCTGAGCAGGCTATATTAGATTTAACTAGTCAAATGAGTATGGCTGCAACAGCTCATAAGACTAAGGGTTGCAGTCATAGAACTGCAGCTACTGTATTAATATAAGGGTTTACAGGCCAACTAAAAGGTTGGTGGGATAATTGTTGTAGTATTCAAAAAAAAGAAATAATATTAAATAGTATTAAGCAGGAAACAAATCAATAGGATGCAGTAGCAACATTAATATATTCAATATTACAAAGTTTTATAGGTGATCCAAACATGATTAGAGATAGAGCAGTAAAACAATTAGCAAGTTTATATTGTAAAACAATGAGTGATTATAGATAGTATAAAGACGTATTTTTATCAAAGGTTATGTTGAGAGAATATGGGAATAATGGGTATTGGAAAGAGCAGTTTGTAGCTAGACTATCTTCCCTCTTTGCCGAAAAAGTAAGGCATAATTTAGATTATAGTTGTGGAATACCTTATGAAACCTTGACCTATGGTCAAATTCATAATATTATAGTAGAGACAGGGTTGAAAGTTTGTGTAGATTTTAAATTACAAAATAAAATGAGAAAAGAAGGAATGATAAACAAAAAAGAAATAGGAACTTTCTGCGAACAATATGGGATGGAACCTATAAGGGCGCCAAGTTCTAGAAAGAAAAGATTTATTAAAAAACAATTTAAAAATAAAAAACCTTTTAGAAAACCTTATTATTCTAAAAAATTAGAAGAATCAAAACCTAAGAAAAATTACTCTAAAAAGAAAATAAATAAAAAAGAAATTATTTGTTATAAATGTAAAAAACCAGGTCACTATGCTAGTAAGTGTAGAACTATGAATAAAATAAATCAAATAGAAAATGAAGAATTAAAAAATCATTTAAAAAATATTTTAATTGAATCTGAAGAAGAATCTTCAATGGGAGAAGACTCTTCATCAGATAATGAAATAAATTTAATAGAATATGATAGTTCTTCTTCAGAAGTTTCTGAAGAAAACAATCAAAATTATTGTTTAGGATTAGATATTTGTAGTTGTAATGATTGTAAGACAATTAATGTATTAACTTCTAATCAAACTAGTACATTAATAACTATTATAGAAAAATTAGAAGACTCTCCATTGAGAAATGAATTTATAAAACAATTAGAAGAATTAATTAGAAGAAATGAAGAAACACGAGTACAAATAGAACCCATCAATATGAAGGAAATATATGAGAGATTTAGGAAACAAGAAAATCAAATAACTATAAAAGATTTACAAGAAGAAATTAAAAGTCTTAAAAAAGACATTCAACAATTAAAAGAAAAAGATATAGAATTAGAATTTAAGATATTAAGCTTAGAAGGAAAAGAAATAATAAATAATAATACATTAAAAATATATGA
Source organism: Hylodesmum podocarpum (assembly GCA_026586105.1). Classification (NCBI taxonomy): domain Eukaryota; kingdom Viridiplantae; phylum Streptophyta; class Magnoliopsida; order Fabales; family Fabaceae; genus Hylodesmum; species Hylodesmum podocarpum. Next base: position 554,978 of record JALJEV010001403.1, read on the forward strand.
AGAAGGAGAAAGTTCTAAACAGGAACATATCTCTAAAGATAATTATATTAATATACTAAGCATAATGGCTGTACAACCATGGTATACTAGGGTAACATTAGTAATCAAAGAAAGAAAATTTGAAATGACAGCTTTAATAGACTCTGGAGTAGATGTAAATTGTATCCAAGAAGGATTAATTCCGATAAAATATTATGAAAAAACATTAGAAAAAATAAGTAGTGCTAATGGATCAAAGATGGATATCAAATATAAAATAAGTAAAGCAAAAATTTGTAAGGAAAGGTTATGCTATAAAATTCCTTTTGTATTAGTGAAGAATATGAAAACTCAAATGATTTTAGGAACTCTTTTTTTAATTTTATTATATCCTTTTCAAGTTACTGAAAAAGGATTAATTACTAATAAACTAGGAAAAGAAATATTATTTGAATTTATAACACCTCCTTGGAGTAGAGAATTAAATTTATTACAAGAGAAATCTATTAAGCAAAAACAAATAAATTTGTTAAATAAAGAAATTAAATACAAAAGAATAGAAGAACAAATAGAAAGTCCTCAAATAAAATCCATAATAAAAATTTATGAAGAAAAAATAATAAAAGAAATCTGTGAATTAAATCCTACAACTTTTTGGCATAGAATTACCATATATAGATAATTTTGATGAAAATAAAATCCCAACTAAATCAAGACCAATACAAATGAATCAAAAAAATTTAGAATATTGTAAAAAAGAAATTCAAAAATATTTAGATAAAAAGTTAATTAGACCATCTAAATCATCATGGAGTTGTTCAGCTTTCTATGTTAATAAAGCCTCAGAAGTAGAAAGAGGAGCACCAAGGTTAGTAATTAATTATAAACCTTTAAAGATATTAATAAATTATTTTTTAACATATAAATTTTATTTTAAATTTATGTTAAATAATTTAAACTATTTTATGAATTTATTCTAATTTATAATTTTTTTTAAAATATTATTTTTGAATCATTTTCAAAATAATATTATAACTCCCAATATTTAAAAAAAATATGAAAAATGACATTTTTTTTTGTTAAAGGTAAGAAATTGAGAAAAAAAAAAGTCTGGAAAATGCCCTTAATGAAAAAAATATCTTGTCAGAGAATAATCCATAAAAAAAATTCATGCAACAAATAAATATAATTAAATTTATTCTGGTTAACATATATATATATATAATATTTATAATTATAGTTAGAAATTTATTTATAAATATTAATATTATTTGATTAAATTATTAATATCTGTCTATTTTTGTAAAATTTTATAAATAAACCATTCTTCTATTTACTTTTTAGAAAATTTTTAATTATTTAAAAATATTATATTAAAATTATATAAAAATATAAAAAATAATGTTTCGAAACGGAAAAATATCAAATATTACCTTAAAAAATATAAGGAATATCGTAATTCGCTGGAATTAATATTAATACCATGGAATTGCGCCAGTATGACTCAGGATACATCGTATCGTCACAAACAGCGTGAATCTCTCCATTACGAGATTGCCCTTGAAACCATCGGGATATTACGTTATAACTATTTGTTCACAGGAAAATACAAATAATTTCTCTCTCCCTCTTGGCTTAATTTCAGAGAGAGAAAGAGAGAAAACAGAGCTATGAACAGAACTGTGCGAGCGCGCAACACTCACAGAGATTAAAACCCTAGGTTTTGTTCCTCTCAGACGACATATAGTATTAGTTAGATATAGAAAAAAAAAAAAAAATAACAGAAGCAAAATTTTATTTACTTTTTATTTATCTCTTTTCATGTTTTGTGTTCACTGGGCGTTTGTGAACTAGGGTTTTGAGGAATTGGTTAATCTTGGTTGTGTGTTTTGGAATTGAAGTTTGTGATTGTGTTTAGGAGTGACTGGGGCACCTTGTGGATTATGTTATTTCGGCGAATGGTTTAGAAATTTTGTGATGTGAGAGAAGTGGGTGCGTTTTAGGGTTTGTGGTTTCAATGGGGAGTATGGGTGACTCGGACAGAAAACGACGTCACTTTAGCAGCTCCTTGTCCCCTACACCTGCAGTTGCTACTACTAAGAAGCTACCATTTTTGCCAGTTTCTGAAGACAAGAAGGTCTTTCTTTTTTTTCCATTGTTATTTATTATTTATTTAATTTGTGTTTCTTCATATCTGAATGTTATGTTTAACTGATTCTAAGTTTAACCTAATTCTAACGGGACACAGTTCATAGGTTTTCTGTTTTTCCAGGGTTTGCTTTTGTCCTTGAAGTTTTATTTCTGTTGCTTGAATTTTGTTGTTAGCATGGAATTGTGATTATTTATTTTTTTATGTCCCTTTTGATGAACTCAAATAGTTTTAAGTCTACTTTATTGAGAAAACTGGTTCTATTAAATTTCATGGTTTGATTGAAATTACATATGTGTTTGAACTGAAAGTAAAGGCTTGGTTTGAATTGGTCTTAACCGCTGATTTAAAGGATAGCAATGCAGTCTATTGATCTATCTTGATGACCTTAGTTCCCACCTTGTGACGTAAGACTTGGTTGATGTTGCTGTTGATCTGAGCCTGGTTTTGAGCAGATGCCATATTTAATGTGTATTACCAACATCAATAGGTTTTTTCACTCTTAATTTGGGAGGTAGTACTTATCCTGGTTTTAAACCTGCAAAATCTTTTGCTAAATTCATTTGATTCCTTGATTAGCTATGCACACTGCTGAGTAATAATGAAAGAAAAATTTATGTCCACGTAGAAAAATGCCGATTTATTTTCATTTCTTCAAAATTTAATGCTTATACTGGTTTAGAATCTGTGAATCTTTTTACTAAATTCATTTGATTCCTTGATTAGTCATGCACACTGCTGGCTACTGAGTAATTAAGAAAGAGAAATTTGTCTATACAGGAACCTGCTGATTTAGTTCATTTCTTTAAAAATTTTATGGTGATATAATGATCCTGGATTCCAAATCCAGAGTACAAGTTATTACCCTATTTTACCTTCCGGGACTTGATTGAATGACAACTTAGGTCATGTATCTATTAAGTCATATGTATTTCATTTACTGATTCACTACATAGGGAAACTGAGTAATAAACATTGTTGCTGTATATTTTTGAGCTTATGCATTCTGTTCTTATGTTGCAGCTTGATATTGTTGTACTTCAGTATCAGAATCAAAAACTTACACAGAAATTGGAAACTCAAAAGTTAGAGTATGCTGCTCTTGAGAATAGGTTTTCTCAACTGAAGGAGAAGCAGAAGTCATATGATACCACTTCAGCGGTGGTCAAGAAGTCTTGGGAGCAGGTAATTGATTCCCATTTCATTTTTGCTTATGCTATTATTTTAATATTACATGATTACTTTAATAGTATTTCAATTTCGATGGCTTGTATTATAATGACATACTGGGTATTGTCTATTGTGTGCTTAGTTGGTTAATGATTTGGAGTTGTGTTCTGAACGTACAAGAGAGTCAAGTAGCAAATCAAATTCCAGATTTGCATCAATCATAGAAGGTAAGATAATTTGCTCATGGCCATTTTATGTTTTTGTCTTCCGGCAGTACTGATTTAATGCTTTGTTGAATTGCACGCATTGACACAAATATAATTGTTTTTGTCTGACTAACTTTTGATCCATATTTTTCATTTTGGTGGAAAGTATTGAAAACTTAGTTTGAAGGTTTCAGTTTATATAATTTGAGGGACATCTACTGCTAGTACGTTTGTTCTATGTATATTCGATAAATAATTTTTTTTACATCAACTGATTAATGAAAGACTAAATAATTTTACAGAAAACATTATTTTCTGCGTTGGGTTTAGATAGTCTGTTTGTTTCTCTTTTCAAAACAGTTTTATAGTTTACTAAATTTCATAATTAAAAAACTCAATGGACTAATGAAAAAAATTGAGATAGTTTCCACAATGCTTTTCTTGCCCCAGCAGTGTTCTCTGGTTCTTTCACCTGGACAACAGCCATGTACTGTTGTGCATATACTTCTGAGTTTTGTCCCTGTAATGCTTGAAAACATTGATTGACCTGGTACAGCCATTGATGTTGGGGTCATATACTGTCTTGTGAGATTGAGTTGTGGGAGTAGTTTCCAACCCCTCCTCCCATTAATAAATGGGGAACCATAATAAGCAGCAACCAGAGAAAATAGGGGACCAGATGAGAAAACATCTTTGAGCAGTTTGCTTTTCAAAAGACTTGTTATGAAAATAATTTCAAAAGTTGATAGATTTTGGATGAGAAATTAACATTTGAGTAAAAGAAAGCTGTTCTAGAAATCAGTTTTTAGAACTGAGAAGTGAAGCAAACATATCCTAATTGTGTAATTCTGTTTTGTTTTTTGTTTTTGTTTTTGTTTGTTTTTTATTTTATTTTATTTTATTTTATTTTTATATTTTGGTCCTTCATCTGTGTGATCTACAAGCATATTTTATGTGACACATTGATTTGAACTTATGTCACAATGCATAAAAAAAAGTAGACTAAAATTTTGGAGTTTTTCTTTGTTCAAATGGGCAACATGCATCTCATGTAAGAATCAACTAGAGTGATCAATTATATGCTAACTTTCCAGAAAAAAACCAACAACGAATGATTTGCAGTTGTTCTGTAGTTTCTTTGGTGCATGTGTCGATGAAGACTGTGAGTCATCATTCTTATAAGAGCATTTAAAGGCCTTGTGCTTGTTTGGGTTACCTTTCTTGCTCTAAATTTCAGCCAAAACTTTTCTTGTAGCATTTCTTGGCATAAATAGCTTTTTTAGGAGCAAAGCAATCTAATCTGATAGCTAGCTAGTATAGCTGTGTAAAAGCTAATTATAGCTCAATTTTTTGTGTCTCTTATTGTAGAGATCTTATTGGTACCTTAAAAGCTAATATAATGTTTTAGAGGTCTGGAAGATTTTTTTTTTCAGTACGTAATTTTTGCCCTCCTTATTTATGGGTTTGACTACAAGGAACATGATTTTGGTACTATTTAGGTCTTACTATGTCATTGCTTTATGTTTAAATGCTGATTCTTTGATTTTACCACATCATCCTTGGTTTGGTATTTTACTACTAGTGGGGTAGCTAATACGGCAATACCTTTTTTAAATGTTGATTCTTTGATTTTACCACATCATCCTTGGTCTTACTAGGTATTTTATGATTAGAGTTCTAGCAATATCTTTTTTGGATAAATTTGGATGAGTAGAAGTTTAAAGAGTGAGAGAGTGTTAGGAATGGTACTAATTCTGTTACAATGTATTAGTTTTCTGTTTAAGTGTATTTTTCTGTTAAAGCCTTTTTTTATGAAGGCTTTTAGGTTACTGATTGTATTACCCAGGTATGTTTATAAATACCTGGTTCATTGCCTCATTTGGCAAGCCTTTTAATTAATCTCTCTCTCTTTTCTCAGTTTTCTCTCTCTGCCTTTCATCTCTTTCTTTTTGCTCTCTCTCTCTGGTTCTTTCTATCTAGCTGTTTCAACATCAAGATTCAGCTTTTCTGGTTTTTTGGTGGATCCTGGGTTAGGGCTAACAGAGAGAAATTCTAATTATGAAGTTGACATTTTATTCAACTGAATTGAATTGATTATGAGTACAGGGATAAATTTAGGTCTTGCTAGGTCATTGTTTTATTCAAATGAACTGAATTAATTACTAGTCATTCTAGATTCTAGACACGATTAGTTAGAAACCTAACAAACAACTATTAGATATGCTCCAACAGGAGATGAAATGTTACTTTTAAAGTTAATGATCTTATTATTATACATTGAGATGCTCTTAATTGTGTGCTACAACCTAGCATCCCTTCACAAATTGCCTATGGTGGTTGGCAATAAATCCGCGATACCATTCTGCCATGGCACCGTACCGCAATGGCTGCTGTTTATCAACTCTGGCCCTATGCCTAGCTTAAATTTCTTCAGTAAATTTGTTTCTGGTTCTGCAACTTAGAACAAGGCTTGATCTGTTTCCTTTTCCTTTGCTAGATTCCTTGTTTAACCTTTAATGGATGTACCCTGTAACAAAACATGCTAAGAAAATCTGGTTTCAAACTATTATTTAGGTTACACCACATGCTAACAATTTAGTCTTTCATAGTCAGTGCTACTTGCTTTGTAACCTCTTATACCAACCTCTGGTCTACGTTTCTTGATTTACTGATCCTAAAAAATTTAGTCTTTCTTGGTTAACCCTCTATTGATCTAAGTCTCAAGGTAACATTTACTGCAAACAATGTAATTCCATTAAGATTAGGAATTTAATAAACTGGAATGTGAATCCTATTCTGATTTCTAAATTGGTATTAGAAGTAAATGGCTTGGTAAGCAATTTTTAGTCTGGTGTGTGAGAATGGATACAAGTTAGTGTATGCTGTAATTGATGTAAATGATATAAGTGCTCTTAATTAGGAAAAAAAATAAAAGCATAATTATTTTTCTTCCATGTATTAGATATATATACAATATATAATATGAATGTGCATTTTTAATAACATGATCAAGATAATAGAATGGTAATTAGTATCATTATATAAATTTAGAAGGGCATATTAGGAACAATTCAATATATTTTGGAGGAATGAGTTATTACACATGAATCATATACACTTAATGAAGTTGAATTTCCAAGGTCCTTTACCATGGTACTATGTTGCCACAGTTCATGCATCTTTTTTTATTTTATTGTTTAATTTTGTTTCTATAGAATATTTTTTTAAAATTATTTAAACACAATTCAAATTATTATAATTAAAAATCTGACAAATAAGAAATGATTTTGTCTTTCATTGATAACAAGTTTTTAAGATAAAACTAACGTGATAACAGAATAAAGATACAGAATTGGAAAAAATATTTCTTTTTAAATTTGTTGATATGATAGAAACATAAAGATATTAAATTATGTAAAGAAAGCTTTCTTCAGAATTATTTGTTTTTCTAATATTATTTAAATTTTCTAATGTTTAAAATATTTTAGTGTTAATATTTTATGTTCAAATGCAATAAAAGTATACAGAAGTCTAAGAAGTGAATAATTGTCTTCAGATTAGGTGAATATTGGAGAAGGTAATCTCATTTTAGATTATGTGATGGATACAATAAAAATAAAGTTAACTTTAAATTTTTTAAATTAAAAAACGTATGTCACATATATGTATATAACAAATGACAAATCATGTTAAGGATTTGTGCCAAAAGTTAATAAATTTTTATAGCCAAATGTTTAGACAATATTCTTGTGTAACAAGGGTATTACTGCTAGTATAAATATTTAATGAACAAAAATATGCACTTTCATAACAAAATTTGATATTATAGGAGTGTAAATTTTATCTTTTCCAAATTTAGAAGGAATGCTATGAAACATATATGGAATTTGAATTCTTTTTGGAGGAATGAGATTTCAGAGTGAGTGCTGAGGATCTTTTGATTATGCGATTAAGTCCTAAATGACATTCCATTTCTTCACACGAAACAGAGCATTTGTATGATAATCCATTTGCGTTGATGTTGATAGATTTTTACCATTTGATTGTTTGCTGGCTATGTAACCAACTGGGCAGGTGGAAGGAAAATTGTGTTTCCTTATAGTATCTTGCTTTGTTTACAAAACTAATTCTCTCTATGGTGTTGACTTTCCTGTTAAATGTTAAAACTGGCTGGTTGCTTATAAGCTTGATATGCTTAAGCATAGGGCAGAACAGTTTTAAGTTTACCAGAATACCCTTTTAATGTTTAATATTTGGTTTGCACTTGCAAAATCTATCTTTTAATTTTTTGATTATTTGATATTATGTCAGAAACTTTATTACTCTGAACTTTGAGGATCCTTTGATCTGTTTGCCAGATGGTAGTCCATCTCCTGTTCAGGACGTGTTTCTTAACCGACTATTGAAAACTGGTGCAACTGAATGTGCCTCTACATATAACTTTCCAAACCAGATGGAAGAGCATCATAGAGCAACGACTACTGAAAAAGCTAAAAGCATTTTAAAAAATATAGTGACAGCTGTTAATAAGCTTCATGTTCTTATGGATGGATTGCATCCTGCATTACTGAAAAAGCTTCCTGGAGATGGTAAGATACGAGTTCTTGTACATAATTATTGAATATTAGGTTTATTCTTTCAGAGTTGTCTCTCTGCTTTAATGGTTACATTGCTTGTTTATAGTTTTGTGTAGGCAGAAATCGCCCTCTGATCTTGAGGTGAAAGTTAAAAACTTGAGATCAGAATTCAGTGAACTACATTTACATCATAAGTCTTTAGCAAGTGAGTTCCTAATTCAGAGAGATCTTGATGTCAAGAATAAAGCCGACCTTGAAAGATTAAGAGGTAAATTGACTATACTGTGTTCTTATACATTTTATCGTCAATCTGAACTATGGAATCTTGAAGTTCATTCAGCTATGAAAATTATGTTTGTTCTATATGTGGTTTAGATTTTTTTCCTGTTATTTAATTGAGAGAAAGGAAGAAAAATACAACACCGATGATGAGGGGAGAAAAGCTTTAAACTCTTGATAATGCGTCTACATGCCTGTCTTTAACAAAGGAAATCAGTGTTGTCTAGGTCACAAGTAAGGCCCATGTATGGTGCCTAAGTCCCACATTTAGTAGTATAGGGCATTCGATTGAGTATTTAAATGGCTTGCTTCTCCTTGTTCAAAAGGGTTGAGGAAAAGAGAAAAAAGAATGGACATGCTCCTACTAGTCATCTTTTTTATGCTTTGAAGGTTGGCATGTGATATGCAATTTATTTGTCTTACTGTCATTGCTAAACACAGGGGAACTGGCAAGTACTGTTGCAGAGTTAGAAGAAAGCAATCACAAACTTGCAGCTCTCAAGGCAGAGAGAGATGCTGGCAAAGGAGCAGTTCTCCCTGTCTTACATGTTGGAAGTACACACATTCCTTGTGATAAGATCAGAGACAAGCAAAAGGATTTGCAAGATATGGAATCTACTTTGAAGGAGCTACTGGTATTGTTGTTAGATTCTTGGATTTAGTTGTTTAGGAGTTCATTGGATATTGTATCTTGATTGCTACCTTTCTCAGGACCAAGGTTCAACTCGATTAGTGGAACTGAAAAGTCTTCATGAGGAACGAATAAGAATATTACAGCAGTTATGCGATCTGCAGGTTTATTTCCCTCTGCTCTCTGTACTCCAGTATTTTAATTAGTATTTATTCTACAATGCATGTATGTGAAATTTCTTTGTTCTAATTTTTGATGTTGAATGTTGAATAATGATTGCATCAGAACACTTTGAAGAATTTGAAGTGTGTTACTTCTTCCCAAGCTTTCCAATTGGTTAGAGATCAAATAGAGAAGTCGAAATCAGAAGTTTTGGAGTATCAGGCCTTATATGAGAAACTACAGGTTGTAACTGGTCGGTAGTTTCATTTATGCCTTTTGATTGCTGCCCTTTTTGCCAGGATATATTTCTGATGATGAGCTCCCCCTTCCAAACCGAATTCACTATATTCTTACAGGTTGAGAAAGATAATCTTGCTTGGAGGGAGAGGGAATGGTACATTAAAAATGATTTAGCTGATATTTTTCAAAGATCTGTGGCAGTTTCAGATTTTAGAGTGGCTGAAATACGCTCTGAGATACAGAAAAAGATAGAGGAAAGAAATTTGATTGAAAATAAGCTGAAAGAGGAAGCAAGAGAACCGGGTTTGCATCCCCCCTTCCTGATTTTTGTGTAAAGCATGCTATCTTATTGCTGCATGGTTTTATTATTTGTGATGGCTTTGCTTTGGGTTCAGGAAGGAAACAGATTATTGCTGAATTTAAATCTCTGGTTTCTTCATTTCCTGAGGAAATGGGGTCTATGCAAAGCCAAATAAGAAAATATAAAGAATCAGCTTCAAATATCCATTCTCTGCGTGCAGACGTGCAGTCTCTTTCTAGTATTCTTGACAGGAAGGTTGGTGTATTTGTTTACATAAACTGCACATTTTGGTAGCATAATTTCATTGGTCCTGAAATTTTTTTTTTTTTTTTTTTTACGTGACAGGTAAAAGAATGTGATGTATTTTCTGTTAGGTCTGCCGGTCAACTTGCTGAAATGAAGAGGCTGCTTGGTGTGGTATGTTGTATTTGACTCATGAAAACTATTGCTGGCTGCATTTATGTGGCTATTTGAGCCTGTCTTAGTTGGTATTCTCTGCATTTTTCATAATTCAATTTACTTGGATAATAAATAGGGATTATTAATTTGGATTATTGTGCAAGATGCATTTTAAATAGTTTGCTCTGACTTGGGAAGAAGTTGTTTTCTTAAACTAATGATGCATGCAAAGTCATATAAATCCTTTGCAGGCAGATGGAATTGATTTCGATTTTCTAATCCTCGATTTCCTTTTGATGCTAAAAGCTTTCCCTTACTTTTGATGCAGGTTCAAGATAAGAGGAAGAGTGAGCAGGACTTGAAGTTGATATTGGAAATGTTTAGACGTGAGTCCATTGATTCAAGGTTCGAGTTTCAATCATGATCTTGAATTCATTTGATATTCTAAGTCTTTCTGCTTGCATATTTTTTCTGACTAGGTTTTAACATTTCAAGTAACCTTCTAGCCATATGTTTAGGAACAAATGAATTGTGGAAATAAGTTAAACTTTCTTTTAATTGGGCGTGAGAAGAAATATTGGCAGCATAGTTTTCATCAGTCCTGAGTAGAAGTGTGGAATTGATGACCTTGAAACTGCTATTGCGGAATAGTGGGGTGGCCATTATTGTGAAATAAAAACTCAAATCTTCTATGTATTGATGCCGATACTTGATATGTTTTATAGAGAGATTGGGCTAACTAATCCCAGTTACGGTTGCCCCAAACTAATGGACTATAACTGTCACTACATCCGTCACAACTGTTAATGACAGTTAGTGTGATGACACCCTTTTACATTATAAGCAGTACATATAAGTACAATACTTATACACTAACATTCCCCCTTCAAGCTCAGTGAGGGTGTGAGGATAACAAATAAATGATCATTCTCTGAGCTTGCTTCCCAGTTGTTAGAACTTGAGGAGGCTGAGTAGTGAGGCATCAGAGCAGAGAGAGAATAGAAACTACGGAACGTTTTTATTATTGATGAATACAAAGTCTAGGAGTTAAACCTCCTCCAAGGGGTTTCGCCTACACACCAAGTCAACCACTCAGTACCAAACTAACCTCCTAAAAAATTCATCCTCCCATGCATATCTGTTATTTATCTCCATTACCTAACTACTCTGACCATCTAGCTTTCCTCTTGACTACTAATTCTCTTTTGTTTCTTCTGGTATTTACCCTCCCATGTTTTTGTCTCGCCACATTATTTTGTCCTTATCCTTGAAGGGTCAATCTTGTTGTCAAAGTTGAAAGTTCGAAGTGTAGTTGTATGGCTTCTACATCTTCCCATGTTGCTTTCCCAGGTGCCAATGGATGGGAACTCGCTGGACCTGAATTAGTATTGGAATTTGGGTTCTTTAGCAGGTCTTATCTCATTTTTGGACAATATAGGGTCTGGATAGTCGATCAAATGCACATCTTGCTGAAAAGATTTAGAAATGGTCTGAAGCTCATTGTCCTCTCTCCACAAAAGAGCATCATCCTTTCTATTTGCTGTCCCTGGTTTATAAATGATATCGACGAATTCATACCCCAATCAGTGTTTGTTAAATTGCCGCACCATGGCCACTATGGTGGGATGCCATGGCAGGTTTTTGCCAGCCTCCATAAGCAGTTTGTGAAGTGAGGCCTACAATGGCAGTGCCATAGACCACAATTGTGTGTTAATATGGTGGAATTTCGCTCTTCTGCCATAGTCTGCCATCTACCATCGATAACATTGATCCCAACAATTTAGCCATCCAATTCTGCTGGTTCTGATTGGTAATGTACTGTTATAGGAAGAGGTATCACATACTCCTCTGAATCTGATCAGTATGGAAAGTGAAATTTTCTGAAAGGATACAGGTAACAATGCTGGATGAGCAATACTTCTTCCATCAGTTCCTTCTCATAGACTGATTTGTTCTAGGATGCATCTTATAGAAATTTGCCCAGGGCTGTAAGATAAGACACTTGTCTTGTGAGAGTACTGCTTGAATACCTCTGCTTGATGCCCATTCTTCAGAGAATGGACATGAACAGTCCAGCTTGGCTAGGCTGTGAACTATAGTAAGACACTGTTGTAACTGTCTAAATGCCAGGAGGTAATTCTCTTTTTTAATTCGGGGAAAGATTCAAAAAATTCGAATTGTCACAAGTCACTTCATAACTTAAAACCAGCCAGCTGGTACTTTTACTAAATCATATAATGGGAGTAGAGTTCACCAAGTCTATAATAAGTTTGGTAACAAATCATGATTCAAGCTCCAACTTTAGTGAGATTATTAAGAGTTGAGGATAGTTTTTAGGTGAATTGCAGTATTCTTTGGCCAGTAGCTGAAGACTAATCCTTGACGTATGATGATCCATTTAAGGTGTTCATCTCTCCCAAAAATTCCATACACCCCTAGCCACATTGTGTAGGTCTCTATATTTTATTTGTAATGCATGTGTGTACTACTTGTACTATGTTGTTCTGTAGCATCATTTGTTGCATATAGTCTTGCGCCCAATGCATACTTAATTTTCAAAACTCGATTTCTTTCGAATGAAATTCTTCTGACAAATTTTAGATAACAAAACATCTAAGAATGAAAGAATTGTAAGCTATAATTATGGTTGAACTAATTTCGTGAAGTTGTGTCCACATTGAAAAGAAAATGTGGAATACTAACTGAGATCTGTGTCTGCAGGGATCTCTTGGATGCACGGGAAGCAGAATACAGAGCATGGGCATGTGTTCAAAGTTTGAAATCATCTCTTGATGAGCACAACTTAGAACATCGAGTTAAAAAGGCAAATGAAGCAGAGGCCAGATCTCAACAAAAGCTCGCTGCTGCTGAAGCTGAGATAGCGGATATGAGACAGAAATTAGAAGATTCTAAGAGGTTAACCTCTCTAACTTGATTTTACTAATTGAGTGTGTGGTCTAGTCTGATATATATGTTACATGCTTACTTTTAAAATGTATTATCTTGTCAATTTTCCTCTGATTGCATTGATAAGATTTTTCATGAATGGTGAGGTGTGATGTTCATTTGGTCTTCTTTCTTTGTTATTGTGTTTTTGTTTGATTAAAAAGAATTCAATTCTTAATGCTTTTTTCTATCTGAGATTCTCTGTACATTCTGAGTGTCCTATTATTGAAACCAAATCCCCGTGTTGGAATGCCACCTTAATGGCAGTCATTCTAGCCCACCTTACTTGTGGCTTTTTCAGGAGCTGCCTTAATTGCAGCCTCAAGGGTGGTGTTTAGCTCCACATCAACTAGAGATGTGACTTAAATAGTAAAGCTTTTAAAGCTTTGTAAGTCCTTACCTTACAAATCAGTTTTGTAGAATTGAATTAGGCTATAATACTTTGGCATGATATATTTTATAAATAATTTTAACAAATGCTGCTTTTGTTGTTTCTCCTGATATTTTAATAAGAGGGAAGTATAGCAGTTTTATCATATTGATGTGTTCTTGCTGGATTGTATCCTTGGAATTTGAAACTCGAGACTTTTTGATTTTCTTTCAGTTATTTGATGAGTTTACTTATCTTTTATCTGTGGAGTGGAAGTTGATCGATTTTTATGTGAAAGAAGCTGAAAGGATCTCGTTAAACCATGTTTTGGTCCTTCATCTGTTTGCAACTATATGCCCTGAACTCTCTATGCTGTATTATTTTAATGATTGTTTTCTAACTGTTTGTCCATATTTTTTTCTTATTTCAGGCAAATGTGTGATCTGTCCGATGTCTTGAAATCCAAGAACAAACAAAATGAGAACTACTTATCTGAAATAGAGGTTGAATTTCTTATCATAACGAGCTGGAATTCTTTACTGCATAATGACTCTTTTTAACTGAGTGTTCCACTTGTAACTGTTTATAACTTATAATATGATATGATGTTAATTTTGAACTGTTGCTGTTGGAATGATTTTCCTGCAGAGTATTGGACAAGCATATGATGACATGCAAACGCAAAATCAACATCTTTTGCAGCAGGTTACTGAAAGGGATGATTACAATATTAAGGTAGTTTTAAAATGGGTTGCACCTTTATAGTTTCTTTGAAATACTAATATAAATAAGACCCTCTGTAATCTGTATTTCACGAACATATATTCCTGGATGGGGACTGGTTTTGATTTAGCAGAACATAGAGTTAATCAGATGATATTGCTCTTTTCTTGTTGTTCTGTATCTGTGATTTGTTTTGCATGTCATTCATTTATATCTTCACTTGTGATACTCGCCTGTAATTACTGGTTCATGCTGTTAGGGAGCATTCTATGAAATTAATTCCCCCTTTGCTAATATCTGTGGACATCCGTTTTATTCATATTATAGATCATGGATATGACCTTTTATTTTGCTGAAAAGAGTGTAGAGGGAAAAAATATAGATAAACATTACAAATTTAGTTGTGTTGTGATTCCCGGTATTTCCCATCTTTTAAGTTATTCTCTGACAAGGTCTGCTTTTCCTTAAATAACAGCAAACTTGTATGTACAGAACACTATGTTTTGCAACAAGTTGTCTGATTAGATGTTTAAATGAAGCTGCTAATTCATCCCTTTCTACTCTTGTATCATCTATATTCTTTAGAGAATTTCTCTTTACTTTGTAAAGTTTTCATGATTCCATCGATATGATCATTTTCATTTTTGCTGCTAACCTGTATCTTGTCAAAATTTCAATGGGGTTTTGTATCTATCATGAGGAACTTTAATATTTTGTTTGTCGAAGTTTGTTATATGTTGAGCATTTATTACTCATTCTTGACGACCAGATATATTTTTATATAATTATATTTGTCAATTTTCTTGGATTTTAATTGATATGCCTCATTGGCGCAGCTGGTTTTGGAGGGTGTAAGGGGGAGACAGAAGCAGGATTCTTTACTCATGGAGAAGCGGGTGATTGAACAAGAGATCCAGCAAGCAAACATATCCCTGAATTTATATGATATGAAAGCTGCAAGAATTGAAGACCAGGTAACTGGGTCTTGATTTAAATTGCATTTCAGATGACTTTGGAGTTTTACTTATCCTTTCTTGGTATGCAGTTGAAGTTTTGTTCAGATCAGCATCAAAGACTTGCAGAGGATAAGCTTCAAAGTTCTGTCACTTTGGAAAATACACAAAGAAGGTTGTCTGATATTAGAAGACAATGTCAACAGGTTAGGGATACGGTGGTGGAAATACAATCTAAAACTGGTAGCAATCGAGTGACGCGTATGGAGTTACAAGTGGAACTTGAGAAAGAAAGGTATTTAGTGTGTAATGTCTACAATTTTTTTCTTCAAATAGTTTTGGTATACAGCTGTTGTGAACTTTTTTTCGTTACTAGGTTTGCCAAGAAAAGAGTAGAAGAAGATCTGGAGGTTGCTAGGAGAAAGTTTTTACACCTTAAAGAACTGAATGAGGGCTCTTCAGTAACTGAGAAGCTCCAAGAGGAACTTGAAGAGTACAGGGAAATTATCAAGTGCAGTATCTGCCATGACAGAGCAAAACAGGTATTTTTTTAAATTTACTGTAAGCTATTAGACTTGAGGTGTGGATCAGTTGGCAAAGTTAGTGCCATGTGAGTGGACTTTGCCTGCAGTGTGAGGTTTTGAAACCCATTGGAAGCACCTTGTGGATACAGTTAAACAGATTCTACAGTGAGGGTTAGCTCTACACCTAATGGGTCTTAGGGACTGTTTAAGCTTTTAGAAAAAGTGATTTAATTTTTAGAGATTTTATTCAACCAGAAGTTGTATTTCGTTTGGTTAAAAATTATAAAATAATTTTTATTTTAAAGGCTAGTTGTAATTCCATTTTTTATTTTTTTAATAAGCTATTCAAAATATTCAGAAATCTAATTTGTCTTTTAGATTCTATTCTTCTTTCAGAAGTCTATAAAACATGCTATCACTTTAGACAGTGATTTTTTTTTCTCTGGAAATGTTTTTTTTCCTTAGAAAGCGCTTAAACAATTATTGCCAAATAAAATAAAATAAAAAGAATGCCTAGCTTAGTAGTCATAGTCAATAGCAGCTCGAGTGGCTACATTAACCATGGAGCATGCAAGAGTAATGTGATGAAGATAGTGTTGTGTTGTGGTTGCGATGAAACAAGGAGGCTGCATTCGCTCTCCCAGAGCAATTTTGTGCCTAGTACAATGAAGACCCTATTAAATGCCTCTAGTTATATTTTGGATTGACTAGTATGCTGAAGAAGCAGAGATGTTCTGGAACTTCCTGCAAGCAACCTCTAGTCGGCTAGGCAGATGTGTTTAGGCAGACTAGGGTTTCAGAACTTTTCCTAAACGGAGAAGATATTAGAGTAGGTGTTTTTCTGAAAGACTGTGACTACTGATTGGAGAGAAAAATAAACTAGGGGCGGGCACATGCTTTGGTCAATTGCTACTCTGTTTACATATTAAAATTTTAAAAAAGAAAACCAAATCTGCCCATTTTTGGTGTGAAAAGCTTATGTCTCTATTTAATTTTTTTGTCAGGTGGTAATTACAAAATGCTACCACTTGTTCTGCTACTCATGTATCCAGAAAGTTGCTGGGAGTAGGCATCGCAAGTGTCCACGGTGTGCTACAAGCTTTGGGGCTAATGATGTTAAATCTGTTTATATGTAACTAGCAACTTGGTTCTCTCCTGCTTCTTGTGAACTTGCCGGTGTTCTTTTGAAAAAGATCTGGTGTTACCTTGGAGGTTCAATTGTATGCTTAGTGCCAACTGTCGAGATAAGGAACATTGGCAGCGATCAATGAGTGCCTGTCTCCATTTGGACCAAAAATGATTATTTTTGCTGGTACTTAATCTTAGTGCCACCTGTACGCATTTTTGAATCTGGGATGGTGTTTAGTTTAACATTTTTAATAGAACGAAGTTGCAGCCATAGGAAACTTGATATTTGTTCTTTGCAGATTTATCATAGTTCATCTTCCAATGCGATTTGGAGAGGTCATGAAGGTTGGTCATTGACCGCGCAATAATAATTCAAATTATTCTAAAGCCTGAATTGGCCTTCATGGCAAATTTACTTGGAAGTTGACCCTATACGGTGCAACGATGATTTCTTACATCCGTAGTTCTGTTTCCCGCTGAAATGACAGAAGTACAAATTTTGGATTCAGGGTATTTTGTATATATTTTAGATTTTTATAAGTGATCGTTCAATTTTGTTTATAACAGCCTGTAATTTATTTGTGAAATGGTAGTTGATGATATGACAAGATATTGTAATTGATGTGAAAAGTTATGAAAGCTCGATTTTATCATTTTTTTTTTCTATTTCTTTTCAATGTTGCATAAACTATTTTTAAACTGTAGTCTTATCTGAGACATTAATTCTGTATGACAAACAAATTGTCAGTGCAAAACCCTTCGCCATTGATGTGGTTGTATTTTTAAATAGATATGAACATGTTTTATTGAAACTTGACTATTTTAAATTGCATTGATGCAGCCGCTGGCATATGTCCACAACTTTTGATCTCTATGATCTGTAAGAAGATTGTCAGCTTCCACTAACCTTTTATAAATTGTAGTTTAGGCAGTGGTTACTTCAAAAGTTGAAAATAGTTTTTTCCCTCTGTTTGTTTATTTGATTTTAGGATAGAGTTCTAAGTTTGTTTATGAAGTGCATGTGTGCGTTGCATTTTTAAGCGAGTTTCTTAATTTAAAAGATGCTTTATCCAACTAATTACAAGTATACTCTTGTGCATTTTAGAGGTAAGCTTTCTTTCTTTATACATTCTTTTAATTTAATTAGCCTGCATTATTGTATCCTTTTGTAGCATCTATGAATATAAAACAAATGCAAATTACGCATGGGTCAAACTTTTCAGTAGGCACCACTTACCCGAAGGGTCAAACTTATCTTGCATATGAAGCCGTAACAATTGGGATGATTGGGACCTGTTTTTTTCTTCCTTCTTTTTTGTAAATTTTATTTTTTGTATGTAAGAATTGAGCATGGGTATCTAGGGATTCATAATGATTTATTTTATTCAACCAATTAAGAGATTTACTTAACTGCCTGAGACTGGTTTTCATAAGAAATCTCACAATAATTAGATTTAGCTGTTGACAAATATGTGTATTATTTCAAGATTTTAATTTTGATAACGTGTGGATTAACATTTAAAATCTGTTGTATATGAAAAAAGGACAATTAAGTAAACATTAGGCTAAATTAGCATTTTGGATTATCATATTTTTAAGATTCGATTGTCCTTTATCTATCAAATGATTCATTTTGATTGTCGAACTTCTGAATTTGGATTAATTGATCTCTTTGAAACAATGATAACATTTAATTCTTAAACACAATTTTGAACTTTTGTTGATCGATTCAGGACATAAAACTTGTTTTATTAAATTTACTTACATATCAACTATAAAATCCAATTGATGTTGAAACCAAAGTGTTATAAATACAATGGAAATCACGTGAAAATGTAGCTGAATCTAATGGGAGTTTTACGTCTTCAATATGATTAAAATTGTGTTTTTGTTATATTATCATATCTACTAAAATTGTCAATTTATCATTTTACCCAAGCAGAGTTTTTTATCAATTAATTGTGTTTGACTTAAAAAGTCAAATAAAAGGTAGTGTAAGAAAATAAATACTGATGAATATACAATATGTTGAAGTTGAGTCCTTGTTAATACAGCTAAAGCTTATTACCCTCTGGTGAAACACAATAAATTGAAACTAAATAGATCGATATACTTGTAATTTTAAAAGATAAAATTATATCAAATATAAATTTATAATTAAATTCAAATAAATAACATGACACTTTTCTTAGGTTGATATATTTATTAGTTTCTTTGGTGCCTCAGTGTTGAAGAAACTAGTTACCAGTATTTCTTCTAGATTCTGCCAGCATGATTAAGGCTTAGTTGGGAGTATTTTTTGAATTATCCAATATAAAAGGGTGATCAAGTGGGATTTATTTGCAGCTAATGCCAGCTTTCATTGATTTCTTGGTAAATCAGTGATCTATACGTTTTATCCAAATTCATGTTAAATCTTTTAATGTAAGTGTTTAACTTTGTTTTGAAGTTGAGTTTCCATATTAAGGTTTTTCTTATTTTCCATAAAAAAGTGCTTTTGGATTTCGGTGAAGCATTAAACCTATTATCAATTAAAAGAGGAAACATGCATCAAAAGCATACAAGTCTCTCAAAGATATGAGAGAAAATTAAAGAAAAGGGTCCATTTCCTTTCTACGTTTTTAATTGAAAATGAAACACTGGATTGTGTTTCCCCTTTCCACTCGACAGTTGTTCAAACAGACATCAAATAATTAAATAATGCAAAGTCTTATTAAAATATTTCTTAATTAATTGAATAATCAGACATTATTAAACAAAGGTGTTACTCTTCATATAAAATTTTCTTTTTTGACTATTAAATGCTTTTGTGTTCTTTAATTATTGTATTGTTCACGTGGTTACTGTCTCTCCATTACAGTTATCGTTAATATCACGCAATTTGTATTAACTATTAACCAATGCCATTTTTTCATAAGAAGTTGGTAGCTATAAATAATATATAAAAGGATTTACCTTGAAGAGAAGGGAAGAAGAAAACGCGCAAACACATTACAGATGTATTTCTCATGAATGAAGCAATAGCATAAAATATATCCAAAAAGACAAAATAGATCTCAGAATAAAAATAAAAATAATTAATGTTATGTTAACTATGAAAATTACCTAATATTATATATTTTATATCGATCTCAATTGAAAAATAACATTTTTTAAAATAATTTTTATTAGAATTTGATAAAAAAAAGTTATAATTAATTAGAGTGTTTTTAGAAATGATATCATTAAATAAAATGAAAATGAAAATTACTATATTTTAGCCTACCACATGTGACAACATTTTTTTTCGTTTTTATGTGTATATGGAAAAAGTACTTTCTATCGACGATAACTTTAAATATCATTTATTACAGGTGAGTGAATCTAGGAGAGACTTGTATACATGAATATTCAGGAAAAGTGTCGAGGAAGATAAGTGTAAATTATATTTGAGTTTTAGTTAAGAAATAAGTTTTTCTTTGCCAAAATCTTAATGTGTGGTCAAAGATTGGACAGTATACTTGAAGGAACAGCGTAAATATATTTGGTCTTTTGTTATCTCCCTTCTTTTATTTATCTATATTATTTTTCTTTAAAACACACTGTTTCTTGCTATTTTAAAACCCAATCAATTCCCTCTTAATACACTCATTTGCTTCATTGACTAGATTTTATATTTTGGATTGTACATGAAAGAAAGAAAGAAGTGACAGTGAAAAAGAATATTGATTTAATAAGTTTGGGTAATAAGTTAATTGGATCTAAAATAGAATAATTGAATGTAACTAGAATTTGATTAATAAAAATTCTTAAAAATTTTTGAAGTTACTTGACGTTACTCAATTGAATGAAATAATAAAAAAATTTCATGTTCTTTTTTACTATATTTTTTTCTTTATTATCTTTTGGACGAAACTATTTTCTAGATTTAATGTCCATCATTATTGAAAACATTTATTTATAACAAACTTTTTTGTATCTTATTTGTGAATACTTGTGAAAAGTTTTTAAAGTCTAAATTTTTTTAATTAGTAACACAGTTCAAATCTCTTTTCTTGTGTTTTTCTCCATATTTCAAAGGCTTCACTCTTCTTATTATAATGATGCTATGTTAAACAAATATATTGAATACATGACTTAGGTGGACTTAGGTGTGCTTCAAACTATTTTTGTAATACTTATATCATTACCTTCAACTTTATTTTGCCGGAGAGATTTAAAACAATGTAGAGAAAAGGTATTACAATATGCAATAGAGGAAGGAAAATCTATAAATGCTTCCCCTTCTACTTCTATCAATGATATTGAGATATACTTACGTGTTATTGGAGGTGAAAACCATAACCAAGATATGTATAGCCTTGGTATATTGAGCAAAAGGTTCAATCATGCTAAATCTGCTCAACCAACTCAATTTTTGGCTCTACTTGTTCAATAAATTGAAGAAATATGTGACACAACCAAAACATTGAAGAGGAAGCTAACGGTGAAAGTTGATAAAGAGAAGACACTTGAGGAGACGACAACACAATTAACGTAGATTCTTGACCAACAAATTGAGCAAATGTAACAAAGATGCAAGAACATAATGAGCTAGCAAGTATGTTGGCAAAATCCGTAGAGGCAACTTATTTTACAACACTTACACATTAAGTTTGTTGTGCGAAGTAATAGTCCACTAACTACTATTACATAACAAGTAACTAATATGTTAAAGATGAAGTTGATGAGGTTCATTAAAGATCAAAGGAAGGACCATTGACTAAGTACATGAGTATTTTGTGTGGTACTTCAATTATGTATTTTGTTGTAACTTTTTACCTTTTCTGATGATGCAAATTGTCACTTTGTTAGAACTTTTACCAAGTTATAATTCTATAATAGTTTATCATTTTGTTTATAGTTGATATCAATTGAAATTTTGTAGTTTATAAAGTTGTTAGAACCTTACATCACTTGTTGTTATGAATATTTTGCATAATTCTTAGACATTATGAATATTTTTATTCAGTTTAAGTATTGTTGATAATTCTATATATTTTTTATGCATTAAACAAGTTTAAAAATCATGAATTCCAACAAAAGCAATCTAGTACAATATACTCATTTAGAGATTGAAAGTTTTAGTTGCAAAAATGTAAAACATTCCACGTCAAATTGAAACAGATTTACTACATTACATATTCAGTTCCTAAACAACGACAAATTCAACTATTGATATCTTTAAATTATAATTTTGTTTAGTGACCGTGAAAAATAATTTATCGTTGTATATTTATAAAAGCTAATAGACAAATAACCATCAAACCACGAAGAAAGTTTCAATCACTATATGTTAATCCTAGTGAAGAATTGAAAAAGCAAGCAACCAAAATTAATGATGACAAAATATTTTTCTCATAGTGACTGATAATTTTGGTTGCTAATTATAGCCCAAGCAAATTCCATTAATGTGAGCCTTATGTTTTTTGCATTTCAGTGTCTATTTCAATCTTTAATTCCTTTAACAATGAAATTCTCGAGTTTAGCCATATTAATGGTCACTAAAACATTTTTTTGTTCTAAAATATTATTTATTCCAATTTATTTTTATAATAGATAATATAATCAACACCACTAATTCTTCAACTAATCTAAAAGTTCAAATTTATAATTAAACTGTAGATTCAATATGGTCATTCACTCTTCATAATAAATAAAATGGCCTTTGTAGCATAAAAATTAAAATTTTAAAATATAAAATTTTGTAATTTCAAACCTATAATTTATTTAATTTTCAGGATTTTGTTATAAAAGAAAAGGCCTAACAAAATTTATTGACTAGTTTTAGGTCCCATCCATCAAAACCCTACTCTGATTCATTCAAAACGCATCATACCTGAAAACCACATAATCCAAATCTGCGTGTGATCGCAAATGTGCCAATAAATGAGTTGACTTGAATTGATTAAACTAAGTTTGAATTCGATCACACATTTAAAATCTCGCACCTTCCCCCACATAGCTTAAATCCCATACTTGCAATGAATCATGTAATATAATATGACTCAGATACAAATCAAAGAAGATAAATCCAGAAAAAGATAAATGAGAAGAGAGTTTTAATAAATTAATTTCTAATAAAATAAAATATATTATATGAAAAAAAATAAGTATAGGAAAAAAACTCTATGAGGGGAAAGGCTGTCAGTAATGATTGTAAGTCAAATACAAGGCTGACTGAGACGAAGAAAAGATAACATGGCCAATTGTAAAATAAACCGTGTACAATTATTTATTAGTGTCAAAGATCACATTGGTGTCAAAGATCAACGTGATAGTGATCTTTTCTCTTTATACTTTTTTTCTACCACTTTTTCTGCACAGGATAGTGATGTCACATATAGATTTTATTTAGGAACTTTAATAATTGAGATCGTTAAATATTGGCCATTATTTTGCTAACTTATACTATTAGTCAAATATAAAACATATTCCACACATTTTAAAAATGAGCATACATTTTTGAAACATATACTATAAGCAAAATATAGCTGTAAAAAGATTGAGTATACAATTATACATCCAATGACATTTTTCTCCAAATCTCTCCTTCTTTTTATTAACTAAACCCTTTGCAACATGCACTAAAAAAATTAATTCATTTACAAATTTACTTTAGTTTATAATTTTTTTTTCATTGCACATCTTATATTTTTCTCATATAAAGTTTAATGAAAAAATTTATCTAAATAGACATTTTGAAGATATTTCAATAACTATAAATAATTAAAAGAAATTAAAATAAAAGCGTTTTTACTAGAATCTAAGTCTAGTCAATATATAAATTTTCTTCGGTTAAAAAATGCATTTTGTTAACTAGAAATGTTAGATGGATCGGGCCGTCACAGTACTGCTCATTAGGTACATGGGTCCAGTTAAATTAACTATTTATCAATTAAACTAAATGTGTTGGAACTCAACATGTTGAGAAGTATATGGAGAAAAAAAAAAAAACATAAATGAAAAAGTACTGGGGAGAAAGGAAATAATACACTAAAAAATTAACATGGTTCGGTATTTTAAGACCACATCACGATTCGATTAGAACAAAATTTACCAGTTATAATTTTGAACGGAAAAGTTATAAATTCTCATCACATGTAATCTTGAACGGAAAAACTACAAACCCTCCCCATATGTAATTTTGAACGAAAAAATTATAAACTCTCGTCACATGTAATTTTACATGTTTGAACGGAAAAACTACAAACCTTCCATACATGTAATTTTTGAACGAAAAACTACAAACTCTCCTCATATGTATTTTTTTAAAGGAAAAACTAAAATCCCTCACAATCATGTTTGACAAACACTACCTACACTTTAATACATCAATTTACTAGATTTAAGGATAGATGCAAGTGAAGAAAACCTATCATTTTATTTTATATAAGCCTTTCACTTATCTTTCTTTTTAAATGCTCATCGATGTGAGATTATGAATTAATATAATACACAACAAATCTCTTTATAATTCAAAGTCCTACACTTATGCATTCTGACTTCTGGAGCATTCTCCTTGCAGCTGGATCCTCTGACTGACAAAATTTTTCTTCTCTTTCAAGCTTTGCATTGTTCTTTTGAGGTGAGACTTTAATTGTATGCCAACAATCTTGTCTTCAAACAAAGGACCTGTTAGATCAAGATGATTAACACTCTTTGCTTTGATAATTACAAGACAAACGATATTTTCAGACGAAGTAAAATCAGACGATAGAAAACCTCAGAAGAAAGATGACTCCTCAATCTGTAAAAGCTTTTATTTCATCTTTCATCAAAAAGAGGTTATATCTCAAAGATCAGATGATACAAGAATGATGGTAGACGACATTAGCTTTGGACTTTGCTTATGGAATATCTTTTGAAGACTATGTTTTCTGTCAAGACCCATCGTCTAGTAGAAGAAGCTAAAGACAAACGAAGTAACTCGTGCATGTTTCAAATCTAGTTGTTACTCGTGGAAGTTTCCAAAAGTGGTTGGACATGTGCAAAACCTTCTGCAACACGAAAAACATATCACGCTTTTGTTATCCAAACTGATCAAGTCAGAAAAAGGTACTTGATTGTGCGTGACTCCACTGATCAAACATTAATTATTCTGATTGATCTCTGCCACTAATGTGAAAGCTTCAAGAAAAGGATAACGGTCAAGATTTGAGTCTAACGGATCTTTCCAAGACTATTGCCTATATAAAGGTTTTCTCTTCACAGTTTCAAGTTGGCGAAAACGCTACATAAGCTTATTCTTGTCTTCGCTCTTGAATAAAAGGAATTTATACTTCATTGTAAAAACTCTCTTTGCGTAGAAGAATCCTTAAGTTTTTCTTAAACTCTTTTAAATTCACTTATGTGGTACTTTAGCCTGTGGAGGCTGTTTGTACAAAGAATACATGTCTTTAGCCTGAAGAGGCTATGTTACAAAGAATACTTGATTGTTCAGCCTGGGAAGGCTTTGTTTAAAAAATATCCTGTATTAGCCAGAAGCGGTTGGGTTCAAACAATACTTGTAACCTTTTCACGGTTGATAGTGAAAACTCAGTTTTGCTGGGTAACTGGAAGTAGTCTTGAATAGAAGAACCAATATAAAAATAACTGTGTTTACGTTATTTGATCTTGTGACTAACGGGGATAATCAAAACATAACTTCATTTGTTAAAAATCAATCTTTCAAGATAAATTTCACATCGTCTGAATCTGTTTGAAAACAACAGACGATAAGATTTTTTTTTTTTTTTATAAATAACACAATTCAACCCCCCTTCTTGTGTTTTATTCTTTACAGTTTGGTATTAGAGCTCAGCCTCTAAGGGTTGAGCGCTTTACAACTGCTAGAGGAAAAGATCTAGATGGAGTCACAAGGGCCAATGTTTCTTTCAGGAGGTTCCTCCATGAACAAACCGCCAGCCTTCTCAGGGGATGACTATCCTTACTGGGCCGACATGATGGAGATGTACATAAAGTCTACTCAATATAGACTTTGGAAGATCATCACTCAGGGAGATATTCCCATTTTCAAACCTGAGACTAAATGGGGAAATGAAGAATATTCCCTCATGGAGCTCAACAAGGAGGCAAGATATGCATTCACATGTGCTCTCTCAAGGACAGAATACAATAGATTCTGTGCCTATAGGACCGCCAAGGAACTCTAGGATGCCCTAAAAATATCCTACGAAGGAACCGAGGACGTCAGAATGAGAAAAGTTATCACACTTCAAAGAGAATATGAGATGTTCTCTATGAAGAAGGGTGAATCCATTGATATGATGTTTGGAAGATTCCAGACAATATTAAATGGTCTCACTTCACTGGGAATCACATTCACGAAGGCTCAGAATAACATGAAGATTCTAGACAGCCTTCCTACTCCATGGGAGCTATGTCCACCGCCATCTCTGTGGGACGTGACATGAAAACATTAACTCTTGATGAGTTAATAGGAGCCTTGAGAGTACATGAGGTACTTCTCTGCAAAATGGACAAAATAAAAGTTCAAGAGCCCATAGCTCTTCCATCTGTTGATGAGGTCCCAAAAGAAGAATCTGTCAAGAAAGAAAGTAAGTAGAAGAACAAGATTCTTAAAGCTGAAACGTCTGAATCAGATTCGTCTGATGGATCGTCTGAAGATGAGATATCTCTCATGGCCAGACGCTTCAAGAAGATGATGATGAAGAAAGGAAGAGGTCAACGCTTCTTCAAAAAGAAAGAGAAGAAGTTTCTTGAGAAACCCTCAAATAAGGAGGAAAGCTCAGAGATCGTCTGTTACGAGTGCAGAAAGCCTGGACATATGAGATCTAAATGTCCAAAGGTCAAAAGAAGATGGAATCCTCGCAGAGACAAGGGCAAAAAGAGCTTGCTGACATGGGAAGACCTTGACAGCAACAGCTCAGACGACTCCACAAAGGTAGAGGAAACTGCAAACATCTGTCTCATGGCTGAAGACAATCCTTCCTCTGAGGTAAGTGACACTTCTATCTCATCCTCTTCATCTGTGTTTGAATCAGAATCAGAAGAAATATCATATGATACCCTTTTAGTAAACTCTCATTTTATTGCTGAGCAATACAAAGTATGCAAAGCAAAGTTAAAACAAACTTTGGATGATAATGCTACTTTGAAATGAAAAAGAGTTGCTTAAACAGGAAGTATCAGATGAAATATCATCTGACTCTGAAAAGAACATTTTAATTCTTGAAATTGAAAGATTAAAGAAAGAAAATGATTCTTTACTCAAAGACTTAACTAAGTTCACAAAAAGATCCTCCATGC
Source organism: Hylodesmum podocarpum (assembly GCA_026586105.1). Taxonomy (NCBI): domain Eukaryota; kingdom Viridiplantae; phylum Streptophyta; class Magnoliopsida; order Fabales; family Fabaceae; genus Hylodesmum; species Hylodesmum podocarpum. The sequence goes on from JALJEV010001403.1 coordinate 582,005, forward strand.
TTGAAAACATTTTAAAATATGGGAGAGCTCCTTCTGATAAAAGTGGACTAGGTTATGTTTAGCAGACGAATGAGAAGAAGACAAAATTTGCTTCGTCTACTCAAAAGAAGAAGAACAAAAGTTACAACAAGGTCCCAAATGATTATAAGAAAAATACAAAAACGTTGAACAAAAAGAAACCTTCTTCTACTAACAAAGGAGGACCCAAAAGAATTTGGGTACCAAAGTCACTCATTATTCCTGTTGCAGATATTCTTAATAGGAAAAGAGAAGACTTCAAGCTGGTACCTGAACAGTGGGTGCTCACGCCACATGACGGGAGACCTGTCTATATTCCAAGACCTAAGACCAAGTAAAGGGTCTGTGTCTTATGGTTCAGGAAAAGGTAAAATCCTAGGGATTGGGACTGTTGGTAAGACACCCAACCCTCTCATCCAAAATGTGTCTTATGTTAAAGGTTTGAACTTCAATCTACTTAGCATAAGTCAATTTTGTGACAATGGATATGAAGTAGCCTTTAACGCTGATGAATGTATAGTTAAGAATAAAGATAAATCCATTCTATTTCTGGGGAAAAGAAAAAATAATCTCTATGAGATTTGTCTTTCTGACCTTAGTGATCAGAATGTAACATGTTTAATTTCAGCACACGATGAACGAGATATCTGACACAAAAAGCTTGGACACTTAAGTCTCAAGTATATTTCAAAAATTTCTAAAAAGGATCTTGTAAAAGGTTTGCCAAAAATATCTTGGAAGTCCAATCATCTGTGTGAATCTTATCAGTATAGGAAACAACTTAAAACTTCTTTTAAATAAAAAAAATGTTGTTTCCACGACAAGACCTTTGAAACTGTTACATATTGATCTCTTTAGACCCACTCAGACTGAAAGTCTTGGAGGAAAGAGATATGGATTTGTCATTATAGACGACTATACTAGATTTACTTGGGTATACTTCCTAGCCCATAAACACGAGTCTTTCAATATCTTTGAAATATTCTGTAAATGTGTTCAAAAAGAAAAGGGAATATGTATTGCGTCTGTGAGAAACGATCATGGAACAGAGTTTGAAAACTCTAAGTTCAAAATCTTCTGTTTTAAAAATGGTATCTTTCACAATTTTTCATCTCTAAGAACTCCCCAACAAAATGGAGTTGGGGAAAGGAAAAATCGTACTTTACAAGAAATGGCTAGAACAATGTTACATGAAAGCTCTCTTCCAAAATATTATTGGGCAGAAGCAATAAATACCTCTTGTTATATTCAAAACAGAATATTAATAAGACCTATATTGAACAAGACCCCTTATGAATTACGGAAAGGAAGAAGACCCAACATATCATACTTTCATCCTTTTGGATGTGAGTGTTTTATCTAAACCACCAGAGATCAACTTGGAAAGTTTGACTCAAAGGTGATCAAAGGATTTTTACTTGGATATTCCAATACATCTAAAGCCTTTAGAGTATTTAACTCTAAGACGCAAGTTGTAGAGGTATCTATTCATGTAAAATTTCAAGATAACTCAAAGGTTGATAAAGAATTATTAGACCCACATAATTTGTTTGATAATTTGTAGATCAACCCCTCTGGTCAAAACTCTAGTTCAAATGGTCAACCTGGAACAAACGCAAGAACAGACAAAAGAAGAATAGACAAACCCTCTTCGTCTGATATTCATCAACTTGATGCTCAAGCTCCTATTAGAACTTGGAGGTTTGCCTCAAACCATACATAAGATCTTATCATTGGAGATAGACATCAAGGAGTTCAAACAAGATCAAAGTTTAGAGAAACGTCTGGCTACGCTCTTGTGTCAAACATAGAGCCCAAAAATATTGAGGAAGCTCTACAAGATAATGACTGGATTTTAGCTATGGAAGAAGAGCTAAACCAGTTTATCAGAAATGATGTTTGGACTTTAGTAGAGAGACCAAGGAACAAAAGCATCATTGGAACAAGATGAGTGTTCAGAAATAAACTTGATGAAGCTGGAAAAGTGGTAAGAAATAAAGCAAGGTTGGTAGCCCAAGGTTATAACCAACAGGAAGGTATTGATTTCACTGAAACTTTTACTCCTGTAGCTAGGTTAGAAGCTATTAGAACTTTACTTGCTTTTGCTGCTCATAAGAATATCGTCTTATATCAAATGGATGTAGAAAGTGCTTTTCTAAACGGCTTTATTGAAGAAGAAGTATATGTGAAACAACCTCCTGGCTTTGAGAATTCATCTCAACCAGATCATATTTTCAAATTGAAGAAAGCACTCTATGGTCTTAAACAAGCTCCTAGAGCTTGGTATGATAGACTAAGTTCTTCAAGAAAAGTGTTTAAAAAGACTTTATTATTATCCAAATATATGTAGACGATATAGTCTTTGGAGCCACTAACAAATCCTTGTGTAAGGATTTTTCTAAGTTAATGTAGGATGAGTTTGAAATGAGTATGATGGGAAAATTAAAGTTCTTCCTAGGACTTCAAATCAAACAGACGAAAGAAGGAATCTATATCCATCAACAAAAGTGCATAAAAGAACTTCTTAAGAAGTTCAAAATGGACAACGCAAAGCCAATGAAGACACTCATGCATTCGTTTGGCACTAGTCTCAACAAAGACGAATCAGGTAAGACCGTTGATCAGACGGTATACCGAGGTATGATTGGATCATTGCTCTATTTAACTACAAGTAGACCAGACATTATGTTTAGCGTCTATCTATGTGCACATTTTTAGTCTGACCCTAGAGAATCTCATTTACAAGCTGTAAAACGCATTCTCAGATATCTTATTGGAACCACTAATCTCTCTTTATTTTATAAGAAAAATAGTGATTTCAGTTTAAGTGGCAATTGTGATGCAGACTATGCTAGAGACAAAGTGGAGAGAAAAAATACAAGTGGTGGATGTCAGTTTCTAGACACATCACTCATCTCTTGGTCAAGCAAGAAGCAAAACTCCATAGCACTCGAAGCAGAATATATTGTTGTTGTTGTATGTTGTTCACAACTTCTTTGGGTAAAACATCAACTTGAAGATTACTCCAGGTTTGAAACCCAAATCCCAGTTTTCTGTGACAACACAAGTGCAATCAATCTCAGCAAAAATTCTATTCAGCATTCAAAAGCTAAACATATTGAAATAAAATTTTATTTTATAAGAGATTATGTTCAAAAGGGTATTTTCGATATATAGTTTGTTCAAACTGATTTTTAATGGGCAGATATCTTTACAAAGGCTTTAGACGAAACACGATTTAATTTCATTAAAGAAAATTTGGGAATTATTTCTTTAAAAGATTAAGTTATTTCACGTATGTCTATCGTCTGTACTTATCGTCCGATTATTTCGCGTTAAGACGAAACCTTGCGTTTGATCAAGTTGAATTAGTGAAATGCCATTCAACAGACGCAATGTTATTATTTAATTATTTTCAAGTTGAGTGTGCAGGAAGACACAATAAATGCAACATTAAATGTGTTTGACATTTATTACTCTATTCTAGGAATTTCAAAAGTATGCGTCGAAACTGACAGAAGTCAAATTAATCATTAAAAGGGCAATCATGGGAGAAAACATCAAATCAGGGACGATTTCTATTCTATCGTCTGATAAAATATAACCGTTTCATTTATTTGACTATAAAAGTGTCAAAGTTACCTCTTTTACTCTTTACACTGCTAAGTAATCAAAATTTATTCTTTCTCTCTAAGAACACTCACTCTCTAACTCTCTTATTTTTTTTAAAACTCAGAAAATGGCAACCAAGAACACACAACAATCATCTTTTGAAGAAGAAAGCTTCTTTGCACAAGATTTGTTCTTGTCAAGCAAATGGGTGAAGAGGATCACTCTTGCCAATCTCTCAGGGCATACATGCGACTTTCTGGAAAAAACGGGATGGATGAAGTTTGCTTCATGGAAAGGCCCATGGATGATGGAGCCATACGCTGAATTTTGGTTTGAGGCCAAAATTATTGATGAGAACATTGTTGGAACCATCGGTGATAAGGAATACCTTATCACTGCTGAAGTCGTTGCTACTATAGGAAAGTGCAAGGTTGAATGTGTCGTCTACAACCCCAATTGGAATGAGGGTATTGATGAAGCTCTCATTGATCAGACGCTTTATGCCAAACCTAGAACGTCTGACTTGGTCAAATTCCTAAGGGCTGAGAACTTGACTGGTGAAGGAAGAGTTCTACACAACCTTCTCTTCAACATCTTCACTCCCACAATCGGGTCTCGCGACAATGTGAGCAACCGAGATCAATTCTGCCTTTTGTATCTTCTTCAGAAGGAGAAGATAAGTCTTCTACATGTGATTATGGATCACTGGGCTGCTGCCTTGAGAGAAAGGGACTTGCGAAAAAATCAAGTGTTCCCTATCCTGCTTGCTGTCTTCGCAAAGTTCATCCAGAATCAAGACTTTGATATCAAAGGATGTGAATGGTTTGCCAGTGGTCATGAGATCAAGCAATGCACCTTCTTAAGAATGTGTGTGGAACTTGGAGCATAGACGCTGAATGAAATGCATGAGAAGTTTCTTAATCCTAAGTCTTCTCAATCTTTTTCATCTCAATCACGACCCCCTCAACCACAAACACAAATCTATACACAAACCTCACAACCGCAACCATCACCTTAACAAACTCGCCCTAGACATAAAACTCTCATCAAAAGACCAAGAAACGCACCCATTCCATCACAAACTCAACCTCAAACACAACCACAAACACAAACACAAGCGCAAACACCAAATCCTCTTTCATCTAAACTTAGAACATCGTCTGAACCACCTGTACAAGTTATAGAGGTTCCTTTTGAGACGATAGAAGATATGCCTCTTGTTAGACGAAAAACAAAGTCTATCAAGTTGAAAATGCCAAGAATGGATTCGTCTACTCAAGACAATCCATCTGCCAAAGAAGCATCTAAGGATGTTGAGTCTGCTAGTAGGCGAGCAGACATTCGCAAAAAGGCAAAAGTAGACGAAGTCCAAGTCTTAAACGAGGATCTGAGAAAGGCATATATAAAGGGAACAAGAAAAGGTATAGTTGAGGTTTCTACTATTCTCAGTTAGAAGGAAGAATTGGAAAAGGCTAAGAAAGCCTCCATTCTCTCAGAAGCTGAAAGGGAGCGTAGATTCCAGGAAAGCGCCAAGGGGATTGGATCGTCTGAAGCTTCTCATGCTCAGACCACATCAGAGGGCATGGATAATGAAGAAAATGCCCAGATCCAAAAAGACAACGCAATCCTCGCTGAGCAGTTGTCTACAATGCTTAGTGAAGATTTGCCCCCTATGGAGTTTGGTTCTTCCACTCCAATAGACGAATCAAGAGAAGACGATGTAATCTTGCTTTCGTCTCCCACTCGTGCCATACCTCTTCAGACGGTAACTGTAGAGTCGGAGGAAAGATGCTGCTTACAGACGATGCAGCCTTCGTCTATCATCCATGACATGGAATTTGGTTCATCTGACGACGAAGAATGTCTTGTCACAAGACATGTGGCACCTTATGCAAAGATTCCAGCTAAGGTCTTAAATGAAGAAGACCTTCCGCCCAAGCACAAAATGGACTACACCTTTCTCAATGATCTAGTTATGCAAATGTATAATATTATTGGGTGTGTTGAAAGGCCTAAGAGGCCTTAGTGGATAATCACAGATCATGCTGAGGAAGCCTCTGATCTTTCTGAATATGATAGATCTGAGTCTGGCAATGATGGTTATTGCGCAGATGATGAAGATTTTCTTGTGGAAGAACTAGAAGAATCTCCCTACATTGAATTGGACAACCCTTACAGGTACAGAGGGAAGAAAGGGTTTCAATTGGGAAGATTTGTCAATCCAATAAACTATTATCAGCCATTAAAGCCTTTTGACTTTGATATGTCAAGAAGATATGATAGTTTTGAACAGAAGGAATGGTTGAAGCGTCTGCCTTGGGATGCCCTTGCTGAATTGAAGATTAAGGGCTTAGAAGGTATAGATGACTACAAGCGTCATCTTGATGGTCTGTTGATTGAAGGACCAACATTGGGGTACGAACCAAACATCGTCTTTAGAGTCACATCTAGAAGAACCATTTGTCATCATTCTGAGAGAGCACTAGTTCATCATCACTGTGCATTTGGTGACTTTATGTCCCAAATCTCTATCCCTGCTTGCTTCTCTCATTGGCACTTGGAAGCAATGGATAAACATGACCCCCAACCCTTCACCATCCCAATGAATAAGACGGAGTTCATTGGATTAGGCTACACACATGGCCTAACTCTACCTTGGCTCAGGCCTCATTGTTCTGGTGTTCATCCAACTTACTTTCTCAATTTTCAAGAGTATGAGACACCTGAAAAATGCTATCATTGTCTGCCTGTTGATTATGATGCGGCATACACCTTGATGGCAAGAAGCTATAGGTATGAGATCAAGGATAGACTTCAATCCTTCCGTCTGATCCAACACAGAGTTGAGAAAGAGGAACGCTTCCTACCTTTTCTCATGGGCTCTCAGTTCTACGCACTTGCATCTAATGAAACAAAATTCTTTGTAAGGATGGATCGTCTGAGATCATGCCTTATAAGGATGCTTGCAAAAGACAAAGAGAAGAAGGAATACTCTTCCCCCAAGGAGTTCAAATTCGCAAGACATATTGTCAAGCGTCTGACCCCAGCTGCTTATGCTCATCTGAAGGCTTTTCAGACTCAATCTACAAGACCTATCAAACCTAAGATTCAAAGGATGATAGAGGAACATGAAGCCACATCAAGATTCTGCTCTGGCATTTCGTTTGATGAAGAGTCAGTCACCTGTGGCAGAGTCTACCTTGGCGGAGCTTATGCATATACTCTTCCACCTCATATGCCTCAATACTACCAACTCACAACCTTCAACAGATCTTACTATTGGCAATAGGAAGAAAACTTCAATTCTCGAATGAATTTTCCATTGTTCACTTTATTTTTGAAGGCGACTGAAGTAGATCCCATTATAGTGGAGGTAGAATCTGATGAAGATGTTGTTTTGCCTACGTCTAACCCTCAACCATCTCTTATGCTTGACACTCAACCGTCTGAACCACAATCACCTCAATCATCAGACATTTCTGCTGATATGTATAATGCTTTGAAGCGAAAGTATGATGCTCTTGAGGATAATTGTGAACACTTGAAAAAGAAGAACAAGGAACTTAAAGAATCTCAACAGGCTACAAATGCCAAGCTGGAACATCTTCAAAGTCTTGTGTTCTTTTTGTTGAAGCAATAACCTCCGCCTCAATAGTCTTTTTGATGGATTTTAGTCCAAGGGGGAGAAGATTTGGAAGAAGGAGGAAGTATTAGCTCAGGGAGAGCATCTGAAGAAGAGCGTCTTATGTGAGCTTAGGGGTAGATATGTGAGCTTAGGGGGAGAGCCTATGTACCTTGGTTATCAGACTCAGGGGGATAGTCTTGTATCTTGTATTTTTTTTTAGATCTGATAAGTACTTTGTATCTTTGAACTTGATTACATCTTTTTGATGTAACAAACCTTATAAAGAAGTATTTTCAGAAAACATCGTCTTGATGTAAATCTGACATAACTGTTATCAATTTGCTAACCTTTGTTTTATGCAGATGGCTTTGTCTATCCAAAGTATTGGTATGGTGTATGTGTGCAAAGAATACCTGGCTTTAGCCTGAAGAGTTTGTGTTACAAAGAATACTTGATTGTTCAGCCTGGGAAGACTTTGTTTAAAGAATATCCTGTATTAGCCAGAAGTGGCTGGGTTCAAACAATACTTGTAACCTTTTCACGGTTGATAGTGAAAACTCAGTGTTTGCTAGGTAACTGGACGTAGTTTTGAATAGACGAACCAGTATAAAAATAACTATGTTTACATTAATTGATCTTGTGACTAACAGAGATAATCAAAGCATAACTTCATTTGTTAAAAATCAATCTTTCAAGATAAATTTCACATCGTCTGAATCTGTTTAAAAACAACAGACGATAAGAATTTTTTTTTTATTAATAACACAATTCAACCCCCCTTCTTATGTTTTATTCTTTACAAGACCACTATACTTTCTCCCATACAGCTTTAACACATGGATTTCCTCAAGATAGGTCCATTTGACTTTCACTTAGATTCATCTCTCATTAAGTTGAACCATCTGATACCACAGTCGGAAACTCAACCTGCTGAAGAGTACATGGGACAAAGAAAAGAGCACACAAAAAAGATTAAAATGGTTCGATGCCTCAAGACCTATTCCACGGTTCTATCGGAACAAAATTCACTAGTTGTAATTTTTGAACAAAAAAATTACAAACTTTCCTCACATATCATTTTTGAACGGAAAAATTACAACCCATCCACACATGTAACATTTGAACGAAAAAATTACAAATCCTTCTTATTGTCTTTGACACACACTACCTAAAATCTAGTACATCCATTTACTAGATTTAAGGACGTGGTATAAGTGATGAAAATCTATTCACTCATCTCTTTTTTTAAATGCTCGTCGATGTGAAACTTTGAATTAACACAATACACTACAAAATGGACATTTCAAATAAGTCCATTTTATTTTATTTTTATTTAAATTTTATAAAAGCAATTATAATTAATCTATTTTAATATTATAATTCATTTAATATAATATATGTTAGCCCGTTTTAACTACGTGTCACGTGAAACTATTTTTACTCTAATTTTTATACGAGCTATTCTTCTTCCGCCTAATTTTGGATTGATCCGTGAAACCATCGGGCCGGTGAGCTAGGTCTATTTTCTTAGCTCCATTGTTTACTTCCGTGGACACCTACATGTGTATATACAAAACAAGAAATCGGATAAATGTTCTTATACTTAATCATTTACATAAAGTGATGCTTAGGGGAAAATTTATTCCTCGAGGTGTTTCTGATTATTATATGATCGCCACTAGCACATGATAGTTTATTCTATGAACTGCACTTGGTATAGAAATGATTACTATATGATGCACATTAAGCCTTGTGATATCTTTCCAACTAAAAGATAAAGAAAAGCAAGAAAGTGTTCAGGTTAACTTGCTTTACAGTCAACGGCATCATGAAACCTTCTTCCAAATGCAGAGAACAAAATCAAGAAAGAATAAAGTTCTTTCCATACAAGATCTATATCCTTCAAATTAACTTGTAAACCAAATTCCGCAAAACAGTCATTTAAGACTTCGTTGCGTTCATAAGCGGAGGAACAATCTATTTAGCCGTAGAATCGATGTTTGATTATGTTTATGTACGAAATTCTTTTGAGCGGACGATCGTGAACCGTGAGTGAAATTAGTTTGATGTAGGGAATTTGGAACACTTATGGTCTCTTGCAAAAAAAAAAAAAAAAAAAAAACTACCAGATAAGTCAATCATGGTGAAAAATTAAAGGATGGTTCAAATATCTTTCAAACCAGTAAATACCATTCACAGTAAAGTTAGGGAGAGACGGACTGAATTTTCAACATGAAGTATGCACAAAGAATAAAGCTTCTTTTATTGCTTTGTACAGTGACACATATTTGTCATATTTGGCCAGTGGCATAATTTTTTTCTTTCTATTTTGAACCATTTCACTAAACAAAAAGCAAAACAAAAATAGCAATAGACAACATCAATTTACAGATTCAAGGGTAAACTTTTTTCCTGCAGTGCACTCTACCATCACATTGCACTATTGCACTAAACAGGAAGATTAAAACCTCAAGTATATAGTTTTTTGTCTTATTATAATTTTTTTTTAAAATGAAACAATGTCTACTAGTAATTCTCCCAGGAAAATTGTTCTTCAAGCCTGAATCCACTATCAACTGCACATAAATGCCAAGAAGAATATGAGAAAATTCCACTGTTTCCCTCGGGGAAAAGATCTGGTAGGTCAAACAGTGTGTCATCATCAGCAATAGAGAGAGAACTAGAAGACTCTTGAGTAGTGTCAATGGAAAGGGTAGATGAAGATGAAGCTTGTTGTTCTGCTTTGTTTTGTTCAGCTTTTTCACCTTGACAATGGTTAACATGATCAAAGAAAGTTGCTGTTGCTGCTTTTGCAGCTGCAGCTTGAATGTCTTTGGGAGATGTGCTAATAGGCCTTGGAAGATCTTGAGCCAAATTTGGGAAATTGAGGAAAGCTGAATGACCCTTGATCGCCAAAGCTGCCACATCATGTGCTCTTGCTGCCATTTCAGCAGTAGGGTATGTTCCAAGCCATATTCTTGATTTCTTCCTTGGCTCACGGATCTCACACACCCATTTTCCCCATGCTCTCATTCTAACACCTCTATAACTTGGGTGTTTTTGGTCATTGTCATTTCTTTGTCTTTTCTTGCCATTTGGGGGGTTTTGATTTTGAGCCAATGTTGAATCATCCGGACTTGTTTGTGAGTCTTGCTTAGTGCATGAGTTTGAGGTCGAGGTAGAATATATTGATGATGATGATGATGATGCGGTGGTGGTGATGGTTATGGATGTGGTGGAGGAGGAGGTTGTGGCAAACAAGTTTTCAGCAGCATCACTTTCCATGTTGATATGTTTCCCAAGGTGGAGAGGGTGGGTGGTGAGTGGAGTTTGATTTAGAGAGAGGCAGAGAGAATGAGTGAATGGCACTTAGAGGTGTTTGTCTTTTATGATTCCCCAAAAAGAATTGAATTTATATAAAGAGGAAAGGGAAAGAAGAAACAAATTTATTTAAAGAAAAGATAAAGAAAGCCAAAGGAGGAAAAAAAAAGAAAAGAAAAAGGAATATAAACCAGTGGGGGCTCCAGAAGAAGGCTACAGTACAGCTACTTGGTTTCCCAAGTTGAAATTGAATAACATGCCTTTAGTTAGTGTAATCTTATATGCTCAAGTCTTCATAAAAAAAATCTTATCTTCTTAAGTACATTAATTACTTACCAATCATGTTGTTCTAGAGTCAATAGTCTATAGAAAATATCTTTTGGACACTAAGTGTGATAACTTTGAAAGTTTTCACGTTGTATTTTTGAGCAGTGCAGAATTTTTTTTTTAAAAAAACAATAGATACAAGATTTTCACTTAAGAAAATTTAAGAAAAAGTTTCACTTAAAATAATTATTTTCTTTAGGGTCACATTCTTTTGTTAAAAAGGAAAATGAAAACCAGTGTGACACTATGAAAGTAAATAATTTTATTTTTTAATTAACTTTAATACATAGTTAATCAGCCAATTATATATATATATTTTCTATTATTTTTTTTTATTTTAAAAATAGTTGTCTATAATTATATGTGATTATGTACCAAATATTTGTCTGAGAATAAAAACGAAAGAATTTTTTTTTAAAAAAAAACAATAAGAGTGTCATTGATGCGTTTGCACATTTTGGAAAAATCAAGATTCATACATAACCATTTCCTGTTTCACGTGTTTGCACATTTTGTCCAACTTTAGAGAGCAGCTTCTACTTGGGTTCCTGTGAGTGGCTGTTCCTTGCTTTCTTCAACATGATATTCACATGAATTCTCCACAATGATCCTTCTGATTTACCATTATATTGTCCCCTTATTTGTGGGGTCAAATTGGGTCCACAGATATTAGACGTCGAATATTCTTGAGTTTCCATTTAAAATATAATTCACGTGTACCAATTTTATTTCTTCATCGTTGGATTTAGGAGAGAGAGAGGTACAAAAGAAAAAAAAATTGAAAATAATGTAGAGTGGTCTAATAAAATAAGAAAAAGATATAAAACGAGTAATCATAATATAATAAAGATAGAATAATTGCATGTCTAATCAATTTAGATTCTATGATAATTATAAATGAAATATAAAAGAAAGAGATGTTAGACAATTACTTTATAATAATAAGTTAATTTAGTACATAAAGTTTCAAGCTGAAAATCAGAATTTTATATCGTCAGCTTGTTGGTGTGTCCTCCTCAATTATACTTAAACCGATCTGTATTCTATCGACTTTTCCAGCCCTGAAATTTGGTATTAATGAGTAAATAATTTTTTGTCCAGTTGTAATCTGAAGCAAGAGCAAATGAAATGAAGACTATTGTCATAATCATTGGCAGAATTTATGTCAAGGAGGTTGGATGTCAATTTTTGTTCAATTTAATCTTAGAGACTTCCCATGTGGGTTATATATCAATTGAAGCATCAGATTCAAGACCAGGACTATTTAACTTCTTATTAGCCTATTAAACTCATGTAATGTGCTATGTATTAACTAAAATATTAATTTGTATATAGTTGACTCATTATTCAAATCATCTATATACACCAACTGGCTGTAAAAACAAATACTTATTACAAAAAATATTTACTTTTAATTCATCACAAAATATCACGTTTAATTTAAAAAAGTTTAAACATTATTCTAATTACCTTAAAAGTTATATATATATATATATATATATATATATATATATATATATATATATATACTTTGAACTGTGATTAGTTGATATCATAAAGGAATCTATAACAGTGAATAACAAACTTTAAATGAATAAGATATGGTAATTGCTGCTGTAAAAATTATTTTTTTGTTCGATTTTTATCGATTTGAATAAACAAAAACTTTTATTTACAACTCTTCCTGAAACCTAATTAAAGTTGACATAGTTAAGTAATTTTGTTTTGGTCGATTGATGACCTGGTAAAGAGGTTGAAACTTTGACTCTCTCTCTTTTTTTTTTTTGACTGAAGTGAAACTTAGACATTTACTAGCTTAAAAACAAAACATGATTAAAATATGTCATAAAAAAAAATGGTTAAAATACTGAGCGGTGCACGTGATTATGGACCAGTATAAAGGTACAAATATTATTATTTGATGTAAAAGAGTCAAAGTATGCAGGCACGTTTCCTTTCTTCCGGTCCAATTCATTGTTTCTCTTCCTCTCTGCATGTTACTCAAACTTAATGCATGCACTAGGGAGAGCGTAAAGTTCCACAGAGAAACAAAAGCAACTGTTTAATTACATTTTAAGTTACCTAGTTTTAGAAAATATATTTAATCCTTTATGTAATTTTAATTTTTTCTTTATTGATTAAAATTTTAATAATACAGTTAAGGACAAAGATTAAAGAAAAAAAATTATAAATTACACCTTAAAATAGTTATTTACAAATTATGACAGGGAAAACTTATAAAATTATAGCTACCAAAAATATAATTAAACATTAATTTTGACAAAAAATATAGTAAAATTATTTACATACACATTTTAAAAATAATCATAAATATTAAAATTTTATAATATAGATAAACTCATACATTACATTGTTGCATTACATTTTATACACTTAAAAATTGACACTAAAATTCACATGAAAAATAGTAATTAAAAGTAGTTATTGTATAAAAATATACTTAAGTAAACAAATTCTTATATATAAAAAAATGTCTATTTCATTTTTTAATGTAGTTATTTTAAAATATATTTTATGAATAAGAGTAAAAAAAAATAGTTGTAGTTATTAGTAAGTTCTAGTAACGAACTCCTTAAGTAATTATCGTAACAAGCTGATTGTAGTTATTAATAATTACTTATAATGATATGACTTTAAGAGAAATTAGTTGTAGTTGTCAATAAGTTCTATCAACTAACTCTTATTAATTAGTTATCGTAACAAGTTTTGTTGATTATTTCACTCATCAATCGGCAACTCTAATAAGATTTAATGATTTATCTTATCGACAACATTAGTTATACACTAGAGAAGCCTAGTTAATTCTACCTAATATACACACAGACTCAGTTCACTTATACTATATTTCTTTGGTCCCATTTTATTTCACATTTAAGGTTTTGAAACTGATGTTAATTTTTTTTTCAAACTTAATAAAATTTTCACGCAATTTTCTAATATATTCTTTTATATTAGGTATTTTATCCCGTTTATACGAGTATGTGAAATTTATAATTATAATTCATTATTATTCATTGTGTAAAAAATATTTATATATCGCACAAGTAGAATAAATGAATATTATGTACAAAAAAAATATTGTAATAGTATAAAATATATCAAATAACATGCAAAAACTTGAAATTCTTATTTGTTTATTGATACATTTTTCTTGGAAGACAACTTTTGCCTAAAATAGTCTTTTTTACTAGAATTTATTAATTTTTAATCAATTTAAAAATAATAATCAAAATAAAATATATATATATATATATATATATATATATACACACATATATATATATATATATGTATATATATATATATATATATATATATATATATATATATATATATATATGTATGCATGTATATATTCAAGACTTAAGCGTAAATCTAAAAGGTACATTCAAGACGTACGTATAGTGTGCGTGTTTTGTGGAAATCGTTGATTCTCATCTGGCGTGAGTTTGTAAGTGTATGGCTATTATGTACAAATGCATAGCATGCGTGAGTTTGTGGATTTTTTTGGTTGTTTTCCTCTCGTGCAGGTCTGGAATGAAATTAGGAGACGTGTTGTATGGTGAATTGAAATTGATACAGAGAAAATATGTTAAATGTGATTTAGATTGGAAAATTAGGTTGAAATTGGGTGGAGTGTGTGCCATGTTTTATTAGTTGCAAGGATGTTAAAATGTAGCTTAAATGATATAAGATAGAAGTTAAAAGCACATATGAACTTAGTTAAGAACAAAACTATAATAAAAGAAGAGAACAAGGAAGAGAGAAAAAAACTCAAGATTTTAACGTGATTCGGTAATTGTTTATATCTATAGGCACACAATATGTATTGTCTTTTGTTGTGCATGTAGAAGTTTTACAAAGAGTTGTTTATATAGAGACATAAGAACAATCTCTCTCATCGTTTATTCCATGTGGGACTAAAATCAAACTACATATCCTTAACAATCTCCCACTTAGAGTTTGATTTATATCACTACCTAGTATAATGCCTTCATCATCAATTATTCTTAAAGGTCCGTTGAATCCTTTGAGAGATTCTTCAACCATATTATCTCCTTGCTGCTTCTCAAATGTGACTCTACTTTGACAGGTCTCTTGCGCCTGCCTTGTCCACTGACGGGTCTCCTACGCCTGCCCTGTCCACTAACGGGTCTCCTCCGCTTGCTCTTGTACATTCTGACGGGTCTCTTGCGCCTATCCTTATAGAACACATTTTAATTAAAAGTAAAATTTCTACTTCTGATGATTTTCTTGTTTTAGTCATCCCAGAATTTGTAGCCATACATGTTAGATCCATAACCAATGAAATAACATAATCTTGTCTTGGGGTCTAATTTATCTCTACTATTAGAGTCTATCAGAATATATGAGACACAACTAAAGACTTTCAGATGTGAAAAATTTACCTCCTTCCCAGACCATACTTTTTCAGGTAACTGATAGTCTAAAGGAACTAATGGACGTCTGTTTATGAGATAGGTTGTTGTGTTTATCACCTCAACCCAAAACAACTTAGGTAGGCCTGACTGGATCCTCATGCATCTAGCTCTCTCTTTCAAGGTTCTGTTTATTCTTTCTGCCACACCATTTTGCTCTGGTGTCCCTAACACTGTCTTGATCATTCTGATCCCGTTTTCTGAACAAAATTCCCTGAATTCTCCGCTATCATATTCTCCATCATTATCAGACTTCAGACTTTTAACTCTTAGACCTATTTGATTTTTAAACTATTTTTTCCACCTTTTGAACAAAGAAAGCACGTTATATTTGTTTTTAAGAAAATAGACCCATACCTTTCTTGTAGAGTTATCAATGAAGGTTATATAATATTGTGATCCTCCAAGGGATTTCACTGGAATAGGTCCCCAAACATCTGTATGCACCAATTCTAGGCTTTCAACACTAGATCTCATTCTTGGCTTAGAAAAACTTACCTTTTTCTGGTTGCCAAAAATATAGTGTTCACAAGGTCCAATATCAATATGTTGTATGTCAGATAGCTTACCTTATAACACCATGAGCTTAATCCTTTTTACACTGATGTGCCCAAGTTTTTGATGTCATAAGGTGGAACTATTGGCAGCCTTTGCAACGGTTATCATATCCTCATCTGCAAGCATATAAAGAGACCCTCGCTTCTTTCCACGAGAAACAACCAAGTTGTCTTTCATTACCTTCCAAGTTTCATCCCCAAAAGTAGTGTAGTGCCCCTCGTTGTCCAACCGTCCTATAGATATTAAGTTTCTCTTTAAGGCAGGGATATGACTGACGTTGTGCAAAGTCCATAGGGCACCATTAGAGGTTCTAATGTCCACATCACCTCTTCCCAAATTCTCCTGAAACATAGTTATGGAATAGTTCTAAGGAAGGTGTAGTGTGGAATGACACCTGAGTCCATAATCCATAAATCAACAAGATTATCTAAACTGCATATTAATGCATCTTCAGTCTCATTTATTGTTTCATTTTCCAATTCATCATCATCTTTACTTGCTTGCTTGCACTTGATGGAGTTATCTCCATGCATGGCTTTAGCAAAATGCTCTGGCTCACCAGCATCAGTTAATAATAGGTAATGTAATGAAGGGGGAATACCTTTGTGGTGTTACTATCGTTTTGCTTGATCTTTTTACTTGGATCTCAAAAGGTTTTAGCTGTGTTATTGGTTCTGGTTCTATTGTTGGTTCTGGTTCTGACTCAGACTCAAACTCTGTATTATGCTTTCTGTTGACTACGTCTCTTTCTGAGATTTCTTCTAGTGCTGCTTTCTCATAGGATTTTAACTGTTTGTTTGCGCTTGCAGATTCTGCAGACCTTCAAGAATAATTGATGATGAAGGCATTACACTAGATGGTGATGTAAATCAAACTCCAAGTGGTAGATTGTTAGGGATATATAGTTTGATTTTAGTCCCACATTGAGTAAACGATGGGAGGGATTGCTCTTATGTCTCTATATAAACAACTCCTTGTAAAACTTCTACGTGCACAACAAAAGACAATACATATTGTGTGACTGTGGACGTAGGCAATTATCAAACCACATTAAATTCTTTTATTCTTGGTGTGCATTTCAACAAAACTTGGTCTTTAACCAAGCTACTAGAAGGAATGAAGGCTCTAATATCAATTGTTAAGAACAAAGCAATAATAAAAGAAGATTATAAGAAAGAGAGAAAAAGATTAAAGAATTTATCATGGTCCAGCAATTGCCTTTGTCCACGTAGGGATATGTAGTTTGATTTTAGTCTCACATTGAGAGGGATTGCTCTTATGTCTCTATATAAACAACTCCTTGTAAAGCTTCTATGTGCACAACAAAAGACAATACATATTGTATGCTCGTGGACGTAGGCAATTGTCGAACCACGTTAAATTCTTTTATTCTTGGTGTGCATTTCAACAAAACTTGGTCTTTAACCAAGATACCAGAAGGAAAGAAGGCTCTGATACCAATTGTTAAAAACAAAACAATAATAAAAGAAGATTATAAGGAAGTAAGAAAAAGATTAAAGAATTTAACGTGGTTCGACAATTGCCTACGTCCACGGACACACAATATGTATTGTCTTTTTTTTGTGCACGTAGAAACTTTACAAGGAGTTGTTTATATAGAGACATAAGAGCAGTCTCTCTCATCGTTTACTCGATGTGAGACTAAAATCAAACTACATATCCCTAACACTTGTGGGATGCATGAGCGGATGTGAACCTTAATTGAATCCTTATGCAAGTTGAAACTTGTCATTTTTGTGTGTGAATGTAGAGTGTGGAAATGGTTGAATGGATCCATAGTGTGGACATGAAAATTTTCTTTATATGTTGAATATGTTATAGATGTGTGTAAGTAGGGCTATGATGCTCATTATATGAATGAGACTAAGGTTTTATTGACTTGTTTGTTAGAGACATGAATTAGTGTGAATAAGATGTACTAAATATGATTTAGAATAGAAATGCGACTAATCTTAGTGTTGGATGTGTATATCCTATTTTTTCGAGTAGCAAGGACATCATTATGTGGTTTAGTAGCCTAAAATTGAAGCTAATTACATATTCAAACTCAAGGATTTAGTTTTAGGAAATTGGGCGATGGCATGATGAAGTTATGGTAGAGATCGTAAAAAGTGTAGGTTATAAGCAAGCTAGGATCCATTTTGTGGATTTATTCCATCTTACTTGGATTATTACGAGAGCATGTTACACAAATGTATCTAGGGGCATTTGGGGGCATGAGCACTAAGGATGGAATCTCAGCTAGAAAGGTTTAAGATTTTGTTGATGTGCATAAGTATGTGGTGTGTGTGAGTTGGTGAGGATGTTGAGTGTATTGTGGTGCAGGTTTAAAATTCATTTATGATCTATGTAAATTAAGGTGTGCAAATCTGAAAATTCTACTGATATATGGACTTGTGTGGTATGTGTTGTAGAATTGTCGACTGGTTCCATTTGCACAAGAAGTCATTTAGAGTCAAAATTATTTTAATTAAAGTCTTTACTTGTGTGCATTCACCTATCATGTAGAGGGGCAGTTGGAATATCTTCCCAAATGGTAATTGTTGGAGAGACAAAACTCAATTTGGGGGTGCTCTAGTAGTCATCTTGCACGAGAGAACAGACGTCTCGCACGAGACAGAGTGGTAACACTGAATAATGTTTTTTTAAATGTCTCTCTTGGACTTGTTCACTGTTGGGTGATTGTTAAAATTTGACAGCCGCTTCTTAAGACATGGAACTTCACATCTAATGGTCGGTTTCGCAAAATGAAATTTGCAGAGTTATATATAAAGCTCGACTTGTCTCGCACGAGATAAGATGCATCTCACGCGAGATAAGGTGGCTAAGACATTTTGACCTTCCATGGAGCTCTGTCTCACAGGAGATTAATGTATCTCAAGTGAGACAAGGTGGCAGAGATGTTTTTGAGGTCCCTAGAGCTCCATGCTGCGCAAGACGAGTTATTACTCGCGTGAAACACCTCTAGAACCATGTTTTTGATTCTTTCTTTGCTTCTTTGAATATTTGAAGTATTTGAATGCATATATTTTTGCTATATGAATGCGTAAATCTTTTTTGGTTGTCTGAACAACAACTTTGGAGTTAAATTGTAATTGAATTGAGAAGTTTTGACTTTTACAAGTTATGTAATGAATGTTGATGGGTAAAAAGTTGTCAATGAACGTCAGTCAGACGTGTTGTTCTGCTTGACACGTGGATATGCAGATCAGAAATGTATGAGCAACTACAGGACAAGGTGACATCCGTAGTAAACATGATGGTTGTTAAATTGAAACTCCATATTTCTTCTTTGTAATTAATGATGATTATAGTGTGATTATGGAAAAAATGAAAATTGAAAAATATGATGAATGAGGGAAGATATAGAGGTTTTGTGGCAGATATTGTGTTTGATGATACCCAAGGGCTTGACGATACTCTAAGGGGTTTTATGCTAGGTGGGCCTTTATCGGGTAGGCATTTTATGGAAAGTTGTTTATATGATATTTGATACCCTAGATGGACTTAAGATGAAAGCCCTCAAAACACTTGACGGTACCACGAAAATTCGCACGTGGAACAATTTTGATGATGAAACCACTTAGTGAGGAGTGACGGTGAGATGAACCCTAGCTTATAATAAAAAATGGTGACATGACGTACATTTGCGATAAAATATGGCATTGCGCTTGGGGGAACAAGTTTGTTGAGTTTTGATACTCTGAGGACAAAAGACTCATGTAACCCGCTCGACATCCCTGGCAAAGCTACATATTTGCCAGGCTGATAAAACATTTCCGGTCTTGTGTCACTCGAAAATTGTTACCTCAGACGTCACCCAACAGTTTGAAGTGTAAAGGCCTCGAGATAGTGAATCTGAGGCACGGGCCTATCAATGAACCTTAGTGATAAATTGGAAGTTTTAGGTTGAGTGTTGAGTAACTATTAGAGCAACACTTGTTTGTTGGGCTCCACACCCGGTGTTTGCATTTGCTCCTTGTTGTAGAAACTCACCTAGTACTCATGACAAATGACAAGTACTACCTAAGAAGATGGATGCAACTATTAAGGATGAGGTGTCGGAGGAGAGTGATCCACCGAGAGCTCGCACTAGTTGGGTATAGTTGTGGGCAATATATATATATATATATATATATATATATATATATATATATATATATATATATATATATATATATTGTTGACTTGACAAGTAGTTAGATTTTCTCTAATGTAAGCTTTACTACCTTGTTTTATTTTTGGGTAGTTTACTTTAGTTGATACCTTGTGTTGATATAATTAACTGTCCTTTTGGAGTTATTATTCTTTAAGCATGTGGGCTATAAATCTTTGATGGTCCTAAGATCATGTATTATGTACTTTAAGTGGTGGCAACTGATATGCTTTCTTTTAACCTAACTTTATATTCTGAAAAGATTCCTTTTTCTTTTCATATGTTAAAGATGAGTGTTACACCTTTTGCAAGTTGCTAAACCTTGTGAGAGAGTGGGAGGAGAGTTAGTCTCATGTGTATTGGTTAAGCACAGAGTGGTACCTAATGATGCAAGGGATACAAGTGGTAGTTATACCTCTTGCACCCCTTGCTATGACAAGTATACCACAACCATCAAGTAATAAGTATTTAAGAACAGGGTTGTCGACCCCACGAGGATAAGCAATCAAATTGTTAATTCAGTCATATTATTATGGGAGGTTTGGAAGTTTGGAGAGAATGCAATTGTGATTAAATTTAAAGAGAAACTTCAATAATTAAGAAAGCGATTGAGATCCCAATTTCACCATTAACTACCCTAATACTCTCCTCTTTGTTATTCAAATTATACTCTTGGTTGGATCGAATTCCTACCCCCGTAACTGTCCCTCTCAAGATTACCAACGCTGCCTAAATTAACCTGATTAATTAATCTCTCAAATTAAACTAAGTTAATTAGGGTTTTAGTTATGTGAATCTAGTGATAACTGTTAGGTTATGTCTACACTACCGTCTACTCCTATCTCCAATACTCTAGCTCAGTAATGGCTATTTCTCCAGTTCCACCTAAGTTTCTTTTTTCAAAGTTTCCCTAGGTTTACGATTAATTCATTAATGACCAGTTAACAAATAACATTAAGTATAGAAGAAATAAATGTCCAATCATATACAGAATAACATTGAGAATTATATTAGAAATAATTAAAGTTACATCGTTCTCCCAATCAAAGGGGGAGTTAGTTCATGCTAATAGGGAAAACAACACAAGAATAATATGAAAGAGAATAAATAAGTAATCGAATTCTAGGGAAGCCGAATGACCTTTGCATCTCCTTCGCTTAGGCTTGAGATTGTACTCCGAATGTTGCATGAACTGAGAGTGATCATAAAAGATAATAATCCGATATTTTATTGATAGTGACATGTTATATAAAGCCTTCTTTTTGTGGACTTGGGCTTCATGAACCCAATTTGCGCAAACTCATTAACAAGTCGCACGAGTTGAGGTTCCAGAGAGCAAACGTGGACTGGAAGTTATGTCAACTCGCGCGAGCATAGTGACATGTCGCACGAGTTGAGTTGACATAGACAAATCGTCCACCCCTGAAGCTCTAAATCGCGCGAGTTAAGTCCTAACTTGCGCGAGGTGTATTACTCTGCATGTTTTCTCCTATTTTTTTTGTTATTTTTAACCCCTGAAACACTTAAGCAAATCATCAACAAGTTCTAACACAAAGTATTATAAATTGGAGCATTTAGTGGTTGTTTTAGCTTGCTTTAGAGTATTTAATGGACATTTTATTAGTTAAAAAATGTATGTCGATAAATCACTTTTACGAGTTATCACCTAACAATATGAGGTTATAGGGATGTGGTGTATCCTTTGTGGGTATGTCAGGTGGGCCGAGAAAACCCACATCCTACCTGACCGATCCTAATCAACCATGCTCATCATCAGCTAGTGAAAGTGTATTAATGTACCTATTTGGGTATAATCCTAGTAGTGATAACTCTTGAATGAGAGTTATCGACACATGATTTTCAAGGAGAATTTGTTCAATAACTGATTCTAAGCAAGCCAAAATAGTGTTTAAATGTGCTAAATTGCAATATGATATTATGGAACTCTTTGATGGTTTGTTTAAGTGTTTTAGGGCATAAAAGAAGCAATAAATGGAAGAGAAGACGCAATAGAAAGTAGCTCGCACGACTTACTACTCAGCTCGCACAAGCTAAGGCCCCAAAGATCTCAAGATTTTTCTCTACCAAGGCAGCTCGCGTGACTTGCTACATAGCCCGCACGAGTTAAGCCCCTAGTGCTGCCACATTACTCTCTGTATGCCCAGTTCACACGAATTGCATCGCAGCTAACGCGAGCTGAGTCTTCAAATCCAAGCCTAATACATTAACTATAAAAGGAGAACCTATTCACAGAGCTAATAATCTAAAGATAGAGAGATTGAAACTCAGAGAACGATATAAGGTAAAGGATAAAGAGAGAAGTAAAAGACGAAAGACAAGGATTATTTATCCCCTTCGCAGAAGTCGATCGGCTATGTATTCTTTTCCTCATGATTATTCTTGTATTGTGACTTTGGCTATCATGAACTAAATCCCTCCTTGTTTGAGAGGGCGAAGTAACCCGAATCCATTCTAATATAATTCTCGATGTTATTTAGTTATATAGTTGTGAGTTATTTCTTCTAAACATAATGTTTTTCATTTATTGACCACTAATGAACTAAACGTAAACCTATGGGTAACATTGATAAAAGAAACTTAGGTGATATTGGGGAAATAACGATCACTGAGCTAGATCTATGAGATAAGGTTGAACGGTGTTATGAACACATAACCTCACAATTATCTTAGATTCACAAATCATAAACGCTTATTGGCTTAATTTAACTTAAGAGATTAATTAATCGGGTCAATCTAGGTGACGTAGTTGATCCTGAAAGGGACGATTACGAGGGTAGGAATATGATTCATCCAAATATATATTGAATAATTAAGGGGAAATATTAGGGCATTAGTAGTGAAATCAGGATCTCAATCGCTTTTATTAAATTGAATTAAAAATCACTTTTTGCAATTCAGTTACTTCCAACACACTCAAACTCTTTAAATTCACAGTCAGATACAATTTGATTTACTTGTCCTCGTGGGAACGATAACTCATGTTTTAAATACTTATTACTTGACAACTGTAGTATACTTGCCACAGCCCGTGCGTGAGTATTTCTCACCCTCGCATGAAACACATCAGTAGTCAACCAATAAATAATCTGTAAGTCCACAAAACATATGGTGACTTGTGTGTCGTTGGCCAGTGAAAATGACAATACATCAAGTTATGCTTAGGTTAAGTAAACCTCGAGAGCGATGGTATATAACCATATCGGTGGTCAGTATGTATGTGCTTGTGGTGGATGTGATGGGGTGAGAAAACTCACCTTTTCCTGCTTGCATTTGTTTTTGCAAATGACGAAGCCGAGGCTATGGACAATGGTTGTTGAGTGTGATCGGGGAGCATGGGAGCTAGATTCGAACGGACGAGAGTGTTTTGTGGGTAACGTGCGATTTACCTAGCTCTAGCAAGGAAGCCAGATCGATGAGTAGGACGAAGAGATAGAACTAATCTTCTCGACTATGACTCTCTACCGTGAGGCGAACCCCATGGCTTTGGTGCTCGTTGATGTATCGTTGCTGTTGCTATCGAACTTGCTTCGACGAGAAGGTCGAGGAAACAAAGTTGATTATCTTCTATTTCGGGAAATCGTGGATGTTAAGTTGGGTAAAAAGCTTTTAGGTTCAACTTCTTTTATTTTCATGTATCTTTGGGGAAAGTAGATTAAGCTTGACATTTTATAATCCTTGAATGTAACTCTTTTGTGCTATTTGTTATTTTCATCATGGTTTTGAACCCATCATGATGTAGGTGCCTATGATATCCAGTTTAAATATCAAGTTGACTATATATGTTTTCTTGTGTGTACGAGTTCTTGTTCATGTATGGTTTTGCTAAGTTATCTTTTCTACATAAAGTATGTTTTGCGCTTGTTCATGTTTTGCTTGTTATACATCGAGTATCGTGCTTAGAATTTGCAATTGATAATAAGACTCACGTTGTAAAAAGATTTAAATTTCCCTAATTTGTTTGGAACCTTGAGAGTATAAACTAATCTTAGTTCTATAAAAATAAGGGTGATTACCAACATCAATTTTGAGTGTGACATTAATAAAAATGAAACAGGGAAAACTGAAAGGTGTATTCGATTAAGATTTTGAAAGATTATTTTAGCATTAAAAAATCATGTGAATTTTAAAAGATTCTATAGGAATATAATGACTTATAAGAAGTTTTTAAAAGATTTTTATGATTTCATAAGAATGTAACTATACATTAGATTTTGTAATATGGATTTGATTAGATTTATGTTATAAAAATTTATAAGATTTGAAAGGATTTTATGGATTTATCAAATTTTAAGGAATTTTTTTTAATGTGTAGAAGACATTCAATGATAACTCTTGGTTTATAATTCAAAATAAATTACAGTTAAGATAAAAAATAATCATAAAAATTTATATCACTGTTGTTGTCACCTTCACCACTACTTTTATTACTTCTATATTATCATTATTATTGTCACCACTTTTATGATTATCACCATTATTACTATCACTGTATTAGTAATCATGATTAAAATAAAAGTAATTGTAATGATATGTAGTAGTGATAATAATGATAGAGATGAAATAGTGATAATAGTAAAATATGATTGCAATGGCAAAACAGTGATATATATATATATATATATATATATATATATATATATATATATATATATATATATATAATCACTAAATAAAAAAGTTTTGTAAACTTTTAAAGGATTGAATATAATTGCTAGATAAACGAAGTATTCATATTTTTCTACTCAAAATTCTTACAAAATTTATCATAACAAAATTCTTACATATTTGTAAATACCACATCGATAATTTTTAAGTTGTAGAAAGTCTTAATTGAATATTACAAAAAATTTTATATCTTTCTAAAAAATATCATAATTGTCATAATGGGAGATTTCGATGAATTTTAAAAAAAATCACAATTATCTTAATTAAATAACATAAGATTTTTTTATTATTTAAAATTTTTAATTAAATACCAGGTAATATTTTATTAAAAATATCTTTAAAATCTTTTAAAATTTCAGCTAAACACACCTCTATTTCTAACCTGTTGGATACTTGATTAGTCATAAAATTATTCTTCCTTGAAAGTTTATTGAGAATTAGCTTATATTCTTGGTTAAATATTAATTGTTTTGGTCAAATAAAAATACTTTATCCTCTTCCTGGGTCATCAATTATACAAATCTTTAAATTTTTTTAAAATATATTTATTTTATTTTATATAATTTGAAAAGCAATGTACTTTCCCAAAAAAATAATATTAGTATTTTTAAGCACATCTTCATCTTCCTCTAGACACATTTACATTAATTCTATAATATTGGATGAGGCTACATGCATACATTTTATATTTTTTTTGCCTTTGGGAAAGATCCCTAGATTTTTTAAAGAAGAAATTTACGTTCTTTGATGAATTCAAGAGGCAAGAGTTAATTACTTTTTGTTAACGTTAACATAAAAACATAATTTTTTATTTTTCTGACAAACCCTATTTGGTGGGTAGATTCGGCTTCCCACTTGGTTTGTTTAATTTCTAAGTTATAAAAATATTTGTCAAAAGATTTAAATGATATTAATAGTTGAAGAACAAACTATCTATTAAAATAATTCCAGATTTAATTGAATTTATTTGTATGCTATTTTGAATTTTATTGATCTTAGTCTTTTTCCAAACTAAGTCCTTCTGTTTTTTTATTTTAATTAAAAAAAATTGATCTCTTACACATCAATTACTTGAAAGTCTTAAACATTCATTATCAACTCAAAATAATCATAAGTTGGAATTTTTAAATTGAAAAACAATGATGCAGATCATAAAATAAAACAATCATCGTGAGGCACTCCTATAATCTACTTTATAGGTAACCACTAAATTACATGTGTCATAATTAAAAATACTTAAAAATAGAAAATAGTTGAGTTCAAATAAATAAAAGAGTGGAACAAAAAAAATACAAAAACTCAATATAGTTATTAATCAATTATGATATTATCAAATTCAGACTCATTACATCTATTAATTTTGTTGTCTAAAAAACAAATCTCTATTATGATATTAGCAATCGCACTCCATAAAATACATGGAGAATCCGCAATGCTTATCGTATGATTTATTAATCATCTTTATTATAAATTTACCTTATTATTAATCTCCTTATATAAATAACCTTTCACTCTAAACAAACACAAAAACCTTTCATTCATTGTTCCTTCAAATTCTGAAACACGTACACATCAATGGGAACCAAAAACCATGATGGCCAAAGGCCTGAATACATTCCGAACCACATTTCCGATCCATCCTACGTTCGGATATTGGACACGACCCTTCGCGACGGCGAACAATCTCCGGGAGCCACCATGACTCCTGAGGAGAAGCTTGAAATTGCACGGCAACTAGTAAAGCTTGGAGTGGATGTCATTCAACCGGGGTTCCCTTCGGCGTCGAACCAAGACTTCGTTGCCGTGAAAATGATAGCACAAGAGATTGGAAACAACGTTGATGATGATGGGTATGTGCCAGTGATAGCTGGGTTTTGTAGGTGCGTTGAGAAAGATATTGCGACTGCATGGGAGGCTGTTAGGAATGCAAAAAGGCCACGGATTTGTACTTCCATATCTACAAGTCCCATTCACATGGATTATAAGTTGAGAAAGACTAAAGATCAGGTCATTCAGATTGCAAGGGATATGGTCAAGTTTGCAAGGAATTTAGGTTGCTCTGATATTCAGTTCGGTGCTGAAGATGCTGCCAGGTTTTCTTTCCTTTTTATTTTCTTCTTTTACTATTTATATTTTAAAATAGTATATGATCACATCAATATATATATATATATATATATATATATATATATATTAATAATGAATGCATAAATAATTTTACAATTTTAAGAAACTTTAGGTATTCGTGATCTTGCTTGCAAATATTCATTTGCATCAGTAAAATTAGATATTTCACACAAGAACACAACGTGTTTTCATACTGTACAACTTGATTGTTTTAAATCAACGACGTAGATATATTATTAATACAATAGGCCTATAATAATCATTACGAATAAACGTATAATTTACTCTTGCGAAACTTTTATTTTACTTAATTTTGGTTTCTAAATATTTATTTTGTAATTCTTCAATGATATTGATATTATTTGGTTTATCACTTTATCTGACAACATTAATTAGTTAGCTAGTGTTAGTCCGTGAAAATATTATCTTATTGTTATTCAGTAACATCTCGAAATAGGTAAAATTAATTATAAATACTTAATATCATTACAAATTTCTCAAAACTATAGTTTATCAAATATATATATATATATATATATATATATATATATATATAATATAGAGAGAGATAATTAATAGTACACATAATTAAGGTTATTTTCTTAGACAGATAAATATTGACAAACAAATTAAATAGCAATAATATTTAAATATTCAGTAACTATAAATTGTAGAGAATAAAATTAAAGGGCTAAGTTTATTTGAAGTGAAACTTTTAAGGAGCAAGTTGTGTAATTTTATTGCAGTTAATCATTAATGAGTTGTGTACATGCCCGTTGATTGCATGGTAAAATAAAAATAAACGCTCAGTGAATTACTTTATTGGTTTTTAAGGTGTAAAATTTAAAAATGAAAAATAATAAATTAATTTCTAAATGTCACTCTTAGAACATTGATATTAATAATACTTATTTATTAACATTAAAAAAATGTTACCATATATTATTTCTGGTAGCATTTACTTCATAAAAAATGTTATTAATTTTTTTTTTACTAATCAATGACGTTTTACGGCATAGTCCGATGTAAAATTTGTTAAAATGTTATTAAAATGTATAAGTAACATTTCGTAACATTTTTTAAATTTTACTAATAATTATATATTAAATAGTGGGTGTAACATGTCTCTCAATTTAATGCCAAAAATATATATAATTATATTTTAGTATATGGATTTAACTATTTATTCTTATTTTAATTGTTAATATGTAGAAATTATTAATAACTTAAATAATAATAAAAATTAATTTTAAACTAAAATAATAATAAATAATTTTTTAAAATTCATTCATTGAATTAGTCATACTTTAAAAATTTCACTAAGAAGAAAGTATATATACAGAAATGTATGCGTAAACAAATTCTAGGAGGATATAGATTGCACGTAATACTACACACACAATACCAAATGTGAAGTTTGTGAACCCCAAAATGGGGGGCCTCAACTATATATTAATAATGTGACAATCAACATGGTTCAACAAACTTAAGGGTTTAATTTCTAAAAAGCGAAACTCTAGTTCTACTGGAAACACAAATTGCATGGTGAAAGGCAAACAAAGAAGGTGTGTTCGGCTTCATAAGAATATATGAATCTTTAATTCTTTATGGAATGTCCTTGTGATATATCATCGATCGACTTAAATATAAGAAAAGAAATTTAATTTTAATTATTTAAGAAATTTAGGCAATATTATTTAGGTTTTAATTTTTTTAATTTGTTCGTCATTGAAACTTAATACTATGAATAAAAAAGAGTTATTGAAAAAAAATATAATCAAATAAAAGGTTTTTTAAAAATATATAATTTTAATGAAGTTTTCTTATTTTAAAGATTAATCTATAAGATATTTTTAAACAAAAAATTTATAAAATTTTAGTGAACTAGTTTTATACTCATATATTATTGTTCGAATTATTTTCAAACAAACTATTATAAAAATTAACAAATTTATCATATATAATATATTATGACATTTTTTTATTCGTTAATGTTAACTATTATAAGTTTCTTATACAGTATCTCAAGTTTTATCTAAGTAAACTCTATATTGAATTACTATTAATGTATGTTGGTCGTAATTTGTAGCTCAAATACACTTGTTTTAGGTTTAAAAGTTTTCATAGTGATATAACTTATTTCATTGGTTAGGCCCCGTCCTTTTTTATGAAAGTTTAACTGATGATAAATCCTTGCATATATATATTATACAAGGAGTTAAAACAATTAAATCACTTCAAATTTAAACGCATTCATATTTCAAGAAATTTATTATTCCACGTATTTTTTTTCATATTTCAAGAAATTACACGTTTATAACTTTAAAACTTGTTCATGACCTCGGTAATACTAAAAAATATAGGATTTTTTATTAAATAAAACATTAAACTAAAGGGTTAAAATAATGTCAATAAATTTGAAAAAAAAAATATTAAAAATTAGGTAATTGACAAGGGATAGATAGATGGTAAAACATCCTTAACAGGTTATAGATAGTAAAGTGTAACACTTGTAATTCTCTAAAATTGGATCTACTGAATATTATTATATCCAAAATAATTGTTGTATATGAGAATTTTATTTATTTATTTTTTTTTTTTTTGTATATGATTCAATCTTTATGTGAGATCAGATCAGACAAAGAGTTTCTCTACCAAATTCTTGGAGCAGTTATTGAGGCTGGGGCAACAACTGTAAATATAGCTGACACTGTAGGCATATTAATGCCATTTGAATTGGGAAAATTGATTATTGATATAAAAGCCAATACTCCAGGAATTGAAAATGTTATTATTTCGACTCATTGTCATAATGATCTAGGGCTTGCTACTGCTAATACTATGGAGGTATATTCATAACTCTATCACTTAATGTGGCAACACAATTAAATTATACGTTGTAGTTTTTATTTAGTGTGAACTACTTTCAGGGTGCTCGTGCTGGTGCAAGGCAATTAGAAGTAACAATTAATGGGATTGGTGAAAGAGCTGGTAATGCCTCGTTGGAAGAGGTAAGAGACATTTTCTATAATTAAGATAATTGTGAGATAGGTCATCCTTTTTCTAAATCAGAGTGTGCATTCATCAGACTTCTTTTTCTTTTACATTTCTCTATGAAACTCATTTCTTAGATCATATTATTACAGTGTAAAATGCTATAATACACAAATTAACATACAAAATCCAATACAAAGTAATGGAATAATGAATTAATGCAAATTAAACTCCAATGCATGCAACAATATTCATTTAATACACTAATATGGATGATAATTTTGGGAGGAGAACTTGTTGACTATTTATGGGAATCACAACATCGAAAACTTAACATGAAAAGTAGCGATGAAAATTAATCTTGTTATAAAATAATATTCTAGGATAACATCTGAAGATTCAAACAACTAAATTCAAAATGTTCTCGGATAATCTTCTTGTCTTATCTTTTCACTTGAATATATTGAGAAAAAGTCTTGAAATACAATTCTACTCCCTTTTATGTTCCCAAACTATTTTTTTCTAATTGGTATTAGAAACTCAACATCTAGGTTAAGTGCGTAACTGTGTAAAGGAAGAAAAAACTAATTAATTAAACTTGTTCTCTAGCAATCTTTGCTTATAATATCCTTGTTAGGGTGGACAAAATGAAAATGTTCATTCAGTCTACCAATTCAAACTTTGGAGCTTTATTGTTAGTAAATATTAAAATGTTAACTAAGTTTTCACGTCTTGGGCTTACCTATTTCCAAGGAACTATGCATAGTAGAAGACATGAACGATATTAAAATGAATACAAAAGAATGATATGTTACATAATTTATGCTTAATCAAAATCATAACATGATAAGGTGTGTGGGCATGTAAATGCAAAGGAAATGTATTTTTGACTCATGAAGGAAGTAAGCTTAGACAACAAAGCTTGGTACGTACGTTGTTGCATTGATATAAAATGCTCAAAATAAATGACTATCATACGATCGATAAAATGTTTAAAATTTTATTTCATTAATTGTATAGCGTCTTAGTTTAGAATATCTATAATTATCATCAGGACAGGATAAGGTTATAAAATCTTCACAAGTCCACATAAAAATTGGGAGCCAAAGATCACACTATCAATTAGGACAAATGATCTTAATTGGCACTCTAATCAAAAAAGATAAATGAGCTTTTGGGTTCACTAAGAATCCAAGTTACATATGATTAAAAGATGAATGTTTTAATTAATAAAAGTTAATAAAAACTATATTGTAATTATGTCTGAATTCCATGTCAATTAGTAAGAAAAAATCAAATCCATATAGTATTCGAATTGTAAATATACAAATTTATAATCAAATCCATATAGTATTCGAATTGTAAATATACAAATTGCAGAATAATCTCATAATAACTTCTTTTGTTGCTATTAGGGTGATGATAAAATATATTTTTTAAGAAAAAATAAAAGATAAAATTTTACCTAGTTGTTTAATGTTATTGAATTTTATTTCATTATACATATACTAAATATACTAAATGAATAATAAGTGGGTCAAAGTGTTTTACATTTCTTTTTTAATATATATCTTTACTGTAATGTTAAAAAACCACCTGTGAAGTGTGTTATTACAATGGCTACAATTGTGTTCATTGTTATTTAATTATAAGTAATTAATTTTTTTCCAGATATTCTATATCATTTATTCCTTCATTTTATTTTTCGATTAAGGTTGTGATGGCTTTGGCATGTAAGGGAGATCATGTCTTGAATGGTCTACATACAAGAATCAATACAAGACACATATTAAAGACAAGCAAGATGGTTTGTTATTTAAAATCGATCATTCTGTCTATTTTCTTTTTAATTTTCTCCTAATTTGAGTTAACTTTAATCTTAAAATTTTCATTGCATTGTTTTGTCTATAGGTTGAAGAATACTCTGGTATGAGTTTACAACCGCACAAGGCTCTTGTAGGGGCTAATGCTTTTCTTCATGCAAGTGGCATTCATCAGGTTAGTGTTAAATATGTTTGTTTTTTTTTTATATATATATATATATATATATATATATATATATATATATATATATATATATATATATATATATATAAAAGGATGGATGAATTTATTTTAAGAGTAAGCATAAGAGATTAAATCTTTATCCTATTTCATCATTTTGTCTTAATCTATCAATGAAGGATTAGTCAGCAATTTTAACTAATGAATTAAGAGAAAATTAAGTGACAGAATAAGTCTCTTATATTTATTATTGGAGTAAATTTATCCCACCTATATATAAGAACTTCACTTTTTATTATATTCTTAAAGCCTAAAATTTAATTTAATTCATATTAGTATACTGCACTTTCTTTTATAACTTGTTTACTATAAATGTTATTAAAATGGAAAAAGTCTTAGTAGGTACCTTTGTGCCATAAATAAGTTTACATGATATTTTATTAATATATTATTATGAAATATAATTATGTTAGGACTTACGTATAAGAAAAGAGTCTCTGAAAGTATCACATTTTTTACGTTTTACTTGACGTGGGACTCCTGAAATTAATGTCCCCTCTAAGAGCGATCTTTCTATTATTCAGTTTTATGTTTGTTACTTTTCTAGCTACCTTGGTGCTGAACGTACGCGAGACTACTTTTTTCAAAAAAAAATATATATATATATATTGTCCTTTATCTTTTTACTTATTTTCTATGTGGTAGGATGGAATGCTAAAACATAAAGATACATATGAAATAATATCTCCGGGGGATATTGGACTTAAAAGATATTCTGGAGTTGGTATAGTGCTAGGAAAGCTCAGGTATGTCATTTGTTTTTTTTCTTAAAATTTTCTAATAAATTGTTATCGTATGTTAGAAATTGAGGCACATGAGTATAAAGCCCTCAGGTATGTCTACAAAGCCTTTATATTTTCCTCATATCTACAAGCATTATAACAATTTAATTTACAAAATAATTTATGGTATTTTACAAACATTAGATGTTAAAGAATTGACTAAATTTTTTGGGTAATTAGAGGTTTACAATCAGTAATTACAATCTATCTAATTTAACCTATATTATTGCAACTTTTAAATTTTTCACATGAAAATTTTGAAAAACTTATTCAAGTAAATAAATATAAGATTAAATAAACTTCATCTCTAATGGAATATTAGTTTATTTATAAAAAAAATGTCATTATATATTCAAGAACAAGGCTTTCTCTTAATTCTTTTAATCATATTTTTCACAACTTTTGTATCTTAGACCTTGTGCAATTGATTTCTAAATCCTATTTTCTGCCTTTCTATTGTTTCCCTTTTACACCTAGTGGACGTCAAGCTTTGAGAATGCGACTTGAAGAGGTAAAATATATATTTTTAATTTCTTCTGTCTTTGGAAGAAAATTTTACAAAAATAATGTAAATTTTATATGTATTTAAAATATTTTATATTAAAATTGCATTTTTTATCAATAGTTTTGAAATTTCATAACAATTACATCAATTAATTTTGTAGCCTAAAACGTTTATATCATCATAATATAACATTCTAAAATTATGTTTTACAATATTCCGTTTACTTCTCATTATTACTTTAAATTGTGATTTAAATAAGCTATTCAACTGTGTGTAACAATGGTTGTCAACTAACACCCGACGGTGTCTTTGTCATTTGGCCGGGCTTCATCATTAAGCAAACTTTACTAATCTATTTGATTTCATGCTTAAGTTTATATATAAATTGATTTTTTACTTTTTATGTTCTAGACTTTTAGTGTAACAGATAAAAATTCATTTCTTATTCTAGTTGGACAATTTCTCGATTTTTCATATTTAACTATAATCTATGATAATAACAACATTCTTTTTTCTTCGGTCTTCTTAAGTTTTCAATAGTAGAGTAAATTTTTTATATGTTAGGATAAAATGAGAATTTTATCAATATAAATTTATTTAAAAATGAATGATATATTTAATTATCTATACAAAAAATTAAATCTATAGAATTCAAATATCACTATAATTTACTTTTTTAAGAATTTTCTATTACCTTATCCAAACACATAGTTAATGTTAAAAGTACACATTAATATTACCTTTCATTATGCTGCTTATCCTCTATTGTTTTAGCTCGGTTATGAACTTAAGGAAGACGAAGTCAATAGTGTATTTTGGCACTTCAAAGGAATGGCAGAGAAAAAAAAGGTCTAGAACTCGTAATTTTTTTTCCCCTTTCTCCTTTTCAAGCATGAGAATAATACTTAAAACATATGCATCCATTTTGTTCAATTATTGTAAATATTTTGTTCTTATTTTCTAAATTTCCATTTTGGAATCCTTAGGTTGTAACTGATGCTGACCTCAAATCATTAGTATCATATAAAGTTCTTCATGTGGAACCTGTTTGGAAGCTCGGTGATTTACAAGTATATTTAAATATGTTTAATTTGAAAATGTAATGGCTTTGGACTTGACATTACATGTAAAATGTACCAATGAACATATATGAATGTAGGTGACTTGTGGAACCAAGGGTCTTTCAACAGCAACTGTCAAACTTGTTTCTACTGATTGTAACACACATGTCGCTTCTTCTATTGGCTCAGGAGCACTAGAATCAACTTACATGGCCATTAACCTCATTGTGAAGGTTTGAAACTCAACAAAGCACTCTGTTAAACTCTTTTTTAATGTCTTTGATACATTTTATTTATTGGGTGAAATTTGAATCCCGTTGTCTCCCAGTGGCATATTTATATTTTTGATTCCTACATTATTTTTTATGTTCAATTTCATCTTATATTTTAAAAATTTTAGATTCAGTCTTTTAAATTTTATAAAATAACTCAATGTTGTCCTTTTCATCAGTGTCATACGTGATATCAATATGATGTGTCATCTCATGAATTAGCGTCTGATTACCAAAATCTGTTGAAAAAACTCACATGGAATAATTTTAAAAAAAAAATAGTAATCAAATTAAAATTTTTATAAATTGAAAACTACACTGAATATTAAAAAGAATTATTGGAAGCAAAGGGATATTAAGCCACTCCTATTCTTTATTAGTGAATCTATATTTCCAAACTAGTAAAACTCATGTAAGTTTAATTAGTAGGAGATAGCTAATTAGATAGAGAACATGTGGCTAGTAGTTCTCCATTAGGATATTTAGCATCCGTTAACACTACTAGTGTAATAGAGTTAATGATCTTCTTTTTATGTAGGAACCTATAAAACTTCTTGAATACTCAGTAAGTTCAGTTACGGAAGGCATTAGTGTAAATGCCACTGCACGTGTTGTAATATGTAGGCAGAACAGTCATACATGTACTTGTGATTTCATTGGAGATACTACTTATCCAACATTTAGGTATGATATGTCTACAAGTTTATTGCTTTTAAGTCTATTTTATTCTTTGAAATCTTATATTTATACAATGAATTAAAGTATTACATTTGTTATAGTGGGATTGGAGCAGGAGCGGATGTTGTTGTTTCTAGTGTTGAGGCCTATCTGGTTGCACTAAACAAGCTATTAGGATGCAAGGAATCATTTTCAGGTGTTGAAAAAATTCAAATTTCTGAATGAAGCAGATCTGGCTTTGTGTTACTATTTGGGATATAGTCATCTCTTTTTCATGGTGATACAAAAGAGACAAGGAACATTTAATTAAGAATTAAGGTTATTCATAGTAATTTTTTTAATAATAAATAATATTAGTAACAATAGATATTTAATAAGTACATTTGATTCTTGTTATGATTTATTATTTTTTAGTAATATCAAATTTGTTAGGAAAATTATGATTAATATATTAATAAAAAAAATGTGGTTGTCCGTACATATATTTTTTTATTAATGATATTTAAAGTGGCTGAAAATATATTTATTTATATCAATCATTTATATTTCTATTGGGAAACGTTACAGTAATACTTATGTCGCTAAGAAATATATTATTTTATAATGACATTAAAAATTGCTGGGAAATGTATCTTTTTGTTATAATAAAATTAAAGTTGTTGTAAAAAATATATTCCTATGACAATAAGTCAATTATTATTGAGAAAAGTTGTATTTTTTTCCAACGGTCAAATTACTGACAAAATTTACATTTTTAGCAACAACTATCAAAATTCATTGAGAAATGTCAAACAACATTAACTACCGTTGGAAAAAGATAAAATGTTAATAAGAATAGGATAGTTAATATTTTTATTAGTTTGAATTTGTTGTAATTTTAAATAATTATGATAGTTATATTAATTTTATTAATATAAATAATAAAAATAGAATATCATTTTTAAAAAATAAATTTTATAATATATTTTTAATTTTAAATGATATAAATTGCTAAGAATTAATGATTTATAACCATAACTTTTATTGTACAGGAAAAGGAAGATATAACAATAATTAATGTTGGGAAAAATAATTTAAGGAATTATATAGTAAATAATATTAAAAAATTCATGGGAGTCATGAAATAATTTAAAGGTTTCGAGACCTAAGGAGAGGGGAAATACTAACGGCACATTAGATATCATTGTAAAATTTTATTTCATACGTTGACAAAATAGTTTTTAGAGTAAAATTTAAAATTAGTCAAAAAAAAATATTGCTACAAATAAGGGTACACCAAATAAATAACTTAATTCTTATCCAAGATTTATAGATAGTAAATTCTAATTGGTTTAATTTAAATTAAGAGATTAATTAATCGGGTCAATCTCAATCATTGTATATGATCTGAGAGGGACAAATACGACAATAAGAATCAGTTTCATCTAATAACATGATTTAATAATTTAATCTAGGAAGAGTATTAGGAGGATTGGTGGTGAAATCAGGATCCTAATAACTTTAATTAATTAATATTAAAACTATCTTTTACAATTTGGTTACCTCTTAATCATAATTACTTTCTCAAAATTCATTCGCAGTTTATAGTTCAAATAATTTGATTTACTTATTGTACTAGGCTAATCTTGAGGCACTGGACCTCCTTTCGAGGCCGATGTCGAGCTTGCGTAACCACTCTTTCTCGGCCTCTAACTATTTCCTGAAAAAGGAGAACTTATGGACTTATATAACTACCTTTGCGAAATCCATGGAGATAGAACCCTAAGAATGAATCTATAAATACCATGGACCAATTAGCATAAAGGACTAATTAAGAATCAACCAAAAACACACTCACACAAGGGAGGGGACCAACCCCTCTCGTCATTAGAAAACTCCAAGCCGAGCTCACCTCGGCTAACCCAAATCTAGCAAGAACATTTTGGTGCCCACCGTGAAGCGAGATAATCCTTCATCCCACGACCCACTCTAATCCAATAATGGATCCTGCCGTAGCGGAAGTAATCAAAGCACAAGTAGACGCAGTAGTGGCGGAAGCACGAGAACAGATGGATGCTCATTTGGAAACCCTACCAGCACAACATCGAGATACCCAGAGAGCGCTACAGACTACCCAAGCCAATTTACACGTAATCCAACGTCAGAGGGAGGCGGAGGCCCAAGCCCATAGCCTAGAATTACAAGCCTTAAGGTAGAGAATCCAAGGGATCCCAAACAGGGTTCTTCCTGATCAGAATGAGGAAGGTGAGGCGCGAAACAGGGAGCAGACCTGCTCTAATTCGCGAATCGACCACACTCATCAACACACCACAAGAGAAGATGTTCATGTTGTGACCTCCGTAGCCTGACACACACCATCCCAGGCTCAACCATTTACTGACCCGGTCCTCCCCCTAGAGCCAATGGACTTGGGAAGATCTCGGCCCCGGACACCTTTTACCCCGCCATCATGGCGGCATGGGTCCCTGAAGCTTGGAGGTGGTCGGTGTAACACCCCCTTTTATTTACTTACTTATCTTATTTTTAATTAGTAATTTAAAATTGTTAATGATGTAGTAGATAAAAGAGAGATTTAGGAAATAACACTTTTATTACATAATATTCAAAGGTCATTACATCTAGGTTGCATAACTTTGTCATTTTATTATTCTACATAACTTTCTCTCTACTTACTTAGCAAATCTACCCCCAAACAAAACATCTTCTCGGCAAGACAGTATCAACAATCATTGCAAAACATCCACATCTTCTTAACCCTGCAAATCTGCTCCCCCGAACATTATTCGAGATCATCACAGGTGTTAAAAACACAAAGTGCAAGGGTGAGCTTTCCTTAACCA
The DNA here is from genome assembly GCA_026586105.1 of Hylodesmum podocarpum. Taxonomy (NCBI): domain Eukaryota; kingdom Viridiplantae; phylum Streptophyta; class Magnoliopsida; order Fabales; family Fabaceae; genus Hylodesmum; species Hylodesmum podocarpum. The sequence goes on from JALJEV010001403.1 coordinate 620,112, forward strand.
TAATTATAAAAAAATTGATTGTAGTTCAAGGAAAACCTTTTCTTTTATATATTTAGAATATTCTTCAAGGTTTCATTAAAATCATCAAAATATCAATCACATAGTAAGGCAACCGACAACCATCAAACAAATCCATCAATGATTCAGGCATGAATTCCAATGAATCATACATTCAATCAAACACACAATTAATAATGTATGCTCCTAGTTCTATATGATGCATGCACCTCCACCATGCATTTTCACTCTTCACTCGAAATGCAATGTGGCGCCCTCCACTGAAAATAGCCTGGGGCATCTGATTCTCACACTCAATCAGACCCACTAGAGGTAGACACTCCATAATTTGTCGAGTTCCCTCAGTGTCCGGCAGGACCTCCCCCACAACATGTGATCATCATGAGCAGGGCAATTTCCCCACCAAGAGAACCCCCTAGTCCACGACATTCCACTCACTCAGACGGGAACCCGTTCAAGGACTTACGGACTTGGTCTACTACTATCCAGTCATCAATGCAACATGTTCTAGGACCTTGAATTGTATAATGACCTTCATCATATTTTAAGTATTGACCTTTCCACCAGGTCATCTTTATCTTTCCTCATTCTAAGTATTGCCCACTCACCAAGCAATCTTAGAATGTTGCCTCTCCACTAGGCATTTCCAATCGGCCATTAAACAATTCAAGTCCATCCTTATTTCAATGCAATCATGCATTTCACCACTTACTCACATCCAATTTACCAAGTAATTGTATATCGAGCACAAAACAAGTCATACTTTGATGTATAATCAAACAACCACATTTACCACCATCAATATGTGTTATATTAAATTATTTAGTATGTTAATATTCAAAAGAGGTTTCATCAAAAGAGGAAAGATTGAAGTTGTTCATAGAAGTTAAAAGCTTAATATACATAAGAAAGGTTTCCATTTCATTTACTTTTTATAAAGTAGTAATAGTATTCAGAAAAATAGTTGAAAGAGGAAAACAACTTCAAAATAATCATTCAAAGGATAAAGAAAATACCAACTTAAAGAATTAAAAGGAGTGTAAGAAAGATGAAGAAAAGAAACATCAAGGATTCAAAGAAAGATAATGGAACAACCAAAGAAAGAGAGTGAAAGTAGTAAGAGAATCAAAGAATAGAAAAGGAGGATAAGGAAAGATCCCCTTACTGCAAGAAACTAAAGAAAGATAATGAAAGTACCAACAAAACAAAGGATAGAAAAGAAGGATAAGGAAAGATCCCCTTACTGCAAGAAACTAAAGAAAGATAATGAAAGTACCAACAAAACAAAGGATAGAAAAGAAGGATAAGGAAAGATCCCCTTACTGCAAGAAACTAAAGAAAGATAATGAAAGTACCAACAAAACAAAGGATAGAAAAGAAGGATAAGGAAAGATCCCCTTACTGGTTTCTCCTAGCTTCCTATATTCTTCCTCTACTTACGTGCTCCTACCTTGGTTGGAGAGATTTCTTCCTAAGGTGGAGAAAGTATAGAAAGATTTTTTATAGAGAAGATAGTTTGAGAGAATGTAGGAGTATTCTTTAGTTTGTGTCTTCATTTGAAACCCCTAAGCCCTATTTATAACCTTCCCAAGGCGGTTGCTACAGTAATTTCGGGCAGCTACAATAATTTCGGGCAGCTACAGTAATGCGGTTGCTACAGTAATACGGTTGCTACAGTATGGCGGTTTGCTACAGTAATGCGGTTGCTACAGTAATGGCGGTGGCTACAGTAATTTGCTATAGTAATTTCAAAAATTCATAATTTTTTAATTATTTTTATATTTCTTGAATGTTACAAACAACAAAGGTAAAGAAAAATTCTAATTAAAGGCAAGTGACCACAATTAAGAAATTAATCTAGCAAACGCAACTAAATCACTTATGTCTTCTGTAAATTGTTCTACATATTTTCTCTATTCTTTACCCTCTGTTATAAAAACTCTCTTAAACCATATTTAAATTTTTGGGATGTTACAGTCGGCACATGATAAATATGACGGAACTACAGATCCCACCACCCACGTCCAAACTTTCTTAACACAGACCGCCTTATTGTCCGATGACGACCATGTCCTTTGTCGGATGTTCCCTACAACCTTCAAAGATTCGGCCCTCAAATGGTACTACTCGCTTCCCTTCCTGTCCGTTGACTCCTTTGATACCCTCTACGACCATTTTCAAGCTCGGTTTGGCGACGCCAAACCGACGCCGACCACAATGATCACCCTATACCACATAACTCAGAAGGACCGTGAATCTCTCAGAGACTACATGACGCGCTTCATAGAGACCTGCAGAACGATACCCGACCTCCACCCTGCGGTCGCCCTACAAACTATCCAGGTCGGCCTCAAATCCGGCCCTTTCTCAGATTCATTATTTGCAGAACCGCCTAACAATATAAACGAACTTCGCACTAGGGCGGCTCGGTTCATGGCGATTGAAAAAAATATTGAGGCTAAACATTGAGCTCGGGAATGGGCCGACTCCCTGAGACAAAAGGAGGTTTCCTCACGTCGAGCCGAGAAGCCCAAACAGCGCCAACCAACTCGGTATACTTCGTACACGCCCTTAAACGCTTCTAGGGAAAGAATCCTTAGAGAGGCGTACACCCTGGACTTTGTGCGACCGCCTTCACCTTCATGCACCCCGGTACAGGCCGACCTTGCCAAGAAGTGCGCCTACCACCAAAACTAGGGACACACCATGGAGAAATGTTGACAAGTCCGGGATCTTATTGAAGGACTCATTAGATCAGGGGAATTGCGACGTTTCATTCAGGCTGAATAACAGCGTGTGGAGAAGCACGTCCAGCGGGATTCCAGAGCCGACTACATACCTCGGTCTCGAGAGGCCGACAACGAAACGGAGGACCGAAGATCATGGAAAAAACGAAAAGAACAAGGGGGCAAAAGAGAGCCCAACCAGAACCCCGATCAAGTTCGGGGAACGATCAATACGATTGCTGGTGGATTCGCTGGGGGTGGTGTCTCCTCCTCGGCCAGAAAGAGGTACGCTAGAAGTGTGAATAATGTGGAGCTCTCTAGGAAAAGATCACTCCCAACTATTACTTTCTCTGATGCCGACTTCAGCATTGATGATCCCGAACATACTGACCCTATGGTGATATCAACCACCATTGCTAATTGGCGTGTCTGAAAGGTGTTGATAGATCAAGGAAGCTCGACCGACATCCTATATTGGACAATATTCAAGCAACTCGAATTGCCAGATTCCATTATCCAACCCTACCCTGAACCGTTACTCGGCTTCGCAGGGGAAAGAGTACGCCCATGGATACGTCAAACTCCTCACCACCTTCGGCGGCAGCGACGCGTACCGAACTATTAACGTCAGGTATATATTGATAGACGCAGATACCTCATACAACGTCATCATCGGGAGAAATACGCTTAACCAACTCGGAGCTGTTGTATCAACGGCAGACATGGCAATGAAGTTTCCAGACGAAGGTAGAAAGATCGTCACGTAAAGGCCGATCCCAAGGTCGCCAGGGTATGTTATGTCAAGAGTCTCAAGATCGCCCCTTACTATATCCGACCACAAATGGACGCGCAAACAAAACCAGTCACAACCATATGCTCGGTACAACACCACTCGGATGATGACCTAGACATCGACCCATAGGCCGAGTTTCAAGAAGAACGTCTCTCATTCTCGGAGCCCCTACTCGAGCTACAGCTCAGGCCCTTACCTCACCAAACCACCAAAATTGGTAACCCCCGCTCTAGAAAATATAACCAAGACACTCCTCTGACATGCCCAACATAGATCCTACCTTAATGTGCCACAAGTTGTCTTTGCTCCCCCATGCAAGACCTATCGCTCAACGAAAAAGAAAGCTCGGCGAAGAGCGCCGAGCAGCCGTCCAGAAAGAGGTCACAAAACTACTAGAGGCTGGGTTCATTCGTGAAATTATATACACCACTTGGCTTGTAAACGTGGTGATGGTAAAGAAGGCCAATGGAAAGTGGCAGATGTCCACCGACTATACCGATCTTAACAAAGCCTGTCCTAAGGGTACCTATCCTTTTCCGAGCATTGATCTTCTAGTAGATAATACAGCCGGGTACGAGGTCTTCAGTTTCCTTGATACTTACTCAGGGTATAATCAAATACCGATGTACCCTCCGGATGAGCCTAAAATGGCCTTCATGTCAGATACTGCTAATTACTGCTATAGGGCCATGTCTTTTAGCCGCCAGAATGTCGGGGTCACTTATTAAAGGTTGATGGATAAAGTATTTGCTAAGCAGATCGGCAAAAACATGAAGGTCTATGTTGATGATATGGTGGTGAAGTCCACTACCAACGCCGAACACCCAACCGACTTGCGGGAAATATTCTCTGAGATCCGCTGACATCAAATACGTTTAAACCCGGAGAAGTGCGCCTTCGGGGTAAGTGGGGGCAAATTTCTAGGATTCATGATCTCCCAGTGAGGCATCGAGGCCAACCCAGACAAATGCGAGGCAATCCTTTCCATGCCGAATCTGACCTGTCTCAAAGATTTGCAATGTTTGAATGGTCGGCTCGCCTCACTCTCCCGCTTTCTACCCAAGTTAGTCGAACATAGCAAACCATTATTCCAGCTCCTCAAGCAGTCACGACACTTCGAGTGGAATGTTGAGTGCGCGGCGGCCTTCGCCAAACTCCAAGCACAAATCTCCACCCTACCAACCTTGGGAAGCCCGTCCCCAGGTTTGCCTTTGTACGTTTACTTGGCAGTTTTAGATAACACACTCAGCTCGGTTTTGGTCAAAGAAGTCGACAAGTGTTAGACCCCTATTTACTTCGTAAGTCGAACATTACAACCGGCCGAAACTCGGTACCAAACAGTGGAGAAACTGGTCCTTGGGTTAATCTTCACAACCCGGCGACTTCGAAACTACTTCTGGAGTCATGACATAGTCGTCCATACCGACCACCCCATCTGTCAGATCCTACAGCGTCTCGACCTGGCCGGATGTATGACAACATGGTCGGTCGAGCTCTCAGAATTCGGCCTCACCTTTGAATCCAGAGGCCCAATGAAGGCACAATTTTGGATGATTTCCTTACGGAGCTACCCGAGCTTGGAGAACGGAACATTTGGTGGACGCTACGTGTGGGCAGATCCTCAAATAAAAAGGGAAGCGGTGCCAGAGTCATATTGGAAGGCCCTGACGGCCTAGTCCTAAAACAGGCCATACGTTTCTCATTTGTAATGTCGAACAATCAAGAAGAATACGAAGCCCTCTTAGTCGGGCTCAGGTTAGCTCGAGACACGGGCGCGTGACACCTAAGATGCCTCAGCGATTCGCAACTCATCTCCTCACAAGTGAATGAGGAGTTTTAGGCAAAGGAACCACTGCTCCGACAATATTACCATCGTGTAAAGAACTTACTTTCCCACTTCACTAAATTTGAAGTCGTCCATGTTCCACGCGACCAGAAAAACTGAGCTGACCTCTTATCTAAGCTGGTGAGCTCTCGCAAAGGGTGACAACATCATTCTATAATTCAAGCGGTACTAGCGTCCCCCGGCTGGGATCGAGATGAGATATACTCGGTCGGGACTGACTAGAGCACTTGGATGACCCCTTGCTCTCTGTTAGATCAAGATGATTAACATCTCTAAAGTTTTGATTATTACAAGTCAGACAGAACATCTACAGACGGAACAACAAGTCAGACGAAACGAGCACAGACGGAAGATGACTCCTCAAAATTGAAGTCATTCGTCTGTCATTCAAGTAAAGTCATCAGACGATAGGCTAAGATGAAAACTCTTAAGACTGAAGAAGTTCATCGTCTGCCAAAGAAGTGAAGCAACGTATGAGTCACTCGCGCCAAGATTTCAAATCTTAAGAAGTACTCTTTAGAAACATCCAAGATCAGTATGGGGATTCACGCCTACATATGCAACTCGAAAAGGTCTTCACCCTTTTCTATCAAATCTCTGTACAAGTCAGAAAAAGTACTACGCACGCTATCTATATCCGCTGCACACGCCATCAATAAATCAAGTGCTCTCTGACACCTTTTTGGACTTGGCTTGGAAAACGCTCAACGGCTTTTCTTCTGTGTCTAACAGATATCTGAAGATTTTTCCTATTTAAAGACTTCGCTTCTTCAAAGTTCGGTTGACGAACATGCTTCAATATTCTATTTCATTATGAATTCGCTCTCTGTTACTTTTGCACTTCATTTGTAAAATCCTCTCTACGAAGAGGAAACTCTCTTTTTTATAGATCTTTCAAATCCACTTGTGTGGTGTTTTAGCCTGAGGAGGCTGGTTATTCAAAGAATAACTTTGTTGTTTAGCTTGCAAATGCTGTGTTCAAAGAATATCGTGTTATAGCCAGAAGTGGTTGGGGGAAAATAATACTTGTAACCCTTTCACGGTTTGTAGTGAAAACTCAGTTGTTACTGGGTAACTGGACGTAGTCTTGCATAAACGAATCAATATAAAAATACTTGTGTATTTGTGTTATTAAGTATTTGACTAACGGGGATAATTAAACCATAACGTCTGTTTATTAAAATCAACCTTTGAAGATTAAGATTGTTTCGTCTGAACATATTTAAACACACAGATGAAAGAAATTTTTTAAAGTAACACAATTCAACCCCCCCTTTTTGTGTTCTATCTTTTACAGTTTGGTATCAGAGCTCAACCTCTAAGGGTTGAGCGTTTTACAGCTGCTAGAGGAAAATATCCAAAATGGAGTCTCAAGGACCTTCATTTTTGTCTAGAGGGTCATCCACGAACAAGCCGCCAGCGTTCTCTGGTGATAACTATCCCTACTGGGCTGATCGGATGGAGATGTACATCAAATCCACCCAGTACAGACTATGGGACATCATAACTCAAGGAGACATCCCTATTGTCAAACCCGAGGTTGAATGGGGAAATGAAGAATACTCATTTATGGAACTCAACAACAAAGCCAGGTATGCCATCATGTGTGCATTATCAAGGGCAGTATACAATAGATTCTGTGCCTACAAAACCGCTAAAGAGCTTTGGGATGCCCTCAAGATTTCATATGAAGGAACTGAGGATGTGCGTATGAGGAAAGTTGCCACTCTTCAAAGAGAATATAAGATGTTCTCAATGAAGAAAGGAGAATCCATTGACATGATGTTTGGAAGATTCCAAATAATATTAAATGGACTCACTGCGCTGGACATTACTTTCACCAAAGCCCAGAACAACATGAAGATATTGGATAGTCTTCCTCCTCCATAGGAAGCTATGTCCACTGCCATCTCAGTTGGGCGCGATATGAAGACATTAACTCTTGATGTGTTAATAGGATCCTTGAGAGTACATGAGGTACTTCTATGTAAGAGAGACAAGATCAAAGTTCAAGAGCCCATAGCTCTTCCAACTGTCAACAACGTGCAGAAGGAGGAAACTCCTAAGAAGGAAAGAAAGAAGAAGCACAAAGTTCTGAAAGCTGACACTACTGAGTCTGATTCGTCTGCCGGATCGTCAGATGATGAGATTTCCCTCATGGCCAGACGCTTTAAGAAGATGATGATGAAAAAGGGGAGAGGTCAACGCTTCTTCAAGAAGAAGGAAAAGAAGCTCATTGAAAAACCTTCGAGTAAGGAGGAGAGCTCAGAAGTTATCTGCAACGAATGCAGAAAACCTGGACACATGAGATCAGAGTACCCAAGGTTAAAGAGTAGATGGAATCCTCGCAAAGACAAAGGAAAGAAAAGTCTGGTGACTTGGGAAGACCTTGATAGCGAAAGTTCAGAGGAATCCACTGAAGAGGAAGAGACTGCAAATATCTGTCTCATGGCTGAAGATTCTGTCTCATCAGAGGTAATTGAATTTGAAACTTTTTCATCCTCTTCATCTGAGTCTAAGTTAGAATCAGAAGAAATTTCATATGATACACTTTTGGCTAACTCACATTTTATTGCTGAGCAATACAAAGTATGCAAAGCCAAGTTGAAACAAACTTTGGAAGAAAATGCTACTTTGAAAACTGAGAACGAGTTGCTACAAAAGGAAGTATTAGATGAAAAATCATCTGAGTCTGAAAAGGATACATTTATTTCTGAAATCAAAAGATTGAAGAAAGAAAATGAATCCTTACTCAAAGACTTAACCAAGTTCACTAAGGAATCCTCAATGCTAGAAAATATTTTAAAATATGGGAGGTCTCCGTCTGATAAGAGTGGACTTGGATATGTTGAAGAGTCATACAAAAAGAAAAACAAATTTGTTTCGTCTGCCCATAAGAAGAAGAACGAAAATTACAACAAGGTTCCAAACAACTATATAAAAGATAAAAGAACCTTAAACAAAAAGAAATCTTCTTCTACTAACAAAGGAGGACCCAAAAAGATTTGGGTACCAAAGTCACTTATTATTCCTATTGCATACATCCTTAATAGGAAAAGATAAGACTTCAAGCTAGTACCTGGACAGTGGGTACTCACGACACATGACGGGAGATCTGTCTATGTTCCAAGATCTCAGACCAAGTAAAGGGTCTGTATCATATGGTTTAGGGAAAGGTAAAATCCTAGGTATTGGGACTATTGGTAAGACACCCAATCCTCTTATCCAAAATGTGTCTTATGTTAAAGGTCTCAACTTCAATCTGCTTAGCATAAGTCAATTTTGTGATAGTGGATATGAAGTAGCTTTTAACTCTGATGAATGTATAGTCAAGAACAAAGACAAATCCATTCTGTTTGTTGGGGAAATAAGGAATAATCTCTATGAGGTTTGTCTTTCTGACCTTAGTGATCAGAATGTTACATGTTTGATTTCAGCAGATGATGAACGAGATATTTGGTACAAAAAGCTTGGACATTTAAGTCTCAAGTATATTTTGAAAATTTCTAAAAAGGATCTTGTGAAAGGTTTGCCAAAAATATCTTGGAAATCCAATCGTCTGTGTGAATCTTGTCAGCATGGGAAACAACTCAAAGCATCTTTTAAATCAAAAAATGTTGTTTCCACGACAAGACCTCTAGAACTGTTACATATTGATCTCTTTGGACCTAATCAAACTGAAAGTCTTGGAGGAAAGAGATATGGATTTGTGATTGTGGATGACTATACTAGATTCACATGGGTATACTTCCTAGCACAAAAACATGAGTCATTTAGTGTCTTTGAAATATTCTGTAAACGTGTTCAAAAAGAAAAAGGAATATGTATTGCGTCTGTTAGGAGCGATCATGGAACAAAATTTGAAAATTCTGAGTTCAATGCCTTCTGTTTTGAAAATGGTATTTTCCACAATTTTTCGTCTCCAAGACCTCTTCAACAAAATGGAGTTGTGGAAAGGAAAAATCGTACCTTACAAGAAATGGCTAGAACTTTGCTGCATGAAAGCTCTCTTCCAAAATATTATTGGGCAGAAGCAATTAATACTTCATGTTATATTCAAAACAGAATACTGATAAGACCAATATTGAATAAGACTCCATATGAATTATGGAAAGGAAGAAGACCCAACATTTCTTACTTCCATCCTTTTGGATGTGAATGTTTCATCTTAAACACTAAGGATCAACCTGGCAAGTTTGATTCAAAAGTGGTGAAGGGATTCTTACTTGGATATTCCAATACATCTAAGGCCTACAGAGTATTTAACTCTAAGACGCAAGTTGTAGAGGAATCAATTCATGTAAAATTCCAAGATAACTCAAAGGCTGATAAGGAAATATCAGACCTAGAAAATTTATTTGATAATTTCCAGATTAACCCTTCTGGTCAAATTTCAAGTTCAAATGGTCAACCTGGGTCGACCGCAAGAGCTGACACAAGAGAAGACGATAGAAGTACAGACGAATCCACTTCGTCTGATGCTCACCAACATGATGATCAAGCTCCTATAAGAACGTGAAAGTTTGCCTCAAACCACACAGAAGATCTTATCATTGGAGATAGACATCAAGGTGTTCAAACAAGATCAAGACTAAAAGAATCGTCTGGCTATGCTCTCGTGTCAAATATAGAGCCCAAGAACATTAAGGAAGCTCTACAAGATAATGACTAGATTTTAGCTATGGAAGAAAAGTTAAACCAGTTTACAAGAAATGACGTTTGGACTTTGGTAGAAAGACCAAAAAGCAAAAGCATTATTGGAACAAGATGGGTATTCAGAAAGAAACTTGATGAAGATGGGAAAGTGGTAAGAAACAAAGCAAGATTAGTAGCTCAGGGCTATAATCAACAAGAAGGTATAGATTTCACTGAAACTTTCGCTCCTGTAGCTAGATTAGAAGCCATTAGAATTCTACTTGCTTTTGCTGCTCATAAAAATATCATCTTATATCAAATGGACGTAAAAAGTGCTTTTCTAAATGGTTTTATTGAAGAGGAAGTATATGTAAAACAACCTCCTGGATTTGAGAGTTCATCTCAACCAGATTATGTTTTCAAGCTGAAGAAAACACTATATGGTCTTAAACAAGCTCCTCAAGCTTGGTATGATAGACTAAGTTCTTTTCTTCTTCAAAATGGTTTTTCAAGATGAAAGGTCGATACTACTCTCTTCAAGAAAATTGTTTCAAAAGACTTTATTATTGTCCAAATATATGTAGATGATATAGTCTTTGGAGCAACTAACGAATCCTTGTGCAAGGATTTCTCTAAGTTAATGCAGGATGAGTTCGAGATGAGCACGATGGGAGAGTTGAAGTTTTTCCTAGGACTTCAAATCAAACAAACGAAACAAGGCATATTCATTCATCAACAAAAGTATACTAAGGAACTTCTAAAGAAGTTCAAAATGGAAAATGCCAAACCAATGAAGACTCCCATGCATTCGTCTGGAGCCAGTCTCAACAAAGACGAATCAGGTAAGACCGTTGATTAGACGATATACAAAGGTATGATTGGATCTTTTCTCTATCTCACTGCAAGTAGATCTGACATTATGTTCAGTGTATGTCTATGTGCACGTTTTCAATCCGATCTAGAGAATCACATCTGCAAGCTGTTAAACGTATTTTAAGATATCTTATTGGAACCACTAATCAACTTGATGATTACTCCAGGTTTGAAACCCAAATACCAGTGTTTTGTGATAATACAAGTGCAATTAATCTTAGCAAAAATCCCATTCAACATTCAAAAGCCAAACATATTGAAATCAAATTTCATTTTATAAGAGATTATGTTCAAAAAGTTATTTTCGATATACAGTTTGTTCAAATTGATTTTCAATGGGCAGATATCTTTACAAAAGCTTTAGACGAAAATCGCTTCAATTTCATTAAATAAAATTTGGGAATTGACTCTTTAATTGATTAAGTTTTTCCGTCTGAACATTTCATTTCGTCTGTACATTTTAAAAATTGCCTTCGTATATCTTTTCGTGTTAAGACGAAACATTGCGTCTGATCAAGTTGAATCAGTTTGAGAAAATTCAACAGACGCAAGGTTATTATTTATTTAATTTAAAGTTAAGTGTGCAGGGACAAATTAAAGGCAGCAATAAATGTGTCTGTCATTTATTGCACTATTTTAGGACTTTGAAGAGCACGCGCTGTGAATTGCAGAAGTCAATTCAATCATTAAAAGGGAAATGATGGGGACACGTCAAATCAGGGATGGTTTCAACTTCTTTCGTCTGATGAATTACAACCGTTTTTGTCTTTGACTATAAATACCCATAAAGTTCACACTTTTATTCTTTACTGCATTCACACTATCTCTGAGTATTCTATTCACACAATTTCTCTCTCTTTTCAAACTTAACTATGACCGCCAAGAATATCAAGGCAACCAAAGCAATCTTCTTTGCGCAAGATCTCTTCTTGCCCAACAAATGGATCTCAAGGACCACTATTGAAAGCATATCTGACAGGGTATCAAAGATGTTGATACACAATGGCTGGATGGATTTCGCGGAGATGAGAGGCCCATGGCTGATGGAGGCCTACGCGGAGTTCTGGAGTGACGCGAAGGAATTTGATGATGGTATTGTAGGTACCATTGACAACAAGGAGTATATTATCACAATAGACTCCATTGCTGAAGCTGGGAGTTGCAAAGTCGAAGGGTGCTTTTACATCGCTGACTGCATGAGGTTAGAATCTGAGGAGCATGTAGACAAGATTCTCTATGGAAAGGTCCGCGACCCCGAAGATCCCAAGTTTCTGAGATCAGGGAATCTATATCCCACAGGAAGAGTCATCCACAACCTTCTCTACAACATCTTCACACCCAGAACAGACTCACGAGACAATGTGAGTACTCGTGACAGATTTTGCATCCTCTACTGTCTGAGGAAAGCAAGGATGAGTCTCCTTCACATCATTCTCGACCATTGGATAAATGCATTGAGAAATAAGAACATTCGTAGGAAAAGTAGTATCCCCTACACCACTCTCTTCTCCAAAATCATTATAAACCAAGGTTTTGATGCCACTAGTGTTGTTTGGCATGAAGAAGGAAAGGAGGTCAAAGGAGGTCAAAGGAAGCACCTTTGCCAAGATGCATCTGAGCCCTAGCTTTCTTCATCACAATACGAGTGAAGAACAAGTTCCTCTTTCACCCATCACCAAAGATCCTCCTCACAGAGCTCGCATCAAACGTGCCAAAACCCAAACACAAACCCAAACACAAGCCCAAACACAAACCTAAACATCTATTTCTCTTCCATTTGTGATCATATCTGAAGTCCCTTTCGAAGATGCTCAAGAAGAGCCTCTTAGAAAGAAGAAGAGGATTATCAGAATAAAGCATGTTGTGACTAAGACGCAAGAGAAGAAGATATCTCCCAATGAAGATGAAGGGGTTATGATATCATCTAAGGGTATATCGTCTGTTAAAATCCTTTCAGACAAAGAAAAGCAGAAGAAAGCAGCCGAAAAGAAAGTAAGAGCCAGAGAGGTTGCTCTTCAAAAAGCCAGAGAGGTTGCTCTGTACATATTAAATGCCTTCGTTAAGATGAAACATTGCGTCTGATCAAGTTGAATCAGTTTGAGAAAATTCAACAGACGCAAGGTTATTATTTAACTAATTTAAAGTTAAGCGTGCAGGGACAACTTAAAGGCAGTATTAAATGTGTCTGTCATTTATTGCACTATTCTAGGACTTTAAAGAGCACGCGCTATGAATTGCAGAAGTCAAATCAATCATTAAAAGGGCAATGATGGGGCCACGTCAAATCAAGGACGGTTTCAACTTTTTTCGTCTGATGAATTATAACCGTTTTTGTCTTTGATTATAATACTCTCAAAGTTTACACTTTTACCTCTTATTACACTCTTACTATCTCTGAATATTTTATTCACACATTCTTCTCTCTTTTCAAAATTTGAACAATGGCCGCCAAGAACATCAAAGCAACTGAAGCAACCTTCTTTGCGCAAGATCTCTTCTTGCCTAGCAAGTAGATTTCAAGGTCCACCATAGAAGGCATCTCTAACAGGGTATCAAAAATGTTAATACACAATGGCTGGATGGATTTCGCGGAGATGAGAGGCCCATGGTTGATGGAGGCCAACACGGAGTTCTAGAGCGACGCGAAGGAGTTTGATGATGGTATTGTAGGTACCATTGACAACAAGGAGTATATTATCACAATAGACTCCATTGCTGAAGCTGGAAGCTACAAAGCTGAAGGGCGCTTTTATTGCGCTGACTGGATAAGGTTAGAATCTGAGGAGTGTGTAGACAAGATTCTCTATGGAAAGATTCGTGACCCTGAAGATCCCAAGTTTCTGAGATTTGGAAATCTCTATCCCACAGGCAGAGTTATCCATAACCTTTTCTACAACATCTTCACACCCAGAACAGGCTCACGAGACAATGTGAGTACTCGTGACAGATTCTGCATCTTCTATTGTCTGAGGAAAGCAAGGTTAAGTCTTCCTCACATTATTCTCGACCATTGGATAAATGCGTTGAAGAATAGGAATATTCGTAGGAAGAGCAGTATTCCCTACGCCACTCTCTTCTCCAAAATCATTTTAAACCAAGGTTTTGATGTTACTGGTGTCGTATGGCATGATGAAGGAAAGGAGGTCAAAGGAAGCACCTTTGCCAAGATGAAGTTATTCTTTCTCCTATCACTAAAGATCCTCCTCACAGAGCAAGCATCAAACGCGCCAAAACCCAAACACAACCCCAAACACAAACCCAAACACAAGCCCAAACACCTATTCATCTTCCACCTGTGATTGTATCTGAAGTCCCTTTTGATGATGCTCAAGAAGAGCCTCTTAGAAAGAAGAAGAGGACTATCAGAATAAAACATGTTGCGTCTAAGACGCAGGAGAAGGAGATATCCCCTGATGAAGATGAAGGGGTTAAGAAAACATCTAAGGGTGTAACGTCTGTAAAGATTCTCACAGACGAAGAAAAGCAAAAGAAAGCAGCTGAAGAGAAAGCAAAAGCTAGAGAAATTTCTCTTCAAAAGGCTGACAATGGCAAAGAGAAAATGAAGCAGAAGATTACGTCTGTGATTGTTGGAGAAACAGATGAAGCAAGGCAACTAAAAGAGGCTAAGAGGGTCTCTATGTTGCTTCAAGCTGAAAGAGAAAGAATCTTTCTCGAGAGCATTAAGGGCATTGGATCGTCTGAAGCTGCGTCTGCACCAACAACTTTAGAGGGCATGAATAGTGAAGAAACTGCCCAGATCCAGAAGGACAATGCTCAATTAGCAGAGGAATTGGAGACTATACTTAATGAAGAAGCTCCAACTATGGAGAGTTCTGCACCTACACTCCAAGACGAACATAGGACAATTGTCTCAGATCCTATTGTTGCGTCTCCTCTCAACGTCGCTTGTGATCAGACGATACCTGCTGCGTCTGAAGAAACATCCTATCTACAGATGATGGAAATTCCGTCTGAAGTAATAACAATTGAAGATGCATGTTCTTCGTCTAATGAAGAACATGTTATTATAAATAAGATAGATGCACAATGGGTGAGATCTCACGCTGAAGTTTTAAATCCAGAAGATCTTCCACCTAAGCACAAGACTGACTATTCGTTTCTTAACGAATTAGTCATGAGAAGATTTTCGAGAGTTCTTGTCCGAAAGACGGGTTAAGCTCGATGGATTCTTGGAGATGAGCTTGAAGATATCTCCAATAAGGATGAATCGTCTGAGTCTGCTAAAAATGGTTACTCAGTAGACGATGAAGACTGCTTTATAAAGGACACTCCCTATATTGAGTTGAAAAATCCTTATCAGTATAGAGGTAAGAAAGGATTCCAACTTGGGAGGTTTGTCAATCCTATTATCTATCACAAACCCCTGATGCCAGTGGACTTCAAAGAAGATCTCATTTATACTCCTGAAGAGCAACGCGAATGGCTGAAGCGTCTGCAGTGGGAAAAATTGGCCTCCTTAGACATCAAGGGTTTAGAAGAAATAAACAAGTACAAGGATCATCTAGCTGAGTCAGTGATTGAAGGACCAGCTCTTGGCTATGAACCCCACATTCCCCTAAAAGAGAATGTCAAGTGGAAGGTTCGGCTTGAACCCAATGCCCCTGCATTTCACCATTGCAGGTTTGGAGATCCCAGCTTCACCACTTATGAGCCAAAAGAGTGCTGTCATTGGCATCTGGACGCCATTGATCGTCATGATCCTGTACCCTTCACAATTCCAATGAACCAAACAGAGTATGTAGGTCTAGGACATACTCTTGGAATTGTTCTCCCTTGGAAAAGACCACATTGTGCAGGTATTTTTCCACGCTACTCCATCCTCCTCCATGAATATGAAGATCCCGAAGAGTTTGCTCATGCTCTTCCTGAAGATTACAACACAGCTTTCAGGCTGATGGCAAATGCGTATAGAAAGGAAGAAAAAGCTAGATTGGCTTCCTTCTATCACATCGAAAGGAGAGCAAAGAAGGAGTCGAGACACTATCCCTTCATGATGGGATCTCAATTTTCTTCTCTCGTTTCCAACGTCACCAAGTTCTTCGTCGTCTTAGACCGAAAACGACCTTGCTTGGTCAAGTTTTTGGCTAAAGAAAAGGAGAAGAAGACTCCATCTGTCCCCAAAGCTTTCAAGTTTGCAAGGCATATCCCCAAGAGACTTCCGTCTGCTGCATACTCGCATCTCAAATCCATTCAAGCCAAAGCCTCAAGGCCTATCAATCTCAAAATTCAAAGGTTGATAGAAGATCATGAAGCTACTTCTGCCTTTTGCTTTGGAACCTCATTTGATGAAGATTCCACGATCTGTGGCAAGGTGTTTCCGGGAGAAGCTTTCGCTTATACACATCCGTATGAGGAACATCCAGATCTTGAGCTCTCTGTTCCCAACAGAGTGTTCACTTGGCAATGGAAGAGAGACTACACTGCATATCTCACACTTCCTCTTTTCACTCTACGACTGTTAAGGACTCCAACTATGTTCATTGAAGATAATGAATCTGTTCCTATTGTTGAAGAGCCTCAAACGCCTCTTGTGGAGAATGATGACAACGTAGAGGTTACTGTGGTTGAGAGTAAAGTTGTGAACGTTGATGAATATCATACTCTGAAGCGTAAGTATGATGCATTGGAGGAAAATTACGAGCATCTGAAGAAGAAGAACAAAGAGCTTGAGGACAATCAAACCTCTCTCACATCTGAGATGCAACAGCTGAGGGAGATCGTCATGGGGCTTGTCCAACAGAAGCCTAAACCTTTTTCTTGAAGCTTTTGATGATTCTCAGCCCAAAGGGGAGAATATCTTGAAGGAAGGAAAGGTGATGCTAAGCTAAGGGGGAGCCTTCGTTTGAGGGGAAGTTATCAATCTGAGGGGGAGTTAGCATAGAGGGGGAGTTATTTTTTTTTAATTTATTCTTTATTAATTTGTATAGCTTTATACATGTATTCGTAGAGCTTTTGTTTTCTGTATACCTTGTAATACTATACATGGTTTACATCACATTGATGTAACGATTATTATAAAAAGGTATTGATTCAGAAAACATCGTCTTGATGTAAATCTGACTTGTGTTTAAATTGTTTAGCTAATCTTGTCTTGTGCAGATGTTTCCTTGAAGAAAGTTATTAGTATGGTCTATAATCATCAAAAAGGGGGAGATTGTTAGATCAAGATGATTAACATCTCTAAAGTTTTGATTATTACAAGTCAGACGGAACATTTATAGACGGAACAACAAGTCAGACGAAACGAGCACAGACAGAAGATGACTCCTCAAAATTGAAGTCATTCGTCTGTCATTCAAGTAAAGTCATCAGACGATAGGCTAAGACGAAAACTCTTACGATTGAAGAAGTTCATCGTCTGCCAAAGAAGTGAAGCAAAGTATGAGTCACTCGCGCCAAGATTTCAAATCTTAAGAAGTACTTTTTAGAAGCATCCAAGATCAGTATGGGGATTCACGCCTACATATGCAACTCAAAAAGATCTTCACCATTTTCTATCAAATCTCTGTACAAGTTAGAAAGAGTACTGCACACACTATCTATATCCGCTGCACATGCCATCAATCAATCAAGTGCTCTCTGACACCTTTTTGGACTTTGCTTGGAAAACGCTCAACGACTTTCTTCTGTGTCTAACGGATATCTGAAGATTTTGCCTATTTAAAGACTTATTTTCTTCAAAGTTCGGCTGGCGAACACGCTTCAATATTCTATTTCATTGTGAATTCGCTCTCTGTTACTTTTGCTCTTCATTTGTAAAACCCTCTTTGCGAAGAGGAAACTCTCTTTTTTATAGATCTCTTTCAAATCCACTTGTGTGGTGTTTTAGCCTGGAGGAGGTGGTTATTCAAAGAATACCTTTGTTGTTTAGCCTGTGAAGGCTGTGTTCAAAGAATATTGTGTTATAGCCAGAAGTGGCTGGGGGAAAATAATACTTGTAATCCTTTCACGGTTTGTAGTGAAAACTCAGTTGTTACCGGGTAACTGGACGTAGTCTTGCATAGATGAACCATTATAAAAATATTTGTGTATTTGTGTTATTAAGTATTTGACTAACGGGGATAATTAAACCATAATGTCTGTTTATTAAAATCAACATTTGAAGATTAAGATTGTTTCGTCTGAACATATTTAAACACACAGACGAAAGAAATTTTTTTTTAAGTAACACAATTCAACCCCCCTTCTTGTGTTCTATCTTTTACACTTTTTTATCTCCAAACTGGTACTTTACCCGCCGAGAACTCCAAGGCCTGACGACTACGATGACAAGCTTCCTTCTATGTCTTACAGAATCAAGAGTTATACCGACGTGGTTTCTCCTCTCCTCTGTTGAAGCGTTTAGCCCCGGATCAAGCACAATACGTCATGGCCGAGCTTTACAAGGGAATATGTGGAATGCATTCCGGAGCACGAAACATGGTTGTGAGGGTAATCTGAGCTGGATACTACTGGCCGACGTTGAAAAAGGATGCCAAGGACTATGTCCGAACCTGTAAAACATGTCAGGAGCACGGTTTGTTACCCTCCTCTCCGCCAGTAGAGCTTCAAAGCATATCCTCCCCATGGTTGTTCGCACTTTGGGGAATGGACATCCTCGGCCCTTTCCTCCAGCAAAAAGGCAAGTCAAATTCCTCTTCCTCGTTATCGATTATTTCACTAAGTGGATGGAGGCCGAGCCAGTGGCCACCATCTCGGCTAGGCAAGTTCAACAATTTGTTTGGAAACATATTATCTGCTGACATGGACTCCCCCATAACATAGTAACCGACAACGAACGACAATTTATTGATAGCTCCTTCCGCTCCTTTCTAACTCAGCTCAGCATCTTAAACCGGACTTCGTCGGTTGAACACCCCCAAACTGATGGGCAAGCCGAAGCAGCTAATAAGATCATTTTGGGCGAGTTGAAGAGGAAGGTCGATCAGGCGAAAGGATCTTGGGCCGAGGAGATACTCGACATACTTTGGGGATACCATTGCACACCTCAGTCATCAACTAAGGAGACACCGTTCCGACTCACCTATGGAGTCGACGCTATGATTCCGGTTGAAGTCGGTGAACCGTCCTTACGGAGACAGAACTTCTCCGAGAACCAAAATGAAGAAGCACTCAGAGACGAGCTCGCCCTCATTGAAGAATTCCGTGAAGAAGCTCGGGTTCGAGAACTCGCTACCCAACTCAAATCTGCAAAGCGCTACAACTCATGAGTTCGACATCGGTCATTCATCCCGGGTGACCTCGTTTAGAGAAAGACTAGGGACGCGACCGAGACCGAGCTCATGGTAAGCTCACCGCCAACTGGGATGGCCCATATCGCATTTTCGACAGTCTCCGCAACGACTCATACAAGCTATAAGAGTTGAGCAGCCGCTTATTGCCCAGTACTTGGAATGCCACCCACTTAAATACTTATTTAAGTTAGTTTATGTTTTATAGTACTCTCTTTTCATCTATTAATAAGTTTTTTTAATAAGGCTGGTGTACTCTTTTTCCTCTACTCAGATTTTTTCCCTAAGGAGGGTTTTTCCGGGGTAGTTTTTAATGAGGCATTGTGAAAGGCTATAAATAAATTACATTTTGTTTTTCATTGACAACATACTCCTTTAAACTTGGCACTCGACCCCTTCCGAGCCTTAGGAACTTTGACTTCCCAACTGGACTCTGCGTCCAGCTCGACACTCGGCCCCTCCTGAGCCTAAGGAATTTCAAGTTCCCAACTGGACTCCGCGTCCAACCCGGCACTCGACCCCTTTCGAGCCTTAGGAACTTCGAGTTCCCAACTAGACTCCGCGTCCAGCCCGACACTCAGCCCCTCCCGAGCCTAAGGAACTTCGAGTTCCCAACTGGACTCCGCATCCAGCCTGACACTCGGCCCTTTCCAACCAACAAGGCAGAACATAATAAAAGGGAAGACAAGAGATGAACGTATGATAAATGCAACATTTATAACAATTAAAGTGCAAAGTACGGCACAAGGTGCCAATATTACAAAACCACGCCTTACAAGGCGACCAAAACAAATGAAAGTTTAACAAGAAAAGACTATCCAGATCGGTCCACCCACTGACCATCCATGACATCCGTCAAATAGTGGAAGGAGTCGGCCCTGGGCATCAGATGGAAGGCTTGCTTCACCGCTCCATCAAACAAACTGGTCGCATAACCAGCTTGCAGCGCCTCTATCTGAGCTCCTTGCTCGACCAAGGTCGCCTCGGCCTTCTGGAGTTTCTCCTCTACCTTAGTAAGTTTTGGCCCCAGTTGTTGCACCTTTTCTTCGGCCTTCATCACTCGGGCCCCGGTCAACTCGACTTTAGCCTCTAGACTCTCCACCTATGAATGTGCCTTGTTAAGCTCGAAGGTCAGGGTGTTCACATTCATCTCGGCCTCCTCCTTTCCCATTTTCAGCCTGGACATCTCCGCCTCAAGCTCAGCCATCCTAGCGTGGGCCTCGACAGCCCGAGCTGCTTCCCCTGCTTGTTGGCCAGCGAACCACTGCTTTGTGTGCCGAGTAATAGCCAGCGCACGACTCAGCATCACCTCTAAGTCGTCGAGGTTCTTCTCCACTCCCACGGCATTGAGCAGTGTCACATCATAGGGGCGTGAGAAGGGCTCCCCCAAATTCAAATCCTTTCCCCGAAGAGACACCCCCCAGAACGACTCTCCAGGGGTCACTTTCGTCGCCATGTGCTCTAACTGGGGATTATCCCCCTCCATCCCATGCCAAGTTGCCCCAGGAGGAAGAGTCGCACCCCCTCAGAATGGCGGTAGTTCGGGGGAACGAGGTGGGCATCTCGGGAAAGTCCTCCGCCTCAGTTTCCATTCGAATAGGCGAAGTCGCTCTGGCCCTCTTGGCTGGAGATGGCCGGGGAGGGGTGGGCTGTGGAGTCGACTCGGGCGGCGGTGCTGGCCTGCTCGTCTCTCTAGAGATCGGCACTCAGATCCTCGGTCTGGATACCTACTCCTTCAAGAATTTAGGGTTTTTGAGGATGGCTACCAGATCAAAATTGCTCACCATGAATTCTGCATAAAACAAGCCCAAGTTATTAAAAGACCATCTTTTACAAAGAAAAGCACATAATAATCATTACCTATGAACCTACCCTTTGAATCTTTATCTCTAGCGGCATGAATCAGAGCTCAGGTATTGACGGGCCGAGGTAGCCTAGATAGTATGCTAATAATATTAAGGTCAGCCGCAGAGAGCTCGCCTCTTGGAATAGAGTTGAATTTCCGCGGTAGAGACCAATGTAGAAGATATTTAGGTGACAGGTTCTTTTTGAAAAAGAAGGCCTTCACGACCTCATCAGTGGTCGGGTAAAGCCTAAAGTAGTGATGTTTAAAGTTTTTAAATGATTGTGAATAAAGGGTCAGCAGAGGTCCCCCGGCCTGAGAACCACAAAGGGAGGCCCAACCGACCTTATGACCATACTTGAGGTTGAAGAAGTAGAGGAAAGAGCGTGAAGTCGCCTTCACACCAAGCAATTGACATAGAAGTTGGAACGCTAGAAGGAACGCCCAACTATTAGGGTGAAGTTGACTAGGCGCCACATTTAAGAAGGACAAGACCTCGGACTTGCACCTAGTCAGCGGAAACTCAATGCTAAACTCGCCAACCATGTACTCATATATCGAGATGGCTGGCCGACCTTCGTTGAACATGCGGGTATGAACCCTATGGTACGGCATGCTCGCCCTATATCAAACAAAGTCTACATAATGAGTTCGAACTATATTACAAGATTTAAGAACTGAGAGTAACTTAGTTGAACTATCATATACAAATACTTGATTTAAAACCTCTTCCAAGAGCCACAAGAAGTCGGGCTCGGGAGATGCGGGGGAGCGCGCCTAGATGAGCACACCTCATCTTCCCTCCTCCCAGCAGGAGGAGGAATCCGAACCCTGATGGAGGACCATCTCCAAAAGCTCAACAAACTTTTCAACCTTACTTTTTAATAAATTGAGCTTCTAATAAAATTCGCTACGTTTTTTACTGTCTGACCAGGTTTAGTATTCGGAGCATAACTTGGGCTACACAACTCCAATTTAGCTGTTCTTGATGTCTTTGTAAATCTAACTTACAGGGCTACAAAAGCTATGAAGACACAAAAGCCCAGTTCTAGCTGAATCTAGGAGGAAATTGGGCTTGAAAGTAACATTTGGATATTGCTAGGATGTTCCAGCGGGCTGCTGACCAGGTTCAGTATTTTGAGCATAATGTGGGCTACAAAACTCCAATCAATTTCGTCTTGGTGGCATTTGAAAGCTGAATTAAAGGGCTACAAAATCTATGAAGACACCAAAGCCCAGTTCGGATTGAATCTAGGAGGAAATGGAGCTTGAAGTTAACATTGGAATGCTACCAGGATTTTTCAGCGAGTTGTTTAATTGTTTAGGCCTATTAGTTTCTTTCAATTATGTATTTGTTTTAAGACTTGGATTTGGGCCTTGTAATTGTGAAGTGTGCTCAGCTTAGGGTGTCTCTCATCTCACCATTGATCACTCATTTCATCCTAGGGTGGAGAACATTTCAGATTTCTAACCTTAGGCCCATTACACTTTCATTTAAGTTGGTCAACATTTCTATTGTACTCACTTTGGTCATTTATGAAAAGAGAATTTCTAAGACTAAAGTCTTGAGAAAAGAAGAGAGCTCTCCTAGGGTTTCTTCAAAGAACCTTGAATCATATCATGGATCTATGATCCAAGTGGCGATTCTCCAACCAAGCTTATTGGGTGTTTCATCCATGGCGCTTACCACACTTCTTCCTTCTTCCATTTTTGATTTCTTTCTTCCCCCTTTTATGTTGACCATGAGCTATCATTGCTATATATTGAGTTATTCCGCTGTTTAAGAGTGATTGAACATTGGTGAATGAAGATTGGGGCACCCCTTTGCTTATTCATGAAGATCCCTTACAAGTTCCTCATGGGTTTGCATCAAATTTGGTATCAAGAGCTTGTTCTTCACCTAGTTGTTCTTCACTTGTGGTATTGAGTCTAGCTCCTATCTTTATTATTTCAATTTTTGATTCAATTGAATTTTTATTTAAGTTTTGTTGTGTGTCTTAGCTGTCCAATACATAGATGAGATGTTCTGACACTCATGGTTGATCATACATGGCCTATTTTACATGCTAGACACATTCTAGTTGATAGCCCCCATGTGTTTGATGAATTTTCTCAATATGTATTTTGAGTCTCCTTGCTGGAATTTTAATTCCCTGCATCTTATATGGCTTGATTAGTGCTTATATGTATTATTACTATATGCATTGCTCATTATAAGTTCAAGTTACCACTACCATGCATTATCTTGTTTGTTAGCAAAGTTTAACTTGACTTGCTTGAGTAATTGAACCTATACTTGGACTATCCAGCAAAGAATAGCCATGAGAAAAATATAGAAAAACAAAAGAAAAGAAAAGAGCAAGAGAAAATATCCAAAGAAAAGAGTCAAAGAAAAATTCAAGAAAAGAAAATACAAGAAAAGAAGATTGAAGAAAAATTAGAGTGAAAATTGAGTAGCTCTTGTAGTAGAAAATTTTTGGGAAAAATTGAGTGCAGTACCTTGGTAAATTGGGTCATTAAACACCCACAAATTTAGTGTCCAAGCTCAATTTAGGCATCATTACTCATTAGGCTCAAGCATCATATTACAAATTGTGTCAAATTTGCTAATAGCATGATATTTGAACTTGTAGTGTGCTTTGCATGTGCCTAGACATATTTGCCCTGTTTTTGGACCCATATTTGTGGCTTCCCTGCACCTTAATTTGAGATTATTTCGTGCATAAAGATCACTCAAACCATTCCCCAAAATTTCAAGTCATTTTGAGCCAATTTTCAAGCCTAACTTCCAACTTAGTGACGGTTTTGCTGTTGCTGTGGCAGTTTCGGGTTTGCAGTTGGTTCAAGGGGTTAAACGTTGATTTATTGAATTCTGGGCATTTGGTATTCAATATACATATATATAAGCTCAACTGGAAATTTTCATAATTTTTCAAGCTCATTTACTATGCTAAAAAAAATTTCACAAGTTTGGGCAGAATTGGTGACGGTTCAGCCAATTTTTCCAACAAAATTGCATTTGATTTCTTCCATTCTTTGAGTTTTTGTTTCAAAAGATTTTTGCAGTTTTTAAATACTAGTTTTCCTTCATTATTAGTGCAGTAAATATATTAGCCATTGTCTTGATCATTACTTTCCTTTTTGAGTAGCTAATTGTTCATTGAGTCCTATTTTGTTGCTTGTCTTTTGGTTTCCTAGTAGTTTTGTCTTGAGTATTTGTCTCCTTTGAATTTCCTTAAGCTTGTAGTTGAATTGTTTCTCTTTCACTTGGGCTATTTGGACATTGATAATTGATAGAGGTTTCTCAAGAAACTCTAAGGAGATTGAGAGGAAAAAGGCAAGTGTGAACATTATAGAAAAAGCCTTCTAAAGAGTGATACAAGAGTGTTGAGTGAAACACTTAGTTGAGTGGTGAGGTTTATTTGCTTTTTATTTTTCTTGTATACTAATCTTTTTTCTTTGCAGCCATGGGAGATATTTCCCCAAATATAGAAGACCAAATACTTCCTAGTGATGTTAGATTTTTGAAATGCTTTATGGAGACATTGAATGAGTTGAGAAGGGAAAATGTTAGGCGGTTGAGGGAAGAGGAGAGTAAGAGGAAGGACCTTGAGAGGAGACTAAGGGAAGAACATAAGAGAAAAAATGAGAGAAGAGGAAATCAAGAGAGGTATCCTAGTTCATATAAAAGAAGTGATAGAGATTATTATGAATTTAGGAAGGAATATAGAGATAGCAAAGAGAGAAGGATTAGAGAAGAGTATGAGAGAAAAGAAACTAAGTATAAGAGGAGAGAAAAAGAATTGAAAGAAAAAGAGTTGAGAGAAAAGAAGCTAAAAGAGAAAGAATTGAGGGAAAAAGAAATTAAGAAAATAGAGTTGATGGAAAAACAAATGAAGGAGAAAAATGATTCTTTACTTGATTGTGCTAACCCTTCATTTGAAACTCTTGATTCTTATTTTGACAATGTTGTTGGTATGGTTCCAAAGGATGACTATGAAGAGGATATTGACAATCTCTTGTATGAAGATGTAGAAAGAAAGACACTTAAAGACCTTTGTGAAATTTTTTATGACCATCTTGATAAAAATTCTTTTGTTTTGGTGCCTAGTGAAGAGTTGTGCATAAGTGAGCCTTGGAACAAACACTATGAAGAGAAGGAAATACCTATAGAGTTTGAGTTCCCCTTTGAGGAAAAATCTTTATCACTCACTATTCCTCTCTTGTAATAAAAATGATATTCCATACCCTACACTAGAATCTTATGACATTGAACCTTGGAAAATTCTTGAATTTAGAAGTGTGGAATTTTTAATTGTGCCTACTAACTATTATTTTCATGATATTGATTGTTCATGTAGGTTGATGGAAGAATTTAAGATGGAGGGCAAATTACAAACTTCCACATCTTTTGAAAGACAAAAGGCACCTTGTGAGAGAGATAAGAGTTTCACTCTCAAGAAGTATTGTGTTCTAGGACCAAGTGAGAAGTTATGCATAAAGGAATCATGGAGTCACTTGGGAAGAGGGAAAGGAGTACTTGAAGATTATGCATTATCAAAAAGGGAGACTTCCTTGCCTTTTACTTCTCATATTAATTCTAATTTGCACAATACTTTTTGTGACACAATAGAATCTCATGGCATTATACCTTGGAAAATATTTGAGAATACTAAGTTGGAATTCTTACTTGAGCCTACTAATGGTTCTCTTTTTGATGTTGAATATCATTTTAGGTGGAAGAATGAATTTAAGATAGATGGAACATCACAAGCTTCTACACCTAAAAGAAGTATCTTAAAGAAGAATTTAAACAAAGTGGAGTACACATAGATTAAAGAACTAGTATCTATACATTTAAAGGAGGAATTAGAGACTCCTTGGAGTTTGGGTTTTATCATAGAAAATCATTTGCATTCTTCCTTTAATTCTCTACATTGTGTTAATGATATTAGTAGACAAAGTATGTTGTTATTAAATGTTAAACTTGATAGAGTTTGCTTGATCTTTGATCCGGGTGGATTATTTTTATTGTAAGTAAGAACCTAAGGCCACTTGAGGACAAGTTGGCCACAAGAAGGAGGGTTTGATGGAGGACCATCTCCAAAAGCTCAACAAACTCTTCAACCTTACTTTTTAATAAATTGAGCTTCTAATAAAATTCGCTATGTTTTTTACTGTCTGATGAGGTTTAGTATTCAGAGCATAACTTGGGCTACACAACTCCAAGTTAGTTGTTCTTGATGTCTTTGTAAAGCTAACTTACAGGGCTACAAAAGCTATGAAGACACAAAAGCCCATTTCTAGCTGAATCTAGGAGGAAATTGGGCTTGAAAGTAACGTTTGGATTCTGCCAGGATGTTCCAATGGGCTACTGACCAGGTTCAGTATTTTGAGCATAATGTGGGCTACAAAACTCCAATCAATTTCGTCTTGGTGGCATTTGAAAGCTGAATTAAAGGCTACAAAAGCTATGAAGATACCAACGCCCAGTTCGGATTGAATCTAGGAGGAAATGGAGCTTGAAGTTAACGTTGGAATGCTACCAGGATTTTCCAGCGAGTTGTTTAATTGTTTAGGCCTATTAGTTTCTTTCAATTATGTATTTGTTTTAAGACTTGGATTTGGGCCTTGTAATTGTGAAGTGTGCTCAGCCTAGGGTGTCTCTCATCTCACCATTGATCACTCATTTCATCCTAGGGTGGAGAACATTTCAGATTTCTAACCTTAGGCCCATTGTACTTTCATTTAAGTTGGTCAACATTTCTATTGTACTCACTTTGGTCATTTATGAAAAGAGAATTTCTAAGACTAAAGTCTTGAGAAAAGGAGAGAGCTCTCCTAGAGTTTCTTCAAAGAACCTTGAATCTTATCATGGATCCATGATCCAAGTGGCGATTCTCCAACCAAGCTTATTGGGTGTTTCATCCATGGCGCTTACCACACTTCTTCCTTCTTCCGTTTTTGATTTCTTTCTTCCCCCTTTTATGTTGACCATGAGCTATCATTGCTATATATTGAGTTATTCCGCTGTTTAAGAGTGATTGAACATTGGTGAATTAAGATTGGGGCACCCCTTTGCTTATTCATGAAGATCCCTTACAAGTTCCTCATGAGTTTGCATCAAACCCTACCTTGACCTCGGGAGGAAGCCAAAACTTCATTCACAGCCCCAACATGGGGAACTGTGACGTGAACAACGACACCTGTGGTCTCCTCGGCAGAGGAAATCCCACCAAAAGGAGACCTAACCCCTTCCGGCGATTCGACATCAGAAATCTCATTTGAGACAATGATCAAGCTATTTGTGCCGCGAGTAGTGGCTGAGTGAGAAGAAGTGGACATACCTAACAGAAAGAGAGGAATGGAGGAAAAAGGCGAGAGAAAACCCGAGGTGCAGACACGATAGAAACTGTGATGGCAACGAACGTGAAGGAATGAACAAAGAAACGAACGCGAGAGAAGCAAACAAGAACGGGCTCAAGAACTCTGGAAGAGGGTGAAAGAAAAAAGATGGCAACAGGTGCGCTCAATAGTTGGAAGAAAAAAAGAAATGATTAAGGCACAAAAAAGAGTATTTAAAGGGTAATAAACCATTTTGATGCAGTTAAACACATTTAAAAGGTAATGAAACTGCTTGGGTGCAGTTACCAATGCATCAATCATGATGCGTAACTGCCCACTCAAATTCAAGATAAAGGGAATACCAACCATTCGAATTCCCGCTCAAAATAAACAGGCGCGCGAACCTCAGACCGCTTTTACCTGAGCGCTACACTTAACTCAACCCATAACTATCTTGGCTTGAGCTCGGGGAACTGATGTACTAGGCCGATCTTGAGGCACTGACCTCCCCTTCCGAGTCTTGTGCCGAGCTTGCGTAACCACTCCTTCTCGGCCTCTAACTGTTTCTTGAAAAAAGGGGAACTTATGGACTTATACAACTACCTTTGTGAAATCCATGGAGATAGAACCCTAAGAATGAATCTATAAATACCATGGACCAATTAGCATAAAGGACTAATTAAGAATCAACCAAAAACACACTCACACAAGGGATGGGACCAACCTCTCTTGTCATCAGAAAACTCCAGGTTGAGCTGACCTCGGCTAACCCAAATCTAGCAAGAACACTTATCTTCATGGGAACGATAACTCGTGTTTTCTATTACTTATTACTTGGCGACTGTGGTATACTTGCCACAACCGTGTGAGAGAATTTCTCACTCTCACACAGAGGGCATCACGCAAGCGGATGAATAACAAATATAGTAGTTGTTAAGTCAAAATGACTTAGCATCTTAATTTTGATAATTACAAGACAGGCAGAAAAATCTACAGACGTAGAGGGAACAATGATCAGACAGATAATTACTTACATAGATGAAAGATGCACCCTCAAAACACTAGAATTTCCAGACACAAAGTTCAATTCATCATACTCCAAGAATTTGTTATCAGACGAAGAACTTTGAAGATCAGACGGAGAGCGCGTCTCAACTTCAAGTCATAAGCTCAAGTGTGAAGATTTGAAGACTAAAGTTCAAGACAAAGGATGAAGACAGACGAATGAATTCAACACTCAACACATTATAATTATTCATTCGTCTACTCTTTTAGAAGTCCAAGACACTGAGTAACACATGCATACATCTTTATTGAACTGTTACTTAGAATATTCTAAAGGTGGAAAGGGATTTCAAAATAAACCTCTGCAACACAAAAAGCAATTGTACATTTTAGTGAAATCTCTGAGCGAATCAAGCCAAAGGCAGATCTCGCGCTAACAACCGCTGACTTTCCATTAAATGTTCTGCCAGATGTGAAAGTACCTAAGACAAGGACTAACATTAACTTCTACAGTCTAACGGTTACTTCACACAAGCACCTATAAAAGGACCTCATCTCTGCGAGTTCAATTTGGCGAACTACTCTGATCTAGACTATATTCATATACTCGCTCAAGCTCTCAAGAAAACAAGTTTGTTCACCACAAACTTAGAATAGAAACTTCATTGTAAAATCCCTCTCTATGTAGAGGATATTTTTTATTTGAATTTATTGTAAGCGACTATTGTGGTAATATTGTAGCCTAAGGAGGCTAAGTGTTTAAAGAATACCTTGCATCAAGCTTGTGGAGGCTGGTAGTCCAAAGAATACCGTGAGTTTAGCTTGTGGAGGCTGAAGTCCAAATAATACCTTCTTTAGTTTGAGGAGGCTAAGTGTTGAAAGAATACCTTGGTTATCCTGTGGAGGCTGTGTTCAAAGAATACCTGGTTTTAGCCTACGGAGGTTGGGGTCAAAGAATACCGCTTTAGCCTGAGAAGGCCGTGTTCAAAGAATATCAGTATTGTTAGCTAGGAGTGGCTGGGTTTAAAGAATACTCTTAGTGGAACCTCAGCAAGTTGTTGGGTAACTGGACGTAGTCTTTCATAAGACGAACCAGTATAAAAATATTACTGCTTTGATTATTTTAACTGTTTACTAACAGTGGATAATAACTTAAACTGCAAATTTAATTAAAATTAATCTTTGAAGAATAAGTTTAAGGGTTTAGGGTTTAGGCTAAGTGTCTGAACTAAACCTTTTTATACATATGCAAAACGCATCGTCTGAAAAAGTTCTAATGAAAGAAAACACAATTCAAGCCCCTTCTTGTGTATTTATATTTTACAGTTTGGTATTAGAGCTCAACCTCTAAGGGTTGAGCGCCTAATAGCTGCCAGAGGAAAAGATCCAGAATGGAGACCTCCAAGACGATGCTGATAGCAGAGGGATCTTCTATGAACAAACCTCCAGCTTTCTCTAGAGATGATTATTCATACTGGGCAGACAGAATGAAGATGTACATCAAGTCTACCCAATATAGACTTTGGAAGATCATTACTGAAGGAGATATTTCCCTAACTAAACCTGAAAAATAATGGGGAAATGAAGAATACGTTGTAATGGAGTTTAACAGCAAAGCACGCTATGCAATAATGTGTGCATTATCCATAACAGAATATAATAGATTCTGTGCCTACAAAACTGCAAAGGAGCTCTGGGATGCTCTAAAAATTTCTCATGAAAGAACTAAGGATGTCAGACTCAGAAAAGCTGTCATTCTACAACGAGAATATGAAATGTTCTCCATGCAAAATGAAGAATCTATTGATGGAATGTTTGGAAGATTCCAAACCATTATAAATGGATTAACTGCTTTGGGCATCACCTTCTCTAAGGCCCAAAACAACATGAAAATACTTGATAGTCTTCCTGCTCCATGGGAAGCTATGTCAATTGCTATATCTGTTGGCAGAGACATGAAAATCTTAACTCTAGATGAAATCATTGGTACTCTAAGAGTACATGAAGTTCACTTGAGTAAGAGGGACAAAATCAAGGCCAAAGAATCTATTGCTTTGCCATCTGTTGATGAGGCTCAAAAAGAAGAGTCCAGCAGGAAAGATAAAAAGAAAGCTAAAGTACTCAAAGCTGACTCAACTGAATCTGGTGATTCAAAAAAATCAATAGACGATGAAATCTCCTTGATGGCTAGGAGATTCAAAAGAATGATGAAGAAAGGTCGCAGTCAAAGATTCTTCAAGAAAAATGACAGACGGTTTCCTGAGAAACCTCTCAACAAAGAAGAAGAGACTCAAGTTGTCTGTTATGAGTGCAGAAAACCAGGGCAGATAAAATTCGATTGCCCAAGATTGAAGAAAAGATGGAATCCCAAAAGAGATAACAAGAAGAAAAGTTTTCTTATATGGGAAGACCTTGATACAGAAAGCTCAGATGACTCTAGGAAAGAAGAAAACACAAATATATGTCTCATGGTAGGAGACTCAACATCATCCGAGGTAATAACTCTAAACAAATCTACTTCATCTTCATCAGATTCAGATTCAGAAGAAGAAGATCTCTCCTATGATGTTCTTCTTGTGAACTCTCAGTTTATAGCTCAAGAATATAAATCTTGCAAAACCAAGATGAAAATAGTTGTGGAAGAAGTCTCAAGATTAAAAGCTATAAATGAGAATTTATCCTAAAAAGGAACTTCAGACGAAACATCCTCTGAAGATGAATCTGAAAAGAATCATCTTCGTCTTGAAGTCAAAAGACTAAAAGAAGAAAATGACTCTTTAAGAAAAGATCTAATCAAGTTCACATCAAGCTCTTCCAAGCTTAAAAATATTTTAACTTATGGAAGACCCCCTTTTGATAAAAGTGGACTTGGATATGATCCAAGTACAGACGAAACAAAGTCATCAACTGTTCCGTTTGTACGTAAGAATTTGCATGCAAATTATAACAGGGTCTCAAATGTCTATAAAAGTCATCAAAAAACTTTTAACATAAGAAAACCCTCAACTAACAAAGTAGGACCCAAGAAGATTTGAGTACCAAAATCACAAATTATTCCTGTTGCATATATCCTCAATAGAAAGAAAGAAGGATTCAAACTGGTATCTAGACAGTGGATGCTCATTACATATGACAAGAAGCCTGTCTATGTTCCAAGACCTCAGACCAAGTAAAGGGTCTGTCTCATATGGGTCTAGAAAAGGTAAGATTCTTGGGATTGAGACTATCGGTAAATCACCCAACCCACTTATTCAAAATGTATCCTATGTTGAAGGATTAAATTTCAATTTGCTTAGCATAAGTCAATTTTGTGACAACGGATATGAGGTTTCCTTTAACTCTAATGAGTTTATAGTTAGAAATAGTGATAAATCCATTCTGTTTAAGGGTAGAAGAAAGCACAATCTATATGAAATGTGTCTTTCTGACCTTAGTGATCAGAATGTAACTTGTCTACTCTCAACAGACGATGAGAGGGAAATATGGCACAAAAAGCTTGGACATTTAAGTCTAAAATATATCTCAAAAATATCAAAGAGAAATCTTGTGAGAGGCTTGCCAAATATTTCCTGGAAATCTAATCGTCTATGTGAACCTTGTCAACATGGGAAACATCTTAAATCATCTTTTAAATCTAAAAATGTTGTTTCTACCACAAGATCATTGGAGTTGTTACACATTGATCTCTTCGGTCCTACTCAGGCGCAAAGTCTTGGTGGAAAGAGACATGGATTTGTCATTGTAGATGACTACTCTAGATTTACATGGGTATACTTCCTAGCTCATAAACACGAGTTATTCAATGTCTTTGAGATTTTCTGTAAACATGTTCAAAATGAGAAAGGAGTGTGTTCTGTGAAAAGTGATCATGGAACTGAATTTGAAAATTCTAAGTTTAAAGCCTTTTGTTTTAAAAATGGCATATTCCATAATTTTTCATCTCCAAGAACTCCTCAACAGAATAGAGTTGTGAAAAGGAAAAATATGACTTTACAATAGATGGCTAGAACTCTTTTAAATGAAAGTTCACTTCAAAAATATTTTTGGGCAGAAGTAATAAACACCTCCTGTTATTTACAAAATAGAATTTTGATAAGACCCATATTGAATAAGACTCCTTATGAATTATGGAGAGGAAGAAACCCAACATATCTTACTTCCATCCTTTTAGATGTGAATGTTTTATCCTTAATACTAAGGATCATCTTGGAAAATTTGACTCTAAAATCTATAAAGGATTCCTTCTTGGATATTCTGATACATCTAAAGCTTACAGAGTTTTTAACTTTAATACTCAAGTTGTAGAAGAATCAATCCATGTCAAATTTCAGACCTAGAAACATCTTTTGATAATTTACAGGTCAACTCATCAAGTCAACCAAATGATGCTATTGTCAGAATAGACGCAGAAGCCAAATCGATTTAAATCGTCATCGGTTCAGATTTAACCCTCATCGTCTACTCTTCAACTTGACAATATTCAGACTCCAATCAGAACATGAAAATTTGCCTCAAATCACTGTCAAGATCTGATTATAGGATACAAGCATCAAGGAGTGTAAACCAAGTCTAATTTTACAGACCTTTCTGGATATGCTTTTTGTGTCGAAATTGAACCAAAGGCATTGAGGAAGCACTTAAAGAAGATGACTGGATAACTGCCATGGAAGAAGAACTCAACCAGTTCACAAGAAATGATGTATGGACTCTAGCTGAAAGACCTAAAGACAAAAGCATCAATGGAACAAGATGGGTCTTCAGAAACAAGCTAGATGAAGATGGAAAGGTTGTCCGAAACAAGGCAAGGTTAGTAGCTTAACTGTATAATCAGCAAGAAGGTATTGATTTCACTGAAACCTTTGCCCCCATTGCATATTACATGCATTTGCTGCTCATAAAAATATTGTTTTATACCAAATGGATGTGAAAAGTGCCTTTTTAAATGGTTTTATTGAAGAAGTTTTTGTAAAACAACCTCTTGGTTTTGAACATCCATCTTTGCCAAATCATGTTTTTAAGTTGAAGAAAGCTTTGTATGGTCTAAAACAAGCTCTTAGAGCATGGTATGACAGACTAAGCTCTTTTCTACTTAAAAATGGTTTTTCAAGAGGAAAAGTTGATACAACTCTTTTTAAGAAGAATCTCTCAAAGGATTTCATTATTGTACAAATATATGTAGATGATATTGTTTTTCGTGCAACTAATGAATCTCTATGCAAAGATTTCTCTAAACTTATGCAAAATGAGTTCGAGATGAGCATGATGAGAGAGTTGAAATTCTTCTTAGGTTTGCAAATTAAGCAGACTAAGCAAGGCATATATATCCATCAACAAAAATATACAAAAGAACTGTTAAAGAAATTCAAAATGGATAATGCTAAGCCTATGAAAACTCCCATGCATTCTTTTGGAGCTAGTTTAAGTAAAGATGAGTCTGGTAAGTCTGTTGATCAGACTATATACCGTGGTATGATTGGATCTCTACTTTACTTAACTGCTAGCAGACCAGACATTATGTTTAGCGTCTGTTTTTGTGCTAGATTTCAGTCTGACACAAAAGAATCTCATGTTCAAACTTTAAAACGCATATTAAGATATCTTGTTGGATCCACTAATCTCTCTTTACTTTACAAGAGAAATGATGATTTTAATTTGAGTGGGTTTTGTGATGCTGATTATGCTGGTGATAAAGTGGAGAGAAAGAGTACAAGTGGAGGATGTCAGTTTCTTGGATCATCATTTATTTCTTGGTCTAGCAAGAAACAAAACTCCATAGCACTTTCAACAACAGAAGTAGAGTATGTTTCTGCTGTTGGATGTTGTTCACAACTATAGTAAAACATCAACTGGAAGATTATTCTAGGTTTGAAAATCATATACCTGTATTTTGTGACAACACTAGTGCAATCAATCTCAGCAAGAATTCAATTCAGCATTCAAAGGCCAAAAATATTGAAATCAGATTTCATTTCATTAGAGATTATGTTCAAAATGTTGTACAAACAAATTTCCAATAGGCTGATATTTTTACGAAAGGTTTAGACGAAACCCGTTTTAACTTTATAAAAGAGAATTTGGGAATTATTCCCTTACATGAATAAATCTTTCATCTGCTAAATTTTCAGTCTGATTATTACTTTCGTCTGCACATTAATTTTGTCTATATTATTCCGTGTTAAGACGAAACACTGCGTCTGATCAATAGTTGAATTAGTTTGTCTGACTCTTCAATAGACGTAACGTTATATTATCTATTAATATTTTAATCAAGTGTGCAGGGTGTAGCATTTAATATAGCATTAAATGTGTCT
The DNA here is from genome assembly GCA_026586105.1 of Hylodesmum podocarpum. Taxonomy (NCBI): domain Eukaryota; kingdom Viridiplantae; phylum Streptophyta; class Magnoliopsida; order Fabales; family Fabaceae; genus Hylodesmum; species Hylodesmum podocarpum. The sequence goes on from JALJEV010001403.1 coordinate 654,759, forward strand.
GGCATTTATGGCAAAATTCTTAAAGAAACAAGACACGCGCAGAATTCACAGAGTCAAAACAATTATTAGAAGGATACTCAAAGAGAAAATGTCAAATCAGGAACGGTTACTTTTCTTTCGTCTATTCCTTGACCTAATGTTTAGTTATCTATATAAATAAGAATGAGTGAACTGCTTTCTACTAATGCGTACTCAAATTTCATTGCTTAAAAAGAACTCTTACTCTCTTTTAAAATTATCACAGTTCAAATCTTCTCAATGGCCTCCAAGAACACCAAGGAATCCTGTGAAGAAACTCAAATCAACTTCTTTGATGAAGAATGGTTTCTTCCAAGCCACCATATCACCAGAGAGACTCTTCAAAATGTATCCAAAGAAGTCTATGGAATGATTACTGCTACTGGATGGATGGAGTTTGCAGAATGGAAATGGGCATGGATGATGGAAGCATATGTCGAATACTGGAGTGATTGTCTTCTTCTTCAAGAATGGATAGATGGAATGATTTCAAAAGATGAATATGTGATCAACCCAGAAACCATTGATGCTGTTGGAAAATGCAAAATTGAAGGAGTGGTTTACAAACCAAATTGGAATGCTCATCTAGATAACAATCTAATAGATAAGATGCTTTATGGAAAAACTCGATCTTCTGGTGTTGCAAATTTTCTTAAAGCAAAGAACTTGATTCTAGAATGCAGAGTTCTTCATTATCTTCTTCTCAATGTCTTTACACCAAGGACTGGTGCTAGAGACAATGTGAACAACAAAGACAAATTCTGTCTCTTTCATCTTTTGCAGAAAACAAAGATTAGTCTGCCTCACATTATCATGGACCTTTGGATGATAGCTATAAAAGCCAGAGGCATAGCAAAGAAACCATGTATTTCGTATCCCTCTGTCTTCTCCAATATAGCTATTAATCAAGGATTCATTGCCAAAGACGTTGAATGGCATCCATGTGGAAAAGAAATTAAGCAAGGTATTTTTGACAACTTGCGTCTATCACCTAAGTTATCTTCCAAAGATGATTCTCAAAAGAGACAACTGAGATCATTAAGCACTCTTCCATCTCTAGAAATTTTACCCTCTAAACGGGCTAAAATTTCTACTCAAAAACCTCTTAAACACCCTCAAACACTCAACTAAACACAAGCCTAAACTCTTGCTCAAACCTACCTCAAATTCCAAATCTTGTACAAGTTAAACTCGAAGCTCAAACTCCTATTCTAGTAGATGAATCCATAGGGGATCTTCTTCCAGAAAAATCTCTTATAAGAAGACATCCTCGCTCTACAAAAAGAAAGTTGAATGTAGAGACAATTGAAGCCAACAAAGCTATTGAAACTTCTTGTGAAAACTTAACTGAAGCTAAATTTGTCTCTGGTAAAGAAATTCAGACTATCCCAAATGTAAATACAGATGAAGCAGAAGTAAATAAGGAGCTTGAAGCTATTGCCAAACAACAAGAAATAACTCAAGGAAAAGAAAAATCACTACCGAAAGCAGAAGTGATTGGTGAAGATCTGATGAAAGCTATTGAAACATCAAAAACAGAGTCTAATGAGAAAAATAGACTTGCTTTAGAAAGACGTAATGGAGGAGGTGCGTCTGGCACAACACATTTTTCAGACTCAGAGCCTATCAATGCTCCATTTGAGCCTGCTGCTTTTATTCCTAAACAAACTATTGTGAGTACATCCTCTGAAGCACTCTTACAAACACAAAAGCATCTTCTTGAGGAATAGATAGTGTAAAAGATAAAACAAAAGAAGGGGGGTTGAATTGTGTTAATTAAAAATTTTATCCCTTTCGTCTGTGGGTTTCAAAGCTGTTCAGACGAAACAATATTTATGTTGAAAGATTGATTTTAATGATCAGACGTTATAGTGTGATTATCCCCTGTTAGTTGATCAGACGAAACAAAAATAAACACAGTTATTTTTATACTGGTTCGTCTATTCAAGACTACGTCCAGTTACCCAGCAACTGTTGAGTTTTCACTACCAACCGTGAAAGGGTTACAAGTATTCTTTGATCCTAGCCACTTCTGGCTATACACAGATATTCTTTGCTCCCAGCCTTCTCAGGCTAAACCAACAAGGTATTCTTTGAACCCAGCCTCCACAGACTATTACAAGAGGTATTCTTTGGAACACAGCCTCCTCAGGCTAAAATGCCACACAAGTGGACTTTGAAAGATGTTTTAGAAAAACAAAGTTTTCCTCTACGCAGAGAGGTGTTTACAATAAAGCACTATCACAGATTTGAGCGAATCCTTAAGAGATAGATGAAGATAAGCGTATTCGCCAACTTGTTCTGTCGTAGTGAAGTCCTTTTATAGGCATCTTCTTCAAATAGCCGTTAGACTCATTTGAATGCCGTTGAGAGTCGTTGGAAATCTTCTTGAGAACTTTCCAAAAGAAGTTGTCAGTTGTCCTTGATTGATAGATGAGAGTTGCGGCGGATATCTCTGATTTGAATTGTGTGCTAGATTCCTTTTTAACCGACTTGTACGAGAGATGTGACAAAAAGGTAGAGACCTTTTTGACTTTGGATGTGAAAGCTTCGATCCCCATACAGATCTTGGATTCTTCTCATGATGACTCCTTTAGATTTTAAATCTTGGAGCGAGACTCCAAACTTGACTTCACTTTTGATAGACGAAATGTGTAATCAGTTGAAGTTGTTTCGTCTTAAGGCTTCACTCTTGGACAGACGGAGACTTTAGCTTTGACAGTCTTCTTCCATCTGTGCATGTTCCGTCTGATGTCTTGGCTTGTGGACAGACGCAACACTTCAAACTTTGAAGGGCCATCTTCCGTCTGAGCTGGTTTCGTCTTAGCAGGTCTTGATAGCTTGATTTCGTCTGTCTTGTAATAATCAAAATCTTGAGGTGTTAATCTTCCTTGATCTAACAATCTCCCCCTTTTTGATGATTACAGACCATACCACGAAATTCGCATAAGACATGGTTAGACAAATGGCTTTGCAGTTTTATAAGCCAGATTTACATCAAGACGATGTTTTCTGAGAAATACCTCTTTATAAATGTTTGTTACATCAATGTGATGTAATCAGATTATTACAATGGTATCCAAAACAGAAAACAATAACGAATTACAATGTATATGATAACAAATGAAATAATAAAATTACATTGTATATTCTATACTAAAAATATTTTACAACAGTCATACTTCCCCTAAGACGGTACTTCCTCGCTCTTGTTTGCTCTTGCTCCCCCTCAGACGATGCTTTGTACCATTCTTCTTTCGTCTGGGTTAGGCTCTCCCCTTTGGATTATGCTTTCTTTTCTCTCCCCCTTGGGCTATGATCATCAAAACTCTGATCAAGAAGATGGTTTTGGCTTTTTGTTGTTGCAGGTCATGACAACGTCTCGTAGCTGCTGCACTTGAGACGATAGAGAAGCGTGGTTCTCTTCAAGTTCTCTGTTCTTTGCTTTCAAGTGCTGACAATCTTCTTCCAAAGCCTCATATTTGCGCTTCAGAGTCTTATACTCCTCAGCTTCTTCAATATGAGCTTTATCAACCTCCACCAAATCTTCAAGTTGTACCATTGGTGTTTGAGGTAGTTCCACAAAAGGTTCACTATCATCAATGATAAGCACTGGCTTTTTCTTCTTCAGATGTAGTGTGAACAGTGGAAGAACAAGGTAGGCAGAGAAGGTCTGGTCCCATTGATGAGTATACCACTTGGTTGGTGTAGATACTTCAAGCAGTGGTTGTTCCTGAGAATATACAAATGAACTACCAGGGAACACTCTGCCACAGACGAAAGAGTCTTCATTAAAGATGGTTCCAGAGCAGTGGTCAGCTACAGATGAAACCTTCTTTTCCTTTCCCTTAGCCAGATATCTGACCAAGCATGGTCTTTTTCTGTCTAAGACGATAGAGTACTTTGTTTCGTCCGTCACCAGAGAGGATAACTGAGAACCCATCATGAGGGGACAAAATCTTCCATCCTTCGTAGCTTGGCGATCGACGTGGGAGATAGATATGATTCTTTCCTTTGCTTCCCTTCGATATGCACCAGCCATCAGCTTGAAAGGTAGATTGTAGTCTTCTGGGAGGCAGTGAGCAAAATCTTCAGGGTCTTCATACTCATCTAGAAGGAGAGAGTAGCGTGGGTTGATCCCAGAACAATGGGGTCTCGTCCACGGGAGCACAATTCCTAGAGAGTGGCCTAAACCAACATACTCTGTTTGATTGAGAGGAATTGTGAATGGCATTGGATCATGGCGATCTATGGCGTCAAGATGCCAGTGTTTGCAGTCTTTCGGCTCATAGCGGAGAGAGTCAATATCACCATTTGTACAGTGATGAAAAACTGGTGCATTGATCTCGTATCGCAACCTCCACTTTGGATTATTTCTTCTGTGGAATGTGGGGTTCATAACCAAGCTACTGGTCCTTCAATCTCCGATGCAAAGCAAGATGATCCTTATATGCCTTTATGTTTTCTAGTCCCTTGATATTTAAATTAGCCAGAGTGTCCCGGGCGGACGCTTCAACCAGTTGCGTTGCTCCTCTGGAGAATAAACAGCATTTTCATCAAAATCAGCTGGCTTCAAGGGCTTATTGTATATAATGGGGTTGACAAATCTCCCCAGCTAGAATCCCTTCTTTCCTCTGTACTGATAAGGGTTCTTCAGCTCTATGTATGGTGTATTCTTTATATACAGGTCTTCATCATCTGCTAATTGAGCAGGCTCAGACGATTCAGCAAAATTGGAGACTTCATCAATCTTCGCTCCAATAACCCAATCAGGTTTGATTGTCCTGTCAGCAAGTGCTTTCTTCATATCTTCGCATGACTAATTCGTTTAGGAACGAATAGTCAATCTCAAGGCGCTTTGGGGGTAAGTCTTCTGGATTAAGTACTTCAGCATGTACTCTTCCCCTTGATGCATCCACTCTAGAATCTTCTTCATCAGACGAAGAACTTGCATCTTCAACAAGTATGATGCCTTCAGACGGAACTTCCTTCGTCTGGTAGTGGAATGCTCCTTCTTCTTCAGACGAAGCAAGAGACATCTGTGCTGGGCAAGCATTTAGCGGAGACGCAACAAGTGGCTCAGAAGGAGTTGCCATTTGTTCGTCTGGGAGTGTTGTAGATGGAAGAATCTCCATAGTAGAGGCTTCTTCGTTTAACATGGTTTCCAACTCCTCCACAAGTTGGGCGTTGTCTTTCTGGATCTGGGCAGTCTCTTCACTGTCCATGCCCTCTGAGATTGATTGAGCAGGTGGTCTCTCAGACGATCCAATGCCCCTAAAGCTTTCTTGAAAGAGCCTTTGTCTTTCAGCTTCGAGCAAGATGGAGGCTCTTCTAGCCTCTTTGAGTTGTTTTTCCTCTTCTGTCTCTCCAACAACGACAGAAGCCAACTTTTGTTTCATCTTCTCCTTGCCCTTAGCAGCTTTCTCAAGCGCAAGCTTCCTAGCTTTTGCTTTTCCTTCTGCTTCTTTCCTTTGTTTTTCTTCGTCTGTTAGTACCTTCACAGACGGAACATTCTCAGACGGTATGGTGACCCCTTCGTCTTCACTTGGGGATACCGTCTGTGTCTTTGTTTTAGCACCAATGTGCTTGATTCTGATAGTCCTTTTCTTTTTCTTGAGGGGTTCCTCAAGAACATCCTCAAAAGGAACTTCAGATATTATCACAGAAGGAGGAGGTTGAGGTTGGTTTGATGTTTGGGCTTGTGTTTGGGTTAGTGTTTTGGACGGTATTTGGGTTTGTGTTTTGGGTTCTGTTTGGGATGGTGTTTGGGTTTGTGAGTGAGAAACGAAGCTTGGAGATAAATGCATCTTTGCAAAGGTGCTTGCTTTCACTTCTTTTCCCTCAGGGTAAAAGACGACGTCAGTGGTATCAAACCCTTGGTTAATGATAATTTTTGTGAAGAGAGAGGCGTAGGGAATGTTACTTTTCCTACGAATGTTCCTATTCTTCAAAGCACTCCTCCAATGGTCAAGAATAATGTGTGGGAGACTCATTCTTCCTTTTCTCAGACAATAGAAAATGCAGAATCTGTATCGAACACTTACATTGTCCCTTGAACCAGTCCTTGGCGTGAAGATATTATAGAGGAGGTTATGGATGATTCTTGCAGTGGGAGCGAGTTTCCCAGATCTGAAGGACTTGGGATCCTCAGAGATGGGTATCTTCAAATAGATACTCTTGTCAACATGTTCTTCCGATTCATTCTTCATCCAGTTGGGAGAGTAGAAGCGTCCCTCAGCTTTGCAATTTCCTGCTTCAGCGATACGGTCCACCGTGATGATGTACTATTTGTTGTCAATAGTGCCAACAATGCCATCATCAAACTCTCTGGCATCGCTCCAAAACTCGGCGTATGTCTCCATCAGCCATGGGCCTTTTGTCTCAGCAAAGCCCATCCACCCAGTGTGGTCAAACATCTTCACCACTCTGGTTGAAACTGTCTCCAGAGTTTCCCTTGATATCCACTTGCCTGGCAAGAATAAATCTTGAGCGAAAAAGGTTGCTTCAGCGGTTTTGGTTCCCTTGGTGTTCTTGGTGGCCATTGTTGTTGTTTGAAAAACTAGAGAGAGAGGAAGAGTTTTGTGAGTTCTTTGACGATAGCAATAGCGAAATATGGTAAAAGAGTAAAAGAGAGAACTTTCAAAGGTATTTATAGGTAACAGTTAAAAACGATTGCAATTCATCAGACGAAAGAGATTTTGAAAACTGCCCCTTTTTATGACGTGTCCATTGAAAACTGTCCTTGATTTGACATGTCCACATCATTGCCTTTTCAATGATTGATTTGACCTTTGCAATTCACGTGTAGCGTGCTTATCATTGTCCTAGAATAGTGCAATAAATGATGACACATTTATTGCTCTCTTTAATTTGTCCCTGCACACTTGAGATAAACTTATTAAAAAGTAACAGTTGCGTCTGTTGAATTTTACCACAGTAACTATTCAACTTGATCAGACGCAATGTTTCGTCTTAACACGAAGTAATGTACAGACGGAACAAAAAGTACCAGACGGAACAAATTCAATCAATAACTTCAGATTTAAACAATTTTCAATCATTCAAAGAAATAATTCCAAGATTTTCTTTAATGAAATTGAATCGTGTTTCATCTAAAGCTTTTGTAAATATATCGCCCATTGAAAATCAGTTTGAACAAATCGTATATCGAAAAATAACTTTTTGGACATAATCTCTTATGAAATGAAATTGAATTTCAATATGTTTAGCTTTTGAATGTTGAATAGGATTTTTGCTGAGATTGATTGCACTTGTGTTATCACAAAATACTGGTATATGATTCTCAAACCTGGAATAATCCTCAAGTTGATGTTTGATCCATAGTAGTTGTGAACAACACCTCACGCAAACAATGTATTTGTTTCGGTTGTTGAAAGTGCAATGGAGTTTTGTTTCTTGCTTGACCAAGATATTAGTGATGATCCAAGAAATTGGCATCCACCACTTGTGCTTTTTCTCTCCACTTTATCTCCAAAGATAATCAAGCATCACAAAAGCCTCTAAAACTCGAAATCACTATTTCTCTTATAAACAGAGAGAGATTAGTTGTTCCAACAAGATATCTAAGAATTCTTTTACTGACTTGTAAATGAGATTCTTTGGGATCGATTGAAAACGCGCGCATAGCAGACGCTAAACATAATGTCGTCTGCTCGCGGTTAAATAAAGGAGTGAGCCAATCATACCTCGTATATCGTCTCATTTACAGACTTACCTGACTCATCCTTGTTAAGATTTGCTCCAGACGAATGCATTGGGGTCTTCATAGGCTTGGAATTTTCCATCTTGAACTTCTTGATAAGTTCCTTTGTGTACTTCTGTTGATGGATGTAGATTCCTTCTTTTTCGTCTGATTTGATTTGAAGTCCTAGAAAGAACTTCAATTCTCCCATCATACTCATTTCAAACTCGTCCTGCATTAGCTTTGAAAAATCCTTGCAAAAAGAGTTGTTAGTAGCTCCAAAGACTATATCGTCTACATAAATCTGGACTATAATAAAGTCCTTTGAAACGCTTTTCTTGAAGAGAGTTGCATCAACCTTTCCTCTTGAAAAACCATTTTTAAGAAGGAAAGTACTGAGTCTGTCATACCAAGCTCGAGGAGCTTGTTTAAGACTATACAGTGCTTTCTTGAGTTTGAAAACATGATCTGGCTGAGACAAACTTTCAAAGCCAGGAGGTTGTTTTACATACACTTCTTCTTCAATAAAACCATTTAGAAAAGCACTTTTTACATCCATTTGATATAGAACGATATTCTTGTTAGCAGCAAAAGCGAGTAATATCCTAATAGCTTCTAATCTAGCTACAGGTGCAAAGGTGTCAGTAAAATCAATACCTTCTTGTTGATTGTACCCTTGTGCTACTAACCTTGCTTTGTTTCTTACCACTTTTCCAGCTTCATCAAGCTTGTTTCTGAACACCCATCTGGTTCCGATGATGCTTTTGTTCTTTGGTCTTTAAACAAGGGTCCATACATCATTCCTTGTGAACTGATTGAGTTCTTCTTCCATAGCCAAAATCTAATCATTGTCTTGAAGAGCATCTTCAATTTTATTTGGCTCCAAAGTTGATACAAGAGCATAGCTTGAAATATACTTCACTTTAGATCTTGTTTGAACACCTTGAGATCTATCTCCAATGATGAGATCTTCTGTATGGTTTGATGCAAACTTCCATGTTTTTGCAGGGGCTTGATCTCCCTGTTGATGAGTATCAGACGAAGAGGGTTCGTCTATGCATCTATCGTCTGTCCTTGTATCGTCTGACCCTTGTTTATCATCTTGTCTTGAATTCTGACCAGAAGGATTAATCTGCAAATTATCAAACAAGTTTTCTAGGTCTGATATTTCTTTATCAGCCTTTGAGTTATCTTGAAACTTTACATGGATTGATTCTTCTACAACTTGCGTCTTAGAGTTAAATACTCTATAGGCCTTAGATGTATTGGAATATCCAAGAAAGATTCCTTTAACCACCTTTGAATCAAACTTTCTAAGTTGATCTTTGGTGTTTAAGATAAAGCATTCACATCCAAAAGGATGGAAGTAAGAAATGTTGGGTCTTCTTCCTTTCCATAATTCATATGGAGTCTTATTCAAGATTGGTCTTATCAATATTCTGTTTTGAATATAACAGAAGTGTTGATCGCTTCTCGCCCAATAATATTTGGGAGAGAGCTTTCATGCAACAAAGTTCTAGCCATTTCTTGTAAAGTACGATTTTTCCTTTCCACAACTCCATTTTGTTGAGGAGTTCTTGGAGACAAAAATTGTGAAATATACCATTTTCAAAACAAAAGGCTTTGAACTTAGAGTTCTCAAACTCTGTTTCATGATCGCTTCTCACAGACGCGATACAAAATCCTTTTTCTTTTTGAACACGTTTACAGAATATTTCAAAGACCTTGAATGACTCATGTTTATGGGCTAGGAAGTATACCCATGTAAATCTAGTATAGTCATCCACAATGAAAAATCCATATCTCTTCCCTCCAAGACTTTCAGTCTGAGTGGGTCCAAAGAAATCAATATGTAACAGTTCTAATGGTCTTGTCGTGGAAACAACATTTTTAGATTTGAAAGAAGCTTTGAGTTGTTTCCCATGCGACAAGATTCACACGAACGATTGGTTTTCCAAGATATTTTTGGCAAACCTTTTACGAGATCTTTCTTAGAAATTTTTGAAATATACTTGAGACTTAAATGTCCAAGCTTTTTATGCCAAATATCTCGTTCATCGTTTGCTGAAATCAAACATGTTACATTCTGATCACTTAGGTCAGAAAGGCAAACCTCATAAAGGTTGTTCTTTCTTTTCCCAACAAAAAGAATGGATTTATCTTTGTTCTTCACTATACACTCATCAGAGTTAAAAGCTACTTCATATCCACTATCACAAAATTGACTTATGCTAAGTAGATTGAAGTTAAGACCTTTAACGTATGATACGTTCGGATAAGGGTATTGGGTGTCTTACCAACAGTCCCAATGCCAAGAATTTTACCTTTACCGAATCGTATGAGACAGACCCTTTACTTGGTCTCGAGAGGTCTTGGAACATAGACAGGTCTCCCGTCATATGTCGTGAGCATCCATTGTCAGTGTACCGAACTTGAAGTCTTGTCTCTTCCCATTGAGGATATCTGCAGAATGAACAATAAGTGACTTTGGTACCCAAATCTTTTTGGGTCCTTTTCTTGTTAGTTACAAAAGGCTTCTTTTTGTTTTGAGCCTTTTTGTAGATGTTAGGAACCTTGTTGTAATTCCTCTTCTTTTTATCGAATAAACAGGTTTATTTTTCCTTTCGTCATCGCTTAACATAACCAAGTCCACTTTTATCTTCGGTGATCTCCCATATTTTAAAATGTTTTCAAGAATGGAGGATCCTTTGTAAACTTGGTTAAGTCATTGAGTAAGGACTCATTTTCTTTCTTTAATCTTTCGATTTCAAGAATGAAAATGTCCTTTTCGAGACTCGACGAAACATCACTTGATATTTTCTTGTCTAGAAACTCAATTTTAGATTTCAAAACTGCATTCTCTTCCAAAGCTTGTCTTAGCTTGGTTTTGCAAGTTTTGTATTGTGATAATAAAATGAGAGTTAGCTAGAAGAGTATCATATGATATTTCTTCGATTCGACTGGACTCTAAGAAGAGGATGAAGAAGTTTCATTGTAATTTACCTCTGTTGAGACATGATCTCCTTGACCATGAGGCATATGTTTTTGTTTCTTCTTCTTCGAGAGGATTCCTCGAGCTTTCCTTGTCAAGGTCTTCCCATGTCGTTAAACTCTTCTTTCCTTTATCTCTTCTAGAGCTCCACCTCTTTTTCAATCTGGGACATTCTGATCTCATGTGTCCCGGTTTTCTGCACTCATAGCACACAATCTCTATGTTATCTTCTTTGGTTGATGACTTTTCAGGGAGCTTCTTCTCCTTTTTCTTTAAGAAGCGTTGGCCTCTTCCCTTCTTCATCATCATTCTTTTGATTCGTCTGGCCATGAGAGAGACTTCGTCTTCAGACGAACCATCCGACAATTCTGATTCAGTTGAATCAGCCTTTAAAATCTTTGCTTTCTTTTTACTGTCCTTCTTGACAGATTCTTCTTTAGGAGCGTTGTTGACAGACGAAAGAGCTATAGGTTCTTGAACCTTGATTTTCTCCCTTTTACATAAGAGCACTTCATGTACCCTTAAAGCTCCAATTAACTCATCTAGAGTTAATGTCTTCATATCTCTTCCAACTGAGATAGCTGTGGACATAGCTTCCCAAGGAGGTGGGAGACTATCCAGGATCTTCATGTTGTTCTGGGCCTTTGTGAAGGTGATTCCCAAAGCAGTAAGTCCATTTAATATGGTTTGGAATCTTCCAAACATCATATCAATTGACTCTCCTTTCTTCATAGAGAACATTTCATATTCTCTTTGAAGAGTGGCAGCCTTCCTCATTCTCACGTCTTCAGTGCCTTCATATGAGATTTTGAGAGCATCCCATAATTCTTTAGCAGTTTTGTAGGCACAGAATCTGTTGTACTCTATTCTGGATAGAGCACACATAAGAGCATATCTTGCTTTATTGTTTAGCTCCATCAGAGAGTATTCTTCATTTCCCTATTCTCCTTCATGCTTTACAATGGGGATATCTCCTGTGGTGATTATGTTCCATAATCTGTATTGGGTTGACTTGATGTACATCTCCATCCTGTCAGCCCAGTAGGGATAATCATTTCCAGAGAACACTGGAGGTTTGTTCATGGAGGCTCCTCCGGATAAGAATGATGGTCCTTGTGAGTCCATGCTGGATCTTTTCCTCTAGCAGCTGTTAAGCGCTCAACCCTTAGAGGCTGAGCTCTGATACCAAACTGTAAAAGATAAAACACAAGAAGGGGGGTTGAATTGTGTTAATTAAAAATTTTATCCCTTTCGTCTGTGGGTTTCAAAGCTGTTCAGACGAAACAATATTTATGTTGAAAGATTGATTTTAATGATCAGACGTTATAGTGTGATTATCCCCTGTTAGTTGATCAGACGAAACAAAAATAAACACGTTATTTTTTATCTTGGTTCGTCTATTCAAGACTACGTCGAGTTACCCAAGAACCGCCGAGTTTTCACTACCAACCGCGAAAGGGTTACAAGTATTCTTTGATCCTAGCCACTTACGGCTATACACGAGATATTCTTTGCTCCGGCCTTCTCGGCTAAACCAACAAGGTATTCTTTGAACCCGGCCTCCACGAGGCTATTACAAGAGGTATTCTTTGGAACACGACCTCCTCAGGCTAAAATGCCACACAAGTGGACTTTGAAAGATGTTTTAGAAAAACAAAGTTTTCCTCTACGCTGTGAGAGGTGTTTACAATAAAGCACTATCACAGATTTGAGCGAATCCTTAAGAGATAGATGAAGATAAGCGTATTCGCCAATTTGTTCTGTCGTAGTGAAGTCCTTTTATAGGCATCTTCTTCAAATAGCCGTTAGACTCATTTGAATGCCGTTGAGAGTCGTTGGAAATCTTCTTGATAACTTTCCAAAAGAAGTTGTCAGTTGTCCTTGATTGATAGATGAGAGTTGCAGCGGATATCTCGGACTGAATTGCGTGCGCAGTTCCTTTTACTGACTTGTACAGAGATGTGACAAAAAGGTAGAGACCTTTTTGACTTTGGATGTGAAAGCTCAGATCCCCATACAGATCTTGGATTCTTCTCATGATGACTCCTTTAGATTTTAAATCTTGGCGCGAGACTTCAAACTTGACTTCACTTTTGGATAGACAAAATGTGTAATCAGTTGAAGTTGTTTCGTCTTAAGGCTTCACTCTTGGACAGACGGAGACTTTAGCTTTGACAGTCTTCTTCCGTCTGTGCACGTTCCGTCTGATGTCTTGACTTGTGGACAAACGCAACACTTCAAACTTTGAAGGGCCATCTTCCGTCTGAGCTGGTTTCGTCTTAGCAGGTCTTGATAGCTTGATTTTGTCTGTCTTGTAATAATCAAAATCTTGAGGTGTTAATCTTCCTTGATCTAACAGATAGAATACTCAAGAAAGGAACCCCTCCTACACTCAGAAGTTGTTGATACTGCTGAACTTCTTCCACGAAGAAAAATGGATTACTCCTTTCTTGATAATCTTTATTAGAAAGTCTCTCTGGAAGAACAAGACTTATCTAAGCCAAGTTGGCTGATTGATGCAAGCGGAGAGTTGGAAACATCCTCTCCCTGCTATGAGATGCAAGATCCTTACATCTTCAGAGGAATAAAAGGATTCAAGATAAAAAGGACACCCAATCCTTTCTTATTTTATCATCCTCTTAAACCAGCTCTACTTGACTTCTCAAAATTGTATACCATTGAAGACGAGAAGAAATGGCTTCGATTTCTAAACTGAGACAGCCTTGCCAAGACAGATATCAAGGGACTTGAAGGTATTCATGACTACAAGACGTTCTTGGAAGAATCTGATATTGTAACTATCGCTTTGTCATATGAACCAAATATCATATCTTTTACTCCTCTTCCCTGAAAAACTTTCAAGAAAGAAGGAACTACTGTCTTTCATCACTATTTACTCAAGGAAAGAGAATGTTCAAATTGGACTATGGATGCAATGGATAATCATGATCTAATTCCATGGAGTATTCCTCTCAACAAAACTGAGTATATTGGTATTGGATACTCTGTTGGTCTAACTCTTCCTTGGTTTCATCCTCATTGCAAAAGAATGCAAATCACTCAATGAATTGCACTTCTTGAAAATGATACTCCAGAAGATATGAATCATACCTCACCGATTGACCATGATGTTGCCTTTCATCTTATGGCATACTCCTATCGACGGGAAGTAAAAGAGCAAGTTGTATCTCTTCATCATATCAGACGAGAAGCAGAAAAAGAACGAAGGGCCTTGCCTAACCTTCTTGGAAGCCAATTTTCTTCTATTATCTCCTTCAACACTCATTTCTCCATTCGGGTAGATAAACCTCGTCCATGTCACATCAAATACTTAGCCAAACGAAAGGAGAAAAAAAAGTACTCTGATAGGCATGACATATTCCCAAACTTTTATCATCACTTGAATATGAGCGTCTACTTAAAGAAGGACCCTTTGATAGCAGAAATTTGACTAAAATCCGTAACCATGAAGCCATTTTGGCTTATTCATCTAGTACAAAGTCAGAGCTAACTGATTTTGTTGTTTGTGGAAAAGTCTATCCCGGCGGAGCATATGCCTATGGATTAGATCCAATTCGTGATCAACTTCAGCTTGCTTCCATCATAAACACTTTTAGATGGTAATGGGATGAGCAATTTGCTATTACAGCAATTCTCCCTTACCTCACCTTGCATTTCATAAAAGCTGAGGCACCATCTGCTCAGGCTTATTCAACACTCAAGAGAAAATACTCTGAATTAGAAAAAGAAATTTATCCATGAAATCTACAAAAGATGATCTTCTACACAAAGTAGATTATGTAAGTCTTCCATGGAAGTCTCACTTGCTTTGCCCAATCTTCACTTCCCAAGCATAAGTTCCACTGACTCAAGGATGTTAATGGCGGAATCACAAACTCAAGAAGAAGAAAAGCTATAAAATGGAGAAGGTAAGAAGATGAAGAGCGTCATGCTAAGAAATAAGCTCTAGATAGAATCGCCACATGGAGAATGCACCATGATAAGACTCAAGAAAGGTTTTCTCATGAAACCTAGAAGAGAACTTTCTCTCTCAAAGCAATGTGCTTCTTTCTAAATTCATCAAATGTGTGCTACATTCAGAATTTTTAGTATATATAGTAAGATAGGTGGCGCCAAACGCATGGATCCTTGTTTGAATTCCAGATTAGATAGTAGCCCTAGGATTAGAAGTAGATCAACGTGTAGGAAGCTTTGTTTAAGAAAGCACACGGATCAAGACTCTTAACCATAGGATTTGGTTATAATCTAATGGCCTAAATTCGAATTAGGAAGCATGGAACTTGTGACTCAAGTTTGAATTCTCACCACTTGATGGGATCTAGATCATAAGGCCAAAATTCACTCTTAAGTAGCATGATACATGTGACTCAAGTTTGAATCTTTACCACTTGATAAGATCTCATCAAGAGGATGTAATTCACTCTGAAGTGGTGCTTTAAGCATGCCTAATTTCGGATTCAAACTTAACCCTTGGATGGAGATCCAATCCTAAGGCTAGAATTTGAATTGAGTTAGTGGAATTTCCACTAACTTCCCTCCAAAACTCTCTCCACTCTCTCTAGGGAGAGTGTTCGCCACTCTCTCTCAAAATGTACATTAAATCTGTTCCTAAACTATTACAAAGATATGGCACAAATTAAAGCCTTAAAACAATTACACAACTTGAAAGAAAACTACTAATAAGCCTAATACACATAAGCATTCGCTGGAAATTCCTGGAAGCATTCCAACGCAAACTTCAAGCTTATTTTCCTACTGGATCCAGTCCGAACTGGGCTTTGGTGTCTCATATATTTTGTATCCCTTGAAGTCTTTTTTAATTTGACACCAAGAACTCCTCAATTGGAGTTGTGTAACTTAAGTTATGATTGAAATACTAAAACAGGTCAGATACAAAAATCAACAGCGAATTCTTATTAAAAACAATTAAAAACCCAATTTAACAATTAAGGTGCTTGGGGCATTTCGAGATGGTCTTCCATCAAACCCTCCTTCTTGTTTTCAACTTGTCCCCAAGTTGACTTGACCTTCACCTATAATAAAACTCCACATAGATCAAAGGTCAAACATGGTTCATTAACTTTATTGTTAGATGATGCAAAATAGATGTAAACTTGTTTCTTATAGTTATGGCCTAGGTCTAAAAATAAATGAGTTATTTTCAACAAGTGTTCCTTTAATTCCCTACACCTATTCAAGCTACTAGTTTGCAAATCATATAATAATGAAGTAATTTGTTTTCTATCATCAATAACATCATCTAATGAAATATAAGTAGAAGTTATTTTATCCTTCAAAACATATCCCAAGCTTGTTCTTCTAGATCCATGGAATTGTGAGGTACCCTCCTTCTTGAACCCTCGGTTCATCCTAGAAGGAAACTTAACATGATGAAAATGAAAGTCATTAGGTACAACCAAAAATTCCATATTAAGTTCTTGGGAAACTAGTGTAAAGCAAGTGTAACCATGTAATTTGGAATGAGTAAGAGTTAAGAAATTTTCCCCATGGTTAGCTTGAAACTTTTAACCACTTCCTCTCTTTCATGATGTTTGTTCCATGGTTCCATGACACTAAATTTCTTGTTTGGACCTATAGCACATTCATCCTCAAAACAAGAGTTAGGGTAAGAAGGAATTCCAAACTTAATAGCAAAATCATACTTCCCTTTCAAAAGTCTTTCCAATCATAGGCCTTCTTTTCTTCCAAGATCACCTACAAGTGGAAAACTCAAAGAAGTAGATGTGGGTAAGCATAATAATATGGATTTCCTAGCTAAAAAATCTCTTCTCCTAATAAGCATACTTCCCTTTCTCCTCTTGCTATTTGATGCTTTGGAACTTGAGGTAGCATGCTTTGAAGTGCTCTTGGAGCTCTCGGCCAAGTTCTTGGAAGGTGAAGAAGACCTTGAAGTATCCTTGATGATTTCGGTCAAAGCTCTCTTTTCTTGTTCTCTTTTTACTTTCATCTTCACTTGGTCTTCTAGTACTTCCTTAGGTGACAAAGGCTTTAAGTGTACCTTGCGACTAACATGAGTAAATATGTAAGTATTTGTTACACTATCATGTAAAGCATGCCTATCATATTGTCATGGTCTACCTAATAGCATGTGAGTTGCCTCCATAGGAACTATGTCACATAGAATTTCATCATGATATTTCCTTATGCTAAATGCAACTAAGACTTGCTTATCCACTACCAATTTACCCTTCTCACTTAACCATTGCAATTTATAGGGTTTGGGGTGTGGGGAAGTTTTCAAACCAAGCTTTTCAATTATCCTAGTACTTACTACATTAGTACAACTACCACTATCAATTACTAAAGAGCAAACTTTCCCTTGTATATTACATCTTGTGTGGAAGATGTTCTCTCTTTAAGTATCATCTAGCTCGTGGTAGGCACTTCCTAGCATCCTTCTCACCATGAGGAGGTCACCTTTTCCGGCCATCTCTTCACTAGAATGGTCACTTACACTTTCTCCTTCATGCTCACTTGAAGAGTGGCTAGATTCTCCACTTGTGACTCCTCCATCCATCCTCATCACCATAGTCTTCTTGTTGGGGCATTGTGAAGTAATGTGGCCATGTCCTAAACATTTAAAACACTTAATGTTAGATGGTTTAGAATTAAATTTAGAAACCTTTTTACCTTTACTGTCTTCTCGGCCAAACTTAGAAGTAGGCTTGAATGAACCCTCCTTCTTTTGCTTCTCCTTCCGACTATAAGATCCACTAGTGTAGGACTTCTTTATGGTGAATTTTCTCCTCACTTGAGCTTCTATCTTCTCGGCTTTATGTATAGCTTCCTCCAAGGTTCTATAGCTTTGAAGTTCCAAGAAATCTTGGATCTCCCTATTCAATCCATGGGTAAACCTTGCAAGGGTGGCTTCCTTTTCCTCTTGACAATTGGCCCTCATCATAGTAAGCTCAAGGTCTTTGTAATACTCTTGCACACTCCTTCCTCCTTGTGTCAACCTTTAGAGCTTGATATGCAAGTCCCTCACATAAGATTTAGGAATAAACCTCCCTCTAAGAGCATCCTTTAATTGTGTCCAAGGAGTAATGGAAGGTCTCCTCTTCTTTTCGGCATCTATGAGCACTTGGTTCCACCAAACCAAAGCATATCCCTCAAACTCCAATATGACAAGGTTGAGTCTCTTCTCCTCACTCAAGGTAGGGTGGCAAGAAAATACTTGATCAACCTTTATGATCCACTCAAAGTAGCTCTCGGCTCCCCCCTCTCCTAGAAACTTTAGAAGTGTAATTTTTGGATTCATCTCCCAATGTCTTTGTTCCTCATCTCCAAAGTATCTCCTAGGGTGTATAGGTTGCTTCCATGGTGGTACTCGGCCAGCACCCCCTCTATTCCTTCTCTCACCCTCATACTCTCTATAAGCATCACTCTCATCATGGTTGCTACCCTCATCACTCTCTCTAGGTGAGTAGTAGTGTCCTCCTTAGCTACCTCTCTCACTTCTACTCCCTCTATTAGTCCTACTTCCTCCCTCATGCCCTTCTCTCCCTTTTCCCTCTCGGCCCCTCTTGCTTTCTTCATCCCTAAATCTCCTTTCACTCTCACCTCTCAACTCATTTATCTCATGTTGCAAATAGTTGAATTTTTCGGTCATAAACTCTATGACTCTTTTAGTTTTGGGAGACATATCATTTCCCACACTAAGTGAACTATCTATAGCTGCAATGAAAGGTTAGTACACAAAGAAAAATAATAATCAAGGGTCTCACCACTCTCTAAGTGTGTCACTCAAGTACTAACTCGTGTATGCACTCTTAGTGGCTCTTTCTCTAGTGTTCTCTCTAACCTTTTACCACTCAAATCTCTTCTTAAGCTTCTTAAGTGAACCTCAACTCAAATTCATATATGGTTGCAATTCATGTGAAAGAGGAAAAACTCTACTTTCAAGCCTAAGAATTCCAAAAAAAGGCTAAACTCTAGACAAAACTCAAGATTCCAAAGGGACAAGCAATAAAAGCATAAAATGAAGGAATTAAGTTACTCAAATTCAAGAATGAAGTTATGTATGAAAAAGGCACAAACTAGAAATCAATGATTCAATATGATGTTGGATTGATCACTCACCAAGACAAGCAATTAAACAAGAACAAACTCAAAGTATGGTAGTAATCACTTTAAAAGACCGATTTGGAACCCAAATTTAGGGTAAATGGCACAACCAAATTTCAAGCTACTAATGCACTAATTTGAGGTCAATTAAAATGACATAAGTGTATTAGTATATGTCTGGACAATTATCTCATACAACAAGTTACAAATATGCAAAAATTTGAGTCAACACAAGCTAGTTACAAGTACACACTTCTAGGTCAATTTCCAAGCTACTAGTAATTTTACTAGGTTTGTGTGTGTACTATGTCTTAGCTCTAAGTCCAATTTCTTTGCTCAAATTTTCTTTTACACTTATTTAATCTTTCTTTTTCTTGCTGAACAGATTTAAAATTTACCAAAATTACACTTTAAGTACTCAAAATTTCTAGTACTTTTCAAGGCTCTTTTTCTAGCTTCTTTTGAATTTTCTCACTTTGTTTCTTCTTGTTTTGATTTCTTTTCACTTGATTTCTTTTCTAACACTTGTTTTCTTTTCTTTTCTTTTGTTTTCACTACTTGACCAAAATATATTTTGCCTAAAACAAGCACTCCAAGCTCAATTACTAGCAACAAGTCTACTATAAGGCGCAATAGGGATTTTGACCTATAGTAAGCACTCTACTAGCATGTATTGATGTGTATGTCTCAATTTTGCATGCATGAACTTGAATGTAAAGAATTTATGGTTTATATCCAGTACCAACATAGAGCAAAACAGAGTACACAAAGCATACACTTCACGGTTTAGTAAGCTATACACAAATTGGAAGCAAAATTGATACTAGAAGTAAGGAACAAGAACTAATTGATGTTGAACTCATGGAATTAGTAATTCTTACTTCTCAAACTTAATTGGACAAAATAACATACTGCATATATGATATATTTTCCAGAATTTAGATCAAAACACAAGCTAACACATGAATCAATAAATTGCACCGAACAAATTTGAAGATAAAATTCAAAGACAAGGCTAACGGCTAATTAAGCATGGATTTGATAGATTTTCTTAACAAAACTTCAAGACAACTCAAGGAAACACAAAATACTCAAGGAGAACGAAATAGGAAGAAGAAAATTCAAAAGGAAACAGAAGATCTAAACACAAGGACTCACGGATGTGAAGCTCCACTTGAAGAAGGAACAAGCTCTTGATACCACTTGATGTGAGCCTTCCATGGAAGTCTCACTTGCTTTGCCCAATCTTCACTTCCCAAGCATAAGCTCCACGGACTCAAGGATGTTAGTGGCGGAATCACAAACTCAAGAAGAAGAAAAGGTATAAAATGGTGAAGGTAAGAAGATGAGGAGCGTCATGCTAAGCAATAAGCTCTAGGTAGAATCGCCACATGGAGAATGCACCATGATAAGACTCAAGAAAGGTTTTCTCAAGAAACCTTGAAGAGAAATTTCTCTCTCAAAGCAATGTGCTTCTTTCTAAATTCATCAAAAGTGTGCTACATTCAGAATTTTTAGTATATATAGTAAGATATGTGGTGCCAAACACATGGATCCTTGTTTGAATTTCGGATTAGATAGTAGCCCAAAGATTAGAAGTAAATCAACGTGTAGGAAGCTTTGTTTAAGCAAGCACATGGATCAAGACTCTTAACCATAGGATTTGGCACTAATCTAATGGCCTAAATTCGAATTAGGAAGCCTGGAACTTGTGACTCAAGTTTGAATTCTCACCACTTGATGGGATCTAGATCACAAGGCCAAAATTCACTCTTGAGTAGCATGATACATGTGACTCAAGTTTGAATCTCTACCACTTGATAAGATCTCATCAAGAGAATGTAGTTCACTCTTAAATGGTTCTTTAAGCATGCCTAATTTCAAATTCAAACTTAACCCTTGGATGGAGATCCAATCCTAAGGCTAGAATTTGAATTGAGTTAGTGGAATTTCCACTAACTTCCCTCCAAAACTCTCTCCACTCTCTCTATGGAGAGTGTGCGTCACTCTCTCTCAAAATGCACATTAAATATGTTCCTAAACTATTGCAAAGATAAGGCACAAATTAAAGCCTTAAAACAATTACACAACTTGAAAGAAAACTACTAATAAGCCTAATACACATAAGCATTCGTTGGAAATTCCTGGAAACATTCTAACGCAAGCTTCAAGCTTATTTTCCTACTGGATCCAGTCCGAACTGGGATTTGGTGTCTTCATAGCTTTTGTAGCCCTTGAAGTCCTCTTTAATTTTCCACCAAGAACGCCTCAGTTGGAGTTGTGTAGCTCGAGTTATGATCTAAATACTGAAACAGGTCAGATACAAAAATCAGCAGCGAATTCTTATTAAAAACAATTAAAAGCCCAATTTAACAAATAAGATGCTTGAAGAGTTTTTATTTGGGCGTCCTCCATCATTAGACTATCTTGAGTCTATGATGAGGGAGTTACTTGTTTGGACGAATCCTGGCGCATCGTCTTCATCTGGAACCACATGAAGCTATCATTTTGATATTTTGATGATTGCAGCCCAGTGGGGAGAAGAAGACGAAGAAGGGAATAAGAAGAAGTAGTTAAAAAGAATAAGAAGAAGAAAAGGGATCAAGCAAAGGAAGAATAAGAAAGGAAGAGGAGCTATAAGTTAAAAAAAATAGATATATCATGCTAAAAAGAGAAAAATGCTAAGTCTGAGGGGGAGCCAATCGAAAAAGAAACAGATGCTAAAAATGAAGAACAAGATCAGGCTCAGGGGGAGCTATTTTATGTTCTTTTATGTTTTTGCTGAAACTTAGAGCATGTGGCTTTATTCTATTTTTTCTTTCTTGCTCTAATTGTACAAAATTACATATCTTTGATGTAATAACTTTTATATGAAAGAAAAATGACTATGAACATCATCTCGATGTATATTATTTTGCTTTGATATATCTTGTGTGTTTAAGCTAACATGTTTTATGCAAATTTTGATCTGACATCTACACAATATATCAAGAATGATCTATCGTCTGAAGAACTCAAGATCAAGATGTTTCATCTACTTCTCTCTGTTACACTCATGAAGATCTCATCTTTGAAGAAGAAGATGGATTTGCTCGTATGGTCTATAATCATCAAAAAGGGGGAGATTGTTAAGTCAAAATGACTTAGCATCTTAATTTTGATAATTACAGGACAGACGGAAACATCTACAGACGCAGAGGGAACAATGATCAGACGGATCATTACTTGCATAGACAAAAGATGCACCCTCAAAACACTAGAAGTTCTAGACGCAAAGTTCAAGTCGTCATACTCTAAGAATTTGTTATCAGACGAAGAACTTTGAAGATCAGACAAAAAGCGCATCTCAGCTTCAAGTCATGAGCTCAAGTGTGAAGATTTAAAGACTAAAGTTGAAGACGAAGAATGAAGACAGGTGAATGAATTCAACACTCAACACATTGTAATTATTCATTCGTCTACTCTTTTTGAAGTCCAAGACTCTGAGTAACACGTGCATACATCTTTATTCAACCGTTACTCAGAATGTTCCAAAGGTGAAAAGGGATTTCAAAATAAACCTCTACAACACGAAAAGCAGTTGTACGTTTTAGTGAAATCTCTGAGCGAATCAAGTCAAAGGCAGATCTCGCGTTGAAAATCGCTGACTTTCCATTAAATGTTCTAATTGTTTACTCTGCCAGATGTGAAAGTACCCAAGACAAAGACTAATGTTAACTTCTACAGTCTAACGGTTACTTCACACAAGCACCTATAAAAGGACTTCATCTCTGCGAGTTCAATTTGGCAAACTACTTTAATCAAGACTATATTCATATACTCACTCAAGCTCTCAAGAAAACAAGTTTGCTCGCCACAAACTTAGAATATAAACTTCATTGTAAAATCCCTCTCTGTGTAGAGGATATTTTCTATTTGAATTTATTGTAAGTCACTGTTGTGG
Source organism: Hylodesmum podocarpum (assembly GCA_026586105.1). NCBI lineage: Eukaryota > Viridiplantae > Streptophyta > Magnoliopsida > Fabales > Fabaceae > Hylodesmum > Hylodesmum podocarpum. Next base: position 677,520 of record JALJEV010001403.1, read on the forward strand.
TAATACTGTAGCCTGAGGAGGCTAAGTGTTTAAAGAATACCTTGCATCAAGCGTGCGGAGGCTGGTAGTCTAAAGAATACCGTGAGTCTAGCCTGTGGAGGCTGAAGTCCAAATAATACCTTCTTTAGTCTGAGGAGGCTAAGTGTTGAAAGAATACCTTAGTTAGCCTGTGGAGGTTGTGTTCAAAGAATACCTGGGTTTAGCCTGCAGAGGCTGGGGTCAAAGAATACCGCTTTAGCCTGAGAAGGCTGTGTTCAAAGAATATCTGTATTTTTAGCCAGGAGTGGCTGAGTTTAAAGAATACTCTTAGTGGAACCTCAACAAGTTGCTGGGTAACTGGACATAGTCTTTCATAAGACGAACCAGTATAAAAATATTACTGCTTTGATTATTTTAACTGTTTACTAGTAGGGGATAATAACTTAAACTGCAAATTTAATTAAAATCAATCTTTGAAGAATAAGTTTAAGTTTGCGTCTGAACTAAACCTTTTTATACAGATGCAAAACGCATCATCCGAAAAAGTTCTAATTAAAAAAAAACACAATTCAACCCTGATGTAGAAACATCTAGAGGGGTTACTAGAAGTATGCAAAGGAGGCTAGAAGAGGAGGTGGGAAGACTCCAAGACCATGAAGCTAGTATAGGGCTTATCACTTGTAATTTACTTGTCAATTCTTTTGAACATGATTCAAGCCCTACTTTGTAATAGTTCTAGGGAGATACTTGGGCTAAGCCCACGGGTTTCTTAGGGCCAAGCCCACAGGTTCCATAGCACTTACACATGTCATACCTTCCTAGTCAAGGCCACACAAGGTTTTCAAAAGCGACTAAAAATTTCTTTGATCTCAAAAACTTGTGTGGGCTTTGAAAACACTTGCTAATTAGAAACGAATCCTTGATTAAGCTTTGGATCCATGTCAAGACTTAATCAAGGATCTCCACCCTTTATTAGAGGGTGTTTAGGATTGATGACATGGCTAATCACATGGGCTACAAGGGGGGACAAACCCATGTGCACCCATGTAAAGGCCATGTGAAGCCATGTGCTTCCTTAACTACCAAGTAACCCACATGGTTACTTGGCTTGCAAGGAAGCCCACGGATTGGTGCAGCCCTAACCTTGGTTAGTGGCTCCTAACCGTGGTTAGGCTTCGCATGGGGGCCAAGTTTGGTTGCCTATAAAAACCTTTAACCAACTCATTGTAAACACTTTTGACATTTTAAATGAAAAGAGCTTTGAAGCTTTGAGAGAGATTTCTCTTGTTCCCTTAGGGAAGACCTTGAATCCTATCAATGACATCTTTCAACCACTGGCGGTTCCTCCTAGGCTTATGGGAGTTTCCTCCTTGGCGCCACCATCATCCCTTACCCCTCCACTTTCTACTTTAATTTCTCAAACCAAAAACACCAAAAATCCTCCATGGCCGAGCCACCTTGTTGTTTGGTTCCTTTGATCGATGCATGAGTTGAAAGGTAGTGTGGGCAAATATCAGAGCTGCATTGGAACACCCTCCAAGTGCATCTTCATCAAACCCCCCTTCTTGTGTATTTATATTTTACAGTAGTTGTAGAGGAATTTGCAAGGAACTTATTTTGGGTTAAAGTAATGTTTCTAAAGTCCTCTTTTTATACTTATTATTGCTTTTGTTTAGACATTATGTTTTAGTACAATGTTGTGTTCAAAGAAAGTTTATGATTTTATGTACTCGAGACAAATGTAATGATCCCTTGGTTGTAATTAAACTTTGAGTTTGATTTTCCATGTTTTACTAATAGTTGAACGTATATGTATATAATGTATGATCTCATAATTACACAATTAAACTAAATAACCCCATTTAAAATATTAAAAGTGAATTGCATTTAGTATAGTTGTGTGACACTAGTTAGGGTGTTACATTTAGTATACACTTCACATCTTCCTAATGCTTCTTTCTAGGATTTAATAGGAATTGTTAAGTCAAAATGACTTAACATCTTAATTTTAATAATTACAAGACAGACGAATGTATCAACAGACACAGAGGAAAGAATGATCAGACATATCATTATCAGCATAGACGAAAGATGCACCCTCAAAACAGAAGACGCAACAGACGAAGAGTTCAAGTCATCATGCTTCAAAGCAACCTCATAAGATGAAGAACCTTTAAAGATCAAGACTGAGAGCTCTCCTCAACGTTGAGTCAAGTGCTCAAAGGTGAAGATATAAAGACTGAAGTTGAAGACGAAGAAAGAAGACAGACGAATGAATTCAACACACAATTATTCTATTTGTTCATTCGTATATCAAAGTTAATGAAGTTCAAACACTAAGTAACACGTGCCTTCGTGATGGAGGACCATCCTTGACAAGAAGAGTTACAAGAGCCATGCACAAAAGAATTCAAGAAGAAGTTGAGAGTCAACTCAAAAGTCAAAGCCAAGATTCAACTCAAGACTTCTCCTTACTTTGTAATAGGACTTGTGACCTTCTAAATATGTTGTAAAGTTGTAATTAGATTAGGAGCAATTAATTTGGGCCTTGCTTGGTGAATAAGTGCACGACCTTACGTTTGTAATTGAACCAAAGTTTTGGAGTGTTTTGTGAGAGAGTTGGGTAATTGACTGAGGTGACCAGTTTCAGTATTCGGACCATAACTCGAGCTACACAACTCCAATTGAGGCGTTCTTGGTGGAAAATTAAAGAAGACTTCAAGGGCTACAAAAGCTATGAAGACACCAAAGTCCAGTTCGGCCTCCATCAAGACAGAAAACGAGCTTGAAGTTAGAGTTAGAATGCTTCCAGGATGGTAATCGATTACCAACTGTTGGTAATCGATTACCACAGTACCAACCTCTCATTTTCGACCTCTCAGGACCTGGTAATTGATTAACACGACCAGGTAATCGATTACCACAGAGCCACTTTCATTTCTGGACATCCAAAGGCCCCGGTAATCGATTACCACAACTAAGTAATCGACTACCACTTGCATTTTCTCAGTTTTTCTAGCTTTTGGTTGTTTCTCCATCTAAGGAAGGTCATGTATATAAAGTAGAAGCTTGGAGTGCAAGCTAGCACCACTCCAACTAGTATAAATACTTGACACTCTGAATTGTAAAAGAACTTTTGGAAATTGAATATAGAATTCAGAATCTGTGTGAGAGCATTTCCTCTCTAGAGTTCTTGTGAAGAACCTTGAATCTTATCAATGGCTTCTTGATCCATTATGGCGATTCCACCTTGAGCTTATTGGCACTTGCCATGGCGCTTCCATTTCTCTTCTAAACCGTTTGTTTTCTTCATTTTCCATTTAAATCCTCGTTTGCCCCAATTTAGAACCTAGAAACTCCATTGAAGCATGAAGGTCCGTTCAATTCTTGCAATTCTCTCGAGGCTTGCAACAAATTTGGTATCTAGAGCTTCTTCTACTTCAATTGGAGAATTCTTTCAATCCGGTTTGAGTTTTCTACCTTGAATATTCATTTTTCTTTTTTGCTTAGTGCAGTCCCTGTTTTTGTGTGTTCTTGAGTTTCTACTTTGAATTTTCATTTTCTTGAAATTCTTGTTATAGATCTGTGATTGCTTGAGTTGTTTGAGTAATTCACATGTTCTTTGAGTTGTCTTCATCTTATAATTGAGTTTTCCTTTTGAAAAAAATTCCATATCTACAAAAATTGTATGAATTCATGTATTCCCCTGTTTTCTGAGTGTTGTTCACATTGCTTTGTGTGTTGTACACTACAAGTCAAGTAGCTTTCTTCTGCATAATCTTTGTTATTAGCAATTTTAGACTCAATTTTGCTTTAGCCTTAGGTTCCTAAGTCTAGTTACAGCAAAGAAAAATCAAGAAAAGATTATACAAGTCAAAAGAAAAAGGAAAACAAAAGAAAAGGTTACAAGAAAAAGAATAGCAAGAAAATTCAAAGAAGAGAAAACAAGAAAAGTGAAATTGAAGTGAAAATCAAGTGAAGTAAGAAAGAAACAAGTAAACAAGAAAAAAAAAAAACATTATGCAAGTGCAATACCATGACTGAATGAGCCTCTATTCATCATCAAATTAGTGGTTCAATGAGCTTTGGATTATAAAGACACTTAGGACTAAGCATTACACCTAAAACTTGAGTTTAAAGTGCTAATAATTTTGATTCTTGAACTTGAGGTATGCATTGTGCTTGGTAGTGTGTGAACTGCATTTGTGAACAAGGTGTAGAAAAGACATAGCCACTGGAGTAATCGATTACCACGACTAGTAATCGATTACCACAGTTCCAATTTGTGTTATGGACATCCAATTCTCTGGTTTAATCGATTACCAAACCTAAGTAATCGATTACCACCCTGTTTTTGTCAAAATTTGCTTCCAAATTGTCTCATTGCCTTCTATAATTACATCATAGTTTGTTTCCATTGATTGTGCCTTTGTCACATTACTTCATTCATTGATTTGAGTAGCTTAATTCCTTCAATTGTTCTTTATTGCTTGTCTTCTATTGGACTCTTAAGGTTTTGTCTTGAGTTCGTATCCTTTGGACTTCTTAAGCTCAACTCTAGAATCGTTCCTCTTTCACTTTGGAAACAAAGACCTTGATAATTGATTAGAGGTTTCAACAAGAGTTTAAAGAGAGGTTGAGTGGAAAAAGACAAGAGAGAACATTAGAGAAAGAGTCTTGAAAGTGTGAAATATGAGTGACTTGAGAGTATACACTTAGAGAGTGGAAAGGATCTTTATACATACTGGTATTTGTTATCTAACCTTTCTTGTGTAGCCATGGATAGTTCTCCTAGCATAGGAAATGATCTTTCACCTAAAACTAAGAAGATGATGGACTTGATGAAAACTATGATGCAAGCTAGTTTAGATGAGAGATTTGACCAAGAGAGGAGAGCTAAGGAGGAAAGGAGGTTAAGGAAAGAACTTGAGAAAGGAAACCATGGAGAAACAAGTGGTAACCAAGACAACCATGACCCTAGAGGAGCTGTGAATGGAGGAAACCGAGAGGATGAGAGAGGAGGAAATCATAGAGAAAATCATTCTTCACCTAGGAGTAGTGAAGGAGGAAGCAATTATGAGGATGATCATGATTATAGAGAATATGGGGAAGATAGAAGGAGAGGAAGAAGAGAAAATTATGGAGCCTATGGAGGATATGGAGGGTATGGCCGTGGCAATCACTTCTTTGAGGGAGAAGGTAGGATAGATGAGAGGAACCTAAAGCTTAACCTACCCAAGTTTAATGGTGAAGGGAGTGCCGAAACGTACCTAGAGTGGGTGATGAAACTAGACCAAGTGTTCTCATGTTACCCTATGCTTAACGAGGAGAAGAAGCTCAACTTAGCTATCTTGGAGTTTGAAGGCTATGCACTAGTGTGGTGGAACCAAATCCTTGTTAATGCTGAAAGAAGGAGAAGACCACAATTGACTTCATGGACTCAACTAAAGGATGCATTGAAAGGGAGATTTGTACCACCTACTTATGTGAGAGATCTCCACATCAAACTTCAAAGATTGAACCAAGGCTCTAGGAGTGTACAAGAATATTACAAAGACCTAGAGTTGACTATGCTAAGATGTGACTACCAAGAAGATAGGGAAGCTACACTTGCAAGGTTCACTCATGGACTTAATAGAGAGATCCAAGATATTCTTGAGCTCCAAAGCTATGTGACACTTGAGGATGCCATCCACAAGGCTGAGAAGATTGAACAACAAATAAAGAGGAAGGCAACCTTTAAGAGATCCTCTACTTCACATACTTCATCATGGAGAGACAAAGGCAAGAAGGAGGGCTACTCCAACCAACGGAACAAGTTGGACCGAGACACACCTAAGGTAAAAGAGGTAGTTCCTAACACTTCTAAACCTAGTTCTATTAAGTGTTTCAAATGTCTAGGTCATGGCCACATAGCCTCAAATTGCCCAAACAAGAAGACTATGGTGATGAGAGTTGATGGAGCCATCACAAGTGAGGAATCTAGCTCATCATCAAGTGATAGTGAAGCTTCCAGCACAAGTGGACCTTCTACCTATGAACAACCTGAGGAAGGTGACCTCTTGATGGTAAGAAGGATGCTTAGTAATGTATGTAAGGAGCTTGATGAATCACAAAGGAGAATATCTTCCATACTAGATGCACAATTGAAGGGAAGGTATGCTCTTTAATTATAGATAGTGGTAGTTGTACTAATGTAGTTAGTACTAGGTTAGTAGATAAATTAAACTTGAAAACTTCTTCACATGCTAAACCTTACAAATTACAATGGTTGAGTGAGAAAGGAGAGTTAGTGGTAGATAGGCAAGTTCTTATTTCTTTCACTATAGGAAGGTATAGTGATGATGTGCTTTGTGATGTTGTTCCTATGGAGGCCACACACTTACTCCTTGGTAGACCCTGGCAATTTGATAGAAAAGCTATACATGATGGAGTTGCCAATACTTACATTTTCTCTCATGTAGGTAAGAAGGTCACACTAAAGCCATTATCACCTAAAGAGGTTTGTGAAGACCAAATAAAAATAAAGTTTAAAAGGGACCAAGAGAAGAAGTTTACCTTGGCCGAGAGCTCCAAAGGCACACCCAAGCATGGAGACAAGTCCATGGCCGAGAGCTCCAAGGAGGAAAATTGAAAGGAAGTTATCTAACCCTAAGGTCCATAAACTTGATAAAATGAAAAGTAAAAAGAATGATAAGAAAGATAACTTCTTGATGGAAAGGAGTGAACTCAGAGAGACTTTTTAGCTAGGAAATCCATATTCTTATGCTTACCCACATCTACTTCTTTGAGTTCTTCTCTTGTAGGTAATCTTGGAAGAAAAGAGAGCCTATGGTGGGAAAGACACTTGAATGGGAAGTATGATTTTGCTATTAAGTTTGGAATTCCTTTTTACCCTAACTCTTGTTTTGAGGTTGCTTGTGCTATAGGTACAAACAAGAAGTTAAGTGTCATGAAACCATGGAACAAACATCATAAAGGAGAGGAAGTGGTTAAGATTTATAAGCTAACTTTGGGGAAGAATTCCTTAACTCTTACTCATTTCAAATTGCATGGTTACACTTGCTTTATATTAGATTCCCATGATCTTGAAATGGAATTGTTGGCTGTACCTAATGCATTTAGTTTTCATAATGTTGAATTTCCTTCTAGGCTGATCAAAGAGTTTAAGAAGGAGGGTACCCCACAATTCCATGGGTTTAAACAAAAGAGTTTGGGATATGTTTTGAAGGATCAAATAACTTCTACTTGCACTTCATTAGTTGATGTTGTTGATGATAGAAAACAATTTAATTCATATGATTTGCAAACTAGTAACTTTAGTAGGTGTAGAAAATTAAAGGACCACCTATGTCATGACTATAAGAAACAAGTTTGCTTATATTTTGCATCATCTAACAACAAATTTAATGAACCATGTTTAACCTTTGATCCGGGTGGAATTTTTTTGTAGGTGAGAACCTAAGTCAACTTGGGGACAAGTTGACCATAAGAAGGAGGGTTTGATGGAGGACCATCCTTGACAAGAAGAGTTACAAGAGCCATGCACAAAAGAATTCAAGAAAAAGTTGAGAGTCAACTCAAAAGTCAAAGCCAAGATTCAACTCAAGACTTCTCCTTACTTTGTAATAGGACTTGTAACCTTCTAAATATGTTGTAAAGTTGTAATTAGATTAGGAGCAATTAATTTGGGCCTTGCTTGGTGAATAAGTGCACGGCCTTAAGTTTGTAATTGAACCAAAGTTTAGGAGTGTTTTGTGAGAGAGTTGGGTAATTGACTGAGGTGACCAGTTTCAGTATTCGGACCATAACTCAAGCTACACAACTCCAATTGAGGCGTTCTTGGTGGAAAATTAAAGAAGACTTCAAGGGCTACAAAAGCTATGAAGACACCAAAGTCCAGTTCGGCCTCCATCAAGACAGAAAACGAGCTTGAAGTTAGAGTTAGAATGCTTCCAGGATGGTAATCGATTACCAACTATTGGTAATCGATTACCACAGTGCCAACCTCTCATTTTCGACCTCTAAGGACCTGGTAATCGATTACCACGACCAGGTAATCGATTACCACAGAGCCACTTTCATTTCTGGACATCCAAAGGCCCCGGTAATCGATTACCACAACTAAGTAATCGACTACCACTTGCATTTTCTCAGTTTTTCTAGCTTTTGGTTGTTTCTCCATCTAAGGAAGGTCATGTATATAAAGTAGAAGCTTGGAGTGCAAGCTAGCACCACTCCAACTAGTATAAATACTTAACACTCTGAATTGTAAAAAAACTTTTGGAAATTGAATATAGAATTCAGAATCTGTGTGAGAGCATTTCCTCTCTAGAGTTCTTGTGAAGAACCTTGAATCTTATCAATGGCTTCTTGATCCATTGTGGCGATTCCACCTTGAGCTTATTGGCACTTGCCATGGCGCTTCCATTTCTCTTCTAAACCGTTTGTTTTCTTCATTTTCTGTTTAAATCCTCGTTTGCCCCAATTTAGAACCTAGAAACTCCATTGAAGCATGAAGGTCCGTTCAATTCTTGCAATTCTCTCGAGGCTTGCATCACTTCGTTTCTAATCAAGTCGTTACTCAGAAGCTTTTAAAGGTGGAAAGAGATTTTAAAGTAAATCTCTGCAACACGAAAAACAATTGCACGTTTCTATAAAATCTCTGAGAAAATCAGTTTAAGCCTGATCTCACGCTGACATCCGCTGACTTTGCATTAAATGTTCTGATTGCTCACTCTACCAGATGTTGAAGTACTCCAAGACAAATGACTAACGTTCAAATCTTCAGTCTAACAGATACTTCAAGAATCTGTCTATAAAAGGACTTCATCACAACGAGTTGAAGTTGGCGAACTACTCTGATTAAGATCATATTCAACTTTCGTTCTCAAGCTCTCAAGTTAAAAGTTCATTTGTCCTGAACTTAGAATAGATTACATTTTAAAATCCCTCTCTGCGTAGAGGAAAAATTCTTTGTGCTTAACTATTGTAAACCACTGTTGTGGTATCTGTAACCTGAAGAGGGTAATTGTTTAAAGAATACCTTGAGTTTAGCCTGAGGAGGCTGAGGTCCAAAAGAATATATGTTTTAGCCTGAGGAGGCTAAGTGTTGAAAAAATAGTTGGTTTAACCTGTGGAGGCTTTGTTCAAAGAATACCTAGGTTTAGCCTGTGGAGACTAGGGTCAAAGAATATCAGTTTAGCCTGAGAAGGCTGTATTAAAAGAATATCTGTAATTAGCCAGGAGTGGTTGGGTTCAAAGAATACTCTTAATAGAACCTCAGCAAGTTACTAGGTAACTGGACGTAGTCTTGAATAGACGAACCAGTATAAAAATATTCATTGACCAATTCGATCTCAATAGGATCCCTAATTTCCTTAGGTTCTTCGTTTCTAATTGAATGAGTACTCATTTTAGATTGTATAATTTCGAATTCATTATGATAATTGATGTTTTGAATTGAGATTATTGATTTATGGCCTTGTTGATCAACAACGAATGCAATGAACTAATTTTAGGATTCGAAAGCGAGTTGTGTGCTCTCATGTGATTGTGTGAGTTTAAAGGCCACCGAGTATTCAATGAAAATTCTCTAAGATCTTAGAGCATTAGTTTAGTGTCGGAATGCAGAGATATCGGTTCCAACATACTGCATAGATGTGTGCTTTTATTTTGTTGAACCGATGAGGGAAATTTAAATCCAACAGAGATCAGATTGGTGCCTTTTATTCATGTTTTGACCTGTGTTTTTAATCCTTGTTTAATTGTTGTTATTGCTTAATTGTTTACTGCTTAATTGCTTTAAATTTTTCTCTGCAATAAAACCCCCCAAAATTTTGTTTAATTTTCAGCTACAGAGAAGTGACAAAGTGATCCGTAGGGAAACAATCTGAGTCCACAGAGCAGTAGTTAAACTTTGGTATTATTTGACGCACGTTCGACGTGTGTCAGATACCACATTGTATATTTTTGAAATTGAGACTGAAACATGTATCATATAGGAAATTCTCATTTAGTCTCCATTCATTCATTTAATTATATTGTTATATGTATTTCTTTGAGAATTATTATCCATATTTGTGTACGTGGTTTGACACCTGCTATGATCCTGAATTTTATTCGGAGGAATAAATTAACAGGTAAATTCAATAATTTTATTTAGAGATGTAAATAAAAAATAACTAGCATCAAAATATTTATAAAATATGTATATATAAGTGACACTATCTTACATATTTTTATGACAATATAAATGTGATATAATTTTATGACATATTAAATGAGTTCATTTTGTCATAATGAATTTAATGATGATAATTTTTGTTTAACAAGAAAAAATATTTCAGAATTTTATTAAAAAAATTTAAAGAAAATTATATTTTTAAATAATAATAATAAATAGAGAAAATGAAATAATTATTAAAGTGAATGGTTACATTTATTGCCTATGTTCATGTAGTTTTTTTTTTTTTTTTTTGGCGTGGCAAATGTTTACAGACTTTTGAAATGGAATTTTTTACCGAATATACTTTTTGAGTGACACCGACCTATTGTTTATATTTGTGCGTCCTCGTATTGTTTACGTCAATAATGTAGAGTTCTTTCTACAATGGCAATTGTTTACACAGACTCTGTAATGTTTTTATTTACTTAATTTTTTTTGAGAAACACGCTGGCACCGTCAATTGTTTTCTTCTGTACATTGTATATGTCATATGTCATATAGTGACGTGGTCCTCCAAAATTTGTGAAGTGCTGAGGATGTGACACGTGACCAAAATATTGACTATCTGCATTGTTTATGTTATTGATTTCTACAATTGCACAAAAGAAGTTGACTCTTTTGCATTTCAATGACATCCATTAAAGGGTCAAATTGTCGCTCTCCTAGTCTTCTAGATATGTGTCGGCGCCTAACTTGTTATTAAGCCAAAGTAAAATTCAATTTTGCAACCATAGTACTAAGACCAAAAAGTCTCTGGGTTTACAATTCGTTTGCAAATACAATAACCATAGTTACTCACCTTGGTTCCCAGTTCAATGGAGAAACCTCACATAGCAGTGGTTCCTAGTGCTGGCTTCACTCATCTTGTTCCAATTCTTGAATTCTCCAAACGCCTTCTTCAAATCCACCCAGAATTTCACATCACATGTTTCATTCCCTCGGTTGGGTCACCCCCAACTAGCTCAAAAGCATATCTTCAATCCCTTCCACCAACCATAACTTCAATATTCCTTCCCCCCGTAACCCTTGACCATATGGGAGATCCCACTCTCCTTGCACTCCAAATTGAACTCTCAGTGACTCTCTCTCTAGCCTCCATAAGGCAAGAGCTGAAGTCCCTATGTTCAAGAGCAAAGGTTGTAGCTTTGGTTGTGGATGTTTTTGCACATAAAGCATTAGACTTTGCTAGTGAATTCAACCTCTTATCTTACATATACCTCCCTCAATCTGCTATGTTACTTTCTTTGTACTTTTTCTCATCAAATTTAGATGAGATACTTTCTTCTGAGTCTAGGGACCCAGATGAACCTATAAAGATTCCAGGTTGTGTAGCTCTTCATAACAAAGATCTCCCTATACCTTTTCTAAATAGATCTAGCTTAGGTTTCAAAGGGTTTCTTGAACGTGCCAAAAGGTTTCATGTTCCTGATGGTGTCTTTATGAACACCTTCCTTGAATTGGAATCAGAGACTATAAGGGTTTTGCAAGAACAGAACAAAGTGAAGCCCAAGGTTTACCCAGTTGGACCCATTATTCAGATGGGATCTATTGATCATGAAAATGGAGTTGAGTGTTTAACTTGGTTGGATAAGCAAGAACCAAAATCTGTTTTGTATGTGTCCTTTGGAAGTGGTGGCACACTTTCTCAAGACCAGCTCAATGAACTAGCTTTTGGGTTGGAATTGAGTGGTCAAAAGTTTCTTTGGGTTGTGAGAGTCCCTAGCATTTTGGCTAGCTCTGCTTACTTTGGTGATGAAACTAAGGACCCTCTAGAGTTTTTGCCACCTGGATTTTTGGAGAGAACAAAGGATCAGGGTTTGGTTGTTCCTTCTTGGGCACCTCAGATTCAAGTGCTCGGTCATAGTTCAACTGGGGGGTTCCTATCTCATTGTGGATGGAACTCGGTGCTTGAAAGTGTTGTGAAGGGTGTGCCAGTTATAGCATGGCCTCTCTTTGCTGAGCAAGGTTTGAATGCAGCGTTACTAACTGATGGCTTAAAAGTTGCACTTAGGCCAAAAGTTAACGAAAGTGGATTGGCTGAAAGAGAAGAAATTGCTAAGGTGGTAAGAGGGTTGTTGGAAGATAAAGAAGGTCTGGAAATTCGGAAAAGAATGGAACAATTGAAAATTGCTGCTGCTAATGCCATAAAAGAAGATGGATCTTCTACAAAGGTTCTGTCAGAGGTGGCTACGACTATAAGAGGCTGTTAAACAATTTTTCAATTTTAGCGGTTGTGCTTTTGTTTCCTCCACTCCTTTTCCTTTTCCACTTATCTCATGTTATTACATTTGCTTCCAGATTGTATTAAAGATCCTGATAACGGATGTTAGTTAACACTTAAGAATTAATGAATGATTTTTACTTATTGACATTAGAAATCAAGTGGCATCCTTGTTATGAAAAAGATCAAAAAGAAAATTTAAAACTAAAGGATCAGAAGAAGTAAAGGTCAAAAACCTTAAATATGAACCCTCAAGGATAAGAGATAAAATGGTATCTAAAACTCTGATTGTGTGACATCCTTCATATGAAAAAGAAAATTTCTCAAAAAGTACCCTAAATGAAAATATCAAACTCAGTCCAATTAACTTCTCGAACTTCTATGTTGTTCCACAAATTTCTCCATCTGAGAACCAAATTGGAAAAGTGCCCTTAGCTGCGTCTTTGGGCTTTTCAATTCTTCCACGAATCTCATTTCCTTCTTCACTCACCATTAGACCATTTATCACCTTAGCAATTTCCTCCCTCTCCGCTATGCCATTCTCATTAATTTAGGCCTTAATGCAACTTTGAGGTCCTCAGTTAACAAAACTGCATTATTCCTTGTTCAACAAACAAAAGGCCAAGCTACCATTGGCACTCCAAGCACAATACTCTCAAGTGCCGAATTCCAACCACAATGAGTTAGAAACCCACCAGTTGAAGCATGACCAAGGATTTGGGTTTGTGGTGCCCAAGAAATAACAATTAAACCTTGCCCTTTGGTTCTCTCCAAAAACCCATTTGGTGAAAACTGTGAAGGGTCATCACCAGAAGCAACAACATAAGCACCATCTGCTGAATCATTAGGTGCTCTCAAAACCCACAAGAATATTTCACCACTCAACTCCAACCCAAAAGCTAACTCATTAACCTGTTGTTGAGCAAGCAATGCTCCACTTCCAAATAACACATGCAAAACCGAGTTAGGCCTTTAATTGTCCAACCACCTCACACACTCTGACTCTAACCCCTTTGATGATTCTTCACTACTTGACTCTGTTTGTACAATAGGCCAACTAAATATAAAGGAAAATTGTTGTTGATGCTATTGCTGTTCTTGTTCCGCTCAATGTAATGTTCCATTTCAGAAAAGCTATTAACGAAGAAACCGTCAGCGAGAGGTAATATATAGCAAATGTCAGTAATAGACAAATGAGTTCAAATGGAAGCAAAAAATCTGATAAATGAATTCCAATTTATTGACCAGTACTTATTAAATTTTGCACTATAATCTGATTTAGTTTTGTAGTGTAAATAATTCCATGCCATGATGTATCTAGAATAGTGATGCAATCCTCAAGGAGAAATGTTTCACGTGATCTTCATGTTTCAATGGAGGTTTTGTATTTAGGAAGAAGAAGCTCACGGTCTCAAAGTGAAAAGAAAGAAGAAAATGGAAGAGGAATGGTAGCACCATGACAAATGCTAATAAGCTTGAGTTGGAACTGCCACAATAGAATAAGGAAGTCATTGATGAGATTCAAGTTCTTCACAAAAACACAAGAGAGAAAACACTCTCAAATTCTGAATTTCAATTCTTCAATTTATCCAAGTGTTTGAATTACAAAGGAAATCTTATTTTTACTGTTAAGGTGTGGCGCTAGCTTGCTATGCAAGGAACTAATTTAAATTCTAATCTAATAGTCACGGAAGGAAGCTTGTGGCGCAAGTTTGATTAACTTGGAGAACAAGGATCAATCCTCCACCCTTGGATGAGTATCCTCGTCTAATGGTCACGTGCCAAGCTTGCACTCCAAGCTTCTAAGCTTAATCCTTGGATTAGAATCTTATCTAAGGGTCACTAATTCTTTATTTATTACAAGTTTAGGCCGTGGACTATACTCTCTACAAAGGCTAAATATTAATTGTTTCATCCTAATTATAATACTACAAAATATTAGAAAAATTACAAGGATTAGGCCCAAAATTGAAGAGTAAGGTTGGAGAGTTTGGTTGGGTTTTTGGTGATGGTCTTCCATCAAATAGTAGTGATTAATGAAACAAAAATACTTGTTGATCGTACCTGAGTTAATGATGATAGTGACCATGTTGATGATGACGTAACCCAGAAGAAAATTTAAGTATAAACTGATAAGTAGTACAAACCATTAAAATAATTAAGTCTCCAGCAGTCTAAAGATAAATATCTTAGTAATATTCTAAACCAATCATAAACATTATAACAAATCTACTCAATTTTTTACCATCCTCAGCATTCTTTATTTTATTTTACATGGTATTAGAACTTCGATCATCCTGATACCACGACAAAAATTTCCCACACCTTGTTAAAAAATGTCAACAAATCCAGTGACAAATCCAGGAAAAATATGGTCATAGATACATATAGTCAATATTATGTTCACCACTTGGATCAACAGGTGACCTTCTTGTACCAATGGAACCAACTACCAACCTCGGAAAGAGCCATGATGCAGACCCTTGTTGCCAAAAAAAGTTTGGGGTTTGTTGATGGCTCAATCATAATGCCATCGTCTGAAAAAAAATCCAGTCAAATTCGAACACTAGCAACAGTGTAACAGCATGATCCCCTCTTGGTTGACTTATTTAGTAGCACCAGATACAGCAACAGAGTTTGGATGTCATTCATGATTAGTTTTCACAGAAAAATGCATCGACAATTTACTACATCAACAAGTCGATTGCAACTATTTCACAGGCTTCTTATTTACCTCAACTGTTGCATCTCAAACTTGGTCACCCATCATTATCTCGTCTCACACTTCTATTTCCTTTACTTCAAATAAATAAAGATCATCATTTTGCTAATAAATGTATTGTTTATTCATTAGCCAAACAAACGAGATTGTCTTTTCTTACAAGTACGATTTCTACACAATTTCCTTTCAATCTTTTGCATTGCAATGTACGCGGTCCTCACAGAATTCCTGCTCATCATGGGGCAAAATTTTTCTTAACTATTGTTGATGATTTTCCACGAACAACTTGGGTTTTTCTCAAATCCCACTCATTCATTATTCTTCAACAATTTATTAACTTGATTAGTTTTATGCTCAGTCTTCTTCCGATACCATTTACTCATATATTACCTCTTTTGTCTTCTTTATTTTAAGTTAAATAAAAATGTTTGTGTTGTTCGATGTGATGAAATAATATTGAAGGGATCACGTGGCCACTGCTGTTTAACAATTTGCTATTTGTCAACAATTAGTCAAAGAATAAGAAAAAATTGCTAAGACAATGGGTTAATTGGCTAATGGAGAAAATTTGTTATGGTTATACTTAAACGAAGATGGAGCATCTTTGAAGACGCCGTAAAATGTTGCTGTAAAATTGAGATCGATGCCTCTATGAATCCATAAAATTGAAATTCAATTCAAGCGATTCTGTTCTTTTTTTAATTTTTTCCTCTAGCAACTACGTCTCCTCCCGACAAGATTTCTCCATGTGTATAAGTCACAATTTCAACCGTTGATCATGTATTAAGAGATTTAAATTCGTATATTTAAACTAATTACTTACTGGTTAACTTTCTATATATTATTAATTACTTGATTAAACATATAATTCGATCAATATATGTGTTGCGGATTATTAATTTGATTCCTTTATATAAAAACTTATTAAATTGGTCTCTATATGTGTTAAATATTACCGGTTTCGTCTCTTAGTGGGACAAACTAAGTCGTTAATATTTTAGCATAAGAAAAATAAATTGGAGATCATGATCTTAGGTAAACATCTTAATTATAAGATCTATTATTTTGAAGATATTTTATTAAATTTGTAACTAAGATCTCTGTGTTGAAGATTAAGATTTGGTAGGAGATCTATTACAACTTTTCCAACTAAATGTGACGGAAGCAATAGAATTGGGAATTTTTTTTAAAAAAAAAACAAATAATTTAAATAATTGGCACTAGGATTAATATTGAGGAGAGAGATCATTATTGAAATAAATTTAAAGTTTTATTTTAATTATAAATTTGATATTTCTTCCTATCAATATTAATTTAAAATATAAGTTTTTTTAAATAATTAATTTTCCATTATTTTTTTGTTTCCTAATACTTCTTGCAGATAATAACGTGTCTTCCTTCTGTGATTAAGTATGTGTTGAAAGATTCTTGAAAAATTAGAGTGGGTAATTTATTTATTTTTAATTTTAGTACTTGAATGTTACTTAAATTTTAGTAGTAGATAATTGTTTCACAGTTTTAATTTGTTTTCTAATTCTTTATTGTTATTTATTTTATACTTCTTTCATATGATGATATATATGCCTATAGGGAGAACCATTTACAGGATTTTTGAAAATTAGAGTGAGTAATTTATTTGTTTTTAATTTAGTATTAGAATGCTTCTGAAATTTTATTAGTAAAAAATTACCTCACTGTTTTTTTAAAAATATTAGTTACCTTTGATTAAAACTATCTTATTTTATAAGTTGTTAATTATCTTTATTTTTAATTCTTTAAATCTTGTTACATGTTTTATGCTTCTAGCCAATCATTTTGATGATGTATGTATTACCTGGTTTCTTTCAATTGAATAATTAATTTAATTTTTTTATAAAAAATTTATTTTATTTATTTAGGATAAAAATTTTGGGTACGAGGGAATATAATTGAAAAGTGATAAAAATATTTGTAATTGTTTTTTTTTTCCTTTTTTGTCTCATTACATTATTATTATTTATTATTATTCTTTTGAAATTAAGAAAAAAATTGTTTATTGAGTTATTGATTCTCCCGGGCATGTTTTTCTCCCTCACTTCATATTTTTAATCAATTATCTCTCTCACACCCTTCAATGTCAATGCTTTGCTCAAGAGCAAACGGGAAACCGGAGTTGAACCACACCCCACCTTCTACATCATTCCACTTGGATTTGACGGTTTTTGGGGCTTTAGGAATTGGGGTTTTGGAACCCTACCACTGTTCTTAATTCCTGTTCTTCCTTTAATGCAGGTTAGGGTAGTTCTATTGTTAATGATAGTAATGAGAATTTTTGTTCAAAGGGTTTCTTGATGAAAATTAATTGGGAAATGGGGAAAACACCTTTTTGAATTGTTTGATTGAGATTTGATTAGGGATCCTTATTAGTCGTATTCCATGTGTTCCATGTGATTAAGAATGTTTTTGTTTCGTGAATTGTTGTTTTGTATTGTTGATTGGTTGAATGACATTGAATTACCTATTTTTCCCTTCTTTACACCTCTGTTCTTCATCTTAGAATTTATGTTTTAATTAATTGTTTATGTGTCTAGAGTATAATTTTACTAATTATATGTTATCATGATTCTTCCTCATTTTTATTCCTTTTGTTGTTTCACTTACATCATTTTGCATGTTCTTATGTATTGTGATTTGGTTGATGTTGTAGAATGAGAAATCTCATTATGGTAAAATAATGGTTGTGGATTGATAGATAGCCTTGGTGGGACATATTGCATCGATGAGTCTCTAGGTTCATGATAATAAATTAAAACTGTGTTTTATTTTGATGAGATGGATGGATGTCTACTGTAATGAAAGAGCAGTGAGGTTGTCTCTAGTGGACATGCTTATGGAGCATGGATTTTTGGAAAAGAGTTGAAGATTATCATGAATGCTAGGTGAATGAAAATGTTTTTGAAAAGTGAGGATGAATGAAACTAGGACGGTTGGTCCCTGACGGGTCGATGTAATGGCCTAGGACTTTGAGGGTATTCGCAGTGGGAAAAACTTTCACTATGAACGATCACCATGGGTGGGAAGTGACTCCTATTGCAATACTAGTTGCCCTGACTGTAACTGTCCAGTATTTCTAGTGAGAGTGTTAGAGGTGACATGTATTCCTAGACATCGCGCTCAATTGTTTTGATGGTACCACATGTCATGAGAGTGAACAGTGAGTGTCATGCATCATACTAGATTACATAATTAATTGTGATGAGTTGTAAATTGAGTATTCCATGACTTCTTTATATCTATTGTGTTTCCTGTTTTCTGTGGTCTTATTATTATCATTAAATTGTGAACTAACCCTATGGTTGTGTCTGTGGTTTGACACCTGTAATGATCCCGCGAACGGATGAGCAGATGAGCAATTACTTAGAGATACAGAGGTCGTAGGTTAGGAAAGAACCTGATTTTCTGAAGATGTCATGATGTTATAATCTTTACATTTTCTCGTGCTTAAGTGATTGCTGCCACTTAGGAATTTTAGAAGTTTAAGGTTTCTAGTTACATGCTAGGTATTTTCATTTGAAACACTTTTGTTTTGTAAGAAATATCATTTGTAGAAATTTACTTTGAAAATTATTCTATAAGATAAGATTTGATTTGCTTGGAACGTAACGAAAGTAGGATTTTGTAATTGGAGGAGTTGAGGGGTGTTATAATGTATATGTTTTTTTTTTATAATCAAACATGATAAGGTTAATTACAATGTAAAGTAACTTTTTTTATAATTTTAATATATTTAGTTCGAGTGTTTCCTGTTTTCATTTCCTCTAAAAATAGATAATAGAGATGAAAATGTATTTGGTTGATTTTTTAAAAAATATTTTCAAAATTAGGTAAAAATAAGAAAATATTATGGTCCGTTTGACAATTTTAAAAACTATTTTTAAAAAATAAAAAATAAAAATAAAAACATAAAACAATTCCTCAAATCAAATACCACCTTAAATATCATAAATTTTGAAATAAAATAACTGTCAAATATTTATTGAGAAATTATGAATTAAGAAATTTGTAAAAATCATTGAGAAAACGGTTGATTGTACATGGTGTCAAATTTATTAAATAACTATTTGTCCTTTAAATTTAAGAAAATCTTAAAAATATATATTTTAAAAACAATATTTCATTTAAATTAATTTAAATAAATATTTCTAAAGTATCATATATTATTGAGAATAAGAATGAAATTAATGTTTGTATTAAATTATTTGGTATGAAATGGTAATCCGGATAATTATTGTATTAAATCATATTTACAAATCATACTCAATAAGAAATTGAATTACAAAACTAAACTCCAAATCAATGCAATGTCTTTTGACATAAATCAATTCAAGAAGAAATTCTAATGAAACTTTTAAAATTGTTTGTGAATAACTACCAAGTTTTTAATTTGAATGTTATAGTTATATAGTAATACATATTTTGAGACCACCAGATTTTATTCTTGTGATATCTTACTTCTTAATTCTTACCATATTATATATTAAAGTGACTTAAAATTTCTTGAATTCTAATTTATAAACACTACCCATCTAAAATTTGTGTGCATATATCTAAAGAAAATGATAGCCAAATTCAAATTACTCGACGCTAAAGTTTTCGTCTACTTTAATAATTGGATTTTGACTTAATTATTTAGATTTATTTTCAGCCAGTTAATTAATAGAGTATCCTAGTCGATTCATTATAAAAGAACTAGCTTATAATATTGCAAGAATTGCTTCAGAGTATTGAAGAATAATTTTATTTTAATAAAATAGAACATTTTGGAGCTTTCACTGTGTTATTCCTAAGATCCTCCTGACATATATACGTTACATATTTTCAACTTATTCATTCCTATTTATACAACAATAATATAAAAAAATAGTAAAAACAAAAAGTATCTTATTTCTCTACTTTGTATAATTTCAATCTTTGTTGGTTTATTCATCACATGGATATTTATAAAGGAGTGTGATGTTCATAGGAGATGGAAAGGGCAAAACTGTAATTACAGGGAAAAGGAATGTGATAGATGGCAGCACTACATTCCACACTGCATCCTTTGGTACCTTCCTTTCATTTGTTTTTTTTTTTTTTAATTTTATACAAATTTTGGTCATGTTTTGTTATTTTGCGAAAAGTAGGGGCAGAAAAATGTGAACCAGTAACATGCATGATAATTGGATCGAACAATGCAAGCCACACGTGGCTAGTTGTTAATGTTTATATTCATAGCTGTCTACTCGCATGTCTATTCTATGTTCAATTCAATGTACACTTGAACAGGATTTTAGTTTTAGTTTTACCCCACCGGCACGTAGTTTTCTGTATTCTACGATGAAAAAGCACAAATCACAATCCATGTATTTATATAAACAAAAATATCATTTTGATCGTGAAACGTATTTCATTAGTAGTGCATGCATCATTGTGCTCTTAGTGCACGTTTTGCACGTATGTATGTATGTACACTTTTGAAATCAAAACCAATTTTTACTTGCTAGAAAGTGAAAAATACTTGCTGAATTTATTGACCCAAAAATTAATTGGTGAAATGTGTTAATTGACTTGACGAAGACGACTACAGTATATGTCACATCTAGGTAATTGAAACAACTGCACTAACTAACTTGGGAGCTTCTTTTTATTATTGTTTTAAACATGATACGAGAAGTTGTAGTGTTGGTTGGTGGAGTTTTATGAAAGAAATCTTGATCGACAGTAAACATTGTTTTTTGTTTACGTTAAAACATTAAATAAAGTGTGTCATTGCATAAACCTTACGCATTCTCTTGTCTTCGTCAAAACAAATTATCATATTCTTCTTGACTTTTATAGTCATCATTCCATATTCATAATTATTATTATAATTATTAACATATCCTATACACTAGTGGACAACAACATTGCATCCATATCGAAACTTAGGAAAGAAAATACACATCGATCCAAACATTAATTACTACCTCTCCCAAGTCCTAATTAAATAATTGGTCGTTGCCTAGTCATGGGTTTCAAGCCAAACTTATCAACGATTTCATGTGATCAAGCATGTCCCGAATTAAAATAACTTAACATTATGTTTTCAATTGAATGCGTAAAATTACACCATACATTAAATACTTTTTGATACCTTGATTTATTCCATTTTTTTTGTTCATATTTATTAGTAGACTAATAATTAATTTCTCCAGCTGCTAGTGGTGCTGGATTCATTGCACGTGACATCACGTTCGAGAATTACGCAGGACCGGCGAAGCATCAAGCGGTGGCTCTCCGTGTCAGCGCTGACCACGCGGTGGTGTACCGGTGTAACATTGTGGGGTACCAAGATTCATGCTATGTCCACTCTAACCGTCAATTTTTCCGTGAATGTGACATTTATGACACCGTGGATTTCATATTTGACAATGCTGCTGTTGTTTTCCAAAAGCGTAACATATATGCTCGTAAGCCCATGGCCCAACAAAAGAACACTGTAACGGAGTCAATGGATATTTATCATTATATTGTTAGATTAACATTTTCTTTAATTTACTTGGTTCGTGAGTATTTTAAGTTATTTGAAATAAATGTTTCGTGTTCCTGGTAATAACTTGTGATTTTGCTTGAATCTTATACATTTTCAAGCTAAAAAATTGTTATATTAAATATTGTAAATGATTTATCTAATATACTTCGACCTATTTCCTTTTACTATGCATTTATTTCATAGAATTCTTGCTTTTTGAAATACATTTATGTTAGGAATATGTAGTTTAATTTTAGTCAATACATAATTTTAGTCCCAAATAAACGATGAGGGGATTGCTCTTATGTGTCTATATAAACAACTCCTTGTAAAATTTCAAAGCGTAGCACAGTGCACAAAGGAAATATATATTTTGTGCCCGTGGACGTAGGCAATTTGCCGAACCATGTTAAATCTCTTGAATCTCTTTTTCTCTCTTTCATATACTTTTTCTTGTTTTGTTCTTAACAATTTAAAAATTGCTAATTCATATTATCTATTTTTCTTTGCCTTTAAAGGTTAGTGTTAATTGTTCCCTTGATATATCTTGCTAGATCACAGGTTTTAGTTGTTATTTGTTGTGGATGCATTTAGTAGCTCAGAAGTATGAGTATAAAATTTCAGTGTTCTATTTTGCTTCATATTCTATTATCATTTCATGTTATTAGCCATTTTATAAACCATATGCTGATATGTTGTGGACATTTCAATTACTTTCAAGTCATGATAACTTGCACACATATTTTTGGCAAAACAACTCTTCTTGTGTTGGTCAATTTTTTTTTTCTTTTCATGTGTGCCTCATATGACAACTCTATGATATTAGTGTTCCAAGAGTTATATGCTACAAAAGTATATGTAGGATGAACAATTATTATTCACACTATTCACCAAGCAAATTGAAACATAACATGTATAATCTTGTAAAAAAAATTGATTGAGTATCATTTTCGTTAAAAAAAAGAAGTGAGAATCTGTGAGTAAAACCCTAAGGGAGTTTGAATTAGTGGGAGTATTAAGCCTTACGTTATTTTTGTTAAAACTAGTGTATTGGACATGTATAGTTCTATTAATGCATATTTCAGATGACTAGCGATTTGGATTTGAATTACACAATGTGGGTAGAAGTGTAAGATAGAATTGACTAAAATTATTGATGCAGTTGAAGGCTAATTGTTGTCATGTGTTTCAAATACATATTTGATGATGATGTGTTAGTTATGATGTATTATGCTTATTGGTGCAATGTATGTCATAATGTGTTGGAAGATATTTGTATATGGTTAATGAGTTTTGCAATGGGTGTAAGTATATTTTGATTGGAAAAGATGAGTCTCATAATAAAATGTATGGAACTTAAGTTTGAATTTGAAACAACATTTCTATTCTTAAAGTACTTTTAACACTATTTGTTGAATTTGAGGTATCTTTGAGTAGTTAACTTATTCACCCCATGTGTCTTCTAGCATGTTTAAAGGTTAATTACAATGTCATTGTTTAAGGCGTCATATAGTACGAGGTGTAAGATTATGTTGTATTGAGTTGATTTAGGATAGAACCTCACCTTAGATCTAGAGGTAATTCAAAAGTCGATGGACAAGGTTAGATATATCCATGAGAGGATGGAAATAATATCGAGTGGAACCTCACCTTAGTAGTTTGAAGAATGATGGATAATTTGTGAAATACCAAATAGATCCTTCTCGTGAAGATGATCTAAAGTAAAGTATTTGATGAAGATGTTATGGATAGGCAGACGAGGGGAAATTATACTGCATAGTTTACATCAGTTAAATTTCGAGGACGAAATTCTGTTAAGAGTGGGTGTGGGCGGTTTCTACTTTCTCTTACCAGATATTCTGGTTAATTAAAGTTTTCCTATTCTGCATGGTTAAGAATAGAGATTAGGATCCTACTCATCTCAGCTTTTCCTTTTGCATCGGCTCACATTGAAGTCATGGTGTTCTCAATTTTAATAATAATAATGCATTATTTTTCTATTTATATTTATTTAATTAATTTGATTTTTTTTTGTTGTTATTGGCCAACTTTCACTTATATAATTGTGCTCCCTTTTTGTCCTTGATGTTTTGTTGTTCTTATTATTTTTAGATCAACTGATTATTCTTCCTAACAAGGTCATTATTCTTTTTAACAAATATACGTTAAAGTGTTATCAATTTTGATAATAATAATATATTATTTTATATTTATATTTATTTAATTAATTTGATTATTTTTAGGTTACTGGTGAAATTCTTACTATATTGTTGTCTCTTTTCATTTCTGAAATTTGTTGTTCTTGTTACTTTTAATAATGATTAATACGTTACTTTTGATAAATGCAATAATCAACATAATTGGTTCAGTTACGAAAAGTAATTATCAATATAGATTTGGTTGCAAAGTATATTTGCTTAGGATCTATTTTAAGAAATAGATATAGGGTTAGGGCGCTTTGAGTGTTGGAACACAACAAACTGCGCCCAACAAAAAGGCATATCAAGCACACATGCATTGTCCACGTCGTGAGTTTGATATGCTAGGCGTCCAACAATGAGGTGTTTTTATCTACGTTTTTCTGTACCTATACCTATTCAGAGACACGTTTTTAAACCATTTATAAATTTTATTATAATAATTTTTTTTATTCTAACAAATTTCTTACGCTAAACAGTTTTCTATAAAGCTAATATATTAATAATATTACATTTTTAAACAATTTTTTTTATCACAACACATTTTTTTAATACATTTAACTTAAATCATGTTAATGATTAATAAATTTTTTATTTTCCATATTTTCATTAAAAAAATCTTACAAAAACAGTTTTAAAACTTTTCAATTTTCCTTCAACTACATTTTCTATAAATATACATTGCATTATACATTCTAAACCATCTATATATTTTATTATAATAATTTTTTTCAATTCTAAAAAATTTCCGACACTGAACATTTTTTATAAAACTAATACATTAATAATATTCCATTTTAGAAAAAAAATTTATCACAACACTTTTTTTTAATACTTTTATCTTAAATCATACTACGAATTGATAAATTTTCTAATTTCCATACACAATTCTATTTTTTTTTTCAATTTTCCTGAGAAACTATAGTTTCCATAAATATACATTGTATTTAAACATTTTAAACCACCTATAAATTTTATTATGATAATTTTTTTTTTCTATTCTAACAAATTTTCAGCACTAAACATTTTTTTATAAAACTAATTATATTTATAATATTACAATTTATACAATTTTTTATCACAACAGTTTTTTTTTAATAATTTTAACTTAAATTATGATACGAATTAATAATTTTTTTTAATTTCCATTTTTTCATAAAAAAATCCTACCAACACAATTCTTAATGAAATGATTTAATAGTTGTTTTTGTAATAAAATATTTTTTATAATTTTTTAATGTAATTTTAAAAAATTTCAAGTTATTTATTTATTTTAACATATTAATTTAATAGTTTCAGTTACACATTGACATGTGTCATATAAAAATTAAACATGCTCCAAGTCTAATCAAGTTCGGCATATTGTTACGCCCAGCAGTTAGACACATTTAGCACCACCATTTCCTAGACTTTGATTGTGCTTTCGGCTCGGATATATTAAAAAAGAGAGACACTTATAAACCCACGTATTTTTCGTAATAGATTTTTTTAAAACCCACATGAATAAAAAAGCCATAATTTCTATAAATATACATTGCATTTGAACATTTCAAACCACCAACAAATTTTATTATGAGAAATTTTTTTCTTCTATTCTAACAAATTTTTTATCCTAAACACTTTTTTTATAAAACTAATATATT
The DNA here is from genome assembly GCA_026586105.1 of Hylodesmum podocarpum. Lineage (NCBI taxonomy): Eukaryota > Viridiplantae > Streptophyta > Magnoliopsida > Fabales > Fabaceae > Hylodesmum > Hylodesmum podocarpum. The sequence goes on from JALJEV010001403.1 coordinate 703,040, forward strand.
AATAATATTATATCACAACACATTTTTTTAGATCTTTTAACTTAAATCATGTTACGGATTAATTTTTTATTTTCCATCTTTTCATAATAAAAAGGATCCTACATGTACAATACTAAAATTTTCCAGGTTTCCATAATAATTATATTTTCTATAAATATACATAGCATTTCAACATTCTAAACCACCTATAAATTTTATTATGATATTTTTTTTTTCTGTTCTAACAAATTTCGTACACTAAACATTTTTCATAAAACTAATTAAAAATATTGCTTTTAAACAATTTTTGTATGACAACACTTTTTTAAATACTTTTAACATAAATCATTTTATGAAATAATAAAATTTTTTAATTTCCATCTTCTCATTAAAAAAAATCCTACATACACAATTCTAATTTTTTTTTTCAATTTTCCTTAATAACTATATTTTCTATAAATATACATAGCATTTAAACATTCTAAACTACCTATAAATTTATAATAATAATATTTTTTCTATTCTAACAAATTTCTTACCTAAACATTTTTTATAAAAATAATATATTAATAATATTGCATTTTTAAAAAAAATTTATGACAACACTTTTTTTTAATACTTTTAACATAAATCATGTTACGAATTAATAATTTTTTTAATTTCTAATATTTCATAAAAAAAAATCCTACAAACACAATTCTAAAATTTTTCAATTGTCCTTAATAACTATATTTTCTATAAATACACTTTACATTTAAACATTCTAAAACACCTATAATTTTTTTTTTCTATTCTAACAAATTTCCTACACTAAATAATTTTTTATAAAAGTATTATGTGAATAATAAAGTATTTTAAACAAATTTTTATCACTAACACTTTTTTATAATACTTTTAACTTAAATCATGCTACGAATTGAGAATTTTTTTTTAATTTTCATTTTTTATAAAAGATATCCTACATACACATTTCTAAAATTTTTCAATGGTCGTTAACAACTATATTTTCTATAAATATACATAGCATTTAAACATTCTATTATAATAATTTATTTTGTGTTCTAACAAATTTCTTACACTGAACATTTTTTATAAAACTAATATATTAAAAATATTACATTTTTTTAAAAAAAATTTGACAAAAATATTTTTAATACTTTTAACTTATATCATGTTACGGATTAGTAAATTTTTTTTTTTTCCAATTCTTCATAAAAAAAATCCTACATTCTAAAAATTTTCATTTTTCCTTAACAACTATAGTTTCTATAAATATACATTGCATTTAAACATTCTAAACCACCTATGAATTTTATTATAATAAATTTATTTTCTATTCTAGTAAATTTACTACACTGAACATTTTTTTATAAAATTAATATATTAATAATATTGCATTTTAATCAGTTTTGTGTCGCAATACTTTTTGTAATACTTTTAACTTAAATCATGTTATGAATTAACAATTTTTTTTTAATTTCCATTTTTTTATAAAAAAACTTCTACAAACACAATTCTAAAATTTTTCAATTTTCCTTGTCAACTATATTTTCTATAAATATAACTTGCATTTAAACATTCTAAATCACCTATAAAATTTATTATAATATTTTTTTTTCTATTGTAAAAAATTTCCTGCACAAAATACTTTTTATAAAACTAATATATTAATAATATTTCATTTTAATTTTTTTTTTTATCACAACACTTTTTTAATACTATCCACTTAAATCATGTTTCTAATTAATAAATGTTTCTAATTTTATTTTTTATAAAAAAATTCCTACTTACACAATTCTAAAATTTTTCAATTTTCCTTAACAACTATATTTTATATAAATATATATAGCATTTAAAAATTTTAAGTCACCTATAAATTTTATTATAATAAATTTCTTATGTTAAACATTTTTTGTAAAACTAATATATTAATAATATTTCATTTTAAACATTTTTTTACTAACAATTTTTTAATACTTTTAACTTAAATCATGTTACGAATTAATAAGTTCTTTTAATTTCCGTTTTTTTGATAAAAAAAAATCTAAATACACAATTCTAAAATTTTTCATTTTTCCTTAACTACTATATTTTCTATAAATATACATTGCATTTAAACATTCTAAAAATGCCTATAAATTGTATTATCATATTTTATAAACTTAAAATATTAATAGTATTACATTTAAACAATTTTATTTTATGAAAACACTTTTTTTTATTACTTTTAACTTAAATCATGTTACGATTTAATAATTTTTTTATTTTTCAATTATTCGTACAAAATATTACTATAAACACAGTCCTAAAATTTTTCAAATTTTCTACACTACTTCATTTTCTATAAATATAAATTTTCTAAATAACCTATATATTTTACTAATCAATCTAAATTCTTACACTAAAACAATCCATCTCATACTAAAACTAACAATTTCAACACTACATAACATAAACTTTATATAAAATTTAAACAATTTATAAATAATGCGTACCTTCTTATAATGTCAATTTACGACTAACAGGAACACGAAAATGCTAGTTAACCAACAAGGGGACCACACGTCGAAAATACTAGTTAACTAAGAGTTCACAGTTGAAGTGCAAGAAGGGAGAGGAAACCACGGCCAGAACACAAAAACGAATTTGATGGAACAAGTTATGGAGGTAAGGAAGAAGAACGAGAGAAGAGAAATGGACACACGGGTGCAAGTGTAAAGAGAAAATGGGGTAAAAGGTTAGAAAAATATTTGGAAAATAATTACATTTAATACGCGGACATATAAAATTTAAAAAGAGAAATATTAAAATATAAATAATAAAAAATATGTAGATATTTTATAACTGTGTATTATAATTATTATCTTAATAAAATTAAAAAAGTTAAATAAAATACACCTAAAACCTAAAAAAACATTTACACACAGTGTTACTAAGACAAAGACGTCCAACACTAAACCGCACCACGTAAGTTATCAGCGCATAGCTAGGAAGTGCCATAGCCTTTGTGTTGGTGGGCCATTTATTTGTCCAATTAAAATATCCCACGTGGATCAATATCCTTTGTAACGTCTCCAGAAGGGGATACCATTTGTTTTGCCCTTGTTTTTTTTGCCACGTGTCCACATACTACAATAACGTGCCTTCAACCTGAGCGTTCTCATTCACTAGCCCATGCCCAAATATTCGGCACCTCATTGCAAAACATACCAACGATTATAATTATTTTCCAACCAGGCCCATTATCTATCATATTTGCTTTTGAAATCATGCCCATTACGTCAGTTATATAAATGCAATAGAAAATACATGTGTAATAACATTAGTTTGATTCATGTATAAAATAGATAGACAAGCTTGTATCTAGTTTTAGTGATTCATGTCTTCATTCTCAGTGAAAACATGTTTAATTGATTTTTTAAAAAATATTTTTATAAAAATAATTTAAAATTAAGTGAAAATAAAAAAAATAATGTAACTCAATTTTTATAATTTTTAAGAAAATAAAAATAAATAATAATTTTTCAAACCAAAGACCTGGATTATATGTGATTAGACGTCAAGCCATCATGCAACAATAATTGTTTGCCATGACATATTACAAGACACTTGCATGCATTGTGATAAAGGGGGTGACCTCATAAACTTTTTTTTATTTATTTATATATATATATATATTCATAAATTTATAAACTATTTTACTTAATTAAATGTTTAAATAACATATTAAATGATATATTATAAGAATAATTTTTTTTAAAAAAATAAATTATAAAATACATATTTTTTATATATTTATTGTAGTTTATATAAATTTATGAGTTAAATATATTAGTTCCTTTAACTCGACCTGATAATTAATTTAAGTTGGATAATAACAGACAATTCAATTACGTCGAAATACATGATCTGAGAAAAGATTCTTAACCTCCAAAATATTTGCATTGAAAACAAAAGGTTTTGCGAAAGTTGACAAATGTACATGTCATGGGGCAATGGCAGTGCGTGAGAATCAAAGCTTTATTGATCCGCAGCCATTGAAACCCAAAAGAGTCTGTATAAAGAATATAAGAAACCAAAAAGAAAAAGAAAAAGACGCACCACAAAGACAAAGTAAGTCCAGATGAAATTTGAGGGGAATCAATAATAGATAATTGATATATGGTTTAGTGCACGCATGCACTTACATCATCATCGTGATCACAGTTACACCCACCAATATAATAATTGCCACGTTCACTGCCACTATTATATGATATTAGCGGATGTTAAAATATTGGCAGTGCCATATCCTTTTCCCGCCTCAACAGTCAACCATTTCAGGGTTAGAAATAAAAGATTGCGTTCCAAAAGAGTAAAGGAAACAAATATAGAACAAGAAACCCATCTCACCTCGTTGACAAGGGCAACATCAACAGCTTAACAGAAGGAAAAAAAAAGATTTATTATTATCACATGACTTCTACACCTACCAATGTCATAATCATCCTATTCATTATATTATTATTATTATCGTTATAATTATCATAATGAAAATTTTTATTATAATTTTACTTAATTATAAAATTATTCTATTTAATTATATTTTTAAAAAAATAATATTTCATCATTTAAATTTAGTAAAAAAATAAATCCATATTTCACACGTATTAATAAATATATTATAATCATTCAATGATAATAAAATTAATTATAAATATTTAAAGAAATTTAGAATTAAATTAAAAATAATGCTTTTTTTATTAAATAACAAAATAGACTATGACATTAAATTATATTTTTTTAACTTTAGAGTATAACTACACCACGTAAAGATATATAAGAGAAATCTTTGACAAGATAGCATAGTACAGAACTTTCACGATATCGTGAGCAGATAAACACTTAAAATCTATAGTGTGTTAGAATGGAGAAAAAAACACACATAGCTGTGATTTCAAGTCCTGGTTTCACTCACCTTGTCCCAATAATTGAGTTCAGCAAACAACTTATCAAACATGACCCAAATTTTCATGTAACCTGCATCGTTCCCTCACTAGGACCACCCCCAGAATCCTCCAAAGCCTACCTTAAAACTCTTCCATCAAACATAGACACCATCTTACTTCCTCCAATTAACAAACAACAATTACCCCAAGGATTACACCCTGCAATCCTTATTCAACTCACTGTTACTTATTCTCTGCCATCAATACATGAGGTCCTGAAATCCCTGTCTTCCAAAGCTCCTTTAACTGCGTTGTTGGCAGATGTTTTTGCCTTTCAAGCCGTGAAATTCGCAAAGGAGTTCAATGCTTTATCCTACTTCTACTTCCCTAGTTCAGCTATGGTATTGTCTCTGCTTTTGCATTTTCCAAAACTTGATGAGGATATTTCAGGTGAGTTCAAGAACTTAACTGAACCTATAAAGTTACCAGGTTGTGTGCCAATCATGGGGGTTGATCTTCCAGAAACACTTCAAAATCGATCGAGTGAACTTTACAAGATGTCGCTTGAAAGATCCAAAGCAATGATTACAGCTGATGGGATCTTGATCAACACCTTCTTAGAAATGGAATCAGGTGCTATAAGAGGGTTGGATGAGTTTGGAAATGGGAAGATCAGAGTGTACCCTGTTGGACCAATTACACAAAAAGGGTCAAGCAATGAAGGTGACGAGTCTGAAAAGTGTTTGAGATGGTTGGACGAGCAGCCACCATGTTCAGTGTTGTATGTTTCTTTTGGGAGTGGTGGAACACTCTCTCAACACCAAATCAATGAGCTAGCTATGGGTTTGGAATTGAGTTGTCAAAGGTTCTTGTGGGTTTTGAGAGCACCAAATAATTCAGCTAGTGCGGCTTACCTTGAGGCTGCTAAGGAGGATCCTTTGAAATTTTTACCAAGTGGTTTTTTGGAAAGGACTAAGGAGAAAGCTTTGGTTGTGCCTTTATGGGCACCTCAGGTTCAGGTCCTTAGTCATAAATCTGTTGGTGGTTTTGTAACTCATTGTGGTTGGAACTCGACTTTGGAAAGTGTGCAAGAGGGAGTGCCTCTAATAACATGGCCACTTTTTGCAGAGCAGAAGATGAATGCAGTGTTGTTAGCTGATGGGCTTAAAGTGGCATTGAGGCCAAAAGTTAATGAAGATGGCATAGTTGAAAAGGAGGAAATTGCATTAGTGGTGAAGTGCCTCATGGATGGGGATGAAAGTAAAGGAATGCGTGAAAGAATGGCGAATTTAAAAGATTTTGCCGCTGATGCACTGAAGGATGGTTCTTCAACAAAGACCCTGTCTCATTTGGCCAAACACTGGAAAAATTTCAGTGGGATTTAGCTAACTAGTTTTCTTTAATATAGTTTCAATTTTAGTTCTTCTTGGTCTTGATTTGGGTATTTCTACCTACTTATTTTAGTTTTGTGTATTTTTCTTATCTCGTTTTCTTGGTGGGTTGAAGTGGTCTTTGTGTGATTTCTGAGATTGATTGCATCTTTTGACACATGATACAGACATTTTATTTGGGTTCAGTTATATATATTGACTTAACACACAGAACAGATCAAGTTATATTAATAGTTGCTTAACAAATCAGCAACTACGAAATAAGTTTCAAATTTCATAACATGGAAATACCTCAAATTGAGTAAGCTCCTCTGTGATTCCCCACACTTCATAAATATCTTGATACTTGTATACTGTTGTACAGGCCTCAGATGATTTCGTTCACATAAAAATATTTTACATCAGACACTGATGGGCCTTGTAAGGACTTTTCGATCCAAATGATTTAAGGAAAATGTGTCACGTGTCGCATGCCGGACAAATGTACCCCTATCTGGAGGCATTTGAAATGTGTCAGTCCCGCGCATTCAAGCTAGATAGCTGCAACAATGTAGGAGATCTATGTTAATCAGATTTGTGTTAATGTTACCGCAATAACGAAGGAGAAACCAAATTTATTGTCGCAATTAGGAAAGAGATCTGTGTTAATCAGACCTAAAGTTAAAAATAGTGTAAAGCCCAACCCAATTTGATAAAAAAATTAAAAAGACCAGTATGCGTAAAAAGCCCTTTGTAAGAGTAGGGCATATATATACTTCCATGAATTCCTTCTCCTTTATAAAATACACAGCACTGAGGTTGTAAACACTGCAAATCAACATCAAATTTTACAGCTGAGAAGAAATGAAGAATATCATTATGCCACTGAACCTAGCCCTTGAGTTATTAATAATGTTGATATATAGAAGTTGACCCAACAATATTTTTTTCATTAGTAGGAACAAAAATAGATACAGCTAGGACTTTCAATTGTCATAGAGTAAATATTTATATTTTAATGTAAAATTATTTACATAATAATTTAATATAATATTTTTAATAAAATATTTTAGTATCTCTATTATATTATATACATTTTATTCAGTATTTTATATCATATAATTTTTTTTATATAAATCTGCACAATTTTTTCTTTTTTTTTATAAATCGGCATAGCTTGTGCGGGTAAATATCTAGTTCTATATTATATGTGGCCCATCATTTATTGGAAAGTCCACCAATAACAGAATCCAATAAATAGCAAAAAAAATTTGGAAGACTCAAACAGAACCTTATGATATATAAATATAATAGCTACCAACTTTGACTACAATTCATGCTTCTCATATCTCAAATCAAGAATGAATAGCAATCAAATTTGGAATACTCAAATAGCACCTTATGATATATAAATATAATAGCTGCCAACTTTGACTACAAGTAAAGATTCTCATATCTCAAGTCAAGACTTGGCCACCTTCCCTCTATAAGAAGGCTGTGTGACTTCGATTTGTGTGCCGTGTAAGTCTAAAGACTTTCCCAAAGTGAACGAATCATTCCATCTATATCATTAAAATAATTAGAGTAAAAATCAGTAAATTTATTTTACATAAAAATATAGTTAATTCTATTCTAGTTATATATATATATATATATATATATATATATATATATATATATATATATATATATATATTTCAAAAACCATTGGCCTGAAGCAAGCAATAGAGATTCGATGGCCAAAACAACACACATAGCAGTAATTTCAATCCCTGCATTCAGCCACCAAGCCTCAATTGTTGAGTTCTGCAAGAGACTCCTCCATCTCCATCACCACTTCCACATTACCTGCATCTTTCCCACAATTGACACACCTCTCCCCGCCACACTCACTCTCCTCAAATCTCTTCCTTCAAACATCAACTACACCTTCCTCCCTCCCATAAACAAACAAGACCTTCCCCAACATGCTAACTCAGCAGTGCAAATCCAACTGGCCGTGTCTCAATCCATGCCATCTTTCCGAGACTTGCTAGCATCACTTCTTTCAACAACACCACTCGCTGCTTTGATCACTGATCCCTTCGCCAACGAGTCTTTAGAAATAGCAAAAGAGTTCAACCTCTTGTCCTACATATACTTCCCTCCTTCTTGCATGACACTCTCACTATTCCTCCACTTGCCAACTTTACATGATCAAGTTTCATGTGAATACAGATATCTCAACGAAGCCATCCAAATTTCAGGTTGCGTTCCAATTCACGGCCGCGATCTCCCCGAACACTTCCAAGATCGATCAAGTCTTGCTTATGAGTTAATTCTTGAACGTTGCAAGAGACTCTCTCTAGCTCACGGTTTCTTGGTTAATAGCTTCACAGAAATTGAAAAAGGTTCCGAAAGAGCCTTAAAGGAACATAACAGAATCAACAACAACAATAATAATAATTCTCTTGTTTATCTAATTGGTCCAATTATACAAACAGGGCTAAGTAGTGAAGAATCAAAGGAGTCAGAGTGTGTGAAGTGGTTGAAGAATCAGAGGCCTAACTCGGTTTTGTATGTGTCTTTTGGAAGTGGAGGCACACTTTCTCAGCAACAGCTAAATGAGTTAGCTTACGGGTTGGAGTTAAGTGGGGAAAAATTCTTGTGGGTTTTGAGAGCACCTAATGATTCTGCAGATGGTGCTTATCTTGGTGCTACTAATGATGACCCTTTACGGTTTTTACCAAAAGGGTTCTTGGAGAGAACCAAAGAACATGGTTTAGTCGTTCCGTCTTGGGCACCACAAACCCAAATCCTTAGTCATGCTTCAACTGGTGGGTTTCTAACTCATTGTGGTTGGAATTCGGCACTTGAGAGCATTGTGCTTGGAGTGCCAATGGTAGCTTGGCCTTTGTTTGCTGAACAGAAAATGAATGCAGTTTTGTTAACTGAGGGTCTCAAAGTTGCGTTGAGGCCTAAATTTAATGAGAATGGCATCGCGGAGAGGGAGGAAATTGCTAAGGTCGTAAACGGTCTAATGGTGGCTGAAGAAGGAAGTGAGATTCGTAGAAGAATTGAGAAGCTTAAAGATGCGGCTTCTGATGCGTTAAAAGAAGATGGGTCCTCCACAAGGGCACTGTTTCAATTTGGCACTCACATGGAGAACTTTGTAGGACAACCTTAGTGTGAATTGTTTGGCTTCCGAGAAAGAAACGTGAAGCGATCGATTTGTTTGATCATAAATTTATGTATACTGGTTAATATAAACTCATTTACATTTGAAATTCAGCTCGACAACTATTAACCATTTCTATGTCGTGTGGAAGATACACTTTTTATCTCAGAAACCACACAATCACCACAAACAAAACAAATTAAGGAAAACACACAAAACATAAATAAGTAAAAATATTTAAGTAAAACTATTTTCCTAAATCTCTATCAAATTTTCCCATTGAGTAGCTAATTGAGACAGTGTCTGTGTTGAAGAACCATCTTTCACTGCAATGGAAGCAGAATCTTTTAAATTCCTTATTCTTTCACGCATTCCTTTACCTTCATCCCCATCCATGAGACACTTTATCACCTTTGCAATTTCTTCCTTTTCCACGATGCCATCTTCATTAACTTTTGGCCTCAATCCCACATTAAGTCCATCAGCTAACAACACTGCATTCATCTTCTGCTCAGCAAAGAGTGGCCAGGTTATTAGAGGCACTCCCTCTTGCACACTCTCCAAGATCGAGTTCCAACCACAGTGAGTTACAAACCCACCAACAGATTTATGACTAAGGACGTCAACCTGAGGTGCCCATGAAGGCACAACCAAACCTTTCTCCTTAGACCTTTCCGTAAACCCTTTTGGTAAGAATTGCAAAGGGTCCTCATTTGCAGACTCAAGATAAGCTGCACTAGTTGAATCATTTGATGCTCTCAAAACCCACAAGAACCTTTGACAACTCAATTCCAAACCTATAGCTAGCTCATTGATTTGGTGTTGAGAGAGTGTTCCACCACTCCCAAAAGAAACATACAATACTGAACAAGGTGGCTGCTTGTCCAACCATCTCAAACACTTATCAGATTCATCACCTTCATTGCTTGACCCTTTTTGCGTAATTGGTCCAACAGGGTACACTCTAATCTTCCCATTTCCAAATTCATCCAACCCTCTTAAAGCACCCGATTCCATTTCTAAGAAAGTGTTGATCAAGATCCCATCAACTGTAACAAGTCCTTTGGCATGTTCAAGAAAATGCTTGTAAAGTTCACTCGATCGATTTTGGAGTGTATCAGGAAGATCAACCCCCATGACTGGTACACAACCTGGTAAATTTATAGGTTCAGTTAATTCCTTGAACTCACCTGAAACATCGTCATCAAGTTTTGGCATGTGTAGAAACAATGACAATACCATAGCTGAACCAGGGAAGTAAAAGTAGGACAAGGCATTGAACTCCTTTGCAAATTCCAAGACTTGAATTGCAAAAACATCTACCACCAAAGCAGTTAAAGGAGCTTTGGAGGACAAGGATATCAGGACCTCATGTATTGATGGAAGAGAATTAGCAACAGTGAGTTGAATTTGGTGTCCAACAATTGGTCCTTGGGATAGTTGTTGTTTGTTAATTGGAGGGAGTAAAATGGTATCAATGTTTAAAGGAAGAGTTTCAAGATAGGCTTTGGAGGATTCAGGGGCTGACCCAAGAGAGGGAACAATGCAAGTGACATGAAAATTTGGGTGATGCTTCACAAGTCTCTTGCTGAACTCAGTTATTGGGACCAAGTGAGTGAAACCAGGACTCGAAACAATAGCTATGTGAGTTGCTTTTGCCATGGAATCATACTATACACAATGAACAATGCTCTCTTTATTTCTCCTCTGTACGCGCGCTGACTTATTTCATAGATACGACAAAACTTGTGTTTAGCCGACGTTAAATATATCAATTTTTTAAACACATGTTGATATTTCTTATGTCTTTCTATCACTTTCGTTATCTCATCGTATTGAGAAACTAATATTTTTTTTCTTATTTATTTATGTACACATATTTCAATAAGAAAGTAAACTTATTTAAATATGTGATATATTTATTATTATTCTGAAATTGTGAGAAAAATTTTGATTTCAATCATTTTAGTACGAAAAGAGTACGGTCTATTATTAGTTTACCAAAAATTTATTTACCTAAGAATAAAAATTTTAAAATCTTACATTAATAATATAAAATAATTTCATACTGTGAAGAAAATTATAAATTTGATTTTATATATTTTAAAAAAATTATTATAAAAATAATAAATTTATTATATATAATAAATTGGTATTGATTGACTTTTAGATAAGGTAATAATATATGTACATTTTCTAGAAAATACAGTTCCTCGAAAATTTTCCACTTAGTCTTTTTAGTTTGTCTTTTTCTTTAGCTTGATGTGGAATTCACACGAACTCGTTTGTGTTTACATTTGGCTGTGGACGAGACTTTCCTTAGAGAACTTACATTCTCCCTCGTGCATTCGGAAGGACCAATTCGATTCAATTTCCTAAAACCCTTTTGCTTTCATTTCAAATTCTTATATAGGTTAAGTACTCTTTTTCTTCTGCGAATTTATCTGAATAGTTTTTTCTTTTTGGTTTACAATCCAACTTTCTTGTAAATAAAATGCGTGAGTTGTTGATAATACGTCGGAAAATAATAAAAAAATCCTTACTATTTTCGAATATCATTAAAAAAAAATGTAAATTATGAGTTACATAGTTGTTGGAAAAAGCATAGTTAAGCGGAAAAAAAAATTACACAACTTTAATAAAATATTTTCACTTGAGAGAAATAATATAAATGTAATATACAACAATATAAACTTTTAAAGAGAAAAGAAAAAATGAAAGTAATTCAACAAAAATGATGCAAACAATTTTAACATGTAAACTAAGGGACAAAAACCACGCAACTTAATTTAGAAAATCTCCATTATGAAAAATGTCAAAAAGTATAGCAAAAGTGTTTTTACATAATAACTCACAAAAACAATCACTCAAACATACCCGTATTTGACACACGCTACTATATAGATTGAAGAATGTATTGCCAATAAATAAAACTTATCACCATCTCTTATATAAGTTCTCTGCTTCTCTCTCTTTCTAATGTTTTCCGGTGTGATACTTTGAATTGACATAATACTGTGAGTCTAGATAGTTACCTAAAGGGGTAGGGGGTGAATTAGGTTCACACGCTTTTTCCAATTAATTTGGTATTTCCTTTAATTAAAAGTTCTTCTCCAAATTTAAACCAGAATAATAAAAATAACAACGCTACGGAAATATAAAAATGAAGGGATAGAGAGAACCACACAACGATTTTTATACTGGTTCACCTTTCCACCACTAAAGGCTATGTCCAGTCCTCTAACCACCGTTAGAGATTTTCTTCTCAAACAAAATTATGCAGAGTTACAATCTTCACCCGAGATCTCTATACACTTCCCCAAGAAAAGAACCCCTTTTCTTGAATACAAAACCCTTTACCGAATACCAAGGTAAAAAACTCTTTCACCAATACACAATGATGAATCACTCTTGATGTACAATCAAATGGAGAATCACAATTTACAATGGTTGTTTGCTAAGAGGTAGGAATTTCCTACTAGTAATGCTTCTTAAGAATGATAACAGTTTAAGGGCTCAAGAAACACTTTTTGATTACTCTTAGAAAAGATGAGAGAGAACAATTTTATCTCGGAAAAAATTGATTTAGAATGAAAGTTCTGTCTTTAAAATAAGACGGGCTTCTTGTATTTATAGAAGAATAATTTTGCAATTCAAAAATATAATTGTTGGCAGATTTGAAATGTTGTAACCAATTACAAGAAAAGACTAACCGGTTACAAGGCCAAAGCAACGTTAAAATAATTTGAATTTTGAAACTTGTTAACCGATTACAAAAATGAGCTAATCGGTTACATGCTAAAAGTAACGTTACAAAAACATTTGAAATTTGAAAGCTGTTAACTGGTTACAAAACTTCTGTAACCAGTTACAGAAAGCAGTTATAACGTTATAAAAAAATTTTGAAAATCATTGTAACCGGTTACAAAAAACTGCTAATCGGTTACAATGTTTTGATTTTGAAAAAAATTAAAAAAAATAGTTCATCTTGTAACCGGTTACAGAAATGCTCTAACCGCTTACAACATATGTCAATTTCAATATTTTGACAGATTTAGAAACTTTGAACAATTTTTGATTTCTAAAAATTCTTTTTAGTTTTCCCTTTGATAATTTACTTCTTTAAAAGCCTTTAAACGTTATATTTTGAGAAGCATTACTTATCTAGGTGAAGATTTTGATCCTAGACTTTTGATCCATTATGAAAACAGTCTTTAAGAACCTCTTTAACTTTGCTTCCCTTTTGTTGATGTTGTTTGTCTTCATCAAAACCTAACCATGAGGTTAGAGAGAGATCTTCTCCACAATCTCCCCCTTTCTTTTGGAATTGAATATCCTGAAATTTTGATTTTATACCAACATACAAAGTACCACACTTTCTATATTTACGATCACAGCACAACACCTGTCCAAATTGGCATATATGTGACAGAACAACATTTGTGCATGGATTTATGATCACAATATTTCAACATTTTCTCCCCCTTTTTGACATCATCAAAAGGGAGAAGAAGTCACCAAACAACAATAATACATAATAGAAACAACAATATGTAACTAAGTTACAATTATTACAAACCACTGAAATTAAAGCTAGTTCAAACATACACATTAAACATAATAATAACAACAAATAGGTTCATCCAAGTCTAAGTTAACCAAATATGGAAATACTAAATAATAAGTTCAACCAAATCGGAAATAGCCTAATTAAAGCAAAATAGATATCCTAAGTATTTCTACGGGACGATAGGATAGAGTGCAGATGACTAGAAGCTTGAGGATCCCTCAGTGTCAGCAGGGTCGGATTGGCCATGGGCAGCGAGTACAAAGTCAATCTTCCTGCTTAGTTCATCAATATCAAACCGAAGAGGGGTGTAGATGGATTCCATACGACCTTCAATGAGTTGAACATGGTCTCTGTTTTTGGTCAAAATGCCTATCCATATTGGCTTGCGTAGTCTCAAGTCGATTCAGTATAGCAGAAGACACGTCAGATGGTCCACTAGAGGAGGATCCAGCATGTGAAACAGAGTCATTTTTGTGCCTGTAATTTCCTGAAGCATCTTGCAGAAATCCAAGTTTTCCCACAAAATTCACATCTATGCAGTGAGTCTTTCCATCGGCAGATTGAGAGAACTCACCCTCAACAGGAACACCATAGTTAATTAAGATCAGTGAAATGGTAGAAGCATATGACAATGGTGTGTTTCTCTCCTTATAGATTAGCGTGTGAGTGCGAATTAAGTATACCCAATTGATGCTCTCCTTTTTCAGAATTCCATACAACAATTGTAATTCAAGATCACTAATCTAAGCATGATTAGAACTTTGTGGAAGCATGACATAACTCAAAATATAGTGAAGTAGGCGAGTACTTACTGAAAGAGGACCCACTGGAAGAATAGCCCAGATTTTTGCAGTGTCCAGACGTTGGCGTTTTTGCTGCACTTCCTCTTCAGAGAATCGGCACAAGGATTGATAAAAACTATTTTTGTCATAATCTTCCCAAGGGCAGAGTTTCAGGACTTACATTTCTGCCTGTGTAAGGAAGACTTTGGCAATTTCCCATTTGTTCATTTGTCAGAGAGATCTCAACTCCCTTCACTTAAGACCACAGAGTAGTTCCCCTTCTTTCCAGATTACAGTAGAAAACCCTGACCAGTTCAAGGTAGTAGGGAATGCTGATATTGACGAAGTGTTCTATCTCTTGATGAACTAAGAGAGAAGGGAACTCCAACCCACTTTCAAGAGAAAGAATTCGAGACACGAATTTTGGCGGTAAAATGGGTCGTTCCATAAATTTCCCAATGAACCTAGCTTTCTGTTCTTCAGTTGACAATAGAGAATCAAGAACGTGGTTAGTGATGGTTGGGTTTTTGGTGCGGATAGAGCGGCCGAAATCCATTTCAGAGATGATGAAAATGGTGTTAACCGATTAAAGGATTTGAGGAGCAAGGGTTGTAATCGTTTGCAAGGTGGAGTAGAATAGAAAGAGGAGAAGAGTGAGTTTAGGGTTTGAGGCAAGAAAGATGAAGAGAGAAAAAAAATGAGAGAAATTTCAGAGGATGGGAATGGGAGAGTTTTCGGATAGATTTTTAGGGTTTGGTAAGAATTTGGAAATGAGAAGAAAGAAACTGAAATTTAAAGAAGTTTGAAATAAAGGATATGAAGAGTTTTCGAAGCTGTAACTGATTACGTAACCAATTACAAAGAGGGAGTTAAGAGACGTTGGAGAAGTTCCTCAAAATTCAAAAACTTCGAGCTTGTAATCGGTTACAAAACTTCTATAACTGATTACAAGTAAACGTTCCAAAAAAAAACAAGCTGACACAACATGTAATCGGTTAACAAACTGTTGTAACCGGTTACAGGGTAACGTTCAAGGGAGAAAAAAATCTAGTCAGAACCAAGTATGTAACCGGTTAAAAATATATTGTAATCGGTTACAATACACAGAAAACACATCAAATCAATCAACATACATCACTTTCATCAATGATTCCTAATTCTCTTCTAATTTTAAAAAAAGATTCTTTTGGCAAGGGTTTGGTCAAAATATCAGCAAGTTGATCATGTGTTGCTACAAATTCTAGTTCAATATCTTTTCTTAGGACATGATCTCTAAGGAAGTGATGTCAGATGTCTATATGTTTGGTTCTAGAATGCATCACAAGATTTTTTGTAAGATTTATGGCACTGGTGTTATCACATCTGATGGGAATGCAACCTAAGTTTAGTCCATAATCATTCAATTGTTGTTTAAGCCAAAGAACTTGAGCAAAACAACTACCAGCTGCTATATACTCTGCCTCAGCAGTACTTAAGGCTACACAGGCTTGTTTTTTACATGACCAAGAAACTAATGTACTTCCTAAGATGTGACAGGTTCCAATAGTACTTATACGTTCAGTTTTACAACCAGCAAAGTCAGAATCTGAGTAACCTATCAAATCACAAATGCTTCCTTTTGGATACCATAAACCTACATTGATAGTACCCTTAAGATATTTTAAAATGTGTTTAACAGCACTTATATGTGAATCTTTAGGTGCAGATTGAAACCGAGCACATAAACATACACTGAACATAATACTAGCAGTTAAATAAAGTAATGAGCCAATCATACCTCTATATTTTGTAGAGTCAATGGGTTTACCAGATTCATCTTGATTTAAATATGTGCTTGAACCCATTGGTGTGGCAATTTCCTTGCATTTATTTCATATTTTTGTAATAATTCCTTGCAAAATTTGGATTGGTTAATAAAGATACCATTTTTAGTTTGCTTTATTTGCAAACCAAGGAAGAAGTTTAACTTTCCCATCATAGACATTTCAAATTCCTCTTGCATCATATTAGAGAATTCCTTACACAAGAGTTCATTAGTTAATCCAAATATAATATCATCAACATAAATTTGAACTAGTAAAATGTGATTTTTAGATTTTTTAAAGAAGAGAGTAGTATCTACTTTACCTTTGGTGAATCCCTTATTGCAAAGGAAATTACTCAACTTATCATACCAAGCCCTAGGAGCTTACTTTAAACCATAAAGGGTCTTTTTAAGTTTATATACATGAGTAGGGTTTTTATAATCTTCAAAACCAGGGGGTTGACATACAAATACCTCCTCTTGTATATAACCATTTAAAAAAGCACTCTTTACGTCCATTTGATATAATTGAAAATTTAAAGAGCATGCATATGCTAGCAATAACCTAATGGCTTCTAATCTAGCCACTGGTGCAAAAGTTTCATCATAGTCAATGCCTTCTTCTTGATTATAACCTAAACAACTAATCTTGCTTTATTTCTAATTATGATCCCATTTTCATCTAATTTATTTCTAAATATTCACTTGGTTCCTATGATTTGTTTATTTTTAGGTTTAAGTACAAGTTCCCTTACCATATTTCTTTTGAATTGATTCAGTTCCTCTTACATGACACTTACCCAATGTTCATCAAGTAATGCTTCATTTACCTTTGATGGTTCGATTTGGGAGACAAAAGCCATGTTCAAACATGCATCTTTTAGGCTTAATCTTGTGGTGATTCCTTTGGATATATCACCAATGATGTTGTCAATTGGATGGTACTTATGAGCTCTCAATTCCTTTGGTAACTCACTTTGTTCTTCATGCATGTTATGTTCAATTTTTTGTTTAAGGTCAAGTCATCCATAATTGGAATAATCCCTTCATCTTCATCTTCAAAATAAACAACTTGATTCTCCTTGGAGGGGTTAGTTTCATCAAAAGAAACATGTATGGATTCTTCCATAGTAAGAGTTCTTTTATTAAAAATTCTAAAAACTTTGCTAGTGAGAGAATAACCAAGAAATATACCTTCATCAGCTTTTGCATCAAATTTTCTAAGTTGTCTTTTCCATTATTCAAGATAAAACATTTATTTACAAATGCATGAAAATAAGAAATATTTGGTTTTCTTCCTTTATATAACTCATAAGGAGTTTTCTTTAAGATAGTTCTAATTAAAACTCTATTAGAAACATAGCAAGCAGTACTTACAGCATCTGCCCAAAAGTACTTAGGCAAGTTTGTTTTACTAAGCATAGTTCTTGCTAATTCTTCTAGTGATCTATTTTTTCTTTCAATCACACCATTTTGCTGTGATGTTCTAGGAGCAGAAAAATTATGAGAAATGCCACATTCATCATAGAATTCTTGAAAAAGTGCATTTTGAAACTCACCACCATGATCACTTATTATAGAAGATATTTTTAGACTTTTCTCATTTTCAATTAACTTAGCATGCTTCTTAAAAGCATTAAATGCCATACTTTTATGTTTTAAAAATAAGGTCCAAGTAAATCTAGCAAAATCATCAACCATTACTAAAGCATAATAATTACCTCCAAAACTTCTAGTTCTTGAAGGCCCAAATTAATCTATGTGAATTAATTCAAGAGGTCTTGTAGATGAAACAATATTCTTAGGCTTAAAATAGACCTTAGTTTGCTTACCTTTTTGACATGCATCACATAGTTTATCTTTAACAAATTTAATTTTTGGTAACCCTTTAACTAGATCATGCTTAATTAGTTTATTTAGATGATCCATATGAATGTGTGCTAAGCGTCTATGCCATAACCAAGCATCATCATTATTTTTAACTAATAAGCATGTATCCTTAAAAGGATTATTATCTAGGGATACCATAAACACTTTGTTTATTTTAACACCTAAGAGTTTAATTTCTTTAGAGACTTTATCTTTTATTACACATTTATCATCTAGGAATTTAATTTTAAAGCCTTTATCACATAACTGACTTATACTTAATAGGTTATGCTTTAGTCCTTTAACATATAAAACATTTTCAATTATAGTTTGAGGAGGCATGCCTATTCTTCCAATACCAATGATTTTGCCTCTCTCATTATTACCATATGTAACAAATCCTTTGTTTCTTGGAATCAAGTATGAAAATTTAGATTTGTCACCGGTCATATGTGAGGAGCAGCCACTGTCAAGATACCACATCTCATTTGCTGTCCTCATACATTCCTACAACACAATTAAAATGTAGGGTTAGGTACCCAATGTGATTTGGGTCCTTGTTGGTCAGTACCTTTCTCAACCCATATGTATTGCTTCTTAGGAATTCTATATTTTTTAACTTTGAATACATTAGAGGTATGTCCAGACAAGTTACAATAATTGCAAACATATTTCATCTTAGATACATGATACTTTTAAGGCACAAAATGATTTGTTTTTCTAGGCTTATAACTGTTGTATTTCTTGTAAAAGCTTGATGACTTTGATTTCTTATAATCAGGTCTTTTATTGGTGACTTGACTACTTGCTTTAACAAAAAGGATTTTATTTTCTGAATTAGATTTCTTTTGTGGAGTGTATCCTAGTCCACTTCTATCACTAGTGTTTCTTTGAATGCTTAGAATGTCATTAAGACTGTGCTTCCCTTTTTCAAATTTACACACTATATTATACAAATTATCTAATTTAGATTCTAGAGATTTGCACATAGAACATGCATTAATATTGTTAATTTTATTTTTTAGAGTGTTCAACTCATTTTGAATATTTTTATGAGAATTTTCTAAAGATGAAATGATATTTTCCTGCTTAGCACATACTTTAGAAAAATTTAAGCATAATTCATGTAAATTTTCAAAAGCACTTTCTAAATCTTCATAAGAGATTTTATTGTTATTAACCTCTTCAATTTCATCTTTTGAATTGTGTGAGGCCATTAGAGCAATTTGTGTTTCTTTAGTTTTAGATTCAGATGTTGAGCTTATGTCGTTTTCTTCCCATGCTATATATACCTTTTTCTCTTTCTTGTCATTGTTATATGATTTATTTTTAAACCCATTCTTCTTCTTTTGTCTATCTAGACAGTCAAACTTAATATGTCCAGGCTTTCTACATTCATAGCATGTGAAGTTTTGAGGGGTTGAAGACTCATTTCTTTTTGTGAATCTTCTTGGTTGTCTATGCTTCATTCCTTTCTTTTTGAGAAAATTTCCAAACTTTTTGACTAGTAAACTCATATTCTCATCTTCAAAATCTCCATCATAACTATCATCTTCAGAATCTTCCTTGACTTTCAAGGCAATTGATTTATGCTTTCTTGCATTCTCTTCGTGCAATTTTAAGCGATTTAGTTCCATTTCATGCTCTTGTAGTTTTCCAAAAAGTGCTGCTTGAGACATATTTGATAGGCTTTTCTTTTCAGAAATTGCAGTCACTTTTGGTTGCCATGCTCTAGTTAGAGATCTTAAAACTTTCAAATTTAAATTTGCATTTGAAAAATCCTTACCAAGAGCAATCAAATGATTAATAAGATGAGTAAATCTCTTTTGCATATCCAGAATTTTTTTTCTCCAGGAAGCATTCTAAACATTTCATATTCTTGTGATAAAGTGTTTAGTTTAGATCTTTTGACTTCCTCAGTACCCTCATGAGTTATCTCTAAGGTATCCAAGGTATCCCATATTTCTTTGGCTGATTGACATGTTGAGACCCTAAAGAATTCATCAATTCCTAAAGTAGAGGTCAGAATGTTCATGGCTTTAAGATTGTATTGCACTCTTCTTTTATCATCTTCATTCCAAACATTACTAGGTTTTAATTCAGTGTTTTCTCCTAGTTGTGTTATAGGTATAAAGGGTCCTTCCTCTATAGCTTTCCATATTTCAAGATCTTGGGCTTTTATAAAGATCTTCATTTTTATTTTCCAGAAGTCATAATGTTCACCATTAAAACACTAGGGTCTATTATGTTAAATCCTTCACTTAACACTGGTCTAGAAGAGGATGCCATCTAAGGATCTTAGGATTAACTTTCCTAAACTTGCTCTGATGCCAATTGTGAGTCTAGATGGTCATCTAAGAGGGGGGTGAATTAGGTTCACACGCTTTTTACAATTAATTTGGTATTTCCTTTCATTAAAAGTTCTTCCCCAAATTTAAACCAGAATAATAAAAATAATAATGTTACGAAAATATAAAAGTAAAGGGATAGAGAGAATCACACAACGATTTTTATACTGGTTTACCTTCCACCACTGAAGGCTACATCCAGTCCTCTACCACCGTTAGAGATTTTTCTTCTCAAACAAAATTGTGCAGAGTTATAATCTCCACCCGAGATCTCTACACACTTCCCCAAGAAAAGAACCCCTTTTCTTGAATACAAAACCCCTTTTCTTTCACCGATGCACAATGATGAATCATTCTTGATGTACAATCAAATGGAGAATCACAATTTACAATCAAATGGAGGTAGGATTTTCCTACTAGTAATGCTTCTTAAGAATGATAAGAGTTTAAAGGCTCAAAAAACACTTTTTGATTACTCTTAGCAAAAATGAGAGAGAACAATTTTATCTCAGAAAAAATTGATTTACAATGAAAGTTCTGTCTTTAAAATAAAGAGGGCTTCTTGTATTTATAGAAGAATAATTTTATAATTCAAAAATATAGATGTTGGCAAATTTGAAATGTTGTAACCGGTTACAAGGCCAAAGCAACGTTAAAATAATTTGAATTTTGAAACTTGTTAATCGATTACAAAAATGAACTAATCGGTTACAAGTTAAAGTAACGTTACAAAAACATTTGAAATTTTAAAGTTGTTAACCGGTTATAAAACTTCTATGTAATCGGTTACAGAAAGCAGTTGTAACTTTATAAAAAAGAATTTTGAAAATCATTGTAACCGGTTAAGAAAACTATTAATCGGTTACAGTGTTTTGATTTTGAAAAAAATTAGAAAAAATAGTTCATTTTGTAACCAGTTACAGAAATGCTCTAACCGATTACAACATATGCCAGTTTCAATATTTTGACAGATTTTGAAACTTTGAACAATTTTTTATTTCAAAAAATTCTTTTTAGTTTTCCTTTTGATAATTTACTTCTTTAAGAGCCGTTAAACGTTATATTTTGAGAAGCATTACTTATTTAGGTGAAGGTCTTGATCCTAGACTTTTGATCCATTATGAAAACAGTCTTCAAGAACCTTTTTGACTTTGTTTCCCTTTTGTTGATGTTGTTTGTCTTCATCAAAACCCAGTCATGAGGTCAGAGAGAGATCTTCCCCACAAATACACAACAAATTCTCCTTTAATTCAAAGTCCTACGTTAATACAAATTCTTATGTTATTACAAACTCCATAACTATCCTTCCAAAAGTCTTACATTATTACAGAATCTTTTCTACAACGATCATTCTTTACAACAAAATCTTTTGTTGCCTTTTTCTCCTCTAGACTCTACAAGATGTGAGACTTTGTTGTGGGTATACATCAATTGTTTCATTGCGAAGGACAGAGTAAGCCAAGTCATAGTCGACTCGTGGTACTTAAGCTATTACAATTTTAAGTAAAAAGAGTTGCGCCTTGACTAACAACTATAACTTTTGGTCTAGTGGTAAACGTTCAATCCAACAATTAATATCAAAGCACATCAACGTAACATACAACAATATAAAATTAAAAATAGTAAAAGGTATATATAATTATGTTTTTAATTTTTTTTACACTAACTATACTTTTAATTTTTTATATTGAAATTTCTTTTACCCCACTTTAATTCATCTATTTTTAAAATAGACAAATTTAGTCTTGTTATTAATCTTCTTTTACCTCTTAATCATCCTTCATTCTTGATTGTTATTTCTTAATGGTTCCATGATTTAGAAATGATTGAAGGAACAAAATACACAAAAAGCGTGCTAGGTGCTTTGGTGGCATTAACTTGGTGGAATAATGTTTGAATTATGGTCATAATAAGTACATATTCTTGGTCGTGAGATGCATGCAAACTATAAGTGATCAGTAGAATGTCTTTATCTTGGAGTCCCTAATGCAAAAAATTGTAGAAGAAAATGAAATGCATTTTTCTAAAAATTAAAATCAATGTTTTATTAACTAATTTATAGAAGCTCTTTTGTTTTAAATTTTCAAAATGATGTCTGAATTTTTTATAAATTAATTAATGAAAAAATAATTTTAATAATTATATTTTTTTCTTATTCTTTTCCTCTTAAAAATCTTTCTTAAAAAGAAAACACTGAAATCAATAATCTATAAAGATGTGCAGGTAGTTAATAATCCAATCATACTTGAGAATTCTGTCCTTAACCTCATTGGATATGTTGAAGATATAACTAGCTTTTAAGGTCTTTCTTCTATCTTCTTCTATGAATCCTTTTGAAAATAATTTATAAAATATATGCACCTTCACCATCCACTCCATATGGAGTATCCAACCTGCTTTTTTGTTTTGTTATTAATAGCTGTTACATTTTGTTGGAATTTGTTATGTATAACTAAAGGTTGTCCAACTATCTCGATAGATAAATTCCTTTTTCCGAGTTCTTAGCCAATTCTAACATTATTTTCTTTGATCTTTCAAAATATAGAATTAGAAAAAATAAATGATGAATTAACACTTATGGGAATGTTGGATTATTTGTCCCTTTTGTTTCACTTCCATCAAAATGAAAGATTTCCAATTTTTCACACACAAATTGCAAATATAGATAATATATGAGTATAAACATAAAATAAAGATCTAGCATTGTTTTATCCCAAGTCGATGGACGACATGATTTTAATGAAGGATGTATTATATCATATTTGAAAAGGTTATTAATTAGTTTTAAACATATTAAATTGATGAGGAGTGAAAATTACGAACTAATCATTTTTTTAAATAATTTATTGATACTATTAATTGATTATTCATTTGATCCACTAACGGATGTAAATGAATTATGAAACAGTGTAGATTTTATTCAATAAAACAATGAGATGCACATAGGAAAAAACTTTCATAACAACTATTCTAATTTATTGACCTGGCATAAATAAAAACTGAAAAAAATTACATGACAATCTTTGTATATGAAAATCTCTGACCTTTGCTTCAGCTTTTATATTATAAATAAAATATATATCAAGGTAAAAAGTTTCTTAAAGATAAATTTTGATTATATCTAATTTGTTGCTATTCCTCGACATATTACATAATATAAAAAATATATATATTCTCATAGTGAATTAGTTAATTTAGAATTTAACTATCATCATTAATTGAAATAGTAAATAAGAAAATAGTAATTCAATTTACAAGTTTAAGAATGATTCATTTAGTTTGAAATTTTTTAAACAAAATTACTTGAAATTATGATTAATGACAGGAAGAATTAATTAAAAAATTATTCTAATTTTTATTCTTATTAATAATAATTTTAATCTCAACATAGTATTAAAACTAATAGTTTAAATTTTATTAATATATTTTAGGAATGCCTAATTTATCCCAGATAATTTTAATTAAACAATTAAGTTAAATATAGTTTTTATTAATAATATATGCAATCAAATATCTTAAAATATATAAGATATATTACATCAAATATCTTTGAACGATGCGCAGACTTGTCAAACCCCACTCTTATTTTATTATTTCCTTCAATTCTCATATGAATATAAATTACTTTAACAAACTTATGTATTTCTTAAAAACAAAAGGTTAGTTTATATTATTTATTGTTATTGATTTCAGTTATAAATAATTTTTTAAAAACCCTCTTTTTAAAAATTTGTATCAAGAATGCAACCATAATTAAAAGAAGGACATTTTAAAAATATTATCATTGAATTGGAAAAAATTTAATTGACATTTGTCTATCCAGGTACTTGTGTCAAATTTAATTTTATATAAATATATTAATTTAGATTTGTATCGTTAATTATTTATTATTATAATTATTAGTTATATTTATCTGATATATAAATTGTACATACTATTTAATTTATTAATTATTAGTCTCTTTTTAGTATTTGACTCGTGATAGGTTAAGTCATTTATTTAAATTTATTGTGCAGATCCTGGTCTTATCTAGTGAGTTATATTAATGATATCCATCATCATTAATCTAATTCACACTGAACTCTCACTAGGTTGAGAGCCGTTACTCCTCACAGAGAATAAAATATAAGGAATAAGTTTTCATGGACGATTCAAGTACGCCCTTTTTATGATTCAACAATGATTAATTTATCGTGTATCAATGTATGTTTTAGAGAATGAGTTTCATCCCATTATTTTAATTTATTAATTGGTATCATAGCCTATGGTTCGATTTGGACGATTCATGCAATGATTGGAGTGGATCTAAGTAAAGGTCAGGTGGACCTACTTTGCGGGGATTCCTCTAGGGCATATTGAAGCTCTAATGAACATTATTGATAATGACTTTAGTTGTAGAGGAGGGAGTTTAATGGTCCTTTATTTGAGGGGAGATTGTTAGTATGCAAACAATGTCCCATATTGAAAAAACAAGAGATGCCACGTGAGTTTATAAACACACATAGTATTTTCATTGGTAAGAGGCCTTTTGGAGGAAGTCTAAAAACAAAATCGTGAGGGCTTAGACTCAAAGCGGACAATGACTGTTAACCCTTGAAAGTCATTCTTTTAATTCGAAAAGGTCAGGATAATGAGTTATTTCCTTTGGTGCTACTGACAACTTGCAAGTTTAATTAATATCATTTATCAGATGTATAAAAGAAAAAAAAAAAAAAGACAAGGTACGAAACTTAATCGAACTAGCTACAAACTTAATCGAACTAGCTACAAGTTCAATATTAAAATAAATGAGAGACATTCAAGAGAATTGCGTACTTGATAAATGTGTTTAATTAACTATGGTTGATGACTTCCTTTTTATAGTATGACATGTGTTTAATTATGCTTTGTATAGTATGTGTATAAGTTCTTTATTCTTTCTTTTCTAAATTATTGTAATTTATTATATTGTGTGATTGTGTTTCTGCCTATTATGGGACATAGTTATACAAAATTTACATAATTGATGAAATTAATATTGCATTAATGTTAATAGTATCTTATTGGTATTTTATTATTAATGTAATTTTCTAATTAATGTAATGTGCTATTAACATATATATTATAATTAATATAATGTGTTTCTCGTTTATTTTTATGTCAATTTTATTCTTCCAAGTACCCTATCGATGTTGGATATCTAGTGACATAAATTGCACATTATGTTATTTATTTTTATAATTCTCTAATTAATATGATATGTTTTTCTTTCTTTTTTATGTCAATTTCATTTTACCAAGTACCCTATCAGTGCTGAATTTCTAGTGACATAAATTGCATATTATGTTATTTATTATTATAATTCTTTTATTGATATAATATGCTTCTTTTTGTTTTTTTCTTTTAGTCAATCTTATCCTTCCAAATACCCTTCAGTATTGGAGTTCTAGTGACATAAAATGCATATTATGTTATCTACTATTTTTTAATTAAATAATTTTTTATTTACTGTGATTCAGGACCCTTAGGCAGGATCGTGATAAATAAGAAATTTTGTACATAGGTCTATTTCGTTTTACAAGAGGAATCATTTAACTCTCTTATTGTACAATGACATTGCACATATTGAATGTTTTCTCTTTGAGTAATGACATATTTTTTGCCTATGCAATTGACTACTGTCAAGACTTTGAATGGAACCAATTTTGAGGATTGGAGTGAATCCTTGGACCTATGTTTATCAATCTTTAATGTGAAATTGACATTAAGAGAAGAAGAGATACATAAGATGAAAAAGGTTCCTTATGCTTCCGTTGTTGGTAATCTGATGTATGCTCAAGTTTATACCCGTCCTGATATCGATTTGCTGTTAATGCTTTAGGGAGATACTTGACCAACCCAGATTTAGGTCATTGGAAAGCCGTGAAAAAGGTCATGTGTTATTTGCAGGGAACCAAGAATCACTTATTGACATATATGCAAGTTGTCCTAATGACCAAAGTCTACTTCTGACATTTTTTCATGATGGTAGGAGGGGCTATCTCTTGGAAGAGTGTAAAGAAAACTCTTACAACCCCTTCTACCATGGAAGTAGAGTATGTCACTTGTTATGAAGCTATCTGTCAGTCTATGTGGCTCAAGAATCATAATCTCTGGCTTTCACATTTTTGAAAGTATATCTAGGCCACTTGTTATATAGTATATTTCTCTTTGTTAAAGAGAAAATTCTGGTGTTTCAGACTCGCATTGAATATCTTGCTACAGAAAATATGCTAGCTGATCCACTAACTAAAAACTTAACTATAGGGTTTTTAGAAGTCATGTAACCCTAATGAGTTTTGTTGAGTCTTTTGATGTATTGAGTTAGTTTGAGTCTGAAATTTTATATCTCTTGGAACATATTGGATGTTGGGACCATTGATGTGTTATCCATTATTATGAGCATTTAACATGTATGATTTACTTTCCCATCGGATGTTATTTCTGTAATGGTTAGGCTTACAATAATTGACTCGTTAATTGATATATGTTGTCTTTATAGTTAATATTGCTTTTATAATGTCTTTTGCATTAATGATTAATTAATGTTATCCAAGTGTGAGATTGTTAGATTTAATTTTATATAAATCTATTAATTTGGATTTTCGTTGTTAACTATTTGTCATTATAATTATTAACTACATTTATCTGACATATAAATTATACACATTATTCAATTTATTAATTATTGAGCTCTCTTTTAGTATTTGACCTGTGATGAGTTAGGTCATCTACTAAAGCCCATTGTGCGGTTCCTAGTCTTATCTGATGAGTTATATTAATGATGTCTATCATCATTAACCTAATTCACTCTCAGCATAAAGAATAAAACATAAGAAATAAATTCTCATAGACGATTCAGGTACGACTCTTCTATAATTTAATAATAATTAATTTAATATACCATTACAATGTATCTCCGTATGTTTTAGATAATTGGTTTCATCCCCATTATTTTAATTTATCAACTTGAAGTTTAATATCATCGCTTTGGAGTTCAAATTCCTTATTAGTTATTACTCGACCACTTTAACTAACATAGTGACCTGAACTGTTTTTACATTTATCGTTTCTAAGTCGACTTGTAAACTTTGCTTTTTGGTTACAATTTACATGCTAATTAGTTCCCTTACTTGGCAAATAATTATATTAATTTGCTGAATGAAGGACAAGACAGAATAGCACTACCGAGGAAAAAAAAAACTTACTGAGCCCATTTCGGTAAGAAATTATAAAAATGGATTAAGTTTAAAACAATTTACAAATCAGGGACTATTTTGTAAAAGGCGACACGCTTCATGGCGCCTTTCATGTAGTTGTAGCTGAGTGGGGTTGCAACACTGTAACACGGTTTCATATACGTTGAACACGTAAACTAATAAAAATGAAGGCGCCAGAATAAGTACTTTTTCTGATGAGTAAAAGGGTCATAACATGTGGACCAATGAAAATGGAGGCGTCACGGTTAATGGTGTCTTCTGAAAAGTCAATAAAGTGGAGATGCCACGACTAACACAACCTTCTCAAAAGTCAGCATTTTTTAAATTTTAATTTAATTTGGATTTTATTATTTTTCAAAAATAACTTATATTAATGCAAAAATTATTTTTTTGTTAGTTGCTATTTTTTTTAGTTTTAATTAATGTAATTATAATATTTGTAATTGTGAATTTTTTATTTAATTTTGGAATAGTTTGTGTAATGGTAATAATTGTATTTTGAATTTTTTTTAATGTAGGAATAAAAAGTTTCACCATTAGAATTTATGCTTACTTTGATTTTTTTTATTTCAATTAGTAACTTTTTTCATTATTATAGTTGACAATAGCACCTCCATTTTCATTTGTTCACGTGTCATGGCTAGTCGACATTAAGTAGTTGTCGATTACTTATAACACCTTCTAACAAAATATCTCATGTCTGTAATAAATTTGAAATCTGGAGTTGTAAATACTACTGTACGAACTTCAGATGCTGGATATCATACATGTAGACTTGTTGAAGTGGTTCAACACATTGTTGTGAAGAACAAGAAAAATGATAATGACAAACACAAGATTGGTAAATGTGCAATCTACTATCTTTAATATTCTTCTTGTCTTGGATCTACATCATTGTAAGAATGCCAAGGTAGATCAATTGTTATTTCAACCATTGATTGCTTGTAAAAGATTCATTTCAGGTTGTACATATGGGACCATTTGTTTCCAACCGTGGGAAATTTGTGAAGGTCCCCCACCCTCAAAGATACAATACATCTAGAAAACACAAAATCACCATGTCACCCTCCATAAAGAAATCAAATTAAGAAAAGAATACAAAACATGATTATGTAACAAGATTTAAGTATAACTATTTCCTAAATTCCACTCAAATTTTCCCATTGAGTAGCTAAGTGAGACAGTGTATGTGTTGAAGAACCATCATTCACTGCAATGGAAGCAGAATCTTTCAAATTCCTTATTCTTTCACGCATTCCTATACCTTCATCCCCATCCATGAGACACCTTATCACCTTTGCAATTTCCTCCTTTTCCACTATGCCATCTTTGTTAACTTTTGGCCTCAATCCCACTTTAAGTTCATCAGCTAACAACACTGCATTCATCTTCTGCTCAGCGAAGAGTGGCCATGTTATTAGAGGCACTCCCTCTTGAACACTTTCCAAAATGGAGTTCCAACCACAGTGAGTTACAAACCCACCGACAGATATATGACTAAGGACGTCAACCTGAGGTGCCCATGAAGGCAAAACCAAACCTTTCTCCTTGGTCCTTTCCAAAAACCCTTTTGGTAAGAATTGCAAAGGGTCCTCATTTGCAGACTCAAGATAAGCAGCACTTGTTGAATCACTTGGTGCTCTCAAAATCCACAAGAATCTTTGACAACTCAATTCCAAACCCAAAGCCAGCTCATTGATTTGGAGTTGAGAGAGAGTTCCACCACTCCCAAAAGAAACATACAACACTGAACAGAGTGGCTGCTTGTCCAACCATCTCAAACACTTATCAGATTCATTACCCTCATTAATTGACCCTTTTCGTGTAATTGGTCCAACAGGGTAAACTCTGATCTTCCCATTTCCAAACTCATCCAACCCTTTTATAGCACCCGATTCCATTTCTAAGAACGTGTTGATAATTATCCCATCAGCTGTAACCATTTCTCTAACACGTTCAAGAAGACTCTTGTAAATTTCACTTGATCGATTTTGGATTGGATCTGGAAGATCAAACCCCATTACTGGCACACAACCTGGTAACTTTATAGGTTCTGTTAGGTCCTTGAACTCACCTGAAACCTCCTCATCAAGTTTTGACAAGTGTAGAAACAGTGACAATACCATAGCTGAACTAGGGAAGTAAAAATAGGACAAAGCACTGAACTCCTTTGCGAACTGCAGGGCTTGAATTGCAAGAACATCTACTATCAAAGCGGTTAAAGGTACTTTAGAGGACAAGGATTTCAAAACCTGATGAATTGATGGGAGAGAATGAGTAACAGCGAGATGAATAACGTGTCCAACGTATGCTCCTTGGGGTAGTTGTTGTTTGTCAATAGGAGGAAGAAAGATGAAGTGTATAAACGAAGGAAGAGTTTTAAGGTAGGCTTTGGAGGATTGTGGGGGTGACTCAAGTGAGGGAATGATGCACGTGACGTGAAAATTTGGGTGATTCTTCAAAAGTTGTTTGCTGAATTCAATTATAGGGACAAGGTGGCCGAAACCAGGACTTGAAACAACAGCAATGTGAGTTGTTTTTGCCATTGAAACAGATTATAGAAGAATGCACGCTAAAACATGTTTTTGCATTGTTTCTTTGAGTGTTATTTATACTTAGCTTTCCTAGTGTTAGAGGTGACGATGCAAGTGATGCACCTAAACAGCGTATCAAGTATGTATTATTAATTCATTTAAAATAATTCAGTTACTTTGTCTCTATATCTTGTGTTTTCTTTTTTATTTTCTTTTTTCTTTTTTGTTTTTTATTTTTTTTTTTATCTTGACATGTCCCTTTCATGTTGTTAACTCTATTTGAGCATGTTTGGATGAGTTTTATTGTAATACTTTTTAAAATTTATATTTTAAAAATTTACGAGACTTTTTGTAAATTAATTATTAAAAAATTAATTTTTGATTTTAAAAATAATAAAAAAAAATTCTATTTTATCTTTTCCTCTTATAAAATATATTTTTTTTAAAGAAAAACACCCAACGTATCCTTAACTTAACATACATGACTGGGGACCTAACTTTTAACCAGAAAGTTATGATTCTTCTCCTCCTATTGGAACGGTCCAATGTCTAGGCTAGTTTCTTCCAAAGACTTTCTCCGGTTAAAATTTAAATCAATTTTTTTTAGTATTATTTTTTAGACAATTAATTTTTCAAGGATATAATTGATAGCGTAATTTTTTAGACAATTTTTTTCTTATTCTCAGTAAATTAAAGAAATTAAAAATATGGAAGCTTGTAATTAATCATATGTTGGCAAGAATATTACAACATCTTTTCAGATTTAAAATAGTTGTTTATTATTTTTAACAGTGTATTAAGTTGAACTTATTTAATCTAATTTGATTTCTTGTCACTTTTTTTATTTAAAGAAAATATCTTCTCAGTTTATTTCTTAAAAATCATATATTGCATCTTCTCGTATTTACAGATGTACTGTAGTAAATAGAAAGGTTTAATTAGTCTACAGATTCCTTAATTTATTTAATTGCCCAATTTGATCTGACTGATATTAAAAAAATGCTAATTTTATCCCTTAAGTTTCAAAGTTGATTATTTTTTAATTTAATCTTAATTGGAAAACTTTGTTATTATAATAAAATTTTACTTAGTCTCTAATACCTTCCAAATATATAATTTATATATTATTTAAGAAATTAAAGAATTACATAAATCATTAATTTTCTTATTTAATTACATTTATTTAATAAGTCTTTGGCCTCTAATCCCTTTTTAATCATGAATTTTATAGAATTTGTAAGATTCGAAAACCCTTAAATAGGGATTCGGTAAATCTTAAAAAAATTATATTAATATTTTTTTATAAAAATAAAACTTAAAAAATAAAAATAAAAAATAAAATTAATTAAAAAATTTACGTTATTATTATAATAAAATTTATTATTTTAAATTAAATTTATTAATATTACTATATATCATTAATAATTATATTGTCATCATTATTTCTATTCTCGCCATTGACGTTGATTGATGACAAGTTGCGATGACAACTTGTAACGATAATAAAAAGGACCAGTAGTATTGACGATGATAGATACCAAAGCAATTAATATTGTTTTTTCAATGACATTTGTCTAAGATGCATGAACGGGGATTTAACACATAAGAAATTAAACTCTCATCCAAGAGCCTTTTGTTAAATGGAAATATAAATCCACGATAAGATAATTAAAGGTGTGAGGTGGAAAAATAAGTGTAAAAAAGGAATTAAATAAATACTAATGAAAAATAAAAATTTATTATTAGTTTGTACTAGGGTAACATTTTGCTTCCTAATTTTAAAGTGTGACAGTAGCAGCTCCTATGTATTTCTAACGATCCTCCCCCTGTTCGGCTGTTCTCGATTCTCTCCTCTTTAATTAGTAATAGTTTAACGTGTTTTTTTTATTATTATTATTATCTTTTTAATGAATAAAGAAAAACTCCTTCATTAATTATTGTATTCCAATATGAAATTCGACGTGACAATCAATGTCATGTAACAAAGATACACTACATCTAGTAATGCAAAATCATTACGTCAACCTAAAGAAAAAAAAAAACATTAAGTTAGCAAAACATCACTTAGTAAAACTACTTTCCTAAATCTCACTCAGATTTTCCCATTGGCTTGCCAACTGAGACAGGTTTTGAGTTGAAGATCCATCTTTCAGTGCATTCGAAGCTAAGTCTTTTAAATTTCTCATTCTCTCTCGCATTCCTTTACCTTCTTCACCTTCCATCAAACACTCTATCACCTTTGCAATTTCCTCCTTCTCCATTATGCCATCTTCGTTAAATTTTGGCCGCAATGCCACTTTAAGTCCATCAGCTAACATCACAGCATTCATTCTCTGCTCAGCAAAAAGTGGCCATGTTATTAGAGGCACTCCCACTTGCACACTCTCCAATATTGAGTTCCAACCACAATGGCATATGAATCCCCCAACAGAATTGTGACCAAGTACCTTAACCTGAGGTGCCCATGAAGGCACAACCAAACCTTTCTCCTTAGTCCTTTCCAAAAACCCTTTTGGTAAGAATTGCAAAGGGTCCTCATTTGCAGCCTCAAGGTAAGCAGCATTAGCTGAATCACTTGGTGCTCTTAAAACCCACAAGAATCTTTGACAGCTCAATTCCAAACCCAAAGCTAGCTCATTGATTTGGTGTTGAGAGAGTGTTCCACCACTCCCAAAAGAAACATACAACACTGAACATGGTGGCTGCTTTTCCAACCATTTCAAACACTTTTCAGACTCATCACTCTCATCACTTGACTCTTTTTGTGTAATTGGTCCAACAGGGTACACTCTGATCTTCCCCTTTCCAAACTCATCCAATGCTCTTATAGCACTTGATTCCATTTCTAAGAAGGTGTTGATAATTATTCCATCAGCTGTAACCATTGCTTTGGCACGTCCAAGAAAATTTTTGTAACCTTCACTTGATCGATTTTGGGCTGGAGTTGGAAGATCAAGCCCCAAGAGTGGTACACAACCAGGTAACTTTATAGGTTCAGTTAAGTCCTTGAACTCACCCGAAATTTCCTCATCAAGTTTTGGCAAGTGTAGACACAGTGACAATGCCATAGCTGAACCGGGGAAGTAAAAATAGGACAGGGCATTGAACTCCTTTGCAAAATCTATGACTTCAAATGCAAAAACATCTGCCACCAAGGCAGTTAAAGGTGCTTTAGAGGACAAGGATTTCAAGACCTCATGTATTGATGGAAGAGAATGAGTAATAGTGAGTTGAATTAGGATTCCAACATATGCATCTTGGGGCAGTTGTTCTTTACTAATTGGAGGGAGGAAAATTGAGTCTATGTTTGAAGGAAGAGTATTAAGGTAGGCTTTGGAAGATT
The DNA here is from genome assembly GCA_026586105.1 of Hylodesmum podocarpum. Taxonomy (NCBI): domain Eukaryota; kingdom Viridiplantae; phylum Streptophyta; class Magnoliopsida; order Fabales; family Fabaceae; genus Hylodesmum; species Hylodesmum podocarpum. The sequence continues at coordinate 736,962 of JALJEV010001403.1, forward strand.
CTGGGGGTGACCCAAGTGAGGGAATGATGCATGTGACATGAAAATTTGGGTGAAGCTTGACAAGTCTTTTGGTGAACTCAATTATAGGAACCAAGTGGCTGAAACCAGGACTTGGAACAATAGCTATGTGGATTGGTTTTCCCATGCAAACACACTATGGACTATAGATGTTTGACTGTTCACTGCAATATCTCGTGAAAGATAATATATGATGCTTTATTTATGATGAAAGTAATTCTCTTATATATAGCAAATCGTTGGCTTTTTCGTATCCAATATGTACACGTAATAGAATTTACAAGAAGCCAAACTTGATTTCCTTTCTTTATTTAAATAATATTTGCACGTAGCTTTCAAAGTGTAGGACTTGATGATGTAAGTGCATATGCACCATGTGTTGCTCTGAACCACGAAACTATTAGGCTAATTTTAGTCCACAAAGTGGGGTTTGGATTTGGTCTTTGTAAAAAAGTTTTCTTTAGTTTTTTCTTAAATTTAAAAGTCTTCATAAAATGAACGAATTTTGATCTTGGTAAAATTCTTCTATTTGATTTTTGTCTATCTAAAATACAAAATCTCTATTTCTTTTACCTAATATTTGTTTAAGATAGATAAATAATATTTATTTTAAATATTTAAGAAAAATTTAGAATTATCTTACGTCACGGGATGTTAATTGACTTTCCACTAAACACGTATGTTAACGAGTGTGACGTAATAATAGGAAAAAGACAATTTTAAAATTCACCAAAATGAAAAAATAAAATTTTATTAAAACCAAAATCAAAACTCACTTGCTTTACAAAAATAATGGCAGAAACCTCTCTATATATATATTATTATATTCGTTCATCTAAAATTAGTTCCCCTAAAATTTCTCATTTGCTTGTCCTTCTAGCTGGTTGGTCTTTTTCTTTAAGATGATGTGTATGACCCATAGTTCTGGTAATCATCGGATTAGTCTAACAAAAAAACTGGTGAACTAATTTTGTATTTAGTTTTTTTAGTCAATAAAATTAGTTAATAGTATTAGGATAAAATTGATTTGGACCGATCCTTTTAAAAATATTTCCTACAAGATTTAATTTTAAAAAATAAATAAAAATTCATATTTAATAAGAATTATATATTAATTTAGATTATGTAATCAATTTTTATTTTATTTTTCATTTATATTTTTATTTTATCTTGTTTTTATATACACAAAACAATATTATTCTAATATTTCAGTATCTAAATTTATAATATTATATTTTATTTAATATTATTTCATATATTATTTAATTATATATTACTGTTATTTTTAATCCAAATAAATCTTGAACCAGTTGATCTGTTGTAACCCGTACCATTTTAAATAAAAACCAATTGAGATTGTGTAACATAAGTTGTAGTTAGAATATATACTCACATTTAAAAGTTATTTATAATTTTTATTAGGGTAATCAATTTAATAAGTTCAATTTCTTAACATGATTTCTTTCTTCTTATTTTTATCATGCAATCTAATATAATAAGGTGTTACTTTACCGATTAGCATTCTACGTAAATATATAAATGGTTGAAGTAGTAAATATAAAAATAGTAATTTCACGGTTTAACATGGTTGTATAATTTTGGAAACAGGAGACTTATTGATGGTATAATTATGTTCGTTATTCCTTGTTCAGGTAGGGAGCACCTTGTTCATTCTTCACATGTGCCTTGCATTGACTAAACGAGAAGAGTTTGAACTTTCATTTTTGACAATGGGACTAAAATAATATTAATTAGTGTAAATACTCATCTTTATCCATGAAAGGCTGTACACATGAGTCCATGGAAAATTCAAATTTTGTTGCTAAAATTAGAAAATTATTAACAAATTAATCCACCTATTTGACAACTCAGTTAAGTTAAATAGAATAGAGCTTGTGTATAACATCGGAAAAAGTTTTTTCTTTTTCTCTTTCATGTTATTAAAATAGATATGTTTTGGTAAGTCGCCACCACAAATTAAAAATAGTAGTTGAATTTGCGTATAGAAATGGAGACAGTGATAGCCAAATTAGATAAATTATAATGATATTTTTTTAAAAAAATATAATAAAATTAATCAAAATTCAGGTAAGAATTAAGAGTGTTATAGTTTTAGCTGCTCTGAGTCAACCATAGATAAAGTATGACTTTTTTTTCAGTTTGAAAGTCTATTGGCAACTTTATCAAGGAAAAAGAAAAACTCAAATTTATCTTAGAAGCCCTATGCGAATGAGCGTCCCCGAATATACTTTCCTAAATCGACAGTTTGACTAATATTAAAATTATTTTCAATTTTTAAATATTTAAAATTCAATAATTTTATATTTCTATAATATTTATTGTAAATATTTTTTTCAAATAAAATTTAAAAATAATTTTTTATATTAATATAGAATTGAGTTATTTTATCTAAGAAAACAACTTAAAATATAAAAATTTAAATTTTTTTATTCAAATAAAATATTTTTTTTAAAAAAATCAACGGAAGGTAATTTAAATATTATGTACGTAAATTTCCTTTAAATGTCAAAATTTCACGTACACACGTTTGGAGAACTTGCATGGAATAGGGACGGTGGGTCCCAACATATATATATATTAATAATAAGTTTTGAAAATTTTTAATTGTTTTTATCTTTCAACCTAAAAATTTTTATGCAACTAAATAGGTTTGTCTCCAATAAGAATCTGAGAAAAATAAAATTGAAAACAATCTTATTTAATGTAAAAGTATTTTTTACTATTCTTTAGTCATTACTCTTCTTAGAGGTTGGAGAGATTATAATTTGTTCCACGTAATGACATCCTCATCATCCTAAAAGTACTTCTAGTTACTTTTCTAATCTTATATTTTTTTCTCACATATTAATATATATATATATATATATATATATTTATATTGAATGATTTTTTATTAATATTAATAAGATTAATTAAGATGTATTTTTTTTTTGGTTTTTTTGTTGACATAAGTTCACGATCATCACTTCCTGCTTCAGATAATGTATATATGGACTTTTTATTTCACACATCTTATTTCTTAGTTTCTTTTTATTACAAATGAATTGTTATATTATATATTAAGCTTGAGCAGAAAATTTGTTTCATTATAAATGATCATATTTGCACCATATTGAGTCTATTATAAATATATTTTTATGGATTGATTTTATAGTCTAAACTATTTTTAAAATTTTTATTTAAGTATAAAATTCATATCCATATTAAAAGTAAAAACCAAATTTCTTCCATTTAGTTAATTTACACCGTACCTGTATCAAGTCTAATATTTACACGGATGTATATGTATTTTACAATTATGTGACAATAAAATTACATGTAATTTCAAATATTTATTTTAATTTCTTTATATGTTTTTACTTCAATATATTGAATTATTGAATTATATTTAATATAAATTAGATTCTTCATTTATTTAAATAAGATTTTAATGTTTATATATATATATATATATTAAATGGGTTAATTCAACATAATATTGTTTTATGTTGTTTATTTTATATTTTAACTTAAAATTAATTTATTTAATCTTAAATTTAGATTATAAAATACTTAACTTTTTTATATAAATTTATTAATTAAATTAGTCTCTCCCTCCTTTAAAGTTTAACTCTACTCCTGCAAACACACTATTAAACTGATTTTAGTTTGTATAGAATTTTTTTTTCCTTTTATAAAACTTTATAAAAAAGGTTTTTCCCAAACATCTTACTAAAAAAAATAGGGCACAATTAACGAGCCGAATGGAGTTGCAAGCCACGAGGTGTCAAAACAATGACAACTCTGGGCTTTGGGGCTGGGTGCAGATATGTATTTTTGGTGAATATTTTGGCATATTAAATATTACTTATTATATTATTTTCTTAGGTTCGCAAGAAACAACTTGCGGAATATTTTGAAATCCACACAAATGTTACCTATGAAATACAGGGCTAAATATGCAAGAAATTTATCTGTTAAATATTTTTCTGGGACAATACTCATGTAACCTTTTCGCAAGATATTTTAGATTTTCCACAAGCACGTAAAAAAAAAAATCACTTTTATTTATAGTCAATAAAAGAGAAAGAGGTTTGTCTGCAATAATTTACACTGTTATTTAGTTACAAATCATCAGGTCAAATTAGTTCTTTTAATTTTAATAACAAATCTTCTAAAAATCTCATTACTTGAATTGTTATTTGTTGGTGCTTAATCATCAAACTCAAAATATATGATAGAAAAAATTAAAATAAATAATTTTTTTGTTAAATACTTGATTAAAGTACTAATCATATAGATTAATAGGATAATGTTCTATATTGATAAGATTCATTGTAAGATGACATTATAAATTATATGTAAATTAATTATGATTTCTTATACTTTAAGAATAATAATGTCAATATTTTTTCTTTAATTACACATTCTATTTAACATATTTATGTTCGTAGTGATCCTAATCAAATTAGTTATTATTATATCATTAAAATATATGTATAAATAATATACAATATATCTAAAACCATTATAATTTTACCCATTTAGTAAGTGTCTCATATTAACGAGTGGTTTATGGTGTAACTAGCAAAACCAAATTATTGTATAGTCCTTGGGAATAAGGACTATAAGCTACCAATGAGATTTGTAATAGAAAAATTAATTATTTATACTAATATAGATAAACAAATAACGATGGTTTAAATAGACAGATAACGACGGTTCATGAACCGTAGTTGCATCTGGTGTCGTAGTTTATTTTTGTAGACTAAGAGGGTTCTCACTAAAACTGTCGTAGTTTGAAACCATCGTAGTTTGATAAATAGACTACGACGGTTTTAATTAAAACCGTCGTAGTCTGTTTTATCGGACTAAGAAGGTTTTAGTTTAACCTGTCGTAGTGTGCAAGGGTAATTAAGCAGACTACGACAGTTATTGTTAAACCCGTCATAGTCTGCTTAATTTTTTTAAAAAATATTCTGTCTGTTTTTTACGGATTTTCCATAATTTTTGTACCTGTTTAGAAACTATTACTCAGACAGTCCACACAAATAGTCCATACATATATTTATCAATAATTTAACAATTGACAATAAATAAAATGGTAAGTTAAACCAAAAGTTATACTTTAACTTAGAAACTATTCTAAATAATAAATTTGTATTTAATAGGGCTGTAATTAACTATTACTCACTGAAATGATGATATAATCCAAATACTTAACTAAAAATTATTAAACTCAAAACTTTACATGTATATTTCTAATTATCAGCTTCAAAGGACTCATCTATATTATGTTTCTTACTACAATACACTAAAAATGTCGCACATTGTTTGCGAGTGTAGTCGATGGCTTATTCAGCAAATGACATTAAGTCATTAAAGGTATGGAAAATAATTAATAATTATTAACAAGTATGTATCATTAATTAAATTACCAAACGGATGTAGGTAATGTAAAAGATAAAACACAAGAAGGGGGTTGAATGGTGTTAAATAAAAATTTAATTCCTTTCGTCTATTGGTTTTAAATAAAGACAGACGAAACAATGATTATCTTTAAAGATTGATTTTAAGGATAGACGTTATACTTTGATTATCCCCGTTAGTCACAAGTTCAAAGAAGATAAGCACAGTTATTTTTATACCGGTTCGTCTATTCAAGACTACGTCTAGTTACCCAGCAACTACTGAGTTTTCACCACCAACCGTGAAATGGTTACAAGTATTGTTTGAACCCAGCCACTTCTAGCTATTACAAGATATTCTTTGAACACAACCTTCCCAGGCTAAACAACAAGGTATTCTTTGCAACCCAACCTCCTCAGGCTAAAACACTACACAAGTGGATTTACAAGATTTTCTATGAAAGAAAAGTTCCTCTTCGTAGAGAGGGATATACAATTAAGAGCAAAAGTAGCAGAGAGCGAATGCACAATGTCTTAGCAATATAAGCGTGTTAGCCAACTGAAATTTGAAGGAATGAAGTCCTTTTATAGGCAACAACTTCATATGTCCATTAGAAACAGAAGAATGTCGTTAAGCTTTTCCAAGTGCAGTCCAAAAAGGTGTCAGAGTGCAATCAAGTGATGGGATAGTGTGTGCAGCAGATTTGATGGCGTGCTCAGTCCTTTTTCTGACTTGTACAGAGATTTCCCAAGAAAAAGGGTGAAGCCTTTTCGTGTTACATATGAAAGCTCGAAGTACCGATCTTGGAGGTACTCATGAGTAACTTAAAAGATTTGAACTTGGCGCGAGTTACTCAGTCTGAACTTCACTTCCTTGACAGACGATGTGAAACTTCAGTCTTAAGATTGACTTGTAAGCTTCGTCTGAAGAGTATCGTCTGAGACTTCCGTCTGATGACATGGCTTTGAGACAGACGAATGACTTCAACTTTGAGGGGTCATCTTCCGTCTATGCTTGTTCAGTCTGACTTTGCTTGTAATGTTTTGTCTGAGATGTTTCGTCTGTCTTGTAATTAATCAAAACTTAGAGACGTTAATCACCTTGATCTAACAGGTAAAAAGTATGTACCTCTACCCAATGGTCTGTTATCCCCATCCGAATTATGTTTTCTATCCACTGCATGACATAGAAATCACATTGCGGTCAATAGGTTTGTTTATTAGCCTACAAAGAATTGAATGATTTATCATAACACCTTAATTGTATTAGAAGTGTACATAATGTTGTAATTGTGTTTCCTAAGAGAAACGTTTTTACCTTTGTTATTACAAAATCAAGTCTTGGTCTGGAACGACTATTGCTCGTGAGCATATGATGTTCAACATGAATACTGGTTAAATTAAATTATACATTAATGTCACACTATAATAATTAAATATAACTCAAAGGAAAGTTAACAATTAAATAACATTTACATACCCTTCAAACACTTTCTTCAACTTCGGAGGGAGAGGTTTGTGCAAGGAATAAAAGAAGACCGCGAGATGATCCATCGGACAAAGAACAATAAGTTGCCAATGCCCACTACATGTAACATAAATGATTATTTATACTTTTTGTTTAAATTTTAGTATATCAATATAAATTATACTTACTTGTGAAGGTATAGTGCAAGGTAGATCCTCTTGTTCGATTTGCCAATGCAATCCATGAGATATGACTTGACATCAGGTGAATTATCTGTCAAGCCCAATATGGATTGTGGTTTAAGGAATCCATAAACATTGTTGTTGCCCATTTCAATAGATATATTATTCAAATACCTGAATCATATTGAAATTCATGTTAGAAAATGTAATAAATTTGAAAATTAACATATTTGTTTAATTATTAAAGTACTTACATGATCCAAAATTGCATGTGACTTAGGTTCATCTCGTCCATGTCTGAATACATCTCCATGCAATCTAACATGTGAATGTATAGAGGCATGTTTTTGGCTCTACCAAAGACATTTCGATCCCAATAGAGCTCTAAATTTTGCTCCTAATCTTATTAGCCAACTCCATCAAGCACTGTAGAGGATCATCAATTCGCTCTGACTCTGGTGGTGGTTTCCTGGGTGTAAGTGATGAAGATGCTCTTGGAGGGTATTCCAAATGTAGCTCCGAATTGCCCACTCTAGCCTCCAACACTTGCACCAATTCGAGATAACCAAGCTAAGGTGGCTCGGCCAAGGAGTTTAGGGGTTTTCGGTTTGAGAAATCAAAGAAGAAAATGGAGAGGTAAGGAATGATGGTGGCGCCAAGGTGGAGACTCTCATAAGCCTAGGAGGAACCGCCACAATGGTTGAAAGAAACCATTGATAAGATTCAAGGTCTTCCCTAAGGGAACAAGAGATTCAACTCTCAAAGCTAGAAGCTATTTTCATTCATCAAAAAGGTCCTTTACATGAGTGTGCCGTGGGGTATTTATAGGCTTCTTAGCCTTGGGCTCCAAGTAAAGCCTAACCACGGTTGGGAGCTACTAACCATGGTTAGGGCTGCACCAATTCGTGGGCTTCCTTGCAAGCCAAGTAACCCAAGTGGTTACTTGGTTGTTAGGAAGCACATGGCTTCACATGGCCTTCACATGGGTGCACATAGGTTTGTCCCCCCTTGTGGCCCATGTGATTAGCCATGTCATCAATCCTAAACCTCTCTTAATGAAGGTGGAGATCCTTGATGAAGCTTTGGCATGGATTCAAGGTTTAATCAAGGGTTCCCTCCTTGTTAAGAAGTGTTTCAAGTCCACACAAGTTTGAAACCAAAAAAATGATTTTTAGCCGCTTCTAAAATCTTGTGTGGCTTGACTAGGAATGTGTGGCATGTGTAGCATCTATGGAACCTGAGGCCTTGGGCCTATGAAAACCCACAGGCTTTAGCCCAAGTATTTCCTAAAGCTATTAAAAAGTAGGGGTTACATCATGTTCAAAGGAATTTACAATTACATTACACATAATAAGTCCTATGCTAGCTTTATGGTCTTGAAGTCTTTCCACCTCTTCCTCTAGCCTTCTTTGCATGCTTCTAGTAACTCTTCTAGATATTCCTACATCAGTAAGTTTCTTCTTTGGGGATTTGATCTAATAAAATAAATTGTTAGAAACATGGTACATATATTATAAGTTAATAATAAATATAAAAACAATACACACCTTTGCACCCAATTGCTTAATAAGATGTTTTGGCCAAGCAATGAAAGTACCAAGAGCTTGTCCTACCACCTGTACCTCTTCAGTGGGCAAGGGTAGTGGAGCACTAGGGTCATGTGCGTCGTCAACGGTGACTCTCAACTCATCATCTCGCAAGGGCTTACCATGTATGGTTGTTCCGCCCTCTACAACTCTTCCAATGGCCACCAATCTAATTGAGTTTTCTTCAACATACAACCCACATTGAAAAGCTTCTTCGGGGATGCCCCCATCTGGTGAGCAACTAAATTTCGTGCTAATACGAACATTCTACCTCACCTCTATAGCAGTTCCTAAACACTGACCTTGAGGCCTAATTGTTGCATGATATTCTGTGAAACTTTTGCAGCCAACTCTTCTGTTATTTGTTCCCTCATCCTGGCGGTAACCTCTTCAGTGATACTTTGCCTCAAGAACTCTATTGTTTGTTGGTTGATTGTAGAGTCAAAACATCGATGGTGTGAAGATTTTCCAAAGTATGAAACAATCCCCACACCTTGACCAACACCACGAACATGCCCTGGGTGTTCGGGTTTGCCAATGGTAGATGAAAGTATGTCATCCCTTCCCTGTGCCACAAATGATCCTTGACTGCTCTGCTCAACTAGGGAATCCTGCAAGTAAGGAATAGTTGTTGTTGTTACTTTAATTAAAACATGCAAAATTTTCAAAAAATAATATCATCAATTAAGAATGTAAATAAACTTACAATCTTTTCAGCAATACACTTGGAAGATGATGATGTGAACTCGCCTGACTTCTTCATCCTAGCTAACTTCCATTTTTCATGTCTCTTTGGTGGGGATGGAGGACCGTCAAATGATAGAGAAGGATCTGCTGCAATTGCTTCTTCTCGCATCCTTTGCTTCTAAGTCAAGATCCTTTCCTCCAATACTTTATAACCCCCTCGAGACAAAATATGAGGATAATCATTTGTTGCTTGACACACTTTTGCCTTATTCCTCTTTTCCTGTAACATAAAATAAACATTTAGTAATTGTTTAATGCTAGAAAATATCATTTCAAACTAACCAAACTAACCTGCCACTCAGGAGACAAACGTATCTGAACAAACTTCTCCCATGTTTCTTCATCTATGCCCCTATAATTAAGCATAGTAATGTTGCCATCTTCTTTATTATATATGTACCGGGTCAGTTGAGACTTCCATTGCCTAAACGTGGTAGCCATGGATGACATGACCTTCAGCCTCAAGGACTCCACATTAGGAATATCGAAAGTGACCTATAAAAAAGAATGAAATTGTTATTATTTAGCAATACAATAAAGAATAATATACTGAAATGAATAAATACCAAATAATTATCCGCAAAGAAATTACCAGAAGATACTGCCATAGCATGTTCCGTTGAGTCATCGGAACATCATCCCAAGTAAGGGTTAGGATAGATATGTGCTCACGGATAAGGAAGCCCAAATAACTCATGAATATGGGCCCATTATCACCAATAGCAATGCCTGTGCGAACATCTATATCAACGTGAGTCTGTTGACCTTTGCCACGTCTAACTATTAATTCCTTCAGGCGTGTGGTCTTTCTATATACTTTGTTAGGATCAGGTGACTGATCAGCCATATGCCTGTTTAAAAATCAATTGAAAGTCAATAACTGGATAAACATAAAATTTACATAAAGAATAAAAGTAAAATTGTACAAAAAAATGATATTATTTATTTATTAGCACTTTAAACGGTCAAATATATATTCCTTCATTATGATCATGACGAACAACATGTACATCATCAACATCAATTTCCTCGGATATAATTGGGATATGAGATGAAAATCCAGGAATGTGACCAATGCTAAGATTGTCAAGTTTAGGTTCGTTGCTTTTCCCTTGCATTACGACAGATAACATCTCATTTGAAGGATCTTTGACATAGAAAACTTGTCTAGCCTATTGTGCCATTATGAAAGGTTCATCCTGGTAACCAACTCTACTAAAGTTAACAAGGGTTTGACCTGAATCATCAAAGTGCACCCCTGTCCTATTATCAACCCACTTACATTTACAATCCACAACCTCCCAAATTTCCTCAATGATTCCATAATAAGGCATGCATCCTAACAACGGATTGCTGTCTTTGGAGGTGGAGAAATGCATAGACCCAGCTTCTACCATAACTCCATTATTTTGTACCACACTTCTATCTTCCAGTGACTTTGTGTAGAATGAATAATTATTTATATAGTACCCATTACATACAATAACATCTTTCTTAAGGGCATATGCAAGCCATTTTAAGGTCTCTGAAACTGTTTCATCACTCAAGATTTGATTTTTAAACCACTTCCTGAAAGTACTGTTATGTTCTTTCAACAACCACTTCTCTGATTGTCTTGGGTTTTGCTTCCTTACAATGGCCTTGTGAGCAACCAAATATGGTTGAACTTCTTCAGTGTTGATCAAAACATACAAATCAGCTTGCTGCACTAAATCCCAAGGTTTTTCTACACATTGTCCACTTTGGATGCATTGACCAAAACGTCTACCCTTAGGACATGGCCTAGGAACCTCGACAGGAAAGGTAGTAAACATATATTCTAAACAAAACTCAACCGCTTCTTCAACAATGTACCTCTCAATAATGGACCCTTCAAGATGATGCTGATTCTTGACATATCCTTTTAAGATTTTCATGTAACGTTCGATGGGGTACATCCATTTTAAGTATACGAGCCTACATAATCTAATCTCTCGGACAAGATGGACAACAAAGTGTACCATAATGTCAAAAAAGGATGTAGGAAAAAACATTTCCAATTCACACAATTTAATAGCAGACTCAGCTTTCATGTCATCTAGCATGTTAGGGTTAATCACTTTGGAACAGATTTGTTTGAAGAACCGACACAATCGGGTAATGACATTTCTGACCTTTTTAGGCAAAATGCCACAGATTGCCACAAGAAGGAATTGTTGCATCAACACATGACAATCATGGGATTTTAATCCAATTAATTTCAAATCTTTCATTGAGACAAGACTCTTGACATTTGAACAGTATCCTTGTGGCACTTTTATTCCGTGTAAACATTGACAAAAATTGGTTCTCTCCTTTTTACTTAATGTGTAAGCTGCCGGGGGGAGGTATGTGCAGTTACCTACAACACATGGCTTTAATTGATCTCGAATTTTCATCTCAACCATATCCAACCGAGCATTCAAACCATTTTTTCTCTTACCTTTAATGTTCAACAGAGTTCCTATCAAACTATCACAAACATTCTTCTCAACATGCATAACATCTAAACAATGTCTAACATCAAGCTTGCACCAGTATGGAAGATAAAAGAATATAGACCATTTCTTCCAAGGGTTTGTCACAGTTGCCTTCTTTGAAGACTTTCCGAACCTAATGTTGATGTCTTTCACCCGCTCAAAAACTTGTTTACCAGTTAAGGGGGTAGGTGCTTCCTCATTCTCCGGATGACCATTAAATGCCCTTTTCAATTTATGATATAGGTGATACTATCTTAGAAATCTCCTATGACCAATATACACTGTCTTTCTTCCATCCTGCAATTGTTGGAAACATGTCCCTTCTTCACATATCCGACATGCTTTATGTCCCTTAACACTATAACCAGACAAGTTTTCATAGGCTGGGAAGTCATTGATAGTGCAAAAAAACATGGCATGTAACTTTAAGGTTTCTTTGGCAAAGCCATCATACACATCAACACCTTCATCCCTTAATAATCTTAAGTCTTCAATCAAGGGAGAAAGATAAACATCAATGTCATTTCCAGGCTGCTTTGGGCCCGAGATCAACATAGACAACATCATATATTTTGGTTTCATGCACAATGATGGAGGTAAGTTGTAAATTATCAACAACACAGGCCAGGAACTATGAGTAATGGCTAAATTACCAAACATATTCATCCCATCTGAAGCCAAACCAAGGTGGAGGTTTCTTGAATCACTGCCAAATGAAGGAAACTCTATATCAATCTTCTTCCACTGCAAGGAATCAGCCACATGTCGAAGCTTTCCATCATTTATCCTTTCATCTGCATGCCATCTAAGATTCTTAGCGTTGTTGGCGTTTGCAAACAGTCGCTTAAATCTTAGAATTATTGGCAGATACCATATCACTTTCACAGCAGCACCCTGCTTTGTTCCTTCTTCACTATCACAACCACCCTTCGTTTTTTTTTTTGTAACGTGAGATCCCACATCTAGGACACTTGTGCATCGCTTCAAATTCTTTTCTGTATAAGATGCAGTCATTTGGGCATGCATGAATTTTTTTATACTCCATACCCATTGGACAAAGAATCTTCTTAGCGTCATAATTGCGGGTTGGCAATGTGTTACCTTCTGGAAGCATTTAACTCAACAACTCTAGCAATTGAGTAAAACTTTTGTCAGTCCACGCATTTGCCACCTTCAGATGAACTAATTTTAACACCGCAGACATACAAGTGAAGTTAGAGCACCCTTTGTACAAAGGTGTCTCCGCATCGCTAAGCAACGTGTCATATATATGGGCTTTAAAAAAGTTTTTCGGACCAACATCTTGAATCATATCTTCAAGTCTGTCATCAATTTCTGTTTCCAACTCAAGTGCAGACACATTAGATGTTGTCAATGTGTCTAATAACTCACCATGTCAGGTCCATGTTGTATAACTTCTAAGAATCCCATCACACAAAGGTGTTCTCGGAAGTTTTTCTTATTTCACGCGTACACCGTTCAAACAATTGACACAAGGGCAACAAAACTTCCCACCACTACTAAAGTGATCATGTTGCTTAGGAAATTCCAAAAACTCTTCAACTCCAGCCTCATACTCCATACTAATTCGACTGACATTCATCCAACTACGATCCATACCTAAATCAAAGGTATGGTCAACAAACATATATGTTAATTTAGTTTTATTTATTAGGAAAAAAAGCAAGGATATAGAAGGAAAAAAAAAGCAAGGATATAAAAGAGGCATATAATGCTCTATTAAGGTATTGTCTTAGTGGTATCCTTACTTCTTGCACTATCAACTTAGCTACAGCAAATAAGGATGTCAATAAGGATGTACAAAGACATAGAAGACTGTTCTTAATCTGGGTTGATGCTAGTATGTTTAGTTTAGATGCCAATCAATTTAGTTTGCAACAATTCTGTCTTCAGATATTCATTACTAACCAAGCTTCACAAATCAAATTTACAGCACAATAACTGTGATGACTTGTGATTTACAACACAAATCGAATTTACAGCACAATAATATATCCTTATTTTAATTTTGTATCAGAATAGGGGAAAAAGAAAAGAAAAACAGATGTTCCTGTTTAGAGAATTGATCATCTTGGTCTTATATAAGTTCTTGTAAAAAATAAATAAGTAAGAAATAAGCAAAGAAAACAGAGAGAGAAAGAAGAAAAAAATAGTGAATATTTATCTAAAATGTGGAGTTCTTTAGTGGAAAAAGGAAGTTTGAAGACACTAGTCTTTTTTTCAAATATAAAAAATAAATGAAACTAAGGAGATTCAATTCAAGCATCAAAACACAGTCAAATATTCAATAGTGGTAGATGAGCAACACCTGGTAGATGAGCACCACCTGGTAAATTGATCAATAGTGGTTCCTTTTGAGTGGAAGTTGGAAACTCCTAGAATCAATTTAACTTTGTAAACCGGTATGGGAGGTTGAGAATCTGGCAGAGAAAAAAGCAAAAATTCTCTAAAGTAAGAATTGTAAATTGAAATTTGAAAGTGATGCAGAATGAATATAACAGTGAAAGTGATGCAAAATTGAACTTATGTTATTAATTAAAAAGTTAAAACTCAAGAAATACTAATTGAACTACAACATACAGCTGCTCCAATTCCTTGTAGTTGAACTCAAAAACTGGTTGATAAATTAGTCACATTTTCCCGAACTCAAAAAAAAGAAAAGGGAAAATAGATAGCCAAAATAAGAGATATTTCTCATGCTTAATGTACACTGCTAGATAAGAAACACAAGTTGATTTCTACATTCAATACAAGTTGGTTTCTACATTGACAATTATTTGTGCACACTATTAAATAAATGGGTGGTTATCCATAAAATTCGAACTTGCTCATTCATTTTGAAAAGATTGGTTTCTCTAATATATCTTCCTAACTTATTACATTGTGGTTAATACTGATAAATAACTAAAAGGTACCTACAATTTGGAGTCCTATATATATATGGCTTAGTTCCTTGCCATTTTTCCACACCCAACAAAATTAATCAAGATAGAATGCACATCTGACTCAAGACTCTGCTATAGCTCCCTAGTGAAGAATGCACATCTGATTCAATCAAATAGAATGGTTTTGACAGTTACAACGTTGAATTTTGGATACAATATATATTTAATTTTCAATCAATTAGAAGTTGCTAGAAAAGGGTATAGTATTTCGCAGCATCTATTTAGTTTATATTCTTATTTGTTTTCCTTCAAATAATGGTCAGAACTGGCTCAATTCGAATCCCTAACCACTAATTATAATATAAATTAATCAGCATTTTATACCTTCCAGGAATGTAATAGAACTCACGTAACGTCCTATTATATTATCATTCCCTCCTACTCTAGATGCCTTGCTGACTAACTCCAAATTGCTTTATTCATCTTCTTCCTTTTCCATTTTTTTTACAATTGTTTTTCAGGGAAGGGAATTAAGAATAGTGTATTGTATCTAGAGAGTGAAACTACCTTTTTACTACTTAATGATGCAGAGAAAGAACAAAAAACTGCCTACTAAGCAGATAATAATAAGCCTGTAACCACTCAATGCTCATGATAATATTTCAGTTAAGCAAAGTCACTATAAACTTCATAAAAGTACTATGCAGTATGCCATATTTCAAAGCAAATACCAAAATTAGTATGCCATATTTCAAAGCAATCCTCAAAGCAAATGCCAGTAGTTTTCTTCTAAGTTTTGATAACATTTTTAGCTCATTTTTAAGCAAAATCTGTAATTGTTAAAATCTGTTAAAATCTGATATAAAGCCTATTGAGTAATTGTTAAAATTTGTAATTGATATAAAGTGTTAAAATCTGTAATTGATATAAAGAAAAAGGATATAATATGCAAGGAAAAAGGAGTATATGTCAAATGTGAATGAATGTTATCATTTACCACAGGTAACAGGGGAGATCTATATGCAGGAAGAAGGATATGCAAGACTCTGTTACTCAAAATCTTGCTTTTGTCCTTAGCTCAGCTCCAATATGGGATAGGTTAGTTACCATTTGTGCTTGATGAGTCACTCACTAGTTCCATTTAAACATACTACAACGGTTCAAAAATACACACTACGACGGTTCCAGAACCGTCGTTGATTCCGGTGTCGTAGTCTGTTTTTACAGACTACGACGGTTCACTAAAACCGTCGTAGTGTGTAGTTACAGACTACGACGGTTCTCAATTAAACCGTCGTAGTCTGTAGTGTAATAATGGAATTACAGACTACAGACTACGACGGTTATAGTAAGAACCGTCGTAGTCTGTACAGACTATGACGGTTCTCGTTAAAACCGTCGTAGTGTGTAGTGTACAGACCACAGACTACGACGGTTATAGTGAGAACCGTCGTAGTCTGCTAATTTTTTTTTTTAATATTCTGTTTGTTTTAACGTTTTTCCCAAATTTATTGTACCTGTTTTAACAGACAGTCCATACATATACAACCCAATAACTTCACAATTGAGAATAAATAAAATGGTTCATAATTGAAACTTCAAAATAAACCTAAAGTTATACTTTAACTTAGAAACTATTCTAAATAACAAAATTGTAATAAATTAAAATGAATGTAATTAAAATGAATAAGGCTGTACACAACTAAAACTCAATGAAATGAGTATATCATTCTAATCCTACAACTAACAATTAATAAATTCATAAAATTAACATCTAAATTTCTAATTATCATCATCAAAAGAATCAATTGTGTTTTGTTGTTTACTACAATAGACCAAAAATGTAGCCCATTGCTTGCGAGTGTAGTCGATGGCTTCTTCGGCAAATGACATTGAGTCACTAAATGTCTGGAAAGGAATGAATAATTATTAATAACATGTATCATTAATTAAATTATGAAAATGATATAGGTTAAATGTATGTACCTCTGTCCAACTTTTTGTTATGCCCATCCGAATTATGTTTTCCATCCACTGCATGACATATAAACCACATTGCGGGCGATGCGTTTGTTTATTAGCCTACAAAGAATAGAATGATTTATCATAACACCTTAATTGTATTAGAAGTCAAGTGATATAATGTTGTATTACTAGTTTCCTAAGAGAAATTTTTTTACCTTTGTTATTACAAAATCAAGTCTTGGTCTTGACCGATTATTGCTTGTAAGCATATGATGTGCAACATGAATACTGGTAAAATAAATTATACATTAATATCATGTTATAATAATTAAATATAAGTCAAATGAAAGATAACAATTATAAAACATTTACATACCCTTCAAGCACTTTCTTCAACTTCGGAGGGAGAGATTTGTGCAAGGAGCAGAAGAAGACCGCCACATGATCCATTGGGCAAAGCACAAAAAGTTGCCAATGGCCACTACATATAAAATAAAATACTGTTATAACACCGCATTTTAAATTTTAGTATATCAATACTAATTATACTTACTTGTGAAGGTATGGTGCAAGATATATCCTCTTTTTCGATTGGCCAATCCAATCCATGATATATGACTTGGCATCAGCTGAATTATCTGTCAAGCCCAATATCGATTGTGGCTTAAGGAATCCATACACATCGTTGTTTCCCATTTCAATCGATACATTATTCAAATACCTAAATCATATTGAAATTCATGTTAGAAGCTGTAATAAATTTGAAAACTAACATATTTAATTAATAGTTAAAGTACTTACAAGATCCAAAATTGCATGTGAGTTAGGTTCATCTCGTCCATGCATGCATACATCTCCATGCAATCTGACATGTGAATGTACAGAGGCATGTTATTGGCTCTACCAAATAATTTTGGATCCCAATAGATATCCAAAGGTTTACTCCTAATCGTATTGGCCAACTCCATCAAGCTTTGCATAGGATCTTCACTTGGCTCTGGCTGTGGTCTAGGTTTCCTGGGTGTAAGTTTCTTCTTTGGCGTTTTGATTTAATAATAAAATAAATTGTTAGAAACATGATAAATAAACTTGATGAATAATAAATAAATAAAATTAGATTACACACCTTTGCACCCAATTCATTAACAAGGTGTTTAGGTCATGCAATGAAAGTACCAAGAGCTTGGCCTACGAATTGCACCTCTTCAGTGGGCAAGGGAACTGGAGCATCCGGGTCATGTGCCTCGTCAACGGTGACCCTGACCTCATCATCTCTCATGGGTTTACCATGTATGGTTGCTCCTCCCCCCACTACTCTTGGGGTGGCCACCAATCTAATAGGGTTTTCTTCAACATACAACCCACATTGAGAAGCATTGGTGGGGCTCCCTCCATCTGGTGAGCAACTCAATTTGGTGCTCACACCAACAGCCTGCATCACCTCTGTGCCACTTCCTACACACTGCCCATGTAGGGCTAATTGCTGCATCACCTCTTGTGTAATTTGTTCCCTCAAAGATTTAGTAACCTCTGCAGTGATACTTTGCCGGAGGGACTCTATTGTTTATGGGGTGATATCGGATTCATGACATCGATGATGTGAAGATTTTTCAAAGTATGAAACAATCCCCACACCCTGACCAATGCCACGAACACGCCCTGGGTGTTCCGGTTTGCCAATGGCAGATGAAAGGATGTCATCCCTTCCCTGTGACACAAATGAGCCCTGACTGCTCTGCTCAACTAGAGAATCCTGCAAGTAAGGAATAGTAAATAAACGTAATTAAAACATGAAAAATTTTCAATTTGCCTTAATATCATCAATTAATAATGTTAATTAACTTACAATTTTTTCAACAACACGCTGAGTAGATGAAGATGTGAACTCCCCTGAGTTCTTTATCCTTGCTAACTTCCATTTTTCATGCCTCTTTGGTGGGGATGGTGGACCATCAAAGGATAATGAAGGATCTGCTGCAGTTGCTTCTTCCCGCATCCTTTGCTTTTGAGTCAATGTCCTTTCCTCTAATACTTTCTAACCACCCCGAGACAAAAGATGAGGATAATCATTTCTTGCTTGACATTCCTTTGCCTTATTCCTCTTTGCTTGTTACACAAAATTAACATTTAGTAATTGTTCAACACTGGAAAATATCATTTCAAACTAACCAAACTAACCTACCACTCAGGAGACAAACGTATCTGAACAAACTTGTCCCATGTTTCTTCATCTATGCCCCTATAAGTAGGCATAGGAATGTTGCCATCTTCTTTATTATTATCATATATGTACTTAGTCAGTTGAGACTTCCATTGCCTAAACATGGTAGCCATAGATGACATGACCTTCAGCCTGATGGAGTCCACATTAGGAATATCAAAAGTCAACTAAAAAAAACAAATTTTAATTTAGTATTTTGCAATATACCTAAATGAATACCAAATAATAATGAGGAAATTAATTACCAGAATATCCTGCCATAGTATGTTCCGCTGAGGCATCGGAACATCATCCCAAGTAGGGGTAATGATAGATATGTGCTCACGGACAAGGAACCCCAAGTAACTCCTGAATATGGGCCCGTTATCACCACTAGCAATGCCCGTGCGCACATCAACATCAACGTGAGTCTGTTGACCTTTGCCCCGTCTGACTGTTAATTCCTTCAAACGTGTGGTCTTTTTGTATACTTTGTTGGGGTCAGGTGACTGATCAGCCATGTTCCTGTTTAAAAAGAAATTGAAAGTCAATAACATAATCAACATCAAAATTACAAATGAAAGTCAATCCCATAATCAAAATAAAAATTACAATTGAAAGTCAATAACATTACAAAATGAATATTAAATTGGTCGAATAATCAAAGTAAAATTGTAACAAAAAATTTAGATTACTTACAACTTTTGCACCTTTAACTGTCAAACATATATTCCTTCATTATGATCATGACGAACTGCATGGACATCATCAACATCAATTTCCTCGGAAATAACTGGGATATCAGATGAAAAACCAGGAATGTGATCATTGTTAAGATTGTCTGTAACTTCAAGTTCGCTAGTTTTTCCATGCATCACCACACAAAACATCTCATTTGAAGGATCTTTGACATAGAAAACTTGTCTAGCCTGTTGTGCCATTATGAAGGGTTCATCCTGGTAACCAACTTTACTAAAGTTAACAAGGGTTTAACCGGAATCATCAATGTGCACTCCCGTCCTATTATCAACCCATTTACATTTAAAAAGCGGCACATGAAATATACAATACACAACCTCCCAAATTTCCTCAATTATTCCATAATAAGGCATGCTTCCTACCAACGGATTGTTGTCTTTAGAGGTGGAGAAATGCATAGACTCAGCTTCTACCATAACTCCACTATTTTGTACCACACTTCTATCATCCAGTGACTTTGTGTAGAAAGAATAATTATTTATGTAGTACCCATTACAAACAATAACATCTTTCTTAAGGCACATGCTAGCCATTTTAAGGTCTCAAACTGTTTCATCACTCAATATTTGTTTTTTAAACCAATTTTGAAAATGTTGTTATGTTCTTTCAACAACCACTTCTCTCGATTGTCTTGGGTTTTGCTTCCTTACAATGGCCTTGTGGAGTCAAGTATGGTTGAACTTCATCGAGTGTTATTTAAAGCATACAAATCAGCTTTGCGCACTAAATCCCAAGGTTTTTCCACACATTGTCCACCTCGGATGCATTGGCCAAAACGTCTACCCTCGGGACATGGCCTAGGAACCCCAACGGGGAAAGGTTGTAGACATATATTCCGAACAAAACTCAATCGCTTCTTCAAAGAATGTACCTCTCAATTATTGACCCTTTAGGATGATACTGATTCTTGACATACCCTTTCAAGATTTTCATGTAACGCTCGATAGGGTACATCCATCTTAAGTACATAGGTCCACATAATCTAATCTCTCGAACAAGATGGACGCACAAGTGAACCATAATGTCAAAAAAAGGAGGAAAAAACATCTCCAATTCACACAATATAATAACAGACTCAGCTTCCATGTCATGTAGCATATTAGGATGAATCACTTTGGAACAAATTTGCTTGAAGAACTGACGTAATCTGGTAATGGCATTTCTTAGTTTTTTAGGAAGATGCCACGGATTGCCACAGGAAGGAATTGTTGCATCAACACATGACAATCATGGGATTTTAATCCAATTAATTTCAAATCTTTCATTGAAACAAGGCTCTTGACATTTGAACTGTATCCTTGTGGCACTTTTATTCCGTGTAAACATTGACAAAAACTGATTCTCTCTTTTTTACTTAATGTGTAAGCAGCTGGGGGGAGGTATGTTCGGTTACCCATAACAACAGGCTGTAATTGATCTCGAATCTGCATGTCAACCATATCCAACCGAGCATTCAAACCATCTTTTGTCTTACCTTTAATATTCAAGAGAGTTCCTATCAAACTTTCCCAAACATTCTTCTCAACATGCATAACATCTAAACAATGTCTAACATCAAGCTTCCACAAATATGGGAGATCGAAGAATATTGACCGTTTCTTCCACATGTTTGACACAGTTGCCTTCTTTGAAGACTTTCCGAACCCAATGTTGATGTCTTTGACCCGCTCATAAACTTGTTTACCAGTTAAGGGGGTAGGTGCTACCTCATTCTCTGCATGACCATTAAATGCTTTTTTCAATTTACGATATGGGTGATACTATCTTAGAAATCTCCTATGCCCAAGATACACTGTCTTTCTTCCATGCTGTAATTGGTAGAAACATGTCCCTTCTTCACATATTGGACAAGCTTTATGTCCCTTAACACTATAACCAGACAAGTTTCCATAGGCTGGGAAGTCATTGATAGTGCAAAACAACATGGCATGTAACTTGAAGGTTTCTTTGGCAAACCCGTCATACACATCGACACCTTCATCCCATAATAATCTCAAGTCTTCAATCAATGGAGAAAGATAAACATCAATGTCATTTCCAGGCTGCTTTGGGCCCGAGATCAACATAGACAACATCATATACTTTCCCTTCATGCACAAGGATGGAGGTAAGTTGTAAATTATCAACAACACAGGCCACGAACTATGACTAGTGGCTAAATTACCAAAAGGATTCATTCCATCTGAAGCCAGACGAAGGCGGAGGTTTCTTGATTCACTGCCAAATGCAAGAAACTCTAGATCAATCTTCTTCCATTGTAAGGAATCAGCCACATGTCGAAGCTTTTCATCATTTATCCTTTCATCTGCATGCCATCTAAGATTCTTAGCGTCACCGGCGTTTGCAAACAGACGCTTAAATCTTGGAATTATCGGAAGATACCATAGCACCTTCGCAGGAGCACCCTGCTTTGTTGTTTCTTCATTATCACAATCACCCTTCTTTTTTTTGTAACGTGAAGTCCCACACCTAGGACACTTGTGCATCGCTTCAAATTCTTTTCTGTATAAGATGCAGTCATTTGAGCATGCATGAATTTTTTTTTACTCCATACCCATTGGACAAAGGATCTTCTTAGCGTCATAATTGCGGGTTGGCAATGTGTTACCTTCTGGAAGCATTTCACTCAACAACTCTAGCAATTGAGTAAAGCTTTTGTCAGTCCACCCATTTGTCGCCTTCAGATGAACCAATTTTAACACCGCAGACATACGAGGGCAACAAAACTTCCCACCACTACTAAAGTGATCATGTTGCCTAGCAAATTTCAAAAACTCTTCAACTCTAGCCTCATACTCCGTACTAATTCGACTTGCATTCATCCAACTACGATCCATACCTTAAACAAAGGTATGATCAACATCAATATTCACCATAAATATTTAATGGCAAACTAACTATTTTTTGGTCATGGCTAAGTAACTAATTTTTTCCCCAAATATAACTCAACGTTAGGGTGTACACCTATATCTATTAAACAATGTTTGAATAAATAATTTTGGTTAAAATATTATTACCTATATGTGCTTGCATTTACTTTTAAAATAATTTATTTATAGGAAAAAATATTACTAAATTAGTTTAAAAATTATATTTAAATAATTTATTAAATATTACAAAAAGTTATATATAATATTTTAGTAACATTTATATAAAAAAATATTTGGCAGTTAAACAAAATTGCATCAAAATTTTACTCATCAATTGCATAAAAATTATTCTCTAAGGTTGTTGTGTACTAATCAATTGCATCAAGCATTGCACTCTAACGTTGGTGTTTTGGGCATTTTATCAAACACTTGACATACAACATGAAAATTGAAGAGTAAGTGCATCAAAAGTGAAGAAATCAACTCATTCAATATCAATCAAATTCAAAATTGCATCAAAATCAATCAAAAAGCAACAAATAACAACTTAATGAACCCTAAAAATCCAATGGAACCGGAGTGTACCTTAAAGTTGCAATTCACGGAAAAGCTTCAAAATTGATTGTGTGCAAGCTTCGGTTTTGCTTGTTCTCCAAAAACGCGTCACAAATGGCTTCAATAATGCTTGAATAAGGATTCAATGGAGCTTCAATGGAGGTTTTAGGGCTAATACCGAGAGGGAGAAGAGAGAAAGAGTTGCAGTACTGATTTCGCGTAATGGGGACGAAGCACAATGCTTCGGTTTTAATTTGAATTCATTCAACACACTACGACGGTTTTAGTTTGAACCGTCGTAGTGTGTAAGTGTTATCAACAGACTACGACGGTTATACTGGCAACCGTCGTAGTCTGTAGCCCCCAAAAATCACAAAAATGCCACTACTAACAGACTACGACGGTTAAAATGTGAACCGTCGTAGTCTGTTGCCCACTAATTACAGACTATGACGGTTAAACATAGAACTGTCGTAGTCTGTTGCCCACTAATTACGAAAATGCCACCGTGTCACAAACCACGACGGTTAGCTAGAACCGTCGTGGTTTGTGCGATGTAGTTTGTGTTTTTTTTTACTAGTGACTGTTTATTTTTCTAGTAAAATTTCTTGCAATTTGATGTTGTTAATTGCTGCCTTGAAAAAACTTGGGCCAGGGGTAGTATGTCAATCCATATGTGATCTTATGTGATGTTGGCTTTTTAAAAGTCTGGGTTGTCTTTCCTTTACGTGTCAAGCAAATTTGAACATGAAGCCATATTAAGAGAAGGCTCAATGATGGTTTTCAATTATGTATGTGACACTACATATTAACAAATGATCAAGCAAAAGCTGGTTTGAAGCCATAAAGCATAGGCCCACTATAACCTTGAGATGTTTTTATTTTATTATTTTTTCCCCTTTGAAAAAGATTTAATTACACTGTTATGGAATGATTAAATGAGTGGTTCCGTTAATTTTACTTGTATTTCTTTTTGGTGACATCATTAATCCTATGCATTCTTTTTGGATAATATAAAACATTAGTGTGTGTTGATTTAGTCCCAATATAAGCAAATGCTATTTAGGTGCTGCCTAGAAAATTCTTCTGAATCAGAATATGCAATTCTGATATTTTTTTTGGTTAATTGATAAAAAAATAGTCTTGTATGATTATTGGTTAATTGATGATATTCTGAATCAGATGTATTTGCCTTCATAACTATATTTTTTAAGATTTGTTGGTATAATTTAGTATTACCAAATCATAGTTTTTCACTGACAGAAAAGGTTGTTTGGTTTGTAGGGTGGAGCTTAAAGGCAACAAGTATGTATTGGGTGAGTTCCTGGAATTTAAGGGCAAACAAAAACATGTATTGGGTGAAGTTTTACCACACACCATACCATCCAAACTACAAAGTTTATCAAAACTTGCCTACAATTTCAAGACACCGACTCAATATATTTTGGTATCTTTTGCAATCTTTTACGAAGAAAGAACTAGAGAGTTAACATGGTCCAAGACCTCACTAAATGCCTGAATATATAGACTAAGTAAAATGGATATGCACAAAATGCCTGAATATACAGACCAAGACCTCACGATTTAGACTTTTAAGAATGGTAACAATAATTTGCTAGGAACGGTTCAAGACAACAAAATGAAGAAAAAAACAAGAGATTTAGTACGCCATTCTCAAGCAGGCCATCAATATGAAGACAAAAAAATCATAACTTAATCTAACTTATAACAAACAATAACAAAACCTAATCAAACGTGAAATCAACAATAACAAACCTAATCCAAACGCGTAATCAAACTAAAGTTTAGAAGCGTACCTTTTAGAAGCGTTTCGCGAAGGAGGAAGGTGGAATGAGCTTGCCGGTGACAGAGAAGAAGGTTGAGAGATTCGTTGGTGACAGAGGAGCTCGTCAATGACGGAGGCTTTCGCCAGTTGAGAGATTGAGGGTTTTAGTGAAGGAGAAGGACTGAAGGGAGAAGGGGTTCTACGCGAAGAAGAAGGTGTACCTAACAGACTACGACGATTTTAATTTGAACCGTCTTAGTCTATAGGAGAAATATTACAAAAATGTCACTTAGTTACAGACTATGACGGTTTTCAATTGAACGGTCTTAGTCTGTATCATCAATTTTACAAAAATCACCGTGTCACAGACCACGACAGTTAGGCAAAACCGTAGTGGTGTGCACGTAGTGGTTTGTATTTTTTGTACTAGTGTTACATAATCATTAATGAAATGGAATTAAAAATAACACAAAATCATGTATCAACTAACCCAGATATGTATGGTCGCATAAATATTTGTTTTCTTGATTCACTCATCCATGTTTGTATATATTGTTGAACTTAGCATTTGTTATTACCAACTTTTTGCATTGACTAAAAGATCAAGAAAGTCATATATATGTGACGTGCCTTGGTTGATGCTCAACTCATGAAAGTAACTATATCAAGTCAAAGACATAATTCAATGCTTAAATAACTAGTTTCTAGTATATGAAAATAATTATTAAATATAGTTACATTTGTCATAATTGCATGATGGAGATGTTTCACATGGTATTCCCGAAACATATCTCTAGAACATTAGACAAAGATATGTACATAGACATTTCTTAGTTATAACACCAAATACCTCTATTGTGAAAGGTACCTGTATAGGTGTGCGAATCAATGATAATGATATGTTGAGTAGCTCAACCAAGGAATTTTGTTTTGCATCATCATCGTCATCATTAGCAATCGCAATCTTTGGAATGTCCATCACTTGTGTTAGATCAAGATGATTAACGTATCAAGTTTTGATTAATTACAGAACAGACGGAACATATCAGAATGAAGCATTGCAAGTCAAAGTCAGACGAAAGAAGAACATACGGAAGTTGACCCCTCAAAGTCTATCTCTGATCAAATCATTCGTCTGTCCAAAAGCATGCCTCTAGACGAAAGTATAAGACGATATGCTTAAGACGAAGTCTTCAGACCAAACTTAATGAAGTCTTTTCAAGACGAAGTATCAGACTGAAGATTATGAAGACCCATCGTTTATGAAGTCAAGTGAAGTTTAATTTTCACTTGAAGTAACGCGCGCCAATATTCAAATATATTTGTTACTTTAAGAAGCTTTCAAAAGTAGTTGGAGTTTGTGCAAAACCTCTGAAACACAAAAAGCAAATCATGCTTTTGTTATCCTTTCTGATCAAGTCAGAAAAAGGTACTGAAATCGCATTGACTCTACTGCTCATCATTAATTATTCTGATTGATCTCTGCCACATGATTTGAAAGCTTAAAGAAAAGGACAACAATCACCAAGGATGAGTATAACGGATCTCTCAAGACGTTGCCTATATAAAGGATTTCACCAGCTCTAATTCAAGTTGGCGAACACGCTGCAAAAACTATCATCTGTGATTTCGCTCCTTTGTTTTAAGCTCTGTATTTCATTTGTAAAACTCTTTCTGCGAAGAAGATCTCTTAGTTTCTTAGAATCTCTTTTAAAATCCATTGTTGTAGTACTTTATCCTGTGGAGGCTGTGTTCCAAAAAATAGCTAGTTGTTTAGCCTGAGAAGGCTGTGTGATGTAGGAACATCTAGAAAAGTTACTAGAAGCATGCAAAGGAAGCTAGAGGAGGAGGTGGGAAGACTCTAAGACCATGAAGCTAGTTTAGGACTTATCACTTGTAACCTACTTATAAATGCCTTTGAACATGATTATGTCCTATGTTGTAATAGCTCTAGGGTAAGACTTGGGCTAAGCCCATGGGTTTTTAGGGCCAAGCCCATGGTTTTCGTAAAAACCTACACATGCCATGCTTTCCTAGTCAAGGCCACACAAGGTTTTCAAAAGCGGATAAAATTATTTTCGGTTCAAAAACTTGTGTGAAGCCTTGAGACACTAGCTAATTAGGAAGGAGTTCCTTGATTAAGCATTGGATCCATGCCAACACTTAATCAAGGATCTCCACCCTTGATTAGGAAGTGATTAGGATTGACGACATGGCTAATCACATGGGCCACAAGGGGAGACAAACCCATGTGCACCCATGTGAAGCCATGTGCTTCCTTAACTACCAAGTAACCCACATGGTTACTTGGCTTGCAAGGAAGCCCACGGATTGGTGCAACCCTAACCTTGGTTAGTGGCTCCTAAACTGTGGTTAGGCTTACTTAGAGGCCAAGCTTGGTGTCCTATAAATGCCATGGCCGAACCCAATGTAAGGACCTGTGATGAATTGTTGAATGAATGAGCTTTAAGCTTATTTTAAGAGATTAGTTCTCTTGTTCCCTTAGGGAATTCTCTTTGAATCTTATCAATGGTTCTCTACACCCATTGTGGCGGTTCCTCCTAAGCTTATAGGTTATCAACCTTGGCGCCACCACTATCCCTTTCTTCTCCACATTTTTCCTTTCAATTCTTAAATCCAAACACCCTAAACATTCCTTGGCCGAGAGCTTCTTCTTGGTTTCTACCGTGGGAATTGTTGAAGACTAGATCGGGGCAATCCTTGGAGCTTCATTAGAGCACCTTCCATGGAGCACCTACATCACTGTATGTGAAGAATATCGTTATAGCCAGAAGTGGCTAGGTGCAAAGAATACTTGTAACAATTTCACGGTTTGTAGTGAAAACTCAGTAGTTGCTGGGTAACTAGATGTAGTCTTGAATAGACGAACCAATATAAAAATATCTTGTGTTTAACTGTTATTTTGACTAATGGGGATAACTATCAAAACGTCTTATAATTAAAATCAATAGTTAAAGAACATTAAAGTTTCGTCTGACAGTGTTTGAAAACAACAGACAAAGGACAAAATTTTTAATTAACACAATTCAACCCCCCTTCTTGTGTTTTTTGTATTTTACAACTTGCTTTCCTTGATTAATGTGGTCCTAAACATGTGAAGTGACATTTTGTAGCATTTAATATTAAAGCTAATAATATATACAATTGAATTAAACAAATTGTACCTTATCATGTGATGAAATACCTTCGTCAAATTACAAGGTCATGCAATGAAGGTGTTAATTGCTTACCTCACAAATTGAACTTCTATATTGGGCACAAACACAACGGCATTAGGGTCAATGACATCTAGTACCACCACCCTAACACATTGTGGTTGTATAGGGACCCCATGGATGGTTGTGCCCCCCTCCCAAACACAGTACCAAGGGCTACTATGTGTGCAGGATCCCCCTCCACATATAACTCGCACTTGTCAGACAATAATGTATATGTTAGGATCATATATATAAATATTGGAATTACTGAAAAAACAACTTGAATGTAAATACAACTCCCACCTTCCATTAAAGGTTGGTTCATGTACAGTGCAACTCACTTTGCTACTAACACGAACAATCTCATGTACTAGAGACATTAGCTACATTGATTTCAACCTCTCTTGAATCTCTCCTCAAGTTTCTCCTCAAGTCTTTCATCAAGCCTCTTATCCATGTTATCTTGAAAATCTTTGAACAACTCTTGTCGAATTCGATTATACATTTGTTTTTCCAACTCGTCTAATGTCTCCTGAGACATATTGGAACTATTGGTTCTTCGTGATTGTGAACCAAAAAATCCACGAATACCAACCCCGACTTCAGCAGCATAGACGCGTCCAGGGTGTTCAGGTTTTCCTTTGGCTATAGTCAAAATATCCTAACATCCATAGGAAACAAATGAACCCTGACTAGTGTGCTCAACTAGCAAAACCTGTAAATTATGTTAACAACACAAATTATTACATCAAATTTCTTTTCTTGTTTAACTAAAATGAAGTAATTATTCAAATTAAATAGCTTTGATGATAAAAAATGACTTACAATGCTATCTGCAATTTGCTTTGCCTCAGCTGAAGTCATTTCTCTTGAAATCTTTGTTTGGTCACCCATCCACAATTCATAACGTTTTGGAGGAGATGGTAGATTATTAATAATGTGAGTCACCCCTAACTCAGTCTGCCTCACCCATATCTTATGCTCCATAAGCTTTTATGTTAATTTAGCATACCCTCCACAAAGCAGTATATGAGATGTATTATTTTTTTCTACCGCTCTTGTGCAGCTTTTCGTGTGTCCTATTTTCAATGCAAAGAACCATGTTAATTAACCATTGAATTGAATAATCAAAATTAATAATAATAATAATAATAATAATAATAATAATATTAATACTAATACTAACCTCCTAATTAGGGTCTAGATGACTAATACAAAATATTGTCCAATTTTCTTCACACATATTATATTTTTCATAAAGCGATTTATTAGATTTTACTCTAAATATATAGTCTCTAGTCAATAAATTCTTAAAATCTCTCCATCGTGTATTCTGTATTCCAACCAAGTATAATTATTGAAATACAATTTGATAGATAATGTAATTAACAATAAAAGTAATATTTTACATATATTTTACATACAACCTGAGATGATTTCTTTCACATAAAAATATTTTACATCGGATACTGGTAGGCTTTGTAAGAGTAGGGCATATATATCCCTCCATGAATTCCTTCTCCTTTAAAAACTACACAACACTCAGCTTGTAAACACGGCAAATCAACACCAAATTTTAGAGTTGAGACGAAATAAAGAATATTATTATGGAACTGAACCTAGCCCTTGAGTTAATAATGTTAATATATAGAAGTTGAGCCAACAATATTTTTTTCATTAGGAACAAAAATAGATATTGGGAAATTCAATTGTCATGAGTAAATATTTATATTTTGATTTAAAATTGTTTAAATAATAATTTAATATAATATTTTTAATAAAGTATTTATAATATCACTATAATATTATATACATTTTAGTTAGTATTTTGTATCATATATATAATTTTTTATAAATCTGCACAACTTTTTCCTTTTTTTTATAATTTTATAAATCGGCATAGCGTGTGGGGGTAAATATCCAGTACTATATTATATGTGACCCATCATCCATGTGGAAAGTCCACCAATAAACAGCACCTTATGGTATATAAATATAATAGCCGCCGACTTTGACTACAATTAAAGATTCTCATATCTCAAATCTAAGACGTGGCCACCTTACATCAATAAGAAGCTGTCTTACCTCAATTTGGGTTTTATATTGCACTAAACTGAAATGCATAATAACTTATTTCTAATTTAATTGATTACATGTATATTGTAATTTTAATGTCCTGTACGTCAAAGTGAACTAATTATTCCATATATATATATATATATATATATATATATATATATATATATATTTCAAAAACCATTGGCCCGAAGCAAGCAATAGAGATTCCATGGCCAAAACAACACACATAGCAGTAATTTCAATCCCTGCATTCAGCCACCAAGCTTCAATTGTTGAGTTCTGTAAGAGACTCCTCCATCTCCATCACCACTTCCACATTACCTGCATCTTCCCCACAATTGACACACCTCTCCCCGCCACACTCACTCTCCTCAAATCTCTTCCTTCAAACATCCACTACACCTTCCTCCCTCCCATAAACAAACTAAACCTTCCCCAACATGCTAACTCAGCAGTGCAAGTCCAACTCGCCGTGTCTCAATCCATGTCATCTTTCCGAGACTTGCTAGCATCACTTCTTTCAACCACACCACTCGCTGCTTTGATCACTGATCCCTTCGCCAACGAGTCTTTAGAAATAGCAAAAGAGTTCAACCTCTTGTCCTACGTATACTTCCCTCTTTCTTGCATGACACTCTCACTACTCCTCCAGTTGCCAACTTTACATGATCAAGTTTCATGTGAATACAGATATCTCAACGAAGCCATCCAAATTTCAGGTTGCGTTCCAATTCACGGCGGCGATCTCCCCGAAGACTTCCAAGATCGATCAAGTCTTGATTATGAGTTAATTCTTGAACGTTGCAAGAGACTCTCTCTTGCTCAGGGTTTCTTGGTTAATAGCTTCACAGAAATTGAAAAAGGTTCCGAAAGAGCCTTAAAGGAACATAACAGAATCAACAACAACAGCAATAATAATAATTCTCTAGTTTATCTAATTGGTCCAATTATACAAACAGGGCTAAGTAGTGAAGAATCAAAGGAGTCAGAGTGTGTGAAGTGGTTGAAGAATCAGAGGCCTAACTCGGTTTTGTATGTGTCTTTTGGAAGTGGAGGCACACTTTCTCAGCAACAGCTAAATGAGTTAGCTTATGGGTTGGAGTTAAGTGGGGAAAAATTCTTGTGGGTTTTGAGAGCACCTAATGATTCTGCAGATGGTGCTTATCTTGGTGCTACTAATGATGACCCTTTACGGTTTTTACCAAAAGGGTTCTTGGAGAGAACCAAAGAACATGGTTTAGTCGTTCCTTCTTGGGCACCACAAATCCAAATCCTTAGTCATGCTTCAACTGGTGGGTTTCTAACTCATTGTGGTTGGAATTCGGCACTTGAGAGCATTGTGCTTGGAGTGCCAATGGTAGCTTGGCCTTTGTTTGCTGAACAGAAAGTGAATGCAGTTTTGTTAACTGAGGGTCTCAAAGTTGCGTTGAGGCCTAAATTTAATGAGAATGGCATAGCGGAGAGGGAGGAAATAGCTAAGGTCGTAAAGGGTCTAATGGTGGCTGAAGAAGGAAGTGAGATTCGTAGAAGAATTGAGAAGCTTAAAGATGCGGCTTGTGATGCGTTGAAAGAAGATGGGTCCTCCACAAGGGCGCTTATCCAATTTGGCACTCACATGGAGAACTTTGTAGGACAACCTTAGTGTGAATTGTTTGGCTTCCGAGAAAGAAAACTGAAGCGATTTGTTTGATCACAAATTTATGTATACTTGTTAAATATAAACTCATTTACATTTGAAATTCAGCTTGAAAACTATTAACCATTTCTATGTTGTGTGGAAGATACAATTTTTATCTCAGAAACCACGCAATCACCACAAACAAAACAAATTAAGGAAAACACACAAAACATAAATAAGTAAAAATAATGTAGTAAAACTATTTTCCTAAATCTCTGACAAATTTTCCCATTGAGTAGCTAAGTGAGACCGTGTCTGTGTTGATCAACCATTTCACTGTAGCAGAATATTTTAAATTCCTTATTCTTTCACGCATTCCTTTGCCTTCATCCTCGTCCATGAGACACTTTATCACCTTTGCAATTTCTGTTCCTACCGGAATTGGGAACTGACCTGAATGAGCAACGGTGGCTGACGTGGTCATGCCGAGGTGCTAGAGAGGATCCCGTGGGCTTCTTCGAGCTGTTGGGTAAGATCCAGACTGGAGGGGAGGGTACCTGCAAAGACACTCCGACGGTCAAGTTAGTATCTTACAAAAGTATTTTTCATAGGATAAGTATTAAGAGAGAGTTTTTTATTTTACTTCCTGTTAGTCTATTTATACTGTTGGCTAAGTAAGTTATCATTACCTGTCTACCCCGAAGTGACAGTGGGGTAATTATGACTTCAAAGGGAAATGAAGGGTAAGTCCTTCATGCTACACGTGTGAATTTCATGCAAACAATCCTTTTGAGGAGTAAACCCTTCACTGGGGTAGTTGGGCGTGCGGCTCGAGGCAAATATCCCATCATTTTATTGGTTTCCGTATGAGACTACGGCGGACGTCATCGGCCCAACACCTCGGCTGAACTATGCTGAGGTACTTTAATGATTTTCCCGTACATAAGCCCCCCAAGCTCGGTAGGATGAATTTGTGAGAGATGCCGAGCTTAAGTTGTATTGTTCTGCCGAGATGTGGCTTGTTCATGATTTTCTCTTGCTCTAGTTAATGGGAAACCATCGTGAGAACAAATGTTGGGCTCACTCGGATAATGGTTAATCCGGGGACATGCTCAAATAAGGGTTAATTCGAGGATATCTTGAATGATGAGGTTGGGTAGTCTTTGACCCGACCCTTATACTCAGACAATGGTTAGTCTGAGGTCTCTTAGTACTCAAACAGTGATTAGTATGAGGTTTCTTAGTGCTCGGACAATGGTCAGTCCGAGGTCTCTTAGTACTCAGACATTGGTTAGTTTGAGGTTTCTTAGTAGTATTCAGACAATGGTTAGTCTGAGGTTTCTTAGTGCTCGGACAATGGTCAGTCCGAGGTTTCTTAGTACTCAGACATTGGTTAGTCTGAGGTTTCTTAGTAGTACTCAGACAGTGGTTAGTCTGAGGTCTCTTAGTTCTCGGACAATGGTTAGTCCGAGATCTCTTAGTACTCAGACATTGGTTAGTCTGAGGTTTCTTAGTAGTACTCAGACAGTGGTTAGTCTGAGGTTTCTTAGTGCTCGGACAATGATCAGTCCGAGGTCTCTTAGTACTCAGACATTGGTTAGTCTGAGGTTTCTTAGTAGTACTCAGACAGTGGTTAGTCTGAGGTCTCTTAGTACTCAGACATTGGTTAGTTTGAGTTTTCTTAGTAGTACTCAGACAATGGTTAGTCTGAGGTTTCTTAGTGCTCGGACAATGGTCAGTGTGAGGTCTCTTAGTACTCAAACATTGGTTAGTCTGAGGTTTCTTAGTGCTCGGACAATGGTCAGTCCGAGGTCTCTTAGTACTCAAACATTGGTTAGTCTGAGGTTTCTTAGTAGTACTCAGACAGTGGTTAGTCTGAGGTTTCTTAGTGCTCGGACAATGGTCAGTCCGAGGCTTTTCAAAACAACTTTTCTCCCTTCAAGCATGTTTTGACTGACTAAGATCTAGTTCACACAACATCATTGAACTTTCCTTCAATAAAGCTTCTAACAGTAAACTAGTCAACTGGTTGCATAAAGTCGAAGGATCCTTCGCGCTGCCATAATGGTCAAGGAAGTTATATTACCCTCTAACTGATCATTACTAGCATCCGAGACCTCTAAATTATCAAGGGATGACCTGTTGTTGTTCAAGTCCATTAGCCTTCAATATGGATATATTGTTCATGACTTTCCTCGGCTTGTTTTCTGCTCTTTCTAGTGACCAAAGAGACGACAGTAAATTGTTGAGGAAAACTTTAAAGTCCTTCTATCTATGTTTCGTTGAGAAAAAACTGTTCAATGAACTGTAACATTAAAATTGCAACTTTACGCGAGACTATCCACATTTAAAACTCAAACTTTTTGAGCAAATGATAAATGTGCTGGTCTTTTTTAATAGATACAGCTGGGATGAGGTTGCTCTAAGGCAGCATTTAATGGGATTCTCTGTGAATTTGTGATGAGATAACATGTGTAGTAGTTTCCCTCAAAGCCCTTTAAGCTTAACAATCAGCCTGTTCACGGAGGTCCATTTCTCAAATGTGCTGGCCGAAGACACAGAGGCAAGTTTGGAGGACTTAACACCATTCGCAACAACTGATGAAGTCAATGAAGCTATTGAGGAATTAAATTTGTCCACCACCTTCTTTTCCTGAGGACTTGCACCCAGCTTATTAAAAGCTATATTAGCTTTTTGGACCCAACTAGTATAGTGCCACTCCCAAAAACAGAAGCGGTTGTAGGTAGATCATTGTAACTTCACTTAATTTATACACCAGGTCCTGCAGCATTTTTTTTATAGAGCTCATCATCATCATCTGTTTCAAGTATTGTAGCATTAACATCCTCACCAGCCAATGAAAGCGCAAATGTTGTGAGAAAATTAATGGCTAACACAGAGGATGATGATGATGGTACCCAGAGCATGATCACTATCCGCTAATACCCAAGAGGATTTCGTCTTTTTTAATATCTTTGAAATAGATGAGATGACTGAATCCTTCTCCACTTATTCTGGGACACTAGGAAGACATAATCGACGATCTCACAATTGCCTCAAGAGTAAAATTAGATATGAGCAAAAGAGATGTATTTGTAGATGTAACTAATGCACCAGTTCGTTGATTCAAAAGCAATGATGGTTAAACAAAAATGATCTATCTGAAATAGAGTCTCATCACTTGGTTTGTATCACGCACCTTGAGACAATTGTAGGACTTTTCCCCCTCTCTGGAAGACTATATTTCTTCTTCAGAGAAAATAATATCTTTGAAAAAGATCTCATTATTTGTCTAAGAAAAGTTTTTAATGTAGATCTATAAAAAACATTTCATGGGAAGCTTCCTTAGCTTCTTTGACTGGAAAGGAAAATCTCAAACATGTATGAACTAGACCCTCCTCTGCTCCTAAGAATTTTTTATTTGAAAGAGAAATTGGGAAGCATCCAAATCAATATTCGGAGCTGCAACGAATTGACTTTGAATGGTAATAGGATATATTGAAGTAGACAGAAAAGAATTATGTAAAATCAAACCAGTTTTTGCAGAGACAAAAGAAACAAATTACAGACTGTGCCAGGGTCATGCAGTAGAAAGCTTTTACAAGCCAGAATAGCAATGTGTTTGGGCAGAATTTTACAATTCCAGTTCTGGCAGTGGACTTTTCCTTCAAGTCGTCCACAAGATTAGAAACTGTTGTTGATGATGGTAGAAGCTTTGGTGACAAACAACAGTAGGAGGAGAATATGTCATCTCAACCATTTTTGCAATATCATTTGCTTTGTGCTACTACCAATGAGAACTAGTTTAATCATTCCATTGCTTCGACTGCAACAAGAAGTGTACCACTTTCTAGTACTGCCTCAATCGGCAACCAACCAGCGCATTCACTTTAGTCTTCAAAGCGGCCACATGCTTGGCCAGAGTAGCAACTTACTATGGTAACTTGGCACCAATAGCACTCTGGCCCTAAAATTTGAAAAGAGCACGCCTGTATTGTATTCCTGGATGGGTTGGTTAGCTAAAGGCGGAACCTCTCCGGTTTTTATCATCCTTCCAACGCTTTTTTTTTAATTTTATTTTATTTTTAGAGGAGACCCAACCAAAGATAGCAATATAATGTCTATTGCGTTCCCAAGGGAAAGGGAATTGGAATTTTTTCTTTGCTTACTTATAGTCGGCATGATATCCTATTTACAATTACTAGAGAAATCTTATCTATACTCTGGCTGAAGACAAAGACTTAGCCGAGGACAGAGCATGCCGAGGTTACGTCGGCAAAATATTAAATGGCACTTCTGAGTAACAATTTTATCACTCAAATCCATCAGGCGATCAACACCAAAAGATTTCAAGAGCTGCACCTTTTCAGCTCCGCTAGCAACAACAATGAGAACAACCCCGCACTCTTTTCCAATTTGCACAAAAGCAAGGCCCACACCTCCAGCTACAGCCAAAACCAACAATTGTTGATCAAGCTCAACCGCGCCCTATAAAAAGGTCCAAAATGCGAAGTCCCCAACGCCTCAGCAAGTGTTCTAGGCAACAACAAGATCACAACCTTGCGGCATTTAGAATAATTGGGACTTATCAACGACGATAAACCTAGCGAAGGAGCCGAGGGAAGCAAAGTGGCAAGGTGGGTTGCTATCGGTGTTTGTCTAAAATCTGCCAGTAATTTGCGAAGTTCAAGCTTTGATTTTCACTCTTACAATAGTGGGTGGATCGAGTTGCGGAATTGGATGACACCATTAGGTCGTCCCCTTACTCATCAAAACAGTTCCTCAATTTTACAACACTCGGTGTACCGGGCTGAGGATGAGCATCGAGCTCATCCCCAATGATGCCAGACTCACCTCACTGACCGGGACAAGCTGAACATAAACAGAACAAATCTGAACAATATTTCTTCCCTGATATTTCGGGATTCTTGGGCCTGAAACAACCTTCCCCACGAAATCCACGAATATGGAACCCTAATCATGATCCCTATAAATATTGATAGAGGACTAAAAACTAACACACGAAATAAAGCCTAAATAATTCATACAAATCAACGAGGGTTCCCACCACTCACGCCGCCGGAATTCTCAGGGTCGAGCTGAGCTCGGGCCACCTCAGAATCCAGCGAGAACATTTGGCGCCCACCGTGGGGCAAGATAATTCTTAATCCCACAACCACTTGATAATTCTTAATCTCACAACCACTTGCTAATCCCTGATCCCGCAACCGTCCCAAATGGTTCGGACTCGCAGCCACTCTAATGCTGCGGTGGATCCCGCCATAGCGGAACTCATACAATCACGGGTGGACGCGGCGTTGGCAGAGGCTCAAGAACGGATGGACGCTCGCGTGGAAGCTTTGCGAGCCCATAATCGAGAAACTGATAGGGCCTTGCACACCACACAAGCGAACTTAGATACTGTCCAGCGACAACGCAAAGCCGATCTTCTGGAATTGCAAGCCCTGCAACAAAGGAACCAAGAAGCTCCGGGTAGGACCCCCCTCATTCCCAACCGAGATGACGAGCCAAGGCCTGGAGAGGAGGCTAGGTCCAATTCGCGCGTCGGTCCCAATAACCCACGTACTACGGGGGAGGATATGCATGTCGCAACCTCCGCGCCCCGGCATGACCTCTCCCAGATTCGGGCGGCTATCTCTTCAGCTCGGCCAGGTCCCTCCCAAGCTCAGCCGTTCGCGGACCTCGGACCTCCTCCTCGGACACCTGGACTGGGTAAAGTTTGGAATCTCCACCCATTTATCCCGGCCATCCTCTCTGTCTGGGTTCCCGAGTCTTGGAGGTGGTTGTCCCAGGACAAATACGATGGGACTACGGACCCAGTTACTCATGTGAGGGCCTTCCTAATTCAAGCTGCTATGACCGTAAAAGATGATTATGTACTCTGTCGAATGTTCCCCTCAACCCTGAAAGGGACAGCCCTTGATTGGTATTATTCGCTCCCCCATTGTCAATAGACTCCTTTGATTCCCTGTACGAACACTTCATAGCCCGGTTCGCAGACGCCAGACCAACGCCAACCACTTCGATATCGCTTTATCACGTGGTGCAGGGAGACAAAGAATCCCTCAGGGACTATATGGCTATACCCAACCTCCACCCCGCTGTCGCATTACATTCCATACAGGCTGGACTCAACCCCGGCCCCTTCTCGGACTCCCTTTTTGCTGAACCTCCTATCAATATGAACGACCTCCGTTCTCGAGCTGCCCGCTTCATGAACATAGAAGAAAACACTACGGCTAAGCGCCGAGCTCGACAGCACGGCCATCCACCCAAGCAAAAGGAGTCCTCCTCCCGTCGGACGGAGTCAAATAGAGATCGCCGCACCAACTCGTATAGCTCGTACACCCCCCTGAATGCGTCCAGGGACAGGATCTTTAGGGAAGCGTGCGCTTTAGACTTAATTCGTCGTCCTAAAGTTTCGCAATCTCCCGCGGACGTTGACCCGACCAAGCAATGCGCTTATCACCAGAATACTGGACACACCACCGAAGATTGTCGCCAAGTACGAGACCTGATAGAATGACTCATAAGATCGGGCGAGCTGCGAAGATTCGTACGAAAGGAGCAGATGCACCCGGAGAGGTATACCGGGCCGAATTCCAGGACCCGACCCCGGGACTCAGATCGGGACACCCGGGATGGCTAGAACAAACGCAGGGACAGAGGCTGGGGTAAGGAAGCTGACCAGAACCCCGATAAGGTAAAAGGGACTATCAATACCATTATTGGAGGCTTCGCCGGGGGAGGAGTTAAGTCTTCGGCCCGAAAACGATACGCGAGAAGCGTCAATCACATAGGGTCGCCCAAGAAGAGGACTTTGCCGTCCATTACATTCTCCGATGCCGACTTCAGCATAGAGGATCCCGACCAGACCGACCCCATGGTCATCTCGTGTACCATAGCCAACTAGTGAGTTCGCAAAGTGTTGATTGACCAAGGGAGCTCGGCCGATGTGCTATATTGGTCCCTTTTCAAGCAGTTGGAGCTTCCCGAGTCCATTATCAAGCCATACCCCGAGCCACTGCTCGGATTTGCCGGAGAAAGAGTCCACTCTCGGGGATATATTGATCTGCTCACTACCTTTGGCAGAAGCGAGGCTTACAAAACAGTGGAGGTCAGGTACATTTTGATTGATGTCGACACCTCTTATAACGTCATCATCGGCAGAAGAACGCTGAACCAATTGGGAGCCATTGTGTCCACACCGCACATGGCCATGAAGTTCCCGGAGGAAAGGGGAAAAATAGTCACAGTTAAGGTCGACCCGAGGACGGTCCGGGTATGCTACGCCCGGAGTCTGAAGGTCGCACCATACTCCATCAAGAAAGAAGATAGGAGACCCACCTCGAACATCTATTCTGTCCATAGCGGCACCGATGAACCGTTGGATATGGATCCCCGAGCTGAGTTTGAAGAGGAACGTCCCTCCTTCGCTGAGCCTCTTGAGCCGCTGCAGCTCGGCCCGGAAACGGGCCAAGTCACCAAGGTCGGCACCTCCATGCCGACCTCCTTCCTCCGGGAAGTGGTATCAACCTTGTGTGAAAACGCAGACCTGTTCGCATGGAAGCCATCCGATATGCCCGGTATTGATCCTAATCTGATGTGCCATAAATTATCCCTGCTTCCTCGTGCTCGGCCAGTGGCGCAACGAAAAAGAAAGCTAGGCGAGGAACGCCGTCTAGTAGTTCAAAAGGAGGTCGGTAAGCTTCGGGAGGCTCGTTTCATTCGAGAAATAATATACACCACCTGGTTGGCCAGTGTCGTAATGGTCAAAAAGGCAAACGGGAAGTGGAGCATGTGCACAGACTACACCGACTTGAACAAAGCCTGTCCCAAGGACACCTACCCCTTGCCTAGCATCGACCGGTTAGTGGACAGCAAAGTAGGATACGAAGCATTCAGTTTCTTGGATGCCTATTCTGGTTACAATCAGATACTGATGTATCCCCTAATGAACCGAAGACTGCGTTCATTTCAGGCACAACGAACTACTGCTACCAAGTTATGCCCTTTGGCCTCAAGAACGCAGGGGCCACCTACCAAAGGTTAATGGACAAGGTCTTTAGTGCCCAGATCGGACGTAATATGGAGGTATACGTTGACGACATGGTGGTGAAGTCGAAAACCCACGCCCAGCATGCGGCTGATCTAAGAGAAATCTTCGCAGAAATACGTCGACATCAAATCCGGCTGAATCCGGAAAAGTGTGCCTTCGGCGTAGGAGGGGGTAAATTCCTTGGCTTTATGATCTCCCAAAGGGGAATTGAGGCTAACCCGGACAAATGTACGGCCATCACTAGCATGCCCAGCCCGACTTGCTTGAAAGACTTGCAGAAACTTAACGGGCGCCTGGTCGCCCTATCTCGGTTTCTGCCCAAGCTGACGGAGCAAAGCAAGCCCCTGTTCGCGTTATTGAAACGCTCAGCTCGTTTTGAATGGAACGAGGAATGTGCCTCCGCATTCGACAAGTTGAAAACACAGATAACCTCTTTACCAACCCTGACCATCCCGTCTCCTAAGCTGCCTCTGTATGTTTACTTAGCAGTTTCCGAGGTCGCCATCAACTCAGTCCTGGTCAAGGAAATTGACAGAGTTCAGACCCCGATGTACTTTGTGAGCTGAACACTCCAACCTGTGGAGACCAGGTATCAAACCATAGAAAGGCTGGTCCTCGCCCTTGTCTTCACTGCTCGCCGACTAAGACACTACTTTCGTAGCCATGACATAGTTGTCAAGTCAGACTATCCGATCAGACAGATACTGCAGCGACCCGACCTTGCCGGTCGCATGACGACCTGGGCTGTAGAGTTGTCTGAGTTCGGGCTCCAGTTTGAGCCCCGAGGTCCTGGCCGAGTTTCTCACTGAGCTACCCGAACTCGGCGATCGTGAGTTAGGTTGGACGCTACGAGTTGATGGTTCCTCCAAAAGAAAGGGAGCGGAGCAGGGGTTATTTTAGAAGGACCAGACGATCTCGTGTGGAACAAGCGATACGCTTCTCCTTTGCAGCCTCAAACAATCAGGCAGAGTATGAGGCCCTGCTGGCCGGTCTCAGGTTAGCCCGGGACATGGGCGTCCGACACTTGAAATGCCTAAGTGACTCCCAGTTAGTTACTTCTCAGGTTAGGGATGAATTCCAAGCCAAAGAACCCCTCCTACAACAGTATTATCATAGGGTGAAGAACATGCTTTCACACTTTGCCAAGTTTGAGATTATCCATGTCCCCCGTGAACAGAATGACAGAGCTGACATTCTGTCTAAGCTGGCAAGTTCCCGCAAGGGGGGACAACACCATTCAATCATCCAAGAAGTCCTCATCTCCCCGATCAGGGACAAGGATGAGATCTACTCGGTCAGTACAGAGCCAAGTGCGTGGATGACCCCCCTCATATCGTATTTGCGAGACAACGTCTTGCCCGACGACAAGAATGAGACCCAAAAGGTGCGTCGTTAGGCCCCATACCACGTGTTGCGGGATCAAGAGCTGTTCCGAGAGGCTTTTTCTGCCCATTTACTGAAATGTTTGACCAAAGAACAAGCCCAGTACGTGATGGACGAGCTTCATACAGGCATCTGCAGCATGCACTCAGGGGCCAAAAACATGGCCGTCCGATTAGTCCGAGCCGGGTACTACTGGCCCACAATGAAGAAGGATGCCAAAGACTATGTTAGGAGTTGTAAAAAGTGTCAGGAACACGGTTCGTTGCCCGCTGCACCATCGACCGAGCTCCAACTCATCTCGTCACCTTGGCCCTTTGCCTTATGGGGGATGGACATCCTCGGCCCATTCCCACCAGCACAAAGGCAAACCAAGTTCTTTCTCGTGGCCATCGACTACTTCACCAAATGGATCGAGGCCGAACCAGTAGCGAGGATATCAGCCAAGCAGGTTCAAAAATTCGTTTGTAGACATATCGTTTGCCGACATGGCATACCGCACGGCCTGATCACCGATAATGGGCGGTAGTTTACAGATGCTACATTTCGCACATTCTTATCCCTGCTCGGTATCCAGCACAGGACGTCATCGGTGGAACATCCCCAAACAAATGGACAAGCCGAAGCAGCCAATAAGGTTATCTTCAACGAGTTGAAGAAGAAGCTTGGTCGAGTAAAGGGAGATTGAGCGGAAGAAATACCAAGTGTACTATGGGGATACCACTGCACACCTCAATTCTCCACCAATGAAACACCGTTCCGCCTCACTTATGGGTTTGATGCCATGATACCGGTTGAGATCAGCGAACCCTCGTGGAGGAGGTTGACGTACACATCCTCAAGCAACGACACTGCCCTCAGGGAGGAGCTCAACCTTATTGAAGAAGTTCGAGAAGAAGCTAAAGTAAAGGAGTTAGCCACAAAGCTGTGAGCAGCTCGTCGTTATAACTCCCGAGTTTGGGAACGGTCTTGCGTCCCAGGTGACCTCGTTTGGAGAAAGACCGGGGAGGCTAGGCGAGACCGAGCTCATGGCAAGCTCGCCGCCAACTGGGACGGCCCCTTTCGCATCCTCGAGACCCATCAGAATGGAGCTTACAAGTTACAAGAAATGGGGGGACGTCTAATTCCCAGAACGTGGAACGCCAGTCATCTGAAGCCCTACTTTAGCTAATGTATTCCCCTTTAATTTGATGTTTAAATCGGTAAAAGTTAAGCAATTCGTTAGGTTTTTAATTTGTCACAGAGGTGTACTTTTTTTCCTAAGCCCGGGTTTTTTCCTAAGGAGGGTTTTTCTGGGAAAGGTTTTAACGAGGCACCGCGTTAGTATTCAATAAAGGAGAATTTTTACCATCACACTATGTTTCTACCGAGGTCGACGGCTACCGAGCTAAAGGAGACATCGCGTCCCTTTACAAATTTTTACCGTGCTCGGCAGCTACCGAGGTAAAGGAGACATCGTGTCCCTTAACAAGTTTTTACCGTACTCGGCGGCTACCGAGGTAAAGGAGACATCGCGTCCCTTTACAAGTTTTTACCTTGCTCGGCGGCTACCGAGCTAAAGGAGACATCGCGTCCCTTTACAAGTTTTTACCGCGCTCAGCGGCTACCGAGCTAGAGGAGACATCGCGTCCCTTTACAAGTTTTTACCGTGCTCGGCGGCTACCGAGTTAAAGGAGACATCGCGTCCCTTTACGAGCCCCTTACCATGCTCGGCGACTACCGGGCTAAAGAGGGAATCCTTGACCAGGCTCGACCAGCAACCGGCCAAGAGCTCGGACCCAAGACCCGTTGGAGGTTGGTCGAACGAACGACACAAGTAAACATTCGAGTAAAACAAGTGCAGAATAAAGCGGCAACATTAAAGTAGAGAAGCGCGACATGAAAACAAGACAATAACATTGAATGGGAGAAAAGTGAACATCGTACGGCCTAGAAGACCTTAGTTACAACCCAAATCGGCCTACGAGGCCAGCAAAAAAAAATATAGGAGCACAAGGAACAAGGGTTAGGCCTAGTCAGTGCGGTCTTCCCACTCCCCATCCACGACGTCCTTGACATAGTCAGAGGACTCGGGATCCAATGTCGGGGCCAGGTAGCAAGCTTGGCGAACCGCCCCATCACCTTGCAGAAGCTCGTCACCACGACCTCTTCCATCTCATCCATGGTGGCCCTTTGCTGCCCCATGGTCTTCTCGGCTGCCTCGAGCTTCTCTGTCAGCTCCAAGACCTTCAGTTCTGACCTCATAGCTCGGTCACCGGCCGAGCCCGCCTTATCCTCGAGCTCCTCTTGGGTAGCTTTAGCAGCAACGAGCTCTAGCTCGGCCTCCTCCTTCGCCAACCTCAGCTTCGTAGCCTCGATCTCCCAGGTTGCCACCTGGGTCACAAACTCCTGTTCACGGCGAGTAGAGGCGGCCTCCAACTCTGCTACCCGGGCAGAAAGACCGGTCGTCCGGTTTGCCCACCTCTTCCCATGTCGGACTATGACCATCATTCGAGCAAGTAGGACCTCTGCTCCATCAAAATTCTCCTCCACCCCCACGGCATCCAGCAGATCATTATCGTAGGAGCTGGGAAAAGGGTCACCGAGCTTGATGTGCTCACCACGGATGGCGGAGTCCCACAAGGATTGGCCGGGAAAGACATTAGCCGTCAT
The DNA here is from genome assembly GCA_026586105.1 of Hylodesmum podocarpum. NCBI lineage: Eukaryota > Viridiplantae > Streptophyta > Magnoliopsida > Fabales > Fabaceae > Hylodesmum > Hylodesmum podocarpum. Next base: position 780,937 of record JALJEV010001403.1, read on the forward strand.
CTGCTCGATGCGAGGCTCCGATCCCTCCTTGCTGAACCACGACGCACCGAGGGGAAGCTTGGCGAAGGTCTTCACGAAAAGGGGGGGCGCACCTCCACCTTCTAGCGCAGGTGTGGACACCACTACATCGGCCCGGGCGGTAGGGGGAGCCGAGGTAGCAGTACCTTCCTCCTGCCTCGGCTTCTTGGAAGGAGTCACCGTGCCCTTCGACCGGGCATCAGTGCCCTCTTCCCTTGGTCTCTTGGCGGGGCTTGGAGAAATAGGAGAGGTGGGAGGACGAGGAGCCGGGCTGGGACCGCCCGAGTTCGCACCCCGCCCTCTCTGCCCGGAGCCCGGCCTGCGGGCCTTCAGCGCGGCTACGAGGTCGAAGTTTCCAGACATCAACTCTGCAAGCAAAACAAAGAAGACAACATGTTAGAAATGCAATTCATAACTCGGACCAAAGATATCAAAATAATTACCTAAGAAATGCTCCAAGGGGTCCTCCTCCCGAGCAGAGAGTATCAAGGCTCGACTACTAATAGGTAGGGGAAGACCATGTAAAACTTGAATGGCATTCTTGTCGCTCGGGGTCAGGTCGGCTTGGGGAAACTTAGTGTACTTGGGGGGGAGGCACCAATGTAATGGATACCTCGGCTCTAGGTTTTCCTTTAGAAAGAAGGCTTTGACCACCTACTGTTAATGGGAGACATCCTAAAGTATCGGTGCTTAAATCTCTTATAGGATTGCGCATAGGAGACGAGCAGGCCACCCCCTGCACGTGAGTTACTTAGGGAGGCCCAACCCACCTTCGACCCGTGCTTGAGTTGGAAGTGATAGAGGAAGACGCGGGAACTCGGCCTAAGGCCCAAAAAGTGACACAAAATTTCAAAAGCTCGAAGGAAGCCCCAACTATTCGGGTGAAGTTGGCTTGGGGCCACATTAACGAAGGACAAGACCTCGATCTGATAGCGGGTCAGCAGGAAAATTATGTCGTACTCCTTAAACATGTATTCGTAGACCGAGATGGTATATCGATCGTCCACGAGGGCGCGAGTGTGCACCCTTTGGTGAGGCCGGCACGGCCTAAAACTAACCTCCCCTCTGTACCGGGGCCTCACGACATCATACTCGTCTATTAGGCTCTGCACCTTATCTCGGTCATCATAGACGGAGACGTGGTTAAAGACCTCGCCTAAGAGCCAAGAAAAGTCGGGCTCTTGAGCAGGCACAGGGATAACAAGGTCGGCCTCCCCGAGCTCTCTCGTTACCCCTTCCCTAACTGCGCCGGGAGAAGCTCTTCCACCACTGGAAACCTCCCTGGCACCTTCAACAAACATCACCTCGGACCTAACAGAGAGGGCCTCGGAGGCGGCGGAAGCGGAGCCAGACTTAGGGCCCGCCTCCGCCGTGGATACCTCGTGCGAGGAGGAGGCGACCTCTACGGATTCGGGCTCTGAACCCGAGACAGAGCTAGCCACCATGCTCTCTATACTACTAGTAGCGGTAGAGTGTGAAGAAGACATACCTAGGGCGACGAACGCGAGAGAAAGTGGCGAACGAAATGAGTGGCGAACAAGAGAGAGGCGGGAGTGGACTCTGAGAATGAGAGGAGAAACCCTGAGGAGAAAGGGAAACGACAACAACAGGGGATGAAGGAGCAAACGAGAGAGTAAAATGGGAAAATGAAGGGGCAAAAGGTACTTAAACAAGGAAAGGAGCCGTTAGAAGGGGTGCGGTTAACACCAAAGGTAACCGCAAAGCCCTTTAACGGCTCATTAACCGCATTTAACAAAAAAAAAACTTAATAAAATTAAACAGAGGCATACCAACCGTTTCGGCAGTTTCCCGCCAATAGACATCGGAAGACCGAGCTCATGACTTAACTCATGCCAATTAATCGCTTGGCCTGAGCTTGGGGGCTGATGTACCGGGCTGAGGATGAGCACCGAGCTCATCCTAAATGATGTCGGGCTCACCTCACTGACCGGGCCGAGCTGAACATAAACAGAACAAATCTGGACAATATCTCTTCCCTGATATTTCGGGATTCTTGGGCCTGAAACAACCTTCCCCACGAAATTCACAAATATGGAACCCTAATCATGATCCCTATAAATATTGATAAAAGACTAAAAACTGACACACGAAATAAAGCCTAAATAATTCATACAAATCAACGAGGGTTCCCACCCCTCACGTCGCCGGAATTCTCAGGGTTGAGCTGAGCTCGGGCCACCTCAGAATCCAGCGAGAACACCCTGCTAATGTTGATGGTGTCGCCAACTTTACGGCCAGATACACTTTATCAAGCCCGAAAGCTCCGAAATTGTGAAGTACTGGCAAATTGGAAAAGATTTTAAATATTTGGCATGCTCTGTCTACCTGGGGACTTGCTTTGGATGATATTTGGTATCCAAAGAGGTTTCACTGCTACTTCTAGACTGTAAGGGACTTTTGTCAGCAAGGACACCGATGTCCATCAGTAACTAGAGTACTGGTTCATACAATAGAGAGTTTGAAAAACCCAATGATAGTGAAATCTTTGCCTGCGTAAATAATATCTACAAAATTGGGCAAAAATGCTCCAAATCATAGTCCACAAGCTTTCTGAAGGTTTAATAGAAGACCTTGCACAGCAGAAAGCGTTGCCACGTCCTGAGGTCCTTAAAAAAAATTAAATAAATAAATAAATAAAAAATACATCAGCGATTACAAAGAGTGTTCCATCCGCAGTAGGTAGAAAGGCAACTTGACTCAACCGTCTGAGGAAGAAAAGGAGCCCCAAGTTCTGTCTAAATTTTTAAAATTTCACAGCAAATAAAGTTTTAAAATTTGGATCCATGTTACCTGGAACATGCAATCAAACTGCATATGAAAGCCAAGCAAGGACAAAAAGTGTCATTTCATATTTGTCGATCGTAACTCAGTATGCAGCGCCCTCCCTGTTGTTTTAGCCAACTATAAATGGCACATATCATGCCTTTGTTATTGTTCTCGCTGGATTCTGAGGTGGCCTGAGCTCAGCTCGGCCCTGAGAATTCCGGCGGCGTGGGGGGTGGGAACCCTCATTGATTTGTATGAATTATTTAGGCTTTTTTTCGTGTGTCGATTTTTAATCCTCTATTGGTATTTATAGGGGTCATAATTAGGGTTCTATGTTCATGGGTTCTTGGGGAAGATTGCTTTAGGCCCAAGAATCCCGACAACTCTAGGAAAAGATATATGTCCGTATTTGTTCAGTCTTTGTCGAGCTCGGCCCGGCCAGTGAGGTGAGCCGGGGTCCAAGGGATGAGCTCGGTGCTCATCCTCAGCCCGGTACAGTTATATATTAGCAGATTTAAAATAGGCAATGAAAATTATGAACTGTTTCGGAAAAATGTCACTAGTATTGCTAAAGATTGAGGAAACGACACCAAATGCATTGGAGACGACCTTGCCAACTTCACTTCCATTATGAAACCTTCGTTCGAACGTGACTATTGCGGATGGCAAGGTCGGCATGGAACGGTTATACTTTACTAGGATATTTTATGCGAGGATGGCTAGGATGTTTTATTCGAAGACGACAATAGAATATTGGGTTAATACTCAGAATATTTTAGCGTCACTAACAGATTTACAATCAAGGATAGTCACTTATGCCTCGTCACTTAACCAACTCATCACTTAACCAACTCATCCTCGTTTATTGCCTTGAAGACAGACAAACATACTTATAATCTCTTCACAACTTTTTAACTACACAATCCGAACTTCATCATTCGGACTTCTCGAGTCACACATCCCAAACTTCACGGACCCTGTTCCGGGGTGATAGCTCGGACACCAAAACATTCCAACCTCACAATCATCTCGGAAATCAATATCTATTCAAAATAAATGTCGACTCGAGACCAAAAGCGGAGAAATTCGAGAACCATAGGAGTAAACAACATGTCACCAATAATAAAAAAGCGATACATGCAAAAGACCATGTGTCAGCAGAAAAGGAATAATCAGTGTATTACGCTTTACGGAGAAGTATACTTTCTCTTCTTTATTGCTCTATGCTTTTGAAGACTACTTAACCAACAAAGAGGCAGATCCAAGAAAAGTATATCGGAAATCGATGCAGCCCTCAAGCTTGGCGAGGTGAAAGCACACAACTGCGAAAACTAATCTTTTCTACACTTCCACTTCAATTTTACTCCTTTCCAAACTGGGGATCAATCCTGACTATAGATCGGGGACTGATCAACTCTCATTCTCAAATTCCCTGTGACATTCCCTATGATGCCACATGAGGTTAAAGAGGAAAAAGAACACTTGAAGTACCTCCAAAGATCTTATTAAAGTAACTTACTAGAGCATTAGTTCATTAGCTTTTGACTCATGATGTAGTGTTCTTCCTCTAATAGTATATAATGCGCAAAGCCTATCAGAGTAGCACTTTAAACCACACTTGCTCGACTTGGATGACCACCCAACAAAAAAAAGTGGTCGGGGGATATGGAACTTCTTTTCCATTAGTATTATTTAGGGCTAGTTTTGGAGGACCAGGCATTGGAGCAATCCTTTGGATATTTACTAATGTAAATGTTGACGCAAACACTTCACCATCTGCATTATGGTACGAGGTTTTAGCGCAACACATCTCACAAGAGACTCCCGTCTTCTAATCATATAAAATAACGTTTCGCTTGGTCACTCAACCCCCCTTTAGCTTGCCCAATCAACTTGAAAGCTACTTCAACACCAGCGAAATTATTTTTATCAGGATGAAGCAGTAGTGCAAGCATCCTATACTATTTCTTTAAGGTTGCTACATCAGCCAGCCCTTGAATACAAAGAATAGCATACCAGTTAGGTTCAGATCCAACTCCAGTCATTTCCATTATTTTAAAAATAGAACTTTTTTACATAAAGGGTACTTGTGATAATAATATTATACCGGGCTGAGGATGAGGACCGAGCTCATCCCCTGGACCCCGGGCTCACCTCACTAACTGGGCCGAGCTCGACATAAACTGAACGTATCTGGACAAATATGGACATATATCTTTTTCCTGATTTATCGGGATTCTTGGGCCTGAAGCAATCTTCCCCATGAAGTCCACGAATATGGAACCCTAATTATGATCCCTATAAATACCGATAGAAGACTCAAAATCACCACACGAAATAAAACCTAAATTACTCATACAAATCAACGAGGGTTCCCACCCCTCACGCCGCCGGATTTCTCAGGGCCGAGCTGAGCTCGGGCCACCTCAGAATCCAGCGAGAACATTTGGCGCCCACCGTGGGGCGAGATAATTCTTAATCCCACAACCACCTGATAATTCTTGATCCCACAACAATCTCATATGGTTCACACTCCCAGTCACTCTAACGTCGTGGTGGATCCCGCCATAGCGGAACTCATACAAATCAACAAGGGTTCCCACCCCTCACGCTGCCGGATTTCTCAGGGTCGAGCTGAGCTCGGGCCACCTCAGAATCCAGCGAGAACAAATATCAACCAATTCCATTTAATCTATTATGATTTCTACTAAGGGTCAATTGTGTACAACTCATAGAGGAGGAGGAACATTCATACTAAGAAACCTCAGACTAACCACTGTTTGAGTACTAAGGTTGGGTCAAAGACTACCCAAACCTCATATGAAAAACCTCGGACTAACCACTATCTGAGTACTAAGGTTGGATCAAGGACTACCCAAACCTCACATGAAGAGGCCTCAGATTAAGCACTGTCTGAGTACTAAGAGACCTCGGACTGACCATTGTTCGAGCACTAAGAAACCTCAGACTAACCATTGTCTGAGTACTAAGAGACCTCGGACTGACCATTGTCTGAGCACAAAGAAACCTTAGACTAACCACTGTCTGAGTACAAAGAGTACAAAGTTTGGGTCAAAGACTACTCAAACCCCATCTGAAGAACCTCGGACTAACCAATGTCCGAGTACTAAAAATGACTAAGACTGGGTTGAAGACCACCCAGACCTCACTAGAGAAACCTTGGACTAACCACTGTCTGAGTACTGAAAATGACTAAGACTGGGTTGAAGACCACCCAGACCTCACTAGAGAAACCTCAGACTAACACCACTGTCTGAGTACTAAGAAACATCGGACTAACCGCTGTCTGAGTATAAGGGTCGGGTCAAAGACTACCCAACCTCATCATTCAAGATATCCTCTAATTAACCCTTATTTGAGCATGTCCCCATATTAACCATTATCCGAGTGAGCCCAGCATTTGTTCTCATGATTGTTTCCCATTAACTATAGCAAGAGAAAATCATGAACAATACAACTTAATCTCGACATCTCTCAAAAATTCATTCTACCGAGCTTGGGGGGCTTATGTACGGGAAAAATATTGAAGGACCTCGACATGATACATCCGAGAGGTGTTAAGCCGAGGAGGTCCACCGAAGTCTTACACGAAAAACAACAATATGATGGGATATTTTGCCTTGAGCCACACACCCAACTACCCCGTGGAAGGGTTTTCTCCTCAAAAGGAGTGCTTGCATGGAATTCACACGTGTAGCATGAAGGGCTTACCCTTCATTTCCCCTTGAAGTCATAATTACCCCTGTAACACCCCCTTGTATCATCCCCTCTTATTTACTTACTTATCTTATTTTTAATTAGTAATTTAAGATTGTTAATGATGTAATAAATAAAAGGAGATTTAGGAAACAACACTTTCATTACATAAGATTTAAAGTTCATTACAAATAGATTTCATAACTTTGTCCTTTTATTATTTTACATAACTACCTTTCTACTACCTTAGAACATTTATCCAACACTTCTACACGCAAAACATAGCAAGCACCTTCACACAAGATAGTAGCAACAACCAGTGACAACTTCTTAACCCTGCAAATCTGCTCCCCCGAACGTTGTTCGAGATCATCACAGGTGTTAAAAACACAAAGTGCAAGGGTGAGCTTTCCTTAACCATAATTATAAAAAATTGATTGTAGTTCAAGGAAAACCTTTTCTTTTATAAATTTAGAAATTTCATCGAAATTATGATTTTTAGAATAATACTTCCATACATATCCATGATCATCAAAATATCAATCACATAGTAAGGCAATCAACAACCAAATCAAACAAACCATCAATCACAATCAATGATTCAGGCATGAATTCCATTTAATCAAACACACCATTACTAATGTATGCTCCTAAGCCTACATGATGCATGCACCTTCACCATGCATTTTCACTCTTCACTCGAAATGCAATGTGGCGCCCTCCACTGAAAATAGCCTGGGGCATCTGATTCTCACACTCAATCGACCCACCGAGGTAGACACTCCGTAATTTGTCGAGTTCCCTCGTGTCCGGGACCTCCCCGCAACATGTGATCATCATGAGCAGGGCAATTTCCCCACCAAGAGAACCCCCGGTCCACGGCATTCCACTCACTCGACGGGAATCCGTGACTTACTTGACTTGGTCTACTACTATCCAGTCATCAATGCAACATGTTCTAGGACCTTGAATTGTATAATGACCTTCATTATATTTCAGATATTGACCTTTCCACCAGGTCATCTTTATCTCACCTCATTCTAAGCATTGCCCATTCACCAAGCAATCTTAGAATGTTGCCTCTCCACTAGGCATTTTCAATCGGTCATTAAACAATTCAAGTCCATACTCATTTCAATGCAATCATGCATATCACCACTTATTCACATCCAATTCACCAAGTAATTGTATATCAAGCACAAAACCAGTCATCAAACAACCATAGTACTATCATCAATATATATTTATGACATATACTTTTTAGTATGTTAGTATTTAAAGAAGTTTGATCAAAGAAGGAAAACAACTTTAAATTAATTATTCAAAGGATAAAGAAAATACCAACTTAAAGAATTAAAAGGAGTGTAAGAAAGATGAAGAAAAGAAACATCAAGGATTCCAAGAAAGATAATGGAACAACCAAAGAAAGAAAGTGAAAGTAGTAAGAGAATCAAAGAATAGAAAAAAAGGATAAGGAAAGATTCCCTTACTGCAAGAAACTAAAGAAAGAAAATGAAAGTACCAACAAAACAAAAGATAGAAAAGAAGGATAAGGAAAGGTCCCCTTACTGGTTTCTCCTAGCTTCCTATATTCTTCCTCTACTTACTGGCTCCTACTTTGGTTGGAGAGATTTCTTCCTAAGGTGGAGAAAGTATAGAAAGGTTTTTTGTAGTGAAAATAGTTTGAGACAATGTAGGAGTATTCTTTGGGTTATGTCTTCATTTGGCACCCCTAAGCCCTATTTATAGACTTCCCAAGATATTTCTAGAGAATTGGAGATTTAGTTTCCAATAAAATATCTTAGTTTCCATCAAAATATCTTAAAAGGTAAGAAAATATCTTAAAAGGTAAGAAAATATCTTAAAGAGAATTCTAGAATGGTTGTAAAGTCATTACTTTGATCACTTTCGGTAAAATAGGCATAACTTCTTCCACAAATATCGTTTTGGGCTCAAGTTTCTTGCAAATGAAAGAGGATTGACAGAGCTACAAATGTCATGAAGGCCCAAAGAGCCAATTCGGACTGCATCTAGTGTGAAATTAGCCTTGAAACAGTGACGTGAATTTTTCCACATTTGACCACTCTCGGTAAAATACGCATAACTTCCTCCACAAATTTCCAATTGAGATCCGGTTTGTTTCTAATTAAAGAAGATTGAAAGATCTAGAAATGTCATGAAGACATAAAGAGCCAGTTTGGACCGTTTCTATATGTAGAGTAGACTAGAAGTTTGTAGAAAAATTAAAATAATAAGGAATTTCTAAAATCAACAAGAATTTTCTAGAAACATGTAGAATAAGTAAGAGGTTTCCAAAATAGAATGAATAAGAAGTTTCTAGAGTTAAGTAGAATAATCAAGATTTTTCTAGAAATTAGTAGAATGATCTAGAAGTTTCTAGAAGTTTCTAGGACAAGGTAGAATATTCAAGATTTTTCTAGAAATAAGTAGAATAATCTAGAAGTTTCTAGAATGATCAAGAATTTTCTAGAAAGACATAGAATAAACAACAAGTTTTTAATTTAGAAGTTTTACGTTGAATATCAAAACAACAAAGGTAAAGAAAAATTCTAATATTAGACACAAAGGCAAGTGACCACAATTAAGAAATTAATCTAGCAAACACAACTAAATCACTTATGTCTTCCGTAAATTATTCTACATATTTTCTCTATTCTTTGCCCTCTGTTATAAAAAATCTCTCTTAAACCATATTTAAATTTTTGGGATGATACAATACTCCCCTCCTTTTTTTAAAAATTTCGTCCTCGAAATTTCCATTCTTGTTACATATCTTATTCTTCTATTCTACTTTTCCAACTCCCAAAGTTTCTTTTCTTTCAACTACTTCCTCTTATAATTTTACGTTATGTTTTGAAATCTATCTGTTACCCTCAACCTTGCTATCCTTATATGCGGAACTATGATTTCCTCTTTTCCCACTTATAAATCCTTCTCATTTGTTTTCACTAGGATTTCTCTTTTTCTTAATTCTTAAGAATAGGATCCATTTCTTGTTTCTGTCTTATTTCATTCATAAATTCATTAGTTATTCTTAAGGCTCCTAACTTCATACTGCAAGGTTGAAGTTCCTAAATTGCTCTATTAAATCCATCTCTTTGACCATTAAACTTGATATTGCTATGGTCTTCCTACTTAATGCATCAGCCACTACATTTGCTTTTCCTGGGTGGTACTTAAGATCAAAATCATAATCTTTTAGAAATTCCATCCACCTTCTTTGTCTCATGTTTAACTCCTTTTGGCTAAATAAATACTTAAGGCTTTTGTGATCACTAAATACCTCAAATCTTGTTCCAAAAAGATAGTGTCGCCATATTTTAAGCGCAAATACTACTGCGGCTAGTTCTAGGTCATGGGTTGGGTAGTTCCTTTCATGGTTTTTTAATTGTCTTGATGCATAGGCTACCACTTTTCCTCCTTGCATTAGCACTCCTCCTAAACCTAGTCTAGAGGCATCACATTAAACCTCAAGCGATTCAGTTGGGTTTGGTAAGGTCAAAACAGGAGCAGTAGTTAGTTTTTTCTTAAGGGTTTGAAAACTTTGTTCGCAGTCGTTATTCCATACAAAAGCTTGGCCTTTTCTAGTTAAGGTTGTGAGAGGCAAGGCTATCTTGGAGAAATCTTTTATAAATCTTCTATAATATCCAGCTAATCCTAGAAAATGCTTTATTTCTGTCACATCTTTTGGTCTTTCCCATTTTAGAACTACGTTTACCTTATGTGGATCTACTGCAAATCCTCCTTGTGATATTACGTGTCCTAGGAAACTGACTTCTTCTAAGCAAAATTCTCATTTGGACAATTTCGCATATAACTGTTGATCTTTCAAGATCTGTAATACCACTCTAAGATGTTTAGCATGTTCCTCTTTGGTTTTTGAGTATACTAAAATGTCATCTATAAATACTACCACAAATTTATCCAAATATGGTTGAAATATTCTATTCATGTAATCCATAAATACTGCTGGTGCATTAGTTACACCAAAGGGCATAACCATGTACTCATAGTGTCCATATCGGGTACTAAAAGCCGTTTTAGGGATATCTTCAGCTTTTACCCTTATTTGGTGGTATCCCGACCTTAGATCAATCTTGCTAAATACACAAGCTCCTACTAGTTGGTCCATAAGATCATCTATCCTTGGTAAGGGGTACTTATTCTTAATTGTTACCTTATTTAGTTGTCTATAATCTACACATAGTCTCATAGTTCCGTCTTTCTTCTTTACTAGAAGTACGGGTGCTCCCCAAGGTGATACACTAGGTCTAATAAACTGTTTCTTCAATAGTTCTTCTATTTGTTTCTTTAGCTCTGCTAGTTCTAAGGGTGACATCCTATAGGGCGCCATAGAAATTGGTCCAGTCCCAGGTATCAGGTCTATAGAAAATTCAACTTCCCTTTCAGGCGGTAGTTGGTTTACCTTTTCGGAGAATACTTCAGAGAAATCCTGTACTACAGGTATAGTATCGAAGGTGACCTTCTGTTCCACTTCTAGGTTAGAAAGGATCATGTACACGTTATTATTTTTCTTTAAGTCCCTTTTTACTTGGTTGGCAGAAATTATCTCCATATCCCTACTTGCTTCAGGATTAGAAAAGATTAAGGTTTTATCGAAGCAGTTTATAAGGACATGGTTGAAAGATAACCAGTCCATTCCAAGAATAATATCAATTTGTTTCAGTGGTAAACAAACCAAGTTGACTAGGAAGGTTTTGTTATTTAGTTCTATAGGACAATCTAAACAGATATGGGTGGTTGTAACAAACTCATAGGTAGAGGTAATTATTATTAAATCAAAGATAGTGGAAGTTGTAACCTTTTAGCACAATCTGAAGATATAAAGGAATGAGTGGCACCAGAGTCAACTAGTACAAGTAAAGGAATTCCACGTACGTACCTTGTACTAGATCATTGATATTTGGGGCCTTAACTCCATCAAGGGTGAGTATTCTTCCCACAACCTTTGATTTTCCTAGTTGATATTGTTGGTGCCTCTTTAAAACTATTGGTCATGTTATACAAAACTTAGTCTTCTCAAGTCAAGGTGGTCAATCCTTTAACATTAGGTAATCTTCCTAAGCGTATCGACTTTAATTCCTCCTTGGGTTATTACTTATTCCTCCTTTAACTAAACTCTTTCTACCTTAAAAATACTAGTTCCTCTCTCGGATTTCGAATCCTTCTAGCTTCTCTAAGGTTTCCATCAAAATGCATCAACCATTATTGTATCATCCTAGTATATCTTCTAAATGCATCTTAGTGTTGTCAAAAGGTTTGTATTAGGATAAGAGCTAGGTAGTTACTAATCATTTCCAATAAAGTTATCTTAAGGTCTTTTAACTTTTGGTGATATTCTTAGGTTTTTCTAATCCTTAGTACGACTTCTCCTTTGAAGGGATCATTTCCTAAAATTGGCTTCCTTTAGGATTCACTTTCGATCCTCTTTATTTGATTTGCTACTTTTTAAGGAGAACTTCATATATTAATCTTAGTCCTAAAAATTTCTATCTTTTTCTCTTGTAAGGGAGTTCTCTTTTATGGAAAATACTCTTAAAAGGGTAATTTTCTCCTTAAATCTTTAGTCTTAGTTGGTAGGAACATCCTTTATAAGTTCAACAACAACTCCCTTTCCTAAACTCTTCGTTTTTCTTCTTAGCCTACTCTGCTTATCAAAAACTTAGGTAAGAACTTATAGGGCTTTAACTACAATTCTATAACTTCTTTCAACCACTACTTTCTATTCCTATCTAATCCTAAGCCATGTCACTAACCCTAAAACTAATTTTTCATTGATTAAACCAAGAAGCAATCAAGTAAACACACCAAATAAACAAGCACACAAAGCACACAATCATTCACACAACAAAAACATAGCAGACACATAACTCACAAGTCGAACTGGTTCGACCTGCTCTGATACCACTAATGTAACACCCCCTTGTATCATCCCCTCTTATTTACTTACTTATCTTATTTTTAATTAGTAATTTAAGATTGTTAATGATGTAATAAATAAAAGAGAGATTTAGGAAACAACACTTTCATTACATAAGATTTAAAGTTCATTACAAATAGATTTCATAACTTTGTCCTTTTATTATTTTACATAACTACCTTTCTACTACCTTAGAACATTTATCCAACACTTCTACACGCAAAACATAGCAAGCACCTTCACACAAGATAGTAGCAACAACCAGTGACAACTTCTTAACCCTGCAAATCTGCTCCCCCGAATGTTGTTCGAGATCATCACAGGTGTTAAAAACACAAAGTGCAAGGGTGAGCTTTCCTTAACCATAATTATAAAAAATTGATTGTAGTTCAAGGAAAACCTTTTCTTTTATAAATTTAGAAATTTCATCGAAATTATGATTTTTAGAATAATACTTCCATACATATCCATGATCATCAAAATATCAATCACATAGTAAGGCAATCAACAACCAAATCAAACAAACCATCAATCACAATCAATGATTCAGGCATGAATTCCATTTAATCAAACACACCATTACTAATGTATGCTCCTAAGCCTACATGATGCATGCACCTTCACCATGCATTTTCACTCTTCACTCGAAATGCAATGTGGCGCCCTCCATGAAAATAGCTGGGGCATCGATTCTCACACTCAATCAGACCCACCGAGAGGAGGTAGACACTCGTAATTTGTCGAGTTCCCTCAGTGTCCGGCAGGACCTCCCCCGCAACATGTGATCATCATGAGCAGGGCAATTTCCCCACCAAGAGAACCCCCCAGTCCACGGCATTCCACTCACTCAGACGGGAATCCGTGACTTACGGACTTGGTCTACTACTATCCAGTCATCAATGCAACATGTTCTAGGACCTTGAATTGTATAATGACCTTCATTATATTTCAGATATTGACCTTTCCACCAGGTCATCTTTATCTCACCTCATTCTAAGCATTGCCCATTCACCAAGCAATCTTAGAATGTTGCCTCTCCACTAGGCATTTTCAATCGGTCATTAAACAATTCAAGTCCATACTCATTTCAATGCAATCATGCATATCACCACTTATTCACATCCAATTCACCAAGTAATTGTATATCAAGCACAAAACCAGTCATCAAACAACCATAGTACTATCATCAATATATATTTATGACATATACTTTTTAGTATGTTAGTATTTAAAGAAGTTTGATCAAAGAAGGAAAACAACTTTAAATTAATTATTCAAAGGATAAAGAAAATACCAACTTAAAGAATTAAAAGGAGTGTAAGAAAAATGAAGAAAAGAAACATCAAGGATTCCAAGAAAGATAATGGAACAACCAAAGAAAGAAAGTGAAAGTAGTAAGAGAATCAAAGAATAGAAAAAAAGGATAAGGAAAGATTCCCTTACTGCAAGAAACTAAAGAAAGAAAATGAAAGTACCAACAAAACAAAAGATAGAAAAGAAGGATAAGGAAAGGTCCCCTTACTGGTTTCTCCTAGCTTCCTATATTCTTCCTCTACTTACTGGCTCCTACTTTGGTTGGAGAGATTTCTTCCTAAGGTGGAGAAAGTATAGAAAGGTTTTTTGTAGTGAAAATAGTTTGAGACAATGTAGAAGTATTCTTTGGGTTATGTCTTCATTTGGCACCCCTAAGCCCTATTTATAGACTTCCCAAGATATTTCTAGAGAATTGGAGATTTAGTTTCCAATAAAATATCTTAGTTTCCATCAAAATATCTTAGAAGGTAAGAAAATATCTTAGTTTCCAAGAAAATATCTTAAAAGGTAAGAAAATATCTTAAAGAGAATTCTAGAATGGTTGTAAAGTCATTACTTTGATCACTTTCGGTAAAATAGGCATAACTTCTTCCACAAATATCGTTTTGGGCTCAGGTTTCTTGCAAATGAAAGAGGATTGACAGAGCTACAAATGTCATGAAGGCCCAAAGAGCCAATTCGGACTGCATCTAGTGTGAAATTAGCCTTGAAATTGGGCCATGAAACAGTGACGTGAATTTTTCCACATTTGACCACTCTCGGTAAAATAGGCATAACTTCCTCCACAAATTTCCAATTGAGATCCGGTTTTTCTCTAATTAAAGAAGATTGAAAGATCTAGAAATGTCATGAAGACATAAAGAGCCAGTTTGGACCGTTTCTATATGTAGAGTAGACTAGAAGTTTGTAGAAAAATTAAAATAATAAGGAATTTCTAAAATCAACAAGAATTTTCTAGAAACATGTAGAATAAGTAAGAGGTTTCCAAAATAGAATGAATAAGAAGTTTCTAGAGTTAAGTAGAATAATCAAGATTTTTCTAGAAATTAGTAGAATGATCTAGAAGTTTCTAGAAGTTTTTAGGACAAGGTAGAATATTCAAGATTTTTCTAGAAATAAGTAGAATAATCTAGAAGTTTCTAGAATGATCAAGAATTTTCTAGAAAGACATAGAATAAACAACAAGTTTTTAATTTAGAAGTTTTACGTTGAATATCAAAACAACAAAGGTAAAGAAAAATTCTAATATTAGACACAAAGGCAAGTGACCACAATTAAGAAATTAATCTAGCAAACACAACTAAATCACTTATGTCTTCCGTAAATTATTCTACATATTTTCTCTATTCTTTGCCCTCTGTTATAAAAAATCTCTCTTAAACCATATTTAAATTTTTGGGATGTTACAACCCCACTGTCACTTCGGGGTAGGCAGGTAATGATAACTTACTCAGCCAACAATATAAATATGAGTTACAACAGCAAAAAGAGAAGAGATATCTTTCCTTGAATCATAACTTAACTCTCTCTCTAATACTTATCATATGAAAATATATCGGTCATTTACTAACTTGACCATCAGAATGTCTTTGCAGATGCTTTCCCCCTCCGGTCTGGATCTTATCCAACAACTCGGAGAAGGCCACGAGCTCATCTCCAGCACCTCGGCATGATCACATCAGCCACCGCTGCTCATCCAGGTCAGTTCCTAATTCCGGTGAGAACACAATCATTTTAATGAGGAAGGAGTACGGTCTATTATTAGTTCACTAAAAATTTATTTACCTAAGAATAATTTTTTTAAAATCATTAATTTTTTTTAAATTCCTTTTTCCGAGTTCTTAGCTAATTCTAACATTATTTTCTTTCATCTTTCAAAATATAGAATTAGAAAAAATAATGATGAATTAACATTTGTGGGAATGTTGGATTATTTGTCCCTTTTGTTTCACTTCCATCAAAATGAAAGATTTCCAATTTGTCACACACAAATTGCAGACATAGATAATAGATGAGTATAAACATAAAATTAAAGATCTTGCATTGTTTTATCCCAAGTCGTTGGACGACATGATTTTAATGGAGGATGTATTATATCATATTTGAAAAGGTTATTAAATAATTAGTTTTAAACATATTAAATTGATGAGGAGTAAAAATTATGAACTAATAATTTTTTAAATCATTGATTCATACTATTAATTGATTATTCATTTGATCCACTAACGGATGTAAATGAATTACGAAACAATGTAGATTTTATTCAATAAAACAATGAGATGCACATAGGAAAAAACTTTCACAAAAACTATAATTTATTGACCTGGCATAAAATATAAACTGAAAAAATTACATGACAATCTTTGTATATGAAAAATCTCTGACCTTTGCTTCAGCTTCTATACTATAAATAAAATATATATCAAGGTAATAAGTTTCTTCAAGTTAAATTTTGATTATCTAATTTGTTGGTATTCCTCAACATATTATATGATATAAAAAGTATATATCTCATAGTGAATGATTTAAGTTGGAATCTAACTATCATTAATTGAAATAGTAAATAAAAAAATAGTAATAATTCAATTTACAAGTTTAAGAATGATTCATTTAGTTTGAAATTTTAAAAATAAAATTCTTGAAATTATGATTGATGAGAGGAAGAAATAATTAAAAAATTATCCTAATTTCTATTCTGATTAATAATAATTTTAAAATATATGCAATCAAATATCTTAAAATATATAAGATATTGCATATTGAGGGGACTTGTGAAACCCTGTCACCTCGATGCTGGTTGGTGGACTAACAAGCACTGCACCATATGGTGCAACTTTTAATTATTGTAATTTTTTTATAAATATATTATACTAAAATCTTAACATTATTTAAATCAAAATAATTTTAATTGTAATGAGAGTAAATTCATGGATAAAAAACCTTAATATTCTTCTTCTCCAATTTTTCTACTTGGGTCAAAAAGCCTTAATATTCTTCTTGTTTTGAATCTACGTCATTGTAAGAACCTCAAGTAGACCAATTCTTATTTCAACCATTGATTGATTGTAAAAGGTTCATTTCAGGTTGTATAGGACCATTTGTTTCCAACCGTGGGAAATTTGTGAAGGTTCTCCACCCTAATATCCAACCCAAAGATACAATACATCTAGAAAACACAAAATCACCACGTCACCCTCCAAAAAGAAATCAAATTAAGAAAAGAATACAAAACATGATTATGTAACAAGATTTAAGTATAACTATTTCCTAAATCCCTCTCAAATTTTCCCATTGAGTAGCTAAGTGAGACAGTGTATGTTTTGAAGAACCATCTTTCACTGCAATGGAAGCAGAATCTTTTAAATTCCTCATTCTTTCACGCATTCCTTTACCCTCATCCCCATCCATGAGACACCTTATCACCTTTGCAATTTCCTCCTTTTCCACTATGCCATCTTTGTTAACTTTTGGCCTCAATCCCACTTTAAGTTCATCAGCTAACAACACTGCATTCATCTTCTGCTCAGCAAAGAGTGGCCATGTTATTAGAGGCACTCCCTCTCGAACACTTTCCAAAATGGAGTTCCAACCACAGTGAGTTACAAACCCACCAACAGATTTATGACTAAGGATCTCAACCTGAGGTGCCCATGAAGGCACAACCAAACCTTTCTCCTTGGTCCTTACCAAAAACCCTTTGGCTAAGAATTGCAAAGGGTCCTCATTTGCAGACTCAAGATAAGCAGCACTAGTTGAATCACTTGGTTCTCTCAAAATCCACAAGAATCTTTGACAACTCAATTCCAAACCCAAAGCCAGCTCATTCATTTGGTGTTGAGAGAGTGTTCCACCACTCCCAAAAGAAACATACAACACTGAACAAAGTGGCTGCTTATCCAACCATCTCAGACACTTATCAGATTCATTACCCTCATTAATTGACCCTTTTTGTGTAATTGGTACAACAGGGTAAACTTTGATCTTCCCATTTCCAAACTCATCCAACCCTTTTATAGCATCCGATTCCATTTCTAACAACGTGTTGATAATTATCCCATCAGCTGTAACCGTTGCTCTAACAAGTTCAAGAAGACTCTTGTAAATTTCACTTGATCGATTTTGGATTGGATCTGGAAGATCAACCCCCATTATTGGCACACAACCTGGTAACTTTATAGGTTCTGTTAGGTCCTTGAACTCACCTGAAACCTCCTCATCAAGTTTTGACATGTGTAGAAACAGTGACAATACCATAGCTGAACTAGGGAAGTAAAAATAGGACAAAGTATTGAACTCCTTTGCGAACTGCAAGGCTTGAATTGCAAGAACATCTACTACCAAAGCGGTTAAAGGTACTTTAGAGGACAAGGATTTCAAAACCTGATGAATTGATGGGAGAGAATGAGTAACAGCGAGATGAATAACGTGTCCAACGTATGCTCCTTGGGGTAGTTGTTGTTTGTCAATAGGAGGAAGAAAGATGAAGTGTATAAACGAAGGAAGAGTTTTAAGGTAGGCTTTGGAGGATTGTGGGGGTGACTCAAGTGAGGGAATGATGCACGTGACGTGAAAATTTGGGTGATTCTTCAAAAGTTGTTTGCTGAATTCAATTATAGGGACAAGGTGGCCGAAACCAGGACTTGAAACAACAGCAATGTGAGTTGTTTTTGCCATTGAAACAGATTATAGAAGAATGCACGCTAAAACATGTTTTTGCGTTGTTTATTCGATTATTATTTATGCTCAGCTTTCCAAGTGTTAGAGGTGACGATGCAAGTGATGCATCTAAACAGCTTATCAATTATGTATTATTAATTCCTTTAAAATGGGTAATGGATCAACCCGGATCTAGTTAAAAAATTAAAAAAAAAATATTAAATTTGAAATTTAAAAAAAATCTAAAAAATTATTATATTTTATTTCTTAAATTCTTAATAAAATAAGTTAATAATAAAAATCTTCTATTATCTCCAATAACAAATTTAAATTCTAAATAAGTCAACAACATAAACTTTTAATTATCTTTAACAATAAATGATTATGAAGCTTGATCATTTTCCATCACCACATCTTCATATTCCTTTCCTAAAAACAACAAATATTAGAATCAAGTCAAGTAGTTAAGTAATTAAAACAAAATTTAACGACATATTTTATTGATATGATATACCTTGCACATCAAATCCTAGCAACCAATTTTTAGTACATATCAAAGCTTGCACATTATCAGGAAGAAGCTTAGTACGATATTTGTTTAAGTACCCGTGAACCAATACTAAATGTCAATTCGGAAGTCACAATTGTAATTTGTATGCTTCAAATATCGGAAGCCAACAGTAAAAGATTCAGAAACCTAGCTTGATTGTCCTTCCAATATTGCAAAACATCAAGATTGGGATGATATTTATTTGGAAGATTTGCCTCTTCCAAATATGTATCCAATTGAGATTTACCCACTTGTGAGACATCTTCATCTTCAAATTGTATAAATTTCTACATTAATTTCACGAGAACATTAAAACGGGGCAGTGGAAACAAAAGCGGAATTGATGCAAGCGAAGAGACTAAGAGGGTGCAAGAAGATCGAGGGGAGAACGAGTCAGCAAGGAGATTGAGAGGGTGTGACGTGTGAAAAGATTGAGAGGCAAAAAGTGAAATTAGGGTTTCAATTTTAAACCCTTTAAATAGTGCGGATTTGCAGGTCGCCCCGCAAAACCCGTGGGTTGCGCGGGGCGGGCTTTTATGGACTATACCACTAAATTTTTCTGAAAAAGGTGGTCCAAACCCGCGCGGGTCGCGGGGTTCACGGACTGGCCCACGGACTTTCACCCGTATACCCATCCCTAGTCATTTGTACTCCGAAAATCTTTGTATAATCAATCCATCTCATTAGAGATAATGTCACTGATATTATACTTTACGACTCAATCGTTTTCAGATACAATTTTATAACACTTTATCAGCACGAGGTTTATGATTTATATTTCTTGTTTTGACGAGGATAGAAATTTTCTATCTTATTCTTATTTATGTAATATATATTATAGTCTTATTCATATAATCCTATGCTTTTTTTGTGAGCAAATTATCAAATTATTTTGTTACAAATTATATAACAATGTATTTGTTTTGTATTGATTTACAAACGAAAAATAAATCTATCAAGAATTAGTTTATTTTAATTTGATATGAATTACCATATAGACCCTATAATTTATTGATCTAATCTCCGATTATTGTTATTGTTTTTTTATTGGCTTGCATATGTGAAATTTTACTAAACTCAAATTTGTAGCACTTGACATATTTTGACAAGAATTATATGTTGAAATTCACTTAGAGCCTGAAGGTCTAGGTGATACAATCAAATTTGGAAATAACACATCTAGTCAAAATAAGGCAAAAGCCATGATATCTCTTTGTCATTATCTGGATGAAAGGCTAAAAGCTGAATATCTAATTGTTAAGGATCCACTTGAATTGTGGAATGACCTAAAAGAAGAGTATGACCATGAAAAACAATGAGTTATTGATGAGAAATAATAAAGTTTGTCCTACGAGATCTGCTCCATTTCCTGAAGTGAATGCTGCAAAATATAATAAGTCTGGAAAATATAATAAACCTTTCCTACCGTATTAAAAAATAAATAATTTTCCGTGGTAGTGGCCATGGTCATGGACGTGGGCGTGGTAGGGGACAAAAGAATTACCATAATTATGATAGTCGTAACAATAATAAGAGGGAGAACACTAAATTCTCTCATGATAACTTTTCAGAGAGAAAAGATAATATCTATTATCGGTGTGACATGAAAGGTCATTGGTCACTCGTGAATCGCACTTTTGAGCATTTTGTCAAGCTTTATCAAGCTTCAATAAAGAAGGAAAAAAATGTTGACGTGAATTTAATCCTTCAAAATGAAGAGAGTGAAGCAAATGTTACTCATAAAGATGATGAAGCAAATAAGCATAATAATGAAGTCAATTTTTCCCACAACGAGGATGACTATGAAGGCTTCACATTACACATTTAGATGTTGTTGACTTCTTTTAACATTATGATTGAAGAATGAAATGTTTCACCTATCTTTTATTTAAGAATGTTTTAATTATGTTTTCTTTTATTCTCGTATTCCTTTTTAATTTTCTACATCTCTTATAATTGTTTCTATTTTTCAACGAAGAATATGAATGATATATGTCTTATAGATTGTGAGTAATATATACCATATGAATGATATGGATGATATGTGTTGTATGAATGATATATGTCTTATAGAATGCAATTGTGAAAAATAGAAAATGCATGGTTGAAACGCATGCTATAGTAGACCAAAAGTTTACTAATCCAAGTAATTTTATTATTTGGCATGACCGATTAGACCATTTTAGGTCAATAATGATGCGATGAATTATAGAGAACACAAATGGGCATACATGAAAGAACCAGAAGATTCTTTTATTTAATGAGTTCTCTTATGCTGCATATGCTCAAGGAAAATTAATTATAAGACCATCACTAGTAAAAAATTGGGATTGAATCTTATGCATTTCTTGAACACCATCATGGAGACATATGTGGACCTGTTGCTCCACCTTGTGGACCATTTCGGTAATTTATGGTGTTGATAGATGCCTCTAGTAAATGGTCACATGTTTGTCTATTATTAACATGTAATGTGGAATTTGCAAGATTACTTATTTAAATAATGAGATTGTGAGTACAATTTCCAGATTACCATATCAAGACAATTCGCCTTGATAATGCTGGTGAATTTACATCCCAAACTTTTAAAGATTATTGTATGTCAATTGAGATTAGTGTGGAGCACACATATAAAATGATCTTGCTGAATCACTCATTAAACGTTTTCAATTAATTGCTAGACCATCATTACTTATGAGAACAAAACTCCCTATTATTGCATGGGAACATGTCATTTTGTATGTTGCAGCACTTATACGTTGATGGAGGACCATCTCCCAAGCATGAGAATTACAAGAGAAATGCAAAGTTAAATAGAAGCTCAAGTTGAAAAAGAGTTGATCAAGTCAAAGTCAACAAGTCAAAGTCAAAGTCAAATGTCAACTTTTGGAAGTCAACAAATTGGGCAAATGAAGCCTTGTAATTTTCTAAGTATTTTGTAATTAGTTTAGCTTTAATTTGTGTAAAGTTTGGACCTATGTTTGTTTGTGAATTTCGGCCAAGCTCCTTTTATGGACATGTTGACTTCTATTTGTGTTGGTCAAAGCCTCTTAAGATGGGCTTAAGTGTCTTATGACCCAACTAAGCAAGTGTAATACACTCTCTTAAAAGAGAGTGGATGGATTAGGAGAGAGAATTAGTGGAATTGCCACTAACTTCATTTAAATTTCCACCACTTGATTATCCCATAATCAAAGGTGTAAATTTAAGTCAAGTTCTAAATTATTGACTCCCATCTAAGAAAGGATTCTAGCCTTAGGATTTACTTCTAATCCAAGGCATAGAATTTCATCTTAATTAATCCATGATCATCACAAACTTAGATGAGTTATGAGCCTCTTGATCTCATTAACTCTAGATCCTTCTTGAATTGATCAAGTGAGGGGTGCTTAGCATCACTTGATCAATCCATCAAGGATCAAGTGGCTAGGATGACTCAAGGCCAACAACACACAAGGGGTCTTATAACTTAGGCAATTTCTATTTTGGGATGACTTTTGAATTGAATGAAATAGAATTTTTCTAAGACTTGTGTCTTGAGAAAGGGAGAGTGTTCTCCTAGGGTTTCTTCATAGAACCTTGAATCTTATCTTGATCCATGACTCAAGTGGCGATTCATCACCTAGCTTATTGATCTCCTTGGATCATGGCGCTATCTCCTTCCTAGTCTCATTCCATTTTGCTTCTTCTTCTTCTTGGTCACAAACCGAAACCATTACATACTTTAGCCTATATTCCGCAAGCTTTTCTTGGACTTGAGTGAAGATCACTTGGTGAATTGAAGATTGGGAAAACAAATGGTGTTAGGTCCGTGGAGCATCTTCTAGCTACATGGATTTGCATCAAATTTAGTATCAAGAGCTTGTTCTTCACCTAGTTGTTCTTCACTTGTGGTATTGAGTCTAGCTCCTATCTTTTTGATTTCAATTTTTGATTCAATTGAATTTTTATTTGAGTTTTGTTGTGTGTCTTGGCTGTCCAATGCATAGATGAGATGTTCTGACACTCATGGTTGATCATACATGGCTTATCTTACATGCTAGACACATTCTAGTTGATAGCCCCCATGTGTTTGATGAATTCTCTCAATATGTATTTTGAGTCTCTTTGCTGGAATTGTTAATCCCCTGCATCTTATGTGGCTTAATTAGTGCTTATATGTGTTATTATTATGTGCATTGCTCATTATAAGTTCAAGTTACCACTACCATGCTTTATCTTGCTTGTTAGCAATATTTGACTTGACTTGCTTGAGTATTTGAGCCTATACTTAGATTGTCTAGCAAAGAATAGCCAAAAGAAAAATATAGAAAAACAAAAGAAAAGAAAAGAGCAAGAGAAAATATACAAGAAAAAGAGTCAAAGAAAAAAATTCAAGAAAAGAAAAATACAAGAAAAGAAGTTTGAAGAAAAATTAGAGTGAAATTTTGAGTAGCTCTTGTAGTAGAATTTTTGGGAAAAATTGAGTGCAGTACATTGGGAAATTGGGATCATTAAACACCCATAAATTTGGTGTCCAAGCTCAATTAGGCAACAATTACTCATTTGGCTCAAGCATCATATTACAAATTGTGTCAAAATTGCTAATAACATGATATTTGAACTTGTAGTGTGCTTTGCATGTGCCTAGACATATTTGCCCTGTCTTTGCCCTATTTTTGGACCCATATTTGTGGCTGTCCTGCACCTTAATTTGAGCTTATTTCGTGCCTAAACATCACACAAACCATTCCCAAAAATTTCAAGTCATTTTGAGCCAATTTTCAAGCTTAACTTCCAGCTTAGTGACGGTTTTGCTGTTGCTGTGGCAATTTCGGGTTTGCAGTTGGTTCAAGGGGTTAAACGTTGATTTATTGAATTCTAAGCATTTGGTCATTCAATATACATATATATAAGCTCAACTGGAAAGTTTCATAATTTTCCAAGCTCTTCTGCTATGCTAAAAAAATTTCACAAGTTGGGCAAATTTTGGTGACGGTTGCTGTCAAATTTTCCAAGAAGCACCAGCATTTGCGCCAGGGCGCAAATCATAGCAAACAAGAGGCGCAAATCTACCTCCTTCTCTGGAATTTTGCGCCAGGGCGCAAACAAGAGGTGCAAATTTTCCAGCAAATTGCATTTGACTTCTTCCCTTCTTTGAGTTTGTTTTTCAAAATTTTTGCAGTTGTTAAATACTAGTTTTCCTTCATTTTTAGTGCAGTAAATATATTAACCTTTGTCTTAAACGTTAATTTCCATTTTTGAGTAGCTAATTTTGTCATTGAGTCTTGTTTTGTTGCTTGTCTTCTTTGGCTTCCTACTAGTTTTGTCTTGAGTATTTGTCTCCTTTGATTTTCCTTAAGCTTGTAGTGAATTGTTCCTCTTTCATTTGAGTAATTGGACATTGGTAATTGATAGAGGTTCCTCAAGAAACTTTAAGGAGATTGAGAGGAAAAAGGCAAGTGTGCACATCATAGAAAAAGCCATCTCAAGAGTGATACACGAGTGCTACTAGAGTGAAACACTTAGAGAGAGGCAAGGATCCCTTATATAATTGTATTTGTTATCTAACCTTTTCTTGTGCAGCAATGGATACTTCTCCTAGTGTCGGAAATGATCTCTCCCCAAGGTCTAAAAGGATGATGGATATGTGAAGTCCATGCTTAGTGCTAGCTTGGAGGAGAGGTTTGACCAAGAGAGGAAGTTAAAGGAGGAAAGGAGGATAAAGAAGGAATTGGAGAAAAGGATCCTTGGGGACACTAGTGACAATCATGGTGGTCACAATGGGGAAGGGGCTATACCGAGAGAGGGTCGTGGAAGCCTAAGCAATGAAGTACCTAGGAGTAGGAGAAATAGCTATAGAGGTAGTGGAAGTGAGGAAGGAATTCCTAGAGGGGACTATAGCACACCTAGGGAGAGTGATTGGGGAAACAACTATGATGAGGATGAACCCTTTAGAGGCCATGGGAATGCAAGGGGGGGAAGGAGAGATCCTCAACCTAGAAGGCCAAATCACACCCCTAGAAGACATGTAGAGGAGGATGAGCCTAGAGAGTGGGAAAGAAGAAACAAGATTAAGCTACCCAAGTTCCTTGAAGATAGTGAGGCCGAGAGCTACCTAGATTGGGTGATGAAGGTTGATCAAGTTTATTCTTGCTACCCACACTTGAGTGAAGAGAAGAGGCTTAACTTAGCCATCTTGGAGTTTGAAGGTTATGCCTTAGTTTGGTGGAACCAAGTCCTTGTAGATGCCGAAAAGAGGAGAAGGCCACACATCACTTCTTGGACCCAATTGAAGGATGCCATGACGAGGAGATTTGTGCCTAAATCTTATACAAAGGACCTCCATGTGAAGCTCCAAAGGTTAACTCAAGGAGGAAGGAGTGTACAAGAGTACTACAAGGACCTAGAATTGACCTTGATGAGGGCCGGCTATGAAGAGGAGAAGGAAGCTACAATTGCTAGGTTCACCAATGGATTGAATAGGGAGATTCAAGATGTCTTGGAGCTCCAACATTATAGAACCTTAGAGGATGCCATCCATAAGGCCGAGAGGATTGAGGGCCAATTAAAGAGGAAGAGCTCCTTCAAGAAGTCTTTCACACATGGATCTTCAAGTTGGAAAGACAAGCAAAAGAAGGAGGGATCATC
The DNA here is from genome assembly GCA_026586105.1 of Hylodesmum podocarpum. NCBI lineage: Eukaryota > Viridiplantae > Streptophyta > Magnoliopsida > Fabales > Fabaceae > Hylodesmum > Hylodesmum podocarpum. The sequence continues at coordinate 806,571 of JALJEV010001403.1, forward strand.
CAAGACTTTCTACAAGTCTAGCCGAGATGACCCTAAAGGTAAGGAAGTCTCTAAAACTATTTCTAAGCCTTCTAACATAAAGTGTTTCAAGTGTTTAGGACATGGTCATATAGCTTCCCAATGTCCCAACAAGAAGGCCATGATCATGAGAGTAGATGGAGGGATCACTAGTGAAGAGTCTACTCACTCTTCTAGTGAAGAAGAGGAAGCTAGTGCTAGTGAGCATTCAAGCATGGAGCAACCGGAAGATGGAGACCTCCTCATGGTGAGGAAGATGCTTGGAAGTGCCTTCAAGGAATTAGATGACTCACAAAGAGAAAACATCTTCCATTCTAGATGCCTAGTGGAAGGGAACATATGTTCTCTTATCATAGATAGTGGTAGTTGTACAAATGTTGTTAGTACTAGGTTAGTAAATAAACTAGAACTTAGGACATCCCCACACCCTAAACCTTACAAGCTACAATGGTTGAGTGATAAGGGAGAAATGGTAGTTAGTAAGCAAGTTTTTATTAACTTCTCCATAGGCAAGTATAGAGATAATGTGTTATGTGATGTAGTGCCTATGGAAGCCACTCACCTATTACTTGGGAGACCTTGGCAATATGACAAACATGCCATTCATGATGGTGTTTCCAACACCTATGTTTTATCTCATATGAGCAAGAAGGTCACCATTAAGCCTTTGTCACCTAAGGAAGTGTGTGAGGATCAAATAAATATGAAATTAAAGAGAGAAAATGAGAAGAAAAGTGAGGGTTCAAGTGCCACACATAGTATGGCCGAGAGCTCCTCCAAGAAAAGCCAAAAAGAAACCAAACACCCTAAGAATCTAGTGTTGGCCGAGAGTTGCAAGAAAATTACCAAACATGCCACTAAGGATTCTAGGTTGAAAAACAAGTGTGGAAGCACCCATGATGCTAGGCAAACCGAGGCTAAAACAAAAGGGAAAATTAGTGAGAGTTTGCTTATTGAGAAAGGTGAGCTAAAGAGAGAATTCCCAGCTAGGAAAAGCATATTTCTTTGTTTACCTAATCCTCTTATGTTGAGCACTAACATTGTAGGTAAGCAACAAGACTTGGATGCATTCATGGAGGAGTTCAAAGATGTGTTTCCCAAGGACATTCCACATGGGTTGCCACCTTTGAGAGACATTGACCTTGGAAAATCATTGAATTTAGAAATGTGGAATTTTTAATTGTGCCTACTAACCTTTACTCTCATGATATTAATTGTTCATATAGGTTGATGAAAGAAGTAAAGAAGGAGGGCACATTACAAACTTACACATATATTGACATACCAAAGGCGCCTTGTGGAATAGCTAAAGGATTCACTCCCAAGAAATTTTGTGTTTTAGGACCAAGTGAGGAGTTGTGCATAGAGGAATCATGGAGTGTTTTAGGACCAAGTGAGGAGTTGTGCATAGAGGAACCATGGAGTGATCTAGGTAGAGGAAAAGAAGTACTTAGAGATTATGCATTATCAAAAAGAGAGACTTCTTTGCCTCTTACTTCTCCTATTATTTCTAATTTGCACAACACAATTTGTGACACAATAGGTTCTCTAAATAGGTCTTGGGAAATGTTTGAAAATGTCAAGTTGAGATTTTTGTTTGATTCTACTAATGGTTGCCCTTTTAGGTGGAAGAATGAGTCCAAGAAGGAGGAAACATCACAAGCTTCTACATCTAAAAGAAGACTTTTAAACAAGAGTTTCAAACATGATTCCACAAGGATTGAAGAACTAATATCTACACTTCTAAAGGAGGAAATAGAAACTCCTTGGAGTTTCGGTTTATGCATAGACAATCACTTGATTTCCTTCTTCACTTATTTACATTTTGATATTGATATTAGTGGGCAAACCATCTTGATATTAAAAGTTAAACTTAAAAGAGTTTGCTTGATCTTTGATCCGGGTAAAATGATTTTGTAAGTAATAAGCTAAGGCCACTTGAGGACAAGTTGGCCACAAGAAGGAGGGATTGATGGAGGACCATCTCCCAAGCATGAGAATTACAAGAGAAATGCAAAGTTAAATAGAAGCTCAAGTTGAAAACGAGTTGACCAAGTCAAAGTCAACAAGTCAAAGTCAAAGTCAAAGGTCAACTTTTGGAAGTCAACAAATTGGGCAAATGAAGTCTTGTAATTTTCTAAGTATTTTGTAATTAGTTTAGCTTTAATTTGTGTAAAGCTTGGACCTATGTTTGTTTGTGAATTTCGGCCAAGCTCCTTTTATGGACATGTTGACTTCTATTTGTGTTGGTCAAAGCCTCTTAAGATGAGCTTAAGTGTCTTATGACCCAACTAAGCAAGTGTAATACACTCTCTTAAAAGAGAGTGGATGGATTAGGAGAGAAAATTAGTGGAATTGCCACTAACTTCATTTAAATTTCCACCACTTGATTATCCCATAATCAAAGGTGTAAATTTAAGTCAAGTTCTAAATTATTGACTCTCATCTAAGAAGGGATTCTAGCCTTAGGATTTACTTCTAATCCAAGGCATAGAATTCCATCTTAATTAATCCATGATCATCACAAACTTAGATGAGTTTTGAGCCTCTTGATCTCATTAACTCTAGATCCTTCTTGAATTGATCAAGTGAGGGGTGCTTAGCATCACTTGATCAATCCATCAAGGATCAAGTGGCTAGGATGACTCAAGGCCAACAACACACAAGGGGTCTTATAACTTAGGCAATTTCCATTTTGGGATGACTTTTGAATTGAATGAAATAGAATTTTTCTAAGACTTGTGTCTTGAGAAAGGGAGAGTGCTCTCCTAGGGTTTCTTCATAGAACCTTGAATCTTATCTTGATCCATGACTCAAGTGACGATTCATCACCTAGCTTATTGATCTCCTTGGATCATGGCGCTATCTCTTTCCTAGTCTCATTCCATTTTGCTTCTTCTTCTTCTTGGTCACAAACCGAAACCATTACATACTTTAGCCTATATTCCGCAAGCTTTTCTTGGACTTGAGTGAAGATCACTTGGTGAATTGAAGATTGGGCAAACAAAGGGTGTTAGATCCGTGGAGCATCTTCTAGCTACATGGATTTGCATCATACGTACTCGACCAACAACGTATCACAATATCACCTCTATGAAATTGGCTTTAGGTCATGAGCCAAATGTTTCCCACTTGAGAATTTTTGGGTGTGCGGTTTAGGCCCCAATTACTCCATCACAACGTATCAAAATGGGTCCTCAAAGAAGGTTGGGAATATATGTTGGGTATGAATCTCCTTCGATAATTAAATATCTAGAACCCTGGAGAGGAGATATTTTTATGGCTAGATTTTCCGATTGCCATTGTGATGAAAATAATTTCCAAGCTGCAATCCAAGCTGAGTTAAACTCACTTGAATAACTGATAAAGAATCTCCCGAAGAGATTCTGGTAATTGAAAAATATAAAATTGTGTGATGCAAAGTCGGACTTGTGGCACAAGGTTTTACGTAAATACCATGAGTTGATTGTGAGGAGATTTACTCTCCCGTGGTGGATACAACCATTTTTAGATATTTTTGGTTGTTTATGAAAGGCTTGATATGTGCCTAATGGATGTTGTTGCAACCTACTTATATGGATCACTTGGTAGTGATATATACATGAAGATCCCTAAAGGATTTAAGATACTTGAAATACATAATTTGAGCGACCAGGGAATATACTCAATTATATTACAAAGGTTATTATATGGATTAAAACAATCCGAACACATGTGGTATTATTGCCTTGGGGAATAATAGCATTAGTCCATGTATTTTTATAAAAAGATTTGGATCCAAATTTGTCTTCATTGTAGTATATGTTGATGATATGAATATAATTGGAAGTCCTAAATATCTTCTAGAGGCAGCAAATCTCTTAAAAAGAGAGTTTGAGATGAAAGATCTATGAAAGACAAAATATTGTCTTGGGCTGCACATTGAACATTTGAGGAACACTTGTTCATCAATCAACATATGTTAAAAGGATCTTAGAGCAATTTTGCATGGACAAGGTGCACCTATTAAGTACCCACATGATGGTTAGATCACCTGAAGTGACAAAACCCATTTCGCCGTTGTGATAATGATGAAAATTTTCTTGGTCAAGAAGTACCATATCTTAGTGCAATAGAGACATTAATGTATCTTGCTAACAATACTCAACTTGATATAGCATTTGCAATAATTTATTAGCAAGATTTTCATTAATTAGATATGCAGATACTGGATATTTATCAGATCCGTATAAAGGTCAATCTCAAACAAACTACATGTTTTCATTTGGTGGTACTATCATATCTTGGTGCTCAACAAAACAAACTGTAGCAGCTACTTCATCAAATCATGCAGAGTTACTTGCAATTCATGAAGCCAGTCGGGAATTCGTATGGTTGAGATCCATGACTCAACACATCCATGAACCATATGGTTTATCACTAAGTGAAAGGTCTCCCACGACTTTGTATGAAGACAATGTTGTATGCTTAGCTCAACTAAAGGGTGGATGTATCAAAGGAGACATGACTAAGCAAATCTCACAAAAGTTATTCTTTACTCGCGATCTGCACAAAGATGGTGACATTTATGTTCAACAAATTCATCCAAATAATAATCAAGCAAATTTGTTCACTAAAATATTGTCAACCTCAACATTTGAGAAGTTGATTCACAAAATTGGAATGTGCCGATTAAGAGACCTTCAATGATGATACAATGAGGGGGAGTTGGTGAGTGCAATCGAGTTGGTAGTTGGTGAGTGGATGACGTTCTTTACACCACAAAAGATGTCGCAGTAATGAATGACATTAAATGAGTCATTCGTACGTCCAATGACTAACATTCTAATTAGGCCACGTGTTTGAAAATGGTTAGGTGTTTTTCAAATTAAAGTGAATTCGTTCACTTCTAAAACGACTTTCCAAGAGTCGTTCACTATTTCAACGACTCTCTCTGCCACAATGCTACATGTTTGAACCTGATGAGGCCATTTCAAATTCAGGTGAAGTCGTTCCAGGGTTGAACGACTTCACTGAAGTCGTCGCAGGTGCAAACAACTTTGGGTAAATGAGACCATTATTTATACACACAACGAGCAAGTTGCCATTTTTTTTACTATTCCACTTCTATTTCTTAACTGTCTTACTGCATATTGCTTTTTCCAACAAAATGGCTTCATCATCTTCTAACAGTTTACAGATTAAGTCCGGCCCCACAGAAATTAACGTTTTGTGGTTGCAAGAATCTCATATTTCTGAGCATGTTTAGCACACCAGGGAGGAAATTGCAAGTTAGACGTGCAACACTAACATATTTGGGAGAACATGTTATTCTTGATGCCATTGGTGATATTTTGCACCAGGCTAGGTTTTATTGGGTATGCAAAATTGCATACATGAAGATACACTAAGGCCTACTAAATGTTTTTATTGAGAGATGGAGACTAGAGACACACACCTTTCATGAGCGGTGCGGAGAGACGACTATTACATTAGTAGATGTTGGGGTATTAGTTCATTTACCGGTGGACGGTAAACCATTGGTTGGTAATACACATAGTCTTTGAGTTGACCTTGCAGAGGCCTTGTTGGGTGTTATACCGACGCCAGCAGACTTGAAAAAATCTATAGTGAAGTTGAGTTGGTTTGCCCAGACATTTGGCGAGATCACTCATTTTCTTGGGGATTACGAGGCTCTTAGACGATACACACATACAAGGATTTTAAGGTTTATTGGCAGTGTGATGTTCATCGATAAGAGTGGGTCTTGGGTTTCTGTGAAATGGTTGTAGATTTTAGTTGATTTAAGGGAGAATGATACATATGCTTGGGGAATGCAGTGATAGGGAATTTGTATAGGGAGTTGTGCAATATCACTAGCATCGACGTAGTCTCAATTGAGGATATACTTATATTAGTTCAGTTATGGGTATGGGAGAAATTTCTATGCTTATCCCCACATGTCATTGCTCCTCGGCTAGAACAGACACCTGTCAGCCATTAATACGTAAAATTTTTTGATTTTGTGTTGATTATTTAAATCTTGCAAATATTATGCTATTATTGTTAAATTTTTTTAATATATGTTATTATTGTTGAATTTAAAATTAATGCATACATAATTAGAAATTTATTGATTTTGTAATTATTGTTAATTTAGAATATTTTAGACAATATATAGTTAGAAATTAATTTTATGTTGATTATTATTCACAATTTTTAAATTTTTGTTGATTATTAACATTGAAGCAAATATTACATAATTATTATTTTTAAATATTTTGGATAATATATAATTAAAAAATAATTTTGATTTGATTTGATAATAATTAGGAATTAATTTTGTGTTGACTACTATTTGTATTTTTTTTTATATGGTGAACAATTAAGTTTTTTAATATTGTGTTACTATTCATAATTTTTAATTTTGTTTTGATTATGAACATTGAAGCAAATATTATGTAATTATTGTCTTTTTTAATATTGTGTATAATATATAATTAGAAAATAATTTAGATTTGATTATTAGTGGCAATTAAATTTTGTTGATGTTGATTATTGTGGAATTAAATTTTGTTAATATTGAATATTGTGGAAAATTTATAATTATTATTTTTGTTATGATTTGATAACAAATAAATTTTTTAGTACTATGTTATTATATATAATTGATGTAGGTGGCTTGTTGTACAAAATAATATTGCATGACATTAGAGTAAATGTACATTGACATAAGTTAGATCAGTTGAAAAGTGATGATATAAATAAATTATTTTTATTTTAAATTATTTTATTAGTTACATAAAACACTCATGTATATTTAATTAAAGTCTAATATTATGATTGTTTTTAAGTAGTGTGACACCCTTATATTGGAGACAACATTATTATTACTATATAGTTGGGAGTGTCATATGGCGAGCACCAATACTCTTCCTTTGTTATAAGATTGCAGAGTGACATAGCCGATAGAGTCACGAGACAATTTAGTCTCAAACTATTCATATCTTCTCAACCGTCTCAGTTGCAGAATTTGTTTCAAGTCACACTTAGAGGCAAGAAAAACAAGTATTGTGTCACTTTGTTAATTAAATTAAGTTGCGTAGATATGGAAGAATCGTTTGCAGTATGTCATTGCAGGGATATCAATAGACGAAAAGATGACTTATAATAATGAGTACTTGGTATGGTGTTACAAGGAAATCAAAAAATTAATTTTGATTTTTTATAAAAATAAATTTTATTTTTCCTCTTATAAATTATTTCTTTTTTTAAAGAAAAACATCCAATGTATTCTTAACTCGGGACGTGACTTTTAACCAGAAAGCTTTGCACCTCCTCGTATTGGAACTGTCCAATCTCTTGGCTAGCTACTTGCTAAGACCTTCTCCTATCAAAATTCTAATGAGTTTTTTTCTTAGTATTATTTTTTAGACAATTAGTTTTTTAAGGATTTAATTGATAGTATGATTCTTTAGCCAATTGTTTCATGTTCTCAATAAATTAAAGAAATTAAAAATATGGAAGCTTGTAATTAATCATATGTTGGCAAGAATGTTACAACATCTTTTCACATTTAAAATAGTTGTTTATTATTTTTAACAGTGTATTAAGTTGAATTTATTTAATCTAATTTGATTTCTTGTTACTTTTTTTATTTAAAGAAAATTTCTTCTTAGTTTATTTCTTAAAAATCATATATTGTATAATCTCGTATTTACAGATTTACTGTTGTAAATAGATTGTTTAATTAGTCCACAGATTCCTTTATTCATTTAATCGCTCAATTTGATCTCACCGATATTAGAAAAGTAGTAATTTTATCCCATAATTTTCAAAGTTGATGCAACGATGTCCATTTTTATGGTTAATATAGGAGTTTCTAGTGTGTTCATGTTGAGCTTCACATGAAGCTGGTGTAAATCTCTCCATTTTCCAAATGCCTTCCGTTGCTTATCTCAACTTCATGAATCACATCCATTTGCCACCTGAATGGTCTTCAAAGTGGTAATAGCCCATTAGATTGAAACTCCTCATTCTCTCAATCCAAAGTAAAGGCTAAATACTGTGGTACTTTATCAAGAAATATTCAATAATTGTTCTTATGATTAAATAATCAAACATTTAATGTTCACTTCAAATGTCGAAACCAATATGATTAGCAAAACAAAAGTAGCTTTATCTTCTATAGTGTTTAAGGTAAATTATCTACTAACCTTTAATATGGACAGAGAAATATAATAAAAAAAAGATATATTAAAATATTTACACATATTACTCTAGCATACCAATTGAATGAAGCAGCACAGATATAACACATTTAAGGTACACATTTGCCACCATAAAGCAAAACAACAGGGAAACCAATTCACCAATCTGAAATCAAGTCCTAAACTCAGGAATCACCGTTGCCTTGTGGAACCAAAAAGATGATGGGATGAACGCTTGGGAGCATCAGGGCGAGCCAAAACATATTTTATGTTATTAACTGCTCAACTCTTGCTTTTTTTTTTCTTTTGTTTTTTTTTTTTACGTGTTTTGCATATCTATGCATATCATTTTTCAAGAGGAATAATTACATCATCAACTTACTCATTATAACAGTTAAGTTGGAACCAAAATCCATGTGGACGAAGAATTTAAAATTTTTTAACAAATTTAAATATACATAATTTTAATAGTCTTGATCTAATTTTTTTATTTATTTTGTAAACATTTTGTTTAGATGAAAAAATTCAATTTCTTATATTTTAATTTTTTTTAGATAAAGTAATTTAATTTTTAAGAAATTTTAATTTTAATTTTTGGACGAGGAAATTGTAATGCCAACACACGTGAAATGGATTCATCCAAACATAAGACGTGAGTTTTTTTTTTATTTTTTTTCACGGAAAAATTAGTTGTGATAGTAAAACTGAAAAAATTCTAAAACTTTAACTCTACCACCCGTGGCACTACCGATCCTCACCATATTAAAGAATGAATGTAGCGATTAGAAGTAGAAAACACAAATCCAAACAATAATACTAGTGAAAAGAACAAAACAAATGCAAAGTAAAGTAGTGACCTTAGCTACCAGGAAAATGCAAGTTCACTTCCACTAAAACGAAGCCGAGAGAGACAAAATGACCACGAACTTAAGAATGACTATGGTGGGAGCTAAGATAACGGCGGTCACCTCCAACAACGACAAAGGGAGCACCAAGGAAAACATAAAGGCGGAAGAGTGAAAGAGAATGGAGGCTACCGTGAACATAATGGAAAATGGAAAATGGAAAATGGAAAATGGGGAAACAGCTTCAATTAAAATTAACCTTTTGCAGGTAGGTTGTTACTAAGTAAAATCAACCTTTACAGCTTGGAATTAACTTACCACATGTGTAAAAGAAACATCAACTGAAATTAAATTTCTAACTACGTCAATTAAAAGTTATTGAGAAACGTGAAAAGCTATACGTGCACTAGTAGCGCTTTGATTCTCCTCCTCGTACTGGAGCCGTCGATTGACTTGGCTAGCTACTTCCTAAGACCTTCTCATGTCAAATCAATTTTTTTCATAGTATTATATTTTAGACAATTAGTTTTTTAAGAATTTAATTGATATATGGTGTGATTTCTTAGACAATTTTTTCTTATTCTCAATAAATTAAAGAAATTAAAAATAAGGAAGCTTTTGCTTAATCACATGTTGGCAAGAATATTACAACATCTTTTCACATTTAAAATAGTTGTTTATTATTTTAACAGTGTATTAAGTTCATTTTTTTTTTATAATTTGATTTCTTGCTACTTTGTTTATATAAAGAAAATTTCTTCTTAGTTTATTTCTTAAAAATCATATATTGTATACTTTCGTATTTACAGATATATTGTAGTAAATAGATGGTTTAAATCAAAATTGCTACACGGCCAACTGGGATACAGGGCCAACTGGCCACCGTATCCCCAAACAGTAATTAAATTTTAAAAAATTAAATTAAAACTAACCAAAACGAAGTCGTATTAGGTAGGGTAAAAAAAATAACAAAATGTGATTGCAATCGAAAAACATACGCAACACATTTTGTGGAGAACAACAACTTCATGTTCTTCCAATTTCTACATCATCCAACCTCCACAGCACACAATTTCTTCATCATGTCTACATTATTTTTCTAAACAGAGAAACTTCCATCATCTTGTTGTTGTGTCGAACGGAGAAACCAACAAAAATCATTCGGAGCTCCATCATCTTCTTCCTCTCTCTAACGAAGCAAAATCAATCATCTTTACTAAGTGAAGCAAAACGATTGTGAGAGCCAACATTCATCTTGACAGAGCAAGAACGAAAAACGTTGAGAGAGTAAGTTTTCTTGTTGCATCCCCTTGACTTGTATTTTGTTTGTTTTTTTGTCAGTATAACAGAGTTGTTGTGAGACCCATTGTTCCGATTGTTGGGGTTTAATTTTGAAGCATGTGGTGTGAGGAAACCAAGTATGAGAACATGCATAATGAAACTATTTTGTTTTTTGTTTGGTCGGTGGTTAGTAGGTTTGTTATTCTGTTTGCATTTTGGTTATTTTGTGCATATATAGCAGAGTACTACAAGGTTTCTAAACAAGAATTATTTTAGTCATTGCAATTATTTTTATGGACATCTTGTGTACTTTTTAAAGGTACGTTGTTAATAAGTTAACATCATGTTGTGTATCTTTTAAATGCATGTTATTTATTTTTAAAGGGCATAAGTTTTGCTGTTGCATCCCCTTAACTTTTATTTTTTCAGTATAACGGAGTTCTTGTGAACCTGTTGTGAACATTGTTGGTATTTAGTCAATGGCAGAATGTGTGAGAAAACCAAGTATGAGAACATGCATAATGAATCTATTTTGTCTTTTGTATTGTCGTTGGTAAGTTGGTTTGTTATTTTGTTTGCATGTTGATTGTAATGTGCATATATAGCAGTACTGCAGGGTTACTAAACCAGAATTGTTTTAGTCATTGAATTTATTTTTATGGACATGTTGTGTACTTTTTAAAGGGATGTTGTTAACTTGTTAACATCATGTTGTGTACCTTTCAAATGCATGTTATGTATTTTTAAAAGGCATGTTGTGTACTATTGAAGAACATTGCATATTTTTGTCATATTCTTTCCAGATGAAAAATGATATAGTCTGCAGTTCAACCAATAATATTAATGATGCAAGTGATTCAACTATTAAAGTTGATGAGACTCCAACCGTAGGAATGAGTTTTTATAGTTTGGAACAAGCAAAAATTTTCTACAGTGCTTATGCAAAGCGTATTGGGTTTACTTACAAGATAAGAACGTCAAAGAAGAATAACGATGAAGAAATATGGTATCAAATTCTGTCATGTACTCGTCAAGGAGAGCATGTGTCAAACATTTCACCATCAAGAAAGACAAACCCGTCCCACAAAGTAAAATGTCAAGCAAAACTGACTGTAGCAAGAGAAGCAACTGGACGTTGGTGTATAAGAACAATATTGAATGAACATTCTCATGACATGTCCCGAACAAAGCAAGATTGTTAAAGAAAAATAGAAGCTTAAGCTTACATGCAAAGAGAATTATTGAGAGAAATGATGTGGCTGGGGTGAGAATTAATAAAACCATGCGAGCTCTTGCTCTTGAAGGTGATGGTTATGAAAACCTGTCCTTCAATGAAAAAGATGTCAGAAACTATGTGAACAAAGAATTGCGGGTTGTTGGTGAGGATGGTGATGCCAAAGCTCTAATAGACTACTTTATTAGAATGAAGGAGCAAAACCGCAATTTTTTTTTATGAAATTGATGTTGATGGACATCAAAGAATAAAAAATGTGTTTTGGTGTGATGCTAGAAGTAGAGTTGCAGCTGAGTACTTTGGGGACGTGGTTTCGTTTGATAGTACATATAAAACTAATAAGTACGAGATGTCATTTGCTGCATTTGTTGGGATCAATCACCACGGGCATTCTATTTTGCTTAGTTGTGGTTTATTGTCAAGTGAAGATAGCTCCACATTTGAATGGTTATTTAATTGTTGGGTGAAATGCATGGGTGGCAAGGCACCGAAAGGTATCATAACAGATCAATGTGGAGCAATGAAAAAGGCTATTGCAAATAGTCTCCCCACAACCAGTCATAGGTGGTGCCTATGGCACATAATGAACAAGATTCCTACGAAACTAAATGGTTATTCTAAAAAGCTTGACGGCAATCAAAGATACATTGAAAAAGGTTGTATATAATTGTTTGTCAATTGAAGAGTTTGAGGAAAAATGGATGTCCTTTGTTACAAAATTTGAACTGGAAGACAATGAATGGTTGAAAATCTTGTATGTAGAAAGGCAAAGGTATGTACAATTGTTGAATAACTTTTTCAATGTAATTGTAAGTAAAGTAATTGTTCATTACAAGTGTTAATGTTTTTTCTCAATTTTTGACATAGGTGGGTGCCACTATACAGCAAGAAGGATTTTTGGGCAGGTATGTCCAGCACCCAAAGGAGTGAAAGCATTCATGCTTTTTTTGACGGATATTTGTCCCCCAAGACGAACCTGTTACAGTTTGTAACTCAGTATGACAATGCTCTTCGGAACAAAGTCCAAAAGGAAATAGAGGCTGATTGTCATTCATTTAATACTAAAATTCCTCTTGCATCTCCCTCACCTCTAGAGAAGGTTTTTCAAAGTGAATACACACATGCTAAGTATCTTTGAAATCGATCGAGTTTAGAGGTCGCATGAATTGTGACGTTACAATATGTTCTGTTGATGGTAGTTGTGGTACGTATTCTGTTGTTGAGGAAGCAGAGTTATTTGGGAAGGAAATAGAGTTGAGTTATAAAGTGGTTTTTGATAGAGACAATTAGGTTGTTTCTTGTCAATGTCATTTATTTGAATTTAAAGGAATTATTTGTCGACATTCACTTGTTGTGTTGTGTAAGGAGAAAGTGAAGAAATTGCCTGGCAAATACATCTTTAGTAGGTGGAGTAAAAATGTTAAGCGCAGGTATACAGTAATTAAGAGCAGCCATGACAATAGGCGTGGGAAGGAAGCCCATGAACGGTATGATGGGTTATGCCGACATTTTTATGATGTTGTTGAACTTGCGGTCGTGTCTGAAGAACATACAGCAAAGCTTCATGATGCACTCAATGCTTTTGAGAATATTTGTCTTCCAATTTTAGATGGTCAGATCGACAAAGGAAAGACCATTCATAATCAAAATGTTACATCAATTGATTATTGTAGTAATGATGTTGTCATCCGAAATCCTACAAATAAAAAATGAAGAAAGGGTCGTCCAAAGACTTAAGAGAAAGGTGTCTACCGCTGAGCGAATGATTAAAAAATGTCACAGAAAACTATCCAATACGGCTACAAGCAATGTAAGTTTCAACTTTGGTCCATGCTTTATTGTAACATGTCATTTTAAGTTTCATTGTTAAAGAGATGTTAATTAAATGTACCATTATGCAGGTGGTTAGTGATGGTGATGTGTAGATTTCTGCAAGTGCAGAGACTCCTTTAGTCAATGAATTCATGGAAGTTACTACTAGTTATGCAAGTTGTTAATAATATTCATTTGTAATGTCATTGCTTTTATTATGGTTATTGTTACATGTTATTTTATTAATTGTTTGCTTAATCAAGCTTTTATTATTTATATAAGCATGATTTGAATGTGCAAGGTCAATTGTTTGGAAATTGGGTTGATGTGAGTTTAATTAATCATAAACACTGAGTTGTTTAACTTTGTTGAGATTGGCGATTGTTTGCTTAATCATGCTTTTATTATTTATATAAGCATGATTTGAATGTGCAAGGTCAATTGTTTGGAAATTGGGTTGATGTGAGTTTAATTAATCATAAAGACTGAGTTGTTTAACTTTGTTGAGATTGGCGGTAGTTTTGTTATTAATATTTGTTGTTGAATGCATGGTTGGGTTACTTTTCCCTTAACAGTCAATGGAATTCTGCATCGATGATGAAATTGCAGCTGACATGGACACACAACAGTTAGCGTATCAACATCAAGGGTCAAGTGGTTTTATGAGTTTATTGCTGCAGACAATGGAACACCCAAGTGTTTCAAGTTTGCAACAAATTTCTGGTGACACATCATGCAGATAATTGTTGAAGTAGTTTACAAGATCTTGCTTAAATGAAAATATGCCCTGTTAACATAAATTAACATAACTTTTGTAATTTCACATACTCATTCAATATGTTAAAATTCTGTAATCTGACTGTATAGTAGGAAGTTGTGGTGGATCATAGTTTTTTGCTACATTTTGTAAATACGACACTTGCAGTACGCCAATATTAGAAGATGGGTTTGATGTTCAACTTATGAAGGTGGAAAAGTGTCATGTAACTATTTGAGTTATTATACTCTTTTTTTTGTTTGGCTTGTACATAAATCAAATGTCAAGTACATATAATCAGTCATTTTGTTCCTAAAAAAACAATTGTGCAGTATATGTATTAAGTTTAGGGTGTGATGTAATGATGAAGTGAACGTGGTGTCCTGTTATATAAGGGATTATTTACTTTTCTGAATGATGTTGTGTACTTCTATGGTGTATGTTGTGTACTTTTGTTATAAATGTACTGGACATTTACCAATAATGTAGTTATCGAAAAAACAAAATTGAGAATAACATTAATATTATTTTGAATATTTAGGTATTTAAAAATGTTTAATATTTATGGTTATTCACTAGTTAAAAAATTTAATAGGGTAAATATATATTTTAAAATGAAAATCTTAATTTATAACAAATTGAAAATCTTAATTTATAACAAAATGAAAATCTTAATTTGTTCACTATGTTAAATACCTTTAGTACTTCTTCTGATCGTTCTCATGAAGTGCTCCCTACAAGTCATTAAAACATGTGATCAAAAAAGGTATAAAAGGTAAAGAATCTTCTTTAACTATTTTTCTCATTTTTAAGAACGTTTTGAATATAGTTGAAGAGATGGTTCTAACATGTGTTATACAAGTTTGAGAATAAACAAAAAATGTTTTCAATATAGGAGAAGATGGGTTTGATGTTCAACTTATGAAGGTGGAAGATTGTCATGTAACTATTTGAGTTATTATACTCTTTTTTTGTTAGGGTGTGATGTAATGATGAAGTGAACGTGGTGTCTTGTTATATAACGGATTATGTACTTTTCTGAATGATGTTCTGTACTTCTATGAAGTATGTTGTGTTCTTTTATGCAAGGTGTTGAGTATTTTTCTGAAGGAAGTTGTGTACTTGTATTACTATGTTGTTAATTAATCAAATTCTAACAAATTAATTATTAAATAGTTTGAAACATAACATTCATCAAGTAACATTAACATTATTTTCCATATTTAGGTATTTAAAAATGCTTAGTATTTATGTTTATTCAACATAAACATCTTCTAATTTTTAAAGATATATTTTCATACATGTTTATGTTAATTTAATGTAAATTAATTGCTTTATCGAAACAAAGAAATTACATTACAAGAATTCTATGATACATGTTAATTTATAGCAAATTAATTGCTTTATCCAAACAAAGAAATTACATTACAAGAATTTTTTGATACATGTTAATTTATAGCAAATTAATTGCTTTATCCAAACAAAGAAATTACATTACAAGAATTGTTTGATACATGTTAATTTATAGCAAATTAATTGCTTTATCCAAACAAAGACATTACATTACAAGAAATTCTTATGTTGCATCCAAACATAAGTGTTTAATATGATGTAATTTGTAAGGTGAACATTGTGTACTTTATTAAACGATGTTATATACATTCATCCGTGATGTTGTGTACTTTTGATTTCAATAATTTACTCAATGTTTGTAAAATAATTAAAATAAATTTTGTGGAACATACGCCAGAAATTGTAATCTGTACAAATGGACACTATTAAACTGATATTGAATCCTGAAACCTGATTACAAATCATAAATGTTTACAACCAATTCAGTGTAGCAGTTTCGGACACTATTAAACTGATATTGAATCCTCAAACCTGATTACAATACACATGTACTAAGCAAAATTAATAATTTGTCAAATTAAACCGTAAAGGTTTCCATCTAATTTAGTGGATCATCTAATTACATCTACAGACGGAATCTTTGATACATGTTTCATCCAACAATCTTCCTTCATCATTTCCTGCAAATTGTACAGCAAGTTATAAGGCCTACAACTTTACCAAATCACAGTCAAAATATCAAATGTGAAACTTTTAATTAAAAATATCACCACCGATAACATGCAAGACAAATATAAAGACCTCTTTGGTTTCCTTCTCTTAGGTGCAGTAAATGGAGATTTTAGCTGAGATCCTTTTCTCTTTTTTCTCGCATATTGCTTGAGATGGGTCCCCACATTTGACTGTTGCATTGATTCTGCTGCAACAGTTTCTGAAGTTGCTAAATTTTTGATGGTGTCGCGGAGTTCATTCGTATTATGCATTAGACAACCAACAACAATTTCTTTACGCATTGTAGCAAGTGTTTCCTAACCAATATTAAATAAATTGCCACAAATGAATATTATTTGTATGAAACAGTACCAGTAAAAAATGAAGCTAAACAGTAATTGAAAAAAGGGAATTATATAAATTACTTGACTCTAGTCTCCCATTACATTGTCCTTCTCCCAAACCTCCATCCACTTAATAACATATACGCCACAATCATGCCTAATGAAAACATATGATTTAAATGGAAATTCAGTGATACCATCATACTAAAAGGAGTATAAGTGAAAGGTGAGAACAAATAGTACAGAAATGTGTTACCCATTTGACTGTTGCGGCACATTCAAATACGTGGGCTTCAAGGTCCCACGTTTGTGAGGTTTGGTTGATGTCAGTAACTCCAACACTAGCTCAACACTCAAACACTAAAATGCAAGTACAAATTTATTTCACTACCAATTTCTCAATATCAACACAAATTTGGCAAAAATAAATAATAATTACCATGTACTCATCAAATTTGCCTCTTATGGAGTTCCGAGGAGGGGCTTTATGACGCAAAGAGTCCAACACAAATAGTTTCATACTCTCTCGATCCAGGGCATATAGCCACCAGTGGCCGGAATCAATAACCGGCATTAAAATCTGTTAAAAGTATGAGATTGTGAATGTTCAGCAAACAGTATATTAAGTCCACACAATTCAAATCTATGTCATAGTTACTTACCCATCTTTTTGTTTCCAAGTCCTCCAACTTCATATGATAACTATCCCAGAGAAATTGAAATGGTGGCATACTTTCATTCTCAGACACATGAATAAATCCACTATGCATTGCAGCCTACAAATACACAAACATCAAGTGATTTTTATCTAAAACAAGGTTACATAATCCCAATATTCATTGAAATTAAGAAATTCAACCAACTAACCGTAACAAATGGGCTAACACAGAATTAGTCTTTTGACCTCTTAGAACCGGAATGATTCAACATTGTGCATATATAGTCAACCATCTAATCACATATGATAAACATATTAAATTATATACAAATTCTGAACCAAACGTTAAAGTTTATATGCAGTAAAAAATTGTTTTAGAGTACTTACGAAATTCGACACAAAGTGCCTAGGCAATAATGTTCGCACTTCATTCCTGTTCAGGTAGCATTTAGTTCCAATAACTTTTTCCACATTCTCATACTTTTCATGTTCTGTAACAATATTCTTTGTTGCCCATGTGTATACCTTCTGATCGATTCCAGACAAACTGCATGGGTGACTTAGAGGGAATTCATCATATTCCTCACAGGTTTCTTCCACAACCGGGGGCGAATTCTGGACTTCGTCATCTTCAAGAAATGGAGAATGTTTTTCTTCTGGATTGGCTTGATGTGGGGAAGCGGCTGGTGTGGAGGGAGACAGTATAGGGGAAGTTGATTGTTCAAATGAAGGTGTTGGAACTAGCACTATTTGAAGACTCATCTCTCTGTCTTCTTCAGGTGGTTGTTTGTCTTCAATGTCATGTTCCTCTTTAGGTGCATGTTCCTCTTCCTCTTCATGTGCATGTTCCTCTTCCTCTTCAGTTGGGTGTTTCTGTGTACTTTTGTTATCAACTTTAGCAAACCCCTTTACTGTCCTTGACCTTGTTGCAGAAGGTCGCTGTAAAAAACAACAACATTTTATAACAAATTATACCTATACTGTGAATCTCTTTGAATAAACAAATATGGATTAATTGAAACAAAAAATAACACACCGTTTCAGATTTTGACTCTTTATGGAGATAGGCCATAATTTTCTCTTTACACCAATATATTAACAGTGGTTGCTGGACACTTTCATCCAATGCCGATCCAAAAACTTTGAAGTTAAAATATAAAATCTGCATAAGTATGAGTTTCATATTGGTTAAATGACTATAATCAGTAATTGATTTGAATAAAAAAAACAATGTACCGAAAAAGAAAAAATTCAAGAATTACCATTAACGCAAATGTACATCCACCAATACAATCAGAAGAATTCCTCTTGTACGATTTTATCTCACTTACTAATGTGTGGTGTATTAGGTCACACCAATTATATCTTGTCGGGTTGAACTTCGATAAGCGGCTCCAAAATATTTACAGCTAATGTACGAAATTTGGATGTCGACACAAAAAACTGTAAATAATATACAGCAGAAAGGCTCGTCGAAAGTCCCCATCGACTACACCTTCTTCTACCTTTGACTCAATAAATGTATGCATTGACCCGAACGATTTTCTTGCAAACTTCTCAAATCTAGGGTCATTTTCGGCTTGATAGGAAATTCCTCACCTATTGACACAGAACATATCAAATAACTTGTTACACTTCAAGTGAAGTCAATCACCAAATATAGGCATAATGAAAAGAATAAAACACAATACCGTAGTCCGGAACCCAAACAAAAAGAGCAAAGTGGCTTGTTCTTACTTTAATCATTGCATAAGGAGTATCTAAGCAATGGTTTTCCACATCATAAGCCAAGACCAATGATTGAATAAACTGTCTTGGAAGTTGTTGAACTTCGATATGGAAAAAAGCACCAAATCCCATTGCCAAAACTGCTTCTTTGTGCTTATTGCTATTTTTAATAATCATGCAGATTTTTGCTATTCGCGCTGGCGAACAGCAAGATACAAATGCTATCTGCATTGAAAAAATGGCCACACATAAATTGTTGCAGAAAATTTAAATTGGGTTCTAAATACACTTACCTCTCTTCGTGGTGGCTTCATTTTGTTTGAGTTTCCCTTTTGCTTTGTCCGCTTCGGTGCCATTTCTACATGATTGACAATATTAATAACATCACTCTCAAAAATTTATACAAAAAAATAAATATTTGAAGGTTAAATTTATACAAATCCCCCACTCTAAATATAATTCTTTAAAATAAATAAATAACCAATCTCTCTCAACTAATCTATTCACACACTAATTTGAAGGTTAAAATTTGTATAACATACTGGATGAAGCTCTTGACTAACTTTAAAAGTGTAGAACTAATTGATATACATCATGGCATATTCTATTCACGTGTCACAATTAAATATACATAGACATCACACCAGAGATGAAAAAGAAAATCAAACGCAACCAAAGGGATAATTTGGATCCTGCTCTAATCTAATATAATGTATGCAACAGGAGTCATTTAAATAATATGTCATTATAAGATTCAATACATGAAATAAGAATATGGTCCTAGTAATCTGATTCTTCATTACTTATATTAACTCTTAAACTTTGGTCAGCAACATTTTGCTGTCATAATCATCATGGTTTATCGGAATAAATTAAATTATCACTATCATACTTATTGGACAATGTAGCTAGGAATTGGTAAAGTGCTAATTTTTTTAGGCAGCAAATGTTTTGTATTTGCCACACAAGTAAAGGTATCATGATCCAGAATCCCTGACTCTATGTAACTAATAACCAAAGTACCAAAACCAAAAGGCAACTAATTTTTTAGTTAAACACACCAAGTTCCTTACAAGCATTAAATTACATGTTTCAACATCAGAAAACCAGAAACAAGGAATTAAAGGGACCAAATTTGTTCAAGACTATGTCAAACATTTCATAAATTTGGGTTGGAGAGTCAGTGTCTAGTTGTAATGGTTATAAATTTAAATGGTTTCATCACACACGAGAATCCTTCCGATTTCCACACAAAACACTAACCACTCAAATTACAACCTCAACCACCCCGTTATTTCTCGATTTCTGGTAAGAAATTTGTCCAGAGGAGAACACATGCATGTCATTTGCAACAACCACATATGCGTCTCATTACCAAAACCAAAACCAAAACCCAAACCAAAATCATGACTTCAAAATGAAAACCAAATTCGTACTGAACAAACCTCAAACGATAGATGAATATAGGGCTTACCGGCAAGGGAGAGAGAACGAACGGCGTTCCACCGGCAAGGGAGAGAGAACGAACGGAGTTTCACTGGCAAGGAAGAGAGAACAAACGGCGTTCCACCGGCAAGGGAGAGAGAACAAACGGAGTTCCACCGGCAAGGGAGAGAGAACGAACGGAGTTCCGCCGGCAAGGGAGAGAGAACAAACGGAGTTCCACCGGCAAGGGAGACAGAACGAACGGAGTTCCACTGGCAAGGGAGAGAGAACGAACGGATGGGACTGTGAGAGAAATATAGGGTTTGTGATTTGTATGCAGAGAAGGTTTTGATTTCTCGCGGGCACAATTTCTAGTGCTTTCAAATTTTCCTAATAAGTTTAGTTATGATTTTTTTTTTTAAATGTACATTAACAAAACAACGTAATTTTATTTATTTTCTTAAAATTTAATTACTGTTTGGGGTATCCCAGTTGACCGCGTAGCAATTTTGGGTTTAAATAGTCTACAAATACCTTAATTTATTTAATTGCCCAATTTGATCTGACTGATATTAAAAAATACTAATTTTATCCCTTAGTTTTCAAAGTTGATTGACGCAACGATGTCTATTTTTCTCCAACTCATAAATGTCATTTAAGATTAGGGAGTTGTTACGGCGTCTTCTTAAATTCACGAGAGCCCACACCTAAAACAAGAAGTCAATTTAACCACACCACTTAACCGACTCATAATTTTTTAGAATAAGTAAAATAAATATTTATATTTATATAATTTTATATTTTTTCAAATAAATTTATTTTCGTATTTATTTCTTTTTATTCTTAATATATTTATGCTTTTTCCCTATAATTTTACGTATTTTTAGAACTAAAAATAACTTTTATAATATAAAAAATATAAGCATTCACTTAAACAGTGTTAAGAACCATTAACACAAATAATTAGTTTTAGAACTATAAATCAATGTACAAAATCAGCCATGTTCAATTATTTTAATAAATTACCGAAATATATATATATATATATATATATATATATATATATATATATATATATATGCATGTTTTCTTTGCATAAAATATAACTAGTAAACATGAAATAATTTGTAATTTAATCTTAATTGAAAAACTTTGTTATTATAAAAAAAAATATTTAGTCTCTAATCCCTTCCTAATACAGTTTATAATTTATATATTATTTAAGAAATTGATTAAGTACATTTATTCAACTAGTATTTGATATCTAGACATAAATCATTAATTTTCTTATTTAATTACATTTATTTAATAAGTCTATGGCCTCTAATCCCTTTTTAATCATGAATTTTACTGAATTTATAAGATTCGAAAACCCTTACATAGGGATTCGGTAAATCTTAAAAAAAATATTAATAGTTTTTTTTATAAAAATAAAACATTAAAAATTAAAATTAAAATTTAGTTAAAAAATTTATGTTATATTATAATCAACTTTATTATTTTAAATTACATCTATTAATATTACTACCATTAATAATTATATTGTCATCATTATTTCTATTCTCGCCATCGACGTTGATCGATGACAACTTGTAATGATAATCAAAAGGACCGGTAGTATTGACGATGATAGATAACAAAGCAATTAATAATTTTTTCAATGATATTTGTCTAAGATGCGTGAACGGGGAATTTAACACATAAGAAATTAAACTCTCATACAAGAGCCTTTTGTATCCTCGATAACATAATTAAAGGTGTGAGGTGGGAAAATAAGTGTAAAAAAGGAATTAAATAAATACTAATGAAAAATAAAATTTATTATAAGTATTGTTTGTACTAGTGTAAAATTTTGCTTCCTAATTTTGATGTGTGACAGTAGCAGCTCCTATGTATTTGAAACGATCCTTCGCCTGTTCCGCTGTTCTACATTCTCTCCTCTTTAGTAATAGTTTAAGGTGTTTTTTTTTTATTATTATTATCTTCTTAGTGAACAAAGAAAAACTCCTTCATTAATTATTGTATTCCAATATGAAATTCAACATGACAACCAATGTCATGTAACAAAGATACACTACATCTAGTAACGGAAAAAAAAAAAAAAAAAAAAAAAAAAAAAAAATTAAGAGCGCAAAACATCGTTAGGCAAATATTACCTATTCTAGTTGTTGTATCAAATATTTTTTCCAACCAAACTACTTTCCTGAATGTCACTTAGATTTTCCCATTGGCTAGCCAACTGTGACAGGTCTTGAGTTGAAGATCCATCTTTCAGTGCATTCGAAGCTAAATCTTTTAAATTTCTCATTCTCTCTCGCATTCCGTTACCTTCTTCACCTTCCATCAAACACTTTATCACCTTTGCAATTTCCTCCTTCTCCACTATGCCATCTTCGTTAAATTTTGGCCTCAATGCCACTTTAAGTCCATCAGCTAACATCACAGCATTCATTCTCTGCTCTGCAAAAAGTGGCCATGTTATTAGAGGCACTCCCACTTGCACACTCTCCAATATTGAGTTCCAACCACAATGGCATATGAATCCCCCAACAGAATTGTGACCAAGAACCTTAACCTGAGGTGCCCATGAAGGCACAACCAAACCTTTCTCCTTAGTCCTTTCCAAAAACCCTTCTGGTAAGAATTGCAAAGGGTCCCCATTTGCAGCCTCCAGGTAAGCAGCATTAGCTGAATCACTTGGTGCTCTTAAAACCCATAAGAACCTTTGACAGCTCAATTCCAAACCCAGAGCTAGCTCATTGATTTGGTGTTGAGAGAGTGTTCCACCACTCCCAAAAGAAACATACAACACTGAACATGGTGGCTGCTTTTCCAACCATTTCAAACACTTTTCAGACTCATCACTCTCATCACTTGACTCTTTTTGTGTAATTGGTCCAACAGGGTACACTCTGATCTTCCCCTTTCCAAACTCATCCAATGCTCTTATAGCACTTGATTCCATTTCTAAGAAGGTGTTGATAATTATTCCATCAGCTGTAACCATTGCTTTGGCACGTCCAAGAAAATTTTTGTAAGCTTCACTTGATCGATTTTGGGTTGGAGTTGGAAGATCAAGCCCCAAGAGTGGTACACAACCAGGTAACTTTATAGGTTCAGTTAAGTCCTTGAACTCACCTGAAATTTCCTCGTCAAGTTTTGGCAAGTGTTGACACAGTGACAATACCATAGCTGAACTAGGGAAGTAAAAATAGGACAGGGCGTTGAACTCCTTTGCAAAATCTATGACTTCAAATGCAAAAACATCTGTCACCAAGGCAGTTAAAGGTGCTTTAGAGGACAAGGATTTCAAGACCTCATGTATTGATGGAAGAGAATGAGTAATAGTGAGTTGAATTAGGATTCCAACATATGCACCTTGGGGCAGTTGTTCTTTACTAATTGGAGGAAGGAAAATTGAGTCTATGTTTGAAGGAAGAGTATTAAGGTAGGCTTTGGAAGAATCTGGGGGTGACCCAAGTGAGGGAATGATGCATGTGACATGAAAATTTGGGTGAAGCTTGACAAGTCTTTTGGTGAACTCAATTATAGGAACCAAGTGGCTGAAACCAGGACTTGGAACAATAGCTATGTGGATTGGTTTTCCCATGCAAACACACTATGGACTATAGATGTTTGACTGTTCACTGCAATATCTCGTGAAAGATAATATATGATGCTTTGTTTATGATTAAAGTAATTCTCTTATATATAGCAATCGTTGGCTTTTTCGTATCCAACACGTAATAGAATTTACAAGAAGCCAAACTTGATTTCTTTCTTTATTTAAATGATATTTGCACATAACTTTCAAAATGTAGGACTTGATGATGTAAGTGCATATGCACCAAGTGTTGCTCTAAACCACGAAATTATTAGGCTAATTTTAGTCCACAAAGTGGGGTTTGGATTTGGTCTTTGTAAAAAAGGTTTCTTTATTTTTTTTCTTAAATTTAAAAGTTTTCATAAAATGAACGAATTTTGATCTTTGTAAAATTCTTCTATTTGATTTTTGTCTATCCAAAATACAAAATCTCTATTTCTTTAACCTAATGTTTGTTTAAGATAGATAAATAATTTATGTCACGAGGATGTTAATTTACCTTCCACTAAACACGTATGTTAACGAGTGTGATGAATAATAGGAAAAAGACAGTTTTAAAATTCACAAAAATAAAAAAATAAAATTTTAGTAAAGCCAAAATCAAAACTCACTTGCTTTACAAAATAATAGCAGAAACCTCTCTATATGTTATTATATTCGTTCATCTAAAATTAGTTCCCCTAAAATTTCTCATTTGCTTGTCCTTTTAGCTGGTTGGTCTTTTTCTTTAAGATGATGTGTATGACCCATAGTTCTGGTAATCATCGGATTAGTCTAACAAAAAAACTGGTGAACTAATTTTGTATTTAGTTTTTTTAGTCAATAAAATTAGTTAATAGTATTAGGATAAAATTGATTTGGACCGATCCTTTTAAAAATATTTCCTAAAAGATTTAATTTTAAAAAAAAATAAAAATTCATATTTAATAAGAATTATATATTAATTTAGATTATGTAATCAATTTTTATTTTATTTTTCATTTATATTTTTATTTTATCTTGTTTTTATATACACAAAACAATATTATTCTAATATTTCAGTATCTAAATTTATAATATTATATTTTATTTAATATTATTTCATATATTATTTAATTATATATTACTGTTATTTTTAGTCCAAATAAATCTTGAACCAGTTGATCTGTTGTAACCCGTACCATTTTAAATAAAAACCAATCGAGATTGTGTAACATAAGTTGTAGTTAGAATATATACTCACATTTAAAAGTTATTTATAATTTTTATTAGGGTAATCAATTTAATAAGTTCAATTTTTTAACTTGATTTCTTTCTTCCTTTTTTTTTTTTAAGGCAATCTAATATAATCTGGTGTTACTTTACCGATTAGCATTCTACGTGTATATATATAAATGGTTGAAGTAGTAAATATAAAAATAGTAATTTCACAGTTTAACATAGTTGTATAATTTTGGAAACCGGAGACTTCTTGATTGTATAATTATGTCCATTATTTCTTGTCCAGGTTGGGAGTACCTTGTCCATTCTTCACATGTGGCGTGTATTGACTAAACGAGTTTGAATTACCTTTCATTTTTGACAATAGGACTAAAATAATATTAACTAGTGTAATACTCATCTTTATCCATGAAAAGCTGTACACACGAGTCCTTGGAAAATTCAAATTTTGTTGCTAAAATTATAAAATTGTTAACAAATTAATCCACCTATTTGAGAATTCAATTAAGTTAAAATATTTTACTTTTTTCCTTCGTGATTATATGTAATATCAATCAAACAACCAATTCATTTATAAAATATATATATATATATATATTTATTTATTTTTTATATTTTATATATATATATATATATATTTTTTTTTCTCTTATCATATTATCTTATAATTAATTATCTCGTTTGTGTATATAAAATTATTTTATTGTTTGCATATTATAATTATTTATTTAATATTTTTCATACTTAACTAGAAAAGAGCTTGTGTACAACATCCTCAAATTTCAAGTTTTTTTTTTTCTCTTTCATGTTATGCTTTTCTATGGGTTCTAGTTTTGATGTACAAATGATGGAGTTAGCAGGTATTACCCGATTCTCCAACAAGTGAGGTGACATATCCTGAGGTTGAGGTTTAGATGATAGACTCTTTATCAAGAGAGGACATGCCTCATGGGGCATGAGGCAGAAAAGATAAAAGTAGTGAGGATGGCCCGATGGAGGATGCTTCTAAATCATCCTCATCCAATGGTTCTTGCCAAACCTTATCCTGCTGCACCTTTTTATAATATGGCTGCACCTTTTTTTCTTGATATATTTACTCTAAATCTATGTAAGTTGCATCTGTTTAGGCTAGAAATATCTTAGTTTAATTTTGTAAATAATATATAACTTTTTTTTAACTTTCTTTTGTATTGTGCACAGTTCTACACTATGTTTTTAAAATTGTTACATATGTGGTGCAAATGTATGTTGACACAAACTTAAATTTATATATATATATATATATATATATTTAATATTTAGTTTCATTTCAACTATAATATTTAGTCTCATGAAAATACATAATTAGCTCATTAAATTAGTCTAGTAATAAATTATTTATTAAAATTGATATATTTTGATAAAATCTTTGGGCGAACAGGTGACTCTAACAAAAGTGAAGTCGCCACAAGAAATTAAAAGTAGTAGTTAAATTCAAGGAGAGAGTTCATCGTTCAACAAATATTTTAAAAAATTGGTGCCTAAAGGGGAACACCATTGTGGTCGACAACTTCACTCCACAGTCCACACCAGCATGATTTCTATAAAGAAGGTTTTTTTTTAAGAAAAACCATATATTGGAGTGATTTTGTTATTCAGTCTTGTTTACTTTTTTAAAACACCAAAAGAAAAATTTTACTTCACGACATATTGAACGTGTTCATTAAATATATTTATCATAATTAAAAAAAATTAAAAATGTGTAATTATTTGTAAAATTAGAGAAATTATAAATATATTTTTTAAAAATAATTAATAAAATAATCAAAATTCAGGTAAGAATTAGGAGCGCTGTCGTTTTAGCTGTCACCTAGTCACCCATAGATAAAGTATAACTTTTTTCAGTTTGAAAGTATAACCTAATCAAATGTGGCATGCGGTTTCAATCCGTAACTGCAATAAATGGTGTAATTCCTTACTACCAAAAAAATCAAAACAATAACTAACTACCAAAAACAAATCAATAAAATTAAAAAAACCTAATAAAATAAAAAATAAATCCGTAACTGCAAACAGGGTTGCAATCTCTGTAACTTACAAAAACAAAACAATCTGTAAATACAAATAAATAAAATTAAACTAAACTAATAAATAAAATTCTATAACTGCCAAAAATGTGCAATCCGTAACTACCAACAACAAAATAATCTGTAAATACAAAACACAAATCAATAAAACTCAACTAAAACATTTCATACATACCCACCAACATAACAACTAAATCAAACAATTTAAAAACAACTAAACCACAGCACAATTTTGTGATTTCATTTTCAAACCGAATCCCCATTTGCGACTCCAAATTCCTGTGAAACCGTAAATTCATTTGGGTTTCGTCAAATAAAATTTAAAAATAAATTTTCATATTAATTAAAAATTGAATTATTTTATTCATACAAATAACTTAAAATATAAAAATTAAAATTATTTTATCCAAATAAAATGTTTAAAAAATAATAATAAAAATCAACGGAAGGTAATTAAAATATTATGCATGTCAATTTCCTTCAAAACATTTCACATCCAACCACACATATATATATATATATATATATATATATATATATATATATATATATATGTGGAGTATGTGGCTACTAGGGGTAGGTACGTGGGTTGAAGTTCATGGACTGACCTGTGAACTATGTGACTTGCACGGGTTTCGACTAATTTTTTCAGAAAAATTTAGGGGTATAGTCTGTAAAATCCCGCCCCGCGCAAACTGCGGGCTTTGCGGGCCAAATCCGCGGGGCGACCCGCAAGCCCGCACTATTTAAAGGGTTGAAAGTTGAAACTCTAGTTTCACTTCATTTCCTCTGCCGCCTTTTAATCTTCTCGCACGTCGCACCCTCCCAATCTCTTTATCGACTCATTCTCCCTTAATCTTCTCGCACCCTTCTAGTCTTTTCGCACCCTCCCAATCTCTTTCACTTACATCAATTCTGCTTCCGCTGCTGTTTCGCTAGAACCAGTCTCATTCTCAAACCCTAACGACAACACCGTTTTTAGGAAAAGAAGATGAAGATGTTGTGATGAAAAAAGAAGAAGCTTCAAAAATGGAATCATTTGTTACTAAGAATTTAAATTTGTTGTTGGAGATAATTAAAAATTTATGTTATTGACTTATTATTTTGTTAAGAACTTAAGAGATAAAATATAACATTTTTTTAAAATTCTAAATTTAGTATTTTTAAAAAAATTTTAACTAGTCTGCAGGTCGGTCCTTTTGGCCTGCGAGGCGGGGGTGGACCACCATGTTAGGTCTATTTAGCATTGCGAGGCGAGGCAAGACAGACAAAGCATTTCACGGGCCTACACAGGTGGGACGGATCGGCCCACTTACCCACCCATAGTGGCAAAATCCCTGCTTAATGCAAAAATACTCCTTTTTGTTTTGTTACAAATATATATATATATATATATATATATATATATATATACATATATATCTGGATAGTGGATGTTCGCAATACATGATAGGAAACTTGTCTGTGTTCCAAGACTTTAGACTAAGTAAATGGTATGTCTCCTACGGGTCTAGAAAAGACCTTGAAACCTCGTTTGATCTTTTTTGCATATTAACCCATCAAGTAAAGACAATGCACTAGTTGTCAGAACAGACGCAGAAGTCTAGCCATACGGAAGTACGTCTACTGGATCAGACGAACCTTCATTGTCTACTGATCAACATGACAAAATCCAGACCCTTGTCAGAACGTGGAAATTTGCCTCAAATCACTCTAAAGATCTGATCATAAGAGACAAACATCAAGGAGTGCAAATCAGGTCAAATTTTAGAAACATTTCAGGATATGTTTTGATGTCAGAAATTGAACCCAAAAACATTGAAGAAGCACTCAAGGAAAATGATTGGATACTTGCCATGGAAGAAGAGGTAAACCAGTTCACAAGAAATGATGTATGGACGTTAGAACAAGTTGGGTTTTTAGAAAAAAAAATTAGACGAAGACAGAAAGGTCATCAGAAACAAAGCAAAGTTAGTAGCTCAAGGGTACAATCAGCAAGAAGATATTGATTTCACAATGACTTAGCATCTTAATTTTGATAATTACAAGACAGACGAATATATCAATAGACGAAAGATGCACTCTCAAACAGAATATGCAACAGAAAAAAGGTTTAAGTCATCATGCTTCAAGGAAACCTCATCAGATGAAGAACCTTCAAAGATCAAGACTGAGAGCTCGCCTCAACCTCAAGTCCTGTGCTCAAGATCGAAGATATGAAGACTGAAGTTGAAGACGAAGAAAGAAGACAGACGAATGAATTCAACACACAACTCATCTACTTGTTCATCATCTATATGTTTAATGAAGTTCAGACGTTGGGTAACACGTGCATTCGTTTCAAATCAAGTCATTACTCAAAAGCTTCTAAAGGTGGAAAGAGATTTCAAAATAAACCTCTGCAACACGAAAAGCAGTTAGTTAAATCTCTGAGCATATCAAGTCAAAGGCCGATCTCTCACTGACATTCACTGACTTTGCATTTATTATTCTGATTGCTCACTCTGCCAGATGTGAAAGTACCCAAGACAAAGGACTAACGTCCAAATCTACAATCTAACAGATACTTCACGAAGACATCTATAAAAGGACTTCATTACAACGAGTTCAAATTGGCGAACTACACTGCAAAGATCATATTCATCTACTCGTTCAAGCTCTCAGAGAAAAGTTCGCTCGCTACGAACTTAGAATAATGCTTACTGTAAAATCCCTCTTTGCAAAGAGGATAACTTTTATTTGGTCTTAATTGTAAACCATTGTTGTGGTAATTTGTAGCCTAGGGAGGATAATTGTTTAAAGAATACATTGAGTTTAAGCCTGGGGAGGCTAAGTGTTAAAAGAATACCTTTTGGTTAGCCTGAGGAGGTTGTGTTCAAAGAATACATGGGTTTAGCCTGCGGAGGCTGGGGTTAGAGAATATTGGTTTAGCCTGAGAAGGTTGTGTTAAAAGAATATCAGTATTTTAGCCAGGAGTGGCTAGATTCAAAGAATACTCTTAGTGGAACCTCAGCAAGTTGCTGGTAACTGAACGTAGTTTTGAATAGACGAACCAGTATAAAAATATTACTGCTTTCGTTGTTTTTATCTGCTTACTAACTGGGGCTAATAACTTAAACTGAATTCTTAATTAAAATCAATCTTTAAAAGAGAAATTCAATTTGCGTATGATCAAATCATTTTAAAACAGACGCAAATTGTATCGTCTGAAAAAGTTTTAATTAATAAACACAATTCAACCCCCCTTCTTGTGTATTTGTATTTTACAAACATAGTTTTATATCAGTAAGATGTAAAAAGTGCTTTCTTAAATGGATTTATTGAAGAAGAAATTTTGTTAAACAACCACCAGGTTTTAAACATCCATCTTTCCCAAATCACATTTTTAAGCTTAAGAAAGTTTTGTACAGTCTGAAACAAGCTCCAAGAGCTTGGTATGACAGACTAAGCTCTTTTTGCTTAAAAATGATTTTTCAAGAGGAAAGGCTGACGCAACTCTTTTTAAAAAAAATCTCTTAAAGGATTTCATTATTGTACAAATATATGTAGATGATATTGTTTTTGGTGCAACAAATGAATCTCTGTGTAAAGACTTCTCTAAGCCAATGCAAAACGAGTTCGAGATGAACATTATGGGAGAGTTAAAGTTTTTCTTGGGTCTATATATCAAGCAAACGAAACAGGGTATCTATATCCATCAACAAAAGTATACTAAAGAACTTTTAAGGTATTTGAAGATGGATAGTGTCAAACCAATGAAGACTCCCTGATAAGTCAATATTTTGATTACTTTCTCTACATTATTTATATCCTAAAATAGCATTATTAGTGGTCAATTAGTATGATTTAATGTATTTATGAGTTTAGACTCATTTTGGCTTTAAATGATAAATTTGGTCTAATTCGTTATTTTTATCCAGATTTGACAAGGTTTACGAAACTGAGCATAACTTTCACCACAGACCTCTGATTGAGCTGAATTTTATGTCAAATTAAAGAGGACTCAAAGATCTACAACTTCTATGAAGACATAAAATTCCCAGTTGGAGTGCATCTAATGTGAAAATGTCTTTGAATGCAGCACACGAACTGTTCAGGAATTTCCAGCATTTAAGGATTTGACTAGTCTCGGTAAAACAGGCATATCTTCCTCCACAGATGTCCAATTGATGAGCGATTAATTTCCTCTTAAAGAAGAGAGATAGATCTACAAAAGTCATGAAGACATGAAGATCTAATTCGGATTGCATCTGGGGTGAATTTAGCCTTGAAAGTAGACCATTCTCCAGTGACAGAATTCCATGCGAGTTGGACTAATTTTTAGTTGCATTTAATTGATCCACTTTGTAATGTTTTGCTTAGGAATTGAGCCCTGGACCTTACACTCTATTTTAACACGTGAAAGATGGCTGCCAAAGTGAAGAGAAAGTAAGAGAGGCAAGCTGGAGCACATTGGAAAATTGGTGGGGCACATTCCAAGCACTTGGTGGGAGACATTCAGATTTTAGGGAGAAACTTTGGGCTGATTTTAGGACTTTTTTCTCCCCATCTTCTCTTGTCATATTGACTAATTATGTAGTGTGTGGGGTATGTCCAGCATTAGGCATTGGGAGTGGGAGTTTTCCATTCAATATTCAGAAGGTAATATTCGTTTTTGGGGGAGACTACAAAAAATTCTGCACACACTTCCTTAGTGGTAGGTTAGGATAGGTTTTCTTTCTTTTTTCTTCTCCTTTCTTCTCTGTTTTGTTTCCTCTGCATTTTCAATTTCCAGCACTTGTGTTTTAATTTCAGTTCATCAATCACTTTGGGTTTGTCTTCTTCTTCCTTATTCTAATTCAATTCCAATTTCATTTCTTTGTTATTACGTTTTCCTTTTATTATTCCGCATTCTTTGTTTCATCTTCTTCAATTTTATTTGTCTTGCAATTTCAATTTCAATTTCAATTTGTGTTGGTTTGATTTCATTTTAATGGAAGGTTAGATAGTTTGGATTAATCTCTTGATCTAAGGTTGCAATGATACTTTGAGATTATGTTCATGATTGCTTGTTCAATTTGCTATAGACTCTTCATCATTCATTCTAGCTCTTAATGACTATGTGTTTGCTTAATTCACATAAGGAGAACCAAGATTGATTTTCGCTTAGTCAATTAATCTTGCTATCAACAATATCAACTTATATCTTGTTCTCATGCTTAATGGAATGAAATATAACTTGCTGGAATTGGAATGAATGATGTATGTGTTTGCTTAATTCACATAAGGAAAACCAAGATTAATTATCGCTTAGTTAATTGATTGAAGTTGGATTGAGAGTTGAGTAAATTGAACATTTGGTGTGATTAATTTTCGCTTAGTTAATTAATCCGGTTATCAAGGATAAGTGAGTTGCAATCTAATCAAGAGGTTAATCTATTTTAGTTTATCATTTTATCTTGTTTAGCAATTCTGTTTTTTTATAATTCTTTTTCAAAAAAATCAAACAAACAACCCCTTTATTGTGTATTGTGTTTGTGTCTTGTGGCTTGTGGCTTGTGTTTGATAGAAACTTGAGTGATGGTCCTTGAGAGAGACGATCTAGGAGTCACTTCCTAGTACTACATATTAATTGTATTAATTTGTGCGAAAAGTGCGACCTCGTACCAAATTTTGGCGCCGTTATGTAGGGGGATCATCGGTTTCTATCAAGTTCTTGTGAAGTATGTTTGTGCTTTTTGTTAATTTGTTTAATTTTCGTTTTTTTTCGTGGTTGTTGTTCATGTAGCAGAGTAGCAAGTGAAGTGGAGCACCGGAAACTCAATTTAGAGCACTAGAATGGTAACTCCAATTACGGGACTAACATAAGTGAGAGTTCGCCCGGGCGCGATTGAAGAAGAAGAAAGATCGGGATTTTACGCCTGGCCTATTGCCTGGCATACTTTTGCGCCCGACCTTTGCGCCCGGCATACTTTTCCGGGGAGTTGGCATACTTTTGCGCCGGCCTTTGCGCCCGGCGTACTTTTTTGCGCCACACCCGCAAGTGAAAGTACGCCCTGGCGTACTTTTCCAGGGAGTTGGCATGTTTTGCGCCAGCCTTTGCGCCCTGGCGTACTTTACGCCACTCTGAAGCTCTGAAATGCGCCCTGGCCTACTTTTGCAGCTGTGGTTGCTCACTTTGAATCTGCATTTGTTAGGACCATCTGTGCTGCATAAGGTGCTGTTTTAAGTGTTGCTCTGCATCAACTGCATCTGTCATGTACTGCAATCTGCTGTCATCTGAAACCTTACTGCATGTTGTTTGCATTTTGTTGCACATACTAGTTGCTATCACTGCATTTTCGGTTTTGCCATTATCTGCATCTGCACAATCTGCATACTGCTGTATATTAGTGCATTCTATTTCTGCATATTAGTGTAGTTAGTTTAGGTTGTTGTGTTGTTAGTTTAGGTTCTTTGTTTAATCATCTCTCTTGCATGATCATCTCGCATTTTGATGTTATTTGTTCGATCTGCATTTCTTTGTCATGAGTTGTTGCACTTAGATTTGAGTTCCATTTTTTGCAAGTCAATTTTTGGCTACGATTGAAGGAAAGATACCATGCGGGATATGAACAAGAACGTGCGTCGTGAACGAGTAACAATGCCTACGGTGAACAGTACCACATGCGGGAGATGAATAGTAACTTTTCTAATTAATTGTGATTTTTGGTTTTAATAGCTAGAGTTGTTATTTTTGCTTGAAATTTTCATTTTTTTAACTGGTTTTAGGAAAATTTAGTAAAAAAAAATAAAATAAAATAAAATAAAATAAAATAAAATAATAATAATAATAATAATAATAATAAATAAAAATAAATAAATATATTTGCTTGCGGTGTTGTTTTGTTCTATTGTTTTGGTGCATCTTTGGTGTATTTTCATTGTGGCAGGTACATTTTGGTTAGGCTAACATGGATAATAGGAGTATTTGGGAGTATTGGACAAGAGGAATGTTTCAATGATCCTTGGGGCATGCCTCAAGAACAATACGATCCTTATTTTAGTTCCTATAATCCTGGATGGGAAGATCGAAGCTATCAAGCATTCACATGACTATTCCCATCCGACACAAGATTGGCGACAACGAGTTCAACCATTATATACCACCATCGTTTGACATGTTGCACCACCACCACTAGCCCAACCGCAACCTTCTTTGGAAGACTTGATTAAGCAGATGGCCATCAACAACTTGCAATTTCAACAAGAAACTAAGGCTAGTATTCAGGCAACTAAGACCAGTCTTCAGAGTCTCCAAACTAATATGGGCGTTATCGATGCAATTCGGACTTTCCAAACATCCATCGGTTTATCCTCTCAGCAGACTCGCTTTCGTAATGTTAATGGTAAGAATGTGGACTGATGATGCTTCTTTGGGGTCCAGTAAGCAATTGGTGGAATGCACAACTACAAAAGACAAGTTCCATAGAGGTTGCATGTAAAGAGAAAGAGTTGCAAGATCAAGAATTGAAAGATCAAGACATGGAAGAAAGAAGAGTCACAGATAGACAAGAGAAGGAAACATGTGGTGATCCAATTGTTTATGCCAATCCTTCCTCTGTTTATACTGATTCTCATTTTATATGTGATGTAGGAGTAATTTCTAAAGAAGAAATGCAAGATGTTTCGGACCCTCCCCTTCACAAAATCCTCATGTCTTGGTACCTAGTGGAGAATTGACCATCAAGCTTCCTTGGAGCTCATACTGTGAAGAGGATGAAGCACCCAAGGAATCAAAACAACCACTAGGGAAGATTTCTTTGCCACTTAATACTTTTTCTCCGTGCAAAAATATGAACAACACTAATTGTTTCACTTTAGATTCTTTTGGAATTAAAGCTTGGAATATAATTGAGTTTGCTAATTTAGACCTCTTAGTTGTTCCTAATGACTTTTGCTCTTACGATGTTATATTTTCTTGTAGGTCATTAGAGAAGTCATCAATGGAGGTGAAATGCAAATTCCCGCACTTAGTGGCGAACCAATGTCTACACACATTGTAGATGGAGTAGATGATGATCTTGATACTTTGAAACACTCTAACCCTTTACTCTCTCTTTTAAATGGTGTTGTTGATATTGATGTTCGATATTCCATGTGCTTTAGATTAAGTGAAACATGTAAATTG
Source organism: Hylodesmum podocarpum (assembly GCA_026586105.1). NCBI lineage: Eukaryota > Viridiplantae > Streptophyta > Magnoliopsida > Fabales > Fabaceae > Hylodesmum > Hylodesmum podocarpum. The sequence goes on from JALJEV010001403.1 coordinate 841,945, forward strand.
TTCAAATTGGATGCCAAGACTAAAATGAACAAATTGAAAATTATGATTATGGCATTCAAATTTTTCCTACCACCACCATGCAATAAACATAGAACATGCTCGCATCCTAAATCATCTGCACAAATAAATAATGACTTACATATAGTTGTAGATGATTGGATGATATTTGATCCTGGTGGATGTTTATTTTGGTAGGTACAAAGGCGATTCATGGTGAATGGGCAGCTAGTGCAATATCATGAAAGCACCATTGAACAGTAGTAGAGCAAGAGTTGGTACCGCTTGCACCCACCTTGCCGCTTTTGAGCGCGAGGGAGTCTTTCTTTTCTCCCTCCACTCTTTTCCGTTTTATTTATCCATCTCCTATCTATCCACCTTCTCGTAATTAGGAAGTAATAATAAGTAATCAAGATTTTTCTGTCTTGTTTACACTTGTGTTTAATACTTGGAGATTTTGTGATTTGGTCCGACTATTAGTATATCTCGCATTATATGAATCGAACCGAAATCGAGCCGAGAGTTAATTTTTAGATTATTTTGTGGTATTGACATATTCCTCTGATAACATTATGGATTAGTCTGTATGGATTGGTTTTGTATTGTCTCTAATAAGTACTTGGCGATTTGAACCTGTGAGTTATTTGGGCCTATTTTGAATGGATTCATCTATATGCCATTCTCTTTCTTTCAGTGTGATATATGCCATTGGTGAATGTTGTTTTTCAGAACTTGCTTTCGTTCTTTTCGAAGCTGCATTTTATCACATAATGCATGATTATGATTGAGGCATTCATTTCTATTTTTCCCACTTGACCAGATAGCCTACCTTGCAATTGTATCCCTTGCTAGCCCCTTTGAGCCTGAAACCTTTTCTTTGATGATGATCTGCATTACAAACCTAAAGAGTAAAACAATATTGTCCTAATTTTACAGATATCGATTGAATTGTTTATTTTTTTTGGTGTTGTGAAACAGATAAGTGTGGGGGTGTCTGCTCGGGACTTGCAGAAAATTAAGTGTGGGGGAGTGAAGTGAATACTTGAATTATATGATTTGGGTCTGAGTTGTGAAGATGGTATAATGTGGTTAATCTAAAAAAAAAAAAAAAAAAAAAAAAAAAAAAAAAAAAAAACAACAGAAAATAGCAAACTTTTAACAAAAATAAGTGGGGATAATAAGTTGAATACTTGAGCAGTGGTTGAATTGGAGACTTTACAGGTTTATTATGTAATTGTGATATCTTTTGTAATCTGTTGATGCTCTTTTCAATATCTGTGAAATAGTAGTCACTGAACCATATTTATCAAAACCTCATCCTTAGCCCCACTACAACCTTTGCAAGTCCTCTTGAATCATGCATGATTTGATTATTAGTGGTAGAGAGTTAGAATAATTGCAAGCATATGGTTAAATGATGTTCACTTTTATGGTTTGAGAGTAAACACTTACCTTAGACACTTGAGAAATTGAGTGATACACTTCTGGTGGTGAGGCCATTACTTATGATTGACTTGCTTAACTGATTCAATATTTGATTGATCCTATCCAAGCGAGGAATTGTTCAACACTATGATATGTAATCTCTAGATTAATTATGCTTTGATTGTTGTGTTCAATTCTGAGATATTCATGGTTGTTTGGAAATATAAAATAGCTTAGACCAGATGATCTTTTGTATCCAAGTTCATGTTTTCTTAGGATTTAGTTTTGCCCAGGAGTGCAAAAGAATAAGTGTGGGGGAATTTGATAAGTCAATATTTTGATTACTTTCTCTACATTATTTATATCCTAAAATAGCATTATTAGTGGTCAATTAGTATGATTTAATGTATTTATGAGTTTAGACTCATTTTGGCTTTAAATGATAAATTTGGTCTAATTCGTTATTTTTATCCAGATTTGACAAGGTTTACGAAACTGAGCATAACTTTCACCACAGACCTCTGATTGAGCTGAATTTTATGTCAAATTAAAGAGGACTCAAAGATCTACAACTTCTATGAAGACATAAAATTCCCAGTTGGAGTGCATCTAATGTGAAAATGTCTTTGAATGCAGCACACGAACTGTTCAGGAATTTCCAGCATTTAAGGATTTGACTAGTCTCGGTAAAACAGGCATATCTTCCTCCACAGATGTCCAATTGATGAGCGATTAATTTCCTCTTAAAGAAGAGAGATAGATCTACAAAAGTCATGAAGACATGAAGATCTAATTCGGATTGCATCTGGGGTGAATTTAGCCTTGAAAGTAGACCATTCTCCAGTGACAGAATTCCATGCGAGTTGGACTAATTTTTAGTTGCATTTAATTGATCCACTTTGTAATGTTTTGCTTAGGAATTGAGCCCTGGACCTTACACTCTATTTTAACACGTGAAAGATGGCTGCCAAAGTGAAGAGAAAGTAAGAGAGGCAAGCTGGAGCACATTGGAAAATTGGTGGGGCACATTCCAGCACTTGGTGGGAGACATTCCAGATTTTAGGGAGAAACTTTGGGCTGATTTTAGGACTTTTTCTCCCCATCTTCTCTTGTCATATTGACTAATTATGTAGTGTGTGGGGTATGTCCAGCATTAGGCATTGGGAGTGGGAGTTTTCCATTCAATATTCAGAGGGTAATATTCGTTTTTGGGGAGACTACAAAAATTCTGCACACACTTCCTTAGTGGTAGGTTAGGATAGGTTTTCTTTCTTTTTCTTCTCCTTTCTTCTCTCGTTTTGTTTCCTCTGCATTTTCAATTTCCAGCACTTGTGTTTTAATTTCAGTTCATCAATCACTTTGGGTTTGTCTTCTTCTTCCTTATTCTAATTCAATTCCAATTTCATTTTGCTGTTATTACGTTTTCCTTTTATTATTGCTGCATTGCTGTTTCATCTTCTTCAATTTCGCTGTACTGCAATTTCAATTTCAATTTCAATTTGTGTTGGTTTGATTTCATTTTAATGGAAGGTTAGATAGTTTGGATTAATCTCTTGATCTAAGGTTGCAATGATACTTTGAGATTATGTTCATGATTGCTTGTTCAATTTGCTATAGACTCTTCATCATTCATTCTAGCTCTTAATGACTATGTGTTTGCTTAATTCACATAAGGAGAACCAAGATTGATTTTCGCTTAGTCAATTAATCTTGCTATCAACAATATCAACTTATATCTTGTTCTCATGCTTAATGGAATGAAATATAACTTGCTGGAATTGGAATGAATGATGTATGTGTTTGCTTAATTCACATAAGGAAAACCAAGATTAATTATCGCTTAGTTAATTGATTGAAGTTGGATTGAGAGTTGAGTAAATTGAACATTTGGTGTGATTAATTTTCGCTTAGTTAATTAATCCGGTTATCAAGGATAAGTGAGTTGCAATCTAATCAAGAGGTTAATCTATTTTAGTTTATCATTTTATCTTGTTTAGCAATTCTGTTTTTATAATTCTGTTTTCAAAAAAATCAAACAAACAACCCCCCCTTTATTGTGTATTGTGTTTGTGTCTTGTGGCTTGTGGCTTGTGTTTGATAGAAACTTGAGTGATGGTCCTTGAGAGAGACGATCTAGGAGTCACTTCCTAGTACTACATATTAATTGTATTAATTTGTGCGAGTGCGACCTCGTACCACTCCCATCATTCATTTGGAGCCAATTTAAGTAAAGATAAGTCTGGTAAGTCTGTTGATAAGACTGTATACAGAGGTATGATTGGATCTCTACTTTACTTAACTGCAAGTAAACCGGGCATTATGTTTAGCTTTTTTCTTTGTGCAATATTTCAGTCTGACTCAAAAGAATCTTATCTACAAGTTGTTAAGCATATATTAAGATATCTTGTTGGAACCACCAATCTCTCTTTGTTTTATAAGAAAAATGACGATTTCAGTTTGAATGGATTTTGTGATGCTGATTATGCTGGTGAAAAAGTGGAGAGGAAAAGCACAAGTGGAGGATGTCAATTTCTGGGCACCTCACTTATCTCTTGGTCAAGTAAGAAACAAAACTTCATAGCATTATCTACAACAGAAGCAGAATATGTATCTGTTGCTGGTGTTGCTCACAACTATTATGGGTAAAATATCAATTGGAAGATTACTCCAGGTTTGAAAATTATATACCCGTATGTTGTGATAATACCAGTGCAATCAATTTGAGCAAAAATCCAATTCAGGATTCAAAAGCTAAACATATTGAAATCATATTTCACTTCATAAGAGATTATGTTCAAAAATATATTTTTGATATTCAATTTGTACAAACTGATTTTCAATGAGATGATATATTGACAAAAGCTTTAGACGATACAAGATTTAGTTTTATTAAAGAAAATTTTGGCATTATTACTTTATCTGAATAAGTTTTTCGTCTGTTTAAATTGCTTTCGTCTAAACCTTTTGTCTGATTATTTCATGTTAAGACGAAACGTTGCGTCTAATCAAAAGTTGAAATAGTCCATCTGACTCTTCAACAAACGTAACGTTATGTTATCTTTTAACAAATTTTATTGAGTGTACAGGATGAAACATTCAATGCCTCATTAAATGTGTTTGGCATTTATGGCAAAAATTCTTGAACGACTAAGACATGGTAGCTTTGCTCTGATACTCTACATTCATTATTTGATTTTACTCTGATCACTCTTTGTAAGTTCTCATGTAATAATTACATCACATTGATGTAATGATCTCAAATGAAAGAAGAACTTCAAAGAAACATCATCTCGATGTACTTCTTAGTATTATGCTCTGATATAAATTGTGTGTCTTTGAACTAACATGTCTTATGCAGATATTTTTTTTTTTTTATGATCCCACAAAGCGTTTTCGTCTAAGTCTACTTTGATCAGTCTGAAGAACTCAAGTGAAGATATCTTGCTCGAATAAAAGTTCAGTCTGTTGAAGATCAAGCATGAAGAAAAATGATGCCAAAATCAGCTCTGATACAAGCCTTCTAGCCTTGATATATCTTTTGGACTCTGATGAAGCCAAAGATCATGGTATAGGCTAAGATGATGTGTAATCATCAAAAAGGGGGAAATTATTAAGTCAAAATGACTTAGCATCTTAATTTTGATAACTACATAATAGACGGATAAGTAATCAAACATAGACGCAACAATGATCCGATGAAAGCATTAGCAAGGTTAGACACACAAAATCTCAAGACAAAGTGTTCAAGTCATCAGGCTTCAAAGCAACTACATTAGATGAAGAACCTTCAAAGATCAAGATACAATGATCATCTCAACTTCAAATCATGAGTTCAAATTTGAAGATATGAATATTGAAAGTGAAGACAAAGAAGAAAGACGAATGATTGAGTTATAAGCTTGGTCTTAAATTCATTCGTCTATTGGAGTTTAATGAAGTTCAGATGAAGAGTAAGACGTGTATCATCTCAAATCAAATCGTTACTGAGAAGCTTTTAAAGGTGGAAAGAGATATGGTCTTAACCTCTACAACACGAAAAGTAAATGGTACTTTTCTGTGAAATCTCTGAGCAAATCAGTAAAAGTCTGATCTCGCGCTGACTTCCGCTGTGAAATTAATAAATGTTCTGATTGCTCACTTTGTCAGATGTTAGAGTACCCAAGACAAAGTACAAACATTCAAATCTTTAATCTAACGGATACTTCAAGAAGCTGCCTATAAAGGACTTCATTGTAACGAGTTGAATTTGGCGAATTACACTACAAGCTATTATATACAACTTTCGCTCAAGCTCTGATAATCAAAGTTCACTCGCCCTGAACTAAATATTGTACTCATTATATTATCCCTCTCTATGTAGAAGATTATTTTCTTTGTGATAATAAATCACCATTGTTGTGTTTGTAGCCTAAGGAGGCTAAGTATTTAAACAACACTTATGTTATAGCCTAAGGAGGCTGAGGTCCAAAGAATACCTGTTTTATCCTAAGGAGGATGAGGGTTGAAAGAATACCGAGTTTAGCCTGCGGAGGCTGGGTTCAAAGAATACCGGTTTAGCCTGAGAAGGTTGTATCCAGAGAATATTTGTATTTAGCCAAGAGTGACTAGGTTCAAAGAATACTCTTAGTGAAAACTTAGCAAGTTGCTAAGTAACTGGACGTAGTCTATATAGACGAACCAATATAAAAATATTACTGACTCATTTGATTATCTGTTGACTAACTGGGGATAATAACCTAAACAAAAGTTTTCATTAAAATTAATCTTCTAAGAGAAAAATCACTTTGCATCTGTCCAAAGTTTTAAATTACAGAAACAAAATACATCGTCTATAAAAGAATTTTTTAACTAACACAATTCAACCTTCCTTCTTGTGTATTTGTATTTTACACTTTTCTTTCTACCTTCTTCTTCTTTATTTTTGTAGACACAAGTTCACTTGTCTTACCACTTCCTATTCCTGATAATGCTGATATATGAAGTTTTTATTTCCCATATCTTATTTCGTAGTTTTGTTTTATCACATAGCAATTCTTATATATCATATATTAAGCATGAATAGAACAGTTGTTTCATTGTAAATGATATTATTTGCACCATAAGAATTGTAAATAATCCTTATAGATTGAGTTTATAGTCTAAACCATTTTTATATTTCTATTAAATTCGTATTCATGTCAAAAGTAGAAACCAAATATCTTCTTTCTAGTTAATTTACACCATACCTCTACCGGATCTAATATTTACATGCATATGTTTGTATTCTAACTATAACAATCCTGTGACAATGAAATTATATATGAAAAATCATTACCAACCACATATAATTTCAAATATTTATTTTAATTCCTTTATATATTTTTACTTTAATATATTGAATTATTAAATTATATTTAATATAAATTAGATTTTTTATTTATTTAAATAAAATATTAATATATATATCCCACTATGCCAAACAACACATTGATGTGATTACGTGTTAATAACCATTATATATAAGTCATCCGATATAAAAAAGATATATACTCATTTAGTCATCAGAAATTTTTTTACATACATTCTTATTTCAATACACCTTAATAGACAACCTCAGAGGATTCTCTCAATTATATATATATATATATATATATATATATATATATATATATATATATATATATTAATTTTCTTCTATTTTTAATTCTTAAATAGGTTAATTCACTTTAAAGTAAAATAACTTAATATTTTTTATGTTATTTATTTTATATTTTTATTTAAAATTATTTATATTCAATGTTGTAAAAATACATAATTTCTGTACATAAATTTATTAATTAAATATTTATCTTTCACATAGCACCGACAAACATATTACTAAAGTAATATTAGTTGTATAGAATTTTTTTTTTCTTTTTATAAAATTTTATGAAAAGGTTTATCCAAACATCTTACCAAAAATAAAAAAAGGGCACAATTAATGAGCCAAACGGAGTTGCAAGGTACGAGGTGTCAAAACAATGACAAACTCTGGGCTTTGGGGCTAGGTGCAGATATGTACTTATGGTGAATATTTTGGCATATTAAATATTATTTATTATATTATTTTCTTAAGTTCGCAAGAAACCACTTGCGGAAATTTTTTGAAATCCATACAAATGTTACCTATGAAATAAGAAATTTTTCTGTTAAATATTTTTTGGGACAATACTCATGTAACCTTTTTGCAAGATATTTTAGATTTTCTACAAGCACGTAAAAAATATTACTTTTATTTATATGTTGTTCAGAAAGAGATTTGTCAATAATAATGTTGGTCCCTATTAGAATTTAGAGAGGGTGAAATAGATTCTTATTTCTGTTTCGACTCTTTTAATACGTTTGTATCTATCTTTTTTTTTATTTTCAATTTTAATTCTACTTTATTTAAGTTATGTTCATTTAAATGAGCAGATAATACAAAATAGAGTTCAGAGAGAGAGATATGCAGTAGAATCAAAAGAAGATATACAAATTTATATTTCAATATTTCCTTTTCAAAACTTCTTAATTCAGAGATATATATTAAATAAATTTCATACACAATACATTGTTCATTTGAATAAACCATAAACGATATAGAGATATAGAGATGTAAGGAGAAGAAAAATGATTGCACAGGAATTTTATACTGGTTTAAGCTTTTGCCTACATCCAGTTTCAATTCAACAACTGTTGCAATTAGTATTCCACTATAACAATGATTCCTTTGTATTCTTTACAATTCAGTATGCACAAGCAACACAAAATGAAATCAAAAGCACACAATACAACTTGTTCTTTCTCACAAAGAACCTTTCACATATATTATTGGTACCTCCAAGAATCAACCTTTGAGAAACCTTTCTCAAATCAAATTTACTCTATTCTAGAGAGACCACTCTCTTAGAGTAATTCAAATCTCTAAAATGAAAATACAAGAATCAGAAAAGAATACACCTGCTTGTGCAAGGTCTGATCAAGGTTAAACTCTGAATCTTCAGTCATTCATCATGTTCTCATTCTCACAATGCCATTTGAAATCTTTTTCAAAAACTTTCTTGATGAATTTCTTGGAGAAAAGATATGAATTTAAAATACTCAGATTTGAAAGTGTAAGAAAACTAGTTTCGCTCATCCAAGATCAAAAAGAATCTCTCCAAGTTGATTTTTAGAAAACTATTTAAAGCAAAACTTATTTTAGTAGTTGAGAACATGTATCTGTAGAAATTTGTGGTTGGGCCTAACTCAACCCCACAAAACCGGCTTGTGAAGTGAGGTTTGCCCCCCACTTATATATATTATATATATGCAACAGGTCTCATCACTAGATGATGTGGGACTTCACACCCCTCCAATATTGGACTTTCAACACACTCCTCCCACGCGGCCACGCCGAGGACTGGACTTCTAGAGCGTGGGAACTATCCGACGCTGAGAACTGAAATTCTCGAGCAAGGAAACTATTCAAATATGGTGCTTCAATACGACCCAATATTCTATGGGTAGTCCAATATTGGTCCAACGGGTGGCCCAACATCTTAATCTAGGATAGGCTCTGATACCGTGTAGAAATTTGGGTTGGGCCTAACTCAACCCCACAAAACCGGCTTGTGAAGTGAGGTTTGGCCCCCACTTATAAATATGCAACAGGTCTCATCACTAGATGATGTGGGACTTCATGGTGTAATTTCAAGTTGGTATCAGAGTTCCCGATCTTGGGAAACTCTGCTTCCGCCTTTTTTTTCTGAGCTGGTGGTTCGACTTGACAAGAGATGAATCTATGAAGGTTAGGTGGACGTATCTTATGATGATTCCCTCTGTCGAAAGTCTTCCGCTGTAGGGAGAGAGAAAGTATAGTGGTCCTTTGTTTGAAGGGAGGATTGTTATTGGACTACCCGTAGAATATCGGGTCGTATTGAAGCACCCCATTTGAATAGTTTCCTAGCTTGAGAAGTTCAGTTCTCGGCGTCGGATAGTTTCCATGCTCGAGAAGTCTAGTCCTCGGCGTGGGAGGGGTGTGTTGAAAGTCCAATATTGGAGGGATGCGAAGTCCCACATCATCTAGTGATGGGACCTGTTGCATATATATAAGTGGGGGGCAAACCTTACTTCACAAGCCGGTTTTGTGGGGTTGAGTAAGGCCCAACCACAAATTTCTACATGGTATCAAAGCCTATCCTAGATGAGGATGTTGGGCCACCCGTTGGACCAATATTGGACTACCCATAGAATATCGGGTTGTATTGAAGCACCCCATTTGAATAGTTTCCATGCTCGAGAAGTCCAGTCCTCGACGTGGGAGGGGTGTGTTGAAAGTCCAATATTGGAGGGGTGTGAAGTCTCACATCATCTAATGATTGGACCTGTTGCATATATATAAGTGGGGGGCAAACCTCACTTCACAAGCCGGTTTTGTGGGGTTGAGTTAGGTCCAACCCACAAATTTCTACTTGGTATCAGAGTCTATCCTAGATGAAGATGTTGGGCCACCCGTTGGACCAATATTGGACTACCCGTATAATATCGGGTCGTATTGAAGCACCCCATTTGAATAGTTTCCTCGGTCGAGAAGTTCAGTCCTCGGCATCGAATAGTTTCCACGCTCGAGAAGTCCAGTCCTCGACGTGGGAGGGGTGTGTTGAAAGTCCAATATTGGAGGGGTGTGAAGTCTCACATCATCTAGTGATGGGACCTGTTGCATATATATAAGTGGGGGACAAACCTCACTTCACAAACCGGTTTTGTGGGGTTGAGTTAGGTCCAACCCACAAATTTCTACTATATCTTATGTGGGTAATCGATTACTAGCCAATAGTAATCAATTTTCCCAGTGGATTAACTTCTAACTTTTGAAATGGGACTCGTGCTAATCGATTACAGGTTGCTGGTAATCAATTACTCTAGAGCAAAATTGTATTCCCACTATGCCTAAACTATTGGTAATCGATTACCACAAAATGGTAATCTATTACCTCAGTTTTTTTGCAAAAATCAAAATAAGAGGTAATCTTACTTCAGTTCAGTTGGTAATTGATTACTTCAGTTTTTCTTTCTTTTCAAAAGGGAATTAACCAATTTTGAAACTCGCTGAGCAAATCACTAAGCTAGTTTTTAATTCACCATGACTTTCAAGATTAATCAATCACATAAACATGCCTAAGTTAGAACATACAATACATGAAAAATTCTAATTACAAACCATCTAAGAAAACTAAGATTACATAAGAACATCAAAATCAAAACATGTAAAGAGACTAAACTAAGCATCTTCAAGTTTCAAGGCCAACAAATAATTTACACTGTTATTTAGTTAGCAGGTAAAATTAGTTCTTTTAATTTTAATAACAAATCATTCTTAAAATATCATTACTTGTATTGTTGTTAGGGACACAGTAAAATAGTTTATCCTATTGGTACCGGTAGTTAATCGTCAAATTTTGAAATTTTAATTTAATTATCTGCGCGAAATAGTAAAGTGGTCAAAAATTGAGTGGTTAAATGACACCTTAAATTTAATTAAAAAAAATTGCACGGAAATAATGAAGTAATTAATTTCCTCGTTCACATCAATACTCATATATTCATTATTAGTAAAAAAATTCAACTAATTCAAAATTCGATAATATTAAATATCATCATGTTAATTTGGAATCTTAAATCTGCATATTACTTGTATTAATTTCATATTATATATAGAATGTTACTTTTCTTAGCTATAGGTGGCCGAAGCTCCTTTGCTTTTGCTTAGTCTATTTATCAGTTTTATAATTCATCCAATGTAACATAACATTGTTATTAGTTTTATTCTCCATGGAAACCAGTACCACTTGGGAGGATTGATGGAGATTTTATTTGGCAATAGTACTTTTGGTTAGTTTATATAATGACAAAAGTATGTGGTGTTTTTCCATGATCTTGCAAAGATTATAATAAACTAGATTATATAGAACAACCTAAGAATGCTATGTTTCAGAGTCTTGCATTAGAAGAAAGATAATGTTGTTATGTACTATCTATAAAATTAAATTAATAATGTTGTGATGCAAGCTCAAATGTCAGCACTTGAGTAATCAGATATAAAAATTGGGGTGTTTCCATTTCTGTCGGCAACTTTTCTAAGTTAGTCTTGGATCAAGAGTTGGTGATGGTCAAAACCTTTGTGTAAAATATTGTTTTTCTTTTTTCTACTATTAAGATAGGTTTACTGTGACTATCTTTATAATTGTTATATTGATTTCAGATTTGACTATATGTTCAATCAAGTTGAGAAACTGATAGATATGAATTTTTCCTTTCGATCCAATTCATTTTTAAAAAAAAATCTAAAAATTAGTTTTGTTTTAATCAAACCACGTAAATTTTTTGTGTTGTTTTTTTTTACTGACTTGGAATCTTTCACATTGTTCTTGCTGTATTCGTTATCTGTGATTCTTGCGGGTGAAGGTTTTGTCATAAATTCTGATTTTAGCTCAAGAAGTTCTATGATTTAAATTATATTTTCACTCGTAATCGTGATCCATGGAGAAAAAAAGAATTAGAAACATAGGATGTTACAAAAGGTGATATTTTTAACTTTGGCACCTATTTGTTTATGGCTTTGGTTCATGTACTTTATTTAAACACTAAGGGGACAAAATTACCTTGGTGGCATTGTGAAGCTCTGATACCATAAAGCTACCAGAGGACCAATAGAAACGATAGAGAAAATTGTACAGTAAATAGATTCAAACAACTATTCAAATGATTATTGTAAACTGTGATACAATACAGAGTTGAGTTAATTATATACAACAGGAAAGTAACAAACTAATAGACTTTGTAACAGAAAAAACTATTCCTAACTGATAACTAACTTAACCCTTTACAGCTATGCAGCTATAATATGAATGGCCATAAGCTCAAAGGGAGAAACAACAAAATGGTCTATATTTGAATACATTTATGATCTAATCGCCAATCAAATTAACTGCAAACTGAATTAGAGTCTTTGTAGATGACCCTTCTTCTTGCAGGGTTTCAGCAGCAGCATTCTTCAATTTCTGCATTCTTCTACCAATTTCTCTGCCTTCTTCACCCTCAATTAGTCTTCTTATGACCTTAGCAACTTCCTCTCTTCCAATTAAACCGTTTTCTTTAGCTTTTGGCCTAAGTGCCACTTTTAGGGAATCAGTTAGTGTAACTGCATTCATTCCTTGCTCAGCAAACAATGGCCATGCAATAAGTGGTACACCATTCATTATACTCTCGAGAGTAGAGTTCCAACCACAGTGAGACAAAAACCCACCAGTTGCATCATGACAAAGGACTTCAACTTGAGGTGCCCATGAAGGAACAACCAAACCTTGTTCTTTGGTCCTGTCAATGAACTCATATGGTAAGAACCTTAAAGGGTCAGCACTTTGAGACTTAACGTAAGCAGAATTTACTGATTCACTTGGTGCTCTCACAACCCACAAGAATTTATGACCACTTATCTCTAACCCAAAAGCTAGCTCATTCAGTTGGTCTTGTGAAAGTGTCCCTCCACTTCCAAAGTTAACATAAAGTACAGAATTAGGCACCTGATTCTCCAACCACCGTAAACATTCAGACTCATTCTCAACACTACTTAATCCAGTCTGTATAATGGGTCCAATCTGATACACATTGGGGTAGCCATACCCTTCATCTGTCAATGCTCTTATTGGCCCATCTTCAATGCCTTTGAAGCTGTTAACTAAGACTCCATCAGCTTCATGGAGTTGTTTGCATCGTTTAAGAAATAACTCATACACTTGGCTAGTTCGATCCTGAACCGGTTTTAGCAAATCTTTCCCCTGAATTGGAACACAACCAGGAATTTCAAAAGGTTCTGGCTGGTCTCTAAACTCAGAAGGAACTTCTTGGTCCAACTTTGGTAGATAAAAGCAGAAAGAGAGTGTCATAGCGGATGATGGGCAGTAGAAAAAGGACAACAAGTTGAGCTCCTTGGCACAAATGAGAGCATCACACGCAAAGAGATCAGCAACCATGGCAACCACCCTTGAGCTTGAACTTAAGGCCTTTAAAGAATCACGAATAAAGGGGAGAGAGAGGGTCACTGTGGATTGAATTTGGAGGTGTATTGGAGTGTCTTGAGCTATGTTGCTGAAGTGGATTGAAGGAAGAAAAGTGGCGTGAAGATTTGAAGGAAGGGTTTGAAGCATGGCTTTAGAGGGTTCAGAGGGTGAGCCAAGTGTGGGAATGAGGCATGTAACATGCAAGCTGCTATAGTATTGGATAAATCGTTTGGAGAATTCAATCATTGAAAGTAGATGGCTGTATCCAGGACTGGGAACAATCACTATGTGGGTTGGTTTCTCCATGGGGAATGTAAATCAGTACCACTTTTGAGGATTAACAGAGATTTTATTTGGCACAGTGTGTTTTTGGTTAGTATATATAATGAGAAATGGGAATTTTTTATGATGTCGTGAAAATTATAGTAAACTAGATAATATAGAATAACACTAAGAATGCCATGTAGCACAATTTTGCCGTGGAAGAAAGATAATGTGTTGATGTAAGCTCAAATGTCAGCATTTGAGTAGTCAATAAATTTGAGTAAAACTTTTTTCTATTTCTTTTTTATTACATTAGTCTCTAATTTCCATGTGTGACTGTAATAAGAAAAAAGTGCTCAAGCGAGTTAAGTTACTTGTGTATATTCACTGCAAGAACAACTTGTATCTGTAGAGATTTGGAAAACGAGAAGAAAAAAGCTGTTAAGCAGAGGCTTAATCTGATATATAATGTGGAAGAGATGTGGTAAACGTGTTGAGGTACAAATAAAAACATACTTTTTTCATATATACATACTGCCATACTGGGTTACAGATAAAAACAATATACAAGCGTCAAACTCTCAGCAAATCACTATTTAATCACCTTACAAAAAATTAACCATTAAAAGAAATTGGTGTATTTTATTTTCTTTTATATATACTATTTTTTTTCTTGCTTTGATACATGAACATATGAGCTACCTAAGAAAAATAACTTTTGTATGAGAATTAGCATACAGCATGCAACAACTAATTAATATTTTAATGTATATGTTCAAGCTCTGTAATATGAGTTAATAAATAGAATAGATTAATGTTTTAATGTATCTGTTCATGCTCTGTAATATGACTTAATAAATAGAGTAGATATTTATAAAAAATTATATAGGTAGGTATAGACAGACCAATACTAATTTCACGTAGTTAAAATTGATTTTAAAGTTAGTGTGAAACTTTTTTAAAATAATTATAATTTTGTATTTTAACATTATTACATTTAATAAATGCTAAAATATAAATTTAACAAAAGAGACGCATATATATACTTACAACATAATTTTAGGTGTTTATCTTTATGTTATTATTTATTAAATTTAATGTTTTTTTATAAGATTTGTTGTAGAAATTATTATTTCTCTTAACAAAATTAGTATCGGTCGTCATATGAATATTTGTAACAATATATGTTGATATAAGGGGAGTGATTCATGACTCTTATCTAAGTAATTTAAGAATTGAATTTTGATAATATGGAACAGAAATTCCATGGTCCTACAAAATTTAAAATATTGTAACAAACCTTGGGCTTACGCTAGAGAATTTTATAGTTGTGCAACTTGGGCTCAATCAACACCGGGCCCATTAAAGAAACTGTGAAGCAATCAAGTCTTAATTTTTTAAGAGGTTTAATTCTTTTTATAATTTTAGAAAATTTTCTTTTAAGTTTATATTTTTTATTAAGTTCAGCCGTTAAAATTTTAATAACGACTTAAAGTCATACATAGTAGGGACAAAAGAATATATATATATATATATATATATATATAATAATAATAATAATAATAATAATAATAATAATATAATATAAAATACATATATTAAAATGATTATTATAAATTATAAAGACTAAACAGGACTGTTTTTAAGAATATACCACTAAAAATATCTTAATTTAATTAAAAAATCTTAAATTTATTAGCATACACGTCTTAAAATATAATCATCAATATTAAAATTATATAATATAAATAAATCCATATAATGAATGATTGTTTAACTTAACATAAAATATTCTTAATTAATTTTCTAGAAAAAATATAATTTAAGAATTTAATAATATAAAATATTATTATATTTTATATATTATTGTCGTCTATAACATTTAGTATACTATTTATTATATATATATAAACTATTATACAGTAAACTATTATATATATATAAACTATTATATATATATAGGATATAAAATGTTAAATTATTTAAATCTTTTAAAAAATATATTTTGTTAAGTCAAAATGACTTAGCATCTTAAGTTCAACAGAACAGACGGGACAATTATCATACGTAGACGGAATGGTGTTCAGACGAAGCATTAGTAAGCAAGGATGAAAAATGTCTCATCAAGTATAGACACACAAGTTCAAGACGAAGTGTTCAAGTTATAAACCTCAAAATAATTACATCAGATGAAGAACCTTCATAAAGGATCAAGACGAAGTGATAAAGATCGAACTCAACTTCAAATCACTCTGATCTGAGATAAGTATAGAATGAAATTGAAGAAGATTGAAGATAGATGAATGACTAGAATATAAGCTCAGTCTTAATTCATTCATCTATTGAAGCATTAATGAAGTTCAGATGAAGAGTAACACGTGTTTCCACTCAAATCAAGCAGTAGTTACTCAAGAGCTTATTCTAAAGGTAGAAAGAGATTTGGTCTAAACCTCTGCAACACGAAAAGTAAATTGCACTTTTCGGTGAAATCTCTAAGCAAATCAGTCAAAGCCTTAACTCGCGCTGACATCTGCTGTTGAAACATTAAATGTTTTGATTGTTCACTCTGTCAGATATTGAAGTACCTAAGAAAAAAGACAACGTTCAAATTCATCAGTTTAACGGATACTTTAAGAAGCTGCTATATAAGGACTTCACTTCAATGATTTGAAGTTGGTGAATTTATGCTAGAATAGCTATCATTCAAAGTTTCGCTCACAAGCTCTTAACCTTATATTGTAAAACACTTCTCTGCGTAGGGGATTATTTTTCGTTGTTATATCTTTATAAAACCACTATTGTGGTATTGTAACATGAAGAGGTTAAGTATTGAAAGAATACTTGTTTAGCTTGAGGAGGATGACGTTCAAAAAATACCTTATTTTATCAAATAATACTTTTAATGAAAACTTAACAAGTTGCTAAGTAATTGAATATTATCTACCAATATAAAAATATTATTATCTTACCTGTTTGTTTATTGACTAATTATGGATAAATATTTCAACTAAGATTTTATTAAAATCAATCTTTATAACAGAAAAAAACTTACTAAACTTTAAAACCACATACGCAAAACACATCTAAAATTTTTTTTAATTAATTAACACAATTCAACCGTCTTTATTGTGTCTTACATTTTACATATTTATAATATATAAATCTTCCATCACAAAATAATACACCCTCTATGTGAATAATATATAATTTTTTATAATATTAATATTTTATGTCATTTCTCACCTATCTTTCGTCGTAATTTTCGTTTTCTTTTTCTACTTTTATCCACTTAATAATTCTTTAATATCAAAATATTTATAACTCTAATATTAACCATTAGTGTATTATTATATTACACCTTATTTTCTTAGAAATAGGAAAAAATATCACATGTAAAAGAATAAAAGTAATTATTATATAAAGATTTAGTTAAATAAACAAATTATTATATATATAAGTGTATATTTTATTTTTTTAATCTAGTTATTTTAAAATATATTTTATGAATCATAGTAATTAAGAAAAATTATAAATATTATTTTAATTTAATTTATTTTTTGAATAATAATTAAATTAAAGTAATAGATAAATTAAATATTCATTAACATATATTTACAACTATGTCAATCTTAATTTGAGATTTATTTACCTTTTCATTCATATAATTTTACAAAAATTTCTTTTTAATTAAATGGTCATTTTAAACCGTAGTTTAAAATTTTTTCTTATTTTAATTTCCACCATTAAAATTTTAATAATGCCATTAACGGTAAAGATTAAAGAAAAAATATAAATTACATAAATTAAAATAGCCACTAAAAAATTATTAAAAATAATATGGAAATTGAAATTTTCTAAAAATTATAGAAAAAATAATTAAAACTTTCTAATTTATAAAACTGCTAATTCAATTTAATTTTCTTTTCTTGTTTTATGGACTCAAGAATCAGCTATATAGTTTAGTTATCTAGTTTCCTTTTCTTTTGGTGCTAAATTTTATATTAAAATAATTGTTAGACTTAATCTAAATACGTATTTTTCCTTTTATCTTTATATGGAATATTAATTTTATATTGGTAGAAATGATTTGATTCTTTCTTCTTAGCGATAAAAAATTTCTTTTAACAACAATTTTTAGGATTATCTCAAATTTTCATTTGTAATAATTGTTATTTTTAATTTTTTAAGTTTGAAAATTTTTCTATTTTAATTCTTTAAATTTAAAAAGTTCTATTTTCATCTTTTACATTTTTAAAATGTAACATTTTGGTCATTTAAGTATTTCACTATTAAAACATTAATTTTAATAATAGAATCATAAATGAAGTCTCACATCACCTAGAGATATGACTTGGTTGCACGAATATAAGTGAGGTGTAAACCTTACCCTATAAGCCAGTTTTGTGAGGTTGAGTTAGACTCAACCCACACTTTCAAACTAGTATCAAAGTTGATGGTTCGACTTAGCGAGAGATAGATTCATGAAATTCACGTGGAACTTGATGAGAGATTGATCCATGAAGGTTAGGTGGACCTATTTGAGATGATTCCCTTTGTCGAAAGTATTGTGCTCTTTGTTTGAATGGAGAATTGTTGGGATACAATCAAAGTTCCACATCAGAAGAAGAACAATGTAGAATTTGAAGGAGTAGAAGAATTTTGCCAATTAGAAGATTCTGCTGTAAGAGAGGATTGCTCCAGAAGTCAGAAGATTTTACTACTGTAAGAGAAGATTGCTCCAAGAAGGATTGTTGTAGAAGTGAAGGACTTTGAATTAAGGGGAGATTTGTTGAGTCTTGGTTAATTCAAAGTCTCACATCGGTGAGTGCTAAAAGAGAGAAGGGTGAAAGACCTATATATATGGCAAAGTGATGGGTTTTTCACTTGCACCACATCCTTAAATCTAGTAAAGGAGTGTATTGGGTTTTAGGTAGTGTGTGTCAAACACTATGAAAGTGTTAGATCAAGATGTTTAACATCTCTAAAGTTTTGATTATTACAAGACAGACAGAACATCAAGTCAGACGCAACGAGCACAGACGGAAGATGACCCCTCAAAGTTGAAGTCATTCGTCTGTCTCAAGCCAAGTCATCAGATGATAGGCTAAGACGAAAACTCTTAAGACTGAAGAAGTTCATCGTCTGCCAAAGAAGTGAAGCAAAGTATGAGTCACTCGCGTCAAGATTTCAAATCTTAAGAAGTATTCATTAGAAGCATCCAAGAACAGTATGGGGATTCACGCCTACATATGCAACTCGAAAAGGTCCTCACCTTTTTGTCAAAACCTCTATACAAGTCAGAAAAAGTACTGCGCACGCTATTTAAATCCGTTGCACACGCCATCAATCATTCAAGTACTCTCTGACACCTTTTCGGACTTCGCTTGGAAAGCGCTCAACGGCTTTCTTCTATGTCTAACGGATATCTGAAGATTTTGCCTATTTAAAGACTTCGCTTCCTCAAAGTTCAGTTGGCGAACACGCTTCAATATTCTACCTTATTGTAAATTCGCTCTCTGTTACTTCTGCTCTTCATTGTAAAACCCTCTCTGCGAAGAGGAAACTTTCTTTCTATAGAACTCTTCCAAATCCACTTATGTGGTGTTTTAGCCTGAGGAGGCTGGTTGTTCAAAGAATACCCTTGTTTTTTAGCCTGCGAAGGCTGTGTTCAAAGAATATCGTGTTATAGCCAGAAGTGGTTGGGCACAAATAATACTTGTAACCCTTTCATGTTTTGTAGTGAAAACTCAGTTATTACTAGGTAACTGGACATAGTCTTGCATAGACGAACCAGTATAAAAATACTTGTGTATTTGTTTTATTAAGTATTTGACTAACGGGGATAATTAAACCATAACGTCTATTCATTAAAATCAACCTTTGAAGATTAAGATTGCTTCGTCTGAACATATTTAAATGCATAGACGAAAGGAACAATTTTTTTAAGTAACACAATTCAACCCCCCTTCTTGTGTTCTATCTTTTACAGTTTGGTATCAGAGCTCAGCCTCTAAGGGTTGAGCGCTTTACAGCTGCTAGAGGAAAAAATCCAAAATGGAGTCTCAAGGACCTTCGTTCTTGTCTGGAGGGTCATCCATGAACAAGCCGTCGGCGTTCTCTGGTGATGACTATCCCTACTGGGCTGATTGGATGGAGATGTACATCAAATCCACTCAGTACAGACCGTGGAACATCATAACTCAAGGAAACATCCTTATTGTCAAACCCGAGGTTGAATGGGGAAATGAAGAATACTCGCTTATGGAACTCAACAACAAAGCCAGATATGCCATCATGTGTGCATTATCAAGGACAGAATACAACAGATTCTGTGCCTACAAAACCGCTAAAGAGCTTTGGGATGCCCTCAAGATTTCATATGAAGGAACTGATGATGTGCGTATGAGGAAAGCTGTCACTCTTCAAAGAGAATATGAGATGTTCTCAATGAAGAAAGGAGAATCCATTGACATGATGTTTGGAAGATTCCAAACAATATTGAATGGACTCACTGCGCTGGACATTACATTCACCAAGGCCCAGAACAACATGAAGATATTAGATAGTCTTCCTCCTCCATGGGAAGCTATGTCCACTCCCATCTCAGTTGGGCGTGATATGAAGACATTAACTCTTGTTGAATTAATAGGAGCCTTGAGAGTACATGAGGTACTTCTGTGTAAGAGAGACAAGATCAAAGTTCAAGAGCCCATAGCTCTTCCGACTGTCAACAACATGCCGAAGGAGGAAACTCCTAAGAAGGAAAGAAAGAAGAAGCACAAAGTTCTGAAAGCTGACACCACTAAGTCTGATTCGTCTGACGGATCGTCTGATGATGAGATTTCTCTCATGGCCAGACGCTTTAAGAAGATGATGATGAAAAAGGGGAGAGGTCAATGCTTATTCAAGAAGAAGGAAAAGAAGCTCACTGAAAAACCTTCAAGTAAGGAGGAGAGCTCAGAAGTTATCTGCTACGAATGTAGAAAACTTGGACACATGAGATCAGAGTGTCCAAGATTAAAGAGAAGATGGAATCCTCACAAAGACAAGGGTAAGAAGAGTCTGGTGACTTGGGAAGACTTTGATAGCGAAAGTTCAGAGGAATCCACTGAAGAAGAAGAAACTGCAAATATCTGCCTCATGGCTGGAGACACTGTCTCATAATAGGTAATTGAATCTGAAACTTCTTCATCCTCTTCATCTGAGTCTGGGTCAGAATCAGAAGAAATTTCATATGATACACTTTTGGCTAACTCACATTTTATTGCTGAGCAATACAAAGTATGCAAAGCCAAGTTGAAACAAACTTTGTAAGAAAATGCTACTTTGAGAACTGAAAACGAGTTGCTGAAAAGGATACGTTTATTTCTGAAATCGAAAGATTGAAGAAAGAAAATGAATCATTACTCAAAGATTTAACAAAGTTCACTAAGGGATCCTCAATGCTAGAAAATATTTTAAAATATGGGAGGTCTCCGTCTAATAAGAGTGGACTTGGTTATGTTGAAGAGTCAGACAAAAAGAAAAACAAATTTGTTTCGTCTGCTCATAAGAAGAAGAACAAAAATTACAACAAGGTTCCAAAAAACTATATAAAAGATAAAAGAACCTTAAACAAAAAGAAATCTTCTTCCACTAACAAAGGAGGACCCAAAAAGATTTGGGTACCAAAGTCACTTATTATTCTTGTTGTAGACATCCTTAATAGGAAAAGAGAGGACTTCAAGCTGGTACCTGGATAGTGGGTGCTCACGACACATGACTGGAGACCTGTCTATGTTCCAAGACCTCAGACCAAGTAAAGGGTCTGTATCATATGGTTCAGGGAAAGGTAAAATCCTAGGTATTGGGACTGTTGGTAAGACACCCAATCCTCTTATCTAAAATGTGTCTTATGTTAAAGGTTTCAACTTCAATCTGCTTAGCATAAGTCAATTTTGTGACAGTGGATATGAAGTAGCTTTTAACTCTGATGAATGTATAGTCAAGAACAAGGACAAATTCATTCTGTTTGTTGGGAAAAGAAGGAATAATCTCTATGAGGTTTGTCTTTCTGACCTTAGTGATTAGAATGTGACATGTTTGATTTCAGCAGATGATGAACGAGATATTTGGCACAAAAAGCTTGGACATTTAAGTCTCAAGTATATTTCGAAAATTTCTAAAAAGTATCTTGTGAAAGGTTTGCCAAAAATATCTTGGAAATCCAATCGTCTGTGTGAATCTTGTCAGCATGGGAAACAACTCAAAGCATCTTTTAAATAAAAAAATGTTGTTTCCACGACAAGATCTCTAGAACTGTTACATATTGATCTCTTTGGACCTACTTAGACTGAAAGTCTTGGAGGAAAGAGATATGGATTTGTAATTGTGGATGACTATACTAGATTCACATGGGTATACTTCCTAGCACATAAACATGAGTCATTCAGTGTCTTTGAAATATTCTGTAAACGTGTTCAAAAAGAAAAAGGAATATGTATTGCGTCTTTTAGGAGTGATCATGGAACAGAATTTGAAAATTCTGAGTTCAATGCCTTTTGTTTTGAAAATGGTATTTTCCACAATTTTTCGTCTCCAAGAACTCCTTAACAAAATGGAGTTGTGGAAAGGAAAAATCGTACCTTACAAGAAATGGCTAGAACTTTGTTGCATGAAAGCTCTCTTCCAAAATATTATTGGGTAGAAGCAATTAATACTTCATGTTATATTCAAAATAGAATATTGATAAGACCAATATTGAATAAGACTCCATATGAACTATGGAAAGGAAGAAGACCCAACATTTCTTACTTCCATCGTTTTGGATGTGAATGTTTCATCTTAAACACTAATGATCAACTTGGCAAGTTTGATTCAAAAGTGGTGAAGAGATTCTTACTTGGATATTCCAATACGTCTAAGGCCTATAGAGTATTTAACTCTAAGACGCAAGTTGTAGAGGAATTAATTCATGTAAAATTGCAAGATAACTTAAAGGTTGATAAAGAAATATCAGACCTAAAAAATTTATTTGAAATTTTGCAGATTAACCCTTCTGGTCAAAGTTCAAGTTCAAATGGTCAACCTGAGTCAGACACAAGAACTGACACAAGAGCAGACGATAGAAGTACAGACGAACCCCCTTCGTCTGATGCTCACCAACATGATGATCAAGCTCCTATAAGAACGTGGAAGTTTGCCTCAAACCACACAAAAGATCTTATCATTGGAGATAGACATCAAGGTGTTCAAACAAGATCAAGACTTAAAGAATCGTCTGGCTATGCTCTCGTGTCAAATATAGAGCCCAAGAACATTGAGGAAGCTCAACAAGATAATGACTAGATTTTAGCTATGCATAAAGAGCTAAACGAGTTTACCAGAAATGATGTTTGGACTTTGGTAGAAAGACCAAGAAGCAAAAATATTATTGGAACGAGATGGGTGTTCAGAAATAAACTTGATGAAGATGGGAAAGTGGTAAGAAACAAAGCAAGGTTAGTAGCTCAGGGCTATAACCAACAGGAAGGTATAGATTTCACTGAAACTTTCGCTCCTGTAACTAGATTAGAAGCCATTAGAATTCTACTTGCTTTTGCTGCTCATAAAAATATCATCTTATATCAAATGGACGTAAAAAGAGCTTTTCTAAATGGTTTTATTGAAGAGGAAGTATATGTAAAACAACCTCCTGGATTTGAGAGTTCATCTCAACCAGATCATGTTTTAAAGCTGAAGAAAGCACTATACGGTCTTAAACAAGCTCCTCGAGCTTGGTATGATAGACTAAGTTCTTTTCTTCTTCAAAATGGTTTTTCAAGAGGAAAGGTTGATACTACACTCTTTAAGAAAAGTGTTTCAAAAGACTTTATTATTGTCTAAATATATGTAGATGATAT
Organism: Hylodesmum podocarpum; assembly: GCA_026586105.1. Classification (NCBI taxonomy): domain Eukaryota; kingdom Viridiplantae; phylum Streptophyta; class Magnoliopsida; order Fabales; family Fabaceae; genus Hylodesmum; species Hylodesmum podocarpum. Next base: position 865,550 of record JALJEV010001403.1, read on the forward strand.
AGTCTTTGGAGCAACTAACAAATCCTTGTGCAAGGATTTCTCTAAGTTAATGCAGGATGAGTTCGAGATGAGCATGATGGGAGAGTTGAAGTTTTTCCTAGGACTTCAAATCAAACAGACAAAACAAGGCATATACATTCATCAATAGAAGTATACTAAGGAACTTCTAAAGAAGTTCAAAGTGGAAAATGCCAAACCAATGAAGACTCCCATGCATTCGTCTGGAGCCAGTCTCAACAAAGATGAATTAGGTAAGACCGTTGATCAGACGGTATACAGAGGTACGATTGGATCTCTTCTCTATCTCACTGCCAGTAGACCTGACATTATGTTCAGTGTATGTCTATGTGCACGTTTTCAATCTGATCCTAGAGAATCACATCTACAAGCTGTTAAACGCATTTTAAGATATCTTATTGGAACTACTAATCTCTCTCTGTTTTATAAGAAAAGTAGTGATTTCAATCTAAGTGGTTATTGTGATGCTGATTATGTTGGAGATAAAGTGGAGAGGAAAAACACAAGTGGTGGATGTCAATTTCTTGGCTCATCACTAATCTCTTGGTCAAGCAAGAAGCAAAACTCCATTGCACTTTCAACCACTGAAGCAAAATATATTGTTGCAGCTGGGTGTTGCTCACAAGTACTTTGGGTAAAACATCAACTTGAGGATTACTCCAGGTTTGAAACCCAAATACCAGTGTTTAGTAATAATACAAGTGCAATTAATCTCAGCAAAAATCCTATTCAACATTCAAAAGCCAAACATATTGAAATCAAATTTCATTTTATAAGAGATTATGTTCAAAAAGGTATTTTCAATATACAGTTTGTTCAAACTAATTTTCAATGGGCAGATATCTTTACAAAAGTTTTAGACGAAACTCGTTTTAATTTCATTAAAGAAAATTTGGGAATTGTTTCTTTAATTGATTAAGTTTTTCCGTCTGAGCATTTCATTTCATCTGTACATATTAAATACCTTCGTTAAGACGAAACATTGCGTCTGATCAAGTTGAATCAGTCTGAGAAAATTTAACAGACGCAAGGTTATTATTTAATTAATTTAAAGTTAAGCGTGCAGGGACAACTTAAAGTCAAAAATGTGTCTGTCATTTATTGCACTATTCTAGGACTTTGAAGAGCACGCGTTGTGAATTATAGAAGTCAAATCAATCATTAAAAGGGCAATGATGGGGCCACGTCAAATCAGGGACAGTTTCAACTTCTTTCGTCTGATGAATTATAACCGTTTTTGTCTTTGACTATAAGTACTCTCAAAGTTTACTCTTTTACTCCTTACTACACTCTTACTATCTCTGAATATTTTATTCACACATTTTTCTCTCTTTTCAAAATTAGAACAATGGTCGCCAAGAACATCAAAACAACTGAATCAACCTTCTTTGCGCAAGATCTCTCCTTGCCCAGCAAGTGGGTTTCAAGGACCACCATAGAAGGCATCTCTGACAGGGTATCAAAGATGTTAATAGCTGGATGGACTTCGCTGAGATGAGAGACCCATGGTTGACGGAGGCTTACGCGGAGTTCTGGAGCGACGCGAAGGATTTTGATGATGGTATTGTGGATATCATTGACAACAAGGAGTATATTATCACAATGGACTCCATTGCTAAAGCTGGAAGCTGCAAAGCTGAAGGAGCTTTTATAGCGTTGACTGGATGAGGTTAGAGTCTGAGGAGCATGTCGACAAGATTCTCTATGGAAAGGCTCGTGACCCCAAAGATCTCAAGTTTCTGAGATCTAGGAATCTCTATACCACAAGTAGAGTTATCCACAACCTTCTCTACAACATCTTCACACCCAGAACAGGCTCACGAGACAATGTGAGTACTCATGACAGATTCTGCATCTATTATTGTATGAGAAAAGCAAGGTTGAGTCTTCCTCACATTATTCTCAACCATTGGATAAATGTGTTGAAGAATAGGAATATTCGTAGGAAGAGCAGTATTCCCTACGCCACTCTCTTCTCCAAAATCATCTTAAACCAAGGTTTTGATGCTACTAGTGTCGTATGGCATGACGAAGGAAAGGAGGTCAAAGGAAGCACCTTTGCCAGGATGCGTCTGAGTCTTAGCTTCCTTCATCACAATAGGAGTGAAGATGAAGTTCCTCTTTCTCCTATCACCAAAGATCCTCCTCACAGAGCACGCATCAAACGCGCCAAAACCCAAACACAAGCCCAAAAACAAACCCAAACACATATCCATCTTCCACCTGTGATTGTATCTGAAGTCCCTTTCGAGGATGTTCAAGAAGAGCCTCTTAGAAAGAAGAAGAGGACTATCAGAATAAAACATGTTGCGTCTAAGACGCAGGAGAAAGAGATATCCCCCGATGAAGATAAAGAGGTTAAGAAAACATCTAAGGGTGTAACGTCTGTAAAGGTTCTCACATACGAAGAAAAGCAGAAGAAAGCAGTTGAAGAGAAAGCAAAAGCTAGAGAGATTGCTCTTCAAAAGGCTACCAAAGGCAAAGAGAAAATGAAGCAGAAGCTTACGTCTGTGATTGTTGGAGAAACAGATGAAGCAAGGCAACTAAAAGAGGCTAAGAGGGTCTCTATGCTGCTTCAAGCTGAAAGAGAAAGAATCTTTCTCGAGAGCATTAAGAGCATTGGATCGTCTGAAGCTGCGTCTGCACCAGTAACTTCAGAGGGCATGAATAGTGAAGAAACTCCCAGATCCAAAAGGACAATGCTCAATTCGTAGAGGAATTGGAGACTATGCTTAATGAAGAAGCTCCAACTATGGAGGCTTCTGCACCAACACTCCAAGACGAACATAGGATAACTGTCTCTGATCCTATTGTTGCGTCTCCTCTCAACGTCGCTTGTGATCAGACGATACTTGCTGCGTCTGAAGAAGCATCCTATCTACAGACGATGGAAATTTCGTCTGAAGTAATAATCATTGAAGATGCATGTTCTTCGTCTGATGAAGAACATGTTATTATAAAGAAGATGGATGCACAATGGGTGAGATCTCACGCTGAAGTTGTAAATCCAGAAGATCTTCCACCTAAGCACAAGACTGACTATTTGTTTCTTAACGAATTAGTCATGAGAAGATTTGCTGAGAGTTCTTGTGCTGAAAGACCAGTTAATCCTGACTAGATTCTTAGAGATGAGCTTGAAGATATCTCCAATAAGGGTGAATCGTCTGAGTCTGCTAAAGATGGTTACTCAGCAGACGATGAAGACTGCTTTGTAAAGGACACTCCCTATATTGAGTTGAAGAATCCTTATCAGTACAAAGGTAAGAAAGGATTCCAACTTGGGAGATTTGTCAACCCTATCATCTATCATAAACCCCTGATGCCAGTGGACATCAAAGAAGATCTCATTTATACCCCTAAAGAGCAATACGAATGGCTGAAGCGTCTGCCTTAGGAAAAACTGGCCTCTTTAGACATCAAGGGTTTAGAAGAAATAAACAAGTACAAGGATCATCTAGCTGAGTCGGTGATTGAAGGACCAGCTCTTGGCTATGAACCCTACATTCCCTTCAGAGAGAATATCAAGTGGAAGGTTCGGCTTAAACCCAATGCCCCTGCATTTCACCATTGCAGGTATGGAGATCCCAGCTCCACCATTTATGAGCCAAAAGAGTGTTGTCATTGGCATCTGGACGCCATTGATCACCATGATCCTTGATGTAGGAACATCTAGAAGAGTTACTAGAAGCATGCAAAGGAGGCTAGAAGAGGAGGTGGGAAGACTCCAAGACCATGAAGCTAGTATAGGACTTATCACTTGTAACCTACTTGTAAATTCTTTTGAACATGGTTAAGTCCTACTTTGTAATAGCTCTAGGATATGACTTGGGCTAAGCCCATGGGTTTCTTAGGGCCAAGCCCACGGTTCCATATAGCATACATGCCATCCGAATCAAGGTCACACAAGGTTTAAAAGAAAACCAAAACCTTTTTCAAAAAGACTTGTGTGAACCTTGAGACACTTGCTAAAAGGGGAAGAGCCCTTGATTAAGTATTGGATCCATGCCAACACTTAATCAAGGATCTCCACCCTTGATTAGGAGGTGCCAAGGATTGATGACATGGCTCATCACATGGGCTACAAGGGGAGACAAACCCATGTGCACCCATGTGACTTCCTAACAACCAAGTAACCAACTTAACTACCTTGGTTACTTGGCTTGCAAGGAAGCCCACGGATTGGTGCAGCCCTAACCTTGGTTAGGAGCTCCCAAACCGTGGTTGAGGCTTGCTTGGGGGCCAAGGGATAAGTCCTATAAAGCCTTGGCCGTGGCACCATTGTAGAGATCTTTTGGCAAATTAATGAATGAATGAAGCTCTGAGCTTTCTTTGAGAATTTGTGTTCTCTTGTTCCCTTAGGGAACTTTCTTTGAATCTTATCAATGGATCTCTACACCCATTGTGGCAGTTCCTCCTAGGCTTATAGGTTCACCACCTTGGCGCCACCACCATTCCTTTCCCTTCCCACCTTTTCCTTTTCTTCTTCTTCGGTTAACACCAACCTTAGCCCCTTGGCCGAGACTTGTCTTGGTTCTTCCGTGGAGATTGGTTGGAGACTAGATTGGGCAACCTTTTGGAGCTGTTTGGAATCCTTCCTTGGAGCTTCTACATCAATCCTGTACCCTTCACAATTCTAATGAACCAAACAGAGTATGTAGGTCTAGGACATACTCTTGGAATTGTTCTCCCTTGGACAAGACCGCATTGTTCAGGTATTTGTCCATGCTACTCCATCCTCCTCCATGAATATGAAGACCCCGAAGAGTTTGCTCATGCTCTCCTTGAAGATTACAACACAGCAATTCAGGTGATGGCAAATGCGTATAGAAAGGAAGAAAAAGCTAGATTGGCTTCCTTCTATCACATTGAAAGGAGAGCAAAGAAGGAGTCGAGATATTATCCCTTCATGATGGGATCTCAATTCTCTTCTCTCGTCTCAAACGTCACCAAGTTCTTCGTTGTCTTAGACCAAAAACGACCTTGCTTGGTCAAGTTTTTGGCTAAAGGGAATGAGAAGAAGACTCGTCTGACCCCAAAACCTTCAAGTTTGCAAGGCACATCCCCAAGAGACTTCCGTCTGCTGCATACTCGCACCTCATATTCGTTCAAGCCAAAGCCTCAAGGCCTATCAATCCCAAGATTCAAAGGTTGATAGAAGATCATGAAGCCACTTCTGCCTTTTGCTTCGGAACTTCATTTGATGAAGATTCTACAATCTGTGGCAAGGTGTATCCTGGAGAAGCTTTCGCTTATACACATCCGTCTGAGGAACATCCAGATCTTGAGCTCTCTGTTCCCAATAGAGTGTTCACTTGGCAATGGAAGAGAGACTACACTGCATATCTCACACTTCCTCTTTTCACTCTGCAACTGTTGAGAACTCCAACTGTGTTCATTGAAGATGATGAATCTATTCCTATTGTTAAAGAGCCTCAAATGCCTCTTGTGGAGAATGATGATAACGTAGAGGTTACTATTGTTGAGGGTGAAGTTGTGAACGCTGATGAGTATCACACTCTGAAGAGTAAGTATGATGCATTGGAGGAAAATTGCCAGCATCTGAAGAAGAAAAACAAAGAGCTTGAGGACAATCAAGCCTCTCTCACATCTGAGATGCAACAGCTAAGAGAGATCATTATGGGCCTTGTCCAACAGAAGCCTAAACCTCATTCTTGAAAAAGCTTTTGATGATTCTCAGCCCAAGGGGAGAATATCTTAAAAAAAAAAAAAATGAAAGGTGGTGGTGCTAAGCTAAGGGGGAGCCTTCGTTTGAGAGGGAGTTAGCATTTTTTTTTTTGTTTTGTTTCTACTCTGTTTTAATTTATTCTTTATTAATGTGTATAGGTTTATACATATATTCTTAGAGCTTTTGTTTTCTGTATTCCTTGTAACACTGTACATGGTTTACATCACATTGATGTAACGATTCTTATAAAGAGGTATTGTTTCAGAAAACATCATCTTGATGTAAATCTAACTTGTGCTTAAATTGTTTTTAGCTAATTTTGTCTTGTGCAGATGCTTTCTTGAGAAAGTTATCAGTATGGTCTGTAATCATCAAAAAGGGGGAGATTGTTAGATCAAAATGTTTAACATCTCTAAAGTTTTGATTATTACAAGACAGACGGAACATCTACAGACGGAACATCAAGTCAGACGCATCGAGCACAGACGGAAGATGACCCCTCAAAGTTGAAGTCATTCGTCTGTCTCAAGTCAAGTCATCAGACGATAGGCTAAGATTTCAAATCTTAAGAAGAACTCATTAGAAGCATCCAAGATCAGTATGGGGATTCACGCCTACATATGCAACTCGAAAAGGTCCTCACCTTTTTGTCAAAATCTCTGTACAAGTCAGAAAAAGTACTGCGCACGCTATCTAAATCTGTTGCACATGCCATCAATCACTCAAGTACTCTCTGAAACATTTTTGGACTTCGCTTGGAAAGCGCTAAATGGCTTTCTTCTGTGTCTAACGGATATCTGAAGATTTTGCCTATTTAAAGACTTCGCTTCCTCAAAGTTTAGTTAGCGAACACGCTTCAATATTCTACCTTATTGTGAATTCGCTCTCCGTTACTTCTGCTCTTCATTGTAAAACCCTTTCTGCGAAGAGGAAACTTTCTTTCTATAGAACTCTTCCAAATCCACTTGTGTGGTGTTTTAGCCTAAAAAGGCTGGTTGTTCAAAGAATACCCTTGTTTTTTAGCCTGTGAAGCCTGTGTTCAAAGAATATCGTGTTATAGCCAGAAGTGGCTGGGCGCAAATAATACTTGTAACCCTTTCACGGTTTGTAGTGAAAACTCAGTTATTATTGGGTAACTGGACGTAGTCTTGCATAGACGAACTAGTATAAAAATACTTGTGTATTTGTTTTATTAAGTATTTGACTAACGGGGATAATTAAACCATAACGTCTGTTCATTAAAATCAACCTTTGAAGATTAAGATTGCTTCGTCTGAACATATTTAAACGCACAGACAAAAGGAACAATTTTTTTAAGTAACACAATTCAACCCCCCTTCTTGTGTTCTATCTTTTACAGGAAGGGTTTGTAATTTTTGCTAGAAAAATTATATGTAAGGAGGGATTTTCATTTTTCCATTCAAAAATTACACATAGTGAAAATTTTGTTCCATGGAACTGTGAACTAGGTGTTGAGGCATCAAACCACGTTAAATCTTTTTCTGTGCTCTTTTTCTTTCTCCTTATACTTGTTTCAGGTGGTTGAGTTCCTAACAACTGGTATTAGAGCCTATTCTAGGATCGATGAAGATGTTGGGCCACCCGTTGCCGGGTTGTATTGAAGCACCTGTTTGAATAGTTTCCACGCTCGAGAAGTCCAGTCCTCGGCGTGGGAAGGGTGTGTTGGAATCCAATATTGGACCACCCGTTGAATAGTTTCCACGCTCAAGAAATTCAGTCCTTGGCGTGAGAAGGGTGTGTTGAAAATTCAATATTAGACGAAATCCTGAGGGTGTGAAGTCTCACATCAGCTAGAGATAGGGCCTGTTGCATGAATATAAGTGAGGTGCAAACCTCACTTTATAAGCCAGTTTGTAAGGTTGAGTTAGTCCCATCACCTAGAGCCTATCCTAGGATCGATGAAGATGTTGGGTCACCCGTTGTCGGGTCGTATTGAAGCACATGTTTGAATAGTTTCCACGCTCGAGAAGTCCAGTCCTCGACGTGGGAGGGGTGTGTTGGAAAGTCCCACATCACCTAGAGATGGGACCTGTTACATGAATATAAGTGGGGGCAAACCTAAACCTACAAGTCGATTTTGTAGGGTTTAGTTAGGCCCAACCCACAATTTCAAGTTAGTATCAGAGTTTACTATAGGATTAATGAAGATGTTGGGTCACCCGTTGTCGGGTCGTATTTAAGCACTCATTTGAATAGTTTTCACACTCGAGAAGTCTAGTCCTCGGCGTGGGAGAAGTTCAGTCCTCGGCCTGAGAGGGTGTGTTGGAAATCCAATATTGGACGAAATTCTGAGGGTGTGAAGTCCTACATCAGCTAGAGATATGGCTTGGTTGAATGAATATAAGTGAGGTGTAAACCTCACCCTGTAAGCCGATTTTTTGTGGGGTTGAGTTAGGCCAACCCACACTTTCAAACTGGTATCAGAACTGATGGTTCGACTTGGCTAGAGATAAATTCATGAAGTTTAAGTAGAACTTGATGAGAAATGGATCCATGAAGGTCAGGTAAACCTATTTGAGATGATTCCCTTTGTCGAAAGTCTTCTGCTGCAGGAAGGGAGAAAGTATGTGGTCTTTTGTTTGAAGGGAGGATTATTAGGATACAATCAAAGTCCCACATCATAAGAAGAACAATGTAAAGCTTGAAGGAGTAGAAGAATTTTACCAATAAGAAAATTCTGTTGTAAGGGAGGATTGATCCAAAAGTCAAAAAATTCTCCTGCTAAGAGAAGATTGATTCAAAAGAGTTTTGAATATTGGATTTCTAAAAATAGATATGTGATATTTTTCAAACCCATGTGGTCACATCTAAAATCTATTACCGTATTAAATTAACTATTTTAAAATTTAAATAACCAACAATTTTAATGTAAAATTAAAATTTTAAAAAAAATATTTAAAGAATTAAAATACTATATTTTAAAAATATAAAAAATTTAAATAAAACTTTAGCTTATCAGATTCCTCGAACATCGAATTATCCAATTACTTGGTATGTTAATTAATAATTATCAATTCATAGTCGATTATGTAAATTCCTTTTCTAAGATATTTTCTTGTTAATCATAGACATAGGCCATCACCATGCGTGTCATAGGGTCTTTCATAACTTCTAATATTTCTTGCCTTCACGGGCATTAAAACAAAGTTTTCTTACAATTACAATCAAAATTCTGAAAAAAAAAATATTAATTTAATAACAATCTTGCTAATCCTTTGTGAGGTTTGAATTAAGAGTTTAATAATTATATATTATATATGTAAAAAATATTATACGTGTAATATTTAAATAAAATTAAACATTTTAAAAATTTATACTATTTTATAATTAATCAATCATGTAAAATAATTACATTATTCTTGTATTAATAAATAAACCGAGAAATTTAATGTAAGAAAACTTAAATGACACGTGCCTATGCTATATTCCTGTTCTTACGTGAATTTTGTTTAGTGTTTGTTCCTGTAAATTGATCATCTTGTGTATAAGCCTGATAATAATCAGATTTAATTGTTATGCATCAATATTATAAAATTAATTAATAAAATTTAGGTTAACATGATTTTTAAAGTATTTATTATAGAAGTAAACAAATATATTAAAGTATCCATTTGAGTCAGTTCTTTTTGTTTAGAAGTTTCTTATAAATAAAAATTGCATATAGTTTTTTATATTATTAATGCATAATCTTTAAAATCTAACATTTAACATTAAAAAAAATGATTTGAATGGAATAATTACATAAATTTATACACCGATTAAGTCGAAAATATATAATATTAACGAAGTTCAAAGCTCCAAATATATGTATTCGAACAACTTCGACATATGAAATTATAAGAAAATATATGGAAAAGGGATAAAAAAATGAAGGTCCTAATAATGAAAATATTGATGGATGAATGTAATATGAAAGTGATGCATACGCGGAGGTAGCAGTGATAATCAAAGTCAATGAAGAGACTCTCTCGGGTTAACTTTGAGAAACAATGATTTCCTGTGTTATTTTCTTTGACAATTTCATTCAACTATAAACGCACTCGACGAAGTTTCCTACGACTTTGTTGTTGGACCCTTTTCTTGTTGAATTCAAATGCGTTGAATTTCTTCAATATTTAATCATTCTTGTTCCTTTCATCATCTATTCAATTCAAAGGCTCTCTCTTTTCACATTCCAATCTTTGAGTTCTCTCATTCAATCTCCTTCTTTTTGTTCATCATCATGCCATTGCCTTCCTTACGCTTATTTCGTCTCTGCTCTATACATGCCACCTTTAACCAACCTCCCATTCTGCATAAGGTGCTTTCTCAAATATATCTCAATCTAACCTTTTCTTTCTGCATTATTATTTTTCTCACTTGTTATGTATTTTTTTCTATTCAATTATGTTTCCATCCTTACAACAACATATTATGTTTCAGGGGTATAAAATATCTGGCTTTGGATCATTATCTATAGGTACTTATACTACTCAACCTTCATCTTAACTTTTTTTGTTTCTTGCTTGTTCTTATTTAGTTTTAGATTTAAATAACTATTAATATCATATAGAGAGAATGACCTAAGATTGTTTTAAATTATTGCACAACCATTATCACCTAATTTTATTTATTTATTTTAAAACCATCGTATGTATGGTAATGTTAAGGCTATATTTGTATTCCGGGTGCTTCAAACTCAATCTGTGGTATAACTAAATTTCATAATACGTTTAGTCACTCTAAAAAAAATACTTTTATCTACTTATACTTTATCTAGAAATTCAACTTTACCAAATCAAGACACAGATTCTTTTTATCAAACTCATTTTATAAAATAAAAATTATTCCAACTTAAGTTTGGAAACGATTATTTAAACATGCATTAATTATCAAAATTATTATACATACTAGTAACATCTTAAGATTGTCTTATTTTTGGAAAATTAAAGTATAACATCTTGAGGTACAATCAAAATCCAATGTTAGAAAAATAAATGATACATGAGTTCATAAGTATATTCACTGGTGAGAGGTATTTTTTAAGAAAATCGAAAAACAAAATGGAGGGGTTTATTAAGCATATGCTGTTAGACATGAAGACCAATGATGTTATATTGACTCGTACCTTCCCTCTGTACCCAACATAGTCAAACAATTCACATGATAGTTTATTTTGGATGATATAATTTGATTCATCATTGACGTGTATAAGTAGATTATTGGATGGCAACTAACAGTGACTTACACTGCACGGTACTATATCCTTTTCAAGCACTCTTTTCTGGGAAAAATGACAACTCAAATTATTACACATTCAGTGTGGAAATAGAACACCACTTTTAGTTGAATGACTCATGACCATAACCATTGGCCAACATCTTTACCAAAAAATAAATAAATGCAGAGCACAACATTTCATAGGGAAAACCCAATTCTCATATTTTCTAGCAACAATTTCAGAAACCAAAACTCGTTGGGTAAATTATTCGGCCAATATGGGTTCAAGAGGAAACCACGTTTCGGAAACGTCCACTCCCGTTTCGTACCAAAACGTCGTCGTAATGAGGCACGGCCACCGCTTCGACAACTTCGACCCCTCCTGGGCCGCCACCGCGCCGCGTCCGTGGGACCCGCCACTGGCCGAGGCTGGTCGAAAACGCGCTTACGAAACCGGCTCCACTCTCCGGCGGACTCTCGGGTTTCCGATCCGGCGGGTCTTCGTCTCGCCGTTCCTCCGCTGCCTTCAGACCGCCGTCCAACTCGTTTCTTCCCTCTCCGCCGTCGATGACAGTGGCGCCACCGCCATCGCCTCCGGCAACGGTGTTACCGTTGACGCTTCCAAAGTCAAGGTCAGGTTTTTAATATCAAGTCAAACCGAATTCGTTGAAAATTAATAAAACTTGGCAAAAAAAAAAAAATGGTATTTTTAATTTCCGATTTAGTTTTGGATTTTTACTGTTAAAATACAAAAACCCAACTAATTTTTTTTATATAGTTAAGTTTAATTACTCGATTAGTTTTTATAGATACACGAATTTTACTTTTTTATGGGGTATGTTTAAAATCCATCAATCTTAATATTTATACAAATATTTATAATTTTATTTTGATCTCTTCTAATATTAAAAATGATAAATACTAAAATAGAATTAAAATGTTTTTGAAAAAACTAAAATAGAAATAGAAATATTTATATAGAAATTAAAAAATCTAAGGACTAAAATGTAAAATTTATATAATTATAAGGAGTAAATGAGTAACTAAATTATATAAATATTAGTTTTCTTTTTGTACACCATATAAGATTAAATGATTCTAATAATCTCCTAGTCTTTGAAATATTAGAATGTTTTATTTTGATTCTCTTTTAAAAAGAAAAAAAAATATTGTAGTCCTTATAACTTTTGTTGTTCTATTCTAGGACGTGTCTCTCTTATAGCGTGATTGATTAATAAAAATAAAAGACGAAAAATCATTTATGATATGTAAATTCCGATTTTTTTTAAAAAATATCATATCCCTTTTTCTTTAAAAGAAATAGAACATTTCTAAGTTGGTTTACTTTCAACTTTTATTTTCAGTGTTTTTTATTGCTTGTGCTAATCATTTGTGCTATCCTATATTCTTCTCCCATTTAATCTATTTTACCTCTTAAATGTGTGTTTGGTTAAATTTGTTGACCCTCAAAATAAACTTTGGTCAACAAAAATTCATTCTCTCAAATGAATTCATGTTTGTGTATAATGTTTTACGTGAATTTTCATTTTCTACTTGAAATAAAAAGTAGCTTTTATTAAAACCAATTCTACTAAAATCAATTCCAGATGATCTAAAAAAAAAATAGTTTCAAAAAACCAAGAACAGAAAAACATTCTAAAGTTTTGTTTCACAAGTGCAGGTCTGTGTTGAGTTTGGATTAAGTGAAATGATGAACAGCACGGCCATCCGTCCGAATGTGTTCCCTAAAGATGGAAATATGAGTTTTGATATACAACAGTGTGAAGCCATGCTCCCATCTGAGCTATTGGATAAAAATCTGGAAAGGGTGTATAAAAAGGTATACATGACTTAATATTATTTTAATGAATTTTTAAGCATGCATTCATGAAAAGATTGTTGGGGCTGATGGAAACTTTTTCTTCCTTCAGTTGCCCCAGTGGGAAGAGTCAGTTCAGCAAGCTGGAGCAAGATATCAACAGTTAATTAAGGACCTTGCTGATAAATATCCTACTGAGAACTTACTCCTTGTTACACATGGTAAAAAAATTCAATTCCTGTTTATATAAGAGAAATCAGTTCTATGATGTTTTATTCCTAAATGTAGATAAATATCTGAAAAGGAACCTTTTAGCTGTTATATTATTTTATACCTTTTTTCCTTTCACAAATAGTCTGCAAAAGTTAGAGTTTTTCATGTATCATCAGTATAAAGATCAATTGATCAGAATTCATCCTAGATATTATTTTTAAGGTAGATAGGATACCTAGTTATTGTTAAAAGCAACCAACTTACCTTATACATATGACATTTTGTCTTCATAGTCACATAAAAATTAAGTGAATTCCGTTGACAACTTTTGAAGGCTATGCTTCTATGGTGATTTTTTTAATTATTTAAAAGAACATGAAACTATTTCTTAGACAGTTATGTAAGAATAAACTGCATTGCAATTTGAGGTATTGAAGCGTGTTTTCTCAAGTTGAACTGTAATTGAATTAAACATTTGCAGGGGAAGGAGTTAAGGTGGCTGTTTCTTCAATCAGAAAGGATGCTGAGGTAAAGGAAGTGGATTACTGTGCTTATGTAGTACTTAGACGTCCTATTTTCAAGAAAGATCACACATTTACCACTGGAGTGTTCGATTTACTTACTCCTAGTGGTCAAACTGGCGTAAGCTATTTCCTCCCACCTACTTTGGGAAATGACACCAACCAAGTTTCACAGTAAGCCATTACCATAAACACATGATTCTCAGTTCAAGTTTGTGAGATTGTATTTTTGGGTGGTGTTTCTTTCTGAGAATTAACATTATCAGGAATGTTATTCATTTGGTAAATTTAAAAACATGTCTGATTAGAATTTAACAGTTTTCCAAATGGTAGAAGAAGAAAAAATGAAAGTATAGATGCAGCTGAATGGGATATATATCATAACTTGCAATATTTTTCAAAGAAATTTAATACATCCATCCACCCGTTAACATGTAAAGAATGTTGCTGTTGTTAGGATAATTTTTTGGTATGACTTCTAAAATTTATTGTGGTGGGAAGTTTGTATAGTATGTTAAAAATTTTAGGTTTCAATCAGACTTCGCCTTTGTTTACAAATAAAATATACTACTTTCGTTTAATTGAACCTAAATATAAACAACAAAGAAGAATAAATAATTTTGAACCTAAATATAGATGAATGTTATCTAATTTTATCTTATTTACTGATAGTCTTCATACAATGTCCTTTATTCACGATAAAGTTCCAATGAAGAGTGTTTTTTTTTTTTTAAAAAAAGTTTATTTATAATTAAAATTAGTAAAAATTAATCTCCAATTATAAATTATATTTAGATGTAGACAGAGTACAATACATAATTATGATATTTCATTATCCCTAATTATAAGTGTTCAAATTTCTCTGCATTAATTATTTATACCTTAAATACCCTTATATCAAAAAATAAATATTACCAATTCCACAAAAATTAAACACTAAAAGCTACTCTTAATCAACTTTCGCAAATAGACATAATTTAATCTCCAATGTCTTATAATCATGGACAGTGATAAAACATATATTTATCAAATTTTATCAATAACATTTTGGGAAAGCTAAATTGAGAAAAATCAAGGATTTATGTTGAAAATGTGAAAATCAGTTTTCTATAGGAATAGGGATATTAGCATCGAGAAAGTAGTAACTATACCAAAAGAATAGTACAAAGCAGTCATCAAAGTAGTTGCTAAACCCTTCATATGCTCCGTTCAAGCAGTACAAAGACAACTGCTTTGTAACAAGTAGGAAATGGGGTTACCAAGTGTTGGAAAGTTCAATGCTGATCCAAATGCAAGAAACTAGTCTAATTTTACAACAAATAAACCACATCCAATGTTGAACAAATTGTATTAGTCATTCTAAATCTATTGACACCCGTGTTCAGGGCCTACGGATAAAGAAAATAATAGTATCACTGTTGAAATAGATGAGAAACAACATTTTCTTTTTTCTTGTGGGAGCAAGTTAGATTCCACTTTAATGAAAAATTAAGTAAATAACTGATTACACAGTGTACAGTTTCATGCATCAAAAGGCAAGGTATCGTCTATCGTGCAACCAAAGTACCAAAGTGCAAAAACTGAAAATCTATCACTCAAATGTTTCTAACAAGCATATGAATGTTGAGTTGAACATGAAATTTTCAACCTTTCAACTACCATCTCATGATTATTTGTAATGGTTGCATCAACCATGGAACCAAAACCACCAGATAACAGCATAAGACATGACTGAGCCTCATGTATCATCCATATTCCTATCCAAATAAATATGCAATTTTATTTCATAGAAGACCTACAAGGTATTCAAAACTCGTGAATGACAATATAATGAAACGAAAATGAATGCAAGATGGCAGGAAAAGATGTTGTTCTAATAAAAGAAAACATGAATATATTCTTCTATCTGTAGCTCATTGATGACTATGTAGGGAATGGCTTCTGATTGAGTTCTAGGCATGTCCAAATTATATGTTACTAATCTCTTAATGATTGTTGCATTTGCACAACAAAAGATGCCAAATCCATTGACACATTACAACAGAAATTTTCCCACATTTCAAAGAAAATACAAAAGTCTCCATATGTTCATATCTCTATTCAATTCAACTCCCCTAATCCACCCGTAACAAATAAAATCACATTGGTGAAAGATAGTCTCCATCCCAAAAGTTTACTCTTTCTCTGTATTAAACTTGAAGGGTCTTGCTCACAAATTTCTACACAGAACTGATTTAGAAACATTTAAATTAATACCTTTCATTAAATCCTTTTAATTAATTTAAAATAGAAAATAAAAAAGCAGTCTTGAGATTTCAAGATATTAAATGATTTTACAGTTGATTTAGTCCTTGCTATTTTCATCCCATAATTTGAACCCTTGGGACACTTGTAAGCAAATTCAAATTGTTAACTTTATAACAGGAACACAAGCCTTTGTTTTCCTTCCTTTAGCAGAGGTAAACAATATTTTAAAACTTAACCAGAAAGTGTATTTCAAACTATTCAGTTTGGAAATATACTTCCTTAACTAAAAACATGAGCTTACTTGTCATGCGTTCGTGAAGATAACCCTAGTTTTGCTCTTAAATTTGCTCCCGCTTCCACAAGATCTTCCACCTACATGCAATAATACAAAGTACATGAAAATAGCCATGCCTGCATATAAAGCATCTAAGAATGATAAAGAGCAGACACATTATTTTACTGAAAACTGATATGAACGGAAGCAGATCCAATATTCACATGAAAGAACATCTATAGTTCTGTTGACATCTACAATAACAGAACATTCCACCAGTCATTTTAGCATCTTCTATAGCAAGTTTTATCTCAAAATAAGAAATGGTAAACCTAAAACGGAGTACAAAATGCAATTGTATTATGGTAATATTTCCAATATGACTTCTTTCATATCATACATAACCATCTGTAGTATCATACATTTCAAGCAGCCAAGTAACAAGTTTTGAGTTATGATACTTACTCAGAGGGCAAAGGTACCAAACTACCAAGTCCTAGCATAAAGATTTATGGAGTACAAAGGATTTGCACATGGCAAATGAAAATAGAAGCTCTACATTGGTGCAAGAAATTAATGAAAATATAGCCCATATCTCCATGATACCATGAAAATTCCAAACAAAACAAAACAGCAAATGTTCAATGTTATTGGAAAAAGAAAGCAATTAATTGACACAGGTTAACAGTTTTAAAAAAAAAAAACTGTGGAATCAAACTTAAATATAATGAGTTGAATGTTATGGCTAATGAAACACCAACAAACAATTTTACAACTTTTGTTGGATACCAAATGCACAGCTTTGTCATGTGAATGATGAATCTGTCAGATTCATGTTTTATAAGCATTATACCAACCGAACAGATGCATCAAGAAGTCTCTGAAGGTTGGATCCAGATCCAGGAAAGTTAAGCAAACTACACACAGTAAAGCAGAAGTAAGATGACAGTCTCACTATTGACAAAATCCAGATACTGGGTTCCCACAGACCCACACATTTGCCTCTACAGTATATATTCATTCCAAACAGTTGGCCTTTTCTAGCACTATGCAATTTAAACTATATTCTCTAAACTTCACCCTGCATTTTAGTCATGACTCATGACATAGCAAGATTACCTTTATTCTTTAAATTTTATTCATGAGCCGTGACAAAGCAAGCTCACCTTAAATACATTTGAAACCTTTCATCAACTGAATTTAACCCTCTCAATTAAACTGCTTTGAATCACTTTTTTGCATTTCAATAAAATTCATCAATACCTTTATATTCATGGGAAAAACATAATCCTCATTGATATACTTCTAACTTGACCTTAGTTGTAGCTTTATGTGAGTTTACATCCTTAACCCTACCTCTAACTTTTTGTCAGTACCCAACGAATCACACATTCCTAGCATGCCCAACACCCTCACACTACCTTCACATCAAAAGCACACATAAACTAGATTTGACATCATGTTTATTATGTCTGCACAATATTTAAGTCAAGAAACACTTTGATGCAAAATACCAAGGATAGCATATTTGTTCTGCTTTCTCCCTTCTTTTAATGACCTATGGAGCATAAAGAACTGAAATATATCTGACTGACATTAGTTAGAATGACAGCTCTATTCACCTAAAATATTTCTCTTCACTATTCAACCACGTGAACACAGCACAAAAGATCAAAGCAGCTCAAGCCCCAATTGTTCAATGTAATACTAGAATACATTCAACTAAGCCAACATTAACCATCATGCTCATTTCGAAGATTTTTTAAAAAGAAAAACACATTTGTCATTAATTGCAATGGATATTACTCAAAAAATGAATCCTTAATCAAGTACTAACTTGAATGGAATATCATGCCTTAGATGGAAGCCATGGAAGAACAATGCACTATCATGATGTTATCACTGCGGCCAATATATAACCAAACATTAATAATAGGTAAATCACATGTTCTCTTAGACCAATCAACACATTTTAGGAGTTAAAAAATGTTTTTCTCTTTGACCAATGATTTCAAAATGGAACTAGTATTTTCGTCCACGTGCACTTCAAAATAACTAAAACATAATACTTCCTTCCAACTTTAACAGTATAGCATATATACATCATTATCCTCTTTCAAGCCCAAACTTCACTGGTAACTTACACTGCTATTTTCTCCCGAAAAATAACTAAGCTATAAACAAGCCAAAAGCTCACTTCACACTATGCAGGATTACCTGATCACACGAAAACAAAACTAGCCCTTTTTTACCACATAAAAGACATTTCGTCCACACCCAACATCAGTCTACAAACAAGAAACAAACCCTCTGTTGACCTCTCTCACCCTCACAACATGATATCCCACTGCCTAATACAGAACTTGTAAGAACTCACATGACACTTCACGTTGCTCAAACTCCCTTGTTAACTTCAAGGATAAAACTTAGATGCAGTTCTCCAATTAGAATTGTAGTTTCACCTCAATAATCTGCATGAACTGATGGACATATAATTAAATCCGTAATTTTGCATATTACTGAGGTAAATCCAATCTGATTGGAGAACAACACTACTGAACTACATTTATATCTTGTCCGAACATGAATGGGTTAGAAGCAGAACTTCTTGCCACCATTTGAAACCAATAAACCACCAAAAAATATAAACAAAACCCATTTCAGAATCCACTCACCACAATAAACTAATCACATAACTCCATCAATTTGTTTCTCCACTAAAACTACGTTTCCATTCTAACTAATCTGAGAAAGTGGAAGAGCGTTGAGAAAGCTTTAGAAAATATTATTGCAATCTCAATCCAGTTTGTGTACAATCCAACTACTTATTCTATTGTAATTACATGAGGAAACTAACCAACTATAACCACGTGGTTAACCACTTAACAACTTGATTAACCGTCTATAGAAATTGACTAACTAACAGCATAAAAGCTAACTGACTTAAAACTAGTTAATTGATCCCTCTTGCTGACTTTGGGTAATTTGGGTAAACTACTTCAAAAGGACTTTCAGGAGCATAAACTAAGAAAAAAAGTGAAATGAACTTCTATAAAAGTTAAAAGTAGCTTGTGCATTAGCTCCTTTGTAAAAGCTATATCATCTCTTAGAGAAGCTAAACAAGAGAGCTTGTATAGATCAACTAATTTCAACTTTTAGATAAATTCATTTAATTTTTTTTCTTCTCGTTTTCTTGTCCAAGAAATTCTTCCAGAAAAATTTACCAAAACAGGTCCTTAAAACTGCATATTGATCAACACCCACCTTAAGTCCACAAGAAAAAAAACACCTTTAAGTGAACCTTCAGATACAGGAACATCCCTATCCCTATCCCTATCCCTTAACAAGAATAAATAAATGATCAAAATTAGATGACAATCAAAAGAGATGAGTTAGTTAGTTAGTTAGGAATGAGAAAAGGGAATGAGGGGGAGAGAAGTACCCTACGGATGCCGTTAGAGTGGAGGAGGAGAACGGAGGCGGAGGCGGCGCTGCCGACGAAGAGAGAAGCGACGACGAAGGCTTTGAAAGGCATGAGGCGTGAATCCCCTGCATAGCCTTTAGCGTAGGAACGAATCCCCAATCCTATTTGAGCAACGCTCGCCACTCCCCACCACCATTCGCTCCTACCGTTACCGTTGCCACCGCCGGCACCTTCCTCCGTCGTCTCCATCTTCTGATTCTGATTCTGGCTTTACTCAATCACCCTCCACGGCTTCTAAGTTCTACCTCTGTTACTGCCGAACTTTGCTTTCAATGAATCATGTTGCATTATTCGTGTTGCTTAACTAAATAAAATTTTATAAATTATATAAATTATTTTTTAAATATTATAAATTAATTTATATAATTTTTAAAACATGAAAACATATTACAAATTATTCCCTTGGAAGATTAATTGATAAATTTTAATATTCTAGAAAATATTTATATAATTTCAATAGGTTTAAGATTATTTAAAAGAAAATTATGACTTAAACGTGATATTGACACGAAATATGTTTTACCGATCATAATAATAATTTTATCTAAAATCCCGAACAAGTTTATTTTATATTAAATTTATTTAAAATTCATTTATTGTAATTATACAAAATTTTCTTTTAATTTTCATATTTAAAAATATTGTATTTTTTTTATCTAATTCTCATTATAATTATTCTTAAATCCTATTTAGTTTAAATATATGAACCAAAAAATATAATTAATATAATCATTTTTTAAGAAAAATTGTACAATTATTAGGAACATATAAATAATTAACTCAGAAAATTATACTAATAGAGCTAAAATTGAAAATCTTTTAACCTAATTCTTACTTTCTAAGTTGTGACGTCAATGAACTAATTGAAGGAATCTTTTAATATTAAAAATTATGTAAGATAATTTTAATATTTAGATTATTTATATAATTTTTAGTAGTTTTTAAATTATTTAACAGAGAGTAATAATTTAAGAATTAAATTAATGATTTAGTCTTTTATATATTTTGTAAAATACCGTCAAGAGTTCTATTATTGATTAATTTATATAATTATGAGTATGATGAGATCTGAATCGTATTTATATCTTACAAGAGTGTCACTTTTTCTTTTAACTGTTCATATTTCATGAAAAAAAAATTAAAATTGGATAAAAATAACGTAACCTATGACTTCGTTTTTGCATTTTAAAGAAAATGAAAAAAAAAAACTTCGAATCAATAAAATTACGGTGACAATCTTAAAATCTTTCCTATATTTTCTAATTTTGTAGATGTGAGAATGAAAATAATTTCAGAGAGTAAAACACGAAACAGAATGAGAAAACATTTTCTGAAATCAAAATGACGTTGAATGCCTGATGCAATTACATCGATGGCGTCTCGCTCGTTGCGATATCTCTTCCGCTTCGCCAAACACCACAACTCTCATCTCTCCACGCGCCCGTGCCTATTCTCATCTCTCCACGCGCCTCCGCCTTGTCCCAATCCGAACCTCAACGAATGCCACGTCCTCGACCAACTCTCACACCTTTTCCCCACACTCACCTCCAAATCTCAGAACTCCGTTTCGAAACCCCAACCAGACGCGTTTCTATCCCCCGATGAAAAACTCCGCGGCGTTTTCCTCCAAAATCTAAAAGGCAAAGCCGCAATTGAACGCGCTTTGTCCAACGTTAACGTCGACGTGGACATTAATACCCTCGGCGAAGTACTTAACCACGGTAACCTGAGTGGTGAATCCATGGTCACGTTTTTTAACTGGGCGGTTAAACAGCCACGTGTCCCCAAAAACATCAATAGTTACCACGTGATTGTTAAGGCATTAGGAAGAAGGAAATTTTTCACGTTCATGATGAATGTGTTATCTGAAATGAGGTTGAATGACATTGATGGTGATTTAACTATGCTATCTATTGTTGTTGATAGTTTTGTTAGGGCTGGTCATGTGTCTAAGGCCATTCGTGTGTTTACCAACTTGGATGATCTCGGTGTTGCGCGCGACACCGAGGCTTTGAATGTGCTTTTGTCATGTCTGTGTCGAAGGTCTCATGTTGGTGCTGCAAATTCTGTTTATAATTCCATGAAAAGGAAGGTGTGTTTTGATGTTTGTACTTACAATGTAGTTGCTGGAGGGTGGGCTAGGTTTGGTAGAGTTACTGAGGTTGAGAGGGTTATGAGGGAGATGGAATGTGATGGGTTTCGTCCCAATTGTGAGACGTTTAGTTTCCTTATTGAGGGGTTGGGAAGAGAAGGGAGAATGGGTGAGGCTGTGGAGGTTTTGAGTTGTATGAAGGATAAGGATTGTCCACCCAATACGGTTACTTATAATGCTGTGATTTTCAATTTTGTGTCTGTTGGAGATTTTGAGGGGTGTATGGAGTATTATAATAAGATGTTGAGTGATAATTGTGAACCTAATCTTGATACTTATGATAGAATAATTACTGGGTTTCTTAGAGTGAGGAAAGTGGCGGATGCACTTCAGATGTTTGATGAGATGTTGAGGAGAGGAGTTGTTCCTTCTACTGGGATGGTGACGGCATTTATTAAACGGTTGTGTAGCTATGGTCCGCCGTATGCTGCTTTGGTTATATACAAGAAGGCGAGAAAATTGGGGTGTGTGATATCGTTGGAAGCTTATAAGGTACTGCTCATGCGGCTTTCTGAGGTTGGGAAATGTGGAACGTTGTTGAGTATCTGGGAGGAGATGCAAGAATGTGGGTACAGTTCAGATTGTGAAGTTTATGAGTATATGATTTCTGGTCTTTGCAATGTAGGACAACTGGAAAATGCTATTCTTGTTATGGAGGAGGCTTTGAGCAAGGGGTTCTGCCCTAGCAGGCTAGTATATAGTAGACTAAGTAAGAAGCTGCTTGGTTCGAACAAAACTGAGATGGCTTATAAGCTGTTTTTGAAGATCAAACATGCCCGCTCCCTTGAAAATGCAAGAAATTATTGGCGTTCGAATGGTTGGCACTTCTGATGGTATGCTAATCGGCAGCTCTTACAGTAGCTCCTCTTGTTTGTTTTTCAGATAGCTGGTTTTTGAGCATGCTTGGATGTGCTTTTGGGCGCTTCCCCACTTGATTAAGTGCGGCTATTATTCAAAATTATCGAGTGATATTGCGCGTTTGAGTTATTGAGAAATCCTGGTTTCATATGTTCATACAACACTTTCATTTATACAAGTGGTTGAATATTTGGTTGGTTGCCAAAGTGAATTTTGTGCCAGCTAGTGCTATTGTGTTTCATTTACACAAGTTTCCAACTTATGATGCCTTTGCTCTTGAAGGTTGCTTTTGTGTAAAGGATTCTGATTAGTCGTTCATTTTATTGTTGGCTCCTTTACAACGGAGGAAGACTTTATATCTTTCCCCAAGTGATAAGTGTTTTAGTTCATGCCAACCCTCGATCCCTACCCTTAATTTCACATGCAAATCGTCAATCCCTCATGCGAACCTCGACTTCACACCTTGCCTCCACTCCTTCACCTCGAGTTGCTATAGCTCTGGGCATGGTGATGGACAGGACTCCTCCTGTCTCCTGGGTTTTCTTCAACTCACACTTTTTCATACCAAACAAAGGTTTGTCTCATTTCCCCTTTCCTTAGTGTAAGTTTGAGCCTTCCTCGCTTTGTGTTCTGTCTCTTATTGCCTGCCGGCGGATTGAGGGGAGTGATGAGACATATAATCTATGGATCACACCCACCATCCGGAATGTGGGTGTCTATTAAATTTTTTTCTTTGATTTGTGCCTCTTGTTGGAGTCTTGAAGTTATTGATTTCTATTCTCATCGTGTGATTTTCAGAGGTTAATGCCTATTGTTTCAAGGTGGTTTTAAGTTATATTTGTTGAAAGTAAATCATTTGTGATGTCATTGCTTTCTTTCATCCTTCTTTGCTCCTGCCGGATGTTCTTAAATGAGTCTATGTTCCTCTTTAATTAACCTTTATTATTTTTTTACCTATAAATAAGGACAACAGGATTTCATACTCTTGGGCTGTATCAATCTTTGAATAAGTTACTAAAGCATGGAGGTTTTCTGGGATTATATAAGACTCAATCTACATAGTCCTAGCTTTATCAGTAATGTGTTAGTAAAGATCATTTCCGTTTATCTATTAGGTGAACCTGTATGATTAATTGATTTTAATGTTTTAGTTTATATTTTAATGTTTTAGTTAGTAGGGTGATATCTTGTAAGTGAAGAATGACATGTAGTATACAATCTCATTATATTTATTATTTCTGTTAAAATTTTCATAGGTGGCAGACACTGAGGGAGTATCCAAGATGGTATCAAAGGAGTTCAAGCACAATTTGCACGAAATGACATTAAAGATGTACTTACAAGCGCCGATGAGGACGGGGGAGTTCGGGCACTTTATAGGGGTGCAGGTATGTATGCCAGGATCTTAGACAACCTTTATGCATTTCAATCACAATTGGTTCTCGGTGGAGAATTTGATTGAAATACACATTTGTGGAGATAATGTTTACTTATTACATGTCTCAGTTATTTTCTCTTACATTTTACTATCTTATCGGATTTTTTTCAGTGCATCCATTGAAAATCTCATCTTTTCCTTTCCCTTAAGACCAACTCTTACTGGAATTCTTCGATATGCTTCTACATGTAAGAGAAATCGAAGGCTCATGTTCCTGAAGAACATTGATAGTCCATATGTGTATTTCTTGTGGAGCTCTTGCTGGAGTTTTTGGGCAGACTTTAACTTCCCCTTTAGGTGTTGTTAAGAGACAGATGCAGGTACTTAAGCATGACTTTATGTCTTTCTCAGTTGGATAGACTTTTCCCATTCTGGTGGTGGCAGGTGGGTGTCTAGCTAAATTAGCTCTACAATCTTTTGCTGGGTATAAATTTGATGTTAGGGCCCTTTTAGGTTGTATTCAAGTTTTACTACTTTGTAGTATTACCAAATGCCCCTTTGTTGATGCTTCTACTCATTTTCTCTTTGTTTGTGCAGGTTGGCAATTTGCAAAATGCTGCTCAAGATGATTTCAGATACAAAAATATACTTGATGGACTTGGGAAGATTGCTAGTAATCAAGGATGGAGGCAACTGTTTAACGGTGTAAGCATTACCTACATAAGGGTAATGCTCTCGTTATCATGATTAATCCTGTTGGACACCAATTCTTCTGTTTGCCAACAACCTAAGGTTGTTCATTTTGTTGGCAGCCAAGGTAAGGATAACCTGAAGAGGTGTAACTTTGTATGGATTTGCATAACAATGCATTGATTTTGAAGTTCAAAAAATTCAAGGGAAATCTTACAAAAGTATATTGGGGAATGGGTTGTGGGAAAATACTATACTGATATTGTTGATTGATTTTAGGTTTAATCGGCCACAAAATTTCAAGACATTTTCATATCATGATTAATATTTTAGTGAAATCCATAATTCTAGATTCATTCATTTTGGCTTTCTCTGGCTTAGTGGCGATGATGGTTAAAAGATCACCTATGCTGTAGAATTATTTTAGTTTCCTTTCGATTCAAACCTATGAAAGGTTAATGACAATTGTTACAATGAAAGCAAAATTTTTAATTGGACCGAGTGGGATGCAGGTTTGGAATTTAAAGCTTGGGGAAGACAGTGTGAATTGATATTTCATGACTTATTTCATCATTTTGGACGAGAATATGGTTAAAGGAGAATAGATTGGAATTTTGTTTCATTCTTGTGTTCTTTGCTAATAATTCTGAATGTTGTGAATAATTTCTGGGTCCTGCGGAGAAAAGCACTAGTCTAAACGATAATACATTAAGTGACGGCAAGGAACATAAGCTAAGAAACTAAAAAAAAATAAAAATTATTTGGATGTACAAAATTATACTATGCAATATTTTTTATATTTATATATTAAATATTTTTCTTTTTTAATTTCTTAACTAGCGTGGACATTTGTTAGGAAATCCTTAAATGAATACCTAAAATTATGAATGAGGATTAATCAACTCTTGACTATTTTTTGGATCATCCGATCCATTGCTTCTTATTTGACTTCTTAACTTATTTTTGTGGACCTTTAGATTTCATTTAAATGTTTGAATATTACTTTTTTTTTTTTTTTAAGAAACTGTTAAGCAAAGTTGCTTAAACAAGTTTTCGGAAATAAGAAACGATACCTCTTTCAATGGTTAAATTTGTTAAGCAACAATGCTTAAGTTAAAAGAATGAGAATAAGAAATTTTGTTTGAGATAGTTTTACAATATAAATTAGATTCACTATCTTTTGTCTTCAGAAATAAATTAGATTCACTATCTTTTGTCTCTCAATACTTACTAATTTTTTTACTGAAAAACTGTATTTTACACTCTACTTTTAGTTTTTTCTACAATTTGTTAAAAAATATATATCTTTCTTTCTTTTGGTAGAAAATAATATATTTTTCTTAATCATTCAAATTATTCTTTTATCTTTTTCTTTATTCTTGAATATCTTAACTATTTATTAATTTTAATTTAAAAGTAACTTTATATCAAAATTTACATTGTTTATTATAGTTTAAAATACATTATTTATTACAGTTTACAAATATATTTTATATATTTTAAATTTTTTATTATGAATTATAATTAAAATTATAAATTTATAATTACATATAAATTAATATTTATTTTGCGTGTGCATAAGTTAAAAAAAATTCTTTAAATTATAAAATATTATTTCAATATTATTAAATAATAGTTATTTATTGATTATAATTATTTTTTAAAAAATAAAACAATGATTACATGATAAATATACTAATTAAAATAATAATTTTATAGACTTCAAAACTAAATTAACATAATTTTATGGATTATTTTAACTCAATAATAAGACATTAGTTGATTTGCACCATGCTCTTGGTTTTAAAATAGACATTCTCCATGCATTCATTTTCCTGCTTTGAATTCCTTCTCATGTTCTCTGCCTTCTGCTTTGTCAAATTCTGGTGTTGTTTGTGTTAATAGTATAGTAGACATATCATGCTAATGATGATGACTCTATTAACTTATTAACAATATATAAGATAAATTCCCTATTACCAACTTCTAGTTTGATGAACTTTGAGATTGAATAATCGATTATGGGGATGTATATATAATTGATTATCTTGGTTCAATGTTTTATGTCCTCTCTCCATATGTTATGGAAATTCCATTGGCATTATTAATGAGAAACCAATGGAGAAAGTAAAGGAAAAAGGATCAGAAGAACAATAAAGTAAAATCCTTTGAAATTTAATAATTTTAGCTCTATTTTTTTCAGATGAGTGAAGAAATAAAAATATATAAACCTTTTTTTAAAAAAAATTGAACTCTTTTTTCACCTTATCAAACAATTCTCCCAATTTTTTCTTTTATTACCCATTTCATCGATATCAAACAAAACACAGATTAAAATATATTTTAAAAAACAAGTTCTCCAACACATTTATTTAAAATATTTTCCATCATTAAGTAAAAATTATTGAAATAACAATTTTTTTTTAGCACTTATCTATGTTAGATAGGAATAGGATATATCCTCCCTTAATTAAAGATTCATACCCATATCTGTGGTCTAATTTTCACTTTGAGTTATTAGAAGTATCTGTGGGTAGGATTGAATTAGGTTTTATCATATTTGTTAGTGTAACTGATTATAATATCTTGGTTGAGTGAGATTCAATTTGTGTATTTTTTATTAAATTTAAAGTGAACTAACTTGAATAATGAATCAATTTGGGTTGGGATGTATAATAAATAAAATGAATATTTTAAACTTTAAAAAATATTTAAAATTTTCAGAAGGTTATTTTGAATTTTCTAAAATTTGTTATTTTAATTTTTTTTCTTGTTATTGATAAATAGATTTTGAATACTTGTATTGTATATACTACTGAACATGTTACTGCATATATGTTACCATTCTATTTTTCCATAAGATTGAATTGATTAGGATATTTTAAAGAGTGGGCCGGTGATTAAAACAGTAATAACACTAGTTTAAGGTTGAACAGCGGAAAAAAAAAAAAAAAAAAGAGGCTAAAATATTGAAAACTGGATCAAACTGTATATACTGTATATTAATTGGTTTGAATTAAATTTTTATTATATCACATAGATTGATTTGGCATGCTATTTAAGATTTTAAAATTGAATCAAATCAAGTTAAATTACATATTTATATTTTTCTAAATATTATTATGTTTTATACTATTTTACCACTTATATTTCTTAACATAATAAACACAATTTTATGTTTTATATATTTCTTTAAATCAATATTAAATTTTTATTTATTTCATAATTTTTAAGTAGATAATTATAAATCAATCTTAATTTTAAAGTTGTTTTACTTTATATATTATATAATTTGAGTAAAACTTAGTACAATTAAATTGTATTTTAATAATATTTAATATATTTTTATTTTTATAATAGTTAAAATACAAATTTTAAAAATTAAAAGATTGATCCAAATCAAACCACAAAAGATTGGTTTATTTTGATTTGGATTTCATAATTAATTTTAATAGAATAAAATCAAATTACACTTTTGTTGTTTCGAATAGATTTTAAAATAAAATTATATCAAACCGCATGGGCAAACACCCTTAAACATAACAACTATTAAATTATGTTGAAAAGTGTTTGGATGATTCAATTTTTAAAAATAAATAATAATAAAATAATTTATGAAAGTATAATCTTTATATCATTTTAAATATTAGAAAATATCTACCATTAATTTAATATTATTTGTTATTATTTTGATTCTTAAATTTAACTATTTATTTTTATTTTAATACTTTAAATTAGAGATTATAGATATCTTTCAAGAATTAAAATAATAAATATTTATAATTTTTTATGAACTAATTACTATTTTTCATCTCTATAAAATAAATTGCTGAATTTATACACTTTTAGTAACTAAAAATGATAATTCTCAAAAGGGTAAATAGTTTTTAATCCGTATCGGTTCATACTTCATCCAAAATTCATCAATTTCTTATTTGGCTATAACCGTTGATTTCAAAGACACAAAGCTTATGGCTTATGCACCACCTAATATCACTAATACATCAATATTAAAATAATGATTGCAAAACTTATATATATTTTTTAAAATATTGGTTGTATTTTTATTTAATAAGAATCAGAGTTTATCTGAAATGTTTTGTTTTTATAATAGCAAAAATGAACTTCGTAATTTTGGATTAAGGTAACTTTAATTATTTAAATTACTTTTTTTAAAAAAAATTTATCACCTTTGTATAAGTTATCTTTTAATTTAATTATTAATTTAATAATATAAAGTAATTAAAGTTACCAAAATTTAAAATCCTCAAACCATATCCGTAACCACCCGTCACTTGAATTAACTCTAGTAATTTTATTCCTTCGATATTTTCCGTAACAATTTAATGCAAACTTTCATTTTATTTTTATGAATTACCAAAGTTAGATTTTAATCATAACAGATGAAGAATATAGATAACACCTGTATTCATAAAACAAAACAACAATTACAAATTCTAAAAATGTTGCTTAATGCATGTATGCTCTCTCATTTGAGGTCCATAAAGAACATAAATTTTCATCAACAACGCAAAAACAACTTATAGTAGCTATGAAAAATCAACGTCTAATGCCCCCAGAACATGTTGCTCAAAAATAGTGTAATGGGTTAAAGCAAAATAAATAAATTATAAGAAATAAAAAACAATATTACCCTAAAGCATTTGAGTACTAGTGTCTAGAAATAGAAACCTTGATCACAATTTCATCACTACTATTTAAAAGTTGGAACAAGCAAACATCTCCTCCTTTCAAATCATTATCCTTTGCAAAAGTTGTCCAATTTCCTGTGAAATAACATCCTGAATTTCTGTAATGACTCAATTTAACCCTCCATGATTTGTCCCCAACCAAAAGTGTAACATATTGTTCTCCAGGCTTGATGTAACTCCTCACTGGACCCTGTGGCACATACTGCATGATATGCATTTTTCATTATCACCCTCAATGATACATGGTATATGAAATTGATCACGTATATTATATGATTGCTTAGTTTGACAACGTACCAAGTACTTTGTCTTTAAGTAGCCTGATTTCATTATCACCTTGAAGCAAATATTTCCAGTTGTTTCAACAGCTCCAAAGTTACAATTGGGTGACCCTTCAATGCTTCCCTTACCTAAAACATGGAAAATTATTAAACATAAGATTAAATTCGGCTTGTGTTTAGTTTGGCGATGGAATTATATTAAAATAAGATCGCAGTGAAATTGGAAAAACAAAAGAATCATGGTGTGTTTGGTTTGGAGATGAAACTATGGTAGATCAAGGTGAATAAATCGAACTTGATTAGATTCAAAATTATATTCTTTGGTTGGTTAGAAAAATAAAATGTGAGGTTGAAAATCATAACAGTAATGAAAAATATTATAGTAAAAATAACACAACTACTTATCATTTCATTTTTGTCAAATCATGCTCTCTCTTATACATTAAGGTCCATATATACTTATATTTTACTTTTCAATTATAAAATTGCTACATGATTTTCGATCAATTTCTTGTTTTTATATATTTATACATGAAACGGTAAAATTAAGTTCACAGTTCAATTTTTTAAAACAGAAAACACATTTAAAATAGCGTGAGAGTTTTATAATTAAAAAGTAAAAACAGAAATAAAAGGGTTCTTAAGAGTCTAGAATGTTACCTTTCTGGTCTCGGACTTTCTGATGAATGAAACTGTCCTCCAAATTGGAACTACACATTTTCTTATTTCCTTTTGTTTTCTGTGTCTTACATTGAATTTCTTCCCCATTAATTCTGGACCTTTTGTGATTACCTTTGATGTCAGGGTAGTCTATTTCCATAGTAGTCATGTCACAAATGTGTACATGAAAATTGGATGTTCCATCATATCTGAAAAACAAAAGGTGTCCATGTGCTAGAGAGTGATACTCCGCAAACTCTTTCCAACCCTTTTGAAACCAAACATTACCATCACTTTTCTCCAAATTTACTCTCCATTTTGCACCATTTGGTAGCTTAAGAAACATTGTGTCGGATAATTGTTGTCCATATTTTCTCACAAACTTTGTTGGAATCCTCTGTTGTGAATATCCAGATTAGTAAATATATGATGTCTAGTATGTGTTAACGGATTCTAATTTTGACTATGCATTAATAAAATTCACCCTATGTATTTGATAATTTAATTCAATGTCTTAAATATCAATGACAATTTTTTTTTTGTACTTATTGATATTATTAGAAATGGCAGATACAGTAGAAAAGTATAATAATGGAATAATAACATTGAAACACCCGGTAGATTTAAATACTTAATAAGACAATAATAATTTATTTTTTTTCTCTTCATATCAAATTATACTACTTATTATATTTATATTTTTCTCTCTTTTATTATTCTCTTATTAAGTACTGAATTGCAACATTTGAAAATTTTTAGCGTTAGAATTAAAATTATGTAAGTCCATGATTCAACCTTTTTTTTATCCATAAAAATCAAAAGAATTAATTGAGAAATTAAAATAATCATCACCCTATTCAATCAAATAAATTAAATCCTTAACTACCCTGATTCAATTACTAAATTATGAAGATTTTTAAAAGTCCATGACTTTGGTTTCTGTGCAACATAAAGATTTTGGAGTCATCTTGATCCTGTTGCAACCCCCCAAACTTCATATGATATCAAATTGTCATAATATTAGAGATAGTTAATCATAACCACAATTTGACAAATTACATGGATTTTAAGAATGTAAAATTAATTATTTGGTGACTATTAGCATTCGAAGTGAATAAAGTGCGAACTTAAAAAAAAAAAAAAACTAAATATGCTTACAAGTTTTGATTGTAGAAGGGTGTCAGGGAGCATGATCTTAAAAAAGTGGATTGGATTTGATGCAGAGGCATCTCCAAGGCCAAGTTCTGAAGCCATTCCTAGAAAAAGAGGCCTTTAATTTTTTTGAGATAACAAAAACAAAGAGTTTGATGTTAAATATATATTTGCTTTAACTTTTACACTAATTCAGAACTGCCAAATTAGATGGAGTTATAGGAAATCGCATTAACATTTAAGAAACCGCCATCTTTACTAATTTACACTATTCAATTTTACACAATTTTTCTCAAATTTCTTAGGTAGAAGATTATTATTATCATATTTATGATACTCATCTTTTTTAACTAGCATAACTTTCACTTATTTAAATTCTTTTATCTGTTTTCTTATTTAAGTTCCTCTGTATATCTTTCTTCGTTTAAATTTTAAACTATCTCTACTCTCTCATTTTCAATTTCATGAGGATAAATTAGTCTTAATTTCTCAAAAAATAACAATTTATTATTTATTTATTTAATTTTTTAGAGATCAAATATATTTTTCATTGGAAGTAATTCTGTTTGAACTGGGTAATGTCACTGTAATTAATAAAGGTTCTGCTCTAAATATTTAACATAGTTGTGTACTCAAGACTTGAACTTGATTCCAACGTTTGTTGATCTACGTGCTTAATAATCTTATTTTTATTATTTTGGTATTTCCATTTGATGCGTCAAAAGTTACGGTATTAATCAGGAAAAAGAAAATAATAGGATAATAACTAAGTTACATGACAATTTTTTTTTCATCGTGTATGGTTCAAAGACAATAGACAGTATAAATAAAACAACATAAAATTTATTAAAATATTTTATTTAATGTTTATTATATTGATATAATTTATAATATTATTATACATTATGTGAATTCAAAATTAAAAATATACGCGTAAGCTAGTAAGAAAATAATGATAATTAAATATAAATAATATGATAAGATGTTAGAACTAATAGATAATGTTAATTTTAAATAATTACATGAAAAGATTCTATATTAGTAGTAATTAAAATTTAGATAAAAATTTTTAAGATTAAAGGAAAAGTTAAGGGTATTTGTATAATTTTACTTTACTTTAGATTTGATTGAAAATATTTTAAAATATAGTATAAGATTAATAATACAATTCACAATATAAAAATATATGATAATCAAAGATAAAAAAAATGTAATTAAAATAAATGATCTTTAAATAAAAAAAATTACAAGAGTTCAAAATTAATTAAAATATTAAAATTATAAATACTTCATAATACATTTTAATTGATAAAACAAAATTTTAATTTATATAAAAATATCATATAAATATATTCAATTCATTTCTTTTATCTAATTTATTAACAACTTCAACATTTATCTGCCTTTATCAACTCTACAAAAAACAATACGTGTTCGATAAAAGTTGAAGAAATCATCAAACGCAATATTCTAAATTGACACCTTAGGACATAAAGCAAGAATATTGATGGAAAAATTAAAATTATTTTCTAATGGTGATACTTCTAATTTTTAATTTAAGAGAAGACAATCGTGTTCAAATTATGTAAGATTACAATGAATAAAATTCTTATTAGATATTTTAAGTAACTATAAAAATAACATGTAGAGAGGACATGTGTTCTGTCCCCACGAAATATATTCTTAGGGAGATGTAAGAAGCCTTAAGTACACTAAACCCAAATCAAATTATTACGATATTGTTAATCAAATGACCAAATTCATTATCATAACTAGTCTGGGGTGTTTTAACTATACCACTTAATTTACAATTTTTTTAAAAATTATTAATATGTACCAAATTTATGTAGAGCCTAAGCACCTTCCTTGTCTCAAAAAGTACGTATTAACCAAAACAATAACATCTCTGTAACTTGAAAAGAAGCAAATCACATTTCTATATTTTGATACAACACTTTTCTATTTATAACATTCAGCTTTTGTATCTTACTTTAATTCACTACTAAACACGACAGCAACTAGGTCTTGCAAAATGAGCTTGAATGTCAAGAACCCAATCGAAATATGACTTTCAAATTAAGTTTTTAATAAGTGAATGATGCTAAATGGAAGAATGACAAACACAATTAAGCATTTGCACAATTTTATGTGAACAATATCTATACACATAAACATAGCAACTATATGAATCCTGTTGCGTCGCAGTTTTATTTTTTTTACTTCTTTTAAAAAGCCTCTCACTAATAAAATTATATGTGTTTATAAACAAACTCAAGTAATTTTATCTTTTTTTTATATAGGACATTATTTACATCTCAACAAGAATCCATATATTTTTTATCTAAAAATATTTGAAATTGAATTCCAGTTAGTTTTAATGTCTTTATTTAGAGGAATTTTTAAAAGAAGAAATAAGATTTTTTTTTTTCACTTCTTTAACATTAAAATTAATTTTTTTATTAATAATTATATAAAAATTATTTTAACTTTTTTTAAAAGATATCTATCTCCTGTAAATTAGTTAATGAAAAGTTAATATTAAATTTTTTAATTTTCTTTTTCTTTTTCTTATCTTAGAAGTGTTATAAAAATAATCATCCGACCTAACCCTTGGGAGTATGAAGGTGAGGGTCATGCAAAATAGACTCTGCAAAAGTGTTTTGCGTTAGCTTTTCAAAAAGTTACTGATTTTTGTTTTCATTTTCCTTCTTTAGCTATTTATGAAAAAGCTCATTTTCATGTTAAGAATTTTTATCAATTAGTATTTCACCTAAATTTTAATTATATTATTTATAAGGTTTGTTTATTGATTAGCATTTCACCAAACTTTTAATTATCTTTTTAATTACACAAAATATTTTTAGCTACAATTGTTCAACAAATCTTAATTACTTTATTTTTATTCAAGGAGAATGTTCTAAAAATTTTGCTAATTTTTTTAATCTTACTTAACATATTATTATTTTTTCTTTATTTTAAATTACATCTCAATATCTACCTTTTTAAAATAAATAACCAATAATTAAAAATAATTTTATATAATAATATAAATTATTTATCTAAATCTAAAATTTAATTTATATTTTAAAATATTCGTGGTTATGAAATTTTTATTATAAAATAATTTCTATAATTATAACCTTATGAGTATTTAATTATTATAAATTTTAAATATAAATAAATAGTTATTCTATGAAAGCACAGGATAAAATATAAGTATTCGGTATGAAAATCTAATAAAAATATGCATAGTTCTGATAAAACAACTACAATTAAACTAAAATTAAAGTAATAACATTCAATACGGAGTCTGAACATCACACAACACAAAAAGATTAGAAAAATAGACTTTTAAATCTGGCGTACTCATGAATAAATATCATAATTATACGAAATATATTGTATTTTTATTTACATTTCATCAACTTAGGGTTTAAATAAAGGAATTTAAAGAAAATTATATTTGAATGACACATATTATAGAACGTTCAAAAATAAAAGAAATAAATGACCAAAATTGAAGAGAAACAAAATTAAAAGAATAAATCTTCTTTATTCGTGCAAATATACATATAAAACTTTAAGGGGTCAAAATAGTACATCATTCTAAAAAACGAAGTGATTGTGTCATTTACCATTTTATTTGACTTAGACAGTAGGAGTCAGAAGTTCAAATTCTCTAACTTCATTCAGAATATTTATAAGTTTCCTTAGAACTATTGCAAAAACAGTGTCAGTGATCCCCCAACAATCAGTCATGAAGAATAAGAAGTTATGGGCTAATTAACAAGTAATTTGAGGTTGAGTGCATTGTATTTGCATATAAGCTATTCACAAATTCAGCAATGTTTCTACGAGAACTTCCACCCTCACCAACTGCATTTGCAGCCAAAGTCTTCGACTTCATGGCATTTCTTTTCATCTCTTTGCCTCTTTCACTCTCCATTACTTCCCTTATACAATGCTTCAACACTTGTCTTCTCACAACATGTTTTTCATCAACTATAGCTTTGATTCCCACCTTCCAAACATCTTCAATGTGCATAGAATTAGTGCTTTGGTCTGCCTCTTGTGGCATTGCAACCATTGGAACTCCCAAGCTTAAAGCTTCTAATGTAGAGTTCCAACCACAATGTGTTACAAAGCACCCTATGGACTCATGTGCTAAAACTTTTAGCTGAGAGCACCATGTTACTACCAAACCTTTTTCTGACTTCTTTTCAAAGTCTTTAGGGAGTTTAGTCTCTTCAGATGCTCTGACCACCCACAAGAAGTATTTTCCACTGTCTCTTAAACCATAAGCTAATTCCTCTATTTGCTCCTCACTAAGTACTGCCATACTCCCAAAAGAAACATAAACAACAAAATCTTTTGGCTTATCATCTAACCATTTCATGCATTCTTCACTTGTGAATTGTGCTAGACCAAAGTCTTCATCATCTTTGGCGTGCTTGTCCAAGAACATGGGTGGAATAGATGGTCCTATGGTCCTCAATTTGGGCCATATCTTCATTGTCCAATCAACCACCTACAAGCAAAATAAATAATGTCAGTTATTCAAACACATTCATCATTCATGAATGGCTATGTATGCTAGTTCTCTTTTAGTTTCTTGCTTGTATCACCCTTCAAAAACAATCATGTTCAAAGCATAATCGAATCTTAAGGGGGCGTTTGATATATGAAATATTTTTCATTCTTGGGAATCATATTTCCTGGAAATTATGTTTCTTAGGATTGACTTAAACATGTTTAATATGTCTAAAAGATTATCAGGAATGTTAGATATGATTATAGAAGTACTTCTCCTAGTCAAGGGAATCTTAGATTTCTATTCCTCCCATGGAAAAGTTTTAGCGGAAACTTAACTTAAAAATGATTCTTGAGAACGTTAGATTCCTGACAATGTTATTGAAATCAGTAATACCAAACACATGAATTCAACTTTACCAACCTAAGATTCCTACGAAATTTAAAAGAATCCTTTTAACAAACATCTTGAAAATGTTGACACCTCTTCGAGCAAAGATTGGAGAATAGTGAAAAACTAACCTCTTCCACTAGACTCAATCCTCATGAGTAGTTATGCATCAGTTGATTTTCTTGTTTACAATTGAAATTACTTACTTTATTTTCTAAAACTCTGAATTCTCAAGAGGAACTAAAACCTTATATGAAAAACACACAAAATCAAAGGAAAAAAAAACAAAGATGTAGTAGTTTGTTTTGTGTGTGTGTCAAGACTTGAGCTACTTACCTCTTTCTCCAGCTCATAGAAGGAATTACAGAGGATCCAATCAGCTTTATCAATGTTAGAAAACTGACCTACCAAGAAATCAAGAAAAGTAGGATCATCAACATAGTTAAAGAAAAAAGAAGGCATATCCCCAAGTTGGAGTTGGGGCAAAGCAGGAAGGGTAATCTCTTTCTCTTTGAGGGGAGCTTGCAACTTTCCCAATTGAACATGATAATATATACTATTCACAGCCATATTTTGAGTGAGAAAAGGAACTCCAACAATCCCAAAACTCCTTGCAACTTCTAGTGGCCAAGGGATGAATGAATCATAAACAAGACAATCAATAGGGTAGCATGATCTACTAAACTTCTCAAGAAGCTCAACAAGAGTCTTTGGTCCAACTTGCCAAAACCGATCCAAGTAGACCCTTAAGCTCTTAGCTTCTCCAATCCTACCACAATCAAAACCATCTGAAATGGTCTCAAGTGACATTCCACGTGGCAGTTTCTGCATGTTCTTGCAAAAGAAAAGGGTGCTGACAAATGTTACTCTCACACCTTCGTGTTGGAGAAGGCTGGAGAATTGAAGCATAGGGTTGATGTGACCTTGAGCTGGATATGCTAGAACCAGACAATGCACTTTGTTGGATTTGCTTTTCTTCTCCATTTCGTTGATATGCATCTGTGCTGCTGCTACAGGATTAATATAAGGATATTAATACTACTGACATAGAACAAGTTTATACACGTGGTCTTTGATTAAAAAACTTTGGTTTAATTTGTAGGCTTATGAAATGGTAGGTATACCTAATCCTTCACCTCCCCATAAATCGAAGAAATAGTTCTATTTTCTGAAAAATATGTTTTAGTTTCTTACTGTGTAACAGTCACTAACTACTTGTATATTTAACATAAACTCAAATGACCATTTCAGGTGATATTTATCAATATCAGCATGCGATATCTCTAAATTCTTTTTTGGTTCATAATATAAATATTATTTATCTATCTTAAAATAAATATTATGAACTAAAAATAGTGATTTTGTATAATAGGTGGACGAAAATTAAAGAAAATATTTTATAATGACCCGCAATTAAAATTTAGTAATGGGACTAGCTAGAAATAATAATATTAAATTACAGAAGAATGAAAATAAAGGAAAAAATTTACCGGACCAAAATTAAAATTCACTCAATTTATAAGAAATATATTTAAGTATTTTTTTTTACAATGATATATACTACCAAAATTCTTCATCAATCATAACGAGCTAGGAATAGATCTACAATTTCAAAATTCTTTTTTATTTTTATTTTTACATGTATTTTAAATATATACTCTAAATTAATAAAAATAGAAATTTTACTGTCCCAAATTTACGTGGAATAATATTTTCCATTTGACAAAGAAAAGTAAATTCTAGATACCTAGTATATTATGATAAAACTCTCAGAAAAAATATAGATACGAATAAAAGTATAAAAAGAAATAACATGTCACTGAGTATATAATATTTTAGGGTGTATAAATCTTATTACCCTTCCGCAGATCAAATGATTTGCTGTGCCATTTTTTTTATCTTTCAAAAATATAAAAACATAACTTTTTTTTTATATATTTTTTTAATTTTTTGTTCTCGAATGAAATTGAGCTCTCACGGCAATCTAATTAATTAGTTCCTTAAAAAAAGCTATATAGTAATTAGTTTTAACCAGTAAAGGAAGGAAGGCTAGTTAAATGGAAAAAAAGAAGGGAAGAATACAAAAATAAAAAATAATAATTTCAATTATTGAATTAAAGTCGAAAAATCTTGACAATAAAAATCTTGTTTCTCATGGTGGGAGACACGTGCTAAAGTCTCCCATCCTAACCCTATCGTAGAAACATGGTCAGATGTTCATTAGCCATATATATCCGGTAACTAGATTATTATATTATTGGCTTTACGTCAATTATTTAGTTCTTTGTAACATCTCACTTCTAATCAAGAGTACTTCTATATATAAAATATTTTTTCAAAATATAAATTTTCATAAGTCTAGACACACAAAAATAAGCTTTATTTATAAAACTTGAATTCTTTCGTCAATTAATAAAATTATTTATAATTTTATATTTTCACGTGATACTCTTTTCCGTCTTATTGACACAATACTTCCTACTGTATCAAATAACATAGATGACATTACGATTTGCACGATAATCCCTTAAATTCACGTGATCAAAGTGGAAATAAGTTTCTGCACTTAGATTATTCCTAAGTGTTTATGAAATTTTCAATACTCACTAAAAATTTCAATTTCGACTCGAGTTTTTAAATATTAATATATTTATCCTTTATTTATCTTTCTTAAATCATCAATTCATTTTGTAAATATTATCAATCTCATAACAATCATCAATTCTTTTTGTAAATATTGTTAATCTCATAACAATATCATTATTCTTCCAAAATCTGGCTCTACTGAGGTCCTACGGTCTTCATCAGCTTTGAAGTCTCCCTCATTCGGTCTGCCTCGATCTAGCCAGGGATTGAACTCGAACAATAAAGGGGGAGGTACCTGCAAAAGGCACTCCGATGCTTAAGTTAGTTTTTGCATTAAGCGGGTATATGTGTTTGAAGAAAGAAGAGGGATAAAGTTAGGAAAGAATATCTCTTATCTGTGTACGGGCCCGAGCTTTGAGTTTTTATACTTAACCTTTGGCGTCTTGGTAGGTGAGGGAAGGTTCCATCAGTTGGCTTCCCTCATTCCGAGATGCACGTGTCACAAGAGGGACAATTTTGTGAGTTCCTAGGATTATGATTGCCTTTTAGGGAAAGTGTCATGTCACCTAGTCAAATTACTTAAATGGTCATATATCCCACCTTTTGGGTACGAGTGCACTGGACAGTGAGTGCCGAGCTAGTACGTGGTTTTGGCCGAGCTGATCTCGACTCGACACAGTACATAAGCCCCCAAAACTTGAGGACGAGGTGATGTCACATTCTCGGGCAAGAGTTTTTCTAACGTGTCTTCCTTGATACCTTTCTTAGCCTTACCCTCTCTCCTCTTCTCATTGGTTGACATCTTTTCGTATGACGTTACGCGCTGGAACGCCGTTTGAAATTATTTCTTTTAATGGCGGGAACGGTTACTTTGACGGTTTCTCTTCCAAACCTTTCACCTTC
Source organism: Hylodesmum podocarpum (assembly GCA_026586105.1). Taxonomy (NCBI): domain Eukaryota; kingdom Viridiplantae; phylum Streptophyta; class Magnoliopsida; order Fabales; family Fabaceae; genus Hylodesmum; species Hylodesmum podocarpum. Next base: position 905,325 of record JALJEV010001403.1, read on the forward strand.
CCTCTCTCCTTGCTTTGAGCCAAATTTCATTTTGCTTCCATTCGCTCTCGCCTTTCTCTTTTTTCTGTCGTTCGTTGTTCTCTGGAGTTTGTTTGGGTTTTCCCATCTTTACTGCATCGCGTTCTTTGGAGTCATCCTCTCTTTCGAGTTTCATCTTCCTTCGTTCCTCGTCCAACTTAGGTACGTTCCTATGTCTTTGCCTTCTTTTTCTGATTCTTCCAAGGTGAAACTTTTAGTTTCTAGGGATATTTCCCCAATAGGCGGGTCAATCTCTTATGAGAAGACTCCTAGTTCATCTATTCCTATGGCCCAAATGCAGAGGCCTGACGAAGGACCTTGGCATGTAGTTGCTGAAACCACCACGACGACTACCTCCGTGGCTATCCCATTTAAGAAAGGGAAAACCCCTTGAAAGAAGAAGGTTTTTCCCCCAGCCCCTAGCGATTATGCTTGGGTTTTAGATGAAGCCAACTTTTACTCGTCTAGCTTGTCTCTAGAATATGTTGCCGATCTGGTGAGGATCGCTCCTCCTGTTGGATCTGACCTGGATAAGTTTTTCGAGGTCGAGGTGTGTTTTCTTTTCGAGCGAGTGTTCATGAAACCCCTATGGATGGGGATGACTTCCTTTATGTATATGACTACATGTTTAGTGAGTTCGGCGTCACATTCCATTTAAGTGACTTTGAGTGCGAAGTGCTGAGGGCTTTGAACGTTGCCCCTTCCCAACTTCACCCTAACAGTTGGGCTTTCATGAGAGCCTTCGAGGTTCTGAGCATGTTCATGGATATTACGTGCTCGACTAAGGTCTTTCTGTAAGCATGGGCTAAAAATTGGTTGGTGTTCTTTGAATGGAGCTCAGTACGGTTCCTTATTTACTTTATACCACCAATCCTTCAAAAAATTTAAAGACAAATTCTTCAAACTGAAACCAATTCCAGGTTTAGAGGGTAGGCAGATGTTGTTGGATAATAAGGGAATCCCCTTATTCCCTCTGTACTGGAGTGACCGACCTATTCGGTTCAAGTCATGGAAATATGATGACCTCAACCCTTCCATGAAAGAGAGTGTCAAAAAATTGATGGCCCTGGACCGCCCTCTCGACATTCGATGTGTCTTAAATTTGTTGGATGTCGAGGATCCTCAAGCGGACTTCTTAGGTACTTTCATTACGAGAACGTTTCATTTTTGTAGTCTTAGAATCATTTCTAATTATTTCTTATCTGTTGCAGATTTGATGGCCGATCAAGGAAGATCTGCTAGGGGGAAACTGAGCCAACCTCCTCCAACCCAAAACAAGCCCCCAATCAAGAGACTCAAGAGGGCATCTCGGCCGAGCACCATCGTCCTAAGCGATTTCACCACGTTGGGCGAGGTGAATAGAACCAACATGGTTCCCCCACCTGTGGCTGCTCCTGAGCCCCCATTGGGGCCGGTAGTAGCCGCATGGAGATTGTGGCCTGCCCAAACTCCGCAGTCGAGATCAACCAGCCACAACCGACCTATACCTCTACCGCTGGTGAGTCGACTCCCATGGATGTCACTCCGGCTCCAGAGGCTTCCACTAGTGTTGATAACTCACAAAAGTGAGTTATTTATGTACTCTTTTTATATAATAAATTGTCCTTTTTATACTCTTAAACCACCTAAAATGTCTCTAGTTTCTCTTAATTAGTAATAATTCGTGTTAGAGCTTGTTGATGGTGTGTTTAAGTGTTTCAGTATAAAAATAGCCAAAAACAGGAGAAAAACATGTGTTTTCATGCATCTCTAGCGAGTTGGAATTCAACTCGCGCGAATTGGAGCTTCAGTGAAGAACAAGAACTCTCTGGAGGTTCATCTCATGCCCATCAAACCATCTCGCGCAAGATGACTTAACTTGCACAACATGTTTGCTCTTTAGAACAAGAGCTCGCGCGAGTTACTCATTATCCCGTGCGAGTTGGACTCGCAGTAGGCCCAAGATTCTATCTTATCTTCCAAGATCATATCTTATCTTTTACAAAGGAAGCCGAAGATATTATCTTATTTCAAAAATGAAGATCTTATATTATCTTTTAAGATCTTATCAAAGGAAGCCCAAGTCCAATAGTGAAGGCTATAAATATAACAAGTTACTATCAGCAAAAGGGAGTTCGGGACCGACCAAATACACACTAGCAGAGAAACCCTAGCCTCTGTCATTCCCCCTTTGGGGAATTGGGGATTGGGAACGAGAGAGTAACAACAAGCATAGGAGAAGGAGGAGAGCACACCTCGACTTGGATCCCTTGGGAAGTCTTGTCTATGTATTCTTTCTCTTTTACTATTATTTGTGTTGTGATTTTTACTACCATGAACTAACTCCCTCTTTGATTGGGAGAACGATGTAGCCCTAATTATTCCCTGTATATGATTCTTGATGTTATTCAGTATATGCTTGGGTGTTTTATTCATTCGTTCTTAATGCTATTTATTAAACTGAGAAGTTGATAAATTGATAAGTTAATCTAGGGGTACTTCAACAAAGTAGATTTCTAGAGAAAACTGGAGAATGAGATCATTATTATTCTAGGATCCTAGAGTTGGGAATAAGTAGTAATGCGGACTGCACTTGGATTCATGGAACAAAAATCTCTAAGTAATTTGGTGTTAAGTTAAGAGATTAAATTAATCTAGGTAGACATAGGAGGCGTGAGCGATTCCGAAAGGAGCGATCACTAGAGAGGAAATCCAATCTGACCATGATTATATGTGAATAACTTAAGGGAAGATTATAAAGGGGGAATTAGTGGTGAAATCGGGAACCCAATCACTTTCTTCTTCTTACTTCTTCTTACTCTAAATTATTATTCATTTATTCTTCTACAGTAATTACTCGCTCAAACAATTATTCTTTTCATTCTCTCTGAGAAATTAAAAAAATCATTAAATAAAGATAATGTTTCCAAATTTCTCATCCTCGTGGGTACGACATCCCTGATCTATAAATACTTATTACTTGACGGCTGTGGTATACTTGCCATAGCAAAGGTATGTGTTTGGTGTAATTATCACTCGCATATTTTTCTCATCAAGTGTCATCCCTCGATCCCCTCAGGGGTTATTCTCCATGGGTGCTCAGCTAAAGCTCCCCGGCTTGAGCACATTTTCAGACACTATGATTTAAACTTTGAAGGTGGCGACCTTCCGACCTCTTATGATGCCGGTTTGATCAACTTCGTCGATCGCTCAAATGTCGTCGAAAGGGCGTACCTGATGATGTTAAGGAGCATTGCAGTGTTCCATCATTTGAAGTGAGTATTCCTATTCTCCCTTCTATTAATTTTTGTCTACTATAGATTCTTTGGTACCTAATGGTTTCTTCTTTTGTAGGGACGACCTCATTGAGGGTGTTGAATTTCGTCAGCACCTGGCCGAGCTCCAGGCTTCCAACCAAGAGCTTCTCAAGGAGAAAATTGAGGCAGATAAGAACCTGCACAGTCTTCGCCTTGAGGTTGAACAATCAAAGGCCTTGCTTAAGGTGGCCTAGAACAAGAAGGAAACCACCAACTAGTTTGTGCAAGAGCTGAGTAAAAAGCTGGATGAGGCTAAAAAGGCTGTATCTGTGAGTCAAACTCAAGAGGAAGCAATGAAGAAGCTCATGGATCTGTTTGAAAAGAATGATGAGGGTCGATGCCAGGCCCTTGTGAAGACCATTGGAGATCAAAAGTGCGAGATTTACACTCTCAAAGTTGAAGTCTCTGAGGCTTCTGAGGAGGTTGCCAAGCTACAAGCATCCTTAATAGAAGCTGAAGATTGCAACGACTCCCTGGCCGACCGGGTGGAGCTAGCAGAGGCCGAGGTTCTGAAGAGGACTGACATCGGCCTGCGCAGCATTCTCTGAAGGCTTTGCCCGAGCTGTGGAACAAATCAAGCTTTTCTCTCCTGAGTTCGACACCTCTAAGCTTAATGAGGCCAAATTTATAGTGGATGGGTAGTTGGTGGACGAGTAAACGATCTGTTTGTTTTTGGAATTTATAATTTTTCCTTTTATTTGAGTAGTCTTATCTTTTGCTATTTTGGTAAATTGAACCTTGACTTTTGGTAACTTGCATTCTGACTTTATGGTAACTTGTGCCTTGACAATCTCAATTTTCCCGTTTTGTTGTCTTTTAGCTTTTGTTTGCTTCTATCACATGCTAAAACGTTTTATTCTATTCCTTTGCTTCTATTTATATGCGAATTTTCCTTAAATTTCTTCACAATGTTTATCCTTTAGCCTTCTCTATTCTCCTTTTCCATGTTTATTTTAAGATGTGTGGGGGTGTTCCTCGATCTTCCCCTTCTGGTTTTCTCCCTCGGAGAGCTCTTTCTCTTTTTGCTTGGATGATGTTTGGAATGAAAAGTTCTGGTTTCGAAGCTTCTGACAAAGAATTCATCTAAACATGAGCTTTCAAGAAGCTTTATGTTTGGATGGCCAATCTCTTGGTGTATCTCTGTCCTTTGTTTCCTTGTCGCCGTCCGATCTTTAGGCGATGATCTACTTGGGCGGGAAATTGCATCCTTCAATGGCTGCAATTTTCTTGCTTAGTTCAGCCATGGCACTGGCAATCTCCTTTGCATTGTATCGTGCCGACTCTATTTTGGCTATTTCTTTTTCTTGTTTACATAATCATATTGTGCTGGCTTTAATTTCGGCTTTTTGTCATGTACTCTTTATTTTCAGCTTTATATTACTCTGGCTTTATTTTCGACTTCACTTTGTATTGCACCGGTTTAGTCTTCAGCTTTGTATTACGCCGGTTTAGTCTTCAGCTTTGTATTATGCCTGTTTGGTCTTCGGCTTTTGCTTTTTATTAATTTTGCCCGTTTAATCTTTGGCTTTTTGTATTACGTCGGATTGATCTTCGACTTTGAATATCATGAATACTTTATTTTCAACGTTGTATTATGCCGACTTTATCTTCGACTTCACTTTGTATTATTCCAGTTTAGTCTTCGACCTTACTTTATTCCTATTTTATTCTTTTTCTTGAATGATGCCGGTTTTATCTTCGACTTTTTGTATTACGTCGGATTGATCTTCGACTTTGAATTATGCGCTATGTTATCAACTTTGATAAAAGATTTTAGTTTGTAACAGAAACATTTATATTAAGTAGCTAAACGCGCATTTCATTTCTTCATCCAAAAAAGGGGTAAAACAAGATTGTACATCATCTTCACGCGCTACAACAAGACTATGATTATAAAGACGTTACCTCACTACACCATGAGGTACTTAACTATAATAAACCTTTATATTTGAGATATTCCATGTGCGCAGGAGGGGTCGACCCTCCATTGTCTCCAAACGATATGCTCCGTTGCCTAGCGCTTTTATCACTCTGAACGGTCCTTCCCAGTTGGGGGCGAACTTGCCTTCTTCTTTCGACTTTCGAGCATCCCCAGTTTTTCGCCAAACTAGGTCCCCTTGTATGAAACTTCTTGGACGAACTTGGCTATTGTACGCCGAGAAGCCCTTTATCGGGCTGCCTCATTACAAACCCGAGCTGTGTCTCAAACTTCCTCAATTAGGTCTAGCTCGACTCTCAGGCTTGAGTCTTGGTCATCGGGATTGCTATATGCTCTTTTCCACGAAAGCTCACCCACCTCAACTGGAATCATTGCATCCACTCCATATGTCAAACGATAAGGAGTTTCTTTGGTTGGGGTTTGTGATGTGCAATGGTATCCCCATAATATGCTTGGTAACTCATCAGACCACCACCCCTTTGCATCGTTGAGCCTTCTTTTTAGCTCGTGAAGTATTACCTTATTGGCAGCTTCGGCCTGCCCATTAGCTTGAGCGTGCTCTACTAATGTAGCCTTATGTTGAATCCCCAAATTCTTTAGGAATTCTAAGAATTTCGCATCAGTGAACTGCCGACCATTATCAGTGACAATAGAGTAAGGGATACCATGTCGGCATATGATATGTTTCCAACAAAACTTTTGCATTTGTTGCACTGTGATTCAAGGTACTGCTTCTGCCTCTATCCATTTAGTAAAGTAGTCTATAGCCACTACTAGGAATTTTACTTGACCTCAAGCCTTAGGGAATGGTCCGAGGATGTCCATTCCCCAAACCATGAACGACCAAGGAGAAGACATTGTGTGGAGTCTTTCCTGAGGGATATGCATCACAGGCCCATGTCTTTGACATTGTTTACACTTACGAACAACTTCCTCGACATCTTTTCTTCAAGGTAGGCCAAAAGTATCCCACACACAGGACTCGGTGTGCCATGGTTCGACCTCCAGCATGTAAACCACAAATTCCCTGATGCAGCTCGTCCAACACGTATTGTACTTGCTGGGGCTCTAAGCAATTCTCCATTTACCAAAGTGAACATGGCGGCTTGTCACCGTACTTTTTTGGCACTCGCTTTATCCTCAGGGAGCTTTCCTTTTGCTAGAAATTGTTTGATATCTTCATACTATGGTGATGCATGGTTTTGCTGAGATGACTAAGCCATAAAGGAGGTTTCAAATTCCACTGACAGCCTTGCCATGGTTTCTTGTATTAGAGTCTGATGATGCCTTGTTTTCTTAATGTTGGCAAGCTTAGATAGGACATCGGCTCTTTCATTGGAAGTCCTTGGAACGTGGAGCATTGTAAAATGAGGGAAATTGGCTATGCTTTGCCGAGCTAACTGGAAGTATTGCTGCAGGACGGGATCCTTAGCTTGGTACGATCCGTTAATATGACTGGTCACAAGTTGAGAGTCACTGAGACACTTTAGCCTTTTTATGCCCATTTCGTGAGCTAAACGTAAACCGGCAAGCAATGCTTCATACTTTGCTTGATTATTTGGACGTAGGAAATTCGAACCTCACAGTTTGCTCAAGAATCAGATTGGAGGGTCCTTCCAATATCACCCCAGCTCCGTTCCTTTTTTTGTTTGACGATCCGTCAATGCTTAAAGTCCATTCTTCTCCTCCATTGTCCTCCTTTATGAGTGGGAGCTCGGTTAGGAAATCAGCCAAGGTCCTTGGCTTTGAAATGTTAATCCAAACTCTGACAATTCAATAGACCATGCGGTCTTTCTTCCAGCCAAGTCAGGCTTTTGTAACACTTGCCTAAGTGGGTAGTCTGTTTTGACTATGACATTACAACTTCTGAAATAATGTCTTAGGCGCCGGGCTGAGAAAATTAATGCTAAGACCAACTCTTCGATTACTTGGTACCTCTCTTCAACAAGCAGGAGAGTCCTACTGATAAAATAAACGAGGCACTGCTTTCCTTCATGATCCGTTGCTAAAACTAAGCTTATGGTTGAGTGTGCCACCGAGAGATACAAGCTCAAATCTGAGGTCCCAGATGGATTTGTTAAGATTGGCATTGTGGCCACCACCCTCTTTAAGTCATTGAATGCCTCCTCGCTTTCATCATTCCAGCTGAATTGGGCCGCTTGTTTTAAAAGCTTGAACAATGGCCGAGCTCTCTCTGCTAGCCTAGTCAAAAAATGAGACAATGCTGCTAATCTCCCATTAGTCTTTGTAACTCCTTTAGTGTCTCTAGGCTTCTCATTTTCAAGATGGCCTCACATTTATTAGGATTGGCCTCTATTCCTCTTGCTGTGATCAAGAATCCTAGGAACTTTCCTCACTGGACTCCGAAGACACACTTCTCAGGATTAAGCCTGAGGTTGTGTATCCTTACTTTTTCAAACAATTTTTGGAGGTTGGTAGGATGGTCAACGACCCCGAGTGACTTTACCACCATGTCATCCACATAAACCTCCATTATCTTTCCAATCTCTTCCTTAAACACTTGATCCATCAGTCTTTGATAAGTGGCTCTAGCATTTTTTAATCTAAATGGCATAACCTTATAACAATAGTTGTTAACATCGGACATGAATGCAGTTTTGTCTTCGTCAGGAGGATACATGCGTATTTGATTATAGCCCGAGTACGCATCTAAGAAACTTAATAGGCCGCTCCTCGAGGTGTTGTCCACCAGTCTATCAATACTCAACAATGGATAAGTATCTTTAGGGCATGCCTTGTTTAGGTCAGTATAATCAGTGCACATCCTCCACTTACCATTTGACTTTTTTACCATCACCACATTTGCTAGCCAAGTTGTATACTTAATTTCCCTAATGAGTCGAGCTTGTAGGAGCTTACCAACCTCATGGCAAATAACAGTCATTCGCTCTTCTCCTAGCTTTCTCTTCTTCTGGGTTGTGGGCCGAGCATGAGGAGAAATAGCTAATCGATGACACAAGAAATCTGGGTCGATTCCTGGCATATCGGCCGCGCTCCATGCAAATAAATCAGCATTCTTCAACAGTATCTGTTCGAGGTCTTTTCGGGTGGAATCCTTTAAGGTTTCTCCTAACTTGACCACTTGCTCAGATTTTTTCCCTAACTGAAAAGAAATCATTTTCTCAGCAGGAGATGGTCTAAGCTCTTCGAAATCCGCCCTAGGATCTAGATCCAGCCTATCTAGTTCCACACTAAGACACTGAGGTCCAGTTCCCTGAGCTTTTTGGGACGAAATCGCCTTTAGGGAGTAAGGATGTACCTTCAAGCTCTGGGCGTAGCACTGGCGAGCTGTCCTAGGATCAACTTTAATAGTTAAAACTTGGTCTCCTACCAGAAACTTCATTGCCAAATGGAGGGTTGAAACTATGGCTCCCAGTTGATTCAAAGTTATTCTTCCCAAGATGACATTGTAAGAAGCGTGGGCTTCTACCAACAAATATCTTACCATAATGGTCTTCCCTTCTCCGCTCTCACCAATGGTAGTAAGTAAATCCACATAGCCCCTAGTGTGGACTCGCTCCCCAGCGAATCCAAGCAACAGTTCAGAATGATCTCTAATTACCTCGGATGGCAGATCTAGTTTAAGAAAGGTTTCCCAATAAAGGATATCAGCCGAGCTTCCCTGATCAACTAATACCTTCTTTACCTTCCAGTTAGCAATGATAACAGTTATGACCATGGGATTATCATGACTGGGATCATTTGTGCTAAACTCCTCATTGGTAAAAGTGATGGTTGGGAAAGACTTATAGGATGCATGCTGGCCTATTACATTCACACTGCGCACATACCGTTTTCTAGCTCGATTTGAGACTCCTCCTCCACCGAATCCTCCTGCTATTGTGTTAATCGTACCTTAGACTTCTTGGGTCTTCGTGCTCGGTGAGCCTTCCTTCTTACACGAACGGGATTTGTCCTGGCCCTTGTAGGATGAATAAAATCCCTGTCCTTTTCTACAGTCTCCAGGTTGATCTCTCTGTCTTGTGTCATCGTGGTTATCTTTCCATACGAATCGAGCTAGAGCTCCTAACTGTATCAATTCTTCGACTATGTCCTTAACTCTGTAACATTCTTCAGTGGTATGACCATGGTTTTTGTGGAAACTGCAATAAAGGTTAGTATCTGCATTCCTAGGAGTCGGGCATGGCTTCGGTGGATGAATCAATTCAGAATTAAAGGCTTCCTTCAACACTATTTCTCTGCTGGCATTGAGAGGGGTATAATTATTGTATTTGGCCGACCCTCTCCTCTTTGGTTCGAAATCACGTTGAGCCGGAGGGGAGTAATTTCTTTACTGCCCATGAATGTCTTTTCCCTTCCTCTGAGCTTCATTGTTTTCTTCCATACTTATGAATCGGGCAACTCGTTCCCTGAGCTCATTCATGTTGCGAGGTGGCTCGACATATAAGTAATTCGAAAAAGGCCTCGCTCAGAGTCCGGCTTTTATGGCATGCATGACAACAACAAGGTGTAAGTTGGGAATGGTCATGGTTGCTTTGGCAAACTTCATCATGTAACTTCTCAAGGATTCCCCCAGATTTTGTCGAACTCGGGTTAAGGAAATCGAGTCCGTCACAACGGGATTACAATCAGCAAAACGAGCCACAAACCTTGCACACAAGGATTCAAAAGAATCTATTGAGAGGGGAGGTAATGCATAATACCAATCCAAAGCTACTCCCTTTAGTATGGTTGGGAAGAGTCAACAATGCACTCTTAAATCATCTGATACCAATCTGGCTTGCGTAAGATACGCTTTTACATGTGACATGGGGTCGTTATTTCCCTCGTATTTCTCCATTAAAGTCCCTTTGGAACTGTCAAGGAGTTTGCGCTTCATAATTTCAGGGACAAAGGGATGAAAGGTGGCTAAACACTGCAGTTCAGGGTTATCTGGAACGTGGACATCACAAAATGGCATCTCTTGTATTATGGGGGGATGACTCACATGAGCTACATCATTATGCTTTACCCCCACCTTCGGATCATTCTTCGGTGGAACATCATGCACAAATACACCTTTCTCCCCCTTACTGTGGATAGATTCCTCCTCTCCATGAGCGGTAGGGTCTTCATGCATCAATCTTTGCTTCTTAAGAGCCATTATTTCTTCCTTGTGGCAATCCCTCAGCTTGTTCATTTCTACCTCTTGCTTCTCTCGCCACTTTTGCATATCGTCTTCCATCTGTTGTCTCATAGCAACCATTACACTTTCCATTTGATCCTTTAATATTTCCACCAACGAAGGATCCATTTTCATGCTCTCCGAAGGTTGCTGCACTTGACTCCTCATTTGTACCATATACCTTGTTGTAACATCCCAAAAATTTAAATATAGTTTAAGAGGTTTTTATAACAGAGGGCAAAAAATAGAGAAAATATGTAGAACAATTTACAGAAGAAATAAGTGAATTAGTTGTGTTTGCTAGATTAATTTCTTAATTGTGGTCACTTGCCTTTGTTTGTGTCTAATATTAGAATTTTTCTTTACCTTTGTTGTTTTGATATTCGACGTAAAACTTCTAAATTATTTTAAAAACTTGTTGTTTATTCTATGTCTTTCTAGAAAATTCTTGATTATTCTAGAAACTTCTAGATTATTTCTAGAAAAATCTTGATTATTCTACCTTGTTCTAGAAACTTCTTATTCTAGAAACTTCTAGATTATTCTACTTATTTCTAGAAAAATCTTGATTATTCTACTTAACTCTAGAAACTTCTAGTTTACTCTACATGTTGAAACGGTCGAAACTGGCTCTTGATGTCTTCATGACATTTCTAGATCTCTCAATCTTCTTTAATTAGAAACAAACCAGAGATCAATTGGAGGCCTGTGGAGGGAGTTATGCCTATTTTACCGAGAGTGGTCAAATGTATAGTAAATTCACGTCACTGTTTCATGGCCCACTTTCAAGGCTAATTTCACACTAGATGCAGTCCGAATTGGCTCTTTGGGCCTTCATGACATTTGTAGCTCTGTCAATCCTCTTTCATTTGCAAGAAATCTGAGCCCAAAACGATATTTGTGGAAGAAGTTATACCTATTTTACCGAAAGTGATCAAAGTAATGACTTTTCAACCATTCTAGAATTTTCTTTAAGATATTTTCTTACCTTTTAAGATATTTTGATGGAAACTAAGATATTTTCTTGGAAACTAAGATATTTTATTGGAAACTAAGATATTTTCTTACCTTTTAAGATATTTTGATGGAAACTAAGATATTTTCTTGGAAACTAAGATATTTTCTTACCTTTTAAGATATTTTAATGGAATCTAAGATATTTTCATAGAAAGTAAGATTTTTTCTTTAGAATCAATCTCCAATTCTCTAGAAATATCTTGGGAAGTCTATAAATAGGGCTTAGGAGTGCCAAATGAAGACATAACCCAAAGAATACTCCTACATTCTCTCAAACTATCTTCACTACAAAAAACCTTTCTATACTTTCTCCACCTTAGGAAGAAATCTCTCCAACCAAAGTAGGAGCCAGTAAGTAGAGGAAGAATAGGAAGCTAGGAGAAACCAGTAAGGGGACCTTTCCTTATCCTTCTTTTCTATCCTTTGTTTTGTTGGTACTTTCATTTTCTTTCTTTAGTTTCTTGCAGTAAAGGAATCTTTCCTTATCTTTTTTTCTATTCTTTGATTCTCTTACTACTTTCACTCTCTTTCTTTGGTTGTTCCATTATCTTTCTTGGAATCCTTGATGTTTCTTTTCTTCATCTTTCTTACACTCCTTTTAATTCTTTAAGTTGGTATTTTCTTTATCCTTTGAATAATTAATTTAAAGTTGTTTTCCTTCTTTGATCAAACTTCTTTAAATACTAACATACTAAAAAGTATATGTCATAAACATATATTGATGATAGTACTATGGTTGTTTGATGACTGGTTTTGTGCTTGATATACAATTACTTGGTGAATTGGATGTGAATAAGTGGTGATATGCATGATTGCATTGAAATGAGTATGGACTTGAATTGTTTAATGACCGATTGAAAATGCCTAGTGGAGAGGCAACATTCTAAGATTGCTTGGTGAATGGGCAATGCTTAGAATGAGGTGAGATAAAGATGACCTGGTGGAAAGGTCAATATCTGAAATATAATGAAGGTCATTATACAATTCAAGGTCCTAGAACATGTTGCATTGATGACTGGATAGTAGTAGACCAAGTCCGTAAGTCACGATTCCCGTCCGAGTGAGTGGAATGCCGTGGATTTGGGGGTTCTCTTGGTGAGGAAATTGCCCTGCTCATGATGATCACATGTTGCGGGGGAGGTCCTGCCGGACACTGAGGGAACTCGACAAATTACGGAGTGTCTACCTCTGGTGGGTCTGATTGAGTGGGAGAATCAGATGCCCCAGGCTATTTTCAGTGGAGGGCGCCACATTGCATTTCGAGTGAAGAGTGAAAATGCATGGTGGAGGTGCATGCATCATATAGAATTAGGAGCATACATTATTAATTGTGGGTTTGATTGAATGTGTGATTCATTGGAATTCATGCCTTTGTCATTGATTGTGATTGATGGTTTGTTTGATTTGGTTTATGGTTGTCGGTTGCCTTACTTTGTGATTGATATTTTGTTGATCATGGATCAGTATGGAAGTATTATTCTAAAAATGATATTTTCGATGAAATTTCTAAATTTATAAAAGAAAAGGTTTTCCTTGAACTACAATCAATTAGTTATAATTATGGTTAAGGGAAGCTCACCCTTGCACTTTGTGTTTTTAACACCTGTGATGTTTTGCAATGATTGTTGATACTGTCTTGCCGAGAAGATGTTTTGTTATGTTTGGGGGTAGATTTGCTAAGTAAGTAGAGAGAAAATTATGTAGAATAATAAAATGACAAAGTTATGCAACCTAGATGTAATGACCTTTGAATATTATGTAATAAAAGTGTTGTTTTCTTAAATCTCTCTTTTATTTACTATATCATTAACCACCTTAAATTACTAATTAAAATATAAGTAAAATAAGTAAATAAAAGGGGGGTGTTACACTTGTGGTCCCAGGCAAAGTTTTACCAGGGCCCCGCGGTGGGCGCCAAACTGTTCTTCTAAAATCTGGCTCTACCGAGGTCCCACGGTCTTCATCAGCTTTGAAGTCTCCCTCATTCGGTTTGCCTCGATCTAGCTAAGGGTTGAACTCGAACAACGAAAGGGGGAGGTACCTGCAAAAGGCACTCCAATGCTTAAGTTAGCTTTTGCATTAGGCTGATATATGTGTTCGAAGAAAGGAGAGGGATAAAGTGATGTTGGCACATCTAAGGAAAATCACTAACCTAGAAGAATTACTAGAACCTCCAAGTTACCTTAGCTTAGGATTTGATTTTTGTAATTGAAGTGTAAATAATTTTGATGGCCTTGTAAGTTTTCGGCCAAAAGTGTATTTTCTTTTAAGTGTTTGTTTAACATTGTGCTTAAAAGGCTAGTAAACTTAAAGAGTAAAGCTTATTAGGGTGAATGAATTTAAGTTCAAGTTCATATTAATTTCTCATTTGAAATTTGAATTTAATTTGGTTTAAGTTTGAATTTCAAATTGTGAATCTAAGTGGTTTTGGTTCAAGAAGATTTTCACTTGGATTAGGATCCATGCCTAATCCAAGATCAAATCTTAACCCTTGATTAGATGCACTCATCCAATGGATGATAATCAAGTGGAAAGTGACATGTAACCTTTGAAAGTGACATGAAACACTCTTGAAAGTGACATGTACTTGAACCTTTGAACTTGTGGCTCTTATTCATTGATTTGTAAAGTACTCTAAAGTTCTTTAGCTTCCTCTTCAAGTCTTCCTAAGCTTATATAAAGCCAAAAACGAAATTGTAAAGGAACTTTTGCATAATTGATGAATGAATAAGCTTTAAGCTTTTCTTTGAGAGAGGATTCTCTTGTCTTGCTTAGCAAGGTTTCTTGGATCTTATCAATGGATTCCATCCTCCATTGTGGCAGTTCTCCCTAGGCTTATTGGCTTGCCATGGCGCCAACCTTCACCATTTCTCACCCCTTCCATTTTTTCTTTTTCGGTTTTCTATTCCATCATTGAAGCTTTGACCGAAAGCTTCCTTTTGAACTTGGCTTGGAGTGCATTGAAGAAGCTAGATTGGGAAAAATCAAGGACTCTTTAGAATCTCTCTAAGGAGGCCTCTATCAAGTGATATCATGAGCTTGTTGTCTTCTTCAATGGGTTATCTTCAATGAGTTAGTAATGGGTTTCATGTGTTTCCATAGTTTTCTTTGAGTTTTCAATGTTCCATGTCTTCTTTCAATAGCCTAGTCTTTGTTTCTTTGACTTGTTTCAATTTTGTTTGGTTAGTTTTTATTTAAGCATGTGTTTCTTCATTGTTTCCCTTCAAACCGTGGGTTTCCATCGTTATCCATGCTTATCTTGAAGTTTTACTCATAGTTACTTTAGATTCCATGACAAGATTCCTTGTTCTAGAGTAACTTTCTTTGTAAGCTTCTTTGTTTGATTTGTTTTCTTGTAGTTTTGTTTAGTCCTTTGTGTTTTCTTGTCCAAAACCATGAGTATGCTGTATGTGCTGCACCATTGATGAATGAGTTTCATGTTTTACATGGGTTCCATGAAATAGAAGAGGCTTCTAGTGTAAGTTTCACATGAACATGCATTTAGTTAGCTTCTAAAGCACTCTTGAAGGTCCAATTTGTGTAGAACCTTGTGATTTGTATTTTGGGTTTTAGAAATTGAACTTGGAGGTTGCTCTTCTTCATTATTGGTTTTGGTCCAACCATACATAGTGTGTAGAAAAATACAAAATCAAAAAACAAAGAAAAGAAACAAGTGAGAAAAACAAAAGAAAAAGAAATGGTAGTGAAAAGAGAAGTGTATGGGTCCAAAAAGAGTAGAAATTGATTTAGGACCATACAAAAGCAAAATCAAAAGAACCAAAAAAACAAGAGGAAAATTTGAAAAAGGTGAAAAGAATTGGAATTAAACACACCCTTAGACTTAGTTGAGCACACATCACCCAAGTTGAATCTCTAGTACCTTGGTTTTTGGACTTGAGTGTGTAGTGACTTTGGTGTAATTTTCACTCGAGTTTGTACTGCACTTGCTGGAAATTGATAATGCTATGACTATATGAGCCTTATTTTGCAATTGGTTTGAAATTTTAACAGGTTGCATAATCATAGAACATAGATTTCATTCGGTCTCTAATCGGATTTCTAGAAATCTGTTGCTAAAATTGGGAGCATTTTTGGTGGCTAATTTGAATTTGTGTATGACTATACATTTTTGTTTCTCATACTCTTAGTCTTGGTTTGGACTTGTTTTTCTCTAAAAATTCATGTTCATTTGTTGTCCATACATGTGTCATTATGATGCAATCCTCAAGGAGAATAGCTTCATGTGCTCTAATCTTCATGCTTCAATGGAGACTTGGAAGAAAATGAAGAAGAAGCTCACAGTGTGAGGAAAAAGAAGCGGAATCAAAGGTGAAAAGAAAATAGAAAACAGATTGAGTTTAGAGATGGAAGCGCCATGGAAAGTGCCAATAAGCTAGAGGGGGAACCGCCACAATGGACAAGGAAGCCATTGATGAGATTCAAGGTTCTTCACAAGCACACAAGAGAGAATACTCTCAAAGAGTAAGCTCTTAGCTTAATTCAATATTCAGAAATTTTATCAAAAGTGTTTGAAATATAAAGGAAATCATATTTATACTACTAAGGTGGGGTGCTAGCTTGCTATGCAAGGAACTAATGTCCACCCTTGGATTAGATTCTAATCTAATGGCCACGGAAGGAAGTTTGTGGTGCAAGTTTGATTAACTTAGAGAACAAGGGTCAATCCTCCACCCTTGGATGTAGATCCTCATCCAATGGTCACGGCGCCAAGCTTGCACTCCAAGCTTCTAAGCTTAGCCCTTGGATTAGTATCTTCATCTAATGGTCACTAATTCTTTTGTTTATTACAAGTTTAGGCCCAAATTAAATCCTTAAAACAATTACATAATTGAAAGAAAACTACTAATAAGCCTAAACATTAAAACATTTCGCTGAAAATTCCTGGAAGCATTCCAACGTTAACTTCAAGCTCATTTTCCAACTAGTTGCAGTCCGAACTGGGTTTTTGTGTCTTCATAGCTTTTGTAGCCCCAACTAGTTGCAGTCCGAACTGGGTTTTTGTGTCTTCATAGCTTTTGTAGCCCTTGAAGTCTTCTTTAATTTGGCACCAAGATCACCTCAATTGGATTTGTGTAGCGTGAGTTATGGTCGAAATACTGAACCTGGTCAGACAGTAAATATATTGCGAATGTATTAGAAACCCAATTTATTAAAGATTAAGGTTGGAGAGTTTAGTTGGGCTTTTGGAGATGGATGGTCCTCCATCAAACCCTCCTTCTTATGGTCAACTTGTCCCCAAGTTGATTTAGGTTCTCACCTACAAAAAAAATTCCACCCGGATCAAAGATTAAACACACTTTGTCAAGTTTTATATTTAATATCAAAGTGTATTTTTAACTCATTTTATTAACACAATCATGAGAATAAAGGAAAGCATATAAATGTTGTTTCTCAGTATGATAGAATTTCCAAATGATTCTTAGTTTCTCATTAAGGTGTGATGATATTAGGAAGCTTCCTTTAGGTGTAGGACTTTGTGATGGTCCCTCCTTCTTAGACTCCTCCTTCCATCTAAAAAAATACCCATGAGAATAATCAAACAAGGTACCTAACTTAGTATTTTCCCACACTTTCCAAGACCTAAGGTCTTGAGAACCTATTGTGTCACAATTATTTTTGTGCATAATAGGAATAGCAAAAGGAGTAAGAGTTAAAGAAGTTTCCCTTTTTGATAATACACAATTCCCTTGTACTTCTCCTCCTCTATCCATGTTGTTCCAAGGTTCCTCCACACACAACACTTCATTTGGAATCACATCAAAAGGAAGTTTGTAAAGATGATCACAAGAATCTTTGATTAAAGCATTAAGTACATTCCTTTCAACATCTTCACACAAGAGGTGATCAATTTGCTCTTTGGAATCCTCCTTTGGAACAACACCTACAACTTCCTCAAGGTAAGAATCAAAAATGTCAAATGAAGGGTTAGTATTAACAAGTAAAAAATCATTTTTCTCCTTCATTTGTTTTTCCATCAACTCTATTTCCTTAGCTTCTTTTTCTCTTAATTCTTTTTCTCTCAACTCATTTTTCTTTCTCACAAGCTCGATATAAATTCTCTCATTTTGTTCAATCAACTTTCTTTCTTTTCTTTCCCTTCTCTCATGCTTTTCTCTCAAGGTTTTCTCCTTCCTCTCATGATGTTCACGATTTCTACTAGCCTTCTCAAGGATCCTCTTATCATGCTCCTTTCTCAATCTCCTTTCCTCATTTTCTCTCCTTCTTTGGTCGAATCTCTCTTCCAAAGTTGTGTGAATCATGGTACTCATCAATCCCACCATCTTCTTTTCTTTAGGTGAGAGATCATTCCATACACTAGGAGAACTATCCATGGCTGCACAAAGAAAGGTTAGACAACAAGTACAAGCATATAAAAGATCCTTACCACTCTCTAAGTGTTTCACTCTAATAGCACTCGTGTATCACACTTTCAAGACTCTTTCTCAAATGTTCTCTCTTGCCTTTTTCCACTCAACCTCTCTTTATACTCTTGTTCAAAACTCTAATCAATCATTCAAAGTCCAAGTTTCCAAAGTGAAAGACGAACGGTTCTTGAGTTAAGCTTAGGAATTCCAAGAAATACAAACTCAAGACAAAACCTTAGGAATCCAATAGAGACAAGCAATAAAAGGTACTCAATGAAAGGAAAATTAGGCTACTCAAATGAAGAGTTTAGTATGAGACAATGGAACCTAAGCTACTGCACAAAATATGCTTTCAATTTAAGGCACAAATCTGGAAAAATTGGACATCAACTCAAGTACACAATTCAAGCCAAATTAGAAGTAATTTGAAGCCGAAATAGGGACCGAATTTTAGGCAAGTTCCAAGTGAATTTTGTGAAGTGATTTTAAGTGATTAGGTTCAGTTTTTCACCACTTTAAAGCCAATTAATATGCTCAAAATACAGGGGAAAAACAGAGTTTCAAGTTACCAAGCATTTCATACATCACAAGTCCAAGAATCTAGGCTACTAGTAAGCAAAACTCAAGTTTTGATGCTAATGCTTAGTCCTAAGTTTTTCTATTGTTCCAAGTCCTTTGAACCACTAATTTTGGGAGTGTTTAGAGGCTCAAATAGTCAAGGTACTACGCTACACATTTAGGCTTTAATTTCACTAAATTCACTTTTCAATTGCTCTTTTTCTACTAATTTGAATTTCACTAGAATTTCACTTTTCTTGTTTTTCTTCTCTTTGAATTTTCTTGTGATTATTTTTTCTTGTAATGTTTTCTTTTGATTTCTCTTTCCTTTAACTTTGTATATTCCTTTTCTTGACTTTTCTTGCTGGACCGAATTAGAAAAATCCTAAGACTAAGGCAAAATTAAGTCTAAAATTACTAGTAAGCAAGATTAAGCATGGTGAAAGCTACTTGAAATTGTAATGAACAATTCTTAGCACTTAAATCATGTGAACAACACCTCAAACACATTCAAACCAGTAATTCATGGATTAACATGGATTTGGCACGGTTCATATGAAGCAAAAGCAAGAACACATGTGAAAATTACTAGAACAAGCTTAGGAAGAAATTTAAACGGTGAATTCACAAGAAATTGATAGGAATTTTAGATCTAGGAATTTTTTTAACATGAAAACTAAAATTCAAAATGAAGACAACTCAAGGAACATGTGAAGAACTCAAGCAAGTTCATACAACACGGATCTACAAGAAAATTTGAAGAGAAAACGAAAACTCAAGGTAAGAAACTCAAACTGGATAGGATAATGCTCCAATTGAAGTAGAACAAGCTCTATATACCAAATTTGATGCAATCCTCAAGGAGAATAGCTTCATGTGCTCGAATCTTCATGCTTCAATGGAGACTTGGAAGAAAATGAAAAAAAGCTCCACAGTGTGAGGAAGAAGAAGCGGAATAAAAGGTGAAAAGAAAATAGAAAACGGATTGAGTTTAGAGATGGAAGCGCCATGGCAAGTGCCCATAAGTTAGAGGTGGAACCGCCACAATGGACAAGGAAGCCATTGATGAGATTCAAGGTTCTTCACAAGAACACAAGAGAGAATACTCTCAAAGAATAAGCTCTTAGCTTAATTCAATATTCAGAAATTTTATCAAAAGTGTCTGAATTACAAAGGAAATCCTATTTATACTATTAAGGTGGGGTGCTAGCTTGCTACGCAAGGAACTAATGTCCATCCTTGGATTAGATTCTAATCTAATGGCCACGGAAGGAAGCTTGTGGTGCAAGTTTGATTAACTTGGGGAACAAGGATCAATCCTCCACCCTTGGATGTAGATCCTCATCCAATGGTCACGGCGTCAAGCTTGCACTCCAAGCTTCTAAGCTTAGCCCTTGGATTAGTATCCTCATCTAATGGTCACTAATTCTTTTGTTTATTACAAGTTTAGGCCCAAATTAAATCCTTAAAACAATTACATAATTGAAAAAAAACTACTAATAAGCCTAAACATTAAAACATTTCGCTGAAAATTCCTAGAAGCATTCCAATTCTAACTTCAAGCTCATTTTCCAACTATTTTCAGTCTGAACTGAGTTTTTGTGTCTTCATAGCTTTTATAGCCCTTGAAGTCTTCTTTAATTTGGCACCAAGATCACCTCAATTGAATTTGTGTAGCGTGAGTTATGGTCGAAATACTGAACCTGGTCAGACAGTAAAAACATTGCGAATTTATTAGAAACCCAATTTATTAAAGATTAAGGTTGAAGAGTTTGGTTGGGCTTTTGGAGATGGATGGTCCTCCATCACATTGTCTCCTCAAATTTTACTCCATATTTGATTAGCCTTTCTTTCATTTTGAGCCTTTTTTTGTTTGTCTTTCTTGGACTCCTAGTTTTGTCCTTGAGTATTTGTCTCTTTAGACTTCTTCAGCCTAACTAGGGTGTTGTTCCTCTTTCACATTGGCTTGGTAGGAACTTGATAATTGATTTGAGAATAATTTCTAAGTGAGAACCAAGAGATAGAGAGGAAAAAGGCAAGAGAGTTTCATTAGAGAAAAAGCCACTAAATGTGAAATACGAGTTGATTGAGTGGATACACTTAGAGAGTGGTGAGATCCTTTTATTTCCTATTATATTTCTTGTGTACTAACCTTTTCTTGCAGCGGTGGCTAGTTCTCCTAGTGTTGACAATGATTTGTCACCCAAAATACTTAAAATGATGGATGTGTTGATGAGTAGGTTAAATACCAACTTTGAGGAGAGGTTTGGGTCAATTGAGAGGAGATTGGAGAGTGAGAAGAGGCCTAATGGAGAGAATAGTAGGAATAGAGGTGAAAGGAGAGAGTACCATAGAGATAGTGATAGGAGGAGTAGAAGAGGGAATGGAAGAAGTGATAGAGATTATTATGACTTTAAGAGGGAAATGAGAGAAGAAAAACAGAGAAGGTTGTTAGAAGAAAATGAAAGAAATTATGACGAGTATTGGAGAAGGGAAAAAGAGAGAATGATAAAGGAATTAAGAGAAAAAGAATTGAGAGCAAAAGAAATTAAAGAATAGGAGTTGATAGAAAAACAAATGAAGGAGAAAAATAATTCTTTACTTTCTTATACTAAACCTTGATTTGAATTTTTTGATTCTTATTTGGAGGACATTGTAGGTATGGTTCCAAAAGATGACTGCCAAGAGGAAATTGACAATCTCTTGTGTGAAGATGTAGAAAGGAATGCACTTAAATCTATTTGTGAGGATGCTTGTGGTCATCTTTATAAAGGTCCTTTTGATTTGACTCCTAATGAAGAGTTGTGCATAAAAGAGCCTTGGAACAAACATTGTATAGAAAAGGAAATGCCTATAGAATTTGAACTACCTTTTGAAAAAATTTCCTTATCAATTACTACTCTTTTTACTTTTATTAAGAATGACATTCCATACCATACTTTAGATTCTTATGGCATTGAGCCCTTGGAAGATCCTTGAAATTCGTAATTTGGGATTCTTAATTGTGCCTATTAACCATTGTTTTCATGATGTTGAATGCTTTCCTAGGTTGCTGGAAGAGGTTAAGAAGGAGGGCATACCACAAAGTTCCACATTTAGCAAAGGAATGATAAATAAGAAGCAAATGTTGATACAAGTGGAGAAAGGAGTAGAAACTTCTAAGAGTTTCGATTATATTCCAAATGAGTATTCAAATTTTTCTTTTCATTCTTTAATTGATATTGCTGATATTTAGAAAAAATACATGTTGTTGTCCTATTATTTAGAAGTAAGTGAAGTTTGTAATTTGCTCAAACTAGATGCTAAAATTAAGTTGAATAGGTGTAGACTTATAGATTTTCAAATGTTTTTACCACCATGCACTCACTATAGAATGCAAGCATACCAACATAATAAATCACTTGCATCAAATGCTATAAAGAATGATTTATCCATTGTTAATGATGACATTGTGATATTTGATCCCGATGGTTATTTGTTTGTAGGTAAAGAGGACTCAATTTAGGAGCAAGAGTCTGTTGAGGAAATTCCTTAGAGGACATGAGTCTAAGAGGACCCAAAACTTTTTTAACTTGATCTACCTAGTGATTTGTTGGATGAAAACTTTCAATGTTAATGACTTGTCTTTGTTTAATGTAGGTGAAGATCAAGCCAACTTGGGGACAAGTTGCAACTAAGAAGGAGGGTTTGATGTAGGCACATCTATGGAAAATCACTCACCTAGAAGAATTACTAGAAGCTCCAAGTTACCTTAGCTTAGGATTTGATTTTTGTAATTGAAGTGTAAATAATTTTGATGGCCTTGTAAGTTTTCGGCCAAAAGTGTATTTTCTTTTAAGTGTTTGCTTAACATTGTGCTCAAAAAGCTAGTAAGATTAAAGAGTGAAGCTTAATAGGGTGAATGAATTAAAGTTCAAGTTCATATTAAATTCTCATTTGAAATTTAAATTTAAGTTGGTTTAAGTTTGAATTTCAAATTGTGAATCAAGAAGATTTTCACTTGGATTAGGATTCATACCTAATCCAAGAGCAAATCTTAACCCTTGATTAGATGCACTCATCTAATGGATAATAATCAAGTGGAAAGTGACATGTAACCTTTGAAAGTGACATGAAACACTCTTGAAAGTAACATATACTTGAACCTTTGAACTTGTGGCTCTTATTCATTGACTTGTAAAGTACTCTAAAGTTGTTTAGCTTCCTCTTCTAGTCTTCCTAAGCTATATAAAGCCAAAAACGAAATTGTAAAGGAACTTTTGCATAATTGATGAATGAATAAGCTTTGAGCTTTTCTTTGAGAGAGGATTCGCTTGTCTTGCTTAGCAAGGTTTCTTGGATCTTATCAATGGATTCCATCCTCCATTGTGGCGGTTTTCCCTAGGCTTATTGGCTTGCCATGGTGCCAACCTTCACCATTTCTCACCCCTTCCATTTTTCCTTTTTCGGTTTTCTATTCCATTGTTGAAGCTTTGATTGAAAGCTTCCTTTTGAACTTGGCTTGGAGTGCATTGAAGAAGCTAGATTGGGCAACATCAAGGGCTCTTTGGATAATCTCTAAGGAGGCCTCTATCATAAAGTTAGGAAAGAATATCTCTTATTTGTGTACGAGGCCGAGCTCTAAGTTTTTATACTTAACCTTTGGCGGTTTGGTAGGTGAGGGAAGGTTCTATCAGTTGACTTCCCTCATTCTGAGATACACGTGTCACAAGAGGGGCAACTTTGTGAGTTCCCAGGACTATGATTGCCTTTTAGGGAAAGTGTCATGTCACCTAGTCAAATCACTTAAATGGTCATATATCCCACCTTTTGGGTACGAGTGCACTGGACAATAACTAGTATGTGGTTTTGGCCAAGCTGATCTCGACTCTCTATGTGACAATTACAATAAAAAAATAATCCTCATATCAGGAAAACATATATAAGCATATTACGTGTCCTCATATTTCGGTCGAACCTAGGTTTAAAAAATTTATACCGAATTCTCATATTTCAAACCTCAGTTAAAAATGTTTATTCTAGGTCCTCATATTTCAGACCTTGGTGTAAAAAATATATTCTAAGTCCTCATATTTCGAACCTCGGTTAAAAAATTTATTACGAGTTCTCATATTTCGAACTTCAAATTTTAAAAAATTACCCACAAAGGTTGAGTCAAACATCACCCAAACCTTATCAAAAGAAACATTGGACTAAATATTGTCCGAGTACAAAGGTTGGGTCAAAGACTAACCAAATTCATCTGAAGAAACTTCGGACTAAATATTGTCTAAGCACAAAGGTTGGGTCAAAGATTACCCAACCTTATTTGAAGAAACTTCGGACTAAATATTATTCAAGTACAAATGTTGGGTCAAAGACTACCCAACCTCTTCTGAAAGAACCTTGGATTAATCACTGTCTGAGTACTAAGGTTGTGTCAAAGACTACCCAACCTCATCTGTAGAAATCTCGGACTAAGTATTGTCCAAGTACAAAGGTTGGGTCAAAGAATACCTAATATAATCTAAAGAAACCTCGGACTAAACACTATCTGAGCACTAAGGTTAGGTCAAAGATTACCCAAATTCATCTGAAGAAACCTAGGACTAAATATTGTCTGAGTATAAAGGTTAGGTCAAAGACTACCCATCCTCATATGAAGAAACCTTAGACTAAATATTGTACGAGTACAAATGTTAGGTCAAAGACTACCCAACTTCATCTCAAAGAACTTTGGACTAACCATTGTCCCTATACTAAAGTTGGATAAAAGATTAACCAATCGCATCTAAAAGAACTTCGGACTAACCGCTGTCTGAGTACTATGATTGAGTCAAAGACTATCCAACCTCATATAAAAGAAGCTCTGACTAACCTTTGTCTGGGTACTATGGTTGAGTCAAACATTATCCAACCTCATGTGAAAAACCTCGAAATAAATATTGTTCGAGTACAAAGATTGGGTTAAAAATTATCCAACCTTGATGAGTTATTATTTTGATCACTTTCTCTGCATATTTTATATCTCAATAAAGCATGATTAATGGTTAATTAGCATGAGTAAGTGCATTTATGAGTTTGGGCTCATTTGGGCTTTAAGTGCTTAATTTATTTCAATTTGCTATATTTTTCCAGATTTGAGTAGTTTCACTAAAATAGGCATAACTTCCTCCACAAATATCGTTTTGAGCTCAGATTTCTTGAAAATGAAATAAGATTGACATAGCTACAAATGTAATGAAGATACGAAGAGCCAATTCGGACTACATCTGGTGTGAAATTAGCCTTGAAAGTGGACCACGAACCAGTGACGTGAATTTACTATATTTTTCCACATTTGACCACTCTCGGTAAAATAGGCATATCTCCCTCCACAGGTCTCCAATTGAGCTCTGGTTTGTTTCTAATTAAAGAAGATTGAAAGATCTAGAAATGTCATGAGACATAAAGAGCCAGTTTGAACCGCATCTGGTGTGAATATTGCTTTGAAGTGGACGCATGCAACCAGTTACGGGAATTTGAGCGAATTGAACATTTTAAATCATGTAATTGCCATTTTATACAAATGTTGTAGGTAGGATTCGAAGTGGAGACCCTTGAGACTTAATTTGGCATGTGCCCTGCACATGAGGGCTGCCCAATTGTAATTAAAAGGGGCTGGACAGAGGCATTCCCGAACATTACACAATTCTGCAGTTTTTCATTTTATAGTTTTAGGGTTAGGTTTAGTTCTCTCCTCTTTTCTCCTCTCTTCTCTTTTCTTCTGCGTTTTTATTCTTCAACTGCTGCTGGTTCTCTACTGTGACTGTTCAGAATTGCATTCCATTTCCAATTAATCAATTAGTTGCAGTTTGTTCTCTTATTCCCTCTTTCAATTCAATTGCAATTTGCTTATATTTCCATTTTAGTTTTGGTATTCCAATTGGTTTACTGCACTTGCATTCAATTCCATTTCTGCAATTCATTTTTAATTTATTTTACTGCACTTCCTGTCCAATTACTGCATTTCAAATTACTGCACTTACTGCATTTTCCTTTCAATTCGAATTTAATGGAAGTTTAATTTTGAAGGATTAGTCTTCTTGAATTGGATTGCAATGAAGCTTTGAGGTTTCTGTTTTGTATGTTTATGCTCTCTTAGTGCTTGATTCTTCATCAATTATTCCAATGTTAAATGCCCCAATTGCTGTCCATGCTTAATGTTTTAGTTAATAGGCAAATTGTTTATCTTTTCATGCTTAATGAGTTGATTCATAATTTGCTGGAAATGGAATGACTGATGTGTGTAGATGCTTAATTCGCATAAGGAAAACCTAGAGTTAGTTTTCGCTTAGTTAATTAACTCGGGTTGGATTGAGAGTTGAGTAAATTGAGCAAGTGCTTTGATTAATTTTCGCTTAGTTAATTAATCTTGTAACCAAGGATAAGTGAAATTGCAATCTAATCAAGAGGCTAATCCCACTTTAATTCTTGTTAATTTCTCTGTTTTATAATTCTGTTTTCACAAACACAAACCCCCCCACTTCGTGTCTTATCTTTGATAGAAAATGAGTGATGGTCCTTGAGAGAGACGACCTAGGAGTCACTTCCTAATACTGAACTTTATTGCATTATTTTGACCGAGTACGGCCTTGATCAAACCTCATATGAAGTACAAAGGTTGGGTCAAAGACTACCTAATCTCATCTGAGGAAACCTCAGACTAAATATTATCCGAATACAAAGGTTGGGTCAAAGACTACCCAACCTTATCAAAAGAAACCTCAGACTAAATATAGTCCGACTACAATGGTTGGGTCAAAGACTACACAACCTCATTTAAAGAAACCTCAGACTAAATATTGGCTCAATAAAAATGTTTGGTCAAAGACTACCCAGGGTGGGCCCAAAGACTAACCATTATCTAAACTTTTTCTCGTATCCTCGGATTTACTTATATCCGAACTCTTTCCAATTATCCTCGGATTAACAACTATCCGAGCAAACCCAACATTTAAAACACGCTATCTTCAAATGAGTGGAGCAAGAGTAAAACATGACAAGTCTAGCGTTCGTTGAGCGAGAATTTAGAAAAAGCCACACCTTAGCAGAAAAATACAACTTAAGCTCGACATGTCTCATAAATTCATTCTACCGAGCTCAAAGGGCTCGTGTAGTGGGCCGAGGTGACGTGGCTTTGTCGCCTTATGTGGACCTCGTATTGAGAAGTGTCGCCGATGTTAGAGAGATGTGACATTGATACATTATTATTTTTTTATCATTTTCCCTGTATCTAATACACCATATTGCAGCATTATTAATGATCAATTAACATGGTTTGATGCATTTGTGAGTTTGGGCTCATTTGGGCTTTAAGTACTTAATTTGTTATATTTCCTTATATTTTTCCAGATTTGACCACTTTCACTAAAACAGACATATCTCCGTCTATAAACCTCCGTTTTAGCCCCACTTTATGTTTAATTAAAGAGGACTTAGAGAGCTACAAATGTCATGAAGATAAGAAGGGCCAATTAGGATTGCATCTGGGGTGAAATTAGCCTTGAAAGTGGACCACGAATTTGTTGCGGGAATTTCTAGCAAATTGGGCCCAATTAAATGCATTTAAATCATTCACCTAGTTTTGTTGTAATAGGGATTTGAATGAGGGACCCCCTGGCTCATTAAAATTCATGTGCCTAGCACATGACTTGAGTTTTTCCTATATATTTGTAAACACATTCAGATTACACACTTACTTCACTTTGCAATTTCAATTTCAATTTTCAGCACTTTGGTTTCTCTCTTCTTCTCTTGCTCTGCTAGGGTTCCACTTACCCCTTTTACTTCCTTTCAATTCTTGCGGTTTGATTTAATTACTTTTCAATTCAATTCGTTTATGTTGCAATTACATCTTCACAAACCTCCTTTGGTGATAGTGGTTTGAGAGCGATCTTCTTTCCTACATGAGAGAAAATGTAAGTATTGGCAACATCATCATGTAAAACATGTTTATCAAATTGCCAAGGCCTACCAAGTAAGAGGTGTGTGGCCTCCATAGGAACAACATCACAAAGCACATAATCAATATACCTTCCTATGGTGAAAGAAATAAGAACTTGCTTATCTACCACTAACTCTCCTTTTTCACTCAACCATTGTAATTTGTAAGGTTTAGCATGTGAAGAAGTTTTCAGGTTTAACTTATCTTCTAACCTAGTACTAACTACATTAGTACAACTACCACTATCAATAATTAAAGAGCATACCTTCCCTTCAATTGTACATCTAGTATGGAAGATATTCTCCCTTTGTGATTCATCAAGCTCCTTACATACATTACTAAGCATCCTTTTTACCATCAAGAGGTCACCTTACTCGGGTTGTTCATAGGTAGAAGGTTCACTTGTGCTTGAAGCTTCACTATCACTTGATGATGAGCTAGATCCTTCACTTGTGATAGCTCCATCAACTCTCATCACCATAGTCTTCTTGTTTGGGCAATTGGAGGCTATGTGGCCATGACCTAAACATTTGAAACACTTAATAAAACTAGGTTTAGAAGTGTTAGAAAATACCTCTTCTACCTTAGGTGCGTCTCGGTCAAACTTGTTCCTTTAGTTGGAGTAGCCCTCCTTCTTGCCTTTGTCTCTCCAAGATGAAGTATGTGAAGTAGAGGATCTCTTGAAGGTTACCTTTCTCTTGATTTGTTGTTCAATCTACTCGGCCTTGTGGATGGCATCCTCAAGTGTCACATAGCTTTGGAGTTCAAGAATATCTTGGATCTCTTTATTAAGTCTATGAGTGAACCTTGCAAGTGTAGCTTCCCTATCCTCTTAGTAGTCACATCTTAGCATATAGTCAACTCTA
The DNA here is from genome assembly GCA_026586105.1 of Hylodesmum podocarpum. NCBI lineage: Eukaryota > Viridiplantae > Streptophyta > Magnoliopsida > Fabales > Fabaceae > Hylodesmum > Hylodesmum podocarpum. The sequence continues at coordinate 933,516 of JALJEV010001403.1, forward strand.
GGTGATGTAGGAACATCTCAAAGGCCCAACAAACTCTCCAAGTCAAAGTTAGAGGAGGAGGTCAATGCTCAAATCAAAGTCAAAGAAGAATGAGGACCTTATTATTTTAAATTGAGCTTGAAATAAATTCGCTGTTACATTTTTGTGCCTGGCATAGTTTAGTATATTGATCATAACTTCGGCTACACAACTCCAATCATGTTCATCTTGTTGGCGTTTTAAAGATGACTTAAAGGGCTACAAAATTTATGAAGACACCAAAGCCCGGTTCGGAATGAATCTTGGAGAAAATTGGGCTTGAAGTTAATGTTTGGATGCTGCCATGATTTTCCAGCGAATTGTTTAAATTGTAAGGCCTTGTAAGTGAGCCCAAAACTCACGGCTAAAAATCATTTATTATTTTTGAATATTTTGTTTAGTGTTTTAGAATAATTAGGTCAATATTAGATTATATTTCATTTAGATTTAGATTAAACTTGGCATCCAAGATTAGATTAGATTAGATTTAGATTTAGATTAAACTTGGCGTCCAAGATTAGATTAGATTTTGTTTGGATTTAGATTAAACTTGGTGCCCAAGTTAGGTTAACTTGCATCCCAAGTAGCTTAGGTCTATAAAAATATATGAATCAAAATTGTATGGAACTTTTGACAAAATTGAATGAAATAAGCTTTGAGCTTTTAAGAGAGGATTCTCTTGTCTTCCTTAGGAAGGTTTCTTGTTTCTTATCAATGGACTCTTGTCTCCATTGTGGCTGTTCCTCCTAGGCTTATTGGATCTTCCATGGCGCCATTCTTTTCATCTTTTTCCTCCCTCCACCTTTTCCTTTTTCGTTTTGTTTGAGTTCTTTTTATTAGGTCTTGACCGAAACCCCCCTAGGGTTTCCATTGAATGATCATTGAAGAAGCTAGATCGGGAACTTCAAGGCTTTGTTAGAAAATTCTCTAAGGAGGCCTCTATCAAGTGGAATCAAGAGCTTATTGTCTTCTTCAATGAGTTTCATCTATTCGGTTAGTTATGGGTTTCTCCGAACTCCATAGTTTTTTTCCTTTGTGTTTTTCATCTTCTATCTTTTCTTTGAGTTTCCCTAGTATTTGTTTCCTTGAGTCGTTTGATTTTCTTTTGGTTAGTTTGTATCAAAGCATTTACTTCTTCTTGTTTCTCCATTAGACCGTGAGGTTCCATCATATTACACCATCTTAATTTTTGGGTTTCATATTTTACATGAGTTTCAAGTGTTAGAAGAAAAAAAATTAGTGAAAAGAAAAAAAAATATTGGTTCAAAAAGAGTATCAATTGATTGAGAACTATACAAAACAAAAAAAAGAGAAAAGAAAAAGATTCAAAACAACAGAAGTTTGAGTGAAAAGTGAAAAAAAAAAATATTAATAAAAATTAGACAATAGAATATAGTGGAAATCCGTTGCTAATCATAGTCGAAATTCTCGTCACTATTCTCGTCGCTAATCATAGTAGAAATTTTATTTATGGTGGTGTTTCTCTCGGTTTGGACGTGTTTTCTATAGCAATTATATATTAATTTGCTGTCATTGTGTGTACCTTGTTTCATTAAAGTTTCTTCCACATTTGATTAGCGATTCTTTCAATTTGAGCTTTTATTGCTTGTCTTTCTTGGACTCCTTTAGTTTTTTGTCTTTGAGTTTTTGTCTCTTTGGATTTCTTAAGCCTAGCTTGGTTGCTGTTCCTCTTTCACAATGGTATGATAAGGCTTGGTAATTGATTTGAGAATAATTCCTAAGTGAGAACCAAGAGATTAGAGAGAAAAAAGGCAAGAGAGTATCATTAGAGAAAAAGCCACTAAGTGTGAAACACGAGTGTGAGTGGATACACTTAGAGAGTGGTGAGTTCCTTTTATTTGCTTTATATTTCTTGTGTACTAACCTTTTTTTGTAACAATGGCAAGTTCTCCAAGTGTTGGTAATGAGTACTCACCAAGAACTCAAATGTTCATGGAGAGGATGATGGAGAAATGAACCAAATGCAAGTGAGTTTGAGGGAGAGTGTGCAAGAGGGGATAAACCAAATAAGAGACACACATGAGAGGGAGAGACATACTAGACATGAGGGTGGAAGAAGGAATAGAAGGGACAGTGAAAGAGGTAGTGGGGAAGAAAGTGAGAGAGGGAGTGGTAGGAGGAGAGAGACATCAAGAAGAGAACATGAATCCTCTATTGGTGGTGATGGTGGTAACCCTTTTGATGATGATGCCTATGCCCATAATCAATATAACCGTGAGAGAAGAGGGAATAGAGGAGCTGAACGTGAGAGAGGGAGAAGAAATCATGATTATAGAAGGCATTACCAAGAGGAGGATGAGTGGGTTGATGAGAGAAATTTTAATATCAAGATCCCTAAATTCAATGGAAGTGGTGGGGCCGATGCTTACTTGGATTGGTCCATGAAGGTGGATCAAATATTTTCTAGTTATCCTATGTTGAGTGTGGAAAGAAAATTACACCTTGTTACTTTAGAGTTTGAGGAGTATGCGTTGGTGTGGTGGAATCAAATAGAGACTAGACTTGTGTACTTGAGGCCGAGATTCACTTCTTGGGAGGCTTTGAAGCAAGCTTTGAGAGAAAGGTTTGTGCCTCTACTTATATGAGAGATCTTCATAATAAATTGCAAAGATTAATTCAAGGGCCTAGAAGTGTGAAAGACTACTTCAAGGACCTAGAGATGACCATGCTAAGAGCCCAACTAGAGGAGAGCTTGGAAGCTACCATGGCTAGATTTGTCCATGGCTTGAATAGGGACATCTAAGATGTACTTGAGCTTCAAAGGTACTCAAACTTGGAGGAGGCCATCCACTTGGCTGAGAGAATTGAGTCCCAATTGAAAAGGAGGAGTAGCTTCAAAAGAGTTTCCTCACCTAATTCTTCAAGTTGGAAAGGCAAAAGCAAAAGAGACTACTCACCCAAGCCTAAACCAAGGCTTGACCGAGACACCTCCAAGCCTAAAGAGCTAACTTCTACATCTAATGCTTTAAAATCAAGTAACATTAAATGTTTTAAATGTTTAGGGAAGGGCCACATAGCCTCACAATGCCCAAACAAGAAGGCTATGGTTATGAGGCAAGATGGAGATGTCACAAGTGAAGAGTCCATTACCTCCTTAAGTGAAGATGAGAGCCAAAGTGAAAGACACTTCACTGCTAGTGAAGAAGCCGAGGAGGGTGACCTTCTAATGGTAAAGAGATTACTTAGTGCATGCCATGATATGGATGATAGTCAAAGGGAGAACATATTTCATTCAAGATGTAAGGTAAAAGATCAAACTTGTTCTCTTATTATTGATGGTGGCTCATGCACTAATGTTGTGAGTGAAAGGTTAGTCTCTAAACTTAACTTGAAAACTATACCTCACCCTAAATCTTAGAGATTACAATGGTTGAGTAAGAGTGGAGAGGTTAAGGTAGATAAACAATGCATGATTAACTTTTCTATTGGTAAGTATAGTGATAGCATACTGTGTGATGTAGTTCATATGGAAGCTACACATTTACTTCTTGGTAGGCCATGACAATTTGATAGAAATGTGATTCATGATGGCCTTACTAACACTTACTCATTTTCTTTTGAAGGTAGAAAAGTGATTCTAAAACGTTTGTCTCCTAAAGAGGTGTGTGAGGATCAAGTTAAAATGAGAATTAAGAGAGCCCAAGAAAGAAAAGTGGGCTTGGCTGAGAAGAACATGCTAGAAAAAATGAAAGTAAAACAATATTCAAGCAAGCTAAAAAATAAGAATAAGTTAAAAAGAGAATTCCTAATTAGGAAATCCATATTTTTATGCTTACCAAATTCTATTTCTTTGAGTTTTCCACTTGTAGGTAATCTTGGAAGCAAGGAAAACTTGTTGATGGAGAGGCAATTAAAAGGGAAGTGTGAAATTTCTCTTAAATTTGATACTACCTTTAATTGTCTTAACCCTTGTTTTGAGAATTTTGTAGGATTGATTTCCAAGATACAATGGTCGAATCAATGTGAAGCCCTAGTGTGTAAAACCGTGATGGATACAAGGTCTAGGACACATTATTATGTTGCTAAAGAATTCTCACCCAAGAAGTTTTGTGTTATAGGACCAAGTGAGAAGTTGTGCATAGAGAAACCATGGAGTCAATTAGGGAGAGGAAAGGGAGTACATGAAGATTATGCATTATCAAAAAGGGAGACGTCTTTGTCTCTTAATTCTCCTATTAATTCTAACTTGCACAACATTTTTCGTGACACAATAGAGTTTTATGGCGTTAGACCTTGTACAATGTTTGAGAATACTAAGTTGAAATTCTTGATTGTGCCTAATGATTGCTATCTTAATAATGTTGAATGTCCTTCTAGGTTGATGGAATAATTTAAGAAGGAGGGAAAATTACAAGCTTTTACACCTAAAAGAAGTATCTTAAAGAAGAGTTTCAACAAAGTGGAGTACACATGTATTGAAGAACTAGTATCTACACATCCAAAGGAGGAATTAGAGACTCCTTGGAGTTTCAATTTTATCATAGAAAATCATTTTCACTCTCCCTTTGCTTCTCTACAATGTGTTATTGATATTAGTAGACAAAGAATCTTGCTATTAAATGTTAAACTTGATAGAGTTTGCTTGATCTTTGATCCGGGTAAAAATATTGTATTGTAGTTAAGAGGCTTTTGCAACTTGAGGGCAAGTTGGTCACAAGAAGGAGGGTTTGACGTAGGAACATCTCAAAGGCCCAACAAAATCTCCAAGTCAAAGTTAGAGGAGGAGGTCAATGCTCAAATCAAAGTCAAAGAAGAATGAGGAGCTTACTCTTTTAAATTGAGCTTGAAATAAATTCACTGTTACATTTTTGTGCCTGGCATAGTTTAGTATATTGATCATAACTTCGGCTACACAACTCCAATCATGTTCATCTTGTTGGCGTTTTAAAGATGACTTAAAGGGCTACAAAATTTATGAAGACACCAAAGCCCGGTTCGGAATGAATCTTGGAGAAAATTGGGCTTGAAGTTAATGTTTGGATGCTGCCATGATTTTCCAGCGAATTGTTTAAATTGTAAGGCCTTGTAAGTGAGCCCAAAACTCACGGCTAAAAATCATTTATTATTTTTGAATATTTTGTTTAGTGTTTTAGAATAATTAGGTCAATATTAGATTATATTTCATTTAGATTTAGATTAAACTTGGCATCCAAGATTAGATTAGATTAGATTTAGATTTAGATTAAACTTGGCGCCCAAGATTAGATTAGATTTTGTTTGGATTTAGATTAAACTTGGTGCCCAAGTTAGGTTAACTTGCATCCTAAGTAGCTTAGGTCTATAAAAACATATGAATCAAAATTGTATGGACCTTTTGACGAAATTGAATGAAATAAGCTTTGAGCTTTTGAGAGAGGATTCTCTTGTCTTCCTTAGGAAGGTTTCTTGGATCTTATCAATGGACTCTTGTCTTCATTGTGGCGGTTCCTCCTAGGCTTATTGGATCTTCCATGGCACCATCCTTTTCAACTTCTTCCTCCCTCCACCTTTTCCTTTTTCTTTTTGTTTGAGTTCTTTTTATTAGGTCTTGACAGAAACCCCCCTAGGGTTTCCATTGAATGATCATTGAAGAACCTAGATCGGGAACTTCAAGGCTTTGTTAGAAAATTCTCTAAGGAGGCCTCTATCACTAGGTCATTGTAATATTCTTGCACACTCCCAGAGCCTTGGTTCAACCTTTGAAGTTTGATGTGAAGATCTAGGTGGCACAAATCTCCCTCTCAATGCATCCTTTAGTTGAGTCCATGAAGTCACTCGTGGTCTTCTCCTTCTTTCTGCATCAACAAGGATTTGGTTCCACCGCACTAGAGCATAGCCTTCAAACTCCAAGATAGATAAGTTGAGCTTCTTCTCCTCATCAAGCATAGGGTAACATGAGAGCACTTGGTCTAGTTTCATCACCTAATCAAGGTATGTCTCGACACTCCCTTCTCCATTGAACTTAGGTAGGTTAAACTTCAAGTTTCTCTCATCCATCCTACTCTCTCCTTTGTAGTAATGGTTGCTACGACCATACCCTCCAAAACCTCCAAAGTCTCTATGGTTTCCTCTCCTCCTATCCTCATAATCCCTATAGTTATGGTCACCCTCATTATTACTTCCCCCTTCACTACCTCTTGGTGAAGAGTAGTGTCTTCGACTACTTCCTCTCCTATCTCCACTACCTCTCTCATTGGCTTCTCTTTCCCTTATTTCATGTTCTTCCCTTAGTGTCCTTTTTAGGTCATCTCTCTTATACTCTTACTCCTTTCCTCCCTAACCTGCCTATCACTATCACCTTTCCACTCATTGAAATCATGTTGTATGTGATGAAAATTTTCATTTATAAAATCCATAAGTTTCTTGGTTTTAGGTGACATATCATTTCCCTCACTAGGTGAGCTTTCCATGGCTACAATTAAAAGGTTAGTACACAAAATATAGTAAGAGAATTAGGTCTTCACCACTCACTAAGTGTATGTTCTCAAGTCGCTCGTAATTCACACTTTTAAGACTCTTTCTCTAATGTTCTCTCTTGTCTTTTTCCACTCAACCTCTCTTTAAGCTCTTGTTGGAACCTCTAATCAATTATCAAGGTCTTTGTTTTCAAAGTGAAAGAAGAACAAATCTAGAGTTGAGCTTAAGAAGTCCAAAGGATACAGACTCAAGACAAAACCTTAAAAGTCCAATAGAAGACAAGCAATAAAAGAACAAATGAAGGAATTAAGCTACTCAAATCAATGAATGAAATAATATGACAAAGGTACAAGTATTTATGGAAAAGAATGAGACAATTTAAAGCAAAAGTTGACAAAACAGGGTCGTAATTGATTACTTCGAGTTTTAGATGTCCAAAATAAGAATTGGCTTTGTGGTAATCTATTATCGGAAGTTGGTAATTGATTACTGGAAGTTGGTAATCGATTACTCCAAAGACTTGGATATCCAGAACACGAATTGGGGCTGGGGTAATCGATTACGGGTCGTGGTAATCGATTACACCAGAGGGTTTTTGGACAATTTTTCAACACAAATGCAGTTCACACAAACTTCCAAGCAAAATGCACACCTCAAGTTCAAGAATCAAACTTATTAGCACTTTAAACTCAAGTTTCAGGTGTAATGCTTAGTCCTAAGTGTCTCTATAATCCAAAGCTCATTGAACCACTAATTTGATAATAAATAGAGGCTCATTCAGTCATGATACTGCACTTGCATACTGGTTTTTCAATCCACTAATTTCATTTGTCACTTGTTTCTTTCTTTCTTCACTTGATTTTCACTTCAATTTCACTTTTCTTGTTTTCTCTTCTATAAATTTTCTTGCTATTCTTTTTCTTGTAATCCTTTATTTAGTTTTCCCTTTTCTTTTGACTTGTTTAATATTTTCTCTTGTTTTTTTCTCTGTTGTAGCTAGACTTAGAAACCTAAGCCTAAAGCAAAATTGATTCTAAAATTTCTAATAAAAAAGATTATGCAAATCAGAGCTACTTGACTTGTAGTGTACAACACTCAAAGCAATGTGAACAACACTTACAAAATAGGGGAATACATGAATTCATACAATTTTTGTACATGAATTCAAATTAATATTATTGTATAATATATATATATATATATAATATCCATTTATCTAATTTTTTATTTATTATTTTTTTCTTTCTCTCGTCTATAGACATGCATAATGAATTTTGAAATGTACATATTTAAATACTTTATTGCAAAATTCTAGGGTTTAACCTTTTAAAATTAATTTTTATTTATAAATTTGAACAGTCATATAATGTCTGGGAGCTCCACTCTTCGTCCTCTCAAATTTCTTTTTAAATCCAGTGTTTTAAAGAAAACGTAATCTTGCCCTCTTTTAAGATTTGTCTTATTTTCTTGTCTAATTTTTGTTATCTTTATTTTATTTTTCTTAAGATTTGTGACGAAGTTAATCAGTAAATAATTTGTATCAATATTATGAATGATGAAAAATATGTAATACTACGAAAATAAGTTATAATGTAATACTTTTAAATTTAAAGAAAATTAATTAGTATAATATAAAAGAGGAGGTTAGGATAGTGCTTTTCAAGTAATTAAAAAAAGTGTAGGGCAAAAAAAGGTAGAAAATACCTGTTTAAACCACACAAAAAAATATCATTAGTAAAACTAATATGCCTCTACCATACATAATCTTCATGACAGAAAGTGTACTTTTTGACTCTATTAAGGTACTTCTTGACTCTATTAAGGTTCATCTTTTAAGAAAGATGCAGTTAACTCTATTAAGGTTCATCTTTTAAGAAAGAAACTGTATTACATTAATTAGAGTTTAAGTATATGAGAGTAATAGACAAAAATGATACTGATCTTATTTTTGAAGTCTGTTTGTTATTTCATTAGTCTGATATAGAACTTTGTTTGACATGCAACATTTATCTGTTGTGCTCACTTTGTTTGATAGCTAAAAAAGTCTAATATTTTCGTTCATCTTAAAAGTTTAAACTTTTACCTTAAGAATTTGTGATTATCAAAATTGAGGGATATAATTTGCCTTTAAACAAATTTGACTTACTATATTCGTACAAGTTTCTTTGAAGAAAACTCATCATTAAAAGAAAGTTCCTTGTACATTCTTATTGTCATTCTATTGGACGATAGTAAAAAATTCTTCTAGTGTTCACAAATTATTTTTCCAAAGATACTTTTTGCTTAGCAAAAATTATATAATTGCTCTGAACTTCATTGTATCGCTCTCTCTTTAAGAGTAGATTCTTGAGATCTCTTCAAAAGTACTTTGTTAGTCAGCTTAGATTGATATATTATTGGGTTTTGAGTCAAGAATGACTTTTCAAGAAATGGTACTTAAGTGTAACTTAGTTTGGTCAGTGGAAAACCTTCAAAGAATTTTTGAAGGTATTGTATGAAACTCAGTTTGAGTGAACAAGTATAAAACCTTTGTATTCATTTTTTCCCCTTCTCTTTGCTATACTTTAAACCAAGTTGTTTTCAAATTCCATTCCTATTTAGAACTTATATCTATTTATTTAAACAATATATTGTGATAAAGATTTTGAAAAAGACTTAAGTTTTAACTAATACACAATTTAACCCCCACTTTCAAGAGATTCAGCCAAGCTATTCGTACATGCTCCCTAATGCAAATTTGTCTAGCAAATCCTTGATTTTTTCATCATATTTTATAGGATTAATGTGAGAACCAATTTATCAACTTTACTAAGTAACAACATTTTTTAATTTTCAAAAACCTCATTCATTCATCAATAGTTCTAAATAGTTTTCTGCTTAATTCAACACTTCATCCAAATCAAAATAAATTAAAATTAAAGCTTTTTTTTTCATAAATGAATACAGGTGACCCATCAAATTCAAAATTTCAACTGTGAAATCTTAGTTTCCTTATAAAGTTATTCATCATCACAATGTAGGATAGTACAAAAATGATAAAGCATTGTTTACCTATAGGTTCTTCAAATTCTTAGTTTTGAAAAAGAAATAGGAGAAAAGATGAAAATTTTATTATGAAGGGAATGACTTTGTCTCAATCCACACAACTCTATCAAAATCTCACAAAATTAAGGGAAATAAACCCTAATTTAGAAATTGAAAAGGAACTCACTGCTGGTTATTAAAAAAAAAAGAAGAAGAGGAAAACATAGGTAAGAGATGTAAAATTAAGAGGAAGTGATAAATTTACAAATGGTAAGATATTAAGAAGAGTCCATTATCTAGAAAACATATGAGATCACACATTCAAGATAAACCCATTAGGTATATTAAAATCTTTTTGGATCAAATTTGTGTTTTATGCACATAACTTGTTTGGGCCCATTGTAGGTTACGATACTCTAACCCTAATTTTCTCTTACATATAAGTGGTACATTAGAAATGGTCATACACAACAACGTACAAAAATTAGGGTTAACTATCACACCTCCCTAACTATGACTAATGCAATGATAAGGAGGAACTCTAATGGGAGCGCTGACACACATACTTCTTTCTTTGAACACCTTTAGATGCATTCCTCCATTTAGCGGTAAGAGGTAATATTTTTACTGCAATTTCTATGTTACTTTGTTGATTCATTTCTTTTCATTTGAACAATATGGAAACAAAATTTATTAGTTCCACTCAATTATATGATATCTCTAATAGACATAGTATATTAGAGTATGATTACTATGTAATATTATGTTGGTTTAAATTCGTTAACACGAGGTTCATGTTATGAGGATGAATATGGTTTCAAGTTTCAAGTTTTACACTGAACCCTAATTTTCATAGATACGCGCAATTATGTTTCAAGTTCTTTTTGGACAACCAAAGAGGTATGTGTGCATAAACACACACATAACTGAATTTCAAGCCATTCTATGCCTCTATGTTGGTAAAAATGGTTTATGTTACTAGGTGAAACACTCTACTCCCCAAACCAAGTAGAGCTTTTGTTTCAAATCTCAATTATAAAATCATACGTAAATACATATATACACCAAGTAGGGATCTTCTCCATTCTATCTTCTATTCTCACTTCTCCCCTCTCAATTCTCCCAATTTCCTAATCGATTTAGTTTATTGTAGAGACACACTATACAATCAATCATGTCTAAACTGCAAAGGTTTGTTTTGTAGTTGATATGTCCTCCCAAAATTGTACATGACTATCATCCTTACCACTTGATCTCTAAATTTTATTTAGAAACCAATTTGAGGTTGCATTAAGGTGTCGAAGAAATCTTGATACCCACTTACCCAACAATGCTTTATAAACATATCCACTTATTGAACCACAAGTCCACTTTTACTCTATGGTAGGCATAATTCTTCCCGGATTACACAACATATTTTGCTAACATAAAAATACACCCTAACAGGAAGTTCCTTTATACACTCTTGCCCTCTTTTAGGATTTATCTTATTCTCTTGTCTAATTTTTGTCATCTTTATTTTATCTCTGTTAAGATTTATGAGGAAATTAATTAGTAAATAATTTGTATCAATATCATGAATGATGAAAAATATGTAATACCACGAAAATAAGTCATAATGTAATACTTTTAAATTTAAAGAAAAATAAGTAGTATAATATAAAAAGAGGAGGTTAGGATAATGGTTTTCAAATAATTAAAAAAATAAGTGTAGGGTAAAAAAAAAGTAAAAAATATCTGTTTAAACCACAAAAAAAAATATCATTAGTAAAACTAATATGCCACTACCATATATAATTTGACGAATATTTTTCTAATTTCTTGAGAATAAATTATTTTATCCATTGTAAAATCTTGATTTTAAATTCATTTATTTCTTAATTAATTTATTTTTAGTATCTTGCTAAAATTTTTAATTTTAATAGGTTCCAAATAATAAAATTAAATATTAGAGAGATATATTAAACAATATATATCAAAACCACAATATTATATGTTCATCTGTAAATAGATGTACTCAAATTCATAAAAATCATTTTGTATACATTTCCTTTAGTTAAGTGATATAAATAATTTTTCACTTTTTTACGATAAATAGTTATATTTACAAAATTGACATATTTTTCTTTGGTATTAGTGAAATTATTTTATTATTTTCTAAAATATTGTTCTTACCTTCTATAGGTAATTTTTATCTATTCCATTTTTTTAAAATTTCATTTTAATCTTTATCTTTGTTATATTATACTAATAATCTTAATATTTATTATGAAATATTTCTTAAAGCAAATAAGTATATGAATAATAACAATATATTAACAATTAATTTAAATGTATTAAAGTGTAAATAATATTTAACTTAAAAGTAATAATAAATATATTCTCATCTTTTCATGTTATTTTCTTGAAAAATGTTTTTTTTTTTTTGTAATTTTAGCTTAATTTGATTATTCAATCAACATTGAATTTTTTTTTATGTTTTGTACATTTTCTAATATCTAATATATTTATTTTAATTTTATTTATGAAAAAAGTTAATACTTTATTGAAATTTTTTGTTAAAAATTTTCCTTTAAGAAAATAATATTTTCTACAAAAATAAAATACCAGATTTCGTATAAGTCATTAAATAATTTATATATGTTGTCACAATATTTTTAATACATAATATATATATATATATATATATATATATATATATTCCAAATAGATAAAATAAGTATTTTTTCATATATTTAATGATATTTAGTTATATGAAAATGATATACATTAGATTATACTATTATAATGTATATGACAAAATATTAGTCAAAGTTAGGAATAAATATATATTGGTTACACAATTAACGTTAAAATAGATATATTAAATATAATGTTTTTAAGGATTATTCTTCAATAAAATCATTTCTATAGAAGGTTTGTTTTTTATTATTATTATTTTTGACTGAATTTGTTTTAGAGATATTTTTTCAAAATTCATATATTTGTAATATATTATTTCCATTTTATTTCTAAATTATTATTCAATATCTTTTAAAAGAAAAAAACTTAATAAATATTTTAAAGATGAGATAGCAATAGAGAATGTAAAAGTACATCAACTAGACGTTAACGTTTTCTAAAATAATACTTTAAGGAGCATGTCCAAAAAAATATTAGAAACTACTAATAAAATTTTAGTTTAAAACTTACAAAATAGATAAACAAAGTTTGCAACTGTCATCTTGAACTTCTTTCCGTAAGCCTTCTTTGCAATTTTTTTTTTTTTGTAAGATAAATACCCATCACTTCTTTAATTTACTTCTATGCCGAGAAAGTAGCTCATCAAGCTGAGATTAGTCATCTCGAAGGACTTCATCATGTCTTCTTTAAACTCCATCATCATCTTTGTATTGGTTTCTGTGTAAATAAGATCATCAACATATAGGGAGACTATGAGAGTATCATACTGACCTCGGGTCTTGATGTAAAGTGTAGGCTCACTCTTACTCTTACTAAATCCTCAATGAACAAAGTATTAATCTATTCTACTATATCATGCTCGAGGAGCTTGCTTCAAGCTGAAGAGTGTTTTTGTAGTCTTAACACTTTGTTTTCTTTTCCTTCGCACATAAAACCTTGTGGTTGCTCCACATATATCTCTTTTTCAAGCACATCATTGAGGAATGCTGATTTGACATCTAGTTGATAGATGCTCCAACCTTTTTGTGCCGCAAGAGCTGTTAGAGCTCTTATTGTATCTAGACGAGCGACTAGAGCAAATGTCTCGTTGTAGTCAATCCCGAGTTGATGTGAGTAACCCTTTGCTACTAGCCTTGCCTTATACTTTTGTATGGTTCCATCAGGGTTGAGCTTTGTCTTGTTGACCCACTTAACCCCAATAATATTTTTTCCATGTGGAAGATCTACTAACTCCCATGTGTTGTTTTCCTCAATCATTTATATCTCTTCTTCCATTGCCTTGACCCATACTTCCTGCTTTGATGCTACTTCAAAGCTTTCAGGTTCAAGTATAGCTAAATTGCAAGACTAGCATATATCGTCAATGATCTTACTCGTCTCAGTGTGGAGTTTGGTGAAGAAGGCTCACATGGTTCTTTCACTGCTTCTTCTACTTCTCCTTGAAGTAGTTGCATTGATATAAAGATATTTTTCTATAATAACAAGCCTCAACAAATGTCAAGAGATATTGATTTTTTGATATTTTATATTATATTTTAAGCTGATTTAACTGAAACTTAAAAACAAATAATATTTTCTTAATGATAATGTATTTCTATTATAGGAAAGCGTCGATTCAAATTTCAAATATTCGAATTATATAAAGGTATATGTTTATGTGCTAAGTTAACTTGTTATTTTTGAATTGGGCACCTAATTAAAAGTTGGAGACAAGTGTAGGTATCTGAAATATGTTAAAAATAGTCATGGATAGTCCACAGTTGTTCACTGTCTCGTGGCATAGTCCATAGATAACACTGGTCCCATAATTCATACGGTCATACACTTTTAGATGACCGTGCTCCAACACAAGCATGGTATCCCATAGGATGATTAATTTTGACATTTGACAGGTCAACAATGGTTTTTTCTTAGCATTATATTTTGTAATTGTTGAAATTTGATATTTTCTTCTCTGAAATATCTAAAGCTTTGGTTAAACAAAAATCACTAAAATAAAGGGAAATGGATGAATGTGTCACCCAAAAATTGATCATTCCAATCCAACCTTGTATTGGGTCCTGTGTGACACATTGTGGATCTTCTAAAATCTGGTGTCACAACAATTAAACTTGCAACCTTTCTCTAGATCTCTGATAGAAGGAGAATAGAGTAAAGATCATTCAAAGGATTCGAGTGGGATCCTTTTGTAAAGTATTTCCAGTTCTCATACACGTTTCTTCATTTCATTGTTTTGTTTTATTTTATTCATTTATTTATTTTTGACAATTCTTGGTTTTATCTCTGTTCCTTCTTAGTTTCTATTTCTTCTCAACTGAGTTATTTTATTCTTTTATTTCATGTTAAAGAACAGATCACTCTCACCATATCTGAATCACTGGATTGCATGTGAACTTACTGCGTTAACTGGTATCTCTGTAAATTAATTAGCTCTTAACTGAATTTATTCCTCCTCTACTTTTGATCACTCATTGGACTAGATCGTTAATTGTGAAATAGTGATCTAATCCAAAGGAGTCTTCAATCAATGAACAAAAATTAGGGACAAAAATAGAAAAGAATAAATTGTCAAGGAAGGGTCTAGGAATAGAATTAGAATCAAATTGGCGGAAGGGATCAAAGGCTAGATGATTAATCTTGACCCTAAGTAAGTTTTCTTTGCTTGAATTCATACCATTTAAATTTACATATATTTACTTTAGTACTTCACATGATTAGCTACACGTTACATCTTTTATCTTTTATTTTAATGCAAAAGCTCAAGTGATTCTAATGAAACAGTCCATCCATCACAACCACAGAGAGTTCTAAAGCACACATCTTATTCTTCACAACCACACGGAATTCTAAAGCAAAATATAGATATGACACCACCAAGTTTTAACACAAATAATGTTAAAAAGATTTGGCACCAACAACATAAAACTAAGTAGTTTATTGACATTAATTTTTTGGTATAATAAGAAGAAGAGCTTCTGGCCACTATTGGAATATGAAACTCCAGATATATATTATGTCCCAATTCCGTGGCAGTTGCGTTTGTATACAGGACACGATGGTGCTGGCGGCATTTTCAGTGGAACGCACACTCTGTAACCATTTTTAGTGCTACACACTACTGATGGCGTTTTCGATGGAAAGGTCCTAGACACCGTTCCTCCTGCACAAATGTTTGTAACCATAATACATATTATGTATAATTAATAATAATAAATAACAATAATAATGTATGTTTATATTACCTATATGATGCATATTTATAGAGAAGCAATTATGTAAATCAACAGAAGAGCCAAATTAAATTATCACTAGTTGTAGCTGTCGTTTTGCCACAGGGTTTAATAGATTTCCAGTTCTGAATCATTTTCAAACAAACACAAACGTAATTCATTATAAGTCCTGCATATATCTTGTGGCAGTTATTATCATGAACATGTACATGAGATTTGAAGAAATAGAGAGTGGTGAGTGAGTGTTATACCCTTCAGCTCTCGAGCCAGAGTTGAACCGGGAAGGAAAAAAACGGAGGCCAACTATAAGAATGCAATAAGAATTGTTTTCATGGCTGGGAAATATCTAATGCCAACAAGATATATAATTCAATTTTCCTTTTGCATGGATATAATGCATACTACCATGTATTTATAGTTTCAAATCATTCTAGCGTGTGGTGGAGAAAGAAAATGTTTACTAATCACATAATTTATAGCTTTGTTAGTCATAAAACATTAATTACATTAATAATTTATTGAGACATTTTTTCTAAATATTTTAAAAATTACCCATAATTGAACCTACACCAATATTTTTAGCAATATTTTTGAAATAAATATTATTAAGAAATAATCATCGAATAATAATAACTAAAGTAGAATAAGCACACAATCATAAAATCATCAAATATGATACAACTTAATATCTAATTAGTTTTCCAAATTTTACGCACTGATCCCATACATTCGTGGTCATACGCACGTTAGAACCTCACAAATCATGCCCAAAAGACAAAGACAAGAGAAGAAAAATAAAAATAATTAAAAATTGCCATAGATAAACAAAATATATATATTTTTGTTAGTGTTTATATAAAAAACACGATTTATTTTTAATTTTTTTGTGGATTTTTTTTCCATAAATAATGTTTTTTATTTCTTATATTAGTATTAATTATAAGTTTACGCTGTTGAGAAAGGTTAATGAGTAAACTTTAATTATCAAATCAACTGTAATCAAATTAGTTATATATAAAAATGTAGTAAAGTTATTTTATAATAAATACAAGTATTTGTGATTTTTAAAATAAAAATTTAAAATTATAAGGTGAAATCACAAAAAAAAAAGAGAATAAATTAAATGAAACTAGAATATTTTGTCTAAAAGAATGTAATTATTTCTATATAAAAATTCATAAAAAAAAGATGTTCACCTAAAAAAAGCTCTCGTTATATTAAAAGAATTTTTTTTACATATGTTTTAAACAAATACTTGCATATTATTATGTTTAAAATCAGATATCACTAAATAAAATAACTACTAACAATAAAATAATTATCCACATTAAAAAATATTAATAAAAAAGTGTTAGGGGACAAAAGTATACATCAGTTTTTTTGTCATTGAACTAAATTTCCACAAAATAATTGCAAAGTCTCCATCCTATTAATTGTAAAATTGTGAAATTTTATATGCATATGAAAAGAAATATGAGAAATAGGTAAGCGCAAGGAAACATAAACTTTTGTCGAATTAAAAAGGACGAAGAGGAAGACTTGCTGCTAGTAGTGGACTGCTCCATTCCATTGCAGGTCAATTCTTGATAATTGTTTTTGAAGTATACGTACCGGTCATTCTATTTGACCAAGTCAAAAGATATCACGTCTTTTTATTTGAGTTTTTCCATTATATTATTATCTGTACATCTATATAAATTTTAAATGATTATTATATTTATTATTTCTTTAGTTTATCTTTAAAATAAAAATAATTTTGTCCTTTTTTAATTTCTAAACAAAATTGATTATCTATGTCCCCTTATTTCTCTTTATTATCTTTATTTTTTTAAAACTTGTATAAATTACAGACATGATAAAAGTACCACACAAAATCATGATAAATTACATACAGATAAAAAGTTCTAGCAGCATCCATGATTTGAAGTATCCGCAAAATCATGACGGTCAATGTTCTTTTGAAGTGTCATGAATATCTATGTAACATCCCATATTTTTATAAACAAAATCAAATAAAAATAAATCAAATCAAATAATAACAATAATAATAATAAATAAAATAGAGTAACAACTGATTTAGTTAGTGGGAAGTTACTAAATTGTGAATGGGGTGTAAGTGATGATTATCATTCGGCAATTAAAATCTTAACACTCTTCAGTGTTAGATATCGAAGAATATATTCTTTTTCTTTCTCTCCCATTCTTTTTCTCGTTATCATTATCTCTGTTCTTCTATTTCATTCCCTCTCATCTTGATATTACTTTCGCTTTAACAAATTTCCCTTAAAAAGATATCAAAGCTTCTGTGAAGGCCGAGACCCTGCTCATCTTGATTCCCCCTCGTGCGTGATGGTCACAAATCCAGGTTAGGGTAGTTCTCAATTTAATAATGATAATGAGTTCTTTTTCTGCCTTTGTTTGTTTGATGTAAATTAAATATTCTTTCCTTCCTCTCTGTCTATATTTATTTAATGTGAATTAAATATTTTGAATTGGATTATTTTCATTCTCGCATCGAGAAATCTCTCTGCTTCAATTTCATTACTGTTCCCTTTTGGCTTAGCTGACTTTGTATCCTTTACCGTATCGTATCAGTTGGTGTGTGGAAGGGAGATGAGATTCGATCATCCCGGGAGTGTGAGCGGTGGTGTTATATGGGATTTGTGGGTTTAATTGATATCACTCCTCAGTTGAATAAAAAAAGATGACTAGGTCTATTCCGATTAAGGTTTTAATAAGTCTTTGAAATTCTGGTTCAAAACTCAATTAAACTAGGCACAAGTTTGATGTTAAAATAAATGGGAGACATTAGAAAGAATTGCGTATTTGATAAAATTTAATTAATCAACTTTGGTTATTGGCATATTTCTTCTTGTCAAACATTAATTCGTCATGTTACTGTTTATGACCTCTCACCATAACGTTTTAGTCATAATTCTTCCTCTTATTAGATTCATTAAATAGAAATTAATTTTCTTTGAGATTAGGATTAAGTATTGAGATTAAAATTATTTGTTTAACTCAAGTTAGTATTTAATAATTCATTTCTCTTTTAATTATTTGACTACGTTGTTTATATTAATTATTCAACTGTGTTGTTTATATTATTTTTAGATTTTGTTATTTGCTAATAATTATTCTTTATTCTGTGTATCTCAAGTCTCAGTCTTAATATTTCAACTTAATTACGTGATGTTGAATTTTATTTAACTTGTAGCCTTGTTTAATTATTTATTTCTATATGTAAATTTTGGTTTGAACTTTATATTATCATAGTTTGGGTATTCCATGTTGTTCCTCTTTTATGTTGTATTTGATTTTCGCATGGTTATTTTGATTCAATGTTATTGTGGTGTTAAATATCCTGATACGGTGAAATAGTTGGTGGGGGTTAAGAAATGATTTTTTTGGGCATGATGCATTGATGAGTTGCTTAGGCTCATGATAATCAACTTAAATTATTTTATTAAAGAGAAAAGGATGGATGTCTACTGTTAAGGAGCAGTGAGGTTGCCCTTGCGAAGATGCTTGTGAAGCATGGTGTTTCGAAAAGTGAGAGATTATCATGAATACTAAGCGAAATAAAAGTGTTTTCGAAAGGTGAGGATGAATGAAACTAGTACGGTTGGTCCCTGATGTTAGAATATTATAATTAGAGAAACAAATAGAATATTAGAGATAATCAAGGGAAATCATGTGTATTTATTTGGAATACTTTCTATATTTAGTTCCCTAGAATTCTATATTAAGTGAGCTATTGTAAACAAAAGATATAATAAAGAATATTTCCTTCCTTCCCTGCTATCACATCCTTGTCTAACCTTTCCTAACCCTCGATACCATCGTAAGATGGTATCATAGTAGTGTTAGATCCTGGGAACTCAGAAACCAATATCATTGTTCCAATACCCCTTACTGATGAGCTAACTTTGCAAATTGCAAATATGCTTCGTAATGGCTTAGGAATTCAGCAAACACAAGCCAATCTTGACAATTTGTCAATTGGTTTCAAATTAAATGGAGACAATTGATATTGTGGGCAACACTCATGAAGAAAGCTATCGGTGGTAGAGGAAAGAAATGTCACCTGACAGGTATAGCCCCGACACCAGAAGAGACAGAACCATCATATGAAAAATGGGAACAGGAAGATCAAATTGTCTATACCTGGATATTTAGAATATTGAGACTAGTTTGATGAACAATGTCTCCCAGTTCCCAACTGCCAAGGCTACTACCTATGGAAGCGGCACAGACCCAGTGCAGATCTATGATTTACACCGAAAAGCAAACACACAAAAATAGGGACAGGATACCCCTAGAGGATTTTTGGAACAAATTACAAGCTATATGGATGGCGATTGACAGAAAGCAACCAAACCCTATGAAGTGCTCAGATGATATTGAAACTTTCAACAAAATTAAACAAGAACAATGACTATATCAGTTCCTAACATGGATAGATGAAAAATTTGAAGCCATCAGAAGAGACCTCTTGATGTAGGAGAAGACCCCTTCAGTAGAGTTCGCCTATGTTGTCGTCCGAAGAGAGGCGGCCCGACTTCAGATTCTAAAGCCTACCACCAGTAACGAAGGGAACACATCATTAGGGGAGGTTGGAATCGGCCTAACCGCAAGAAACAGACCACCGGGACAAGGATAGGGATGGAGTCGCTTAGAAACCGCCGGACGACGTTCGTCACAGTGAGACAAGGAAGACAAAATCCACCTCCACTGTACTCATTGCGGAATGAAGAAACGTACCAAAGAGATTTGCTTCAAAATTGTGGGTTATCCCGAGTGGTGGGAAGGTCACATACCAAAAAATCGCAAGGCTGCCACCGGCGTGGGCATCTCGCAAGCCACAAGCAGCAACGGTGGTGACACCGGAAGAGAGGAAGAAACAAAATCTCCAGTCATTCATGGAAGAGCCACGATCGCTTATGGAGGTGAAAAAAGAGAAGAGGATGCCGGCCAGGAAAATCCGATCCAGCGAATTTTTTATTGTGGGGCAACTGACACCATGACCCATGACCCTCATGATTTTGACAGCCTCTCCACACCTGTTAAAATCCATACTGAAACAGCCAGCGGAGAACTAATTACGGTCCAAGGAGGGGGCTCAACTGTTTTTCCAAACAAATTAAAATTAGAAGATTGTCTGTGTTGTTGCACTATCATCAAAATTACTTTTTGTAAGCCAAGTTACAAAGGAGCTGAATTGTGTTGTTCTCATGTTTTCTACTTTTTTTCCTTTTACAGGACATTCTTACGAAGGAGATCATTGGGCGTGGTACTGAACGTGGAGGTCTTTACTACGTTGATGAGTTTGCTCACAAGGGGCATGTCATGCTTGCTCACAGAACGATTACAAGACAACTCTGGTTATGGCATAGACGTTTGGGACACCCTTCATTTGGGTACCTTAAGATTTTATTTCTTAATTTATTTACTAGTAACACTAAGCCCATCAAATGTGAAACTTGTATACGGGCAAAGAATCATAGAGTTACTTTTCCCCTAATAACAATAGAACCAATTCTGTTTTTTCATTAGTACATTTTGATATGTGGGGCCCGGCTCCTAATTCCCAAAATGATCGATTTAAGTATTTTGTTTTATTTGTGGACGATTACTCTCGCAGGACGTGGGTATATTTTCTAAAATACAAATCTGAAGTACCCGACAAGTTCTATTCATTCTATCAAATCATTCACACTCAATTTGACAAGAAAATCCAAGTACTTAGATCAGATAATGGTGGAGAACTTATGAACAAATCAATGCAAGAGTTTTTCAGAAAAAATGGCTTAATTCATCAAACTTCCTGTCCAAACATACCCCAACAAAATGGTGTAGCAGAACGGAAAAATCATAAGCTACTAGAGATGACTCGGGTCATGATTTTTTATGCACAGGTTCTGACACGTCTTTGGCCCGAAGCTGTCGCTACCTCGGCCTATCTTTTGAATAGGCTACCCTCCCAGATCCTTAACCACAAAACACCCCTACAGATCCTAGCTACTCAGACTGTTATCCCTCATGTCCAAACGTTACCACCACGAGTTTTTGGATGTTTCGTGTTCGTCCATATTCCCAAAGCTAACATAACCAAATTTGATCCATGTGTTGAGAAATGTGTCTTCGTTGGATATGCTACGCATCAAAAGGGGTATCGATGTTACAACCCAATCACTCATCGTGTACTTTTTAGAATCAGAATATTTCTTCAGTAACCAACTTGATGTTTAGGGGGAGAACACGAGTGAATCACCAAGTTGGTTAGGAAACCTTAATTGCCCAGAAACTGTTCCAAAAGAGCAAGTAGATGGAGCCAACGAGCATGCCTCTGTCAGCGTAGGAGTGACCAACACAACCAATGAGGATCCTACTGAGAATGTCTAACAAGAGGTGAGTGATCTTCACTCTACTGAGTTGTCTTCTGTTATGAACGAAGTCACTAACAATGACAGGTTAGCACCAGAACCAAAGCCTTTCACACTTCTGCCAAGAAGAAACAGAGGGTACCACCTGACCGATATTCTCCAGAATATGCCCCACGGAATTCCAGATATCCTATGAAGATAACTAGGGAAGGAGTGGCAGACATCGCAAGAGCTTTTCTTACCTCCCTTCTAGTTGAAGAAATTCCCATAACAGTTCACGAAGCCAGTAAGAAGGGCGAATGGCGAGAAGCTAAGAAAACAGAGATGGAAGCTCTAGAAAAGAATGGAACTTGGGATAGATGCATCTTACCAACAGGGAAGAAACCAGTCGGGTGTCGATGGGTTTTCATCGTTAAATACAAAGCAGATGACACCATTGAACGATATAAGGCAAGGCTAGTGGCAAAAGGCTATACACAAACTTATGGCATTGACTACTCAGAGACTTTCTCACCAGTTGCAAAAATTGACACCATCAGAGTACTATTTTCAATAGTAGCAAACAAAAATTGGCCACTCTATCAGTTTGATGTAAAGAATGCTTTTCTGCATGGGGATTTGAAAGAAGAAGTGTACATGGAAGCTCTTCCAGGGTTCTCTAAAGATTTCCAAAGAAATGAAGTTTGCAAATTGAAAAAGGCACTGTAAAAGATAAAACACAAGAAGGGGGGTTGAATTGTGTTAATTAAAAAATTTAAGTCCTTTCGTCTGTTAGTTTAAACAAGGTCACACGAAACAGTTCTTATCTTTAAAGATTGATTTTAAGGACAAACGTTATACTTTGATTATCCCCGTTAGTCACAGGCTCAAAAAGATAATTACAGATATTTTTATACTGGTTCGTCTATTCAAGACTACGTCCAGTTACCCAGAAACTACTGAGTTTTCACTACCAATCATGAAATGGTTACAAGTATTGTTTAAACCCAGCCACTTCTGGCTAATACAAGATATTCTTTGAACACAGCCTTCCTAGGCTAAACAACAAGGTATTCTTTGCAACCCTACCTCCTCAGGCTAAATAAAGGTATTCTTTGAACAACCAACCTCCTCAGCTTACAGCACCACACAAGTGGATTAAAAAGATTTCTTAAAAAAAAAGTTCCTCTTCCGCAGAGAGGGGTATACAATGAAGTTCAAAACAGTGAGCGAAATTACAAAGTCTTAGCAATTGTAGCGTGTTCGCCAACTAAAAGTTAGAGGAGTGAAGTCCTTTTATAGGCAAGTCTTCATATATCCGTTAGAGATAGAAGAATGCCGTTGAGCTTTCCAAGTGAAGTCCCAAAAAGGTGTCAAAGAGCAATCAAGTGATAAGATGGCGTGCATAGTGGATTGATGGCGTGCTCAGAATCTTTTTCTGACTTGTACAGAGATCTTCTCAAAAAGGGCGTAGCCTTTTTCGTGTTGAAGAGGTTATGTCGAATCCCTATACAGATCTTGGAAACACTTGAGAGTAACTTAGGATTTTGAACTTGGCACGAGTTACTCCGTCTGATCTTCACTTCCTTGACAGACGATGTACTATTTCAGTCTTAAGAGATGTCTTGAAAGTTTCGTCTGAAGAGTATCGTCTAATCTTCTGTGTAATGACTTGGCCTTGAGACAGACGAATGACTTCAACTTTGAGGGGTCATCTTCTATCTGTGCTTGTTCAGTCTGACTTTTCTTACAATGCTTCTATCTGATGTGTTTCGTCTGTCTTGTAATTACTCAAAACTTAGAGACGTTAATCATCTTGATCTAACAGACACTCTATGGGCTTAAGCAGTCTCCACGCACCTGGTTTGGGAGGTTTACAGTGGCCATGAAAAGGTACGGGTACAAACAAAGCAACTCTGACCATATTTATTCTTGAAAAGAAAAGGAGATTTGATCACATGCCTAATAATATATGTGGATAACATGATCATAACCGGAAGTGATATAGAAGAAATTGCACGATTGAGGAATAACTTGTTCAGAAAATTTGAAATGAAGGACTTAGGAGGACTAAAGTACTTATTGGGAATAGAGGTTCTTCGCTCCAACAAGGGGATCTTTATTCTCAAAGAAAGTACATCATGGATTTGCTTGCAGAAACAGGGATGGTCGATTGTAAGCCAGCAGATACTCTTATGCAAATTAACCATGGTTTAAAGTTTGAGGAAGGAGTTAATCTAGCAGATAAAGAGAGGTAACAACGGTTAGTTGGGAAATTGATTTATCTGTCACACATTCGACCAGATATAGCATATGAAGTAGGGTTAATAAGTCAGTTTATGCACCAACCTCAAGAGGATCATATGGAAGCTGCCATAAGGATTGTCCGATACTTGAAAGGGACACCAGGAAGTGGGATCATGTTCCAAAAGCATGGGCACTTAAACATTGAAGTTTACACTAAAGTTGATTGGGCTGGTAATCCAAATGACAGAAGATCTACATCGGGCTATTTTACTCTTGTAGGAGGTAACTTAGTGACATGGAGGAGTAAGAAGTAGAAAGTGGTTGCTCTTTCAAGTGCTGAACCTGAATTCCAGGGAATTGCCAAAGGGATAACTGAAGCCTTATGGATCAAGAAGTTGATGACCGAGATTGGTTTTCCACCACAACTACCAAGTCAGTTAAAGTGTGATAACAAGGCAGCAATCAGTATCTCAGAGAATCCTATACAACATGATAGAACCAAGCACGTTGAAGTGGACAGAAGCTTCATCAAAGAGAAGATTGAGAATAGCAGTGTTGAGCTTCTGTTTGTAAGGTCAGAAGACCAGTTGGCAGACATTCTCACCAAATTTGTTACAGGCAGAACATTTACCCGTGTCCTTAGAAAGCTAAGCATTGGTGATCCCACTGCTCACCTTGAGGGGGAGTGTTAGAATATTTTTTAGAATATTATAATTAGATAAACAAATCAGTAGAATATTAGAGATAATTAAGGGAAATCATATGTATTTATTTAGAATACTTTTATATTTAGTTCCCTAGAATTCTATATGTGAGCTATTGTAAACAAAAGATATAACAAAGAATACATTTAGAAAACCTTTTTTTCTTCCTTCCCTATTATCACATCCTTATCTAACATTTCCTAACCCTCGATACCATCGTAAGACCTGACGGGTCAATGTAATGGCCTAGGACCTGGAGGGTATTCGCGGTGCGGAAAGCTTCCACTATGGCCGATTACCATGAGTGGGAAGTGACTCTCGTTGCAACACTGGTTACCCTGACAGTAACTGTCTAGTATTTCTAGTGAGATTGCAAGAGGTGACATGTACTCCTAGCATCGCTCAGTTGTTTTGATGGTACCACTTGACATGAGAGTGAATTGTGAGTGGTATGCATCATACTGGGTTGCATAATTAATTGTGATGAGTTGTAAATTAAGTCTTCCTTGTCTTCTTTATATCTGTTGTGTATATTGTTCCCGTTGTTTTATTATTATCATTAAAATGTAAATTAACTCTATGGTTGTGTCTATGGTTGACACCTATGATTATCCCATGAATGGGCGAACAGATAAACAATTGCTTGAAGATGCAAACACCGTAGGCTTAAAAGAGAACTTGATTTTCTGAAGTAGTGACGTGATGTTCTTTTCCCTTCTTATCGTTTGAGTGATTGCTACTATATAGGAATATTAGAAGTTTAAGATTCTTGTTACATATAGTTGAGAGAGTTTTTATTGTATGAGAGATATATAGTTGTAGAAATTACTCTTGAAATTACTTTATGAACTAAGATTTGGTTGACTTTATCAGATGGTGTAGTTATTTTCTTGTGAAACATAGAGAAAGTAAATGTTATAAATGGTAGAAATTGAGGGTGATAGATCATCAACATGATCATCTTCAACGTGATAGTAAGTGTCTTTAGTAACAATAGTCAATAGGCTTAGAGTTGGCATATCAAACTTAATTTGTAAATGTTGTAAAATTAGTTGAATTTGTTGATGTTGGTGACGTATTTGCTCATTTTGTTCTTCCATTTGCTAATGCATTTGCTCATGTTGCTTATCATAATATTCAATGCTTACGTCGTATTCACCTTAATTGTGTCGTCTTTATTATATTTTTCCATTAGCTCACAATTTAATTTTCTAATTATGCTAACATTTCCTCCACTCTATCATTAGAGTGTGAACTTGAGTATCTTGAGAAGATTCTGAGCAGTCGAACCTCTTGCTTAATGTGCCAAGGTCATAAATGTTCTCCTTTTAGTTCTACTTCCAACAAAATCTAAATATGTCTTATTGTCATTGACAGAAGTTGAAGGGGAATTTTGTGCAGATGTGTCTTCCATTACTGCATATTGCAATATCTCTTCTCTAAGCTGTCGTTGATATCTCTCCTACAAAATAAAATTGAAGGTAATTATGATATTCAAAAAACTATTATAAAAACAATTTGAAGCAAACATAATTCATTCATTAAACTTAACTTAGTTCAAAATATAACATAAAACTCTAAGAAAAGTCAAATATGTCTCTTATAATTTAAATTATAAATTAAAAAAATAGTGTCATCTTTTTTTTCAATCAAAATGACAACAGCATGATACTGCACAAAATTTTAACAACATATTAAATACATAACTAAGACATGAATAATAATATTATAATATTCATAAACATACAACCTATAAAAAATAATTACTAGTAAAAATAAAGAAAAATGAGAGAAGAAACATATGTAAGACATTAATACATAATAGATCATGGCCAAGTCTTTATGTCTCCGGCAAGGAGAAGTTACGACCATCATCGTCCCACCTATTTCAATTGTAACACTAGAATTAGATTCAACTTTTGCACCAACTCCACTTGAACCATAACCTCTTTCATCAGAAGACATTATAATTTCAGTTATTAGATGTTCATACGTGAGTGAAGTAGTGCTTAAGATGGAATACTACTGGAAGGATGATAGCACGTGATTTTGAATATTTTAGCTCTATTCTGAACTCTTCATGAATTGATAGAAGTTCAGATTGTTATTTGTAGGAGAAGAGAAAATCAGTTACTAACTTTGAATGTGTTATAATATGCAGGTTGGGAATATAGGGACAAAAGAAGCAAGTGAAAACAAAGAAAATCAAGCGATCGATGCAAACATAGCCTTATTGAAGACAAACAGATTGGGATATTTTGCAGATGGTGTGGTTGGATTCAGACTGATATCAAATATATGGATCCAAAATTTGCGAGCACAGTTTGAATCTGATAATGGTTTATAGAAAACTAATTTAATTATGTTTAGGATGTTAAGGACACTTTGTCATTGCCACTTTTAGAGCATCTCCAATGGGAGTTGCTGAGCTACATTGTTTGAGTTGTTTAATAATAAATTATGTGACTTTGAGTTACTTAATGCTGGAGAGACATGCTTATATAAGAAGCTATTCTTCATGGATTTTGTTAGTATTTTAGGACATAGATAGAAATTGGGATGATTAGTAATGTAATAGTAAGTATGTGATGTTGAAGGAGGATTTTAATAAATGTAATAGGAAAAAGTAGAATAGTGGTTGGTGTAGCCCTGATCTTAAGAAATAGAATTTGATTGGATTTTCTCTACATTCACAATTGGTGATACAATTTATTGCCTATTTATAGGCTTTCAAGGTAGGTAATAGTCCTTTCTACATTTTTCTAATCTAAGAATTTTCTAGACTTTCCTAGACTGATCTAGTTAGAAATATTCTAGACTATCCTTTTTATTTCTAGTTTTTCTAGATTTTTCTTGTACAAGGCTTCTAGTTCTTTCTTTTTATTTCTAGAAATTCGTAGCACTTTCAACACTCCTCCTTGATACAAATTTTGGTAACTCCAAGCATGGTACACAGTTCTTTGAATCTTGGTCTTGGTAATGCCTTCGTGAATATATCCGCTACTTGTTCTTCAGTCTTGCAATAATCAAGCTTGATCTCCTTAATTGTCTCTGCTTCTCTAATTAAATGATACTCAATTGCTATATGTTTTGTTCTATTGTGATGGACTGGATTCTTTGCTACTTGCGATAGTTGATTTGTTGTTACAGTGAATTGTAGTAGGCCCATTTTGATTTTCACCCATATCTTATAGTATTCTCCGTAGTCATATAGCTTGACTTGTTGCTTCTACAACTGCTACATACTCTGCTTCTGCTGTTGATTGTGCAACTGTTGCTTGCTTCTTTGATGTCTAAGAGAAAAATCCTGAACCAAGTGAAAAAGCATAGTTGGAGGTGCTCTTCATGTCATCCACCGAGCCTGTCCAATCACTGTCAGTATAGCCAAGCGACTTTGAGTTGGTTGTGATAGTGTACCATAAGCCAAATTCTTCTGTTCGTTGTAGATATCATAGAATTCTTTTTCCTGCTCCAAGATGTATTTGACTTGGGCTTTGCATGAATCTGGATAAGAGACTAGTAGCGTACATGATATCCGACTGTGAAGTTGTTAGACATAACAAGCTTCCAATTAAGCTTTTGTAGCGTGATGCATCGACTTCTGGTGCTCCATCATCCTTTTGTAGCTTTTCATTTGTTACTAGCGGAGTAGTGACAGACTTGCAGTTGTACATCTTGAACTTCTTGAGTAAGCCTTCTGTGTATTTCTTGTAAAATTCAAATACACAAGAAGGGGGGGTTGAATTATGTTTATTAATTGAAACTTTTTCAGACGATGTAGCCTGCGTCTGTTTTAAAATGGTTTGGTCTGACGGAACTTGAATTTCTCTTTTAAAGATTGTTTTTAGTTAAAAATTTAGTTTAAGATATTAGCCTTAATTAGTAAGCAGATAAAAATAATGAAAGCATTAATATTTTTATATTGGTTCGTTTATTCAAGACTACGTCCAGTTATCCAGAAACTTGCTGAGGTTCCACTAAGAGTATTCCTTGAACTCAACCATTCCTAGCTAAAATACAGATATTCTTTGAACACAGCCTTCTCAAGCTAAACTGGTATTCTTTGACCCCAGCCTCTGCAGGCTAAACCCAGGTATTCTTTAAACACAACTTCCTTAGGCTAACCAAAGGTATTCTTTCAACACTTAGTCTCCTTAGGATAAAATAGGTATTCTTTATACCTTAGCCTCCTCAGGCTAAACTCAAGGTATTCTTTAAAAAATTAGCCTCCTCAGGCTACAGATTACCACAACAATGCTTTACAAGTAAGACCAAATAAAAATTATCCTCTTCATAGAGAGGGATTTTACAATGAAATCTATTCTAAGTTCGTGGGGAGCGAACTTTTATCTAAGAGCTTGAGCGAGTAGTTGAATATGATCTTTGCAGTGTAATTCGCCAACTTGAACTCGTTGTAATGAAGTCATTTTATAGACGTCTTCATGAATTATCTGTTAGACTGTAGATTTGAACGTTAGTCCCTTGTATTGGGTACTTCCACATCTGGCAGTGTGAGAAATCAGAATAATAAATCCAAAGTCAGCGGATGTCAGCATGAGGTCAGGCTTTGACTGATTTGCTCAGAGATTTCGCAGAAACGTGCAACTGTTTTTCGTGTTGCAGAGGCTTAATTTGAAATCTCTTTCCACGTTTGGAAGCTTCTGAGTAACGACTTGATTTGAAACGAATTCATGTGTTACCCAACGTCTGATCTTCATTAAACAGATAGACGAATGAACAAATAGATGAGTTGTGTGTTGAATTCATTCGTCTGTCTTCTTTCTCCGTCTTCAACTTCAGTATTCATATCTTCGTTCTTTGAGCGCAAGACTTGAAGTTGAGGCGAACTCTCAGCCTTGATCTTGAAGGTCCTTCATCTCATGAGGTTGCTTTGAAGCTTGATGACTTGAACCTTTCGTCTGTTGCATCTTCTGTTTAAGGGTGCATCTTTCTTCTATGCTAATAATGATCCGTCTGATCATTCTTCTCTCTGTGTCTGTCGATACATTCATCTGTCTTGTAATTATCAAAATTATGATGCTAAGTCATTTTGACTGAACAATCTCCCCATTTTTAATGATTACAGACCATATGAGCAAAACTCAATCTTCTTCTACATTTAGCTATAAGGATGTATTAGAACATTAACGATGCAGATGCTGCAGTGCTTGGTCTTCATCAGACTGAACTTGTATCAGAAATCTTCATAAGCTTTAATTCTTCATACTAATAAGAACACACTTGATACACTTATGTAAACTTCAAATCAAAATCTGCATAAAACATGTTAGTTCAAAATACACAGAATATATCGGAGCAAAATGAAATAACATCGGGATGATGTTCTTAGACATTCTTCTTTCATATTAATTCATTGCATCAATGTGATGAATTTTCTACAAGTATTAGAGAAAAAATAAAATAAAAAAAATTGTTAAAGCCACATGTTCCTTAATACAAAAGAGATTGATCTTCTTCTTTTTCATCTGGCTCCCCCTCAAACTGATAACTCATTTTTTTATGCTCCCCTCAACTTGATCTTTTTCTTCTTTTGCAAATTTAATTTTTGACTCCCCCAAATTTTGCTTTTCTTTTTCTCTTCTCTTTATCCACCTCTTATTCTTCTTTTCCTCTTTTCTCCCCCATGGGCTGCAACCATCAAAACATCAAGAAGAAATGATTATTCATTGCCCCAATGTAGACGATGAGCCTTGATCTCCTTCCTTTGAGGACTTCCCTTGTCAATTTCAGGACAATAATTCAAGCATCAGAGACTGAAGATAATCTACTCTATTTAGAAGAACATCATGTTTGGTCTTAATGGAAAGGTTCTCTTTTTCTAATTCAGAGTATTTTCTCTTGAGAGTCTTGTAGGCTTGAGCAGCTGGAGCTTTAGCTTCAGAAAAATGCAGGGTGATCTAAGGGGGAGTTGTTGTAACAGCAAAGGTCTCATCCCATTTCCATCTGAATTCACACAATTTAAGTGAGCTGAAGTTGATCCCGTATTGGATCTAATCCATATGTGTATGCTCAACCAGGTTAGAGTTTTCCACGAATCATAGAATCTTTCATTCCTAACTCCTTACCAGATGAATAAGCCAAGGTGGCTTCATGATCACAGATCTTGGTCCTTCCTTCAGTAATCGCTAATATTCAGATGATGAGAGCAATTTAGGAATATGATGCCCACCAGAACCTGTTGGGCTCAGAATACTCCTTCTTCTCTTTACATTTAGCTAAGAATTTTATCCTACATGGACGAGGTTTATCTAGTCGAATAAAGAATCTAGTGTTTGTTGATGAGATAGAGGAGAATTGATTCCAAGATGATGAGGCAAAGGTTTTCCTTCTTTCTCGGCGTTGCGTCTGATATGATGAAGAGAAATAGCTTTCTCCTTCCCTTCCCTTCTATACGCATTTGCCATTAGATGAAAAGCGATGTCATTTTCGACAGGCAAGGCGTGTGACAGTTCCTCTAGAGTTTCATGATAAGAAGTGCAATATCCTGGGTTATGTGCACTCCTTTGCAATGAGGTCTACTCTAGTGAAGAGTTAGACCAAGAGAGTAACCAAGACCAATGTATTCGGTCTTGTTTAGAGGGATGCTCCAAGGAATTGGATCGTGGTCATCAATTGCATCCAGTGTCCAATAATAACATTCTTTAGGTACATTGGGGTAACAAGCTTTGTCTTTGAGCAGGCAATGATGGAACACAACTTTTCCCTCTTTCTGAAATGATTCCCGAGGATGAGCTGTATATGATCTAATGTTTGGCTCATAAGACAAGGCAGGAGTTACTACTTGAGATTCTTCCAAGTAGTTTTTGTAGTTGTTGATGTTCTCAAGCCTTTTCATCTTCAAATTTGCAAGTCTCTCCCAATTTAGAAGACGAAGCCATTTTCTTTCATCTTCAGCAGTGTAGCATTTGGTGAAGTCTAGCAGTGCTGGCTTTAAAGGATGATAAAACAATAAGGGATTTGGAGACCTTCTTACTTTGAATCCTTTTGTTCCTCTAAAGTTGTAGGGATCCTACGTCTCATAGAAGGGAGACATCACTTCAATTCCTCCTCTTTCTTTTAAGAGCCCGTCTGGTTTTAATGGATTATGCTCTTCACATCCATGAATACACAATTTCTTCATGAAGAATTCATCAAGGAAGGCATAATCCATCTTCCTTGGAGAAGAAATTTCCTCAGGATCAACCACTTTTAAGTACAGAAGGGGTTCCTTTTTCGAATAAATTGACAGTTCTTCACATAGGAATTCTTTCGTCTGTAAAATAACTTTTTTAACAGACACAACTTCTTCAGTTTGTGGATGTATGAAGCCAGCAGACTCAAAAGGAGCATTGATTGGCTCTAAGTCTGAGTCTTGTCTAATTTCAAAAATTGCAACAGGTGTTATACCAGTTGCACCGCCTCCATTTTGTCTCTCTAAAGCAAGTCAATTTTTCTCATAAGTCTCTCGATCCTTCTATTGCTTTCTTTAACTCCTCATCGACTTCCTCTTCTAGAGGAGATGGGACTCCATGGCCATCTTCTTTTTCCCTTAAGCTATTTTCAGTTGTTTGGCTTTAGCTTCAAATTCTCTCTTCGCTTCTTCTTCTGCTCTTTTTATTTTTAAAACTTCTCCAGTTTCTTCTTTGGCAACAAATTCAGCTTCAGAGAAATTGTCAAAGAGTTATATATTTGTTTCAAAAGAATGACCTAAATATTCTAAATTTAGATAACTTTTTCATCATACCACTTCTATTTTTATTATTATGAAGATTATTACGAAGACGAGGATAAAAATGATCCGAAATAATTTATAAATATAAAATTAATTCATTTATATATTATCTTTTATAAAAAAATTTATGAAGGATAAGTAGCCTTTTTTTTATAATATTAGGAGTAGCTTTGGTACATTCTTAAACTAATTATATTTTAATATAAAAATAAAAATAAATAGTATCAATAATAAAAAAATTTATATTTAAGATTTAATAAACCATAAAATTACTTTAATACTCCTGATCTAGGAGAGAAAATCAAAATAACTTGCTCATCTCACCGGCTTCTACTTTTTAAAAAGACATAAAAAAGAACAACATATTAATAACAAAATATGATATATAAAATATAAATTAAATACATATAAAATATAATAATATTAAACATATCACTTGTATATATTTATAATAATTTTAACATGTAATTTTAAATTGAAAGAATCGTGCTTAATATTCAAGCATTTGTAGTTACAAATTTACAAATCTTTTATATCTCGTTTTAATTTTAAGAAGAATTCTATAAATGGAATTTTGTATAAGATAAAGATATATAATACAGGGTTTGTTATTTGGTGTACGTCGTTATTCTTACAAATTTATCTAAACTCGTTATTCTATCGAAGATTTATCGTGCTTTTATATCTTATTTTATAACTAGTATAATATGCGCGCGAAGTGAGTGTGCTGTGTTTTCATATTTTATAAAAGATAATAAATAATGCGATAATTATAATTAAAAAATAAATATTTGGATAATGAATTATTTTTACAAAATTATAAATTATATTTTATTATTGAAAAAAAATAAGAAAAAATAAATTTTGATAGGATTTGAATATTTTTTACTCATTTTCTTTCTATCTCATCCATGCCCAATAAAATTAAAAATAAAGTAAAAATTGAAACATATTTTAATTTTAATCTGATAAGTAATTATTTAATACCAGAGTAATTTTTTAATTAAAAAAACCATCATAAAAATGATGACACAGAGGATTATCAGTGTCACTCCTTATACTTTTCAAAATATTTATTAAAGATAATTATATATTACTCACTCGTGTTTGATATTAATAATTAAAAATAACAGTAAATATATTTTAAATTTAATATATAATTCAGTTGTTTTGCCATGATTGGAGTTTCTTCAAATGATTTATTGTGACATTAGTTAAGCCTTTTTACGTGAGTAGACTCTTGTTTTGGTCTTTATTTGAGTTTCGTCTTTTCTTAATCTTTGAGTATTTTGATCTACGGTCCCTAGCTTTCTACAGGTATAACAGATAATTTCTAAGTTTTCCTGTTCAGTGTTTAAGAGTCTTCTTTCCTTCTATTTTTAGATATATAAATTGTCTTTATCATTCTTTATCATCATCTTTCTAGATCTCTTTATCATCAGGGAGAGTTCATTTTTGAATGAATCGTCTAAGCTCTTTGAAGTAGTTGACTCTTTAGCTTTGAAAGCTTTGACCTTCTTCTTCTCATTTTTGGTAGAGTCTCCTTGCTTTAATGATTCCTTTTCAGCTAGGAAAGCAGTTGGTTCTTATACTTGTATCTTCTCCTTCTTGTAGAGATGAATTTCATGATCTTTTAAAGCTCCAATAGGCTCATCGAGAATTAGCGACTTCATGTATTTACCAACAAAAATGGAAATGGACATGACTTCCACGTAGTTGGAAGGTTATCTAAAATAGTTTGGAACCTTCCAAACATACTATTAATATATTTTCCTTTCTTCATAGAGAACATCTTATATTCACATTGGAGGATGACAATCTTTTTAAGTCTAGCGTCTTCCGTTCCTTCATGAGATATCTTGAGAACATTGTTGAGCTCTTTGTCAGTTTTGTTAGAAAAAAATGTATTATACTTTGTTCGTGAGACAACATACATGATAGCATAACGAGCTTTGTTGTTCAACTCCATGATGGAGTATTCTTCATTTCCCCACTCTAACTCTTGCTTGGTAAAAGGAATATCTCCTTTTGTAATGATTCTCTAGAGTTTGTACTGAGTAGATTTGATGTACACCGCTCTTAATGTCTTCATAGATTTTGTAGTTGTCTGAGTCCTCTTTATTTGGACATATAATGGAGCTCAAACAAAGTTCTGCAGTTTAAGTTATGATTGTTTTAGTAAACCTGGTTAAAATTGGAAACTTTAATGAATTAGAATAAAAATATGCACTTAAGGTCCAATTGAACCCAAATTTATAAATGCATTAAAACATGATAATTAACCATTACTAATGCTCTAATAGGATGTAATAAATGCAGAGAAATTGATTAAAATAATAATGTATCAATGATCTATGTTGTGAAGTTGGATGATGACTTGGATTGTGTTAGATTACCTTTGCTTTGAACTTGGATGACCTATTCTATGAACTTGGATTATGTTTGAGATTGTGATTAATTACCTATGCTATGCACTTTAAGGACTTGTGTTGTGGACTTTGATGGTTTGGACTATAAATTATTAATCCATAACGTAAAATAAAAGTATGGATTGGACTTGTAATACCAATGAGTTGGTGTTGTTTTTAATTGATATTTTTTTATAAAGGGAGATAAGATTTCATTTATTTATGCATTGCCTAAAAAGAGGTGATCTCAGTTAGAGGTGCCAATAATAAACTTAATCTGTGCATGCCAGACTTGGGGAATTTTTAAATAGTGAGTATTTATTTAATTCATGATGATCACATGTCTGTTTGTGAGATTTTGTATACCAATGTACAATCTCAACTGGTCGGTAAGTTTTACGATGATGATGTCGTATTATTTAAGATGGTACCACATAACATATTTTTAAAGTTCAGGTTGGAGCATGCATCATATAGAAATCTCATTTAGTCAAAATTCATTATTTATTTATTTGATTATGATATGCATTGTTATTGATGTTTTTATATAGTATGTATTCTTACTGAGATTTTGGAACTTACTCTTACGTGTATGTGATTGACACCTATAATAATCCTAAATTTTACTTGGGAACAAATTAACAAGTGTGAAAGAAGATAGCTAACATGAGGATATTTATGAATAATATGTATATTTATAATTGATATAATATTAGTACTTTTGTGACATTTTGTAAATAAATTTTGATGTGTTGTAATTTTATGAATTATGCCATATATTTTAATTTTAAAATATATGGTGATATTTTCTACAAGAAAAAATAAATAATTTCGAATTTCTTTTAGAAGGAAACATTTTCTACTTATAAAAATTAAAAAAAAATGAAAAATATCTTATTAATGACAAGGCGGAACATTAAATACATCATCACATGTTTACATAACTTCACTTGTGATTCATTCAAGATTTTTTGTTTTTGTTTTTTTAATTAATTTTTACTTTCAGTCTCTATTATTTATTATTTATTTGTTTTTGGTTCATATAATTTTATCATGTTTTGTTTTTTTTATCTCTATTTAATATCTTGTTGTATTGGGCATGATTTTATAATGATAATCAATCGTTTATTAAAATAGTTGTAAAATTCAATTTTAGAAAATTCATCTTCTTTCATGATCGATATTATTAGTAATAAATGAGAAAACCATTTTTATATCTCTTTAATCTACATCTTAATAATATCAAAATTATGTAATAAACTCAAGGAAGCGCTTACAACACTTTCACTCCATTTGTTAAATTAATGTGTTATGTGGCAGTACATCCTTAAATTTAAATAAAATATAAATTTCATAATTATTTTCTCATAATTATATTAATTTCATATTTTTCTTAAATTTATGATATTAAATTCAAACGTGATAGACAGGAAAACAAAATGATTTTTATTTCCCTAATAAATGTTCGCCTTTCCGGGAAATGGACTGCAAAGAATAGTCTGTGAACAGAAGATGACATGCATAACATTTATTTAGTTAATACTCACCGCCGTGGGACATGCAGTATCCCTTTTCAAAATTGAAAACCTGGATGTTCTTCTTGTCCTAGTTTGTAGTAGGGTTCATCTGTTCAAAACTTTCAACCTTTTCCTTTTTAATATCTTCGTATCATTTTAAAAGTTAGGCTTACTTGACTTTCTTCTCCGTATTTTTAAACAATACTATTTATATATTTAAATATTTATATTATATGATATAATGGAAATAAATATTTAACTTTCTTAATACCACTTGTATCATGCAATATTAATAATCTGACGCAGTCTTCCGTATTTCTCTTTTAAAAAATTGAGATATATATGTTGTTTGAAAAGTATTAACTTTTAATAAAAATATATTATTCTTGAAAATAAAGTTTTATATTATGATTCTTATTGAATAATATATTTAAAAATATATGTTTTTATTGTAAAACGATTTCTTAAAAATTGTATTTTTATTTAAATTAAATTTATATATTTTAAAATTTACTGAAGAATATTTTTAAAGCATATTTATAACTTAAAAATATAAAATTTCAACAATATTATCTAATATATTTAAATATTTATGTTATATAATATTATGCAAATAAAAATCCGCATTTTTAATACCATGCAATATTATAA
Organism: Hylodesmum podocarpum; assembly: GCA_026586105.1. NCBI lineage: Eukaryota > Viridiplantae > Streptophyta > Magnoliopsida > Fabales > Fabaceae > Hylodesmum > Hylodesmum podocarpum. Next base: position 970,511 of record JALJEV010001403.1, read on the forward strand.
TGTTATACATGTGGTGAAATTATTGGATTAACATTTTAATTTAACCCCAAACAAACAACTACATCAATATATGCAGGTCACTTAAGAAATAGATATCTCAGCATCAAAGGTTGACCCAGATATCTTTTGTGACCATTTTGCGGTCATTGCACGTATCTTCAAATTTTCAATTAAATTTGTGTATTGACCTATTATAATACTAGTTCTCATAATTAATAGACAAGAAATATTAATAATATATTTCTAAATATTTTTTAAATATATTCTTTATAATGGGTCGAAATCCTTTAAAATTACGTCATTTTCTGCAATTTACTTTTAATGATCATCTTTTTAAAATTTATAGATTTTAATAAATTTTGACCAATTACACGCTAAGTAACAAAAAAGAATATGCTAAAAATAATAAAGGTGGCAATTTGTATATATAAAAGAGAATATATGTAAGAATAAAAATTATTCCTCTTGATCAAATTATATATATATATATATATATATATATATATAACCAGAATATGAAAATTATTACAAAATCAGTATAAAGGTAAAAATTACCCTCACTTATATGTACTAATGTGTTTGTTTGTATTTACTGTGGGATTTGAGTTTATTTTCTCATGTGACGGCGAAGCAACAACAAAGATCTTGATAGCAACTTGAGACGGACAAGATTATGTACAACTACAATAATGGTAATAAAATATTTAATTTAAAAAATAAATAAGAAAGTGAAAATATTAAAGGAATATAAACAATAAATGTAGTGATCTAATTTATAAAGAGAAAAATATTATTCAATAATTTAAGATTATGTGTATATTTTTAATAATTTAAGAATATAATATCTATTATAATAATTAAAAATAAATATATATGAAATTTTAAAATAATTAAAGGAAAAAAAAATGAAAATGAGAGAGGTCTCGAACAGAAAAACACGTCTTTGAATTGGTCAAGACGTGACTAGTAAACATATTTTGTCTCCACCCGACTTCATTGGTTGGAGACTATAAATACATGTTAACATACATTATATCCATGCATAAGGGAAATTGATTTATATCTACTAAGCATATTAAATCAATATTTGCCAACCATGAAGATGAAGGCTATTATTCTTATTGCATTCTTACTATTGGCCTCTGTTTTTTTCCTCCCCACTTTAACTCTTGCTCGACAACTTAATGGTAACACTCTCCTACTACTCTATACTTCTTTCATTCATTCTATTTTTATTTTCATACTTAATTATTTCCATGCCATCTACAAATATCCATAGGCTTGATGAACATCTTACCTACATCTCATTTTTGTGTGTGTGAAAGTAAATCACAACTTGAAACGCACCAAACTCTCATAGAAAACAGCTACTTCAATTAATTAATTTGTGAACTTAGGTTTTTCTATGGTTATATATATGTTTATAAACGTATCATATATCAAATATCTGCCTGCTTGGTATATCTGTAATAGCAAACATTTTTTAAAATTATTATCAATGATATTATTAATATATAATAGCAGTATAAAAATAAAAAACTAAAACTTCAGGCCTATTATTTCCACCCTCCCGTTAAACCAAACTGATCCAGTATAGCATTATTAATGGTAAACTTAAACATAATTGTGGTATTATGCAGAAGCAGAGACTGTTACCGGTTGCACCAACGACCCTAACAAACCTTGCTATCCACCGAAAACGCCCCCAAAATCACGATGCTCTGCCTATGTACGCAATTGTTGAGCAACATCCAATTATGCAAGTTTCACTCTATGATGCCAGAGCCTATCCTTTTTAAAAAATATTGTCATGCAACTTTTTATACAGTGTTTAATTGTTGGTGTGTCAAATATGTTTTTGACACTGTTGCTGTGTTAAAACTTGGTGTATCATATCTATATTTCGTGCAGTTTGGCTGAATAAGAAATGTTCTTTAGTTTCCTGTTTGAAGTTGAGATAATATTGTAATTAATGTTTGGAAAGAAAATAATTAGGTCTGGCTTTTTGGTCAATCCAATTAATAAAAACTCCATATGATATTTGGATTACATGCCTTCCAATTTTATTTAAATGACTCTCATCATTTGAAAACACTATTTTTCTCGAAAATAATATGTTTTTTTTAATGATTACGAAAGAGACATGTGAAGACGTATTTTCAGCACTACGACTAGTTTGCCTCAAAATAAAAGTACTAAGACTAGTAGTGACCTGACTATATAAAATGAAAACTTAAACACCATACTATTATTTTATTCCACACGTCAATATTTATTAAGTAAAATTTATATAATAATAAAATATCATAAAATATGTAAAAGGATATCTATAGCATATAATTAAAATGATAAATAAATGATTAAATTCTTACACTAAAATAATAGAAATATCTTTAAAAAAATTTGTTTTTTTTTTTTTTTAGTTTTGAATAACTAAATTACTGAAAGGAAAAGTGCGTTACTCTGTATGTTAACATAAATTAATGTATCTACTAATAAATCTAATACAATACAAATATAAATATAAAAACAAAGATAATATTTTCATAAGACTTATATTTTTATATGAATAAAATAAGTTAACATGTCTATGATTATGAATATAAAATTACTTCAATACATTTGAATATTTATAATTATATTTATACGTATACATATTTAATACATATAATTAAGAATACATTAAAATTACAATAATATAAAATGTGTACATTACAATTTAACATTGTATATGATGAGTTATTATATTGGCACTAGTTAGTCTTTTATTTTTTTTTCTTTTTTTTTTTTTTTAACTAATCGCGTTGCGCGGATTAAATAGTATAATCCAAAAAAATCAGTCCCAGAGTGAATAAAGTATATTGAGTCTTAAGATACATAAAATTAAAAATATTTATATATCATAGACCAATGCAATAATTATAATGAAACGAAAAATAATCTTAAATTATGGAAGGATATGTCAAATTTTGGATTTGAAACAATCATTTTTAAACACGGTAATTTACATATATATAAATATGTAGCAATAATTTACAGATATAAAAATAAATGCTAACCTAAAATACTTATTTATATATTAGATTCAATTTTATTATAAAAATTACTAAAGATACTAATTAATCAAATATAAATATAAAAGTAATTCATTTAGAAATTTTAATTTTTTAAAATTATGGAAGATAAATAATTATTTCTTTTATGACAATGGGAGTACTTTAAATATTCTTAAAATTAACCTTTTTAAATCATTTAGTCAGAAAATCTGAAACAATACTTTACAAATATAAATGTAAAATAAATGTATTTATATATATATCATCGAATGAATTATAAAATGACCTAAATATTCTAAATCGAGATAAAAAAAGTTGAAATGACTTATTTATCATACCACTTCTGTTTCTATTATTATGAAGATTATTTCGAGGATGAGGTTAAAATTTACCTGAAATAATTTTTAAATATAAAAGTAATTCATTTACATATTATCTTTATTTTAAAATTTGGGAAGGATAAGTAGATATTTTTATAATATTAGGAGTAGTTTAGATACATTCTTAAACTAATTATTTTTAATATAAAAAACAATAATTTACAATTATAAAAATAAAAATGATCAATAATAGAATTTGTTTATATTTAAGATTTAATAACTATAAAATTACTTTAATTGTCCTGATTTAGGAGAGAAAATTAAAATAACTTACTTATCTCCGCTTCTACTTTTTAAAAATACAAAAAAAAAATTATTAATAACATTCCTAAAAACACTTTCACTAAAAAAATTATTAAAAATGTTATTCTTCTGGTGTTACGTAAATACCTATGGATATAAGGATTATCTATTGATTTAAGGATTATCTAAAAAAACTAATATGGATTATCTAAAAAAATAATATTTATTATGTTATATAGATATATAACATGGGTATAATTTATAAACTATATAAATATTTAAATTTTATAAATATTTTATTATAAAACAAAAATTATATGATATATAAAATATACATTACACTATATATAAAGTATAATAATATTAAACATATCAAAAATCTTTTATATCTCATTTATTACTGGGTTTGTTATTTGGTGCACGTCGTTATCCTTACAAATTTATGTAAACTTGCACTCATTTTATTGAAGATTTATAGTGCTTTTATATCTTATTTTGTAACTAGCTTAATATCCGTGTGAAGTGAGTGAGCTGTGTTTTCATATTTTATAAAGATAATAAATAATGCGATAATTACAATTAAAAAATTAATATTTAGATAATGAATTATTTGAATATCTTTTACTCATTTTCTTTCTGTCTCATCCATACACAATAAAATTAAAATTAAAAGTAAAAATTGAAACATATTTTAATTTAATATGATAAGTAATTATTTAACATACAGGAAATATAAAAGTAATTTTTTAATTAAAGAATACACGGTAAATATTTAACACATAAGAAATATAAAAGTAATTTTTTAATTATGATAGAGGATCACTCCTTGTACTTTTCAAAATATTTATTAAAGATAATAATATATATTTACTCGCTCGTGCATGATATTAATAAACAAAAATAACGGTAAACATATTAAAAATTTATTATGTGATTCATTGCTTTTTACATATCACGAATGTTTGGGGCCACTTTTTCATATGTTTTATTGTTTTTATTAGTCAAGTCTTTCCTAGACTATTTTTTCTTTTTGTCTTTCTTGAGTTTTGTTTTTTTAATCTTTCGGCATTTTGATCTAGGGTGCATTACAACATATGACTTCTGACCTTTCTTTTTTTAGTGTTTCGTCTTTTTTCTTCTTATTTTTTAAGACAGTTATTTTTATTACCTTTTTTCATCAACATCTTCTTAAATTTTCTAGCTAGAGTTCATCTTTGAATGAATCATCTAAGCTCTCTGAAGTAGTTGACTCAATTTCAGCTTTGAAGGCTTTGAACTTCTTCTTCTCATTTTTTGTGGAGTTTTCTTGCTTTAATGATTCATTTTCAGTTGGCAAAGCACTTGCATCTTGCACTTTTATCTTCTCTCTCTTGCAGAGATGAATTATGTGATCTCTTAGAGCTCCAATGAGCTCATCAAGAGTTGACATCTTCATGTCTCTATAAACAAAAATGGAAATGTACATGGCTTGCCACATAGTTGGAAGGCTATCTAAAATAGTTTGGGACATTCCAAACAAACTATAGTAGATTCTCCTTTCTTCATAGAGAACATCTCATATCCACGTTGAAGGGTGAAAATCTTTCTAAGTCTGACGTCCTCAGTTATTTTTTGGGATATCTTGAGAACATTGTAGAGCTCTTTGACAATTTTGTATGAAAAAAATGTGTTATACTCTATTCGTGAGAGAACATATATGATAGCATAATGAGCTCTGTTCTTCAACTCCATGATGGAGTATTCTTCATTTCCTCACTTTTACTCTAGCTTGGTAAAATGAATATCTACTTTTGTAATGATTCTCTGGAGTTTGTGCTGAGTAGATTTAATGTACATCTCTATCCATCTATCAGGTAAGGATAGTTATCCCCAGAGAATGTTGGGGGCTTGTTCATAGAGGACATCTCCATAATTAACATTGTTAATGAGTTTTCTATCCTAGATCTTTTCCTCCAGCAACAATGATGCTATTAACCCTTAGAGGCTAAAATATGATATTAAAGACAAATACATAAGAAAGAGATTACATTTTGTATTTAAAAACATTTAAGCAAGTTTTTAAAGTTCCTTTTTAAATATATGTCTAGTAGATTTCAGACGCAATTTATATCAAATGAAAAAAATATTTTCAAATAAAAGGATTTCACAATACACCCTCAGTTAGTAACATGACAGTAAAGTAAAAAGAATAAACATAAATAGATTTATATTGGTTCATTTTGTTAAGATTACATCCAGTTTCTTAGCAAAAGTTAAGATTTCACTATTATTAAGGGAATACAAATATTATTTGACTCCAACCACTTCTCGCTAACTCAAGTATTCTTTGGACAACCTCTTAAAGATAACAAAACCTATGTATTTTTTTTAACTCAATCTCTTCAGGCTAACCACTTCAAGTGTTGTTTGGACCCAACCTTTTCGGGATAATCCAAGTATTGCTTAATCCTAACCTTTTCAAGCTAACCACCCTTAAGGGTGGATTTACAGAAAAGGGTCTAACTTAACCTCTACACAGAAAGGGATATACACTAAAGGCTTTTCATAAGAAGAAGTTTTGCAAGGAGAATTTCAGAGCTTTCTTCTTATTATCAAAGCATTCTTGTCATCTTGAATTTTTCAAACTTCAGCCTTTATATAGATGAATGACTTGAAGTAGTTGTTAGACTCAATAGCTTCAAAATCTTCATCCTTTCTAACAAAAGCATGTTCAAAGTTCTTTTGCATTAAATGCGTTTTTGGCTTATCAACATCATATCAGAAAAAAGTCTTCATGGCCCAAGGATTTCATACAAAAAACTGTATTTCTTTCTACAACAAATCTTCATGTCAGAGAGCGTCCTTCTTGACTTTATTAAGGTTTGTCTTTTAAGAGAGAAACTATATTACATTGATTAGAGTTTAAGTATATGAAAGTAATAGACAAAAATGATATTGATCTTATTTTTGAAGTTTGTTTATTATTTCATTAGTATGATATAGAACTTTGTTTGAGACGCAACATTTATTCGTTGTGCTCACTTTGTTTGATAGCTCCAAAAGTCTAAAATTTTCATTCGTCTTAAGTTTAGACTTTTGTCTTGAGAATTTGTGATTATCGAAATTGAGGGATATAATTTTCCTTTAAACAAATTTGACTTATTATATTCGTACAAGTTTCTTTGAAGAAGACTCATCTTAAAGAGAAAATGCCTTGTACATTCTTATTGTCATTCTATTGGACAATAATAATAAAAAAATTCTATGCTCAAGAAATTAGTTTCCTAAGATACTTTTTGCTTAGCAAAAATTATACAGTTGTTCTGAACTTCATTGTATCGCTCTCTCTTTAAGAGTAGATTCTTGAAATCTCTTCAAAAGTACTTTGTTAGTAAGCTTAGATTGATATATTATTGGGTTTAAAGTCAAGAGTGACTTTTAAAGAAATGGTACTTAAGTGTAACTTAATTTGGTAAGTGGAAAACCTTCAAAGTATTTTTGAAGGTATTGTACGAAACTCAATTTGAGTAAACAAGTATAAAACCTTTGTATTCATTTTTTTCCCTTCTCTTTGCTATACTTTAAACCAAGTTGTTTTCAAATTCCATTCTTATTTAGAACTTATATCTATTTATTAAAACAATATATTGTGATAAAGATTTTGAAAAAATCTTAAGTTTTAACTAATAGACAATTCAACCCCCACTTACAAGACATTTAGCCAAGCTCTTCCAACATCTTTTGCTCCCTGTTGCAAATTTGTCTAGCAAATCCTTGATTTTTTCATATTTTATAGGATTGATGTGAGAACTAATTTATCAACTTTACTAAGTAACAACATTTTTTAATTTTCAAAAACCCCATTCATTCATCAATAGTTCTACATAGTTTTCCGCTAAATTCAACACTTCATCCAAATCAAAATAAATTAAAAATTAAAGCTTTTTTCATAAATGAATACAGGTGATCCGTCAAATCCAAAATTTCAATTGTGAAATCTTAATTTCTTTATAAATCTATTCATCATCACAATGCAAGATAGTACAAAAAATGATAAAGCATTACTTACCTGTAGGTTCTTCAAATTCCTAGTTTTGAAAAAGAAATAGGAAAAAAGATGATAATTTGATTACAAAGGGAATGACTTTGTCTCAATCCACACAACTCTATCAAAATCCCACAAAATTAAGGTGATAAACTTATGGTTTTGACAGTTTACAAATTGTAAGATATCAAGAAGAGTAGTACGAGTAAGAAGAAGAGTAAGAACTCCCCTCTAAAAGGATGAATAGAAATTTGGAGTAAAAATATTTTATGAATTTTCATTTTCAGGGAAATAGGGTTTTAGGTCCTTTATTTTATTTTTTTAAAAAATCTCTTTCTACACTCTTATAACATATTCCCTTTAAAACCTAGTAGATTTTGACCCAAACAATTTAAACCCACAAATAACAATAATAAACATCCATCTAAAGTAATTATTTATTAACCTAAAATAATTTCATTTTATTTTTTATCAAAATGCTTATCATGCATCGGGAACTATGGTGTTATAAAGTCCATTATCTAGAAAACATATAAGATCACACATTCAAGATAAGCCCATTAGGAATAATAAAATCTTTTTGGATCAAATTTGTGTTTAATGCACAACTTGTTTGGGCCCATTGTAGGTTACGATACTCTAACCCTAATTTTCTCTTACATATAAGTGGTACATTAGAAATTGTCATACACAACCGCGTACAAAAATTAGGCTTAACTATCACACCTCTCTAACTATGACTAACACAATGATAAGGAAGGACTCTCATGGGAGCGCCGATACACATACTTCTTTCTCTGCACAACTTTAGATGCATTCCTTCATTTAGCGAGAAGAGGTAATATTTTTACTGCAATTTCTTTGTTACTTTGTTGATTCATTTCATATCATTTGAAAAATAAGGAAACAAAATTTAGTAGTTCCACTAAATTGTATGATGTCTCTAATAAGCAGAGTATATTAGAGTATGATTAATATGTAATATTATGTTAGTTTACATTCGTTAACACGAGGTTCTGTTATGAGGATGAATATGGTTTCAACTTTCAAGTTTTACACTGAACCCTAATTTGCATAGATACACGCAATTATGTTTCAAGTTCTTTTTGGAAAACCAAAGAGGTATGTGTGTACACACACATAATTGAATTCCAAGCCATTATACGCCTCTATGTTGGTAAAAATGGTTTATGTTACTAGGTGAAACACTTTACTCCCCAAACCAAGTAGAGCTTTTGTTTCAAATCTCAATTGCAAAATCATAAGTAAAAACATATATACACCATTCTCCTCCTCTTATTGATACCATTTGTACTTAACAAAATATTCCTTCTTTTGAGATTGTCCATTGCTAGCTGATGATTAAGTCTTATCTTCCACTAATGCACATACTTTGGATGGTACAGAAGTTGACCACAAGGTTTTGAAAAAGACTTAATCGTGAATTTGATTGTTATCTGACAACATAGTTTAACCTTCTTTAAGAGAAAATTCCTTTGAGTTCTTTCCTTCACGATACTAGAAGTCCTCTAATTCCTTTTCCAATTCAACTTCAGTTATCTTGATCATCAATGTATTTAGTTAACTCTTTTCCTGCTCAAATAAGGATCTTCTGCATTCTTGCTTCTATTCTCACTTCTCCCCCCTCAATTCTCCCAATTTCCTAATCATTTTCCTTTATTGTAGAGACACACTATACAATCAACCATGTCTAAACTGTAAAGGTTTGTTTCCTAGCCGATATGTCCTCCCAAAATTGTACATGACTATCATCCCTTACCACTTGATCTCCAAATTTTGTTTAGAAACCAATTTGTAGTTGCATCAAGGTGACATAGAAATCTTGATACTCACTTACCCAACAATTCTTGATAAACGTATCCACTTATTGAATCACAAGTCCACTTTTACTCTATGGTAGGTATAATTCTTCCCAGATTACCCAACATATTTTGCTAACATTAAATACACCCCAATAGGAAGTTCATTTATACTCTTCAATTCTTTAATTGCTTTTGTTGGTGTTTTGAAGAAATATAGGAAAATTAATGGCAATTTTGACTTTTGAAAGGAAGATTCTACCCCCAAAGGACAAAAGTCTTTATTTCCACCTATCTAACCTTTCCTTCATTTTCTCTAAAACGGGCTTTCAAGTTCCTCTTTTCCTCAGGTTTGCACCAACTAAAGTACCTAGGAAATCAAATGGAATTTGCATAATTTGATAGTTCAAAATCACTATTATTTTCACTAGATACAATTTTCTCAAACTACAACTTTAATTAGTTTTCTCATGTGAAAATTCAGCTTGAGACCCCAAACCAAATAAAAACATCTTAATATCCAATTGATTGTTAGAATGCCTTTTACATTTGATTTTCTAAAGAATATGACATCATTTATAAACTATAATGGTGGTACTTAGAATTTATTCTTCCTAACTATTGTGTCTTATGTTAATTCAAAGTCTCACATATAAGAGTATTAGAAAGAGAAATGAGTGAAAGATTTATATAAGAGACTAAGTTTTATTCACTCGTACCACCTCATTGACTCTAGTAAAGGAATGTACTAAATTTTAGGGTAGTGTATCAAACACTTTAGAGAGAGTTTGTAATTTTTCTGTTCAAAAAATATATGTGGCGAGGATTTATAATTTTTCTGTTCAAAAAATTATGTGTAAACAGATTTTGTAATTTTTCCGTTCAAAAATTACAAGTAATGAATTTTTATCCTAATAAAATCATAGAATAGATCTTGAGACACCGAAACATGTTAATTTGTATTGTGTTCTCTTTCTTTCTCCCCGATACTTTTAAAGTTGTGTTCCCACCACCAACCTTATGACTTGAACATAATTGTGCTTCCATAGCTGCCGTCGTATGCCCACTTAAGCCCTCCCTAGCTATAAAGAGTAAAAATGGAGTTAAAGAATCACCATCCGTCCCTTCTAACTTTTGAATTCCCTAATTGGGCTCCATTTAACAAGATAAACATGGTTGTGGATTTCATACAGACTTTTATTCAAAAATCCATTTAGAACAAAAACCCACCCTTTATAACATGTAATATAAAAAGGACCATCTAATAGCATCATAAGACAAGCCACACTATCCAGGTCAATCACCTTGGGCAGGATTCTTCTAGATCTAATGACGGTAGGTTTGCCGATTAGACTTCAAGTGTTGAACCTACCTAATAGTCATAGTCAATAGGTTTTGTTAGAAATTGAACTAAAATTGGACTTAATTTGAAATTGAAGATAATAGCACAATTCTAAGAACTAATCAATAATATTTAATTTAAAAACAATAGTAAGTAATTAAATTTAAAATAAAATGTAATTTATTTCAAATTTGAACTTAATAATAATCATAAATAAAATTAATTTTTTTTGAAAAAAATAATTGTGTTAACTTGTTAAAAATTTTGAATTCAAATTAATATTATTGTATAATGTATATAATATATATTCATTTATCTCAGTTTTTATTTATTATTTTTATAGACATGCATAATGAATTTTGAAATGTACATATTTAAATACTTTATTGCAAAATTTTAGGGTTTAACCTTTTAAAAATAATTTTTGTTTATAAATTTGAACAGCCATCTAGTTTGAGGGAGCTACACTCTTCGTCTTCTCAAATTTTGTTTAAATTCAATGTTTTAGGAAAAGGTAAAGTACACTCTTGCCCTCTTTTAAGATTTCTCTTATTCTCTTGTCTAATTTTTGTCATCTTTATTTTATTTCTCTTAAGATTTGTGACGAAGTTAATCAGTAAATAATTTGTATCAATATCATGAATGATGAAAAATATGTAATATATGAAAAATATGTAATACCACAAAAATAAGTCATAATGTAATACTTTTAAATTTAAAGAAAAATAATTAGTATAATATAAAAGAGGAGGTTAGGATAATGCTTATCAAATTACTAAAGAAAGTGTAGGGTAAAAAAAGTAGAAAATATCTGTTTAATCCACACAACAAAATATCATTAGTAAAATTAATATGCCACTACCATACATAATTCTACAAATATTTCTCTAATTTCTTGAGAATAAATTATTTTATCCATTATAACTTAAATTTTGATTTTAAATTCATTTATTTCTTAATTAATTTATTTTTTGTATCTTGCTAAAAAATGTAATTTTAATTGTAAATATTATATCAATATATAAAACAATATATATCAAGACAAACAATATTATATGTTCATTTGTAAATAAATGTACTAAAATTCATAAAAACTATTTTGTATACATTTTCTTTAGTTAAGTGATATGAATATTTTTCAATTTTTTATGATAAATAATTATATTTAAAAAATTGACATATTTTTCTTTGATATTAGTGAAATTTTTTTATTCTTTTTTTAAATATTGTTCTTATCTTCTGTAGGTAATTTTTAACTATTCTTTTATTTTTAAAATTTAATTTTAATCTTTATCATCATTATTATTATACTAATAATCTTAAAGTATATAAGTATATGAATAATAACAATATATTCACAATTAACTTAAATGTATTAAAGTGTAAATAATATTAAACTTAAAAGTAATAATAGATATATTCTCATCTTTTCATGTTATTTTCTTGAAAAATGTTAATTGTTTTTGTAATTTTAGCTTAATTTGAATATTTAGGCAACATTGAATTTTTATTCTATTTTGTACATTTTCTAATATCTAATGCATTTATGTTAATTTTATTTATGAAAAAAGTTAATACTTTAGTGAAATTTTATGTTAAAAATTTTCCTTCAAGAAAATAAAATTTTCTAAAAAAAAAATACTATATTTTGTATAAGTCATTAAATAATTTATATATGTTGTCACAATATTATTAATACATATATATATATATATATATATATATATATATATATATATATATATATATATATATGTATATATATATATGTATATATATATGTATATATATATATGTATATATATATATGTATATATATATATATATATATATATATATATATATATATATATATATATATATATATTCCAGTAGATAAAACATGTATTTTTTTTTTCGTATATTTAATGTTAATTAGTTATATGAAAATGATATACATTAGATTATACTATTATAATGTATATGAGAAAATATTAGTAAAAGTTAGGAATAAATATATATTGGTTATACAATTAACGTAAATGTTACTTTTAAGTTAAAATAGATATATTAAATAGAATGTTTTTAAGGATTATTCTTCAAAAAAAAAAACCATTTCTATAGGAGTTTTTCTTTGACTGAATTGGTTTTAGAGATTTTTTTTTTAAAAATTCATATATTTGCAATATATTATTTCCATTTTATTTCTAAATTATTATTCAATGTAATTTTATCTCATCTTTAAAATATTATTAAGTTATTTAAAATATTTATTAAGTTGAAAAGATACTATTTTATAGGGTCATAACTTAAAAAGTACAAACCTCTATTAAGTGATGTTACATGTTATTAGATTAGAGAAACATTTGATATATTTCAAGAATTCATTAATGATTTTATATCAAAATCCAAAAAATATTATTTTGAAAATATAATTTTTTAACAAACATGGTACATAGATTTTTTTATTCAACTAGTTTGTGTCAAAATCTCAAAAGATTTGTTTACCGTTTTTTATTCTCTGGTTCTGTGATTCTGTTTAAGTCAAAACAGTTTTCTTAGAAATGGTTGGCGCCATGTTTACACGCGAACTCTTTGGTTTTCTTTCTCTTCTCCCTCTTCTGATATTCTCTTGGTTTTGTTTTGTTTTTCTCGTTCTCACTTATCGGTTATCATTTATTAGTTATTACTCTTGATCTTATGACAGGAACAAGGAAAGGTTTTGCGTTGCGGGTTGTTGCATAGAGCCAAACTGGAAAGGCAACAACAAAAAAGAACACTAGAAAAAAAAAGTGTCTTTTTTTGTTGTTGTTTGAAATGTATAATCGTGGGGTTCCTGTTGCATGGAGGACGCGTAGCAAGACGGCAAGAGTGGCTATGAGTGACATGATGATGATGGATGAGCAGAGGAAAAGTATTGATGATCCTGAACTGAATGTTGTAGGTGAAAGTGGTGGGAGTGAGAATAAAGAATCTGGGTCTGTTGCTGCTTCATGTTCATCATCCGGTGCATGTGATTTGAAGCGTGGAAGGGTATTTAATATTGGTTTTGAGTGTTTGGGAGGGTGTCCTGATGAACCTATTGAAATCGATGACAGTGACGAAGATGATGGTGGCATTGAGGCTGAAGAGAGGTTGAAGCATTCTGAGGAAAAGAAGGTGTTTCAGGTTGAAGAGGAAAGGGAGAGTGAAGATGGTAAAGGATCTTTTGTGTCTGCTAATAGAGTTGTGAACTTTTGCAATAATGAGTGTGGTGGTAGAGCTGAAATCCCGGTTATATTGATCAATAATTCAGATGGGGATGATAGTGAGATTGGGAAGAAACATGGCATGGCTGGAAGTAGTTCAGATTATTTTCTTTTGTGTTCATCGGAGAGTAGTGAAGATGGGGAAACCAGTGATGAAGATTTTCAGGTTGATGATGAGAGTGAATGCTTGAGCAGTGAGATGAGTGATTTTTCTTGTGATGGTGAGAGGGGAAAATACCGCAAGATGGCGAAGGGAAGGGCGAAAAGAGTGGAGAGTGAAACTGAAAGGGCTGGAGTTTGGAGAAGGAAAGGTAAAAGAAAAAATAATGAGGAGGAGCAATGGATTGGTGCTGATTGTGCTAGTGCAACATCTTGTAAATCTGAGAATTGTAAGGACGAAGCAAGGAGTGTAGCGAAGAAACAAGCTAAGATGGTAGAAAGTGTCAATGCTGAAGCAAATCACTGGGAATGTTCAGGTAGCTCTATGCCCTACGAGGCTGAAGCAGTAGAGGATAAGAAGAATAGAGATAAAGGTCATCGAATTGTGTCATTGCAGATAGAAGCAGGAGATACTTCTGTGGTCAAGAAGAGTGTGAAAAATAATAGTGCCATTGACAGTGACTGTGACAAAGATGGTGTGATTCTTGATGATTATGAAGGAAAAGAACATCATCACAACAAAGGAACGGATATGAGAAATGTTTCTGTTTTGCGAAAAAGCCGAGAGAAGATAGCAGATTCCGCCAAAGTTGTAAACAAGGAAGAGAAAAAGAAAAGGGAACGTAAATGTGGGTATCGTAGAAAGAATCGTGAGAAGAAGGTAAGGGAAGGGGATTATGAAACTGGTTACGAAGATGAGGTGCCTGAAGTCCTTAGGATGCCATCTAGAACGAAGAATGAATGTTTCAAATTATTTACTGAATGCTTTTTGGGAAATCATGATTCTGTTAACGATGATTCAAATGAATTGGATGGGAAGGATGATGATGTCGACCAGGTTCGGCCTCTGCCATTAGATTCTAGGAAATCAATCTCTTCGAAATGGTCCTCGAAGAAAGAACCTGTTGAGAAATCCGAGGAGGAGAAGGAGTTAGACATGCTATGGGCTGAAATGGAAATGTTGCTTCGAGCTGAAGAGGTAAATCTCCTTTTACTAACTGAAAGGCTGAAGAAAAGTATAAAAATGTAATATAATTTCAGTAGTGCTTGATGTGCACACGTGAGTTAAGTAGTGCTTCAGAAGGAATACTACTGGAAGGGTGATATATAGCACGTGATTTTTAATATTTTAGCTCTATTCCGAACTCTTCATGAATTGATAGAAGTTCAGATTGCTATTTGTAGGAGAAGAGAAATCAGTTACTAACTTAGTATGTGTTGTAATATGCAGATTGGTAATATAGGGACAAAAAAAGCAAGTGAAAACGAAGAAAATCAAGCCTCGCAATGCAAACATAGCCTTTTTGAAGACGAGCAGACTGGGATATTTTGCATATGGTGTGGTTGGGTTCACACTGATATCAAATATATACTTCCAAAATTGGTGAGCACTGTTTGAACCTGCTAATGGTTTATAGAAAACTAATTTACTTAAGTTTAGGATGTTAAGGAGACTTTGTCATTGCCAATTTTAGAGCATCTCCAATGGGAGTTGCTCAGCTACATTGTTTGAGTAGTTTAATAATAAATTATGTAACTTTAAGTTACTTGATATTGGAGAGACTTGCTTATATAAGAAGCTATTCTTCATGGATTTCTTAGCATTTGTACGTATACATTGGAGATAGAATGTGAGATGTTGAAGAGAGAGTGGATATTTGTTATGAAGCAACTTATTCATAGTAATTCCTATTGAAGTGAAAATAGATTGGGTTGCTTAAAATTTAGATGGCATATTTTTTAGTTGCTTATGTTAGGAGAATCAGAGTGCTCATAGTCATAGTTTCTTTTCAATAATGATCTCAGGCATAAATGCTGATGAGTTATGACCTATTATTCAACTATGATGCTCATACTTGTTAAATGCTTAAATGTAAAACAATGACTGACTGCTTCGAGAAGCATAGAGCTTAAATTCTTTTTGCTAATTTATGTTTGGTTTGATTTGATTTTCATGCTTAATGAAATAGGCAGATAGGAAGTACTGATGTATGTATCCTTGTTTGCATTGTGCATAATACAGGTGAAGTCTGAAAGATCAGGTAGAAGGGTATCATCTGCTGAAGGGAATACCTCAAGATTTGATGAGGAGATGTTTAAGGGTTCTGATAATGACACAGAAGCAATTGGTTCTCACAATGAAGGCACAGTTTGGGACCTTATTCCTGACATAAAACAAAGCTTGTATCCTCATCAACAAGAAGGGTTTGAGTTTATTTGGAGAAATTTGGCAGGAACCACTGACCTTGCAGAGTTGAAGAGGGTTGACCCGCGTAGTGAAGGTGGGTGCATTATTTCTCATGCTCCTGGCACAGGAAAGACAAGGTTGACTATGGTTTTTCTTCAGACATATTTGCAATTGTTTCCAAAGTGTCTGCCTGTTATCATTGCTCCCGCCAACATATTGCTTACTTGGGAAGATGAGTTGAGGAAGTGGAACATTGGAATTCCATTCCATAACTTAAACTGCACTAAACTATCAGGAAAAAAGCTAGCCATTAATGGAGTTAACAGGTCTGGAAATCAAAGGATTAATAAGGATAATATACGGATGGTGAAGTTGTGTTCATGGTACAAAGAGAAGAGCATTCTATTAATCAGCTACAATTTGTTTGAGAAGCTAGCAGGGGGCAAGTGTGACATTGATGAAGAAGAAGAGAAGAAAAATAAAAAGATGAAAAACGAGAAGAAATGTGCAAGGACAAGGAAGGATATTGAAAGTGAAATGGGAAAGGTTCTACTTGACTATCCTGGTTTGCTAATTCTTGATGAAGGGCACACACCTAGGAATCAGCAAAGTTGTATTTGGAAGGTGCTTTCTAAAAGTAGAACTCAGAAACGAGTCCTTCTTTCGGGGACTCCTTTCCAAAACAATTTTCAAGAACTCTACAATATTTTGTGCTTAATGAAATCATCATTTCTTGACAGCTTACCACTAGAGCTCAAGAAGTTTTGCCAAAGTAGACTAATGAAGGAAAAGAAAGCTTCAAAGGATATAACTTGGGAATCCATTTCTTCTTCCAATTGTGCTGAGGATAAAATAAACCAGCTAAAGTTGTTGATAAATCCATTTGTTCATGTTCACACAGGTATCATTCTTGAGAAGAACCTTCCTGGGTTGAGAGAGTATGTGCTGGTTTTGAAGCCAGATGGTTTGCAACAACAAACTCTAGAGAGCATTGAATGTTCTCAAAATGGACTAAACTTTGAACACAAGTTGGCCCTGATCTCAGTCCATCCATCCCTTTTCCTCAACTGTTCTCTATCAAAAAAAGAAAAATATGTTGTTGACGAGGTTCAGTTGGAAAAGCTTAGGTTGAATCCTTATGAAGGGGTCAAAACCACATTTTTGTTAGAGTTTGTCAGACTATGTGATGCAGTTAATGAGAAAGTCCTTGTTTTCAGCCAGTACATTGATACCTTATGCTTAATTAAGGATCAACTTGAGTCAGCCTTTGACTGGTCCGTGGGAACGGAAGTGTTGTATATGCATGGAAGGCTTGACCAAAAGCAAAAGAAGTCCCTAGTCCATAGTTTTAATGCTGAAGATAGCCAAGCAAAGGTGTTGCTTGCTTCTCTAAAAGCATCTTCTGAAGGCATTAACTTGATTGGAGCTTCAAGGGTTGTGCTTCTTGATGTTGTTTGGAACCCCTCAGTCGAAAAGCAAGCTATTAGCCGAGCATATAGACTAGGACAAAAGAAGGTTGTTTATACTTATCATCTTCTTGCACAGGGCACCCCCGAATGCACAAAATATTGTAAACAAGCACAAAAGAACCGGTTATCTGAACTGGTTTTCTCAAATAGAAATGGTGAAAGTGACAAGTTCAAGAGTTGTGGAGTAAGTTTTGAAGATAAGGTTCTTGATATCATGGTTCAGCATGAAAATCTCAAGGATATGTTTGGTGAATGTCTGGTTCAATCGAAGGAGAGAGATTTGGAGACATTGGCCCCTGATGCTTTCATTATTTGAATTTTGTTAAGTTATATCTGATTGAATCATATTTTGTTTTATGACACTAAAATGTGAGAAATCAATACTGCTAAGTGTTGAATACAGAAGTTCATTATTGACTGCATTCTTAGATTATGTGTGTGTAGTTATGTTTGTTGCATGATTTATTTCTACTATTTTTTAGTGTCATCGTTGAATTTTATTTTCTATTCTCAGACTTGCCTGCATAAAACTGTGGAAATTACTCTAGACAGCCAGCACCCAAATGTAATCGTAAACCCAATTTGTGGATTCTGAACTAGGTGTGGTCACACTTTGTTTTTAAGGTAGCCAAAAATGAGTGCATAGACTTTATAACTGTAGATAATACACCTGTGTTTATGAAGATTACAGAACTGTTTATGTAGCAGGAAGTTTATATTTAGGATTGAGTAAGAAGTAACTATTGTTTTTCTCTTCCACCTCCTATGTTGGTTGCTTGCATCATGTGGCTTGAGATATGAGACCAATAAAAAAAAAAAAAATAGCTGTCCATATTAACCATGTGAGGTAGATAAAGGAAATTGAAATAGAAAACATTTGTGCAAAATTTTAAACATGGTTGATTTCCCTATCAGAAGCAGTAATTATTTGACTCGTAAATTGATTGTGGACACTGAAGCTTTATTTTTGCTTTAGCTTGCTCAGCAAACAGAGAATTCCTAAGCTGAGAATCGAAAGCACCGGAGGTGAGAATATTTGTTACTATTATGTGAATATGAATACCATAGATTTCACAATCGCATAAAATTTTCCTCGTTCTTGAACAAAGTTATATACAAAAATTACATATGTGCTTCCTGCAACAAAAAAAATTGTTTTAACATGCCATTAGAATTAAGAAGACATATAATGTCACCATGTAGCATTGGCCAACAAAGTATGGCACATTAAGTTGTAATCAATACATTAACCTCAATAGCATGTAAATATTTGATAGACAACTGTAATACGTACATGAAATATAAAGAAAAATGAAGAAAAAAAATTAAAGAAAGAAATACATATATAAATATGTTTTGTGAGTTAATTGAGTTGACGGTATATTGTAGTTTATTGCGTAATATAGTTAAAAAAAATTTATAAGCCATATTATAAAATGAATTTTTTATAACTTTTCTATGATAATGGGCCTCAACAAATATCAAGAGATATTAATTTTTTAATATATTATATTATATTTTAAGCTGATTTAACTGAAACTTAAAAATTAATAATATTTTCTCAATGATAATGTATTTTCAATTATATGAAAGCGTCGATTCAAATTTCAAATGTTCAAATTGTATAAAGGTGCTAAGTTAATAATAATTTTAAATTAGGCGCATAATTAAAAGTTTGAGACAAGTGTCGGTATCTGAAATATGTTAAAAATAGTTATACTTCAAGTAAATGTAGGGGCTTCTTAGATTCATCAAAAGAGAATATATTACGTGTGGTACAAAGGTACGCATGTACAGTTGTGAACATATTGATAAAAACAAAAAGACAGCTCCCACCCGACATGGTTTAATGCCTAATTGTAAAATTTACTATTTGTAATTTTTAGATGAAAAGAAATAATTCCCACCCAATATGGTTTGATTTTATTGGGATAAAATTTACTATTTATAATTTTTAGATGGAAAAATTACAAACCCTCATAAATGATGTGATTTTTGAACAAAAAAAAAAAAATCATAAATCCTCGTCACAGTGTGATATTTGAACGGAAAAAAAAAAAATCACAAATCTAGTGTTTGACACACACTAGCTAACATCTAAAACACCCATTATAGATTCAAGGATGTGGTGCAAGTGAATAAAACCTAATACTCTACCATATATAGGTTTTTCACTCATCTCCCTATCCAATGTTCACCGATGTGGGACTTTAAATTAACATAATACACTACAAATCTCTCCTTAATTCAAAGTCCTATACTTTTAAAATGATCCTTTCTTACATCAAAATCTTATAATTAGCAAAACTCTTCTAGAACAATCTTCCAGTAGTAGAATCTTTTGACTTTTGGAACAATGTGAATTTTCTAATTTTTAGAACAATTCTCTCTTACAGCAGAATCTTCTGACTTTTGGAACAATTCACCGTTGCAGCCGAATCTTCTTCTGACTAACAAAATCCTTCTTCTCCTCAAAGCTCTGCTTTGTTCTTCTGTTGTGAGACTTTGATTGCATCCCAACAATCCTCCCTTCAAATAAAGAAAGAAAAGGGCATACAAAAAGATTAATGTGGTTCGGTGCCTCAAGACCTAGTCCACGATCCCACTGGGATAAGATTCACTATTTGTAAGTTTTGGATAGAAAAATTACAAACCCTCGCAACAGTGTGATTTTTAAACGAAAAAAAAATCACAAACCCTTGCCACAATATGATTTTTGAATAGAAAAAAATCACAAACCTCGCCACAGTGTGATTTTTGAACAAAAAAAATCACAACTTGCTACAATGTTTGACACATACTACCTAAAATCTAAAACACCCATTATAGATTCAAGGATGTGGTGCAAGTAAATAAAACCTAATACTCTACCTGATATAGGTTTTTCACTCATCTTTCCTTCCAATGCTCATCGATGTGAGACTTTAAATTAATATAATAAATAACACTACATTATGTAACCATGACTATTATATACATCCCAAATCCCACAAATCAGCCTGGGATAGAACCGTAGCTTATGTAAAAAGTTGATGATGGTAGTCATATCATATTAGGAACACTATGCTACTTCCACATTTGCTCTTCAAAAATACCTTTCATCAATTGTACAACCATTCTAATTGGCTTTATTGAACACAAAATCTATTTTACTAGAGCTTTTTGCAAACACAAAAAAGCCACCCGATCCAATTATCTTCACAGAAAGAGGCTCCCTTGATCCTATCCAAAAGTTCTCCCTTGTAAACTTCTAGTCCAAACTGTTGCCATCCAACTGTGCCTTCTTTGCCTTTCTCCCAAACATTTTTCCTATGTTTTACCAAAAATGTTGTTCAAAGTCTCGTGGCAAAGTCCATGGATAACACAAGTCCCATAATTCATACGAGCATACATTTTTCGATGACCATTCTCCAATGCAAGCATGGTATCCAGTCTAGACTACTATACTTCAGCCCACATAGGAGTCTAGACTACCATACTTCAGCCCACATAGGATGATAAATTTTGACATTTTACAAGTCATTGAATGGATTTTTCCTAGCTTTATCTTTTGTAATTGTTGAAATTTGATATTTTTTTCTCTGAAATATTTAAAGTGGTAAAACAAAAGTCATGTTAATCAACGGAATTTGATGAATGTGTGACCCAAAAATTGATAATTTCAATGTCTCTGTCACTTCATCTCATGCGAGACAAGACTCCAAAAGCTAAACCCAAGTCTCGGGCACACCATCTCGCACGAGACACCACTCAACTTGCGCGAAACAGGATCCAGACACTACAATTTCATTGTCTGCTACCTTAGTTCTCGCGAGATGCACCTCAGCTTGCGTGAAATGAGGTCTGGATTGGACTAGAATCATATTTTATTAAGAAAATCATGTAGCCGACATTAGTTAGTCGTTGATGAGTGTTTTGACAAAGGATAGAAAAAAATAATAGAGAGTAAGTGAGAACCTTAAGAGAAAGACAGTTTGGTGGGCGTTGAAAATCAATTCCTTGCTTTAGAAATCAATCTTCTAGGTATCCCTTTCCCTTTTTCTATGCTTTAGTTATGTACTATGTAATCATTATGAACTAAATCCCTATTTGATTGGGAGAATAATGTAACCCTCTTTTATCTCAATATCATATCATTCAAGATGTTATTCAATTTATATGACTAAGAATTATTTCTTCTAAACTTAATACTTTCAATTAATTAGTCACTAATGATTTGATGATAAACTTAAGAGAACTTTGAGAAAAGAAACTTAGTGGTTATAAGAAAATAATCATTTAGTTGTACCTTGGAGATAAGGATATAAAGTGATGTAAGTTTGAGACCTTACAAAGTTACATAGATTCATGAAACCTAAGCCCTGGACAACTTAGATTAATTTTAAGAGATTGGTTGACAGGGCTAATCATAGGAGGCATATTCAATTATAAGAAGGATGACTACAAGAGTAGGAATCTAATTTATCCAATTAAGTGAATTGAATAACAAGGGAATAAGATTAAGACAAATAGAAGTAAAGTCGGAATCCTAATCACTTTTATTAATCTAAATCAAATCATAATTCTTACTTAGCTTACTTTGTTTAATCTTTTCTTAAATTCAATTCTTCTACTCTTTATCTTCAACAAAATTGATCACAACTTTGCCCATCCTAACTGTCATTGTAAAAACGATAAATTTGGTCTTTTAAATCATATTTATTACTTGATGGCGCGGTATACTTGCCCCATCCATGTGAGAGTAATCATTATTCACTCTTACACGATGACTCGTGTTATTGAACATGCCCAAATTAGACTAAATTGGCTAGAACTTTGCAGTAATAGCGTACCTGGGTCATCTCCCAATAGATTAATCTATTAGTACTCTTGCCTAAAGTGTAAATGCAAATTAGAGTTTTGTACATAGGAATCAATCAATGTAAACAGAACAGTACAATTAAACAAAACAATGTAGAAAATTAGAATAGAGCAGCGAATTTAGGCAAGAACAAAAATTAAACACGTAATTGAAATTAGGCAAGAAAAACATCAATTCGGTCTCCTTCGGTTATTAATTCCCCTTATTTTCTCCTTATTATGAATGCAAACGTTTATGCAGGGCAATTAAAGTCGGGATTCCTGCACTTTAATGCTGAAACCAATACTCTATAATCATGGAGTATTTTCATTGAAAACTTGGTGGCCTTTAAACTCATACGGTCACATGAGAGCACACAACTATGTATCAAATTACTTAACTGGTTCTCTGCATTCACCATCAATCAATGATGTTAGCCAAATTAGAATTCTAGATCGATTGAACTATCAAACAAACAAAATCAAATATCCAATAAATGCAAATTGGGGATTTGTGCATAGACATCAATTAATGTAAATAGAACAATACATTTAAACAAAATAATTCAGACAATTAGAATAGAGCACCAAATTTAGGCAAGAACAACAATTAAATGCAAAATTGAAATTAGGCAAGAAAACACCATTTTGGCCTCCTTCGATTCTTAATTCCCTTCATTGTCTCCTTATTATGAATGCAAACATTTATGTAGGGCGATTGAAGTTAGGATCCCCGCACTTCAATGCTAAAACCAACGTTCTATAATCATGAAGTATTTTCATCAAACACTTGGTGGTCTTTAAACTCATACGATCGTATGAGAGCACACAACTATGTATCGAATCACTTAATTGGTTCTCTACAATCAACATCAATCAATGATGTCATCCAAATCAGAATTTTAGATTGATTGAACAATCAAATAAACACAACTGAATATCCAACAAATGCAAATTGGGGATTTGTACATAGGCATCAATTGATGTAAACAGAACAATATAGTTAAACAAAACAATGCAAATGACTAGAATAGACTAGTGAATTTAGTCAAGAACAACAATTAAATGCAAAATTGAAATTAGGCAAGAAAATAACATTTTGGTCTCCTTCGGTTCTTAATTCCCCTCACTAACTCCTTATTATGAATGCAAACGTTTGTGTAGGGAGATTAAAGTCAGGATCTTTCACTTCAATGTCAAACCAACACTTTATAAAAATGGAGTATTTTCATCGAACACTTTGTGGCCTTTAAACTCAGATGATCGCATGAGAGAACACAACTATGTATTAAATCACTTAATTGGTTTTCTGCATTCACCATCAATCAATGATGCCAGCCAAATCAAAATTCCAGATCGATTGAACAATCAAACAAACAAAAGTGAATATCCAATTACTGAAGCATGCACTCAATTTCAACAAGAACAATGAACGTGAGGAAATTTGATAACCTATTGAGAGTGAATTGATTGTGAAGATTAGTTAATCATGCATGAAAATTAAAAACCCAATAATTGAAATTGTAAAATTGAAAGGCAAAACGAGATAGAGGAAAGAAAGAGCACAACCAGGAAACTGAAGAAGTGATCAGAAAAAAGAAAGGAAGGTATAAAACATAAAATAAAGGAAATTGCATAAAAAAGTAAATGGTGTTTTCAAAATTCAAATTGATAGTATTTATAGATTGTGGGTCATGTGCTAGTCACATGACCACTTAAATGACCTAAATTTCCTCCCTTTGAACTCTTAGCCAAAGCATGGAATAAGATGATACAATATACATAAGTGTTAGACCCTAAATTCTTATGTTAATTCGCGCAACATTAGGATAGATTTTAAGCGTCATCTTCAAGCACTTTTTCGTCATAAATACAATCAGAATTGGGATTTAGGTTTTGCATATATTTTGTAGCCTTTCAAGTCTTATTTAAAATGAAACAAAGAACAACTCAATTGGAGTTTTGTAGCTCAAGTCATACACAAAATACTAAACTTGTACAAAACAGAAATTAGGCAGCGAATTAGGCCACAAATTTCATTTGAGGCCTAATTAACCCATGTCATGAATAAACTTATAATCTAACTATATATAATAAGCATAACACGACATAATTTTGTCTTGACTTATCTTAAGAAAATCAAATATAGATATTTAGCTAAATGATAAGATAGAAATAAAGAAATTAATGCTTAATGATCCACTAAACCCACCTAAGGCACAACACATAATTTTTATAAATAGAAGAGTTAAAAAGATGATTAAATATTTAGATTTTATTAATCAACAATATTAGATATTAAGGCTTTTGTAATCACATAAGATGAGAGTTAGAGAGAATAAAGTCACTTAAGAGTTAAGTGTCTCACTTGAACGTGTTTGTGAAGAACCTAAAAATGGATTCTAAGTAAAAGAAGTTTTCAATTACTCATTTATTATCTTGTTCTTTTATTTCTGCTAAAAATTTTATTTGTTAATGTTACTATAAAATCTGTTGCGTTGAATCTATTTGTGTTGTTAAATAAAATTGCTCTTCGTCATTGTTGTAAAATTGTTCAATTCTATTTGTTGTTGTTTGCTACAAACCTTTTTTATTGAATATGAGAAAATCAAACCTTTGAATATGTTTTGTTTTGCTAAATGAAATTTGTATTTATTATTATTGTAAAATCTATCAATTCTCTTTGTTGTAGATTTTTTTATATAAAATTTAAACTTATTTTCTATGTCTATATTGTTTCATTTGATAACAACTATATTACTTAATTTGATTTTCATATTTCTGAGACTTTTTAAAATATTTTTAAAATTTTATTGAATTTAAATTTATAAATTAATTTTTTATATATATTTACGAGACCATGTAACTATTGCAATGGGATGAGGAAGAAAAACCCCTTGTGACAATGATGCGCTAAGGTTGTATTTGGATGGAGAATGTGAAGATTTCCAGGAAATTTAAATACCTAGTATTTTAATTGCCTTTTAAATTCCTTTCATTTTGTATTTATTTTGTTTAGATGAATCAATACAATTTCTTGTATTTTAATTTCCTTATTTAGATAAAGCAATTCAATTTTTAAGAAATTCAAATTTTCATTTTTAAATATTTTTTTAAAAATTAAATTTTTAATATTGAGTAAAAATAAATATTAATCATTTTTAAATACTTAAATATTCAAAATAATTTTAATGCTACAAGATGAATTTTAATGCTACAAAATATTTAATAATTAATTTTTTAATATTGAATAATTAAAAATATAATAAATAATTAATTGTAATTTAATTAAAAATTTTGAATTGTAAATGTGTAGAATGAGTGAGGCTCTGTTGAGAGAGAACATGTGAGGTTATGATGAGTTGAGAGAGAACATGTGAGAATGACTCAAAATCAATTGAAATGTCTCAATTTTACTTGGAATTTGAAATTTTCCAAATTTAATTATTTCAAATTCTTTCTCAAAATAATATCATTTTAAATTTTTCAGAATATTTTATTCAAATAAGTTAATTAAATTGACAACAATTCAATTTCAAAAAAAAAATAAATTACTTTAAACAAATCTCCATCCAAATACAGCCTAAGAGTCAAGGAACGACGGAACACATTGACATTTGGAGACAAGACACATCTCTTAACATATAATTATTATGATAATATTATTATTATTCTTATCCTTTATTAATGTTTATAATATATTAAATTTAAAATTTATTTACCATTATTTTCATTTTTTAATATCAAATAAGAGGTAAATATATATTATTATCTTCCAGAAAAAAAATAGTTGGGATGGGAGCGAAAATGAGTTAGAGGAGTGACATCCTCGTCTTGTTGACTATTATACTTTTTCTAATTAAAAAATAACTTTATATTGAATTTTCAATAATTAAATATTAAATTAAATTAAAATGTGTTCAGATTTTTACGTTTTATTTTTTATATGGATAAGATAGACAGTATATTCAACTTCTATCAAAATTTAATTTTTCTTATTTTTATGTTTTTAGTATTAATAAATATAATTTATAATTTTGTAAGAATATATTCATTATCTAAATATTAATTTTTAATTTTAATTATTGCATTATTTATTATCTTTATAAAATATGAAAACACAGCTCACTCACTTTACACGAATGTTATGCTAGTTACAACGAAATGTTTAAGTGTTTAGGCCTATTAGTAGTTTTCTTTCAATTATGTAATTGTTCTAAGACTTTAATTTAGGCCTTGTCTTGTAATAGCTTAAGACCAAATTTACTTGAGTGTTTGTGAGAGAGAGTGTCGCACACTCTCCTTAAAGAGAGTGGAGAGATTTTTGGAGGGAAGTTAGTACTCATCTCACTAATTTAATTCAAACTCTAGCCCTTAGATTAGATCTTCATCTAAGGGAGGAGTTTGAATCCGAAAATGCAAGCCTTACACCACAAATCAAGAGTGAATTTAAACGTTGTGATCAAGATCCCATCAAGTGTAGAAATTCAAACTAGAGTCACATGTGTCATGCCTCTTAAGAGTGAATTGCTTTGTGATCTAGATCCCATCAAGTGATAGAAATTCAAACTTGAGTCACAAGAATCATACCTCTCTAAATTGAAATAAGACCACTAGATCAAGTCTTAATCCTATGGTAATGGTGGTGATCCGTGTTGATAAGATTATCGCACTCTATCAAAATAATGCAAATAAATGCAGTACTAAGGAGTGACTCCTAGATTGTCTCTCAAGGACCATCATTGTGTTTTCATCAAAGACAAGACACAAATGGGGGGTTTGTTTGATTGTGAAATGCAGAATTGTATAACAGGGCAATTAAAACAAGTTTGAAACAACAAATTGAAATGAGATTAGCCTCTTGATTAGGTTGCAATTACTCATCCTAGGTTACAAAGACTCCTGCTCAATTTGCTGGACTCTTAATTAAACCTAGATTAATTTACTAAGCGAAAATTAATCACAAGTTCTCCTTATGTAAATTAAGCATCCACACACACCAATTATCCCAATTCCAGCAATTTATAAATTAACCCATTAAGCATGAATAGAGATACAAATTACCTATGAACTGAACATTAAGCATGTACAACAATTGGGGCATTTAAGCACTTGAATAATTGATGAAGAGTTAAACATTAACAAAGCATAAACAATGAAGAACAGAAACCTCAAAGCTTCTTAGCAACCCAATTCAAGAGGATAACCCTAACTACTTAGCCTTCCATTAAAACGAAATTAAACCCTAAATGAATTGAATCAAAATGAACTGAACAAAATTGTAGAGAATGAAATTGCAGAGAATCAATATGAGTGAAATAGTAAATGGAACAATAAAAAGAAATTGCAATTGAATTAGAGTAAAGAAGAAGAGAACGAACTGTAATTTAATTGAAGGAAACGAAATCTGTAATTATTCTTGTGCAATTTGAAGTAGCAACTGTGAAGAAGAAGAACAAGAGAGAAAAAGGGTTTTGTCTTTCCTAAAAGGTAATTCAGAATGTGTCCCCCTGAAACCCTCTAAAACCCCTAAATGGAATAATGGAAAGCCATGGACAAAATTGCCCCTCTCTCTAGTCTTCAGTCCAACACTTAGGCAAAATCAATAAAAATAGAATAAAAATGACCTTTCAAATAAATCTGACCCAATAAAGCAAATACAAATAATAAAAAGAGAAACTAATTAAAAAATAAAATAAAAGTAAAAATATGATGTGGCAACTCCTCTTCAAGTCTAGAATCAATTTCCAAGCTCTATTAATTTCCAAAATTTCCCTGAAAATAATAATAATGAAATTAAACTCAAGAAAATCTGAATTAATAATAAAAATGAATTTCTGGCACAATGAAGCCCAAACAGTGAAAATGAGAAATTAATAAGCAATTGATGGAGGACCATCCACAACACCACTATTTGAAGCTCAAGGAAGAAGGATTACAAGGTCCATGTTTAAGAAGATTCAAGAGCAAATTCAAGAAGAGTTGACTAGAGGTCAAAGTCAACAGTCAACTCAAAGTCAATTGTTGACCACAAGTCGAAGTCAACAGTCAACTCTTGAAGACTTTACACTTAATTTTAAACCTTGTAATTTTCTTCAAGTTTCGTAATAGTTTTCCTTAGGCATTTAAGTAGGAATTGGCCATAACTTGGAGCATGTAGCTCACGACCTAGTTGACTCTTTTTTGGACCAATTTTGGCAAGGCAAATGGGAGAGAGTGGCGCACACTCTCCTTGGGAGAGAGTGGAGAGAGTTTGGATGCAAAGTAGTTGAATTTCCACTAACTCTAATTCAATCTTAACCATTTGATTTGATCCAAATCAAATGGCCAAGCTTGAATCCGTCCAATGCTAAGCAAAGCATGAATCATGTTGGTTCTTAATCCTTGATCAAAGCTTCCATCAAAGGGTTAACAATTCATAATTGAGTCACATGTTTCACACCACTCAAAGAGTGAATTTCCACCCCATGATCCAAGATTTAATCAAGAGGTTAAGAATGGAACTTGATGTCACATGTCTCATGCCTCCTCTAGTTAACACCGTGGCCCTTGATTGCTTTGCTCATCCAATGGCCAATGCTTGAACCGTGTGAGGTGCCTTAAGTGAAGGCTTTCCATACGTTGATCAAGCATTGATCCAATGGATAGCATGCCATCAGATTTTCCTTAGGAGCCTTTAGTATATGTAGGTGCAATTTCAATGTGTAAGGGATCTTTGGATCATTTTATGAATTAAGAATAGCTTGAGCTATCTTTAAGAGAGTTCTCTCTTGGGTTTCTTCTTAGAACCTTGAGTCTTATCAATGGATGCTTATCCTTGTGGCGATTCTTCCTCATGACTTATTGCTTAGGCATGGCGTCACCATCTTCTCTTCTTCTTCCATTTTCTCTTTTCTTCTAAGTCCTTGAGTCTTGAGTCTTGTGTTGCTTCCGCCTTTCATCATCTAACCGTGGAGATCCAATTGGAGAATGAAGATTGGGCCAATTTCAAGCTTCCATCCAAGCAAACTTGTATCAGTAATTAAACACAATTTACTAATTAAAATGGGTGCAGAAAGACAAATAAATAGGGGAAAATAATGACTCATCACGTATGCTTGCTTCTTAGGAGGCTCAAGGAACATTGATCACATCATTAATCCAAGGATCAAGAATTGATCTTAGTTTGACACCTTAATTCAAACTTGCCACCACCTAGACTAGTATAAATAGGAGAATTTTTTAATTGTAAACTCTTTTGATCAAATTTTGTGAAGGTGAATATATCAAGTGCTATTTCTTTGAGAGAGTTCTCTCTTAGGGTTTCTTCTTGAACCTTAGAATCTTATCAAAGGAGATTACTCTTTGTGGTGATTCCTCACTTAGCTTATTGCATTACATGGCACCTATCATCTTCTATCCTTCTTCCACTTTCTAAATTTCTTCTTATTCCTAATTTTTGAGTTCTTGCTTCCGTATCATTCAATCCGTGGAGCCTCTAATTGAAGAATGAAGATTGGGACAAATTCAAGCTACTTCTTATGCAAGCTTGTAACAAGTGGTATCTAGAGCTAACTCTTCTTCAAGATTGGAATCTTTACTCCTTTGGTTAGTTATTCAATTCGGTTCATCTTTGAATTTTTATGTTCTTCATCTAATTCATCTAGTTGTGCTTAGGTTCATCTTTAGATTCTTTGAGTTGTCTAGTTGTTTTGTCAATTCTTTAATTTAGGTGTTTTGTTCGGTAAATTTCTTTAAATTCATAAGAATATGTTTAAACCTTTAATATTACAAGGACATCCTCTTTGGACCTTCACTTTTCTTTACAAAAGAGATCGTCTTTGTACCTTGTTTCCAAAATGCAATAAGGCCAGGTTCAGGTCCTGTTCCCTTATCATCAAATATATAGGAAAACAGAAAGATAAAGAGAGAGGCAATTCGTTGTAGGTACTGCGAGTTTCTCCTTTTCAACTCTAGCTCATTCCTTGTAGCTAGTATTTTTCTCGTTCGGGAATGCGGGCACTTAGATTGGCGCCACATGTCTCTCCACCCAAGTAGACGTATGATAAGACTGTCACACTCTATTAAAATAATGCAAATAAATGCAGTATTAGGGAGTGACTCCTAAATCGTCTCTCAAGGACCATCATTGCGTTTTCATCAAAGACAAGACACAAACAGGGCAATTAAAACAAGTTGAAACAACAAATTAAAATGGGATTAGCCTATTGATTAGATTGCAATTACTCATCCTAGGTTACAAAGATTCATGCTTAATTTGCTAGACTCTTAATCAAACCTAGATTAATTTACTAAGTGAGAATTAATCACAAGTTCTCCTTATGTGAATTAAGCATCCACATACACCAATTATCTCAATTCCAGAAATTTATAAATCAACCCATTAAGCATGAATAGAGATACAAATTACCTATGAACTAGACATTAAACATGTACAACAATTGGGGCATTTAAGCATTTGAATAATTGATGAAGATTTAAGCATTAACAAAGCATAAATAATACAAAACAGAAACCTCAAAGCTTCTTAGCAACCCAATTCAAAAGGATAACCCTAACTACTTAGCCTTCCATGAAAACGAAATTAAACCCTAATGAATTGAATCAAAATGAACTGAAACAAATTGTAGAGAATGAACTTTCAGAGAATCAAGATGAGTGAAACAGTAAATGGAACAATAAAACGAAATTGCAATTGAATTTAGAATAAAGAAAGAGAAAATGAACTGTAATTAATTTGAAGGAAACGAAATATGTAATTGATCTTTTGCAATTTGAAGTAGCAACTATGAAGAAGAAGAACAAGAGAGAAAGAGGGTTTACCTTATACAAAAACGTAAAAAAAATCAGAATAAATGTCTAAAACCCTCTAAAACCCCTAAATGAAATAATGGAAAGCCATGGACAAAAATGTCCCTCTCTCTAGTCTTTAGCCCAACACTTAGGCAAAACCAATAAAAATAGACTAAAATGACCTTTCAAACAAATTTGGCCCAATAAAGTAAATAAAAAGAAAAACTAATTACAAAATAAAATAAAAGTAAAAATATGATGTGGTAACTTCTTTTTAAGTCTAGAATCAATTTCCAAGCTCTATAAATCTCTAAAATTGCCCTAAAAATAATAATAATGAAATTAAACTCAAGAAAATTTGAATTAATAATAAAAAAGAAATTTCTGATACAATGAAGCCCAAATAGTGAAAATGAGAATTTAATAAGTAATTTAGCACAATTCACTTATTAAAATAGGTGCAGAAAGACAAATAAATAGGGGAAAATAATGAATCATCAAGTGGTTGTGGCTACCGGCCTTTTTGGTGAAGATGAGGGTGTCTTTTGGAGCTTCTTTGTTATCGCGATGGTCATCAGTCTCAGTGTTGTTTGTTGCATTGCTGACAGTGGATACGCATTCGCAAGTTTCTGAGACCCATCGTCCTAGGGTCCTCTCATCCAAGTTATGTACGAATTCGACACTTGAGATCGTCGCTTCGCACCCCAGCTCCCTAGTTAAGCAGGAAGTCGACGCTCGCACAATTCCTCTTCCTTATACAGGGCGATTTCTTTTCAAAGTGGTTCTCGTCACTCCTTATTATGAAGGTTGAGGCCCTATTTTCAACAAAGCCAAAGCCCCACGGTGGGTGTTAAATGTCCTTATCGGGTAAAAGAGATGGGTGTAAAAAGAGTATGAAGCATTGCTAGCCGGTTTGCGTTTAGCCAAAGAGATAGGTGTAAAAAGAATAAAGTGTCTTAGTGATTCTCAACTGGTGACCGGTCACGTTAATGGATCATACCAAGCTAAGGAACCCGTACTGCAACAATACTTCCAGATAGCTAACCAAAGTATAGCTAATTTCTCTCGTTTCACAATGCTCCACGTCCCAAGGACTTCAAATGAAAGGGTCGACGCCCTTTTTAAGCTCGCCAGCACTAAGAAGACAGGGCAACATCAGACTCTAATACAAGAGACCATGACGAAACCATCAGTGGAATCCGAAGCCTCCTTTATGACTCAATCCTCTCAGCAAAACCATACATCACCTTGGTATGAAGATATCAAGAAATTTCTGACAGAAGGAAAGCTCCCAAAAGATAAAGCAACTGCCAAAAGGGTACACTGACAAGCCGCCATGTTTACTATGGTAATGGAGAATTATTCAAGAGAGGGTTATCAACTCGAAAATTCTTAGAGCCTCAACAAGCGCAATATGTGTTGGACGAGCTGCATCAAGGGATTTGTGGTTTACATGCTGAAGGTCGGACCATGGCACACCGAGTCCTACGAGCGGGGTACTTTTGGCCTACTTTGAAGAAAGATGCTGAGGAAATTGTTCGAAAGTGTAAATAGTGCCAAAAACATGGGCATATAATACACGCCCCTCAGGAGAAACTCCACACAATGTCTTCCCCTTGGCTGTTGAAGATTTGGGGAATGGCCATCCTCGGACCGTTCCCCAAAGGACAAGGTCAAGTAAAGTTTCTGGTAGTAGCTATAGACTATTTTACCAAATGGATAGAGGTGGATGTTATACCTCGAATCACAGCGCAACAAGTGCAAAAGTTTTGTTGGAAACATATCGTATGCCGACATGGTATCCCCCATTCTATCGTTACTGATAATGGTCGACAGTTCACTGATGAAAAATTCTTGGAGTTCCTTAAAAACTTGGGAATTCAACATAAGGTTACATCGGTAGAACACCCTCAAGCTAATGGAGAAGCGGAAGCTACCAATAAGGTGTTGGACTTAAAGCTTGAAGG
Organism: Hylodesmum podocarpum; assembly: GCA_026586105.1. Taxonomy (NCBI): domain Eukaryota; kingdom Viridiplantae; phylum Streptophyta; class Magnoliopsida; order Fabales; family Fabaceae; genus Hylodesmum; species Hylodesmum podocarpum. The sequence continues at coordinate 1,004,018 of JALJEV010001403.1, forward strand.
TGCTTTGGTGTCTCTCTTGGTGTTTTGTTTTTGATGCTATGTAATTTTGGTTTACTTAGATGAAATGTAATTAGGAGTTTCCTATGTATTGATTGTTTAGTTTAGGCATGTATGTGGTTGTTATTTGTTTGAATGCCTTGGAGAGCTTGGCAATCTTGTGTGATTTCTCATGTGTCAAATGTTTGATTTCCCTCTCTAAAATATTTTGAAAATGTCTTTGGTAACCAACTGAGGTAATAGATTACCAACAGAAGGTAGTTAACTACCAATAGGAGGTAATCAACTACCAATAGTAGGTAACAGAGTGTGGGAATGCATTTGCCACTGGAGTAATCGATTACCCCCTCGGGTTAATCGATTACCATGGGCCAAAATCACCTAGGAAATCCTTGCTCACTGGTTTAATCGATTACCAGCTTCTGGCAGTCGATTACCCCTATCAGAAAGTCATTAAGTTGCCTAAATTGAGTTTTTAATTGAACCTATAAATACTCTTATTTCGAAAATTAAAAACACTTCTTGGAATACAAGTTTTAGAAAAGTTCATACACTTTCATATCCTCTCAAAACTGAGTTCATCATCTTCTCCAAGAAACCCATAAAGAACTTAAAGAGTTCATCAACAAGTTTTCATAAAAAGGCAAACTTGATTCTTATTTCTGACTGGGTGACATTCATAGAGTTGTTATTTGTGATCAGATCTACACTCCAGGTGTTCTCTAATCTAATCTTTTGTTTACCCTTTTTGATTTCTGGGTTATTACTCTAGGAGAGAGGTCTCTCTGGATAGAGTAAGGTATTTTGAGAAGTGTTTTCTCAAAGGTTTGATCTTGGGTGTGCCAAGGTCAGGGAAGAACTGTTCCTTGGGTCAAAGGACAGGTTTTTGGGTGTTTTGATTTCGTTTTTGTGTTGCTTGTTGCAGAGTGAATGTAAAAGAACACAAAAGGGATCATTTGATAGTGGAAGACCGATCGCAACAGTTGTTCGGTTGGGACTGGATGTAGGTAGTGGGCCGAACCAGTATAAATCACTATGCACTCTTCTTCTTCCTTATACTCTTTACCGTTTACCTTACATTGTTGTTATCACTGTTTAATTTCTGCAATTTGTTGGGTAATTAACTCGGTAATTGACTCGGTAATCAACTAAAACTGGAACAGTTAGATACTGACATTGATTACGCTGTATATTGATTACTAACGTGTTTCTGATTATTCCTTTTGGTATTTCCGCTGTGTATCTTTGATATTTCCTGTTTATCTGTCTCATCTATTGATAGGTAATCAAGAATAGTTTTGTTTGAATTAAAAGGAATTAGAAACTCGTGAAATTAGGCTATAGTGGAACTAGAATTTATTCACCCCCCTTTAGATTCACCCGTAGGGACCATCAATTGGTACCAGAGCTTTATCTAGTAGGTTGCTCTAGATTTTGATCCATAGCTCCTTAGAATGGCCGGTAATCAATTACCATTCCCTGAAGGTGCCTCTATTAACAGACCTCCTCTGTTTTGTGGTGATAACTATCCTTTTTGGAAAGTGAGGATGAAAATCTTTATGGAGTCTGTACATAGAAGCATTTGGCAAGCGATTGTGACTGATTTCAAGGTCCCCACATACATAGAAAATGGGAATGAGATTGAAAAACCATTTGAGAGGTGGGAACAAGAGGAAATTAGGAGAGCTGAAAATGATGCAAAAGCCTTAAATATTATACATTATGCTTTGAACTCAGATGAATTTTTTAGAATTTCAGCCTGCAACACAACCAAAGAAGCTTGGGATCAAATAAGGGTCACACACGAAGGAACCGCTGAAGTACGAAGGGCAAGGAAGAATACCTTGATCCAAGAGTACGAGACTTTCAGAATGGCACAAGGCGAGTCCGTGATGGATATGCACAAACGTTTCACACACATCATGAACCATCTCAAAGGACTTGGTAAGATCTTCGTTGAGGAAGAAGTCAATGTGAAGGTGCTAAAATCCTTGAGCAGAAAATGGCAACCAACTGTCACAACAATCACTGAATCAAAGAACTTAGCCTTGATGACAAGTGCAGAGTTATTTGGTAAGTTGAGGTAGTATGAAATGGATATGTCCCGTATTGCTGATGATGAACAGAAAGATAAGAAAGCCAAAGGTCTAGCACTCAAGATGGAAGACACAGCTAGTGAGAGCGACGCGTCAAGCTGTGGTAGTGAGTCTGAACAGGAAAATATGAATCTCATGGTAAGGAAATTCAAAAAGTTCATGAAGAGGAACAACGATAAAAGGAGATTCAACAACTCCAGAAAAGGCTTCAAGAGGTATGATGATTCGTCTTCAAAGGTCACGTGTTATGAGTGTGGAAAGGTAGGTCACTACAAATCGGAGTGCCCCAACATGAAGAAAAGTAACAACAGTGAGCCTAGAAGAGTAGAACATGAGGAACGGTCCAAGAAGGACAGATTTCGCAAGAAAAAGGCCTACATTGCATGGGAAGAGAATGATTCCTCAACCTCTAGTGGGAGTGATAATGAAGAAGCAAATTTGTGTCTCATGGCTAATCCAACATCCGATGATGAGATAAGTGATTCCGATTCATCTACTTTTGACTATGATGAGCTACAAACTGCTTTTTGTGAACTTTACAAGGAAGCGGAAAAACTAGGCAAGTTGAACAAGGTTTTGAAAAACAAAATTACTGATTTGGAAAATGATATTTCTGTTTTGAAAACTGATGTTCAAAGTTTGAAAAAGGAAAATGATGCCCTGAAACTACCCTGTTCAAAGTGTAAGTCTTTTGATGTCTCTTTGAAAAATAATAACATGAAGTTCTTTGCATTTAGACAAACCAGCAAAAACAGAACTTTCCCATGTAGTTATTGTATGAAATCTGGACATAACTCTTATAATTGCATAATTAGGAAGGAAGGAATAACTAGTGGGTTGTTTAAATGGATTAGGAAAGATAGTCACAGCTCTAACACTAATGGACCCAACAAGTCTTGGGTACCAAAAACAAAGTGATATCTTTTTCTGTGTAGGTATGTTTGAGAGCCAAACACTCAACTTGGTATTTGGATAGCGGCTGCTCAAGACATATGACTGGTGACAAGAGCAATTTTATCTCCTTCAAATTAAAAGAATCTGGTTCAGTGGTGTATGGAGATAACAACAAAGGGAAAATACTGGGTATAGGTGCTGTTGGAGACAAATCCAACACTGTGATTGAAGATGTACTACTTGTGGAAGGTTTGAAATTCAATCTTCTGAGTATTAGCCAACTATGCGACAAAGGTTATCAAGTATCATTCAATAATGGTTGCTGCAAGATCAGTAGCAGTGACTCGAGTGAAGTATTAATGGTCGGTAAGAGACATGGTAACATCTACATCCTTGAACTTGATCATTCATCATCATATCATGCATGTCTTACGTCAAACGATGGTTTATCATGGCTTTGGCATAGACGTATAGCTCATATTGATTTTCATAAGCTGAATAAGCTTTCATCTAAGAACCTAGTGCAAGGGTTGCCTGACTTGAGGTTCAATAGAGAAGGCCTATGTGATGCATGTCAAAAGGGCAAGCAGTCTAGAAACTCTTTTAAAACCAAAAATGTTGTTTCAACTTCTAGACCACTTGAGCTATTGCACATGAATTTATTTGGACCCTCTAGAACTGCTAGTTTGGGTGGAAACCTATATGGACTGGTTTTGGTAGATGACTACTCTCGTTTTGCTTGGGTTGCATTTATACCAAGTAAAGACAATACCTTCAAAGTTTTCAAAATTACTGCCAAAAGGATACAAAACGAAAAAGATTTGAAAATCAAGTCTCTTAGGAGTGATCATGGAGGTGAATTTGAAAATGAATCTTTTGAAAAATTTTGTGAAAAATATGGAATCGATCACAACTTTTCCGCTCCAAGAACTCCACAACAAAACAGGGTTGTTGAGAGGAAAAACAGATCTTTAATAGAACTAGCTAGAGCTATGTTAAGTGAGAATGCTCTGCCTAAACACTTTTGGGCTGATGCAGTTTCCACTGCTTGCTATGTTCTAAACAGAATTGTGATTCGTCTTATTTTAAAGAAAACCCCCTATGAACTCTATAAGAACAAGAAGCCCAATATCTCTCATTTTAGGGTATTCGGGTGTAAGTGTTTTGTTCTGAATAATGGCAAAGAGCCTCTTGGTAAGTTTGACGCCAAGGTGGATGAGGGTGTGTTTATTGGGTATTCATCAACTAGTAAAGCATACCGAGTTTTCAATAAAAGGAGAATGTGCATTGAGGAATCTGTGCATGTAAAGTTTGATGAATCTAACAATCCCCAAAAGGGAAGTGTTTTTGTTGATGATGATGAGAATATAGGTGAAGACAACAGTAGTAAACCACAAGTACAACAAGATCCACCAACCATTTCTCATGATTTGCCAAGAGAATGGAGGAAACCAAGGAATCTCTCTCTTGACAACATCATTGGTGACATCCACAAGGGAGTATCCACTAGATCCTCCTATAATATGTTCTGTGATGATTATGCCTTTGTATCTCAATTTGAACCCTTTTGTGTTGATGATGCTATAAATGATGAATTTTGGATGAATGCTATGCATGAGGAGTTAAATCAATTTAAAAGGAATGACGTTTGGGAGTTAGTACCTTTTGATAGAGATATGAATCTAATTGGAACAAAATGGGTGTTTAAGAATAAGCTAGATGAGAATGGAATTGTGGTTAGGAATAAGGCAAGACTAGTAGCTAAGGGTTATAATCAATAAGAAGGAATAGATTTTGATGAAACATATGCCCCTGTTGCTAGATTAGAAGCTGTAAGAGTATTACTTGCTTTTGCCTGCATTCATGATTTTAAGCTGTTTCAGATGGATGTTAAAAGTGCGTTCTTAAATGGCTACATCAACGAGGAAGTCTTTGTTTCACAACCTCCTGGTTTCACTGACTTCAGTTACCCTGAGCATGTGTACAAGCTAAAGAAGGCCCTCTATGGTCTGAAGCAAGCCCCCAGACAATGGTATGCAAGGTTAAGTAAATTTCTTTTGTCAAAAGGGTTCGACAGAGGTAATGTTGACAAAACTCTTTTCATTAGGAGGAAGTCTAACAGTATTTTATTGGTCCAAGTGTATGTTGATGATATCATTTTTGGATCAACTAATCAATCTCTGTGTAAAGAATTTGTGGCTAGCATGCAGGGTGAGTTTGACATGTCTATGATGGGAGAACTCAAATTCTTCCTAGGACTGCAAGTCAAGCAACTGAAAGAAGGAATCTTTATACATCAAGCGAAGTACACTAAAGAATTGCTGAAGAAATTCGACATGGAGAGTTGTAAGATCTCTAATATCCCTATGTCAACTAATCTCTTTTTAGATAATGATGCTACAGGACAGGGAGTGGACCAAACAAAGTACAGAGGGATCATTGGATCACTCTTGTATCTCACAGCGAGCAGACCTGATATAATGTTCAGTGTTTGTGTTTGTGCGCGATTTCAATCTGCACCAAAACAATCACACATGACTACTGTGAAGAAAATTCTGAAGTACCTCAAAGGAACAATGAACTGTGGTTTGTGGTATCCCAAAGGTACGTCCCCTACCCTAGTTGGTTTTAGTGATTCAGATTTTGCAGGTTGCAAAACAGATAGAAAGAGCACGAGTGGTGTATGTCACTTGTTTGGAGAAAGCTTAGTCTCATGGTACAGCAAGAAACAAGCATGTGTTGCTCTATCAACAGCAGAAGTAGAGTATGTTGTTGTGGGTAGTTGTTGTGCTCAAACCATCTGGTTGAAGCAACAACTTGAGGATTTTGGACTAAAGCTTGATCACATTCGTATCAAGTGTGACAATACAAGTGCCATCAGTATCACGAAGAACCCGGTTTTGCACTCAAGAACAAAGCATATCGAGGTGCGTCATCATTTCATAAGGGATCATGTTGAGAAAGGTGACTGTGATGTGGAGTTCATCGAAACGGAGAACCAACTCGCGGATATCTTCACAAAGCCTCTACCTAAGGAGAGATTCTTCAAACTTAGAACCAATCTTGGTATACTAAGTGAGGAACATCTCTCATGAATTCTCTAAGTATGGTAAGTTGGATCATTCATGGTGCTCCAACAAGGTGTGAGTTCATTACATTACATAGTCATGACCAATACTCTTTCAAAACATGTAAAATCAAGTGTTTTCAACTTTTCTGATATAGATAATCGATTTCCTTTTCGTTTCAATCGATTACCTAGCTTGATTTCAAACTTTTTGAGGAATTACTCACTGGAGTAATCGATTACCTCACCTTGGTAATCGATTACCGCGATGCAAAAATTTGTTTTTCTTGAAATTGGGCCTCTGGAGTAATCGATTACCATTCTAGGTTAATCGATTACCGCGACCCCTGTTTTCAACCCAAAATGGTTACTCACTGGAGTAATCGATTACCACGTATGGGTAATCGATTACCTTCGCTGCTGAAAGGGTTTTTCAAGTGTTTTTCATGGTTTTGGGCCTAATCGATTACAATTTCTTAGAGTCCAATACTTTGTTCATTGAATCTAACCTCAATTGTGGAGTTTTTATAAGTGATTTTCAGGTTTTGGGCTTCATTCTACACATTTCACAAACCCTAAAAATCTCTTTCTCTCTCTAACTCTAAAACCCCCTTTCATCTTCTTCATCTTCTCCACCACCACCATCAATGGAAGAACAAGGATGAGGCAAGCGGATCAAGCACGTAGGTCACAAGCCTAAGCCAAGAGTTTCGCCCCGATCAAAGAAAGGAGATTCGTCCTCCAAGAGGAAGGAACCCACATCTCCGGGAGAGGCTGTGGCACGCCCAATCAACCCGTGGTTCACCTCTTCTACACAAGAATCACGCTTCTATGGAGATTTCGCCAACAAGGAACTCGTTCCGGTGAAGATTTTAGACCTCCGATGGCTGGATGCACAAGGGTTCACATTCCACTCTCTGCTTCGAGATCAGAACCTTGAGAAGTTTGTTGGTCTGAAGGGTTTCATATACCCTGATCTGGTGAGAGTTTTCTACTCCAACCTCCGACCACACCAAGACACCAAAACGGTAATCTCTGAGGTAAAGGGCCAACCTATGATTTTGACTCGTGATATATTTTTCCGTTTTGCTGGATTTAAAGATGAAGGTATTCGTCCTACGGTCGAGCACTTGCAAGCATAAGGAATCAAGCTTCACAAGGACTCTTTCTTCATGAGCCTGCTCAAAAAAATGAGGAGGATTTGGTAATGATGGCAGCGTTGAAAAATGGCATTCAAGTCGATTGGGCACATGTTGTGATGGACAACATGCTCAAGACGAGAAGGCTATTTGATAACAAATTCCCCTACTCTCTATTTATTTCACGTTTGCTTGAGCATTTTCAGGTTGATACCATAAATGAGAACAGAGATTTGGTGAAGGACATTCACATCATTGGAGACAAAGCGTTGAAAATGATGCGTTTGACAAAGACTGATGCTGGATGGGTGCCAAAGGAAGAAGCACCTCAACAACAACAAATAGAAGCTGCAACCAATCCACCTTCTGACGATGATGATTCGGCGGCTGGGGAATACATCCCTAAATCCCGTTTTGAATCAATTGTCATTGATCGGATGGATGAGCTGGAAGCTACCACTGCCAAAAGATTGGACGAGATGGAGGCTGCAAACAATGCCCGCTTCTTGGATCTCAAGGAGCTGCTGGAGTCCTTTCATACTCGCCTTGATACTCTCTAGTATTCCCTTCTTATCATTTCTCTCTTTTGCTTATTGATATACCAAATAGGGGGAGAATGTCTATAGGTTATCCTAGATAGGGGGAGTATTGAGTAGTATTGAGTAGCATTTGATTTGTGCTTAATTGATCATATTTCTGGCGTTGTTGGGTAGAATTGTGTTAGGATCTGCTCTGTTTGAACTATTAATCTCTATGCAACATTTGTTCTGAACAATTTGGATATTTGGATTTGAACAATTCAATTTGGTTGTAATATTTTATTTTGTTAATCGCGTTATGTTTTATATTCCGATTCTGGTTATTTTTTAAAAAATTCTGGTCTTGGTCTATGATTGTGAATTGAATCATGTCTTATATTTATGTATGGATGACTCTATTTGTTGATTGATAGTATAATGCTCTGATTAAAATAGATTGTACAGTGAATCTGCAATGCATATACTGCATATTTGGAAATCTCTAACAATTGCAGGATTCTTAGAAGATCAACACACATCCTAAACTTCTAGGAAAACCTTGGTTGAGATTTGGTACATCAAAACCAAAAAGGGGGAGATTGTTGGACTTAAAGCTTGAAGGTGCTTTGGTGTCTCTCTTGGTGTTTTGCTTTTAATGCTATGTAATTTTGGTTTTCTTAGATGAAATGTAATTAGGAGTTTCCTATGTATTGATTGTTTAGTTTAGGCATGTATGTGGTTGTTCTTTGTTTGAATGCCTTGGAGAGCTTGGCAATCTTGTGTGATTTCTCATGTGTCAAAGTTTGATTTTCCTCTCTAAAATATTTTGAAAATGTCTTTGGTAACCAACTGAGGTAATAGATTACCAACAGAAGGTAGTTAACTACCAATAGCAGGTAATCAACTACCAACAGTAGGTAACAGAGTGTGGGAATGCATTTGCCACTGGAGTAATCGATTACCCCCTCGGGTTAATCGATTACCATGGGCCAAAATCACCTAGGAAATCCTTGCTCACTGGTTTAATCGATTACCAGCTTCTGCCAGTCGATTACCCCTATCAGAAAGTCATTAAGTTGCCTAAATTGAGTTTTTAATTGAACCTATAAATACTCTTATTTCGAAAATCAATAACACTTCTTGGAATACAAGTTTTAGAAAAGTTCATACACTTTCATATCCTCTCAAAACTGAGTTCATCATCTTCTCCAAGAAACCCATAAAGAACTTCAAGAGTTCATCAACAAGTTTTCGTAAAAAGGCAAACTTGATTCTTATTTTTGACTGGGTGACATTCATAGAGTTGTTATTTGTGATCAGATCTACACTTCAGGTGTTCTCTAAACTGATCTTTTGTTTACCCTTTTTGATTTCTGGGTTATTACTCTAGGAGAGAGGTCTCTCTGGATAGAGTAAGGTTTTTTGAGAAGTGTTTTCTCAAAGGTTTGATCTTGGGTGTGCCAAGGTCAGGGAAGAACTGTTCCTTGGGTCAAAGGACAGGTTTTTGGGTGTTTTGATTTCGTTTTTGTGTTGCTTGTTGCAGAGTGAATGTAAAAGAACACAAAAGGGATCATTTGATAGTGGAAGACCGATCGCAACAGTTGTTCGGTTGGGACTGGATGTAGGCAGTGGGCCGAACCAGTATAAATCACTGTGCACTCTTCTTCTTCCTTATACTCTTTACCGTTTACCTTACATTGTTGTTATCACTGTTTAATTTCTGCAATTTGTTGGGTAATTAACTCGGTAATTGACTCGGTAATCAACTAAAACTGGAACAGTTAGATACTGACATTGATTACGCTGTATATTGATTACTAACGTGTTTCTGATTATTCCTTTTGGTATTTCCGTTGTGTATCTTTGATATTTCCTGTTTATCTGTCTCATCTATTGATAGGTAATCAAGAATAGTTTTGTTTGAATTAAAAGGAATTAGAAACTCGCGAAATTAGGCTATAGTGGAACTAGAATTTATTCACCCCCCTTTAGATTCACCCGTAGGGACCATCATAAGGTAGTACTTAACGAGCTGAAAAAAACACTCAACGATGCAAAGGGATGGTGGTCTGACGAGTTGCCAAGCATATTATGGGGATACCATTGCACACCGCAAACCTCAACCAGAGAAACTCCATATCGGTTAACATATGGGGTGGATGCCATGATTCCGGTAGAAGTGGGCGAGCCCTCATGGAGGAGAGCATATAGTGATCTTGATGACCAAGACTCAAGCCTGAGGGCTGAGCTGGATCTAATTGAAGAAGTGTGACACACTGCTCGGATTTGCAATAAGGCGGCCTAGTTGAGGGCTTCTTGGCGCTACAATAGTCGAGTTCTCCCTAGAAGTTTCCTACAAGGAGACCTAGTTTGGCGAAAAACTAGGGATACTCGAAAGTTAAGAGAAGAAGGCAAGCTCACCCCCAATTGGGAAGGACCTTTTAGGGTAACCGAAGAACTTGGCAACGGAGCATACCAGTTGGAGACCTTGGAGGGTCGACCCCTCCCGCGCACATGGAATGTCACACATTTAAAGGTTCATTACAGTTAAGTACCTCATGACATGATGTCTTTATAATCACAAGTTTTTTTGTTTTAGTACATGTAACGAGCTCGATGACTTATAAGTCGATGAATCTTTCGCTCTTTGAATAAGAAATGAAAGTGCATGTATTTACTCAATGTGAATTTTTTTTGTTATAATCCCTATCTTTGATCGAAATTGACAAGGAAACACAGCGCATAATACAAAAACAAAGATAAAACCAGCATAATATGAAAGCCGAAGGTAAAACCGGCAAAATATAAAAGCCAAAGACAAAACCGGCATAATACAAAGCCGAAGATAAAACCAGCATAATATGAAAGCCGAAGGTAAACCGGCAAAATATAAAAAGCCAAAGACAAAACCGGCATAATACAAAGCCGAAGATAAAACCGACATAATACAAATCCGAAGGTAAAACCGGCATAATATAAAAGCTGAAGACAAAACCGGCATAATACAAAGCCAAAGATAAAACCGGCATAATATAAAAGCCGAATATAAAACCGGCATAATACAAGGCTGAAGATAAAGTAAACATGATGTAAAGCCGAAGTTAAAACCGGCACAATATGGCAAAACAGAACTTGATTATATAATCGGAGGTACCCACAAGAAAGAAAAAAGAGTCCAATGTCTTTCTTGATTGGTAAACCCAACCAGCGATTTACAACAAACAAGTCCTCGGGTTGCAGAGCATTGCGAGACGATCAACTTACAAGAAAAAAGAAATAGCCAAAAACAGAGTTGGCGCGATACAATATAAAAGTGACGAGCTCCTAAACCACAAAATATAACATAAGATGGTCGATGCCATGGCTGAACTTAGCAAGAAACTGCAACAATTGAAGGGTGCAATTTCCCGCCCAGGTAGAGTCACTGCCTAAGATCGTATAGTGACAAGGTAACAAAGGACAAAGATACACCAAGAGATTGGCCATCTAAGCATAGAGCTTCTTGAAAGCTTATGTTTAGATGAAGTCTCCGTCCGAAGCTTTGAAACCTGAATTTTTCATTCCAGACATCATCTAAGTAAAGGGAGAGCAAGCAGTGTCACTTGAACTCGCCAAAAGAAAAAGAAAGCAAAGATATAAGCGTTGTGAAGAAATTTAAGAAAAGTTCGCGTATAAATAGAAGTGGAAGAGCGGAATAAAATGCCTTAGCACGTGATAGAAACAAACAAGAGCTAAAAGACAATAAAGCGAGAAATTCGAGATTGTCAAGGCTCAAGTTACAACAAAAGTCAGAGTTCAAGTTACGAAAAAGTCAAGGTTCAAGTTACCAAAACGTCAGAGACAAGACTATTCAAACAAAAGAAAAATTACAAAATCAAAACAAACTACTCGTCCACCCGTTGCCCGTCCACTATGATTTTGGCCTCATTAAGCTGAGAGGCGTCAAACTCAAGAGAGAAATACTTGACTTGCTCCACAGCCCGGGCAAAGCCTTCCGAGAATGCTTGCAGGCCGATCTCAGTCCTCTTGACAACCTCGGCCTCTGGATAGCAAGGGAATCGTTGTAATCCTCAGCTTCTATTAAGGATGCTTGTAACTTAGCATTCTCTTCGAAAGCCTTGGAAACTTCAGCCTTGAGACTGGTAATCTCGGATTCCCGATTTCCGACGGTCTTCTCCAAGGCCTGATGTCGGGCCTCAACATTTTTCTCAGACATTTCCATAAGCTTCTTCATTGCTTCCACCCGAGCTTGACTCACAGGGGCAGCCTCTTTAGCCTCGTCCAGCTTCTTGCTCAGCTCTTGGACAAACTGGTCAGTGGCCTCCTTCTCGTCCTTGGCCATCTTGAGCAAGTTCCTCGATTGTTCAACTTTAAGGCGAAGGTTGTACAAGTTCTTATCTGCCTCAACCTTGTCCTTAAGAAGCTCCTGGTTGGAAGCGTGGAGCTCGGTCAGACTTTGGCGAGACTCAACACCCTCAATAAGGTCGTCCCTGCAAAATGAAGAAACCATTAAGTACAAGAAGGATCAACAGTAAATAAGAAAATGATAGAAGGGAAAATAGAAATATTCACTTCAGATGGTTAAACATTGCCATGCTCCTCAACATCATCAGATACGCCCCTTCAACAACATTTGAGCGGCCGACGAAATTGATTAAGCCAGTGTCATAGAAGGTCGGGAAGTCACCACCTTCGAAGTTCAGATCTTGGTGCCTCACTCCCATACCCCACAGAGAAGAAGGCCCTAGATGACGACTCGAAATGTGTTCGAGCCGTGGGGACTTAGCCAAACACCCATGGAGGATGATGCCCGGAGGAATTGAAGGATTGACGCCGGTGGAGGCCTCTGGAGGTGGAGTGATGTCCATGGGAGTCGACTCACCGGTAGCAAAGGTGTGAGTCGGCTAGGGCTGATTGAGCTTGACTGGCGAAGGTTGAGCTACCACAACCTCCCTAGCTATGTTCACTGTAACATCCCAAAAATTTAAGAGAGGTTTTTATAACAGAGGACAAAGAATAGAGAAAATAAGTAGAACAATTTACGAAAGATGTAACATTCAAGAAATATAAAAATAATTAAAAATTATGAATTTGTGAAATCACTGTAGCAACCGTCATTACTGTAGCAACCGAAATTACTGTAGCTGACAACATACTGTAGCTGACCGCCATACTGTAGCTGACCGCGCACACTGTAGCTGACCGCCACACTGTAGCAAACCGCCATACTGTAGCTGCCGACATTACTGTAGCTGACTGACATTACTGTAGTTGCCCGAAATTACTGTAGCTGCCCGAAATTACTGTAGCACCGCCTTAGAAAGGTTATAAATAGGGCTTAGAGGTTTCAAATGAAGATACAACCCAAAGAATACTCTTACATTCTCTCAAACTATCTTCTCTACAAAAAACCTTTCTATACTTTCTCCACCTTAGGAAGAAATCTCTCCAACCAAGGAAGGAGCACGTAAGTAGAGGAAGAATATAGGAAGCTAGGAGAAACCAGTAAGGGGACCTTTCCTTATCCTTCTTTTTTATTCTTTGTTTTGTTGGCACTTTCATTATCTTTCTTTAGTTTCTTGCAGTAAGGGGATCTTTCCTTATCCTCCTTTTCTATTCTTTGATTCTCTTACTACTTTCACTCTCTTTCTTTGGTTGTTCCATTATCTTTCTTTGAATCCTTGATGTTTCTTTTCTTCATCTTTATTACACTCCTTTCAATTCTTTAAGATTGTGTTTTCTTTACCCTTTAAATGATTATTTTGAAGTTGTTTTTCTCTTTCAAATATTTCTCTGAATACTATGACTACTTTATAAAAAGTAAATGAAATGGAAACCTTTCTTATGTATATTAAGCTTTTGACTTCTATGAACAACTTAAATCTTTCCTCTTTTGATGAAACCTCTTTTGAATATTAACATTCTGAATAATTTAATATAACACATATTGATGGTGGTAAATGTGGTTATTTGATTATACATCAAGGTATGACTTGTTTTGTGCTTGATATACAATTACTTGGTGAATTGGATGTGAATAAGTGGTGATATGCATGATTGCATTGAAATGAGTATGGACTTGAATTGTTTAATGACCGATTGGAAATGCCTAGTGGAGAGGCAACATTCTAAGATTGCTTGGTGAATGGGCAATGCTTAGAATGAGGTGAGATAAAGATGACCTGGTGGAAAGGTCGATATCTGAAATATGATGAAGGTCATTATACAATTCAAGGTCCTAGAACATGTTGCATTGATGACTGGATAGTAGTAGACCAAGTCCGTAAGTCACGGATTCCCGTCTGAGTGAGTGGAATGTCGTGGACTGGGGGGTTCTCTTGGTGGGGAAATTGCCCTGCTCATGATGATCACATGTTGTGGGGGAGGTCCTGCCAGACACTGAGGGAACTCGACAAATTACGGAGTGTCTACCTCTGGTGGGTCTGATTGAGTGTGAGAATCAGATGCCCCAGGCTATTTTCAGTGGAAGGCGCCACATTGCATTTCGAGTGAAGAGTGAAAATGCATGGTGGAGGTGCATGCATCATATAGAACTAGGAGCATACAATATTGATTGTGTGTTTGATTGAATATATGATTCATTGGAATCCATGACTGAATCATTGATTGTGATTAATGGTTTATTTGTTTTGGTGGATGGTTGTCGGTTACCTTACTTTGTAATTGATACTTTGATGATCATGGATAAGTATTTGAAGTATTATTCTAAAAATGATATTTTCGATGAAACCTTGAAAAATATTCTAGATTTATAAAATAAAAGATTTTTCATTGAAATACAATCAATTGTTTATAATTATGGCTAAGGAAAGCTCACCCTTGCGTTTTGTATTGTTAACACCTGTGATGATCCCGAACAACGTTCGGAGGAGCAGATTTGCAGGGTTAAGAAGATGTGGATGTTTTGCAATGGTTGATGCTACTCTCTTGATGTAAAGATGTTTGCTATGTTTTGCGTGTAGAAGTATTGGGTAGATGTTATAAGGAAGTAGAAAGGTAGTTATGTAAAATAATAATATGACAAAGTTATGTAATCTGGTTGTAATGAACTTTAAAACTTATGTAATAAAAGTGTTGTTTTCTAAATCTCTCTTTTATCTACTATATCATTAACCACTTTAAATTACAAAATATAAGTAAAATAAGTAAATAAGAGGGGGGTGTTACATTCACCAGTGGCACCTCTGGAAGATCGGGTACAGAGGCAGCCACAGGGGTAGGAACCGCCTTGGGCCTGTTCACCTCGCCCTGCGTGGTGGAATCGCTTAGAACGATGGTGCTGGGCCGAGCTGCCCTCTTAAGCCTCTTCACTGAAGGCTTGTTTTGGGTAGGAGGAGGTTGAGTCAGCTTCCCCCTGGCGGATCTTCCTTGCTCGGCCATTAGATCTACAACAAATAAGGAATAATCAGGAATGTTCTAAGACTACAAAAATAAAACACTTTCGTAACGAAAATACCTAGGTAGGCCGCTTGAGGATCCTCAACATCTACAAAATATAAGACGCGTCAGATGTCGAGAGGGCAGTCCAGAGACATCAACCTATCAACACTCTCATTCTCGGAGGAGGTGAGATGATCATCTTTCCATGACTTGAACCGAATACGTCGATCACTCCAATACAAAGGAAATAAGGGAATCCCCTTATCATTAAATAATATCTGCCTACCCTCTGAGCCCGGAACTGGTTTCAATTTGAAGAATTTATCTTTAAACTTTTTGAAGGACTGGTGGTACAAAGTAAACAAGGAGCCGTACTGAGATCCATTCAGAGAGCACCACCCGATATTCAACCTTGGTCGAGCTCGTGATATCTATGAACGTGCTCAGAACCTCGAGGCTCTCATGAAGGCCCAACTATTGGGGTGAAGCTCAGAAGGGGCAACGTTCAGGGCCCTCAACACCTCGCACTCAAAGGGAAGGAGATGTCGAATTCACTAAACATATAGTCGTACACGTAAATGAAGTCGTCCCCATCTATTGGGGGCTTCATGAATACTCGTTCGAAGGGAAAGCATACCTCGACCTCGACAAATTTATCCAGGTCGGTTCCAACAGGGGGATTAATTCCTATCAGATCGGCAACATACTCTAGGCTCAAACTAGACGAGTAAAAATTGGCCTCGTTCAAAACCCAAGCATAATCACTAGGGGCTGGGGGAAAAACCTTCTTCTTGCAAGGGGCTTTCCCCTTCTTCAGAGGGATAGCCACGACGGTAGTCGCCGTGGCGATTTCAACAGCAACATGAGAAGGCCCTTCATCAGGCCCCCACAGTTGGACCATGGGAATGGATGGACTAGGAGTCTTCTCTGAAGAGATTGACCTGCCTATTGGGGAAATATCCCTAGGAACTAAAGGTTTCACTTTAGAAGAATCAGAAGATGAGGGCAAAGACATTGGGAACGTACCTAGTTGGGATGAGGAACGAAGAAAAGTGAAACTCAGCAAAAGAAAGAGAAGTGACTCCAAAGAACGCGAAGAAGCAAAAATGGAAGACCCCAAGTGAACTCCAGAGAATAACAAGCAAAGAGGAGAAAAGAGAGAAACGAGAGCAAATGAAAAGTAAACGAAAACTTGGCTCAAGTGAGAGAAAGAGGGAAGATGAAAGTTTGGAAAAAAAAGAAGAAAACCATTTAAAAGTAACCGTTTCCGTCATTAAAGTGGTAATTTCAAAAAGCGTGCCAGCGCATGACGTCATGTAAAAAGACACCAACCAATGAGAAGAGGGGAGAGGATAAGGCTAAGAAGTGTATCAAGGAAGACATGCTAGAAAAACTCTAGGGGCTTATGTACTATGCCGAGTTAGGATTATCTCGGCTAGAACCATACACTAGCTCGGCATCCACCGTCCTAAGCACTTAGACCCAAAAGCAGCATATTCATTCATTAGAATGATTAGACTAGATGATGTGACACTTTCCCTAAAAGGTAATAATAGTCCTCGGAACTCACGAAGTTGCCCCTCTTGTGACACGTGTACCTCGGAATGAGGGAAGTCAACTAATGGAACCTTCCCTCACCTACCAAGCCATCAAAAATCAGGTATGAAAGCCCAGAGGTCAGACTTCTAAAAGGATAAGATAAATTCGCTAACTTCATCCCTCTCCTTTCTTCTTTAACTTATATCATCATCCAAAGACAAAAACTGACTTTGGCATCGGAGTGTCTTTTGCAGGTATCTCCCCCCTGTTGTTCGAGTTCAATCTCGGAAAAGCATCAGACAGACCGAGCAAGGAAGACTTCAAGAGCTGGTAGAAGCTGGGAGACCTCGGTGAAGCCAGATTTCGAAAGAACATAAGGTATTATTTAAATTTGATATTAAATAGTTTTAATATTTTTTAATATTTTCAAAATTAAATTAAATTTAAATTTATGTATTAGTTTTCCAAGAGTTATGCAAGGACCCACGTGAACAGAAGAAATCTATCCCACGATCAAGATTGAGGGAGGGGACAGGAGTGTGGTTCATTAATTAATTCCTAAATCTATCCCATTACCAATACTCACAATCCTTTGATTGATTATTTCCTACTCACCATCACTCCTCTTATTAAATATATTGTTCAACAATAAATTAAAATTAAATAATTTATTAAAATTAAATTATCATAAACAAAATCTTTTGTATTTAGTTAAATAAAATCTATTATAATACTTAAAAATAAATATATATGATTTTTTTAAATAATTAAAGAAAAAGATCACAAAAGAAAAGAAGGAAAGAGGGCCTGGAGAAAAAAAAAAAAAGAAAAAGAAAAAAAAAAGAAAAGAAGGAAAGCACGTCTCTGAATTGGTCAAGACATTAATAAACATATTTTCTCTCCACCCGACTTCATTGGTTGGAGACTATAAATACATAGTAACATTCATTATATCCATGCAAAAGGTAAATTGATTTATATCTACTAAGCATATTAAATCAATATTTGCCAACCATGAAGATGAAGGCTATTATTCTTATTGCATTCTTACTATTGGCCTCTGTTTTTTTCCTCCCCACTTTAACTCTTGCTCGACAACTTAATGGTAACACTCTCCTACTACTCTATTGATGGAGGATCATCTCTAAAAGCGTAACAACTCTCCAAATCAAAGTCAAAGAAGAAGGAGAATCTTACTCTTTTAAATTGGGCTAGAAATAAATTCACTGTTATTTTTTGTGCCTGACACGGTTTAGTGTTTTGAGCATAACTGGGGCTAAACAACTCCAAATGAGGCTGAGAGTTATCTTGATTGGGTGATGAAAGTGGATCAAGTGTATTCTTGCTATCCCAACTTGAGTGAAGAGAAGAGGCTTAACTTAGCCATCTTGGAGTTTGAAGGTTATACCTTGGTTTGGTGGAACCAAGTGCTTGTAGATGCCGAGAAGAGAAGGAGACCTCACATCACTTCTTGGACCCAATTAAAGGATGCCATGAAGGGAAGATTTGTGCCTAAATATTATACAAGGGACCTACATGTGAAGCTCCAAAGATTAACTCAAGGTGGAAGGAGTGTGCAAGAGTACTACAAAGATCTAGAGTTAACCTTGATGAGGGCCGGCTATGAAGAGGAGAAGGAGGTTGCAATAGCTAGGTTCACTAATGGATTGAATAGGGAGATCCAAGATGTCTTGGAGCTCCAACATTATAGAACCTTGGAGGATGCAATTCACAAGGCCGAGAGGATTTAGAGCCAACTTAAGAGGAAGATCTCTTTCAAGAAGTCTTACACCCATGGATCTTCAAGTTAGAAGGACAAGCAAAAGAAGGAGGGGTCATCCAAGACCTTCTATAAGTCTAACCGAGATGACTCCAAAGGTAAGGAAGTTTCAAAACCTATTTCTAAGCCTTCTAACATTAAGTGTTTCAAGTGTTTAGGACATGGTCATATAGCTTCCCAATGTCCCAACAAGAAGGCCATGATAATGAGAGTGGATGGGGAGATCACTAGTGAAGAAGAGGAAGCTAGTGCTAGTGAGCATTCAAGCATGGAGCAACCGGAAGATGGAGACCTCCTCATGGTGAGGAAGATGCTTGGAAGTGCCTTCAAGGAATTGGATGACTCACAAAGAGAAAACATCTTCCATTCTAGATGCCTAGTGAAGGGAAGGTATGTTCTCTTATTATAGATAGTGGTAGTTGTACAAATGTAGTTAGTACTAGATTAGTAGATAAACTAGGACTTAGGACATCCCCACACCCTAAACCTTATAAGTTGCAATGGTTGAGTGATAAGGGTGAAATGGTGGTTAATAAGCAAGTTCTTATTAGCTTTTCCTTAGGCAAATATATAGATGATGTGTTATGTGATGTAGTGCTTATGGAAGCCACTCACCTTTTACTAGGGAGACCATGGCAATATGACAAACATGCCATTCATGATGGTGTTTCCAACACCTATATCTTCTCTCATATGAGTAAGAAGGTCACCCTAAAGCCTTTGTCACCTAAGGAGGTATGTGAGGATCAAATAAAGATGAAGCTAAAGAGGGAAAATGAGAGAGTAAATGCCTTGGCGGAGAGTTGTTAACTAATTACAAGAAATGCCACTACACATTCTAAAGGTAAAAACAAGTGTGAAAAGTTGAAAGGAAAAGGAGCTAACTTGTGTATAGCATGAGTTGAAGAGACAGATCCTCATTAGGAAATCCATATTTTTATGCTTACCTAACCCTATTTCTTTGAGCTTGCAATGTATAGGTAAGACAAATGAGGACTTGATGATTGGGAGATCAACTATAGGGAAGTTTGAGCTTAGTTCTTTATATGATACCCTTGTTTTTGCTTGTGCTAACTTTTGTCTTAAAAATGATGTTAGGGTGTTATTTAGTGGAGCATGGCTTAACCTAATGAGTGTGCTTGTGTGCAAGGCCGTGAAAGATACAAGGCCAAGGATACCTTGTGAGGTGTCTAAAGGAATCACTTTCAACAAGTATTGTATTCTAGGACCAAGTGAGAAGTTGTGCATAGAAGAACCATGGAGGCACTTAGATAGAGGAAAGGAAGTATTTGGGAATTTTTTATTACCAAAAAGGGAGACTTCTTTAACTCTAACTTATCCTCTTATTTCTAATTTGCATAACACTTTTTATGACACAATAGAATCTCAAGGAATTAGGCCTTAAACAATGCTTGATAATGATAAGTTGCACTCCTTATTTGATACCACTAATGAATATGTTTTTGTTGTTAAGTATCCTATTAGGTGGAAGATTGAGATTAAGAAGGAGGGAACATCACTAACTTCCTCACCTAAAAGATGTATATTAAAGAAGAGTTTCAACCAAGTAGATTCACCATGGAATGAAGGACTAGTATTAACATATCTAAAGGAGGTATTAGAAACTTCTTAGAGTTTTGGTTTATTCATAGAAAATGACTTGATTTCCTTCTTCAATTCTCTACATTTTGATATTGATATTAGTGGGCACAACATCTTGATATTCAATGATAAATTTAATAAGGTTTGCTTGATCTTTGATCCGGGTGGAATTTATTTTGTAGGTATGAAGCTAAGGCAACTCGAGGACAAGTTGGCCACAAGAAGGAGGGTTTGATGAAGGACCATCTCTAAAAGCCCAACAACTCTCCAAATCAAAGTCAAAGAAGAAGGAGGACCTTACTCTTTTAAATTGGGCTAGAAATAAATTTGCTGTTATTTTTGGTGTTTGACAAGGTTAAGTGTTTTAAGAATAACTGGGGCTAAACAACTCCAAATGAGTTGTTCTTTGTGTCTTTTTAAATCTGACTTAAAGGGCTATAAAATCTATGAAGACACAAAAGTCCAGTTCTAACTGAATCTAGGAGGAAATTGGGCTTGAAAATAACGTTTGGATATTGTCAGGATGTTCCAGCGGGGTGCTGACCAGGTTCAGTATTTCGAGCATAATGTGGATTACGAAACTCCAATTAATTTTGTCTTGGTGGAATTTGAAATCTGACTTAAAGGGCTATAAAAGCTATGAAGACACCAAAGCCCAGTTCGGACTGCATCTAGGAGGAAATGGAACTTGAAGTTAACGTTGGAATGCTACTAGGATTTTCCAGCGAGTTGTTTAATTGTTTAGGCCTATTAGTTTCTTTCAATTATGTATTTGTTTTAAGACTTGGATTTGGGCCTTGTAATTGTGAAGTGTGCTTAGCCTAGGGTGTCTCTCATCTCACCATTGATCACTCATTTCATCCTAGGGTAGAGAACATTTCAGATTTCTAACCTTAGGCCCATTGCACTTTCATTTAAGTTGGTCAACATTTCTATTGTATTCACTTTTGGTCAAAATTAATGAAATAGAATTTCTAAGACTTGTGTCTTGAGAAAAGGAGAGAGCTCTCCTAGGGTTTCTTCCAAGAACCTTGAATCTTATCATGAATCCATGATCCAAGTGGCGATTCTCCAACCAAGCTTATTGGGTACTTCATCCATGGCGCTTACCTCACTTCTTCTTTCTTCGATTTTTTATTTCTTTCTTCCCCTTTCGTGTTGACCATGAGCTATCATTGCTATATATTGAGTTATTCCGCTGTTTAAGAGTGATTGGGGAATGAAGATTGGGGCACCCCTTTGCTTATTCATGAAGATCCCTTACAAGTTCCTCATGGGTTTGCATCATCTATACTTCTTTCATTCATTCTATTTTTATTTTCATTCTAAATTATTATCGATGATATTATTAATATATAATAGCAATATTAAAAATCAAAATTAAAACTTCAGGCCTATTATCTCAACTCTTCCATTAAACTAAACTGATCGAGTTTTTTATAGTATTATTAATGATATATATACATATTTGTGGTATTATGCAGAAGCAGAGACTGTTACCGGTGGGACCAACGACCCTAATCATCCATCTGCTAAATGTGACCCAAACAAGTCATACAGAAGTTGCATTAATCCACCGAAAATGCTCCAAAAACCACCCTGCTTTCCCTATGTGTGCAATTTTTGAGCAACATCCAATTATGCAAGTTTCGCTCTATAATGCTAGAACCTATCCCCGTCAAAAATTAGTATCATGCAACTTTTTCTTTAGTGTTTAATAATTGGTGTGTCAAATGTTTTTAACACAATTGTTGTGTTAAAACATAGTGTATCATCTCTATATTTCATGCAGTTTTGCTGGATAAGAAATGTTCTTTAGTTTCATGTTTGCAGTTGAGATAATGTTGTAAGGTTTGGAAAGAAAATAATTAGGTCTGGCTTTGTGCTGAATCCAATAAATAAGAAGTCCATATGATATTTGGATTACATGCCTTCCAATTTTATCTAAATGAGTCTCATTTGAAAAGACTATTTTTCTATAGTACTCTATCCTACTTCAAAATAATGTTTTATTAAATCATTAGGAAAGAGAAATGTGAAGACGTATTTTAAAATAATAGAAATAAAAAAAAATGCTAAAATCAAATCAAAACAACATATAAATGTTAGAACAATCAGAGTACATGAGGAGGGAAATTAGTTTCCTTCAATCATCTAGTTAAAATTTGATTGCATTTAGTAACATTTAATGTCATTGGTGTGACTACTTGCACTAAAAATTCCATTATTATTTGACAATAAACTAAAATGCTTAACTCAGGATTTATCACTACAATTCGGTGACATTGAAATCACTTTTAGGAAGGAGGTGAGTTTCCTATCTTTACTTTTTCATCATTGTCTTCTTTATCTCTTCTTCGCCGAGTGTCTCTCTCGCCTCTCCTTACGACCACAGCCGAAAAATTCTCGAACAACAAAATCAACTGATGCACAACCATGAAAAAGGAAGAAGTAGAAGAAGGAGATCAATGCAAACAAACTAGACACAGAGGTAATGTAGTAGAGGCGTCAGGTGTAAGCTACCGAGAAGAAAATAAAATAAAAAAGATCTAGCCATTGATACTCAATTCAATCCATAAAACATGGCGAGTAATACTTAATTCAATAAATAAACAAGACCACCAATATTCAGACTAACAAGACAGCAAGAACGTTGATATAAAGCAACAAGAAAAACTGAGCATAAAAAATAAAAGAGGCACCGTAATAGAGAAGACGCAGAATTAACACTAGTAGCAAGAAAAAGATTAATATTATTATTAAAATTGAGAACACTTTAACCTGAATGTGAGCCGATCACGTGCAAGGGAAAAACTGAGATGAGAAGGTATGATCTCTATTCTTAGTCAGAAATTTGATCTCTGTTTCACTTTTTTTATGAATGATGGGGAAAAGATATAAGAGATATTTGAATAGATTTTCTTGTGAGAATTTTGCATCAGCCCTCTCACCCAATCCCTAAAATATCACGAAAAAGATTATTCGCATTACTGGCTACAACTATTACTCTGAAGTAGAGCTTAACTTTACAACCCTTTAATGGTTTTCTTCATCTCACTCATATCATTTACTCTTAACTTAACTCTCTATGATACTTCACTAGGCTTCCCAACTTCTTTTTAACTATTATATGTTAGGTATTACATTGAGCTACTTGGATAAACCGTAGCTCTGCCTAGGGATCTAAGACATCACCCTTGATTTTATTTTTATTTTATTTTTTCACTGTTGAAAACAATTGCCATCAACTTTGTACTGGTCTACTTCTATAAGGTCTTGACTCTTTCCTAAACATAAAAGAAATGACTACACAACCTGCACAACTTGACTTTTAACTACTAAGGCTCGCAACACCCAACATTCATTAAGGTCTCTAAAGGCTAACGTTTAAGGTACGACTACTACTTTAGTCTATCTTCACCACCTTCTTGGTAGCATGACATACTCTTAATTAGAGTCATAACTTGACTGGCTTGTCCTTACTTATGCCAAACTATCTTCAAAGAAAAAAAATTGTTAGGTAACTTCTAATAATATCTCTCTCTATATTCACATCTTTGTCCTCCTATGGCTCACACCACATATGACACCCTTTTAAACCAAAAGACTTTCGAAGGATCTCTTTCTTATTTTCCCTATAGTTACCTTTTACCTTTCTTAGGTTGACACAATCTTGGACTCATTCCAAACCCAAAGTACATATGCATTAAGCACAATAATCTAGTCTTACCATGTAAGGGTTATTCAAGGAAGGATACCTCAAATTCAACTAATTTGTTAAAACTACTCTATGAATAGATTTAATATCAAAAGGACCAAGTTTAAAGTCATCTTATTTGTGCAATCTATGACTTCATATGGTTAGCAAGATTTAACTTGGTTATAACCCTACACACAACCATATGGACAGTAGACTATTACCTAACTAACTAGAAATGTTGTTTCAAAACCAAACTTAAGTTCCATGCATTTGATGTGACTCACCTTTTCCATACCAAATATACTTACACCTATTATAAAACTCATCAACCATATACATATACCTTCCAACACATTATGCCACATATCACACCAATAAGCATATATGCTCAACATACATGATAGAAATGACTTGAAATCAAGTTAATAACATCTAACTACTACATTATCATCAAGTATACATTTGAAACACATAACAACAATTAGCCACCTCAACTGCATCAATAACTTTACCTCATTCCGCCTTGTACTTCTACCCACATATGATATAATTCAAATCCAAATTACTATTCATCTAAAATATGCATTAACTGAATTGTACATGCCCAATCCAAATCCTCACCATTTTTTTTCTAACGAAAATAATACTTAATTGTATTTTATTTTTTTACAAGATTACATTATACTGTTTATAATTTAAGAGTATATGTCATGTTTTAATTGGTTTGGTGAATAAGTGGATAACAATTACTCCCCTTGCATATACTTTTATAGCATACAACTCTTAGAACAATAATAACATAAAGATGTCATATGAGACACACATGAAAAGGAAAAAAAATTGACCAATGCTAGAAGACTTGTTTTGCCTAAAAACATGTGTGTAAGTTATCATGACTTAAATTAATTGTAATGTCCACAACATATCAGCATGTTGTTCATAAAAATGACTAATAACATAAATGATCATAAAATATGAAGCAAAATAGAAACACTAAAATTTTATCCTCATACTTCTAAGCTACTAAATGCATCCACAACAAATAACAGGTAAAACCTTTGGCCTAACAAATATATCAAGGGAACAATTGACATTTACCAAGCAAGGAAAAATAATTAATCTAAATTATCATTAATAATCTAAATTATCACTTCTTAGATGTGTTTCGAAAAGAAAGAATTCCAAGAGTCAAAGGCATGGTGAAAAGAAATATGCTGAAATATATTAGAAGAATCATTTACAATATTCAATACAACAACTTTTTACTTGAAAATGTATAAGACTCAAACAAAATCACAAGTTATTATTAGGAGTATGAATCCTCTATCTCAAATGACTTAAATAAATTCAAGAAAACGTACATCTAACATGTAAGAATAAATACTCATTGCACTTTATAACACTAGGTGGATCATAAGCATCACAACGAGTTTAAAGAGTGAATTTAATAATTTTCTTAGACACAAAAAAAGAAATAAAATGGTAATAAGAAAAGGCCTTACTAGAATGAGAACAATAATAAGAGCTTATCAAATCAAATTGGCTATGAAAAAAAGAACATGAAATTATAACAATGGTAAAAAGGAAATGATTGCTAAAATCGGTGGCACAAAGAATTTTATAGATTCTCTAAATTAAACATACTAAAGGTTATAATCTTAGTACAAAGAAATATTCTCTCAAAAAAATATAAAAGAAACCAAGCCATTTTAACTTTCCCATGGGTAGAAAAATTTAATTATTAAAATCTCAAAATGGGAGTGTCCGAATAATATAATAATAATAATAATAATAATAATAATAATAATAACAACAACAACTATTAAAAAAAAGTAGAGCTTGATACACCTCAGATTCATAAACAAACACAGTTGACAGAAAACCTACTAAATAAATGGGTTAACGTGAGGATAATTTCTATATCATGCTTTGAACTCCAAATCCTAGAATAGACTAGGCATTAATTAAATTCAAATGGAACAACAGAGAATAAAGAAAGTGACAATTTTGGAATCAAATTTTAAAAGCTTAGAATCGAATTTTGAGTGCTAAGATTACTTCAATAGACAATAGATTTTAGATTTTTTTTACCACCCTAGATCTTCCTCTACTAACTCATAACAATATAAAACAATAAAAGTAGAGAAGAAACATAGAACAGACAGGGAAATAAAAAGTCAGACTACTTTCCAAAATTTTTGACAACTAATTTTATAAAAGCAATCTCTTAACTCAAACAAGAAACATCCTTTTTACATAGACAATTACATTTCTCAATGAGATACACATTCCTTTCAACAAGTCCCTTCTCAACTCTCTCTCTCACCTTTGATTGGTTAAATAATTATGTTCCCATTTGTACTTCTAACCCATTTACTCACTCATAAAAGTCATTTACCACAAACACAATTCTTGATGTCTTGGTTGGAGATCCATAGTAGTTTCTAAATTATTATTTTTTTAAGAATGTTAGCCTTGAAAAAATAATAACATCACATTTTTATATTTTCAATTTGGTCATCTTCTTTCGTTAATTAATGTTACTTACATATTATCAAGGGGATATTTTAGTTGCTATAACTTTTTAAATCATATCAATCAACATGAACATTTCTGACATAGGCACATACAAGTTAAATGCATGACATGTGAAATTTCCAAAGCATAGTACACTAGCGATTAAGAAAGAATAACACCAGATTGGCAGGGAAGAAAAAGTAAGTCCTAATCAAAGTGACATATACAACATACTTAAAACAATACATACAACAAGGATCTCTAGATGTAGTATACTTAATTATCATTTTTGCTTGCCATACGGTCTTACTTGCTTCATTATCGAGGTGGTCAATCCCAATTTCTCACATGTAGACAATTAAGACTTATGGTATAGCAATTCACTAGATCACCTAAACATAGTTCTTATGTCAAATCAAAATCACACTAAAAATCTCATGACACATCAAGGCGCATAAAAAGCATGACAAACACATAACTCACAAGTCGAAGAAATTAAACCTAAGCTCTGATACCACAATTGTAACACCCCTAAATTACTACGATCACAATGTCATAAATTCTCTACGGTTCGCAAGAAATAACTACATCATTAAATGGGGAAAATTAAATTTTATTTCATAAAGTAATTTTATTATAAACTTTCCACAATTATAAATGTCTCAACAAATCACAACTCTCAAATATGGAAATATCTAAAGAAGTTTCAACATTTGTAAATAACAGTAATCATTTTAATTCAAGAATAATAATAAAAAAACAACAGCATGCCACGCCTTCAAGTGATCGGATTCCTTTTCTAGCCTAAACTATTTCCGGTTCCAAAAAAAAATACTTATTTATTCACCCGTTCACGGGGTCATCACAGGTGTCAACCACAGACACAACCACAGGGTTAGTTCACATTTTAATCATAATAATGAGATCAACAA
Organism: Hylodesmum podocarpum; assembly: GCA_026586105.1. NCBI lineage: Eukaryota > Viridiplantae > Streptophyta > Magnoliopsida > Fabales > Fabaceae > Hylodesmum > Hylodesmum podocarpum. Next base: position 1,031,200 of record JALJEV010001403.1, read on the forward strand.
GAGTAGTTCAATACAAGAAATACAAGAAAGTACGTACACTCAATTCATAATTTATCAAAACCAATTGTGCAAGAAGGTACATTTTAATCATGCAACCTCGTATGATGCATGTTACTAATTATTCACTCTCATGCCATGTGGAATCATTAAAACAACTAAGCGATGTCTAGGAGTACATGTCATCTTTGACACTCTCACTAGAGATACTACACAGTCACAGTCAGGGTAACCAGTGTTGCAACAAGACTCACTTCCCACTCCTAGTGATTAGCCATAGTGGAAGCTTTCCCCACCGCGAATACCCTTAAAGTCCTAGGTCATAATAATCGTTGTCAATTTCTCAAAACGTCATGTCTCTGAAGCATGTCCACCAGGGGTAACCTCACTGCTTCTCCACCATAGTAGACATCCATTCCTCTTATTTTCAACAAACAAAATCGATTATTATGAACCTAAGAAATTTATCAATGTAACATGCCCCACAAAATTAATCTCACACTCCATATAACTCAGCTCACATAAAAAAAACATTTAATACAACAAAATCTAATAAGAAAATGTAAAATCAATGTAAATAAGTAAATGAAGACAGTTAAGTAAGAGATATGACATACACTTTATAATAAAAATAAATAAATTAAATTAAACCTCATACACTTCCAATCGCCAACTAAATTAAATCAAATAATTACAACAATAATACACGCAAGAATTTAATTAACTAATAAAGCTAATCTAAACAACTAAAATAACAAAAAGGAATTGTTACTAAAATTACTTGCCATGAATAAATTAATTGTTAAAATAAAATAATTTAACTTTTATATAATATAAAAAGGGAACAATTACTCATGTGTATTAATGGATTTTTTCATCTGCGATATGATTCACATTACGTAATTCCAATCAACATCTAATTGTTCTGGATGAAATTAAATCATAACGTAAATAGTTTACGAATTCACAGTTCCACAGCTTGGAACTTTACATTTAACATAATAGAAATAAAAAAGATAAGGCTAAAACCAAATCAAAACAATATATAATGTCCAGAACATCGGAGTACATGAGGAGGGAAATTGGTTTCGTTCAGTCATCTAATTAAAATTTGATTGCATTTAGTAAAATTTAATATCATTAGTGTGACTACATGCACTAAAAATTCCATTATTATTTGACAATAAACTAAAAAGCGTAACTCAGGATTTATAACTGCAATTCGGTGGCATTGAAATCACTTTTAGGAAGAAGTTGTGATGGAGGACCATCCTTGACAAGAAGAGTTACAAGAGCCATGCACAAAAGAATTCAAGAAGAAGTTGAGAGTCAACTCAAAAGTCAAAGCCAAGATTCAACTCAAGACTCTTCCTTAATTTGTAATAGGACTTGTAACCTTCTAAACATGTTGTAAAGTTGTAATTAGGTTAGGAGAAATTAATTTGGGCTTTGCTTTGTGAATAAGTGCACATCCAAGGCAGATATACTTCCAGTTTCAGGATGGTAATCGATTACCAACTGTAGGTAATCGATTACATGAGAAGCAACCACTGGAGTAATCGATTACCACGACTTGGTAATCGATTACCTGAGAGGTTGGCACTGTGGTAATCGATTACCACGACCAGGTAATCGATTACCACAGAGACAATTTCAATTCTGGACACCCAAAGATCCTTGGTAATCGATTACCATGACTAAGTAATCGATTACCACGTGCAATTCTCAGCTTTTCTGAACTTTGGGCTGTTTCTCCATTTAAGTACGTAAATGTGTATAGGCTAGAAGCTTGGGCTTCAAGCTAGCACTTCTCCAATTAGTATAAATACATAACAAACTGAATTGTAAAAAAACTTTTGGAAATTGAATATAGAATTCAGAATTTGTGTGAGAGCATTTTCTCTCTAGAGTTCTTGTGAAGAACCTTGAATCTTATCAATGGCTTCTTGATCCATTGTGGCGATTCCACCTTGAGCTTATTAGCACTTGCCATGGCGCTTCCATTTCTCTTCTAAACCGTTTGTTCTCTTCATTTTCTGTTTACATCTTCGTTCTTCCCCAATTTAAAAACCTAGAAACTCCATTGAAGCATGAAGGTCCGTTCAATTCTTGCAATTCTCACGAGGCTTGCATCAAATTTGGTATCAGAGCTTGTTTCTCTTGATACCACATCAAATTTGGTATCTAGAGCTTGTTCTACTTCAATTGGAGCTTCTTTCAATCTGGTTTGAGTTTTGAACCTTGAATATTCGTTTTTCTTTTTTTTGCTTAGTGCAGTCCCTGTTTTTTGTGTGTTCTTGAGTTCTACTTTGAATTTTCGTGTTCTTGAAATTCTTGTTATAGATTTGTGATTGCTTGAGTTGTTTGAGTAATTCACATGTTCCTTTTGTTGTCTTCATCTTATAATTGAGTTTTCCTTTTGAAAAAAATTTCCATATCTACAAAATCGTTGAATTCATGTATTCCCCTGTTTTCTGAGTGTTGTTCACATTGCTTTGTGTGCTGTACACTACAAGTCAAGTAGCTTCTTCTGCATAACCTTTGTTATTAGCAATTTTAGACTCAAATTTGCTTTAGTCTTAGATTCCTAAGTCTAGTTACAGCAAAGAAAAATCAAGAAAAGATTATACAAGTCAAAAGGAAAAGGAAAACAAAAGAAAAGGTTACAAGAAAAAGAATAGCAAGAAAATTCAAAGAAGAGAAAACAAGAAAAGTGAAATTGAAGTGAAAATCAAGTGAAGTAAGAAAGAAACATTATGCAAGTGCAGTACCATGACTGAATGAGCCTCTATTCATCATCAAATTAGTGGTTCAATGAGCTTTGGATTATAAAGACACTTAGGACTAAGCATTACACCTAAAACTTGAGTTTAAAGTGCTAATAATTTTGATTCTTGAACTTGAGGTGTGCATTGTGCTTGGTAGTGGTGAACTGCATTTGTGAACAAGGTGCGAGAAAAAGACATAGCCTCGGAGTAATCGACACACGACTAGTAATCGATTACCACGCCCAATTTGTGTTCTGGACATTCAAGCCTCTGGAGTAATCGATTACCACGACTAGTAATCGATTACCACAGTTCCAATTGGTGTTCTGGACATTCAAGCTTCGGGGATAATCGATTACCAAACCTAGGTAATCGATTACCACTCTGTTTTTTTTGTCAAAATTTGCTTCCAAATTGTCTCATTGCTTTCTATAACTACATCATAGTTTGTTTCCATTGATTGTGCCTTTGTCACATTGCTTCATTCATTGATTTGAGTAGCTTAATTCCTTCAATTGTTCTTTATTGCTTGTCTTCTATTGGACTCTTAAGGTTTTGTCTTGAGTTTGTATCCTTTGGACTTCTTAAGCTCAACTCTAGAATCGTTCCTCTTTCACTTTGGAAACAAAGACCTTGATAATTGATTAGAGGTTTCAACAAGAGTTTAAAGAGAGGTTGAGTGGAAAAAGACAAGAGTGAACATTCGAGAAAAAGTCTTAAAGTGTGAAACACGAGTGACTTGAGTGCATACACTTAGTGAGTGGAAAGGATCCTATTTTCTCTATATTTTTGTGTACTAATCTTTGTTGAGCAGCTATGGATAGTTCCCCTAGTGTAGGCAATGACCTTTCACCTAAAACTAGAAAGATGATGGATCTAATGAAGAACATGTTACAAACTAGTTTAGAGGAGAGGTTTGATCTAGAAAGGAGAGCTAAAGAAGAGAGGAAGATTAGGAAGGAACTAGAGAAGAAAATCCTTGGTGAGACAAGTGGAAACCGAGCAAACCATGAACATAGAGGTGCTGGAAATTCTAGCCACCGAGAGAGTGCTAGTAGAGGGAGCCAACATACACCTAGGAGTAGTGAAGGTGGAAGCAATGATGAAGATGACCATGAGTATAGGGGTCATAGGAGAGGTAGAAGGGAAGCTAGAAGAGAAGATTATGGTCATTTTGGAGGGTATGGCCGAGGCAACCAATTCTATGATGGAGAGGGTAGGATAGATGAGAGGAACCTTAAGCTAAACCTACCTAAGTTTAATGGTGAGGGAAGTGCCGAGACATATCTAGAGTGGATCATGAAGTTAGATCAAGTTTTCTCATGCTATCCCATTCTAAATGAGGAGAAAAAGTTGAACTTAGCTATTTTGGAGTTTGAGGGATATGCATTAGTGTGGTGGAACCAAATGTTAGTAGAGGGTGAGAGGAGGAGGAGACCACAAATCATCTCATGGACCCAACTAAAAGAAGCTATGAGAGCTAGGTTTGTGCCACCCACCTATGAGAGAGACCAACACATAAAACTCCAAAGGTTGACTCAAGGGACCAAGAATGTGCAAGAGTACTATAAGGAGCTTGAGTTGACTATGCTAAGATGTAACTACCAAGAGGCTAGAGAGGCCACACTAGCTAGGTTCACCCATGGACTTAATAGGGAGATCCAAGACATTCTTGAGCTCCAAAGCTATGTGACTATAGAGGAGGCCATCCACAAGGCCGAGAAGGTGGAGCAACAAATAAAGAGAAGAGGCACCTTCAAGAGATCCTCTACTTCAACCTCTAACTCTTGGAGAGACAAAGGCAAGAGAGAAGGCTACTCCAACATGAGAAAGCCACATGACCGAGACAACACTAAGGTAAAGGAGGTACATCCTAACTCTTCTAAACCTAGTTCTATTAAATGTTTCAAATGTTTAGGTCATGGTCACATAGCCTCTCATTGCCTAAACAAGAAAGCTATGATGGTGAGGAATGATGGAGCAATCACAAGTGAAGATTCAAGCTCATCATCTAGTGAGAGTGAAGCATCAAGTGCAAGTGAGCATTCTACCTATGAACAACCCGAGGAAGGAGATCTCTTGATGGTAAGAAGGATGCTTAGTAATGTATGTAAGGAGCTTGATGAATCACAAAGGGAGAATATCTTCCATACTAGATGCACAATTGAAGGGAAGGTATGCTCTTTAATTATAGATAGTGGTAGTTGTACTAATGTAGTTAGTACTAGGTTAGTAGATAAATTAAACTTGAAAACTTCTTCACATGCCAAACCTTACAAATTACAATGGTTAAGTGAGAAAGGAGAGATAGTGGTAGATAGGCAAGTCCTTATTTCTTTCACCATAGGAAGGTATAGTGATGATGTGCTTTGTGATGTTGTTCCTATGGAAGCCACACACCTTTTACTTGGTAGGCCTTGGCAATTTGATAAACATGCTTTACATGATGGTGTTGCCAATACTTACATTTTCTCTCATGTAGGAAGGAAGATTACTCTCAAACCATTATCACCAAAGGAGGTTTGTGAAGACCAAATTAACATGAAAATTAAAAGAGACCAAGAGAAGAAACTCTCCTTGGCCGAAAGTTCCAAGGATGACAAAGTAAAGGGAAAATCTCACAAGCTTAAGGCCAAGAATCATGGAAAAATGAAACATGATAAAAGTGATAAAAAAGAGAGTTTCTTGATTGAAAGAAAAGAGTTAAAGAGAGATTACCTAGCTAGGAAAGTGATGCTTCTTTGTGTTCCTAACCCTTTGATTTTGAGCACTAATTTTGTAGGTGATCAAGGAAGATTGGAGGCCTTATTGGAGGAGTTCCAAGATGTGTTTCCTAAAGACATACCTCATGGTCTACCACCAATTAGGGGAATTGAGCACCAAATTGATTTGATTCCGGGTGCACCTCTACCAAACCGCCCAAGCTATAGGAGCTCCCCCCAAGAGAGCCATGAAATCCAAAGGCAACTGCAAGAGCTAATGGATAAAGGTTGGGTGAAGGAGAGTCTCTCCCCTTGTGCTTCACCGGTGATCTTAGTGCCTAAGAAGGAGGGAACTTGGCGTATGTGCACAGATTGTCGAGCAATAAATAATATCACTATAAGGTATCGCCATCCTATCCCTAGACTAGATGATTTGTTAGATGAGTTGCATGGTGCTTGTGTATTCTCTAAGATAGATCTTAAAAGTGGTTATCATCAAATTAGGATGAAACAAGGTGATGAATGGAAAACCGCATTTAAGAATAAATTTGGCTTGAATGAATGGCTTGTTATGCCCTTTGGCTTGTCTAATGCACCTAGTACTTTTATGAGACTCATGAACCATGTGTTAAAAGAATTTTTAGGAAAATTTGTTGTTATCTATTTTGATGATATTTTGAACTATAGTAAAACTTTCCTTGAACATTTAACACATTTGAAGTTTGTTTTATAAGTACTTAGGAAGGAGCAACTCTATGCCAACAAAGACAAGTGCACCTTCTCAACCAACAAGGTAGTATTTCTTGGATATGTAGTGAGCTCTCAAGGAGTTCAAGTAGATGAGAGTAAGGTAAAAGCTATACAAGATTGGCCCACTCCTACTTGTGTTAAAGATGTTAGGAGTTTTCATGGATTAGCTAGCTTTTATAGGAGGTTTGTTAAAGATTTTAGCACTATTGCATCTCCTTTAAATGAACTAGTTAAGAAAGAAATTTCATTTGCATGGGGGCCTAAACAAGAACATGCCTTTCGAACTCTCAAAGAAAAATTGACTAATGCACCTATTCTTGCGTTGCCTAATTTTGATATGTCTTTTGAATTGGAGTGTGATGCTTCGAATATAGGAATTGGAGCTGTGTTGATCCAAGGAGGACATCCTGTAGCTTTCTTTAGTGAAAAGCTCAAAGGTGCACAAGTGAACTACTCAACATATGACAAGGAGATGTATGCCCTAGTAAGAGCATTCCAAGTGTGGCAACACTATCTCCTTCCCAAAGAATTCATAGTGCATACGGATCATGAGGCTTTGAAGCACTTGAAAGGACAAGGAAAGTTGGGTAAGAGACATGCAAGATGGGTTGAGTATATTGAGAAATTTCCTTATGTCATTAAATACAAGAAAGGAGTAAATAATGTGGTAGCCGATGCACTTAGTAGAAGATATACTTTGATTGCCATGTTAGAAACTAAGATGCTTGGTTTTGAACATATTAAATGCTTGTATGAAAATGACATAGATTTTAGTCAAGTGTACTTGATGTGTGTGCAAGGAGCTCATAAAGAATTCTTTAGGCATGAAGGATATCTTTTTAAAGAGAAAACTTTATGTGTGCCTAAGACTTCTTTAAGAGATCTACTCATTTGTGAAGCACATGAAGGGGGCATCATGGGACACTTTGGTAATGATAAGACTCTTGCTATATTACATGAACATTTTTATTGGCCTCATATGAAAAAGGATGTTAACCGGTTTGTGAGTAAATGCATAACATGTCATAAAGCAAAGTCTAGAGTTCTAAATCATGGATTGTACACCCCTTTACCTATTCCTAACTCCCCTTGGATTGATATCTCTATGGATTTTATACTTGGATTGCCTAGGACCAAGAGGGGTATGGATGCCTTGTTTGTTGTGGTGTGTAGGTTCTCTAAAATGGCTCATTTTATTGCTTGCCATAAGGTTGATGATGCCACACACATAGCAAACTTATTCTTTAAAGAAGTGGTAAGATTGCATGGTATGCCAAAGAGTATAGTGAGTGATAGGGACTCCAAATTTCTTAGCCACTTTTGGAGGACCCTTTGGAGCAAGCTTGGCACCAAGCTCTTGTTCTCTACCACTTGTCATCCACAAACGGATGGCCAAACTGAAGTGGTTAATAGGACACTAGGTCAACTTTTGAGGTGCTTTGTTAAGGGCAATGTGAAGTCTTGGGAGGAACATTTACCTTATATAGAATTTGCATATAATAGGGTAGTAAATGCTTCTACAAATTGTTCACCGTTTGAAATTGTGTATGGTTTTAACCCACTAACCCCCCTTGATCTTGTGCCTATTCCACTTGAGTTTGCTTTGGATGTAGATGGAGCAAGTAAAGTCGAAAGAGTGAAGTCTCTTCATGCCAAGATTAGAGAACAAATTCAGAAGAGGTACACCAAAGTAGCGGCTAAAGTAAACCAACACAAGAAGGATGTTCAATTCAAGGAAGGAGACTTGGTTTGGCTTCATCTAAGAAAAGAGAGATTTCCTAATCTTAGGAAATCCAAGTTGATACCTAGAGGAGATGGACCATTCAAAATCCTCAAGAAACTTGGACCTAATGCTTACAAACTTGACCTCCCTAACACTTTCATTGGTAGTAACTCTTTCAATGTTAGTGACTTATCTCTTTGTGTTGTAGGTGAAGATGAACTAAACTGGGGGACAAGTTTGAATCAAGAAGGAGGGTTTGATGGAGGACCATCCTTGACAAGAAGAGTTACAAGAGCCATGCACAAAAGAATTCAAGAAGAAGTTGAGAGTCAACTCAAAAGTCAAAGCCAAGATTCAACTCAAGACTCTTCCTTAATTTGTAATAGGACTTGTAACCTTCTAAACATGTTGTAAAGTTGTAATTAGGTTAGGAGAAATTAATTTGGGCTTTGCTTAGTGAATAAGTGCACATCCAAGGCAGATATACTTCCAGTTTCAGGATGGTAATCAATTACAAACTGTAGGTAATCGATTACATGAGAAGCAGCCACTGGAGTAATCGATTACCACGACCTGGTAATCGACACCGAGAGGTTTAGACCTGGGTAATCGATTACCACGACCAGGTAATCGATTACCACAGAGACAATTTCAATTCTGGACACCCAAAGATCCTTGGTAATCGATTACCATGACTAAGTAATCGATTACCACGTGCAATTCTCAGCTTTTCTGAACTTTGGGCTGTTTCTCCATTTAAGTACGTAAATGTGTATAGGCTAGAAGCTTGGGCTGCAAGCTAGCACTTCTCCAATTAGTATAAATACATAACAAACTGAATTGTAAAAAAACTTTTGGAAATTGAATATAGAATTCAGAATTTGTGTGAGAGCATTTTCTCTCTAGAGTTCTTGTGAAGAACCTTGAATCTTATCAATGGCTTCTTGATCCATTGTGGCGATTCCACCTTGAGCTTATTGGCACTTGCCATGGCGCTTCCATTTCTCTTCTAAACCGTTTGTTCTCTTCATTTTCTGTTTACATCTTCGTTCTTTCCCAATTTAAAAACCTAGAAACTCCATTGAAGCATGAAGGTCCGTTCAATTCTTGCAATTCTCACGAGGCTTGCATCAAGTTGTGTTTCCTATTTTTACTTTTTCACTATTATCTTCTTTATCTCTTCTTCGTCGAATGTCTCACTCGCCTCTCCTTACGACCACAAACGAAAAATTCTCGAACAACAAAATCAACGAATGCACAACCACGAAAAATGTAGAAGAAGAAGGAGATCAACGCAAACAAATCAGACATAGAGGTAATGTAGTAGAGGCGTCGGGTGTAAGCTACCTAGAAGAAAATAAAATAAAAAAGATCTAGCCGCTGATACTCAATTCAATCCATAAAACAAAGCAAGTAATATTTAATTCAATAAATAAACATAGTCACCAATATTTAGACTAATAAGACAGCAAGAATGTTGATTCAAAGCAACAAGAAAAACTGAGCATAAAAAATAAAAGGGACACCGTAATAGAGAAGACGCAGAATTAACACTAGTAAAAAGAAAAAAGTAATATTATTATTAAAATTTAGAACACTCTGACCTGAATGTGAGTAGATCACGTGTAACGGAAAACTGAGATGAGCAGGTACTTTATTTTCTTATATTTTGTAAAGGTTTGCAACACCAGAACGAAAAGTGGATATCAGAATGATGGGAAAAGAAATAAGAGATATTTGAATAGATTTTCTGTTGAGAATTTGCAACAACCCTTTCACCCCGTCTTTGAACTCCCTCTATATATTTTCTGATATTTTATTATATCTTTTATTTCTTTTCTTTAATTGTTATTTTTTTAAAATAACCGGCTATTATACTTTCTCTTGTTCCCTTCTGATTTTCATTTTAATTTGGCCTTCACAAACCTTTCACAAACCTCCCTTGTTGATAATGGTTTAAGAGTGATCTTCTTACCTACATGAGACTAAGTATTGGCAACACTATCATGTAAGGCATTGATAAATTATTATTTTTTATCATTTCCCCTGCATCTAATACAATATATTGCAGAATTAATAATGATCAATTAGCATGATTTGATGCATTTATGAGTTTGGGCTCTAAGAACTTAATTTGTTTTATTTCCACATAATTTTCCAGATTTGACCACTTTCACTAAAACAAGCATATCTCCCTCTACAGACCTTTGATTGAACCTCACTTTATGTCGAATTAAAGAAGACTCAAAGAGCTACAATTTTTATGAAGACAAGAATAGCCAATTCAGATTTAATCTGGGATGAAATTAGCCTTGAAAGTGGACCACGAAGCTGATCGGGAATTTCCTGCAAGTTGGGCCCAATTAAATGCATTTAAATCATTCACCTAGTTTTGCTATAGTAGGGATTTGAATGGAGGACCCCTTAGCTCATTAAAATTCATGTGCCTAGCACATGACTTGATTTTTTCTATATATTTGTAAACACATTCACTTCACACACCTCACTTCACCTTGCAATTTCAATTTCAATTTTCCAGCATTTGGTTTCTCTTTTCTTCCTCTCTTACTCTGTTAGGGTTCCATTGGCCCCTTTCATTTCCCTTGAATTCTTGTGGTTTGATTTAATTACCTCTCAATTCAATTTGTTCTTATTACAATTGCATCTTCAATTTCGTAGTTAATTTTAGTTGTATGCGATTTCAATCTCTTCTCTCTTAAATTCCAGCATTTGTTCTTCATTTGAATTAGCATATCAATTTCATTCTTACTCTTTGTTGTTGCGTTTTTGAATTCTATTATGCAATTCCGATTAATGATTGGTTTAATTTCAATAATGTGTAGCTAATTTGTTAATCAATTTGATCTCAATAGGATCTCTAATTTCCTTAGATTCTCCGTTTTTAATTGAATGAGCACTCGTTTTGGACGGTAGAATTTTGATTTCATTATGTTGATTAATGTTCTGAATTGAGATTACTACTGCCTGGCGTTGTTGATCAACAACGAATGCAGTGAACCAATTTTAGGATTTGAAACCGAGTTGTGTGCTCTCATGCGATCGCGTGAGTTTAAAGGTCACCGAGTGTTCGATGAAAATTCTCTAAGATCTTAGAGTGCTTGGTTCAGTGTTGGAATGCAGATATTTCGGTTCCAATACACTGCATAGATGTGTGTTTTTATTTGTGTTGAGTCAGTGAGGGAAATTAGGATCCGACAGAGATCGCATTGGTGCCTTTTACTCATCTGTTAACTGCGCTTTATTTTGGTTTAATTGTTGTTATTGCTTAATTGTTACTGTTTAAATTCCCTTTAATTTTCCCCAAGCCTGAAAACCCCCCAAAATTACGTTCAATAATTAGCTACAGAGAAATAATAGAGTAATTCGTAGGGAAACGATTCGAGTCCACTATTACTGCAAAGTAGTAGCAGATTGTGGTTTATTTGACGCACGTTCGGCGCGTGTATCAAATTTGGCGTCGTTACTAAGGATTGCTTTGTTAATTCTCATTGTTCATATGCGTTTTCAATTTCTTAGACTTTGGATAGGTTAGTTTACATTTAATAATACTCTGCAATGTGTTGATACATGCTCTGAACTGATCTGAATTGTTGAATTGTGCTTTGTTTTGTGTTGTTCTGGTATCTGTTTTGGAAATTTTAGTTCTGTTTGGTCATTGTAACCTCTTTTCCCAAAGTAATTTAACCTTCTGAGCAAACATTTCACCCCTAAGGGATGAAAACTTTGGTCGAATTTTGCGAAATTCCTTCGGATCTTGTTGTTCTTCATCTATTTTGGTCCCGCAAGGATGCGACAGGTATTTTTTTCAATTTTTGAACAAATTCCGTTGGTCTTGAAATTTTGCAGGGTGGTAATTTTTAAGGAATTGGGTAGAACCCCGGGCTTTGCCAGTGGCACCACCTTATCGAGGCCAAATTCCATCGTTTTAGACCCTCTTTTCAATTTTTTAAGATTTTACACTGCATTTTTGGGGTCCCGGGATGGTTTAGAATTGAACTGTGGCAGTCCCATAAATTTTAAAGAAGACTTTTAGGGCTACAAAAGTTATGAATACACCAAAGCCTAGTTCGAACTGCATCCAGTTGGAAAATGAGTTTGAAGTTAGTGTTAGAATGCTGCTAGGAATTAGGCTTCCAGTAATCGATTACCAACTTCTGGTTATCGATTACCATAGAGCCCCTCTCACTTTTTGACATCCGAAAACCCCAATAATCGATTACCATGACTAAGTAATCAATTACTACAGAGCCACTCTCACTTTTGGACATCCAAAGACCCCGGTAATTGATTACCACAACTACGTAATCGATTACCACGTGGAGTTTTCAGTTTTTCCAGCTTTTTGGAGATTGCTTCTTAGCATGCATGCTTAAGGTACCACCTCAAGAGTGAATTACAACCTTAAGATATAAATCTAATCTTAGGGTTGAAATTTAAATTTAAGTCACAAGTTTCCCACCTTCCTTAAAGTGGACCTTGGCCCTTAGATGGGATCTTAATCCAAGGGTTAAAATTAGAAGCTAGTAGGGCAAGATTTAGCACCATGTTAGTTAGTATAAATACTTGAAATTCTGAATTGTAAAGGATCTTAGATCAAATTAATGAGATAAGCATTTGCTTGTAAGAGAGGATTTTCTTTTAAGTTTCTTCAATGAACCTTCTTGAGTCTTATCATGGTACAATACATATGACAATTCTTCCTTGAACTTATTGTTTTAAGCATGACGCTCCTATCATCTCTATTCTCTTCCATTTTCTAAATTTCTTCTTAAATTGAGTTCTTAATTCCGCAATTCAATACCTAATCCGTGGAGCTTGGATCTTAAGAAGTGAAGATCGGGAAAATTAATAAGTCTTCCATGGGATACTTACAACTCTCACGGGACACAAATGATCCCATTGGTAATTTATATTGCATTTTTATTTTAGATTATGACAAACATTATTTCAAAATCATTTCTACGTACGGGTCCATGCCATAAGATATTATTAGAATTTTAACGGCAAGGTTTGGCATTAAGACATATATCAAGAACCAATAACAATGAAAAAAAATTTCATTGAAATTTTTTATCAACGTACTTAAAAAAAAAAAAATTATTCTTATTCTAATATCCTCGTAGAATTTATCTTTACCGACTATACACATTTTTAAATTTATAAGGGTACAATAGAATGAGTCTTATGTGACGAACATGCAAATTGATCCTAGATTAAGTGTGTTATAACGAAGAACTAGTAACTATCATAGCCATTCGCACTTTTCCTCCACTGAATCTTTGGTTAATTAAAATTATATATATGATGAAGGCTTACATGGTCCATCGTTACAAATGGATTAGAGTGGTCAACAAATTTTCACCCTCAAATTAATTTTATTCTCACATTTTTATTGTATACCCTCCACACCATATATATAATGTTTCTTTATCTTCCCCAAAAACGAACTCCATCATCCGCGTTTAGTGTGATTCTCTTTTTTCAATCTCTCATTACAACAAGCCAACACGACTGCATTGTTTCACAGTCATAGAAACCAAGCAAAATATAATATGTTGCAAAGAAGCTATCAATAGACAACTAGAAAAATGAGAGGAGAAATCAAATTGTGACCCAACCAAGTTCATACAATTTATTCCAAGACCCACAAACCTAGAACCAAAAATCTATTGAAAGGCACACCCACTACAAATCTGGAGTTGCATATAGCATCCACAACAAAATCAATAGAGAAAACACACTGCATATTTAGAACCATAAAGTTTCAACAAAATCAGTTAAAAATGAAAGTACAAAAAAGAAGAAAGAAAAATAAATCATTATAAACAAATTTGTATGTTTACTTGTATATCATACATTTTCTAAAATATCAACAACATACCATTCTCTCATGATACATCCGATCAAACAAATCACTAAAATTCTTTTCAATCCAGACATCGCAAACACTGCCACACGTCAACATAGATATATTCGATCTATACATTTATTTTCATGTAGGGTAAGTACTTAACAAATTGACTCACTTTAGATATGTATTAGACGACCTGTTAACATCTTCATCTAATAATTTTTAAATAGTCTTATGTTCAATCATTCATAACTTAACCTTGACTATCTAATCAGTGTGATGCAATATTTAATAATTCGATAATCTTTTATTTGAACATTTCTTTTTCTGTTTATATGTATATTTATAGTGATAGTTAAATACTTATTTGAATTAATATACTTTCAACATTTAAGTTATTATAATAAAACAAACTGAGAAACCCGTGCGTTTGCATGGTACTCTACATAGGTTTGATAAATATTTATTTCAATAACAATAAACAACTGTATCCCATAAAATTTTTAAAAAAAAATAGTGAAAGAAGTTAATCCCTTATTATATAATATAATGAACTAATGTATATATTTAAATTTATATTAAGATAAGTAATCACGTTTAATGTCTAATAATATTTTGATATGAATAATTTAAAAATAATAGATCTGAGAAAAAGGAAAATGAAAATAACTAAAGTTTTTTTTATGGCTTATATATGTTTTTGGCCATAATATTTTTATTTTTAGTTTCTAATTTATTTATTTATTTTTATTTCATATACTTTTATCTAGTTTTATCACGTAACTCAGTTGAGAAAATACTTTAATAAACAGTGATCAATGTTTACATCATGTTCACCTAATTTTACTGGTAATTTATTTAATATTTTTTGTCTTTTTACTTTTATTAATTTTTTCTTTTAGTCCCTATTATTTATTTTATATTTGTTTTTGGTTCATATTAGTTTATCATATTTTGTTTTTTGTCTCTAGTTAATCTCTTGTTGGATTTGGGCATGATTTTATAATGGTAATTAATTATTTTATAAAAGTAGTTGTGAAATTTAATTGTTATTAATATAACATGAAAATTCATCTTCTTCAATATCTGTATCACGTAGGAATAGATGAAAAAACCATTTTTATATTTTTTAATCTCCATTTTAATAACACCAAAATCATGCAACAAATAGTAAGAGCTAACAACTCTTTTACTCCTTCCGAAAAATTTATACGTTATGTTTCAATATATCCTTAAATTTAAATAAAAATATAAATTTCACAGTTATTTTTTATAATTATATTAATTTCATATTTCTCTTAAATTTATGATATTAAATTAAAACATAAAAAATAAATTAGATAGAGAGGAAAACAAAATGATTTTTATTTCCCTAATAAATGTTTGCCTTTCCACGAAATGGACTGCAAAGAATAGTCAATGAGCAGAAAGTCTTTAACGAAGATGACATAACATTTATTTAGTTAATACTGAGTGGAAATTTGACTCACAAAACGTCATGGAACCTATATGTCACGAGTATACCCTTTTCAAAATTGAAAACCTGAATATTCTTCTAAATAGGTGCAATTTCTAAAACAAATTATTAAAATAGGGTTAGTTTGAAATAAATTATAAGAGAGAGGTTGTTCTGAAGGGAGGCGTCGTGGCTGATGGTCCTTCTATGAAGGGGTCAACGAAGGTTACGCAGTTCGTGGTGTCTTCAAAAGAGATAGTGGTGGGGCCACGAATGTTACATTCCCTATGACGCCTTCAAAGGAGATATAGTGGTGGGCCCACGTAAGGTTGTCAGACTCGAGTGTCTAGGTAGACTCGTGAGAGATGTAGAAACTTGACTTGCAGAGTTAGCTCATAGACTCATAAGAGTCTATTTTTTTTCTTTAAAAAATTATTTATAAATAATATACAAATTCAATTGTAAATAAGACTTGTTATTTATCAATACTAAACATGGGTAGCAATACTAGCTAATAAATTTGTATAAATTCATTATTTCAAGTTCAAGTTTACCTATACCAATAGAACATGCATCAAATTCAATTTAAGAACAAGAGACAACTGAACCGAACATGGAACAACAAAACAAATTGGATGGAGGAACGACTACACAGGCACAAATCCAATAAACCAGTAATAATCGTTCACTATTGCGACGGAAAGGTCAAACCGCTAAATTGGACCTTAACACGACCTCGAGAAAATTGAAATCAATCATTCGGGGCTCGACAATAATCGCTTAACTAATAAAATTAACTCAACTATAACAAAATATTTTAAAAAAATTTAACAACTGAACAAGGAGAACAATTAGGAGCAAGAGGAGAAAAATTTTAATGGAGAGAGAGAAAAATAAAAAGCAAAAATTTTGGAAGGGTAATTAAGCAAAATTAGTAACAGAAGGAGAAGAAAAATTTTAATGGGATGAAAGAAAAACAAAATGCAAAATTTTGGGAGAAAGGAGCGCCATAAGAAATGTGACCTATATAAGCCCTACCACTATCTGCCACAAACTGCACATAGGCGCCATCAATCATCAACACAGCACCTCCCATCATAAACAACCCCATTTTGTAATTTATTTCAAAACAATCTTATTTTAATATATATTTTTTTAACTGCACCTGTTTCGTTTTTTTTCCCTCTTGTCTTTGCTAGTTAACAGTAGGGTTGATCTGTTCAAAACTTTCAACCTTTTTCTTTTTTAATATCTTCGTATCAGTTTAAAATTTAGGCTTACTTGACTTCCGTCTCCGTATTTTTAAACAATATTATTTATATATTTAAATATTTATATTACATGATAATGATATCATGGAAATAAAAATTTGACCTTTTCAATACCACTTGTATCATGCAATAATAATAATCTGACGCAGTCTTCCGTATTTCTCTTAAAAAAAAATTGTCTTCCGTATTTCTCTTAAAAAAAATTTAAGATATATATTTGGTTTGAAAAATTGAGATATATATTTGACTTGAAAAATATATTATTCTTGAAAATAAAGTTTTATATTATAATACTTATTGAATAATATATTTAAATTTTCAACAATATTATTTAATATATTTAAATATATTTATGTTATATAATATTATGAAAATAAAAATCACTTTTTTTAATAATTTTAACGCCATGCAGTATTATAATATTATACATGTGAAATTATAGGATTAACATTTTAATTTAACCCCAAACAAATTACAACTACATAGATATATGAAAAGTTAGGATACAAATAAAGAAAGGGTACGTAATAAGATATTGTCTATATTAGGAACCATGGAGGTCACTTAAGAAATAGTCGAATGTCGACCCAATAATAAATATCTTTTGTTATCATTTAACGGTCATTGCACGTCTCTTCAAAATTTCAATTAAAGATCTGTAGTGACCTATTATAATAAGAGTTTTTATAAATAATAAACAAGAAATATTAATGATATATTTCTAAATATTTTTTAAATAATCATCTTTTCTAAATATATTAATGATATATTTCTAAATAGTTTTCAGATTTTTTTTAATAATCATCTTTTCAAATTTACAGATTTTAATAAATTTTGACCAATTACATGCATGGTAAGTAACAAAATAAAGATGTCAATTTGTATATACAAAAGAGAATAGCTAGGACTGCCATAAATGAGACGAGGGAAGATCAAATTATTAAATTATATATAGGTGAAAATTTTTATTTATACGAGAATATGAAAACTATTAGTTATAACCATATATTAAATTTAATGGTTATGATTATAATTCTCCGTCTCAATATTTTATTTTTTTCTGGATCAATTATCACAATTGTTGTAAACTTATCAAACCCAAACTCTTTGTAACTTGTCATCCTACCGTCACAGAGAAAAATATTTTACAAATTTTGTTGATGACGAGACAATAATAATTATGATGACAATAATAATAA
This sequence comes from Hylodesmum podocarpum, assembly GCA_026586105.1. Taxonomy (NCBI): domain Eukaryota; kingdom Viridiplantae; phylum Streptophyta; class Magnoliopsida; order Fabales; family Fabaceae; genus Hylodesmum; species Hylodesmum podocarpum. The sequence goes on from JALJEV010001403.1 coordinate 1,048,938, forward strand.
TTATAATAATTATGATGACAATAATAATAATTATAATAATCATATATTTTATAATTATAATCTTAAATATCAGCTTAAAGAATGAGAATTATCTATATAAGTGTGTTTATTTATGTTTATTATAGGGCTTGAGTTCATTTTCCCATTATATATGATGAAAGGGCAACAACAAAGATCTTGATAGCAACTTGAGACTCAGGTATTGGATGCAACTAAAATAGTAATAATAAAATGTATAATTTAAAAAATAAAATAAGAAAGTGATATAATTAAAGGAAAATAAATAATAAATGTAATGATATGATTTGAAGGGAGAAAAATATCTTTCAATAATTTAAGATTATGTATATTTTTGTTAATAAAGATCGCAATTATGACCATTACATTTAATCTAATGGTTATAATTAATAATTCTCTTATTCTTATGTAAACAAAGTTTCTCACAATTCATATAAAACAATCTTAAAACAAGAAATACGAACCTTTAATTTGAGCTTGTGAGGTATGGTTTGTTAGACTATATAAAAGACAATAAATTTAATCTTAACTGTAACTTTTTTTAATTATCATAAATAAAAGATGTATATTTTTGTTAATAAAGATCGCAATTATGACCATTACATTTAATCTAATGGTTATAATTAATAATTCTCTTATTCTTATGTAAACAAAGTTTCTCACAATTCATATAAAACAATCTTAAAACAAGAAATACGAACCTTTAATTTGAGCTTGTGAGGTATGGTTTGTTAGACTATATAAAAGACAATAAATTTAATCTTAACTGTAACTTTTTTTAATTATCATAAATAAAAGGTTATGTATTTAGTTAAATAAAATCTATTATAATAATTATATATATATATATATATATATATATATATATATATATACGAAAATTTAAATAATTAAAGGAAAAAATAAAATGAAAAGGAAAGAGGGCGAAGAGAAAAACACGTCTTTGAATTGGTCAAGACGTTACTAGTAAACATATTTTCTCTCCACCCGACTTCATTGGTTGGAGACTATAAATACATGTTAACATACATTATATCCATTCATAAGGGAAATTGATTTATATCTTCTAAGCATTAAATCAATATTAATATTTGCCAACCATGAAGATGAAGGCTATTATTCTTATTGCATTCTTACTATTGGCCTCTGTTTTTTTCCTCCCCACTTTAACTCTTGCTCGACAACTTAATGGTAACACTCTCCTACTACTCTATACTTCTTTCATTCATTCTATTTTTATTTTCATACTTAATTATTTTCATGCCATCAACAAATATTCATAGGCTTTACGAACATCTTACCTACATCTCCTTTGTGTGTGTATGAAAGTAAATCACAACTTGAAACGCACCAAACTCAGAAAACAGCTACTTCAATTAATTAATATGTGATATTTAGGTTTTTCTATATCAAATATCTGCCTGCTTGGTATATCTGTACTAGCAAACATTTTTTAAAAATTATTATCAATGATATTATTAACATATAATAGCAGTATTAAAAATCAAAATTAAAACTTCAGGCCTATTATTTCCACTCTTCCATTAAACAAAACTGATCCAGTATAGCATTATTAATGATACGTAAACATAATTGTGGTATTATGCAGAAGCAGAGACTGTTACCGGTTGCACCAACGACCCTAACAAACCTTGCTATCCACCGAAAGCTCCCCCAAAATCACGATGCTCTGCCTATGTACGCAATTGTTGAGCAACATCCAGTTATGCAAGTTTCACTCTATGATGCCAGAGCCTATCCTTGTTAAAAAATATTGTCATGCAACTTTTTATACAGTGTTTAATTGTTGGTGTGTCAATTGTTTTTGACACTGTTGCTGTGTTAAAACTTGGTGTATAATCTCTATATTTCGTGCAGTTTGGCTGAATAAGAAATGTTCTATAGTTTCCTGTTTGCAGTTGAGATAATGTTGTAATGTTTGGAAAGAAAATAATTAGGTCTGGCTTTTTGTCAATCCAATAAATAAGAAGTCCACATGATATTTGGATTACATGCCTTCCAATTATATCTAAATGAGTGTCATCATTTGAAAAGACTATTTTTCTATAGTAGTGGATCCTACTTCAAAATAACGTTTTTTTAATCATTAGGAAAGAGAAATGTGAAGACGTATTTTCAGCGGTACGACTAGTTTGAACAACTAAATTACCGACTTTCAGGAAGGAAAAGTATGTTACTCTATATGTTCACATAAATATATCTACTAATAAATCTAATACAATACAAATATAAATATAAAAACAAAGATATTATTTTGATAAGACTTATATTTTTATAATAAGTTAACATATCTTTGATTATGAATATAAAATTATTTAAATACATTTGAATATTTATGATTATTTTTATAAATATTTAATATATATAATTAAAAATACATTAAAATTACAATAATATAAAATGTATACATTATAAGTTAACATTTTATATGATTAGTTATTATATTGGTACTAGTTTTTTTTTTTTTTTTTTTTTTATACTAATCGCGTTGCGCGGATTAAATAATATAATCTAAAAGAATCAGTCACGGAGTGGATAAAGTATATAAATTGATGATATTAAGTCTTAAGATACATAAAAATATATATATATATATATATATATATATATATATATATATACACACATATATATAGCAATAATTTACAGATATAAAAAAATGTTATCATAAAAAGCTTATCTATATATTAGATTCAATTTTATTATAAAAATTACTAAAGATACTAATTAATAAAATATAAATATAAAAGTAATTCGTTTAGAAATTTTAGTTTTTTATAATTCGATCAGGAGGATATAAGTAATTTTTTGTTTTATGACATTGGGAGTACTCTAGATATTCTTAAAATAAACCATTTTAAAATCATTTACTCACAATATCTGAAACAATACTTTAAAAATATAAAAATGAAATAACATGTGTTATATATATCATCCAATGAATTATAAAATGAGCTAAATATTCTAAATTTAGATAAAAAAAAAAGTTGAAATGACTTATTTATCAATAATAAAATTTGTTTATAGTTATGATTTAATAAACTGTAAAATTACTTTAATACTCCTGGTTAGGAGAGAAAATTAAAAAACTTACATATCTCGCCGCTTCTACGTTTTGAAAAGACATAAAAAAACAACAACAACATATTAACAACATTCCTAAAAACACTTTCACGAAATATTTATTAAAAATGTTATTCTTATAAGAATTTACTCTAAATAGTGTTACGTAAATACCTAAGGATATAAGGATTAACTAAAAATAATAATATTTAGTATGTTATGTCTATATATCCCGCTATAAATTATAAACTATATAAATTTCTAAATTTTATAAATATTTTAGCATAAAACAAAAATTATCTGATATATAAAATATACATTAAATTATATATAAGTATAACAATATTAAAAATATACATCACTTGTATATATTTAAAATAATTTTAACATGTAATATAAAATAAATTATATTACTCAAGTTGAAAGAATCATTTTTCAAACGTTATAAATTTAAAAATCTTTTATATATATATATATATATATATATATATATATGATTCACTATTTTTATTTTTCTTATCTTTCTTTGAGGTTCATCTTTTATTATTTTTTAGCGCTATGATCTAGTGTGCTTAGACTTTCTAGGTTATAAATTTTGAGTATTTTTTATTAGTGCTTTTTTTTTCTTTGTTTAGAGTCTCTTTTCTTTTTTTTTTTAAGAGATAATTGTTTTTATTTTTTTTCATCATCATCTTCTTAAATCTCCTTGTCATTAAGGATATTTCATCTTTGAATGAATCATCTGAGTTCTTTGAAATAGGTGGCTCAACTTCAGCTTTAAAGGTTTTAACTTTTTTCTCTTTTTTGTAGAGTCTTTTTACTCTATTGATTCCTCTTTAACTGGTAAAACAATTTACTCTTGCATTTTTATCTTCTCCTTCTTGTAAAGATGAATTTCGTGATCTCTTAAAGTTCCAATGAGCTAATCGAGATTGAGCATCTTCATATCTACCAGCAAAAATGGAAATTGATATGGCTTCCCACGTAGTTGGAAGGCTATTTAAAATAATTTAGAACCTTCCAAACATATTATCAATAGATTTTCCTTTTTTCATGAAGAACATCTCATATTCATATTGGAGGGTGGCAATCTTTCTGAGTCTAACATCCTCAGTTCCTTCATGGGATATCTTGAGTACATCGTAGTGCTATTTGTTCGTCATGTAAGAAAAAACTATGTTATAATCTGTTCGTGAGAGAACATACATGATGGCATAATGAGCTTTGTTCTTCAACTCCATGATGAAGTATTCCTCATTTCCCTACTCTAACTTTGGATTGGTAAAAGGAATATCTCCTTCTGTAATGATTCTCTAGAGTTTGTATTATGTAGATTTGATGTACATCTCTATCCATCTACCAGGTAGGGATAGTTATCCCTAGAGAATGTTGGGGCTTGTTCATAGAGTGTTGGACTTAAAGCTTGAAGACGCTTTGCATAGTCTCCTTATGTGTTTTGATTTTGATGTCTATATGTAATTTTGAGTTTTCTTAGAATGATTGTATTAAAATTTTTCATGTATTGTATGTTATAGCTTAAGCTTGCTCATGTGATTGCTTTTATTTTACAAGTCATGGTAAATTAGAACTTATCTTAGTGATTTGCTTGATATATTCAAATTGTTTGATTCCATTTTGAAATAAAGAAAAACTGAAGTAATCAATTACTAACCGAAGTAATTGATTACATCAGATATTAATTTTTTCATCAAACTGAGGTAATAGATTACCATAATGTAGTAATCGATTACCAACAGTATGAAGCTATCAGGGAATTCAATTTGGTTTATGTAGTAATCTATTACCAACTTTAAGTAATCAATTACCACGATGCTGAATCACCAAATAAGAACTTAATTCACTAGAGTAATCGATTACTCCTATGTAGTAATCGATTACCCTTATCAGAAAAGCACTTTAATTGCCAAAATTTGTTTTGTTTTGAAATCAATATAAAAATCTTTTGAAAATACAGATTGAGAGAAAAAGGAAAGAACAAAAAAGTTTATTCTTACACTTTCAAATCTCTGAAAAACAAGTTCTTATCTTTTCTCCAAGAAGTGCATGAAGAATGTTTTGAAAAGTTTTCAATCATGGCAATTAAAGCTGAAGTTTGATAATTGACTTGTCTTAGAGTTTATCTTGTTCAAAGAACTACACAAACATGGTGTATTCTGCCTGACTATCTTTGTAAATTTTGATTTAAAGTTTCTGGATTACAATAAGAGAGAGGTCTCTCTAAGAAGGAGTAAGTATCTTTGAGAAAGGGTTCTCAAAAGTTTGAATCTTGGAGGTACCAAGATTATAGGAGAAAGGTTTTTTGTTGAAAAAGCCAGATTGTATTGTTTTGATTTGATTTCGTTTTGTGTTTCTTGTGAAGAATGAATGTAGAGAACACAAAGGGATCATTCTTTCAGTGAAATACCAATTCCAACAGTTATTGAATTGAGACTTGATGTATGCGGAAGACTGGAGACATAATAAAATTCTGAGTAATCTTCTATCTCCTTATATCTCTTATATCGTTCATGTTTCTGTCAAATGAATGTTATTTCAAGTTTAATACTCATTTGAAGAATAATTCTAAATCTGAAAGATCGAACAAAATAAATCTATTACATTGTTTCGTTAATCTTCTTGTTATTCTACTGACATACTCTGTGATCTATATTGTGTTAATTGCTAAATTATTAATTGTGTTTAGCATAACCAAGATAGAATCAAAATTGAATCTAAAAGAAGATAGAAACAAATTTGACGAAAATCTAGCAATAGAAACCAAAATCTATTCATCCCCTAGATTCGCATAGGGACCAACAAATGGTATCAAGAGCTAAAATCTAGTAGGATAATCTAGAGCTGATCCATAGGTTCCTGTTATAGCTAGGAATCTTTTACCTTTTGCTGAAGGAGCATCTATAAATAAACCTCCATTATTCTGCTGTGATAACTATCCGTTCTGGAAAGTTCACATGAAAATCTTTATGGAATCTATACATAGAAGCATCTGGCAAGAAGTGGTGACAGATTACAAAGTCCCAACTTACATGGTTAATGGGAGTGAGTTAGAAAAACCTTTTGAGAGTGGGGATCTATGTTGGACTTAAAGATTGAAGATACTTGGAGTGTCTCTCTTGTTATTTTGATTTTGATGCAATGTAATTTTGGTTTTCTTAGATAAATTGTAATTAGAAGTTTCCTATGTATTGATTGTTTAGTTTAGGCTTGTTGGACTTAAAGCTTGAAGATGCTTGGGTGTCTCTCTTGTTGTTTTGATTTTGATGCAATGTAATTTTGGTTTTCTTAGATGATATGTAACTAGGTGTTTCCTATATATTGATTGTTTAGTTTAGGCTTGCATATTGTTGTTCTTGGTTGGAATGCCTTAGAGAGCTAAGCAAATCTTGTGTGATTTCTCTTGATTCAAATGTTTAGTTTTTCCTCTGAAAATGTTTTGAAAAAAGGGCTTGGTAACCAACTGAGGTAATAGATTACCAACAGAAGGTAATCAACTACCATCAATGGGTAATAGAATGGGGAAACCACATTTGTCTCTGGAGTAATCAATTACCCCCTCGGGTTAATCGATTACTATGAGCAAATTCACCTTGATAAGTTTTTCCTCTCTGGTTCAATCAATTACCAGTTTCTGGCAGTCAATTACCACTATCAGAAATTCATGAAATTGTCTAAATTTGATTTTTAAATGAAAATATAAATACCCCTCTTTTGAAAATCTTTTATAACAGAATTACATTCTTGGAAATACATCTTTTGAACTGCTCAAACACTTTCATATTCTCTAATCTTTTCTCCAAGAAATTCATCAAGAACTTCAAAGGTTCTTCAAAGAACTTGTTTTCAAAAGGCAATCTTGATTGAACATTCTGATTGGTTGGCATTCATAGTCTTCATAGGTGATCAGATCAACACACACAAGTGTTTTCTAACTAATCTTTTGTTTCCCATTTGAGAGAGGTCTCTCTAGATAGATTAAGGTTATTTGAGAAGGGTTTTCTCAAAGGGTTGATCTTGGAGCTGCCAAGGTCAAAGGGAACAGTTCTTTGGGTTAAAGAACTGGTTGTATTGGGTGTTTTGATTTCGTTTTTGTGTTGCTTGTTACAGAGTGAATGTAAAAGAACGCAAAAGGGATCATTATAATGGAAAATCAATCGCAACAGTTTTTGGGTTAGGACTGGATGTAGGTAGTGGGCTGAACCAGTATAAATCACTGTGCACTCTTCTTCTCCCTTCTTCTCTTTATCATTTGCCTTACGTTGTTCATTATCATTGATTAATTTATGTTATACGTTCGGTAATTAACTCGGTAATCAACTAAAACTGGAACAGTTAGATACTGTTATTGATTACGCATGCCTATTGATCACTAACGTGTTTCTTGATCTTTCTTTTGTGCTTTCGGTTGTGCATCTTTGATATATCTTGTTTCTCTATCTTAAGGTTAGATAGTTAATCAAGAATAGTTTTGGTCGAAATAAAAGAAAATAGAAACGCACGAAAATTGGGCTATCTTGGAACTAGAATCTATTCACCCCCTCTAGATTCACTCGTAGGGACCATCAAGGCTTGCATGTGTTTGTTCTTGGTTGGAATGCCTAAGAAAGTTATATTGATCTTGTGTGATTTCTCATGATTCAAATGTTTGAATTTCCCTCTAAAATTATTTTCAAAAGCAATCAATTACCAACTGAGGTAATAGATTACCAACTATGGTAATCAACTACCAAATGTGGGTAAGAGAGTGGGAATCAACATTTGTCTCTGAGATAATCGATTACCCCCTCGAGTACCATGTGTTTGATCGATTACCATGAGTAAATTTCACCTAGAATAACTTTGTTTTATAGTTCAATCGATTACCAGCCTGCAGTAGTCGATTACCTCTATCAGAAAGTCATTTTATTGCTTAAATTGGGTTTTTAATTTCTTATATAAATACCCCTCTTTCAAAATTCTTTTCATAAACTCTTGGAAATACACGTTTTGGAATAACTCTAACACTTTCATATTCTTTCTATCTTTTCTCCAAGAAACTCATAAAGAACTTTAAGGTTCGTCAAAGAACTTGTTTTCAAAAGGCAATCTTGATTGAATGTTCTGTTTGGTTGACATTCATAGTACTCATACGTGATCAGAATCTACAATCTAAGGTGTTTTCTAACTGATCTTTCTATTTCCATTCTGGAATTGGGTTGATTACTCTAGGAGAGAGGTCTCTCTAGATAGAGTAAGGTTCTTTGAGAAGGGTTTTCTTAAAGGTTTGATCTTGGGGGTGCCAAGGTCAAGGAGAATGGTTCTTTGGGTTAAAGAATTGGTTGATTGCGTGTTTTGATTTCGTTTTTGTGTTGCTTGTTAGAAAGTGAATGTAAAGAACGCAAAAGGGATCATAGTGGAAATCCAATTGCAACAGTTGTTGGGTTGGGACTAGATGTAGGCAGTTGGCCGAACCAGTATAAATCACCATGCAATATTCTTCTCCCTTATACTCTTTATCTTTTGCCTTACGCTGATCTTTAACATCGTTTAATCTCTGTTTTATATTCGGTAATTGACTCAGTAATCAACTAAAACTGCTACAGTTAGATATTGCAATTGATTATGCATGCATATTGGTTACTAACATGTTTCTTGATCTTTCTTTTGTGCTTTCCACTATGCATATTTGATCTATATTGTTTTTCTATCTTAAGGTTAGATAGTTAATAAGGAATAGTATTTGGTTTATTTAAAAGAAAGTAGAAACGCACAAAATTGGGCTATCTAGGAACTAGAATCTATTCACCCGTCGTCTAGATTCACCCGTAGGGACCATCAATCTAGATGAGATTAAAAGGGCTGAAAATGAAGCTAAGGTTTTAAACATAATACATTCTGCCTTGAATTTAGAATAATTTTTTAGGATATCAGCATGTACTGCAATGAAAGAATCTTGGGAGCTTATCAAGGTGACACATGAGGGTACAACTGAGGTTAAAAGGGCTAGAAAGAACACCCTTATTCAAGAGCATGAGACATTGCGAATGGTACATGGAGAATCCATAATGGACATGCAAAAGAGGTTCACATACATCATCAATCACCTGAAAGGTCTTGGTAAAACCTTTGTTGAAGAAGAAATGAATGTGAAAGTGTTGAAGTCCCTAAGCAGAAAATGGCAACCGAGAAATACGCAAGAAGGAGATTGCATTGTGTATTTTAAAACATTTTAGCAAGTTTTTAACGTTCCTTTTTAAATGAGTCTGATAGATTTCAGATGTAGTGACCGAAGTCGTACTTGGTCAAATATATGCAGTTAAAAATGCAGTATACTAGGAATGACTCGTAGGTCGTCTCTCAAGGACCATTATGTTATATCTATCAAATTCAGAACATAAAAAGGGGGTTGTTTGGTTTTGGAAACAAAATTAATAAACAAAACAATTAACACCAATAGAATCAATTAACGAAAACAGATTAACCTCTTGATTAAATTGCAAATTGCTTATCCTTGATTACAGAAACATCATGCTCAATCTATTAAACTCTTAATCAAACCAAAATTAATTAACTAAGCGAAAATTAACTATGGATTTTCCTTATGCAATTTAAGTAATCACATACATTACTCACTCCAATTACAACAACTTATATTTCATTCCATTAAGCATGAAACATAAATATAAATTGCTACCAAATCTGGAATATTAAGCATGAATAACACTTGGAATAAATGATGAAGAGTAACAAATTGAACAAGCCACCAATATAAACAGAATCTCAAAGTATCTATGTTATCTAATTCAAGAGGGTAATCCTTAAAATTTAGCCTTCCATCAAAATTTGAAATCAAACAAAAAACTAATTAAACCTAAATGTACCAACACCAAATTGAACCAAACAGAAAACTAATTAACCAAAACGAAGTGAACCCATATCAATTGAACCAAACAAATTGAACTAACATGAAATTAAACCCAAAATGAAAACAAAATTGGATTAGAATCAGATTGGATTAAAATGAAAATGCAGTAAAATGGATTGAAACGAAAACAAAACAAAACAGAATTGTAGTAAAAGAATGAAACCACAATAGATAAGAGGAGAAGAAAACGAACTGTAATATATTGATGAAACAAAGTGCAAGTCTAGACAATCTCAATTGAAGAACCAACAAATTCAGAATGTACAGAAGAAGAGGAAACTCAAAATGAAGAAGTGGACATAAGGGAAAGAAGAGAGAAAGAAAACCTAAGAAGAGAGAAAGAAACCTAACGTAAATTGCTAAGTGTGGTGAATGCCTCCAAATCTGATTATCCCCTCTGATTTACAATTGGGCAGCCCCCATGTGCTTTGCACATGACACTTTAAGTGTCAAAGGTCCCAAAATCAAGTCCCAATGTCCCATATACAACATTTACATAAAATAGCAATTACATAATTTAAATGGCCCGAATTCACTAGTTCCGTGCATCAACTTCAAGGCAATATTCACCCCAGATTCAGTCCGAATTGGCTCTTTATGTCTCATGAATTTTGTAGCTTCTTTGATCTTATTTAAGAAGAAAAAAATCGGAGCTCAAATGGAGATCTATGGAGGAAGTTATGCCTATTTTAATAAAAGTGGTCAAATTTGGAAAAATATAGTGAATTGTAACAAATTAAACACTTAAAGCCCAAATGAGCCCAAACTCATAAATGTAATAAATCATGCTAATTGATCTTTAATTATGTTGTATTAGGATATAAAAGATGCAGAGAAAGTGATCAAAATAATGACTTATCAAAATTTCCCACGATTATTCTTTTTCACTCCTGGGCAAAACTAAGTCCTAAGCAAAAATATGAAACTTGGATGCAAAAGTTCATCTGGTCTAAACTATTTCATATACTCCCAAAACAACCATCAATGTATGTAAAACTCACCACAAGTTCAATTATCATGCTATTAGAAAATTTGATCCAATTTATGATGATGATGCTTGAACCTAATGAGCAATAATGTCAAATTGAACTTGGAAACTAAATTTGTGGGTGTTTTAAGAGCCTAAACAACCAAGGTACTGCACTCAATTTTTTTTTCAAATTTTTCTACTCACAAGAGCTACTATTTTTGCCACAGAGTATTTTCTTCAAACTCTCTTCTTGTATTTTTCTTTTCTTGTATTTTATTTTGACTCTTTCTTTTGAGTATTTTCTATTAATATTTTCCTTTCTTTTGTTTTTCTATATTTTTCTTTTGGCTATTCTTTGCTGGACAGTCTAAGTAAAGGCTCAAAGACTCAAGCAAGTCAAGTAAAACTTTGCTAACAAGCAAGATAATGCATGGTAGTGGTAACTTGAACTTATAATGAGCTAAACATGTAGTACTGAAACATATAAACACTAATTAAGCCAAATATATTGAAGGGCAATCAAATTCCAGCAAAGGTGACACATGTTACACATTGGGATAATTCATCAAACACATAGAGTATACGGTCTAGCATATTTTTAACATGTGAAATAGGCCATATATAATCTACCAAATGATGTGTAACATATTCCAATTGAATTGGACATCTAAGAACACTCAATCAAGACACAATCAACATTCCAATTGAAGAAAAATTGAAAAGAAAAGTTAGGCACAAGACTCAATACCACAAGTGATGAACAAGAAGGTAAAGAACAAGCTCTTGATACCAAATTTGATGCAAACTCATGAGGAACTTGTAAGGGATCTTCAAGGATTAGCAAAGGGGTGCCCCAATCTTCACTCACCCTTCATTCAACACTCAACCAAATGGATGTAGCTTGCGAAAACACTCACTAAAACTCACGGGTACAAGTGATAACTCACAGTTTGAAGAACAACGAAGAAAAAAATGAAAAACATAGTAGATTAGAAGGTTGGAAACACCATGAACTCAAGGAATTCAATAAGCTTGATGGAGAATCGCCACTTGTATCATAGATTCATGATAAGATTCAATGTTCTTAGAAGAAACGCTAGGAGATCTCTCTCTTTTTCTCAAGACACAAGTCTTAAAAATTCTCTATTTCATATATTCAAAAGTTACTACAAAATGAAATGTTGACCAACTTATATGCCCCTTTCTCTAGCACATGACCGTGAAGCAATGTAGACCACTTGATCCTTGATTGATCAATCAAGTGAAGCAAGGCACCCTTCACATTTGATTAATCAAGAAGGATCTAGACTAGAGTGATCATAAAGCTCATGATCCATCTTAAGTTGTGATGATCATGGGAGAAGCAAAATGGAATTCTAGGTCTTGGATTAGAAGTAATCTTAAGGCTAGAATTCCTTATTGAATGAGAGGTCAAATATTAGGAACTTGACTTAAATTTACACCCTTGATTATAAGTTGATCAAGTGGCGGGAATTTAAATCAAGTTAGTGGAAATTCCACTAACTCTCTCTCCTCTTCCATCCACTCTCTTTTAAGAGAGTGTAACTCACTTGCTCAAATGGATCATAAGAGCACTTAAGCCCATCATAAAAGGCTTTGACCAATAATTAGAGGTCAACTTAAGTCCAAAAGCTAGCTTGGATGAATTGCATTCAAGCTATAAGGTTCCAAGCTTTACAAAATTAAAGCTAAACTAATTACAAAACAGTTAGAAAATTAAAAGGCTTCATTTATCCAATTTGTTGACTTCCAAGAGTTGACCTTTGACTTTGACTTTGACTTGTTGACTTTGAATTGGTCAATTCTTTTATTCAATTTGAGCTTTTATTTTTCTTCGCATTTCTCTTGTAATTTTCATGCTTGGGAGACGGTCCTCTATCGGAAATGGGGTGAAGCAGAGAAATCTCCTCCACAACTGTGTTCAGTAGAGATGGATTGCTTAGGAATGGCTTCAGCCTGTGCCCATTAACCTTGAAGCTCTTGTCTGTGGACTCACTTTTGATTTCAACTATACCATAAGGATAAACATTAGTAACAACAAAAAGTCCAATCCACTTAGAACGAAGCTTACCACCCATGAGTCCAAGTTTGGAATTATATAACAACACTCTCTACCCAACCACGAAGTCCTTCCTAGCTATCAAGCTGTCATGAAACTTCTTGGTCTTCTCCTTGTAGAACTTAAAGTTCTCATAGGCCTCCAGACGGATCTCATCCAATTCATTCAGTTGCAGCTTTTTTTCCTCTCCAACATCATCAATGGAGAAGTTGTAGGTCTTCACAGCCCAATATGTGTAACACCCCCTTGTAACACCCACTCTTATTTACTTATTTTACTTATATTTTGTAATTTAAAGTGGTTAATGATATAGTAGATAAAAGAGAGATTTAGAAAACAACACTTTTATTACATAAGTTTTAAAGTTCATTACAACCAGATTACATAACTTTGTCCTATTATTATTTTACATAACTACCTTTCTGCTACCTTAGAACATTTACTCAACACTTCTACACGCAAAACATAACAAGCATCTTCACAACAAGATAGTAGCAACAACCAGTGCAAAACAGTGACAACTTCTCAATCCTGCAAATCTGTAAAAATAGAATTGCAAGGGTGAGCTTTCCTTAATCCTCAAATAATTTTAATTATAGTAAAACTTTTGAAAATAAAGAAAAGTATTCATAAAACCAATATTCTTTAATATTCTTCAATTTCTTTAAAAATAGTAATTTATTGATATAAAACCTGTGTCCAAACCATTAATTCAATTCACAAGGTAAAACCACCAATCAACCATAAAAACGAATCAGTAATTTATCACGATAATCATGTATTCAATCAAAACACATAATCACTATTGCATGCTCTTATTCCTATATGATGCATGTATCCTCACGATGTACTTTCCCTATTTACTCAACATGCAATGTGGCGCCATCCACCTGAAAATAGCCTGGGGCATCCGGTCCTCACATCCTCCGGATCCACCGGTGGTAGACACTCCGTAATTGTCGAGTTCCCTCAGTGTCCCGGCAGACCTCCCCGCAACATGTGATCATCATGAGCGGGCAATTTCCCCACCAAGAGAACCCCTCTAGTCCACGGTATTCCACTCACACAGACGGAATCCGAACTTACGGACTTGGTCTACTACTATCCAATCATCATGCAACATGCTCTAGGACCTTGAATTGTATAATGACCTTCATCATATCTCAAATATCGACCTTTCCACCAGGTCATCTTTATCTCACCTCATTCTAAGCATTGCCCATTCACCAAGCAATCTTAGAATGTTGCCTCTCCACTAGGCATTTCCAATCGGTCATTAAACAATTCAAGTCCATCACCAATTTCATGCAACCATGCATGTCACCACTTATTCATATCCAACTCAAAACGGACATATTTCGATATGAAATCAACACCAAGAAACACCAATAAACACCAATAAAAAAACCAAGAAACAAGAAACACCAAGAATTATCAAGGAAACATCAAGAACCAATAAACAAGACCACACTTTTCCTCGTAACAAGAATAATTTCGTTTCGATGTGGAAGATCGGACAAAACCGCAACCACAGAAGCATACTAAGAATTATCTTCGCACCTTAGTATCCTAAAAACTAAAGAAATATAATGAAAGTAACAACAAAACAAAGAATAGAAGAGTAGGATAAGGATAAACTCCCTTACTTGTTTTCTCCCAAACCTTCCTATACTCTTCCTCTACTTACTTGCTCCTCTTTTAGAGATATTTCTTCCTAAGAGAGAGCTTGAGAGAATATAGAAATGTTCTTTGGTTTGTTTTCTCATCCGAAATCCCTAGCCCTATTTATAGAATTAAAAGTCTTATTTTCTAGAATATTCTACGAATATAGAATATTCCACGTAATATTCCACGTATATTCCTCTAATATTCCCAGAATATTCCATTTAATATTCCACAGAATATTCTACTACAGTAATTTTACTATTTACCTTAGTGATTTTACTATTTACCTCAGTGATTTTATTATTTACTACAGTAATTTTACTTTTTACCACAGTAATTTTGTCACAGTAAATTTACTATTTACCATAGTAATTTTACTATTTACCACAGTAATTTTATTATTTACCACAGTAATTTACTATTTGTACAGTAACTTTACTATTTGCACAGTAATTTACTATGTGCACAGTAATTAACTATTTACACAGTAATTTACTATTTACTACAGTAATTTCATAAATTCATAATTTTTAATTATTTTATATTTCTCTCTGTTATAAAAACCTCTCTTAAACTATATTTAAATTTTTGGGATGTTACAATATGCTTTATGCTCAATCTCCACAGGTAAATGACATGCCTTTCCAAAGACAACCCGATAAGGAGACATCCCTAAGTGTGCTTTGTAGGCAGTCCTATGTGCCCAAAGAGCATCATCTAGTCTAAGACTCCAATCTTCCTATTGGGTTGGACAATTTTCTCCAATATTCTCATGATCTCCCTGTTGGAGATTTCTTCTTACCCATTTGTAGAAACTCTATGTAAAATCCCATACTTCTTGAGCAGAGTCTGCATGGATCTGTTGCAAAAATGGGTGCCTTGATCACTAACAATGGCTTTAGGTACTCCAAACCTACAAAATAGGTGAGATATAACAAAATCCACAACAACCCGAGCATATTTGTTTTGGTGGCTCTGGCTTCCACCCATTTTGAAACATAATCCACAACCAAGAGAATGTAAATAAAACCAAAAGAGACAGGAAAAGGACCCATGAAATCTATACCCTAGACGTCAAATTCCTTACAAAACAACATAGGCTGCTGAGGCATCTGTTGTCTCCATGAAAAGGCTCCTCCTGCTCTCTAGCACTGCTCCCAAGTGCTACAAGTCTTCCACACATCTCTGAAGATGGTAGGCCAGTAAAAACCACAGTCTAGCACCTTCCGAGCTGTCCTCTGAATGCCTATATGACCACCTGATCCGGAAGAATGGCAAAACTGCAAGACCGAATCAGTCTCATGATCTGGAATGCATCTTGTTGGTCCCTCTTTTGAATCTAGAGGGGGGGTGAATAGATTCTAGTTCCCTACGTTCAATTTTATCTTTTCTCACTTTCTTTCCCGATTCAATTTTATCTGAGTTACAAATAACAATTCAGAGATTAAGCAGCGGACATAGAAGGAAATTGTAAAGCGAGAAATACAGAGAAAGATAAGAGATAAGGTAGAGAGAAAGCTTGTACAGAGATTTATCCTGGTTCGGCGTTTGGCCTACGTCCAGTCCCAACCCAACAACTGTTGCGATCGGTTTTTCCACTATAATGATTCCTTGTGTCTAATACAAACACACTGCACAAACACAAACAAAATCAAAATAACCAAAACATATGTTCTTCTCCTAAGAACATATCTCTCTAATTCTTGAATCCTTCAAGAATCACCTTTGAGAGCACCTCTCTCAAATTCCTTAACTCTTCTTCTAGAGAACAACTTTCTCTTAAGAGTCTTGAACCAAAAACGAAATACAGAAACAAGATAAAGATCAGTAAAGATTACACCTGTTGTGTATGATCTGATCAAGATTATAACCAATGTATTCAATCCTTCACACACTCTTCATCTTTAGAGAAAATCCTTTTAAAATCTTGAAGAGAATTCTTAGAACTTGTGTTCTTTGTAAAAACAGTTTTTCGCTCTTCCTTTCTTCTTGAAAAAACTCAAAGATCTCTCTTGTTGAAAATCATTTCAAAGAGGTTTCAATTTAAAGCAGTTCAAAAGCTTTTTGAGATGAATTCTGGTGTGGTAATCGATTACTAGAATGTGGTAATCAATTACTCCAGAGAGATTTTGCCTTCTCTGTTATCTCAAGCACGAAGTAATCGATTACTAGCATGTGGTAATCGATTACTCCAGAATATTTTGGGCTTCCCTGTTTTCTCAAACTGTTGGTAGTCGATCACTGATATATAGTAATCGATTACTTCAGCTTAAGAACATTTTTAAACAACAATTTTCAACTTTTCAAAACAAAATAGGGTTCCCAAACTGCTCTAGCTTGATTCTCAGAGTAGATTCAACTTCTCTGTGAAGCGAGATTGAATAAAAACCACACTCAAAGCCTATTATAAAACAATCAATACAATTACGCTCCTATTTACAATCTATTATGAAAATCAAGATTACAAGTAGATCAAAACTAAAAACAAGAGACGACTTCTTCAGCTTCAAGTCCAACAATCTCCCCATTTTTGGTTTTGATGTACCAAATCATAGTGTAGTCGAGAATCTAATGAAGGAAAACGGCTTTGATGTGTCCTACAAAGTTAGTATCTCTTTTTCTTTTTCTTTTTTTTCATACAACTTATAGATGATATACAATCCATATCACTTTTCAATTTACAGAAATATTATGGCATCTAAGTAATCAATTGCAAAGAAATTAAATCTAGTGCTATTACAGTAATCCATAATTGTTCAAATTTTAATGATCTGCTCCCCCTAAGTAAAATACTTAAGAAATTACAGGTTCAAACAGTTCAAAGATAATTCAAATAACATCAAATGAAAACATGAATGAAAACATATAATAATAACTACATTTCTACTACTCCCCCTATTTTGGTATATCAAATAAGATTATGAGAGGTAGAGTTGAAGTTACTAATCTGAGTCATCTTGGTTGAGTCTTTCCATGATTGACTCCATCAGATCCTTCATCTCTAGGAAGTGCAAATCTTGACTCTTTCCTAGATCATCTATCCTTTTGTTGACAGTTTCTTCTAATTCATCCAATCTGTCAATCAAGATGAATTCAAATCGTGACTTTGGAATGTACTCTCCAGATGCAAGGTTGTCTTCATCTTCATCTTCATTTTGTGCTCCTTCTAGATCTTCTTGTGGATTTTCTTGTTGTTCTTCTCTGGTGATCCATCCTGCATTAGTTTTGATCAGCCTTATCATCTTCAAGGCTCTGTCACTGATCATGTGGACATCTTTGACAAATTCTCTGGATTCATCAGTCGTATCAATCTGAAAAATTTCAATTAGTTTAGAAATAAACAGAGAATATGGACATTTATTATCTAAAAGTCTTCTAGTCTTCAACATGTTGTCCATTATAATGTGAGTCCTGTTGGACTTGAAGCTTGAAGAATGCTGATTGTGTCTCTCTTATGTGTTTTGGTTTTGATGAATGTATCTTTCGGTTTTCCATAGTTGAATGTAACTAGGATATAACTATGTATTGTGTGTTGAGTATAGGCATATATGTGTTGTATTCTTTGCTTAAGACCCCAGAGATATGTAAAACTAGTGTATGATTGATCATGTGAAGAATGTTTGATTTCCATTTGAGAAAAACAGTTTGAAAAACCTTGGAAATCCATTTTTCACTGATGTAATCGATTACAGGCTTGGTGTAATCGATTACATTGATCAGTCTCTCTGGTGTAATCGATTACATGGTTGATGTAATCGATTACATGCTGAGAACTCTCTGGTGTAATCGATTACATCCCCAGTGTAATCGATTACATGGTTTGAAATTCACCTTTTCTGGGTTTCCCTCTTCAATGTAATCGATTACATGCTCGTGGTAATCGATTACATGCCTGGAAAAATCAAATTGGAGGGTTCTAACGGCTAGTGTAATCGATTACATGCATTTGGGATCAATTACATTGACCGTTGTAGCTCAGATTTGCACGTTTTCTCCCTTCAAATTTGTTCTATAAGTATAATCTTGATGAAACATATGAAGGTGCTGAAAACCTAGCTTCTTGAAACAATTCTTACACTTTCATATGCTCTAAACTTAGAGTTCATCAAGGTTTTCAAAGACCAAAGGGAAACTTGGTTCATATCTTTGTTGGGTGGATTTCATAAAGCTTGTTTGTGATCAGATTCTGCACTTGAGGTGTATTCTTTACTAATCTTTTGTATTTCCAATTTTGGGTTGTTGCTCTAGGAGAGAGGTCTCTCTAGATAGAGCATTGTATTTGAGAAGTGATTCTCAAAGTTTGATCTTGGAGGTGCCAAGGTCTGGGAAGTTCTGTTCTTCAGGTTGAAGAACAGTTTTGGGTGTTTTGATTTCTGTTTGTATTGCTTGTTGCAGAGTGAATGTAAAAGGATACAAAAGAAATCATTTGATAGTGGAAAGCCAATCGCAACAGTTGTTGGGTTGGGATGGATGTAGGCGATTGGCGAACCAAGATATATCATGCGTGCACTCATCTTCTTCCTTACTCTCTTTACGTTTTTCTATATTGTTATTGATTATATTCTGCTCTGTATTTGGAAAGCGTATTGATAATCAACTCATTAATTGGTTTAGGAATAGAGTCAGTAATTGAACCCGTAATTGAAACCGTAATTGAAAGGTAATTGATAGGTAATCAAGATTAGCTTTTGGTGAATTAAAAGGAATTAGAAACACGCGAATTTGGGGTAAAGTTTAGCAAGAATCTATTTACCCCCTCTAGATTCATACATAGGGACCAACAATTGGTATCGAGCTACTTCTAGTAAGTTGCTCTAGAATTTGATCCATAATGGCCAGTAATCAATTACCATTTGCTGAAGGTGCCTCTATTAATAGACCTCCTCTGTTTTGTGGAGATAACTATCCATTTTGGAAAGTTAGAATGAAAATCTTTATGGAGTCTATAAATAGAAACATTTGGCAAAGTTGTAACTGATTTTAAAATCCCCACATATATAGTTG
Source organism: Hylodesmum podocarpum (assembly GCA_026586105.1). Taxonomy (NCBI): domain Eukaryota; kingdom Viridiplantae; phylum Streptophyta; class Magnoliopsida; order Fabales; family Fabaceae; genus Hylodesmum; species Hylodesmum podocarpum. The sequence goes on from JALJEV010001403.1 coordinate 1,068,681, forward strand.
ATGGAAATGAATTAGAAAAACCATTTGAGAAGTGGGAACCAGAAGAAATTAGGAGAGCAGAAAATGATGCTAAAGCTTTAAATATTATACATTCCGCATTAAACTCTGATGAATTCTTTAGAATTTCAGCTTGTACAACAGCAAAGGAAGCATGGGATCTTATCATGGTGACTCATGAAGGTACTCCTGAGGTGAGAAGAGCTAGAAAGAACACACTCATCCAAGAGTATGAAATGTTCAGAATGGCACAAGGTGAGTCTATCATGGACATGCAGAAGCGATTCACACACATTGTGAATCACCTCAAAGGACTCGGTAAGGTCTTTGTTGAGGAAGAGGTAAACATAAAGGTGTTGAAGTCTCTAAGCGAGAAAATGGCAACCAACAATCCATGACCATTACAGAATCAAAGAACTTGGCCTTAATGACAAGTGCTGAGTTGTTTGGTAAGCTGAGAGAATATGAGATGGATATGTCACGTATGGCTGATGAAGAGCAAAAAGACAAGAAGGCTAAGAGTTTGGCACTTAAAATGGAGGACACACTAGTGATAGTGATGCATCATCAAGTGTGGAAACGAACCGAGCAAGAAATGAATCTCATGGTCACAAAGTTCAAAAGGTTCATGAAGAAGAACAAGAACAAAAAGAGATTCAACAATGCTAGAAAAGGTTCATCTTCAAAGGTCACATGCTATGAATGTGGCAAGGCTGGACACTATAGATCGAGTGTCCTAACTTGAAGAAATCAAACAAGAGTGAGCCTAGAAGAGTGGAGCAAGAAGAAAAACCCAAGAAGGACCGATATCGGAAGAAAAAGGCCTACATTGCTTGGGAAGAAAATGACCGCTCATCCTCTAGTGAAAGCGAAAATGAGGAAGCCAACTTATGTCTTATGGCTAAACCAGAATCGGATGATGAGGTAAGTGATTCTCGACCCTCTAAAAATGATAATGATTATGATGAACTATATACTGCTTTTTGTGAGTTATTTAAAGAAGCAGAAAAATTTGAAAAACTAAGTAAAGTTTTGAAAAACAGAGTTGCAGATTTAGAAAATGAAATTTCTGTTTTGAAAACCAATATTCAAGAATTGAAAGATGAAAATGATAAGTTGAAATTGCCCTGTTCAAAGTGTAAATCTTTTACTGCCCCTTTGAAAAAGAATAACAAGAAGTTCCATACATTCAAACAAACCAAACAAGTATAAAAACTTCTCATGTAGTTATTGTATGCAACTGGACATAATCATTATAACTGCATGATTAGAAAGAAAGGCTTAGATAATGGATTGTTTAAATGGATTAAGAAAGATAGTCATTGTTCTAACATGAAAGGACCCAACAAGATTTGGGTACCAAAAACCAAATGATATCTTTCCTTGTGTAGGTGTGCTTGAGAGCCAAACACTCAACATGGTATTTGGATAGTGGCTGCTCAAGACATATGACGGGTGACAAGAGTAACTTTATCTCCTTCAAATCCAAAGAATCCGGTTCAGTAGTTTATGGAGATAATAACAAAGGCAAAATTCTGGGTATTGGTGATGTTGGAGACAAATCCAACTCCGTGATTGAAGATGTACTGCTTGTGGAAGGTTTGAAGTTTAATCTTCTGAGTATTAGCCAATTGTGCGACAAAGGCTATCAAGTTTCATTTGACAAAGGCTGCTGCAAGATCAATAACAACGAATCGAATGAGGTATTGATGGTAGATAAGAGAAGAGGTAACATCTATACACTTGAACTTGATCATTCATCATCATATCATGCATGTCTTACGTCTAATGATGATCTATCTTGGCTTTGGCATAGACGTATAGCACATATTGATGTTCATCAACTTAATAAACTGTCATCTAAGAGCTTAGTAGAAGGACTACCTGAATTAAAGTTCAAAAGAGAAGGCCTATGTGATGCATGTCAGAAAGGCAAGCAATCTAGAAACTCTTTCAAATCTAAAAATGTTGTTTCAACTTCTAGACCGCTTGAATTGCTGCACATGGATCTCTTTGGTCCATCTAGAACTGTTAGTTTAGGTGGAAATCTATATGGATTAGTTGTTGTAGATGACTACTCTCGGTTTGCTTGGGTTGCTTTTATACCAAGTAAAGACACCACTTTTAAAGTTTTCAAAATACTTGCTAAAAAGATTCAAAACGAAAAAGATTTGAAAATCAAGTCCATTAGAAGTGATCATGGAGGGAATTTGAAAATGAGTCTTTTGAAAAGTTTTGCGAAAAATATGGAATCGATCACAATTTTTCCGCTCCAAGAACTCCACAACAAAATGGGGTTGTTGAAAGGAAAAACAGATCTTTAGTAGAACTAGCTAGAACTATGTTGAATGAAAGTGGTTTGCCTAAATATTTTTTTGATGCGTTTCCATCGCGTGCTATGTTCTAAATAGAATTGTGATTCGACCTCTTTTAAAGAAAACCCCTATGAACTCTATAAAGGCAAGAAACCCAATATATCTCATTTTTCGGGTATTTGGGTGTAAGTGTTTTGTTTTGAATAATAGCAAAGAGCCTCTTGGTAAGTTTGATGCCAAGGTGATGAGGGTGTGTTTATTGGGTATTCATCATCAAGTAAAGCATATAGAGTATTTAATAAAAGGAGAATGTGCATTGAGGAATCTGTGCATGTCAAGTTTGATGAAACTAATAATCCCCAAAAGGGAAGTGTATTTGTTGATGATGATGAGCATGTAGGTGAAGAAAGCACAAGCAAAGAAGAACAAGCAAGAACCACCAACTACTTCTCATGAGTTTCCAAAAGAATGGAGGAAACCAAGAGATTTATCTCTTGACAACATCATTGGAGACATCCATAAGGGAGTATCTACTAGATCTACTCATAACATGTTCTCGTGATGATTATGCATTTGTATCTCAATTTGAACCTTCTTGTGTTGATGATGCTATAAATGATGAATATTGGATGAATGCTATGCAAGAAGAATTGAATCAGTTTAAAAGGAATAACGTATGGGAGTTAGTACCTTTTAAAAGAGATATGAATGTAATTGGAACAAAATGGGTGTTTAAGAATAAGTTAGATGAGAATGGAGTTGTGGTTAGGAATAAGGCTAGACTAGTAGCTAAGGGATATAATCAACAAGAAGGAATAGATTTTGGTGAAACATATGCCCTCGTTGCTAGACTAGAAGTGTTAGAGTTTTACTTGCTTTTGCCTCGCATACATGATTTCAAGTTGTTTCAAATGGATGTTAAAAGTGCTTTCTTGAATGGCTATATAAATGAAGAAGTTTTTGTTTCACAACCTCCGGATTCACCGATTTCAGATTTCCCGAACATGTGTACAAACTCAAGAAGGCCCTATATGGTCTTAAACAAGCCCCTAGACAATGGTATGAAAGGCTAAGTAAATTTCTTCTGTCAAAAGGGTTCTGCAGAGGTAATGTTGACAAAACTCTTTTCATAAGGAGGAAGTCAAATTATATTTTGTTGGTTCAAGTTTATGTTGATGATATTATATTTGGATCAACTAATAAATCTCTGTGTGAAGAGTTTGTGAATAGCATGCAGGGGGAGTTTGACATGTCTATGATGGGAGAACTCAAATTCTTCCTAGGATTGCAAGTCAAACAACTGAAAGATGGAATCTTTATACATCAAGCAAAGTACACCAAGGAATTGTCAAGAAATTCGACATGGAGAGTTGTAAGATCTCAAACATTCCTATGTCAACTAATCTCTACTTGGATAATGATGCAGCTGGACAAAGTGTAGACCAATCAAGATATAGAGGGATCATTGGATCACTCTTGTACCTCACAGCAAGTAGGCCAGACATTATGTTCAGTGTGTGTGTTTGTGCAAGATTCCAATCTGCACCAAAGGAAACACACATGGCAGCTGTGAAGAAAATCTTGAAGTATCTCAAAGGAACTACTAACTGTGGTTTGTGGTATCCAAAAGGTACGTATCCCACATTGGTTGGTTTTAGTGATGCTGACTTTGTTGGTTGTAAAACTGATAGGAAAAGCACAAGTGGTGTGTGTCATTTGTTTGGAGGAAGCTTGGTCTCATGGTATAGCAAGAAGCAAGCCTGTGTAGCTCTTTCAACTGCAGAGGCGAGTATGTAGTCGCAGTAGTGTTGTGCTCACCATTTGGTCTGAAGCAACAACTCGGAGGATTTTGGACTTAAGCTTGATCATATTCCAATCAAGTGTGACAACACAAGTGCCATCAATATCACAAAGAACCCGGTTTTACACTCAAGGACAAAGCACATCGAGGTGCGTCATCACTTCATTAGAGATCATGTTGAAAAGGGAGATGTTGAGGTGGAATTCATTGACACAGAAAATCAACTCGCGGATATCTTCACAAAACCTCTGCCCAAGGAGAGGTTCTTCAAACTTAGAACCAATCTTGGTATTCTAAGTGAAGAACATCTCACATAAAGTGTTGTGAGTATGTTAGTTTAATCATTCATTTGTGCTTAAACTTGATATGAATTCATTGCATAACATGATCTTGACCTTTTATATGATGAATCAAATGTTTTTCAATCATTCTATATGTGAAAATCTTTAACATTGCAGTTCATAGCTTTATTTCAACTTGTTTTTTGATTTTCTATAGGATGTAATCGATTAAGATGCATGTAATCGATTACAATAGGTTTTGGTTCGTGTAATCGATTATAACAACAATGTAATCGATTACATGTGTGAGAGGTTCTGATGTAATCGATCACAGGGTGTTTTGGTTCTGATGTAATCGATTACATCACGAATGTAATCGATTACATGCGCTCTGGAAGAGTTTTTCAGAGCTTTGTTCTTCGTTTCTGGGCTTTGCATTCCATATTTTGGAAGCCCATTTGCACACATTCATTGAACCTAGTCTCTTGTGATCTTTATTAGTGCTGAGTTAGGGTTTTTCCTTCACACTCACATTCTCTTTCTAAACCCTAATCTCTCACGGCCTGCATTCTCTCTATCCCACATTCATCTTCAACCTTCAAACCATGGACGGACAAGGAAGCAGCAAAAGGATGAAAGCTAGGGCTAACCGTGATATTCAAGAAGAAAGACGTACTAAGAAGAGACAAGAAACCTCCTCCAAAAGGAAGGCTCTGAAGAATCCGTGCGTCACAACCCATGGTTCACTCGAAGGAACAAGAAACTCGTTTCTTGACGATTTTGCAAACAGAGAACTCGTACTCCCCAAAGATTGTGAACTTCAGATGGCTTGACAATGAAGGGTTTACCTTTCAATCCATGCTCCGAGATCAGAACTTGGAGAACTTCGTTGGGCTAAGGGGTCACATTTACCCTGATTTGGTAAGAGTATTCTATTCTAATCTGAAATATCACCCTGGAAGGATATTATCTGAAGTTAAAGGAGTGAGTATTGTTCTGACTCACGATTTGTTTTTCGAACTCGGTGGAATAACAAATGAGGGGATAGTCCCTACTTTGGAAAATCTGGCTGAGGAAGGCTTTGAACTTCAAAAGGATGATTTTTACATGAGCATGTTGAGGAATCCTGAGTCTTGGGAAGCTGATATGACTGCAAGGAAAGAAAGAGGTATGAGGAAGACCTTTGGCATAGGTGGTCTCAACACTGACGACCGTCTTCTTCATTATGTTATTTGCTGGGTATTGGCTGCTAGAGGTACAAATCATGCTCAACTTATGGAAGAAGATATGCTCTTGATGGCTGCCCTAAAGAATGGAATTCAGATTGATTGGGGTCAAGTTGTCATGGACAACATGACCAAGGTAAGGAAATTCCATGACTTTAGGTGCCCTTATGGTCTGTTCATATCACGTGTTCTTGAGAGATGTCAAGTGGATGTCTCCAATGAGCACAGAGAATTGGCAAGGGATATCCATGTGCTTGGTGACATGATGCTGAAAAAGATGAGATTGACCAAGACATCTGAGGGTTGGGTATCTAGAGAGGAAATACAACAACAACAGCAACAAGACCAACCACAACAACAAGAACAACCACAACATCCTCCTTCTGATGATGATGGAGATTCAGCGGCTGGGGAGTACACCCCTAAGTCTTGTTTTGAGTCCATTGTCCTAGATAGGTTGGAAGAGATGGACAAGCGCCAAGAGGATCTAGGAAAGCAAATCAAAGACTTGGAAAGGAATCAAAATTTGCGTTTCCTTGACATGAAGTCTTTGATGGAAACCATCATGGAGCGCCTCAACCAAGATGATGATGATGGCGATGATCAGTGATCTCTCTTTTTGGTTTGATATACCAAATAGGGGGAGAATAGTTAGGATATCCTAGATAGGGGGAGTTGAGAATTGAGTTGAGAGCAGCTTTGATAGGTTGTTTTGTTTAGCTAATATTGTTTAGGAGATCTTATGTTTTGAAGTTTTTACTGTTTTATTGATTTCTGAACTATGTTAAGTGTTTGCTTTTGATATTAAATAAAATTTGGTTTGTTTTATGATTCATTGGTCTTGATCTATATTTGTATTTGAATCATGTCATACATACTTGAATGAATGGTTGATTATTAGTGCATATGCATATTGTATTTTCTGGAAATTCTAACATATGCAGGTATGTCAAACAACAACACATATTCTAAAACTCTAGGAAAACCTCTTATGTGATTTGGTACATCAAAACCAAAAAGGGGGAGATTGTTGGACTTGAAGCTTGAAGAATGCTGATTGTGTCTCTCTTATGTGTTTTGGTTTTGATGAATGTATCTTTCGGTTTTCCATAGTTGAATGTAACTAGGATATAACTATGTATTGTGTGTTGAGTATAGGCATATATGTGTTGTATTCTTTGCTTAAGACCCCAGAGATATGTAAAACTAGTGTATGATTGATCATGTGAAGAATGTTTGATTTCCATTTGAGAAAAACAGTTTGAAAAACCTTGAAATCCATTTTTTCATCGATGTAAATCGACATGCTTGTGTAATCGATTACATTGATCGCTTCTCTTCTGGTGTAATCGATTACATGGTTGATGTAATCGATTACATGCCGAGAACTCTGGTGTAATCGATTACATCCCCAGTGTAATCGATTACATGGTTTCAAATTCACCTTTTCTGGGTTTCCCTCTTCAATGTAATCGATTACATGCTCGTGGTAATCGATTACATGCCTGGAAAAATCAAATTGGAGGGTTCTAAAGGCTAGTGTAATCGATTACATGCATTTGGGATCAATTACATTGACCGTTGTAGCTCGATTTGCACGTTTTCTCCTCCAAATTTGTTCTATAAGTATAATCTTGATGAAACATATGAAGGTGCTGAAAACCTAGCTTCTTGAAACAATTCTTACACTTTCATATGCTCTAAACTTAGAGTTCATCAAGGTTTTCAAAGACCAAAGGGAAACTTGGTTCATATCTTTGTTGGGTGGATTTCATAAAGCTTGTTTGTGATCGATTCTCGCACTTGAGGTGTATTCTTTACTGATCTTTTGTATTTCCAATTTTGGGTTGTTGCTCTAGGAGAGAGGTCTCTCTAGATAGAGCATTGTATTTGAGAAGTGATTCTCAAAGTTTGATCTTGGAGGTGCCAAGGTCTGGAAGTTGTTTCTTCAGTTGAAGAACAGTTTGGGTGTTTTGATTTCTGTTTGTATTGCTTGTTGCAGAGTGAATGTAAAAGGATACAAAAGAAATCATTTGATAGTGGAAAGCCAATCACAACAGTTGTTGGGTTGGGACTGGACGTAGGCAGTTGGCCGAACCAGTATATATCGCTGTGCACTCATCTTCTTCCTTACTCTCTTTACAGTTTTCTCTATATTGTTATTGATTATATTCTGCTCTGTATTTGGAAACTGTATTGATAATCAACTCATTAATTGGTTTAGGAATAGAGTCAGTAATTGAACCTGTAATTGAATCTGTAATTGAAAGGTAATTGATAGGTAATCAAGATTAGCTTTTGGCTGAATTAAAAGGAATTAGAAACACGCGAATTTGGGGTAAAGTTTAGCAAGAATCTATTCACCCCCCCCTCTAGATTCATACATAGGGACCAACAAGTCCAATCCACTTGAATTCCATTCTTCAGTGCTGCCATGAGTATCATGTCATCTTCACTGATTTGTGCATGATTTGCTCCTCTAGCGGCTAAGATCCAGCAAATGGTGTAGTGTAGTAGCCTATCATCAGCAGTTAGGCCTCCAATGTTGTATGTCACCTTTTTGCCTTGTGATCTCCTTGAATTCCTTTCATCTTCCCAATTCTATGGGTTCCTCAGCATGCTCATGTAGAAGGTGTCCTTTTACAGATCAAATCCTTTCTCTCGGAGTTTGTCTACATGTGCCACGATTCCTTCTTTCCTGATACCAACAATTTAAAGAAAATGTGCAGGGGTTAAGGTTATTTTAATACCCTTAATTTCAGAACTTACAGTCATTTGTTCCATGTTTGGTTTGAGATTTGAATAAAAGACTCGAACCAAATCCGGGTAGATAAAGCCTTTCATTCCCACAAATCTCTCCAAATGTTGTTGCCTCAGGTAGGTTTGGAAAGTAAAACTCTGACTATCTAGCCATTGTAGGTCTAGAATCTTTGGTGGAACAAGACCTTTATTTGCGAAATCTAGATTGAATCTTGTTTCTTGTCCTCTGGTAGTGAAACAACGATTGACCGCAGATTCAGGTGGAGGAGGTTGAGCTCGTTCCGGTTGAGCCGGTGAAGTAGGTTTCTTCCTTTTGGAGGATTCTCCTACCTTCTTCTTGCCTTTTATCTCTTCTTGAGGGTATCTATTGGTTCTCATCTTGATTCTTTTTCCCTTTCCTTGTTCTTCCATGGTTGCTGAGAGAGAGAGAGAGAGAGAGATTTCTAGGGTTTTTGGAGGAAGAAGATGAATAGTGAATTGTAGGGTTTCACCTGCACTTCTTATAAGAGAGAAAAAGCCCAAGAAATTAGTCCAAGAACGAGGCAATAGATTACCAGCGATTGGAAATCGATTATCTCAGTTCCTTTTATAGAGAGAAAAAGAAAATCAAGAAAAACAGTCGTGGTAATCAATTACTTCATTCTGGTAATTGATTACTCCAGAGCAATTTTCAAAAACTTTAAAAACTGTTTTCTGTGGTAATCGATTACGGGATCGTGGTAATCGATTACTACAGTGCCAAAACCTTCTCAAAATGAAATTGATACGAAGTAATCGATTATCTTTCTTTGGTAATCGATTATTTCTATCAGAAAAAGGTTTTCTTTGAAAAATTTTCACAAAAACAATTTTATGGATGAGTGTAATCAAGTAGAAGGGTTTAGTTTAGATGTTCCTCACTCAAAATGCCGAGGTTTGATCTAAGTTTGTAAAACCTTTCTTTTGGTAATGCCTTGGTAAAAATATCTGCTAATTGATTTTCTATATCTATGAATTCGATGTCACAATCTCCTTTTTCGACGTGATCTCTGATGAAATGATGTCTGACTTCAATGTGTTTTGTTCTTGAGTGCAGTCCAGGATTTCTTGTGATACTTATAGCGCTTGTGTTGTCGCATTTCAAGGGAATGTGATCTGTCTTTAGCCCGAAATCTTCTAGTTGGTGCTTCAACCAAATTGCTTGAGCACAACAGCTTTCCCAATAGCCTACATATTCAACTTTGCGAGTTGACAGTGCTACACAAGCTTGTTTCCTGTTATGCCAAGATATTAAGCATTCTCCAAAAATGTGACATGTGCCACTAGTGCTTTTCCTATCTGTTTTGCTACCTGCAAAATCAGAGTCACTGAAACCAACAAATAATGGTGAGGTTCCTTTTAGATACCACAACCCACAACTTATAGTTCCTTTTAGGTATTTAAGAATCTTCTTTACTGTTAGCCAATGAGATTGCTTAGGTGTAGATTGAAATCTAGCACATAAGCATACAACGTAAATAATATCAGGTCTACTGGCTGTAAGATATAGTAATGATCCTATAACTCCTTTGTATAAGGTAGTATCAACTTCATGACCTGCTTCATCAATCTCAAGATGAGTGTTAGTAGAAATAGGTATATTTGACACTTTACAGTTAATCATATCATATTTCCTGAGTAGTTCTTTAGTGTACTTAGCCTGGTGAATGAACGTGCCACCATCCATTTGTTTGATCTGGAGTCCTAGAAAGAAACTTAGTTCTCCTATCATAGACATGTCAAATTCTTCCTGCATATTGCTCACAAACTCTTCACAAAGTTGTTGGTTAGATGATCCAAAGATAATGTCATCAACATAAATTTGAACCAATAGAATGTAGCTAGATTTGTTCTTAATAAACAAAGTCTTGTCTACTTTACCTCTATGGAATCCTTTTGATATGAGAAACTTACTCAATCTATCATACCATTGCTTGGGGGCTTGCTTCAACCCATATAAGGCTTTATGAAGTTTGTAAACATGTGTAGGCCAAGTAGCGTCTGTGAAACCTGGTGGTTGTGCTACATAGACTTCTTCATTTATGTACACATTTAGGAATGCACTCTTTACATCCATTTGGAATAACTTGAAGTTGTTGATGCATGCATAAGCTAGGAGTAGTCTTACTGTTTCAAGTCTTGCAACAGGGGCAAAGGTGTTGGACTTAAAGCTTGAAGATGCTTTGGAGTCTCTCTTGGTGTTTTGCTTTTGATGTTTATGTAATTTTGGTTTTCTTAGATGATATGTAATTAGGAGTTTCCTATGTATTGATTGTTTAGTTTAGGCATGTATGTGGTTGTTCTTTGTGTGAATGCACTGGAGAGCTTGGCAATCTTGTGTGATTTCTCATGTGTCAAATGTTTGATTTCCCTCTCAAAAATATTTTGAAAATGTCTTTGGTAACCAACTGAGGTAATAGATTACCAACAGTAGGTAGTTAACTACCAACAGCAGGTAATCAACTACCAACAGTAGGTAACAGAGTGTGGAAATTCATTTGTCACTGGAGTAATCGATTACCATGACAAAAAATACCCTGGAAACCTTTGCTCACTGGTTTAATCGATTACCAGCTTCTGACAGTCGATTACCCCTATCAGAAAATCATTAAGTTGCCCAAATTGAGTTTTTAATTGAATATATAAATACTCTTTTCTCAAAAATTAAAATAAGATCTTGGAACATAAGTTTTAGAAAAGTTCATACACTTTCAAATTCTCTCTAAACTGAGTTCATCATCTTTTCCAAGAAACCCATAAAGAACTTCAAGAGTTCATCAAGTTTTCATAAAGAAAGGGCAAAACTTGATCTTTTCTCTGACTGGATGGTATTCACAGTGTTTTCTTTTATGATCAGATCTACACTCCAGTGTTGGTCCCTATGTATGAATCTAGAGGGGGGGGGTGAATAGATTCTTGCTAAACTTTACCCCAAATTCGCGTGTTTCTAATTCCTTTTAATTCAGCCAAAAGCTAATCTTGATTACCTATCAATTACCTTTCAATTACAGATTCAATTACAGGTTCAATTACTGACTCTATTCCTAAACCAATTAATGAGTTGATTATCAATACAGTTTCCAAATATAGAGCAGAATATAATCAATAACAATATAGAGAAAACTGTAAAGAGAGTAAGGAAGAAGATGAGTGCATAGCGATATATACTGGTTCGGCCAACTGCCTACGTCCAGTCCCAACCCAACAACTGTTGCGATTGGCTTTCCACTATCAAATGATTTCTTTTGTATCCTTTTACATTCACTCTGCAACAAGCAATACAAACAGAAATCAAAACACCCAAAACTGTTCTTCAACCTGAAGAACAGAACTTCCCAGATCTTGGCACCTCATATAAAAGGTCAAGATCATGTTATGCAATGAATTCATATCAAGTTTAAGCACAAATGAATGATTAAACTAACATACTTACAATACTTTATGTGAGATGTTCTTCACTTAGAATACCAAGATTGGTTCTAAGTTTGAAGAACCTCTCCTTGGGCAGAGGTTTTGTGAAGATATCCGCGAGTTGATTTTCTGTGTCAATGAATTCCACCTCAACATCTCCCTTTTCAACATGATCTCTAATGAAGTGATGACGCACCTCGATGTGCTTTGTCCTTGAGTGTAAAACCGGGTTCTTTGTGATACTGATGGCACTTGTGTTGTCACACTTGATTGGAATATGATCAAGCTTAAGTCCAAAATCCTCCAGTTGTTGCTTCAGCCAAATGGTCTGAGCACAACAGCTACCTGCAGCTACATACTCTGCCTCTGCAGTTGAAAGAGCTACACAGGCTTGCTTCTTGCTATACCATGAGACCAAGCTTCCTCCAAACAAATGACACACACCACTTGTGCTTTTCCTATCAGTTTTACAACTAGCAAAGTCAGCATCACTAAAACCAACCAATGTGGGATACGTACCTTTTGGATACCACAAACCACAGTTAGTAGTTCCTTTGAGATACTTCAAGATTTTCTTCACAGCTGCCATGTGTGTTTCCTTTGGTGCAGATTGGAATCTTGCACAAACACACACACTGAACATAATGTCTGGCCTACTTGCTGTGAGGTACAAGAGTGATCCAATGATCCCTCTATATCTTGATTGGTCTACACTTTGTCCAGCTGCATCATTATCCAAGTAGAGATTAGTTGACATAGGAATGTTTGAGATCTTACAACTCTCCATGTCGAATTTCTTCAGCAATTCCTTGGTGTACTTTGCTTGATGTATAAAGATTCCATCTTTCAGTTGTTTGACCTGCAATCCTAGGAAGAATTTGAGTTCTCCCATCATAGACATGTCAAACTCCCCCTGCATGCTATTCACAAACTCTTCACACAGAGATTTATTAGTTGATCCAAATATAATATCATCAACATAAACTTGAACCAACAAAATATAATTTGACTTCCTCCTTATGAAAAGAGTTTTGTCAACATTACCTCTGCAGAACCCTTTTGACAGAAGAAATTTACTTAGCCTTTCATACCATTGTCTAGGGGCTTGTTTAAGACCATATAGGGCCTTCTTGAGTTTGTACATATGTTCAGGAAATCTGAAATCAGTGAATCCAGGAGGTTGTGAAACAAAAACTTCTTCATTTATATAGCCATTCAAGAAAGCACTTTTAACATCCATTTGAAACAACTTGAAATCATGTATGCGCAGCAAAAGCAAGTAAAACTCTAATGCTTCTAGTCTAGCAACAGGGGCATATGTTTCACCAAAATCTATTCCTTCTTGTTGATTATATCCCTTAGCTACTAGTCTAGCCTTATTCCTAACCACAACTTCATTCTCATCTAACTTATTCTTAAACACCCATTTTGTTCCAATTACATTCATATCTCTTTTAAAAGGTACTAACTCCCATACGTTATTCCTTTTAAACTGATTCAATTCTTCTTGCATAGCATTCATCCAATATTCATCATTTATAGCATCATCAACACAAGAAGGTTCAAATTGAGATACAAATGCATAATCATCACAGAACATGTTATGAGTAGATCTAGTAGATACTCCCTTATGGATGTCTCCAATGATGTTGTCAAGAGATAAATCTCTTGGTTTCCTCCATTCTTTTGGAAACTCATGAGAAGTAGTTGGTGGTTCTTGCTGTTCTTCTTTGCTTGTGCTTTCTTCACCTACATGCTCATCATCATCAACAAATACACTTCCCTTTTGGGGATTATTAGTTTCATCAAGCTTGACATGCACAGATTCCTCAATGCACATTCTCCTTTTATTAAATACTCTATATGCTTTACTTGATGATGAATACCCAATAAACACACCCTCATCAACCTTGGCATCAAACTTACCAAGAGGCTCTTTGCTATTATTCAAAACAAAACACTTACACCCAAATATATTGGGTTTCTTGCCTTTATAGAGTTCATAGGGGGTTTTCTTTAAAAGAGGTTGAATCACAATTCTATTTAGAACATAGCACGCAGTGGAAACTGCATCAGCCCAAAAATATTTAGGCAAACCACTTTCATTCAACATAGTTCTAGCTAGTTCTACTAAAGATCTGTTTTTCCTTTCAACAACCCCATTTTGTTGTGGAGTTCTTGGAGCGGAAAAATTGTGATCGATTCCATATTTTTCGCAAAACTTTTCAAAAGACTCATTTTCAAATTCCCCTCCATGATCACTTCTAATGGACTTGATTTTCAAATCTTTTTCGTTTTGAATCTTTTTAGCAAGTATTTTGAAAACTTTAAAAGTGGTGTCTTTACTTGGTATAAAAGCAACCCAAGCAAACCGAGAGTAGTCATCTACAACAACTAATCCATATAGATTTCCACCTAAACTAGCAGTTCTAGATGGACCAAAGAGATCCATGTGCAGCAATTCAAGCGGTCTAGAAGTTGAAACAACATTTTTAGATTTGAAAGAGTTTCTAGATTGCTTGCCTTTCTGACATGCATCACATAGGCCTTCTCTTTTGAACTTTAATTCAGGTAGTCCTTCTACTAAGCTCTTAGATGACAGTTTATTAAGTTGATGAACATCAATATGTGGTATACGTCTATGCCAAAGCCAAGATAGATCATCATTAGACGTAAGACATGCATGATATGATGATGAATGATCAAGTTCAAGTGTATAAATGTTACCTCTTCTCTTACCTACCATCAATACCTCATTCGATTCGTTGTTATTGATCTTGCAGCAGCCTTTTTGTCGAATGAAACTTGATAGCCTTTGTCGCACAATTGGCTAATACTCAAGATTAAACTTCAAACCTTCCACAAGCAAGACATCTTCAATCACGGAGTTGGATTTGTCTCCAACATCACCAATACCCAGAATTTTGCCTTTGTTATTATCTCCATAAACTACTGAACCGGATTCTTTGGATTTGAAGGAGATAAAGTTACTCTTGTCACCCGTCATATGTCTTGAGCAGCCACTATCCAAATACCATGTTGAGTGTTTGGCTCTCAAGCACACCTACACAAGGAAAGATATCATTTGGTTTTTGGTACCCAAATCTTGTTGGGTCCTTTCATGTTAGAACAATGACTATCTTTCTTAATCCATTTAAACAATCCATTATCTAAGCCTTTCTTTCTAATCATGCAGTTATAATGATTATGTCCAGATTGCATACAATAACTACATGAGAAGTTTTTATACTTGTGGTTTGTTTAAATGTATGGAACTTCTTGTTATTCTTTTTCAAAGGGCAAGTAAAAGATTTACACTTTGAACAGGGCAATTTCAACTTATCATTTTCATCTTTCAATTCTTGAATATTGGTTTTCAAAAGAAATTTCATTTTCTAAATCTGTTAACTCTGCTTTTTCAAAACTTTACTTAGTTTTTCAAATTTTTTCTCGCTTCTTTAAATAACTCACAAAAAGCAAGATATAGTTCATCATAATCATTATCATTTTTAGAGGAGTCGAATCACTTACCTCATCATCCGATTCTGGTTTAGCCATAAGACATAAGTTGGCTTCCTCATTTTCGCTTTCACTAGAGGATGAGCTTGTCATTTTCTTCCCAAGCAATGTAGGCCTTTTTCTTCCGATATCGGTCCTTCTTGGGTTTTTCTTCTTGCTCCACTCTTCTAGGCTCACTTCTTGTTTGATTTCTTCAAGTTAGGACACTCCGATCTATAGTGTCCAGCCTTGCCACATTCATAGCATGTGACCTTTGAAGATGAACCTTTTCTAGCATTGTTGAATCTCTTTTGTTGCTGTTCTTCTTCATGAACCTTTTGAACTTTCTCGACCATGAGATTCATTTCTTGCTCGATTCGTTTCCACAGCTTGATGATGCATCACTATCACTAGCTGTGTCCTCCATTTTAAGTGCCAAACTCTTAGCCTTCTTGTCTTTTTGCTCTTCATCAGCCATACGTGACATATCCATCTCATATTCTCTCAGCTTACCAAACAACTCAGCACTTGTCATTAAGGCCAAGTTCTTTGATTCTCGTAATGGTGTGGATCGTTGGTTGCCATTTTCTCGCTTAGAGACTTCAACACCTTTATGTTTACCTCTTCCTCAACAAAGACCTTACCGAGTCCTTTTTGAGGTGATTCACAATGTGTGTGAATCGCTTTCGCATGTCCATGATAGACTCACCTTGTGCCATTCTCGAACATTTCATACTCTTGGATGAGTGTGTTCTTTCTAGCTCTTCTCACCTCAGAGTACCTTCATGAGTCACCATGATAAGATCCCATGCTTCCTTTTGTTGTACAAGCTGAAATTCTAAAGAATTCATCAGAGTTTAATGCGGAATGTATAATATTTAAAGCTTTAGCATCATTTTCTGCTCTCCTAATTTCTTCTGGTTCCCACTTCTCAAATGGTTTTTCTAATTCATTTCCATCAACTATATATGTGGGGATTTTAAAATCAGTTACAACAACTTGCCAAATGTTTCTATTTATAGACTCCATAAAGATTTTCATTCTAACTTTCCAAAATGGATAGTTATCTCCACAAAACAGAGGAGGTCTATTAATAGAGGCACCTTCAGCAAATGGTAATTGATTACTGGCCATTATGGATCAAATTCTAGAGCAACTTACTAGAAGTAGCTTTGATACCAATTGTTGGTCCCTATGTATGAATCTAGAGGGGGGGTGAATAGATTCTTGCTAAACTTTACCCCAAATTCGTGTGTTTCTAATTCCTTTTAATTCAGCCAAAAGCTAATCTTGATTACCTATCAATTACCTTTCAATTACAGATTCAATTACAGGTTCAATTACTGACTCTATTCCTAAACCAATTAATGAGTTGATTATCAATACGTTTCCAAATACGAGCGTAATATAATCAATAACAATATAGAGAAAACTGTAAAGAGAGTAAGGAAGAAGATGAGCACAAATGATATATACTGTTCGCCAATCGCTTACGCCCAAATCCCCAACCCAACAACTGTTGCGATTGGCTTTCAACTATCAAATGATTTCTTTTGTATCCTTTTACATTCACTCGCAACAAGCAATACAAACAAAAATCAAAACACCTAAAACTGTTCTTCAACCTGAAGAACAGTAACTTCCAGATCTTGGCACCTCCAAGATCAAACTTTGAGAATCACTTCTCAAATACAATGCTCTATCTAGAGAGACCTCTCTCCTAGAGCAACAACCCAAAATTGGAAATACAAAAGATCAAGAAAGAATACACCTCAAGTGCAGAATCCGATCACAAACAAGCTTTATGAAATCCACCCAACAAAGATATGAACCAAGTTTCCCTTTGGTCTTTGAAAACCTTGATGAACTCTAAGTTTAGAGCATATGAAAGTGTAAGAATTGTTTCAAGAAGCTAGGTTTTCAGCACCTTCATATGTTTCATCAAGATTATACTTATAGAACAAATTTGGAGGGAGAAAACGTGCAAATCTGAGCTACAACGGTCAATGTAATTGATCCCAAATGCATGTAATCGATTACACTAGCCGTTAGAACCCTCCAATTTGATTTTTCCAGGCATGTAATCGATTACCACGAGCATGTAATCGATTACATTGAAGAGGGAAACCCAGAAAAGGTGAATTTCAAACCATGTAATCGATTACACTAGGGATGTAATCGATTACACCAGAGAGTTCTCAGCATGTAATCGATTACATCAACCATGTAATCGATTACACCAGAGAGACTGATCAATGTAATCGATTACACCAAGCCTGTAATCGATTACATCAGTGAAAAATGGATTTCCAAGGTTTTTCAAACTGTTTTTCTCAAATGGAAATCAAACATTCTTCACATGATCAATCATACACTAGTTTTACATATCTCTGGGGTCTTAAGCAAAGAATACAACACATATATGCCTATACTCAACACACAATCCATAGTTATATCCTAGTTACATTCAACTATGGAAAACCGAAAGATACATTCATCAAAACCAAAACACATAAGAGAGACACAATCAACATTCTTCAAGCTTCAAGTCCAACATCCAGGTGTTTTCTAAACTGATCTTTTGTTTACCTTTTGATTTCTGGGTTATTAGATCAAGAATGTCCCTAAGTTTTGATTATTTACAGCATAGACGAAACCAGCACAGACGGAAGATGGCCCTTCAAAGTTTGAAGTGTTGCGTCTGTCTACAAGCCAAGACATCAGACGGAACGTGCACAGACGGAAGAAGACTATCAAAGCTAAAGTCTCTGTCTGTCCAAGAGTGAAGCCTTAAGACGAAAGGATGAAACGAAACAACTTCAACTGATTACACATTTCGTCTATCCAAAAGTGAAGTCAAGATTGGAGTCTCGCGCCAAGTTTTCAAATCTGAAGAAGTACTCAAGAGAAGCATCCAAGATCAATATAGGGATTTGTGCTTACACTCCAAAATCAAAAAGGTCTTCACCTTTGTGTCACATCTCTGTACAAGTCAGAAAAAGTACTGCGCGCACAACCTAGTCCGCTATATCCGTTGCGACTCTCATCAATCAATCAAGTACAACTGACAACCTTTTTGGAAAAGCTCTCTAGAAGATTTCTCAACGACTCTCAACGGCATTCAGATGAGTCTAACGACTATTTGAAGAAGATGCCTATAAAAGGACTTCACAGCTTCAAGAATGAGTTGGCGAATACGCTTATCTTCATCTATCTCTTAAGGATTCGCTCAAATCTGTGATTGTGCTTTATTGTAAACACCTCTCTGCGTAGAGGAAAACTTTGTTTTTCTAAACATCTCTTAAAAAGTCCACATTGTGTGGCATTTTAGCCTGAGGAGGCTGTGTTTCAAAGAATACCTTTGTATTAGCCTGTGGAGGCTGGGTTCAAAGAATACCTTGTTGGTTTAGCTTGAGAAGGCCGGGATCAAAGAATATCCGAATAGCTGAGAAGTGGCTGGGTTCAAAGAATACTTGTAAACCTTTTCACGGTTTGTAGTGAAAACTCGGTGGTTCTGGGTAGTCGGACGTAGTCTTGTATAGACGAACCAAGTATAAAAATATCTCGTGCATTTATTTTATCCGCTAGTTAACTAACGGGGATAAATATACTTTAACGTTTATATATTAAAATCAATCTTTCAAGATAAACACACTTTTTCGTCGAACAAGCTTTGAACTCACGACGAAACCCACGCATTTACGAAAGGTACAGACGAAAGAAAATTTTTTTTTTAGAAATCACAATTCAACCCCCTCTTGTGATTTGTCTTTTACGATTTGGTATCGAGCTCGGCCTCTAGGGTTGAGCGCTTAACAACTGCTAGAGGAAAAGATCCAAAGCATGGACTCACAAGGACCAAAGCATTCTTATCCGGAGGAGCCTCCATGAACAAACCTCCAAAGATTCTCTCGGAGATGATTATCCCTACCGGCGATCGCATGGAAATGTACATCAAATCCACACAAGATGTGCCGTGGAATATCATTACCAAAGGAGATATCCCTATTGTCAAACCCGAAGGAGAATGGGGAAATGAAGAATACTCAATGATGGAGCTGAACAACAAAGCAAGATATGCTCTCATGTGTGCTCTTTCCAGAATTGAGTACAACAGATTTTGTGCCTACAAAACCGCCAAAGAACTATGGGATGCTCTAAAGATCTCATATGAAGGCACGAGAAGATGTCGAATGAGGAAAGTCGCTACTCTTCAAAGAGAATATGAAATGTTCTCTATGAAGAAAGAAGAATCCATTGATATGATGTTTGGAAGATTCCAAACAATATTGAATGAACTCATCGCTCTGCATCACCTTCACAAAGGCCCGAACAACATGAAGATATTGGACGTCTTCCTCCTCCATGGGAAGCTATGTCCACGCTATTTCATTGGCGTGACATGAAGACATTAACTCTTGATGAGTTAATAGGAGCCTTACGAGTATATGAGGTACTCTTGTGTAAAAGAGATAAGATCAAGGTCCAAGAACCTATAGCGCTTCCATCCATTAAAAAATCCCTAAAGAAGAATCTGTCAAGAAGGATAGTAAAAAGAAAGCAAAGATCTTAAAGGCTGATTCAACTGAATCAGAATCGTCTGATGGTTCGTCTGAAGACGAAGTCTCTCTCATGGCCAGACGATTCAAAAGAATGATGATGAAGAAGGGAAGAGGCCAACGCTTCTTCAAGAAAAAGGAAAAGAAGCTCCCTGAAAAGTCATCAACCAAAGAAGATAACACAGAGATTGTGTGTTATGAGTGCAGAAAGCCGGGACACATGAGATCAGAATGTCCTAAATTGAAAAAGAGGTGGAGCTCTAGAAGAGATAAAGGAAAGAAGAGCTTACTGACATTGGAAGACCTTGACAGTGAAAGCTCAGAGAAATTCTCTGAAGAAGAAGAAACAGCAAACATATGCCTCATGGCTGGAGATCATGTCTCAACAGAGGTAAACTACAATGAAGCTTCTTCATCCTCTTCTTCTCGAGTCGAGTCGAATCGAAGAAATATCATATGATACTCTTCTAGCTAACTCTCATTTTTTATTGCTCAAGAATACAAAACTTGCAAAACCAAGCTAAGACAAGCTTTGGAAGAGAATGCGTTTTGAAATCTGAAATTGAGTTTCTAGACAAGAAAATATCAAGTGATGTTTCGTCTGAAGTTCGAAAAAGGACATTTTCATTCTTGAAATCGAAAGGTTAAAGAAAGAAAATGAGTCCTTACTCAATGACTTAACCAAGTTTACAAAGGGATCCTCCATTCTTGAAAACATTTTAAAATATGGGAGATCACCAAATGATAAAAGTGGACTTGGTTATGTTAGCGAATGACATTGCATGACGAAAAAGAAAAATAAACCTGTTTCGTCGATAAAAAGAAGAGGAATTACAACAAGGTTCCTTCTACAAAAAGGCTCAAAACAAAAAGAAGCCTTTTGTAACTAACAAGAAAGGACCCAAAAAGATTTGGGTACCAAAGTCACTTATTATTCTGTTGCGAGATATCCTCAATGGGAAGAGACAAGATTTCAAGCCGGTACCGGACGGTGGATGCTCACGACACATGACGGGGAGACCTGTCTATGTTCCAAGACCTCAGACCAAGTAAAGGGTCTATCTCATACGGTTCTGGTAAAGGTAAAATTCTTGGCATTGGGACTGTTGGTAAGACACCCAATACCCTTATCCAGAATGTATCATACGTTAAAGGTCTTAACTTCAATCTACTTAGCATAAGTCAATTTTGTGATAGTGGATATGAAGTAGCTTTTAACTCTGATGAGTGTATAGTGAAGAACAAAGATAAATCCATTCTTTTTGTTGGGAAAAGAAAGAACAACCTTTATGAGGTTTGCCTTTCTGACCTAAGTGATCAGAATGTAACATGTTTGATTTCAGCAGACGATGAACGAGATATTTGGCATAAAAAGCTTGGACATTTAAGTCTCAAGTATATTTCAAAAATTTCTAGGAAAGATCTTGTAAAAGGTTTGCCAAAAATATCTTGGAAAACCAATCGTCTGTGTGAATCTTGTCAGCATGGGAAACAACTCAAAGTTTCTTTCAAATCTAAAAATGTTGTTTCCACGACAAGACCATTAGAACTGTTACATATTGATCTCTTTGGACCCACTCAGACTGAAAGTCTTGGAGGGAAGAGATATGGATTTTTCATTGTAGATGACTATACTGGATTCACATGGGTATACTTCCTAGCTCATAAACATGAGTCATTCAAAGTTTTTGAAATATTCTGCAAACGTGTTCAAAAAGAAAAAGGAATATGTATTGCGTCTGTAAGGAGTGATCATGGAACAAAATTTGAAAATTCTGAGTTCAAAGCCTTTTGTTTTGAAAATGGTATATTTCATAATTTTTCGTCTCCAATAACTCCTCAACAAAATGGAGTTGTGGAAAGGAAAAATCGTACTTTACAAGAAATGACTAGAACTTTGTTGCATGAAAGCTCTCTCCCGAAATATTATCAAGCGCGTATAGCGATCAACACTTCCTGTTATATTCAAAACAGAATATTGATAAGACCAATATTGAATAAGACTCCATATGAATTATGGAAAGGAAGAAGACCCAACATTTCTTACTTCCATCCTTTTGGATGTGAATGCTTTATCCTTAACACCAAAGATCAACTTGGAAAGTTTGATTCAAAGGTGGTTAAAGGAATCTTTCTTGGATATTCCAACACATCTAAGGCCTATAGAGTATTTAACTCTAAGACGCAAGTTGTAGAAGAATCAATCCATGTAAAGTTCCAAGATAACTCAAAGGCTGATAAAGAAATATCAGACCTAGAAAATTTGTTTATAATTTGCAGATTAACCCTTCTGGTCAGAATTCAAGACAAGATGATAAACAAGGATCAGACGATACAAGGACAGACGATAGATGCACAGACGAACCCTCTTCGTCTGATACTCATCAACAGGGAGATCAAGCCCCTGCAAAAACATGGAAGTTTGCATCAAACCATACAGAAGATCTCATCATTGGAGATAGATCTCAAGGTGTTCAAACAAGATCTAAAGTGAAGTATATTTCAAGCTATGCTCTTGTATCAACTTTGGAGACAAATAACATTGAAGATGCTCTTCAAGACAACGACTGGATTTTGACTATGGAAGAAGAACTCAATCAGTTCACAAGAAATGATGTATGGACTCTTGTTGAAAGACCAAAGAACAAAAGCATCATCGGAACCAGATGGGTGTTCAGAAACAAGCTTGATGAAGCTGGAAAAGTGGTAAGAAACAAAGCAAGGTTAGTAGCACAAGGGTACAATCAACAAGAAGGTATTGATTTTACTGAAACCTTTGCACCCTAGATTAGAAGCTATTAGAATATTACTTGCTTTTGCTGCTCACAAGAATATCGTTCTATATCAAATGGATGTAAAAAAGGGCCTTTTTAAACGGTTTTATTGAAGAGGAAGTATATGTAAAACAACCACCTGGCTTTGAAAGTTTGTCTCAGCCAGATCATGTTTTCAAACTCAAGAAAGCACTGTATGGTCTTAAACAAGCTCCTCGAGCTTGGTATGACAGACTCAGTACTTTCCTTCTTAAAAATGGTTTTTCAAGAGGAAAGGTTGATACAACTCTCTTCAAGAAAAACGTTTCAAAGGACTTTATTATAGTCCAGATCTATGTAGACGATATAGTCTTTGGAGCTACTAACAACTCTCTTTGCAAGGATTTTTCAAATTTAATGCAGGACGAGTTTGAAATGAGTATGATGGGAGAATTGAAGTTCTTCCTAGGACTTCAAATCAAGCAGACCAAAGAAGGAATCTATATCCATCAACAGAAATACACTAAGGAACTTATCAAGAAATTCAAGATGGAGAACTCCAAGCCTATGAAGACCCCAATACATTCGTCTGGAGCAAATCTTAACAAGGATGAGTCAGGTAAGTCTGTTAATCAGACGATATACAGAGGTATGATTGGCTCACTCCTTTATTTAATTGCAAGCAGATCTGACATTATGTTTAGTGTCTGTCTTTGTGCACGTTTTCAATCTGATCCGAAAGAATCTCATTTTCAAGCTGTAAAAAGAATTCTTAGATATCTTGTTGGAACAACTAATCTCTCTAAGTTTTATAAGAAAAATAGTGATTTCAGTTTAAGAGGCTTTTGTGATGCTGATTATGCTGGAGATAAAGTGGAGAGAAAAAGCACAAGTGGTGGATGCCAATTTCTTGGATCATCACTAATATCTTGGTCAAGCAAGAAACAAAACTCCATTGCACTTTCAACAACTGAAGCAGAATACATTGCTGCGGCAGGGTGTTGCTCACAATTACTGTGGATAAAACATCAACTTGAGGATTATTCCAGGTTTGAGAATCATATACCAGTATTCTGTGATAACACAAGTGCAATCAATCTCAGCAAAAATCCTATTCAACATTCAAAAGCTAAACATATTGAAATTCGTTTTCATTTCATAAGATATTTTGTCCAAAAAGGTATTTTCGATATACAATGGGCAGATATATTTACAAAAGCTTTAGATGAAACACGATTCAATTTCATTAAAGAAAATCTTGGAATTATTTCTTTGAATGATTGAAAATTGTTTCGTCTGAGTTATTGATTGAATTTGTTCCGTCTGTACATTACTTCGTGTTAAGACGAAACATTGCGTCTGATCAAGTTGAATAGTTACTGTGGTAAAATTCAACAGACGCAACTGTTACTTTTTAATAAGTTTATCTCAAGTGTGCAGGGACAAATTAAAGAGAGCAATAAATGTGTCTGTCATTTATTGCACTATTCTAGGACAATGATAAGCACGCGCCGTGAATTGCAGAGGTCAAATCAATCATCGAAAAGGCAATGATTTGGATATGTCAAATCAAGGACAGTTTTCAATGGACACGTCATAAAAAGGGGCAGTTTTCAAAATCTCTTTGGTCTGATGAATTGCAATCATTTTTAACTGTTACCTATAAATACCTTTGAAAGTTTTTTTTTCTTTACTCTTTACAATATTTCGCTATTGCTATCGTCTGAAGAACTTACAAAACCCTTACTCACAAAACCCTTTCTCTCTCTAGTTTTTCAAACAACAACAATGGCCGCCAAGAACACCAAGGGAACCAAAACCGCTGAAGCAACCTTTTTCGCTCAAGATTTGTTCTTGCCAAGCAAGTGGATATCAAGGGAAACTCTGAAGATAGTTTCAAACAGAGTGGTGAAGATGTTTGACCACACTGGGTGGATGGGCTTTGCTGAGACCAAAGGCCCATGGCTGATGGAGGCATACGCCGAGTTTTGGAGCGATGCCAGAGAGTTTGATGATGGGATTGTCGGTACCATTGACAATAAAGAATACATCATCACTGTTGATACCATCGCTGAGGCCGGAAATTGCAAGGCCGAAGGAAGCTTCTATAACCCCAACTGGGTGAAGAATGAATCAGAGGAGCATGTTGACAAATTCATCTATTTGAGGAAACCCAACTCTGAAGATCCCAAGTCCTTCAGATCTGGAAAACTCGCTCCCACTGCAAGAATCATTCATAATCTCCTCTATAATATCTTAACACCAAGGACAGGGTCTCGTGATAATGTCAGTTTCAGAGACAAATTCTGCATTTATTACTGCCTAAAGAAGGGAAGAATGAGTCTTCCTCACATTATTCTCGACCACTGGGTGAGTGCGTTGAAGAATCGGAACATTCGTAGGAAGAGTAACATTCCCTACGCCACTCTCTTCTCCACCATCATCATCAACCAGGGTTTCGATGCCACTGGAGTCACATGGCACCCTGAGGGAAAAGAAGTGAAGGCTAGCACCTTTGCTAAAATGCACCTCACTCCAAGCTTTCTCCTTCGTTCACCAAATGAGGACACCCCACTGTCACCCATCACCAAAGAACCACACAGAGCCCGTATCAAGCGCGCTAAACCACAAACACAAGCCCAAACACCGTCTGAAACACAACCCCAAACATAAACCAAAACTCAAACCTAAACACTTCCGCCTCCTTCTCTTCCATCTGTAACTGTATCTGAGATGCCTTTTGAGGATGTTCTTGAGGAACCCCTCAAGAAAGAGAAAAGGACTATCAGAATCAAGCACATTGGTGCTAAAACAAAGACATAGACGGTATCCCCAAGTGAAGATGAAAGGGATATTATACCGTTTGAGAAAGTTCCGTTTGTGAAGATACTCACAGACGAAGAAAAACAGAGGAAAGCAGCTGAAGAGAAAGCTGAAGCTAGGAAGCTTGCGCTTGAAAAAGCTGCTAAGGGCCAGGATAAGATGAAGCAAAAGCTTGCATCTGTCGTAGTTGGTGAGACAGATGAAGAGCGTCAACTCAAAGAGGCTAAGCGAGTCTCAATATTGCTTCAAGCTGAAAGAAAAAGACTCTTTCAAGAGAGCGTTCAAGGCATTGGATCATCTGAGGGAGCATCTGCTCAAGCAATCTCAGAGGGCATGAACAGTGAAGAGACAGCCCAGATCCAGAAAGATGATGCCCAACTTGCGGAGGAGTTGGAAACCATGCTGAGTGAGGAAGTCTCCACAATGGAGGTCTCTCCTTCACCTTTACTCCAAGATGAACTTAGGGAAAGCCCTATAGTTGCGTCTCCGCTGAATGCTGCTCACCTTGCACAGACGTTACCTGCTGCGTCTGAGGAAGCATTCCACACACAGACGATGGAGATTCCGTCTGAAGATATCATACTTGTTGAAGATGCAAGTTATTCGTCTGATGAAGAAGATTCTAGAGTGGATGCATCAAAGGGAAGAGTACATGCTGAAGTACTTAATCCAGAAGACTTACCCCCAAAACGCAAGATTGACTATTCGTTCCTAAACGAATTAGTCATGCGAAGATATGAAGAAAGCACTTGCGCTGACAGACCAATCAAACCTGATTGGGTTATTGGAGCGAAGATTGATGAAGTCTCCAATTTTGCTGAATCGTCTGAGCCTACTCAATTAGCAGAAGACGAAGACCTGTATATAAAGAATACACCATACATAGAGCTGAAGAACCCTTATCAGTACAGAGGAAAGAAGGGATTCCAGCTGGGGAGATTTGTCAACCCCATTATATACAATAAGTCCTTGAAGCCAGCTATTTTTGATGAAAATGTTGTTTATTCTCCAGAGGAGCAACGCAACTGGTTGAAGCGTCTGCCCTGGGACACTCTGGCTAATTTAAATATCAAGGGACTAGAAAACATAAAGGCATATAAGGATCATCTTGCTGCGTCGGAGATTGAAGGACCAGCGCTTGGCTATGAACCCCACATTCCACAAAGAAATAATCCAAAGTGGAGGTTGCGATACGAGATCAATGCACCAGTTTTTTCATCACTATACAAATGGTGATATTGACTCTCTCCGCTATGAGCCGAAGAACTGCAAACACTGGCATCTTGACGCCATAGATCGCCATGATCCAATGCCATTCACAATTCCTCTCAATCAAACAGAGTATGTTGGTTTAGGCCACTCTCTAGGAATTGTGCTCCCGTGGATGAGACCCCATTGTTCCGGGATCAACCCACGCTACTCTCTCCATCTAGATGAGTATGAAGACCCTGAAGATTTTGCTCACTCCCTCCCAGAAGACTACAATCTACCTTTCAAGTTGATGGCTGGTGCATATCGAAGGGAAGCAAAGGAAAAAATCATATCTATCTCCCACATCGATCGCCAAGCTACGAAGGATAGAAGATATTGTCCCTTCATGATGGGTTCTCAGTTTTCTTCTCTGGTAACGGACTTAACAAAGTACTCTATCGTCTTAGATAGAAAAAGACCATGCTTGATCAGATATCTGGCTAAGGGAAAGGAAAAGAAGGTTTCGTCTGTAGCTGACCACTGCTCTGGAACCATCTTTGATGAAGACTCTTCCGTCTATGGCAGAGTGTTCCCTGGTAGTGCATTTGTATATTCTCAGGAACAGCCACTGCTTGAAGTATCTATACCAACCAAGTGGTATGCTCATCAATGGGACCAGACCTTGTATGCCTACCTTGTTCTTCCACTGTTCACACTGCATCTGAAGAAGAAAAAGTTAGTGCTTATCATTGATGATAGTGAACTTTTTGTGGAACTACCTCAAACACCAATGGTACAACTTGAAGATTTGGTGGAGGTTGTTGAAGCTCATATTGAAGAAGCTGAGGAGTATAAGACTCTGAAGCGGAAGTATGATGTTTTGGAAGGTGACTGCAAGCACTTGAAGCAAAAGAACAGAGAGCTTGAGGAAAACCAAGCCTCTCCATCATCTGAAGTGCAGCAGCTCAAGGACATAGTGATGGCCTTGCTTCACAAAAAGCCAAAACCTTCCTCTTGATCGAGTTTTGATGATCACAAATTTCAATGGGGAGAGAAGGAGAAAGCATAATCCAAGGGGAGCTATCAAGACTATCGTCCGAGGGGAGTAAACAAAAAGATCGAATGCTTCGTCTGAGGAGAAGCAATCAAAAGCAAGGAGCATCGTCTGAGGGGGAGTCCCAAATAAAAGGAAGTCATTTTTTATGTGTATCAATGTATTGTTTTTATTTTTTTTAGTATAGAAAATACATTGTAATCTTTTATTGGTTATTCTTTATTAGTTTTTCTGTATGTACCAATGTAATCATGAACAAGTTTACATCGCATTGATGTAACAATATATTAAAGAGGTATTATTCAGAAAAACATCGTCTTGATGTCAATGGCCGTTTAAGTTTAAGGCAAGCTTGCCTAACCATGTCTTTTGCAGAATTTCGTGGTATGGTTTGTAATCATCAAAAAGGGGGAGAATGTTAGATCAAGATTTGTTAGATCAAGAATGTCCCTAAGTTTTGATTATTTACAGCACAGACGAAACCAGCACAAGCGGAAGATGGCCCTTCAAAGTTTGAAGTGTTGCGTCTGTCCACAAGCCAAGACATCAGACGGAACGTGCACAGACGGAAGAAGACTGTCAAAGCTAAAGTCTCCGTCTGTCCAAGAGTGAAGCCTTAAGACGAAAGGATGAAACGAAACAACTTCAACTGATTACACATTTTGTTTATCCAAAAGTGAAGTCAAGATTGGAGTCTCGCGCCAAGTTTTCAAATCTGAAGAAGTACTCAAGAGAAGCATCTAAGATCAGTATAGGGATTTGTGTTTACACTCCAAAATCAAAAAGGTCTTCACCTTTGTGTCACATCTCTGTACAAGTCAGAAAAAGTACTGCGCGCACAACCTAGTCCGCTATATCCGCTGCGACTCTCATCAATCAATCAAGTACAACTGACAAC
This sequence comes from Hylodesmum podocarpum, assembly GCA_026586105.1. NCBI lineage: Eukaryota > Viridiplantae > Streptophyta > Magnoliopsida > Fabales > Fabaceae > Hylodesmum > Hylodesmum podocarpum. The sequence goes on from JALJEV010001403.1 coordinate 1,097,266, forward strand.
CTTTTTGGAAAAGCTCTCTAGAAGATTTCTCAACGACTCTCAACGGCATTCAGATGAGTCTAACGGCTATTTGAAGAAGATGCCTATAAAAGGACTTCACAGCTTCAAGAATCAGTTGGCGAATACGCTTATCTTCATCTATCTCTTAAGGATTCGCTCAAATCTGTGATTGTACTTTATTGTAAACACCTCTCTGCTTAAAGGAAAACTTTGTTTTTCTAAACATCTCTTAAAAAGTCCACATTGTGTGGCATTTGTTGGTCCCTATGTATGAATCTAGAGGGGGGGTGAATAGATTCTTGTTCAATTTTAGCCAAAACTCGCAAGACTCTAATTCCTTTTGAATTCAAACAAATCGATTCTAGATTCACCTATCAATTACTGTATCAATTACCGATTCAATTACCTATTCTATTATTGATTCAATTACCGTATCAATTACTCAGTTGATTATCAATACAGTTACCAAATATACTGCAGAATTTAAACAATGATAATAGCAATATAAGGAAAACTGTAAAGAGGATAAGGAAGAAAATGAGTGCACAGCGATTTATACTGGTTCGGCCAACTGCCTACGTCCAATCCCAACCTAACAACTGTTGCGATTGGCTTTCCACTATCAAATGATCCCTTTTGTGTTCTTTTACATTCACTCTGCAACAAGCAACACAAAACGAAATCAAAAACACCTAAAACTGCTTCTTCAACCTCAAGAACAGAACTTCCTGCATTTTGGCACCTCCAAGATCAAAACTTTGAGAATCACTTCTCAAACACAATGCTCTATCTAGAGAGACCTCTCCTAGAGCAACAACCAGTAATTGGAAAATACAAAGATCAGTAAAGAATACACCTCAAGTAGAATCGATCACAAATAAGCTCTATGAAATCCACCCAACACAGATATGAAACAAGTTTCCCCTTGGACTTTGAAAACCTTGATGAACTCTTAATTTAGAGCATATGAAAGTGTAGAAGTAGTTGCAAATGTTTTGGTTTTCAGCTCCTTCATATGTTTCATCAAGATTATACTTATAGAACAAATTTGGAGGGAGAAAACGTGTAAATCTGAGCTATAACGGTCCATGTAATTGATACCCAAATGAGTGTAATCGATTACACTAGCCGTTAGAACCCTCCAATTTGAATTTTCCAGGCATGTAATCGATTACCATGAGCATGTAATCGATTACATTGAAGAGGGAAACCCAGAAATAGTGAATTTCAAAGCATGTAATCGATTACATAGGGGATGTAATCGATTACACCAGAGAGTAGAAAGCATGTAATTGATTACATCATCCATGTAATCGATTACACCAGAGAGAAAGATCAATGTAATCGATTACACCAAGCCTGTAATCGATTACATCAGTGAAAAATGGATTTCCAAGGTTTTTAAAACTGTTTTTCTCAAATGGAAATCAAACATTAGTCACATGATCAATCATACACAAGTTTTACACATCTCTGGAGTCTTAAACAAAGAACTCAACACATATATGCCTATACTCAACACACAATACATAGATATATCCTAGTTACATTCAACTATGGAAAACCGAAAGATACATTACATCAAAATCAAAATAACTTAGGAGGCACAACAACATCTTCAAGCTTTAAGTCCAACAATCTCCCCCTTTTTGGTTTTGATGTACCAAATCACATATGAGGTTTTCCTAGAGCTTTTAGGATATGTGTTGTTCTTTGAAAGTCCTGCATATGTTAGAAATCTCCAGAAAATACCATATGCATATGCACTACTAATCAACCATTCATTCAAGTATGTATGACATGATTCAAATACAAATATAGATCAAGACCAATGAATCATAAAACAAACCAAATTTTATTTAATATCAAAGACAAACACTTAACATAGTTCAGAAATCAATAAAACAGTAAAAACTTCAAAAACATAAGTTCTCCTAAACAATATCAGCTAAACAAAACCAGAAACAACCTATCAAAGCTACTCTCAACCTCAACTCCCCCTTACTAGAACAATCTATACTATTCTCCCCCTATTTGGTATATCAAACCAAAAAGAGAGATACAGCAGAGGAGTCACTGATCATCACCATCATCATCATCTTGGTTGAGGCGCTCCATGATGGTTTCCATCAATGATCTCATGTCAAGGAAATGCAGATTTTGATTCCTTTCCAATTCTTTAATCTGCTTTCCCGATCATCTTGGCGCTTTATCCATCTCATCCGCCTATCAATGACAATGGACTCAAATCTGGACTTAGGGATGTACTCCCCAGCTGCTGAATCCCCATCATCATCAGAAGGAGGATGTTCTTCTGGTTGTGGTTGTTCTTGTTGTTGTTGTTGTTGTTGTTGTGGTTGGTGATGAATTTCCTCTCTAGGTACCCAGCCCTCAGCTGTCTTGGTCAACCTCATCTTTTTCAGCATCATATCACCAAGAACATGGATATCCCTGACCAATTCTCTGTGCTCGTTGGAGACATCCACTTGACACCTCTCAAGAACACGTGATATGAACAAACCATATGGGCACTTAAATTCATGGAATTTCTTTACCTTGGTCATGTTGTCCATGACAACATGAGCCCAATCAATCTGAATTCCATTTTTCAGGGCAGCCATCAAAATCATATCTTCTTCCATGAGCTGTGCATGATTGGTACCCCTAGCAGCCAAAACCCAGCATATTGTATAATGAAGAAGACGGTCGTCAATGTTGAGACCACCAATGCCAAAGGTATTCCTCATACCTCTTTCTCTTCTTGCTGTCATTTCAGCCTCCCAAGACTCAGGATTTCTCAACATACTCATATAAAATGCATCCTTCTGCAGTTCAAAGCCTTCCTCTTGCAGATTCTCCAGAGAAGGGACTATCCCCTCATTTGTTATTCCACCAAGATCGAAGAACATGTCATGAGTCAGAACAATACTCACTCTTTTAACTTCAGACATAACTCTCCCAGATACAGAGTGATATTTCAGATTGGAATAAAATACCCTTACCAAATCTGGGTATATGAAACCCTTCAGCCCAACAAATTTCTCCAAGTTCTGATCTCGGAGCAAGGAGTGAAAGGTGAATCCTTCATGGTCCAGCCATCTTAAGTCCATAATCTTTGGGGGTACGAGTTCCCTGTTTGCGAAATCAGTGAAGAAACGAGTTTCTTGTTCCTTCGTGGTGAACCATGGGTTGTGATGCATAGGTTCTTCAGAAGCCTTCCTTTTGGAAGATGATTCCTGTCGCTTCTTCGTACGTCTTTCTTCTTGTACGTTCCTATGAGCACTTGTTTTCGTCCTCTTGCTGCTTCCTTGTCCGTCCATGGTTGAAGAATAGTGAAGGAGAAGATGAAGAACGAAGGTTGAAGATGAAGAGGATGAAGAATGGTGGTGGTACGAGAGAGAGAACTGAAGAATGGCTCTTGGAATTTTTAGGGTTTTGAGAATGTGAATGTAAGTGAGAGCTAAAACCCTAGGGAGCACTTCTAATAGATTCACAAGATCAATGGGCTTCCAAGAACACAAAACGCAAAGCCCAGAACCTCAAAACAAAGCTTTAAAAACCCTTCAGAGAAGGGTGTAATCGATTACATATATGATGTAATCGATTACATCGAAACAACACACATGTAATCGATTACATTGGTCCCGTAATCGATTACATCAAACTCACACACACTTCGTAATCGATTACATTGTTGTTGTAATCGATTACATCGAGCAAAACCTATTGTAATCGATTACATACATCGTAATCGATTACATCTATAGAAAATCAAAAACAAGTTGAAAATGAACTTTGTACTACAATGTTAATGAATTTCACATATAGGATGGTTGAAAAACATTTGATTCTACATATTTTGAACTTAGAAATGGTCAAGATCATATTATGCAATGAATTCATATCAAGTTTAAGCATAAATGAATGATTAAACTAACATACTTACAATACTTTATGTGAGATGTTCTTCACTTAGAATACCAAGATTGGTTCTAAGTTTGAAGAACCTCTCCTTGGGCAGAGGTTTTGTGAAGATATCCGTGAGTTGATTTTCTGTGTCAATGAATTCCACCTCACAATCTCCTTTCTCAACATGATCTCTAATGAAGTGATGACGCACCTCGATGTGCTTTGTTCTTGAGTGTAAGACCGGGTTCTTAGTGATACTAATTGCACTTGTGTTGTCACACTTGATAGGAATGTGATCAAGCTTTAGTCCAAAATCCTCAAGTTGTTGCTTCAACCAAATGGTTTGAGCACAGCAGCTACCAGCAGCTATGTACTCCGCCTCAGCTGTTGATAGAGCAACACATGCTTGTTTCTTGCTATACCAAGAGACTAAGCATTCTCCAAACAAGTGACATACTCCACTTGTGCTTTTTCTATCAGTTTTGCATCCAGCAAAATCTGCATCACTGAAACCTACCAAATTAGGGGATGTTCCCTTAGGATACCACAAACCACAGTTTGTAGTTCCTTTAAGGTATTTCAAAATCCTCTTAACAGCATTCATGTGTGATTGTTTAGGTGCAGATTGAAATCTTGCACAAACACAAACACTGAACATTATGTCAGGTCTGCTAGCTGTAAGATATAAAAGAGATCCTATGATCCCTCTATATTTGGTTTGGTCTACTCCTAATCCAGCAACATCATTATCTAAATAGAGATTAGTTGACATAGGGATATTAGAGATTTTACAACTCTCCATGTCAAATTTCTTCAGTAATTCCTTAGTGTACTTTGCTTGATGAATGAAGATTCCTTCCTTTAGTTGTTTGACTTGTAGTCCTAGGAAGAATTTGAGTTCTCCCATCATGGACATATCAAACTCACCCTTCATGCTTGCCACAAATTCTTCACACAGAGATTTATTGGTTGATTCAAAAATGATATCATCAACATATACTTGAACCAATAAAATGTAGTTAGACTTCTTTCTAATAAAGAGTGTCTTGTCAACATTTCCTCTGTGATACCCTTTTTGACAAAAGAAATGTACTTAATCTTTCATACCATTGTCTAGGGGCTTGCTTAAGACCATAGAGGGCCTTCTTAAGTTTATATACATGTTCAGGGTAACTAAAGTCAGTGAATCCAGAAGGTTGTGAAACAAAAACTTCCTCATTGATATAGCCATTTAGAAATGCACTTTTAACATCCATTTGATACAGTTTAAAATCATGAATGCAGGCAAAAGCAAGTAACACTCTCACAGCTTCTAATCTAGCAACAGGGGCATATGTTTCACCAAAATCTATTCCTTCTTGTTGGTTATATCCCTTTGCTACTAGTCTAGCCTTATTCCTAACCACAATTCCATTCTCATCTAACTTATTCTTAAACACCCATTTTGTTCCAATTACATTCATATCTCTATTAAAAGGAACTAATTCCCAAACATCATTCCTCTTAAATTGATTCAACTCCTCATGCATAGCATTTATCCAAAATTCATCATTAATAGCATCATCAACACAAGAGGGTTCAAATTGAGATACAAATGCATAATCATCACAGAACATATTATAGGAAGATCTAGTAGATACTCCCTTATGGATGTCACCAATGATGTTGTCAAGAGATAAGTCTCTTGGTTTCCTCCATTCTTTTTGGCTGTTCTTGAGAAATGGTTGGTGGATCTTTGTTCTTGAGGTTTGCTACTCTTTGCTGTCATCACCTGTACTTTCATCATCATCAACAAGAGCACTTCCCTTTTGGGGATTGTTAGATTCATCAAACTTTACATGCACAGATTCCTCAATGCACATTCTTCTTTTATTATAAACTCTATATGATTTACTAGTTGATGAATACCCAATAAAAATTGCCTCATCCGCCTTGGCATCAAATTTACCAAGGGGTTCTTTGCCATTATTCAGAACAAAACATCTGCAGCCAAATACTTTAAAATGAGAAATATTAGGCTTTTTTTGTCCTTATAGAGTTCATAGGGGTTTTCTTTAAAATAGACGAATCACTATTCTATTTAGAACATAGCAAGTGAAAACTGCTTCAAATTTCAAAAAATATTTAGGCAACTCATTTTCATTTAACATAGTTCTAGCTAGTTCTACTAAAGATCTATTTTTCCTCTCAACAACTCTGTTTTGTTGTGGAGTTCTTGGTGCGGAAAAGTTGTGATTAATTCCATATTTTTCACAAAATTTTTCAAAAGATTCATTTTCAAATTCACCTCCATGATCACTCCTAAGGGACTTAATTTTCAAATCTTTTTTGTTTTGTATCCTTTTGGCAATAACTTTGAAAACTTTGAAGGCATTGTCTTTACTTGGTATAAATGCAACCCAAGTAAATCTAGAGTAGTCATCTACTAAAACTAGTTCATATAGGTTTCCACCTAAACTAGCAGTTCTAGAGGGTCCAAACAAATCCATGTGCAATAGCTCAAGTGGTCTAGAAGTTGAAACAAAATTTTTAGATTTAAAAGAGTTTCTAGACTGCTTGCCTTTTTGACATGCATCACATAGACCTTTTCTATTGAACTTTAAGTCAGGTAACCCTTACACTAAATTCTTAGATGACAGTTTATTAAGTTGATGAACATCAATATGTGCTATGCGTCTATGCCAAAGCCAAGATATATCATCATTTGATGTAAGGCATGCATGATATGATGATGAATGATTAAGTTCAAGGATGTAGATGTTACCATGTATCTTACCAACCATTAATACCTCATTTGATTCACTGCTACTAATTTTGCAGCTTCCTTGATCAAATGACACATGATAACCTTTGTCACGTAGTTGGCTAATACTCAAGATTGTATCTCAATCCTTCCACAAGCGATACATCTTCAATGACAGGATTGGATTTGTCTCCAACAAACACCAATACCAGAATTTTCCCTTTGTTATTATCTCCATATACTACTAAACCAGATTCTTTGGATTTGAAGGAGATAAAATTGCTCATGTCTCGGTCATATGTCTTGAGCGACCCACTATCCAAATACCAAGTTGAGTGTTTGGCTCTCAAGCACACCTACACAGAACAAGATATCACTTTGATTTTGGTACCCAAACTTTGTTGGGTCCATGCATGTTAGAACTGTGATAATCTTTCCTAATCCATTTAAACAATCCACTATGTATACCTTTCTTTCTAATCATGCGGTTGTAAGAATTATGTCCAGGTTTCATACAATAACTACATGAGAAAGTTCTATTATTACTTGGTTTGTTTAAATGCAGAGAACTTTCACATTATTCTTTTTCAAAGAGGCATTAAAAGACTTACACTTTGAACAAGGTAGTTTCAAGGCATTATTTTCTTTTTCAGTTTTTGAACATTAGTTTTTAAAAAGAAATATCATTTTCTAAATCGAAATATTGTTTTTCAAAACTTTGTTCAATTTTTTCTATTCTTTCAGCTTCTTTGAAGAGTTCACAAAAAGCATTATATAACTCATCATAATCTTGTATGAGATGAATCGGAATCACTTACCTCATCATCTGAAGTTGGTTTTGCCATGAGACATAAATTTGCTTCTTCATTGTCACTCTCACTAGAGGATGAGGAGTCATTTTCTTCCCAAGCAATGTAGGCCTTTTTCTTGCGAGAATTTATCCTTCTTGGGCCTTTCCTCATGTTCTACTCTTCTAGGTTCACTGCTGTTATTTTTCTTCATGTTGGGACACTCCGATTTGTAGTGACCCATCTTTCCACACTCATAACACGTGACCTTTGAAGACGAACCTTCATTCCTCTTGAAGCCTTTTCTTGAATTGTTGAATCTCCTTTTATCATTGTTCTTTCTCATGAACTTTTTGAATTTTTCTCACCATGAGATTCATATTCTCTTTCTTGGTTCACTTCCACGGCATGATGAGTCGCTCTCACTTGCTTTGTGTCTTCCATCTTGAGTGCTAAGCCTTTGGCTTTCTTATCTTTCGTTCCTCATCAAACAATACGAGACATATCCATTTCATATTCCTCAACTTACCAAATAACTGCACCGGTCATCGATTGCTAAGTTCTTTGATTCGGTGATTGCTGTGACTGTTGGTTGCCATTTTCTGCTCAATGACTTTAGCACCTTCACATTTACTTCTTCTTCAACGAAGATTTTTCCGAGTCCTTTTAGATGATTCACAATGTGTGTGAACCGTTTCTGCATATCCATTATAGACTCGCCTTGTGCCATTCTAAATGTTTCGTACTCTTGGATCAAGGTATTCTTCCTTGCCCTTCGTACTTTCAATACCTTACCTTCATGTATGACCCTTATTAGATCCCACGCTTCTTTGGTCGTATGTTACAAGCTGAAATTCTAAAAATTCATCGAGTTTAAAGCGAGAATGTATAATATTTAAAGCTTTAGCATCATTTTCTGCTCTCCTAATTTCTTCTGGTTCCCACTTCTCAAATGGTTTTTCTAATTCATTTCCATCAACTATATATGTGGGGATTTTGAAATCAGTTATAACTGCTTGCCAAATACTTCTATGAATAGACTCCATAAAAATTTTCATCCTAACTTTCCAAAAAGGATAGTTATCACCACAAAACAGAGGAGGTCTATTAATAGAGGCACCTTCAGCAAATGGTAATTGATTACTGGCCATTATGGATCAAATTCTAGAGCAACTTACTAGAAGTAGCTCTGATACCAATTGTTGGTCCCTATGTATGAATCTAGAGGGGGGGTGAATAGATTCTTGTTCAATTTTAGCCAAAACTCGCAAGACTCTAATTCCTTTTGAATTCAAACAAATCGATTCTAGATTCACCTATCAATTACTGTATCAATTACCGATTCAATTACCTATTCTATTACTGATTCAATTACCGTATCAATTACTGAGTTGATTATCAATACAGTTACCAAATATACTGCAGTTATCAATACAGTTATCAATACAGTTTCATTCTACACATCTCACAAACCCTAAAAATCTCTTTCTCTCTCTAACCCTAAAACCCCCTTTCATCTTCTTCATCTTCTCCACCACCACCATCAATGGAAGAGCAAGGACGAGGCAAGCAGATCAAGCATGTAGGTCACAAGCCTAAGCCAAGAGTTTCGCCCCGATCAAAGAAGGGTGAATCCTCCTCCAAGAGGAAAGAACCCACATCTCCCGGAGAAACCGTGGCACGCCCAATCAATCCGTGGTTCACCTCTACTGCACAAGAATCACGTTTCTATGGAGATTTCGCAAACAAGGAACTCGTTCCGGCAAAGATTTTGGACCTCCGATGGCTAGATGCACAAGGGTTCACATTTCACTCTTTGCTCCGAGATCAGAACCTTGAGAAGTTTGTTGGTCTGAAGGGTCACATATACCCCGATCTAGTGAGAGTTTTCTACTCCAACCTCCGACCACACCAAGCCACCGGAATGGTAATCTCCGAGGTAAAGGGCAAACCTATGATTTTGACTCATGATATATTTTTCCGTTTTCTTTGGATTTAAGAATGAAGGTATACGTCCTACGATTGAGCACTTGCAAGCACAAGGAATCGAGCTTCACAAAGATTCGTTCTTTATGAGCCTACTCAAGAATCCCGAGGCATGGGAAGCAGAAAAGGCTGCAAGAAAGGAACGTGGGAAGAAGATCACCTACAACACCGGCGGGCTGAACGCCGACGATCGTCTTCTTCACTATACAATCTGCTGGATCCTAGCTGCAAGAGGAGCCAATCACGCTCAGATCAATGAGGAGGATATGGTGATGATGGCAGCGTTGAAAAATGGCATTCAAATCGACTGGGCACATGTTGTGATGGACAACATGCTCAAGACGAGAAGGCTATTTGACAACAAATGCCCCTATTCTCTGTTTATTTCACGTTTGCTTGAGCATTTTCAGGTAGATACCTCAAATGAAAGCAGAGACTTGGTGAAGGACATTCACATCATTGGAGACAAAGCGTTAAAGATGATGCGATTGACAAAAACCGATGTTGGATGGGTGCCAAGGGAAGAAGCACCACAACAACAACAACAAACAGAAGCTGCAACCGATCCACCTTCTGATGTTGATGATTCGACGGCTGGGGAGTACATGCATAAATCCCGTTTCGAATTAATTGTCATTGATAGGATGGATGAGCTGGAAGCCACAACTGCCAAAAGATTGGATGATATGGAGGCTGCAAGCAATGCTCGCTTCTTGGATCTCAAGGAGCTGCTGGAGTCTCTTCATACTCGCTTAGATGCATTCTAGTATTCCCTTCTTATCTCTTCTCTCTCTTTTGCTTCTTGATATACCAAATAGGGGGAGAATGAATGAATGTATAGGTTATCCTAGATAGAGTAGAGTAGAGTAGAGTAGCTAATATTGAGTAGTATTGAGTAGTTTTTGGTAGCATTTGGTTCTGCGCTTTATGGTTCAACTACTGTTTATGTTATTTTCGTTTGCTCTGAACAATTTTTTTTGGATATTTGAACTTGAACAATTCGATATGGTTGTAATAGTTTCACGTTATGGTTTATATTCAGCTTTTGTTTTTAATTCTTCTGGTCTTGATCTATGATTGTGAATTGAATCATGTCTTATATTGTTGAATGGATGATTTTACTTGATGATTGATAGTATAATGCTCTGTTTAAGATAGATTGTACTATGAATCTGCAATGTATATACTGCATATTTGGATATCTCTAACAGTTGCAGGATTCTTAGAAGATCAACACACATCCTAAACCTCTAGGAAAACCTTGGTTGAGATTTGGTACATCAAAACCAAAAAGGGGGAGATTGTTGGACTTAAAGCTTGAAGATGCTTTGGAGTCTCTCTTGGTGTTTTGCTTTTGATGTTTATGTAATTTTGGTTTTCTTAGATGATATGTAATTAGGAGTTTCCTATGTATTGATTGTTTAGTTTAGGCATGTATGTGGTTGTTCTTTGTGTGAATGCACTGGAGAGCTTGGCAATCTTGTGTGATTTCTCATATGTCAAATGTTTGATTTCCCTCTCAAAAATATTTTGAAAATGTCTTTGGTAACCAACTGAGGTAATAGATTACCAACAGTAGGTAGTTAACTACCAACAGTAGGTAATCAACTACCAACAGTAGGTAACAGAGTGTGGAAATTCATTTGTCACTGGATTAATCGATTACCCCCTCGGGTTAATCGATTACCATGACTGAAAATCACCCTGGAAACCTTTGCTCCTTTGGTTTAATCGATTACAACTTACGCGATCGATTACCACTATCGAAAAATCATTAAGTTGCCAAATTGAGTTTTTAATTGAATATATAAATACTCTTTTCTCAAAAATTAAAATAAGATCTTGGAACATAAGTTTTAGAAAAGTTCATACACTTTCAAATTCTCTCTAAACTGAGCTCATCATCTTTTCCAAGAAACCCATAAAGAACTTCAAGAGTTCATCAAGTTTTTACAAAGAAAGGGCAAAACTTGATCTTTTCTCCGATCGGGTGGTATTCATAGTGTTTTCTTTTGTGATCGATCTACACTCCGGTGTTTTCTAAACTGATCTTTTGTTTACCTTTTGATTTCTGGGTTGTTACTCTAGGAGAGAGGTCTCTCTGGATAGAGTAAAGGACTTTGAGAAGTGTGTTCTCAAAGGTTTGATCTTGGGTGTTCCAAGGTCAGGGAAGAACTGTTCTTTGGGTTAAAGGACAGGTTTTTGGGTGTTTTGATTTCGTTTTTGTGTTGCTTGTTGCAGAGTGAATGTAAAAGAACACAAAAGGGATCATTTGATAGTGGAAAACCGATCGCAACAGTTGTTGGGTTGGGATTTGGATGTAGGCGATGGGCGAACCAAGATAAATCATGTGCACTCTTCTTCTTCCTTCTTCTTTTTACCGTTTACCTTACATTGCCGTTATCATGGTTTATCTTCTGCAATTTGTTCGGTAATTGACTTGGTAATTAACTCGGTAATTGACTCGGTAATTAACTAAAACTGGAATAGTTAGATACTGATATTGATTACGTTGTATATTGATTACTAACGTGTTTCTGATTATTCCTTTTGGTATTTCCGCTGTGTATCTTTGATATTTCTCGCTTATCTGTCTCAATTATTGATAGGTAATCAAGAATAGTTTTGTTTGAATTAAAAGGAATTAGAAACTCGCGAAAATTGGGCTATAGTGGAACTAGAATCTATTCACCCCCCCTCTAGATTCACACATAGGGACCAACAGAAGGTTTCCTCAAAGTCAATTCCTTCCTGTTGATTGTAGCCTTTTGCCACAAGCCTTGCTTTGTTTCTGACCACAACTCCATCTTCACTCAGTTTATTCTTGAATACCCATTTTGTGCCAATTATATTCATGTTGCCTTTGTCTGGAACAAGTTCCCAAACTCCATTTCTTCTGAACTGGTTAAGTTCTTCTTGCATAGCCATGATCCAAAATTCATTGCTCAAAGCTTCTTCTATGTTGGAGGGTTCAACCTGTGATACAAAAGCAGTATTATAGCAAAATAGATTCTGTGAGGATCTGATAGTTACCCCCTTGTGAATGTCACCAATGACATTGTCAAGTGATAGGTTCATAGGTATCCTCCATTCTTTTGCTTGATCAGACACTGGGGTTGTTTGAGTTTGCTGATGCATATGATCAACTTCTATGCTTTCTTCACCTGTTTCATCATCATTACGTAGCAAGCTTTCCTTTTGGAAAGTGTTAGTTTCATCAAATCTAATATGGATAGATTCTTCAATGCACATTGTTCTTTTGTTAAAGATCCTATATGCTTTACTTGTATTTGAATAACCAAGGAAGATGGCTTCATCAGCCTTTGTATCAAATTTTCCAATAGGGTCATTGTCATTGTTTAAAACATAGCATTTGCATCTAAAAACTTTAAAGTAAGAAATGTTTGGTTTTCTGCAATAGAAAAGCTCACAAGGGGTTTTCAACAAAATGGGTCTTATAGAGACTCTATTGAGAACATAACATGTAGTGTACACAGCATCAGCCCAAAAGTGTTTAGGCATCCTGTGCTCATTCAGCATGGTTCTCCCTAGTTCTATAAGTGACCTGTTTTTCCTCTCCACTACTCCATTTTGCTGAGGAGTTCTGGGAGCTGAAAAGCAGTGTGATATCCCATGTTTTTCACAAAAGCTTTCAAAATAACTATTTTAAAATTCAGTACCATTGTCACTTTTTAAAGCTTTAATTTTCAAATCCTTTTTGTTTTGAATTTTCTTGGCAATTACCTTGAAAACTCCAAAGGCCTGATCCTTTTTCTTGATAAACAAAACCCAAGCAAATCTTGAGTAGTCATCTACAATGACTAGCCCATACAAATTACCTCCGAAACTAGCTATCCTAGATGGTCCAAATAAGTCTAAATGCAAGAGTTCAAGCGGCTGAGTTGTAGAAACATGTTTAATATTTTTGAAAGATGTTTTTGCCTGCTTGGACTTTTGACAAGCCTCACATAGTCCTTCTTTGGAAAACTTCAGTTTAGGAAGTCCAAAAACTAGCTCTTTAGATACAAGTTTATTTAAATGCAATATGTCAATATGTGCTATTCTCCTATGCCATAGCCAAGACAGATTATCATTAGAAGTTAAACATGTAGAGTAAGGGGATGAGTGATCTACTTCCAATATGTAGATGTTGTTTGATCTTTTGCCAACCATGAGAAGTTCATCTGAGTCTTTGTTGCTGATAAGACAATATTCATCATCAAATGCAATTCTGTAGTTCTTGTCACACAGTTGACTAATACTCAGTAAGTTGAACTTCAATCCATCGACCAGCAATACATCTTCTATCACTGTATTAGCTTTGTATCCAACTGTACCGTAGCCTAGTATTTTTCCTTTGTTGTTGTCTCCATATACAACTGATCCAATTTCTCTTGGTGTGAAGGTGCTAAGATTCCTTCTATCACCTGTCATATGCCTTGAACAGCCACTGTCTAAGTACCATATTGAGTTTCTACTGTTTAGGCTTTCCTGCAAGAGAAAAAGAACTTATTTTGCGATTGGTACCCAGCTTCTCTTGGGTCCATGCAAGTTAGTGCTACAGTTTTCTTTCTTAACCCATCTATATTTACCACTGGAAATACCTTTCTTTCTAATCATGCAATTAAAGGATTTATGTCCAGATTTTATGCAGTAGGTGCAAGTGAAATTAGCATGTTTAGAGTTTCCAGATTTCATGTTATCATACCTTCTTATGTGAACACAGTTTGTAGAGTTATTGAGTTCTTTTCTTAGTTTTAAAATATCATTCTCTAAATCACATGCTTTCTGTTTTAACATGGATATTTGCTTTTTCAAAACTATGTTTTCTTTTTCAAATGTTTCAGCTTGATTGTAAAGCTCACAAAAAGCAGAATGTAGTTCATCATATTCATCCATGGTAGAGTTTGTATCACTTACCTCACTGGATGATTTGACCATTAAGCACAAATTTGCTTCCTCATTCTCACTCTCAGATGTTAAGGATGTGTAGCCTTCATCCCAAGCTATGTAGGCTTTTTTTTTTCTTCTTTTCTTTTCTAACATTTCTTTCACTTTCAGATTTTCTTACTTGGTGTTGTTGCTTCTTTTCAAGGCTTGGACAATCTGATCTATAGTGCCCAATCTTTCCACATTCGTAGCATGTTACTTTGACTGAAGTGTTGTCTTGCTTCTTGACTCCTTTTCTTGGTTGACCGAATTTCTTCTTAGAATTATTCTTCATGAATTTTCTGAACTTCTTCACCATTAAGTTCACTTGGTCTTCTTGTGAGTCATTTCCGTCTTCAGAGGATTCAAATTCTGTTTCAGTATGCTCCATTTTGAGAGCAATTCCTTTGGCTCTTTTGTCCTTCTGTTCCTCATTTACCATGCAAGTCATATCCATTTCGTACTCTCTAAGTTTCCCAAACAGTTCAGCACTGGTAATAGCGGCAAGGTTCTTTGATTCAGTTATGGCTGTCACAGTAGGTTGCCACTTTCTATTTAGAGATTTCAGAATCTTGACATTCACTTCTTCTTCAATGAAGTTCTTGCCAAGTCCTTTGAGATGGTTGATGATGTGTGTGAATCTCTTCTGCATTTCCATTATTGATTCTCCTTGGAACATTCTGAATGTTTCATATTCTTGAATGAGTGTGTTCTTTCTAGCTCTCCTGACTTCAGCAGTACCTTCATGAGTTACCATAATGAGCTCCCATGCCTCTTTTGCTGTAGTACAGGCAGAAATTCTAAAAAACTCATCAGAATTCAGGGCAGAGTGTATAATGTTCAAGGCTTTAGCATCGTTTCAGCCTTCTTAATCTCATCTATATCCTAATCCTCAAAAGGTTTTTCTATTTCATTTCCATTTTCTATTTTCATTGGAACTTTGTACTCATTTACCACAACCTGCTAGATGCTTCTGTGAATAGATTCCATAAAGATTTTCATGCGAACTTTCCAGAATGGATAGTTATCACCGCAGAACAATGGAGGTCTATTTATAGAAGCTCCTTCAGCGAAGGGTAAAAGATTACAAGCCATCACAGGGAACTATGTAGGATTACTAGATTGATTTACTAGTTAAAGCTCTTGATACCAATTGTTGGTCCCTATGTTGAATCTAGAGGGGGGGTGAATAGATTCTAGTTCCCTACGTTACAAATAACAATTCAGAGATTAAGCAGCGGACATAGAAGGAAATTGTAAAGCGAGAAATACAGAGAAAGATAAGAGATAAGGTAGAGAGAAAGCTTGGACAGAGATTTATCCTGGTTCGGCATTCGGCCTACGTCCAGTCCCAACCCAACAACTGTTGTGATCAGTTTTTCCACTATAATGATTCCTTGTGTCTAATACAAACACACTGCACAAACACAAACAAAATCAAAATAACCAAAACATATGTTCTTCTCCTAAGAACATATCTCTCTAATTCTTGAATCCTTCAAGAATCACCTTTGAGAACACCTCTCTCAAATTCCTTAACTCTTCTTCTAGAGAACAACTTTCTCTTAAGAGTCTTGAACCAAAAACGAAATACAAAAACAAGATAAAGATCAGTAAAGATTACACCTGTTGTGTATGATCTGATCAAGATTATAACCAATGTATTCAATCCTTCACACACTCTTCATCTCTAGAGAAAATCCTTTTAAAATCTTGAAGAGAATTCTTAGAACTTGTGTTCTTTGTAAAAACAAATTTTTGCTCTTCCTTTCTTCTTGAAAAAACTCAGATCTCTCTTGTTGAAAATCATTTCAAAGAGGTTTCAATTTAAAGCAGTTCAAAAGCTTTTTGAGATGAATTCTGGTGTGGTAATCGATTACTAGAATGTGGTAATCGATTACTCCAGAGAGATTTTGCCTTCTCTGTTATCTCAAGCACGAAGTAATCGATTACTAGCATGTGGTAATCGATTACTCTAGAGTGTTTTGGGCTTCCCTGTTTTCTCAAACTGTTGGTAGTCGATTACTGATATATGGTAATCGATTACTTCAGCTTAAGAACATTTTTAAACAACAATTTTCAACTTTTCAAAACAAAATAGGGTTCCCAAACTGCTCTAGCTTGATTCTCAGAGTAGATTCAACTTCTCTGTGAAGCGAGATTGAATAAAAACCACACTCAAAGCCTATTCTAAAACAATCAATACAATTACGCTCCTATTTACAATCTATTATGAAAATCAAGATTACAAGTAGATCAAAACTAAAAACAAGATACGACTTCTTCAGCTTCAAGTCCAAAACATATCCTGATTACCTGGTCACTGCACAACTTCCACAAATAGGGGTCATCCCAAATATAATTCTTAGCATCACTCTTAATTTTATCAATCAGAGCTCTAGATGCTAAGGGAGGAAAAACATAAGCAACTGAAAAATTAACAATATTTGCAAACCAAGGTGTGGTGGGGTAAAAAGTAGATACAGACAACAAACTTTCATCTGGAAAGTCATCTCTGATGGGAAACTAAAACAAATTAACCTCTTTATTATATTGCAAATTGTTTATCCTTGATAACAGAAACTCATGTTCAATCTACTAAACTCTGAATCAAACCCAAATTAATTTACTAAGCGGAAATTAACTATGGGTTTTCCTTATATGAATTAAGCAATCACATACACCATCCACCCCAATTACAGAAAACTACATTTCACACCATTAAGCATGAAACAGAAATATAATTTGTCATTAAACTGGAACATTAAGCATGCATGAACAACAATTGGAATGAATGATGAAGAGTCAATAACAAATTGAATAAGTAACAAAATGAACAGAACCTTAAAGAAATTATTGAAATCTAAATCAAGAGATTAACCCTAACTATTTAACCTTCCATCAAAATTTGAAATCAAACAGAAAACTAATTAAACCTAAATGTACCAACACCAAATTGAACCAAACAAAAAACTAATTAACCAAAACGAAGTGAACCCACATCAATTGAACTAAACGAATTGAACCAACATGAAATTAAACCGAAAACGAAAATGAAATTGGATTATAATTAGATTGGATTAAAATGAAAATGCAGTAAAATGGATTGAAACGAAAACAAAACAAAATAGAATTGCAGTAAAAGAATGAAAGTGCAGTAGAGAATAGGAGAAGAAAACGAATTGTAATGCATTGATGAAACAAAGTATAAGTCTAGACAATCTCAATTGCAGAACCAGCAAATTCAGAATGTACAGAAGAAGAAGAAGAAGAAACTCAAAATAAAGAAGACGACCTAAGGGAAAGAAGAGAGAAAGAAAATATAAGAAGAGAAAATTGAAAACGTAAAAATGCTAAGTGTGGTGAATGAATCAGTCCCCCAATCTAATTTCTTTTTTTCTAATTACCCATAGGCAGTCCCATGTGCCTTGCACATGCCACTTTAAGTGTCAAAGGTCCCAAGATCAAGTCCCACATACAACATTTTTATAAAATGGCAATTACATGATTTAGAAAGAGCTTAAAACGCTGAAAATTCTCATCCAGGTTCTGATGTAAGAACATTTAAGAAAAATCACTCAACTAGAAGAATTACTAGAAGCTCCAAGTTACCTTAGCTTAGGATTTGATTTTTGTAATTGAAGTGTAAATAATTTTGATGGCCTTGTAAGTTTTCGACCAAAAGTGTATTTTTCTTTTAAGTGTTTGCTTAATGTTGTGCTTAAAAGGCTAATAAGCTTAAAGAGGAAAGCTTAATAGGAGTGAATGAATTTAAGTTCAAGTTCATAATAAATTCACATTTGAAAATTAAATTTAATTTGATTTAAGTTTGAATTTCAAATTGTGAATCTAATTGGATTTGGTTTAAATAGATTTTCACTTGGATTAGGATCCATGCCTAATCCAAGAGCAAATCTCAACCCTTGATTTAATCACTCATCCAATGGATGAGAATTGGGTGGAAAGTGACATGTAACCTTTGAGAGTGACATGTAACATTTAAAAGTGACATGAAACACTCTTGAAAGTGACATGTACTTGAACTATTGAACTTGTGGCTCTTATTCATTGACTTTTAGAGTATTCTAATGTGGTTTAGCTTCCTCTTCAAGTTTTCCTAAGCCTATAAGAAGCCAAAAATGAAATTGTATGAGAACTTTTGACCAATTGAATAAAACTTTGAGTTTTATGAGAGATAAGTCTCTTGTCTTCGTTAGGAAGGTTTCTTGAATCTTATCAATGGATCCTCTTCTCCATTGTGGCGGTTCCTCCTAGGCTTATTGGCCATGCCATGGCGCCTTTCTAAACTATTTCTCTTCCCCATTCCATTTTCTAATTTTGTTTTTGTTGTTATCTCCATGGGAGCTTGACCAAAAGCTTCCATTGAAGCTTGTTTGAAGATAGTTGAAGAAGCTAGATCGGGAACTTCAAGGACTCTTTGGAATCTCTCTAAGGAGGCCTCTATCAAGTGGTATCATGAGCTTGTTGTCTTCTTCAATGGGTTATCTTCAATCGGTTAGTAATAGGTTTCCTAAGTTTCCATAGTTTTCCTTTGAGTTTTTCATGTTCTATGTCTTTTTTGAATAGCCTAGTCTTAGTTTCCTTGAGTTGTATTTGTTTTGTTCGGTTGGTTTGTGTCGAAGCATGCTTTTCCTCTTTCTTTCTTTTTCAAACCGTGGGTTTGAGTGTCCATGCATGCTTGTCTTGAAGTTTTACCCATAGTTACTTTAGGTTCCATTACAAGATTCATTGTTTTAGAGTAACTTCTTTTGTAAGCTTCTTTGTTTGATGTGTTTTCTTGTAGTTTTTTTTAGTCTTTGTTATTTTTCCTCCATAACCGTGACCCTTATGGTATGTGCTGCACCATTGACGATGTGGGTTTCAAGTTTTTACATGGGTTTCAAATGGTAGAATAAACTTTCTAGTGTAAGACTCACATGTACATGATTGTAATAGCTTCTAAAGCACTCTTTAGGTCCAATTTGTGTAGAACCTTGTGAATTGCGTTTTGGGTTTAGAAATTGAACTTGGAGGTTGCTCTTCTTCATCTTATGGTTTCGGTCCAACCATACTTAGTTTGTGAAAAAAATTACAAAATCAAAAATAAAGAAAAGAAATAATTGAGAAAAAAAACAAAAGAAAAGGAATTAGTAGTAAAAAGAGAAGTGTATGGGTTCCAAAAGAGTATCAATTGAGTGAGGACCATACAAAAACAAAATCAAAAGAACGAAAACAGAAAGAGAAGATTTGAAAAGTGAAAAGAAGTGGACAATAGACACACCTTTGGACCTTGTTTTGAGCACACATCACCCAAGTTGAATTTCTAGTACCTTTGTTTTGGAATTGAGTGTGTAGTTGATTTTTGGGGTGCAATTTTAACTTTGTGCTTGTACTGCACTTGCTGGATTATGGTGGTTCTATGTGATATAGGCCTCCTTAGAGATTCCCCCAAAGAGTCCTTGTGTTGCCCTCTCTAGCTTCTTCAAGACAAGCAACTTCAACCCAAAATTAAAGGAAGCTTTGGTCAAGTTTCAATGGTGGAGGAAAACCGAGAAAGGAAAAGGTGAAGGGAGTGAGGAATGGAGGAGGGTGGCGCCATGGCAAGCCAATAAGCCTAGGAGGAACCGTCACAATGGAGGATGGAATCCATTGATAAGATTCAAGAAACCTTGCTAAGCAAGACAAGAGAAAACCTCTCTCAAGAAAAGCTCAAAGCTTATTCAATTATCAAATTCATCAAAAGTTCTTTACAAATTTCGTTTTTGGGCTTTTATAGACTTAGGAAGACTTGAAGAGGAAGCTAGACAACATTAGAGTACTCTACAAGTCAATGAATAAGAGTCACAAGTTCAAAGGTTCAAGTACATGTCATTTTCAAGAGAGTTTCATGTCACTTTCAAAGGTTACATGTCACTCTCAAAGGTTACATGTCACTTTCCACTTGATTCTCATCCATTGGATGAGTGAATCTAATCAAGGGTTGAGATTTGCTCTTGGATTAGGCATGGATCCTAATCCAAGTGAAAATCTATTTGAACCAAATCCACTTGGATTCACAATTTGAAATTCAAATTTAAATAAAATTAAATTTAAATTTCAAATGTGAATTTAATATGAACTTGAACTTAAATTCATTCACTCCTATTAAGATTCACTCTTTAAACTTACTAGCCTTTTAAGCACAACATTAAGCAAACACTTAAAAGAAATGTACACTTTTGGCCGAAAACTTACAAGGCCATCAAAATTATTTACACTTCAATTACAAAAATCAATTCTTAAGCTAAGGTAACTTGGAGCTTCTAGTATTTCTTCTAGGTGAGTGATTTTCCTTAGATGTGCCTACATCACTATGCCTATATAAACCTTGTATTGCAAATGAATTAAATTTTTGAAGGTTAGACAATTAAAGGACATAGTTTTAAATCGGTCGCTATTCGATTTTTGGAATATTCGTCTCTAAATTCGGTGAAATTCAGTGGCTATTTGATTTGTGTATGGTTGTCCAGTTTTGATGCTTATAGCATCGCTCTCGGTTTGGACTTGAATTCCCCTGCAAATACATGTTATTTTGCTGTCCATATATGTGCCTATGTCTCATCAAAGTTCCCTACACATTTGAGTAGCCATTCTTTCATTTTGATCATTTTGTTGTTTGTCTTTCTTGGACTCCTAGTTTTGTCTTTGAGTATTTGTCTCTTTGGACTTTTAAGCATAGATTGGGTGTTGTTCCTCTTTCACAATGGTTTGGTAAAGACTTGGTAATTGATTAGAGAATAATTCCTAAGTGAGAACCAAGAGATAGAGAGGAAAAAGACAAGAGAGATTCATTAGAGAAAAAACCATTAAGTGTGAAACACGAGTGTGAGTGGATATAAGTGGATACACTTAGAGAGTGGTGAGTTACTTTATTTCCTATTATATTTTCTTGTGTACTAACCTTTTCTTGTAGCGATGACTAGTTCTCTTAGTGTTGGTAATGACTTATCACCAAAGGCTTTAAAGATGTTGGATGTGTTGATGAGTAGATTAAATATTAACTTGGAGGAGAAAATGGATCAACTTGAGAAGAAGAGGGAGAGTGGGAGAAGGACTAATGGAGAGAATAGTAGGAATAGAGGTGAAAGGAGAGAGTACCATAAAGATAGTGATTGGAGGAGTAGAAGAGGGAGTGAAAGAAGTGATAGAAATTATTATGACTTTAAGAGGGAAATGAGAGAAAGAAAACAAAGAAGGTTGTTAGAAGAAAATGAAAGGAATTATGCCGAGTATGAGATAAGGGAAAAAGAGAGAAGAAAAAAAGAATTGAGAGAAGAAGAATTGAGAGTAAAAGAAATTAAAGAATTGGAGTTGATGGAAAAACAAATGAAGGAGAAAAGTGATATTTTACTTAGTTATACTAACTCTTCATTTGATTGTTTTGATTCTTATTTAGAGAATATTGTAGGTATGGTTCCAAAGGATGAATACCAAGAGGAAATTGACAAACTCTTATATGAAGATGTAGAAAAGAATGCACTTAAATCTCTTTATGAGTATGCTTGTGATCATCTTTATAAAGTTCTTTTTGATTTGACTCCTAATGAAGAGTTGTGCATAAATGAGCCTTGGAACAAACATTGTGAAGAAAAGGAAATGCCTATAGAATTTGAACTACCTTTTGAAAAAATTTCCTTATCACTTACTACTCCTTGTACTTTCATTAAGAATGATATTTCATACCATACTTTAGAATCTTATGGCATTGAGCCTTGGAAGATCCTTGAATTTGAAAATTTGGAATTCTTAATTTTGCCTATTAACCATTATTTTCATGATGTTGAATGCTTTCCTAGGTTGTTGGAAGAGGTTAAGAAGGAGGGCACACCACAAAGTTCCACATATAGCGAATGAATGATAAATAAGAAGTAAATGTTGATACAAGTGGAGAAAGGAGTAGAAACTCCTAAGAGTTTTGGTTATACTCTAAATAAGCATTTAAATTTTTTCTTTTATTCTTTAAATGGTGTTGTTGATACGAGTAATAAATACAATTTGTCGTTACATGCTTTGAATATGAATATATCATATCAATTGTTGACTCTAGATTCTAGGATTAAGTTGAGTAAGTGGCGAATTATAGAGATTCAATTACTTTTACCACAAAGTACTCAATGTAGAAAGAAATCATACAAACACAATAAATTGCTTGCATTGAATATTACCAAGAATGACTTATCCTTTATTAATGATGACATAATAAATAGGAGTGAATGAATTTAAGTTCAAGTTCATAATAAATTTACATTTGAAATTTAAATTTAATTTGATTTAAGTTTGAATTTCAAATTGTGAATTTAAGTGGATTTAGTTTAAATAGATTTTCACTTGGATTAGGATCCATGCCTAATCTAAGAGCAAATCTCAACCCTTGATTAGATCACTCATCCAATGGATGAGAATCAAGTGGAAAATGACATGTAACCTTTGAGAGTGACATGTAACCTGTGAAAGTACCATGAAACACTTTTGAAAGTGACATGTACTTGAACCATTGAACTTGTGGTTCTTAAATATTGACTTTTAGAGTACAATAATGTGGTTTAGCTTCCTCTTCAAGATTTCCCAAGCCTATAAAAAGCCAAAAACGAAGTTGTATGAGAACTTTTGACTAATTGAATAAAACTTTGAGTTTTGTGAAAGATAAGTCTCTTGTCTTTTTTAAGAAGGTTTCTTGAATTTTATTAATGGATCCTCATCTCCAATGTGGCGGTTCCTCCTAGGCTTATTGTCCATGCCATGGCGCCTTTCTAAACCATTTCTCTTACCTATTCCATTTTCTAATTTTTTTTTATTGTTATCTCCATGGGAGCTTGACCAAAAGCTTCCATTGAAGCTTGTTTGAAGATAGTTGAAGAAGCTAGATCGGGAACTTCAAGGACTCTTTGGAATCTCTCTAAGGAGGCCTCTATCAGGTTCCACACGTCAACTTCAAGGTCATATTCACCCAAGATGCAATCCGAATTTGCTTTTCATGTTTGCATGACTTTTGTACCTCTGTCAATATTCTTTAAGACGAAAAAATCGGAGCTCAAATGGAGATCTATGGACGAAGTTAAGCTTGTTTTAGTGAAAGTGGTCAAATCTGGAAAAATATAGTGAATTGGAACAAATTAAACACTTTAAAGCTTAAATGAGCCTAAACTCATAAATGCATTAAATCATGATAATTGATCCTTAATTATGTTGTATTAGGATATAAAATATGTAGAGAAAGTGATCAAAATAATAACTCATCAACTACCAAATTGCTATTGGGGAGAAATTGTCACCATAACACTATATGTTTTGAACAAATGTCCTACCAAGAGACTTCAATCTATAACACCTGAAAAAGCCTGGATAGGGGACAAGCCTATAGTGAATCATCTGAGGATTTTGGGTCTCTAAGCTACAAACACATCCCATATGAAAGGAGAAGAAATCTACATGATAAGAGTGAAGCTCTTATCGCGGTTGGATATCATCCAACTAGTGCATACAAACTTTACAACCCCTTGAAGTAATAGGTGGTGATTAGTAGAGATGTTGTGGTAGATGAATCTGAGGCCTAGAAGTGGGAAAATGAGCCAAAGGTTCGTAGCTCACACATTCTCGAAGATAGCCTAAGAATCAAGGAGTTTAACCCTGCTAGCTTATTGAAACAACCTGTGAAAAGGCCATAGGGAATAAGATTCCCCACCAAGAGACTTGTAGATTATGAACTATACAGTAATAGTTCAATCTCTGATGCTGGTGAAATGATACATTTTTCTTTTATCGTTAACACTAAACGTGTACACCAGAAACAGATCGTGGATATCAAAGAATGGAAAGTTGTTATAAAAGAAGAGTCAGATGCCATGGAGAAAAATAGAACCTGGGAGTTGGTTGATCTTCCATATAATAAGCATTCAATTGATGTGAGGTGGGTGTTTAAAGTAAAGCTCAAACCAGATGGCACAATTGCAAAACAAAAAGCTAGGCTTGTTGCAAAAGGATTCCTTCAAAAGCAAGGAATCGATTATACAGAAGTATATGCCCCAGTTGCTAGAATGGAAATAATTATATTAGTAATTGTTGTTGCCAGTTCTAGAAGATGGACCATATTTTAGCTAGATGTCAAATATGCCCTTTTGAATGGTCCACTAGAAGAAGAAGTCTACATCTTACAACAACAAATATTTGAAATAAAAAGGAAGGAAGGCAAGGTATACAAACTACTTAAAGCTCATTGTGGCCTCAAGAAGGCCCCTCGAACATGGAACAAATTGATTGACAATTTTCTTGGCAAACAAGATTTTGTGAAATGAACAATAGAGTTTGGCGTGTATATAAAGAAAACCCAACACAAGAATTTGCTATTTGTATGCTTATATGTGGATGATCTAATCATTATAGGAGATGTGATTGAAGAAATCGAGCAATTCAAAGAAAAATTGAAGTCAAAATTTGACATGACAAGACCTTGGAAGGGAATTTCGCATACATAGAAGGGAATTTTCTTACACCAGAGAAAATATACTGGTGAGGTTCTAAAACACTTTACTATGGAGAATTACAAAGCAACTTCAATACCTATGATGCCAAACTTGAAATTAACAACAGAATTGGATGAAAAGCTAGTTGACGCAACATTGTTCAAACAAATTATTGGGTCACTCAGATTCCTGTGCAACAACAAACCTGACATTAGTGGGATTGCTTAGTACATTTATGGGCAGTCTTTGAGATCCTCACATGACTGCAGCTAAGCATATCCTGAGGTGTCTCAAGGCAACAAGTGATTATGGTTTATTGTTTTCAATAGGGAATGATCAAAACATATCATGCATTGAAGCCTATTCTAATTTAGACTGGTGTGGTGATAAGGTGGAGAGAAAAATCACCTATTAATACTTGTTTAAGCATCTGGATGCACCAATATCATGGTGTTCACAGGAGCAAAGTGTGGCGACACTCTCCTATTGTGAAGCTAAATATATAGAGTCAACTAAAGCTGCTTGTCAAAGTTTGTAGTTGGAAGCATTGCTCGAAGAGATGAAATTACAGTATGAAAGGCTATTACAAATGTATGTTGATGATAAATCAACATTAGCTTGTTAAAGAATTCAGTTTCTCATGGAAGAAACAAGCGCAATGAAACTAAGTATCATTTTCTTAGAGATTAAGAATGTAAAGGAAGATTGGAACTCGTATATTATTTTTAGTTATATACAACAATTTCATATGTTCTTCATACAATAAAGTAACTGTTTTAAAATTGCATGAGAATTAAGAAGACATATAATGTCACCATGTAGCATTGACCAACATAGTATGGTACATTAAGTTTCTAACATTATATTAACATAACAATGCAAGCGTGACAAAAGAAAAAATCTTTATCATTGAGTCATATTTTGAAACGAACTTTTTATAACTTTTCTATGATAACAATACTCAACAAATGTCAAGATATATTAATTTTTTAGCTTTTTATATTATATTTTAAGCTGATTTAACTGAAACTTAAAAACAAATGATATTTTCTTAACGATAATGTATTTTCTATATATGAAAACGTCGATTCAAATTTCAAATATTCGAATTATATAAAGGTATATGTTTAAGTGCTAAGTTAACTAGTAATTTTTGAATTGGGTGTAGAAATTTGTGGTTGGGCCTAACTCAACCCCAAAAAACCAGTTTGTTAAGTGAGGTTTTCCCCCACTTATATATATGCAACAGGTCTCATCACTAGGTGATATCGGACTTCACACCCCTCCAATATTGGACTTTCAACACACCTCTCCCACGTTGAGGACTGGACTTCTCGAGCGTGGAAACTATCCCACGCCGAGGACTGAACTTCTCGAGCGTGGAAACTATTCAAATGGGGTGCTTCAATACGACCCGATATTCAACGGGTAGTCCAATATTGGCTCTACAACGGGTGGCCCAACATCTTCATCGACATCTAGGATAGACTCTGATACCATGTAAAAATTTGTGGTTGGGCCTAACTCAACTGCACAAAACCGGCTTGTGAAGTGAGGTTTGCCCCCCACTTATATATATGCAATATGATTCTTGGGATGCAATCAAAGTCCCATATTACAAAAACAATGCAAGGCTTGAAGGAGGAGAAGAATTTTGCCCATCAGAAAATTCTGCTACAAGTGAGAAGTGCTCCAAAAGTTAGAAGATTTTGTTGCTGCAAGAGAAGATCGCTCCAGAAGAGTTTTGCTAGTTTTTGATGTAAGTAAGGATCATTGTAGAAGGGTAGGACTTTGAATTAAGGGAGATTTGTTGTGTCTTATGTTAATTCAAAGTCACACATTAGAGAGTATCAGAAAGAGAGAGGGGGGAATGACTTATATATATGGTAGAGTGATAGGTTTTTCACTTGCACCACATCCTTGAATCTATAATGGATGTTTTAGATTTTAGGTAGTGTTTGTCAAACACTTTGAAAAAACTAATATAATTCACTATTTTATTCATTCATTCTTGTATATAGGATACTATATTTATAGTATTACAAATCAAGGACTAGATAAAGAAAAAGATAGAATCTTATCTAATCAGATAGGAAAAGATAAAATCTTATCTAATCAAGATAATCTCCTCTAACTATGATTATGCGATATTCTCTATATCTTAACTAATCAGATAATGTCTACAATCTTAATTAATAAGATATTCTCCTTTTTCAATACTCCCCCTCAAGTTGGTAAATGGATGTCATCCATTCCCAACTTGTCTAATAGTTTCCCAAAAATTTGACTTGTAACAGCCTTGGTAATAATAACTGCTAGTTGATCTTCAGATAGAATATTTGACTTTGATAAATAATCTGTCAACTTCCACATTTTTCATACGATTGTGTTGTATTGGATTGCGAGCAATGTCGCGCGCAATTTTGTTATCACAATATAACTGAATGGGACGTGTATGTACATACCCTAAGTCCTAGAGAAGTAGTCTTAGCCATATACATAAAGTCCAAGAACCATTCCTCAGAGTTCAACTTTAGCGCTGGAACGAGCTACAACATTCTACTTTTTGTTTCTCCATGTGACAAGATTACCTCCTACAAATATAAAATATCCAGAAGTTGATCTCCTATCATCAAGAGCACCTGCCCAATCTTAATATTCGTATAACTGCATCTATGTGTTGTGTATCAGGATTGTGTACGAATTGACTAACCAAACTAAGAGCATAAGCTAAATCTGGTCTAGTATGTGTGAGATACATCAATCTCCCTATAAGTCTTTGATATCTTCCTTTGTTGGTCGGAGTTTGATCTTCTTAAATGCACAACTTTAATTCCCTTTCGATTGGAGAATTTGCTGGTTTGCATGATGTCATCCCAGTGACTTGAAAAAACTAATATAATTCACTATTTTATTCATTCATTCTTATATATAGGACACTATATTTATAGTATTATAAATTAAGGACTAGATAAAAAAAAGATAAAGAAAAAGTTAGAATCTTATCTAATCACGTAAGAAAAAATAGAATCTTATCTAATCAGATAATCTCTCTCTAATTATATTTATATCTGATTATACATTATTTTCTATATCTTAACTAATTAAATAATATCTATAATCTTAACTAATAAGATATTCTCCTATCTGAAATATGTTAAAAATAGTCACACTGTTGTTCACTGTCTCGTGGCATATCAAAAGGACAAAGCGGAAGACTTGCGAATAGTCTTAGTAAATAGGCTGCAACAATGAAAGTACGCGGAATAAACCAAGACAGACGAACGAAATTAGCTACCTAAAGAGTTATATATACTTATATATATAATCTTTGTTATATATATATAAAGTATATGGTATTTGAATTAGAGATATTATAATACTATTTTGATTTGATTTATCTTTAAAAAAATAATTATATTTATATTTTAATAAATGATAAAATACCAATAAATAAACTATTTATGTTGATTATATAATATTATGTTTTTGTTATTTAAATGTAATTTTTTTTACTATATCTTGTATCATTTCATCTTATAATAAAGGCATTATTTAAATTTGATATTTAATAGTTTTAATATTTTTTAATATTTTCAAAATTAAATTAAATTTAAATTTATATAAAAATTTTCCAAGAGTAATGCAAGGACCCACGTGAACGGAAGAAATCTATCCCACGACAAAGATAGAGAAAGGGGACAGAAGAGTTTGGTTGATTGATTAATTCCGTATAAATCTACCCCACCACCAAGACCAAGACTCACAATCCTTTGATTGATTAATTCCTACTCACCATCACTCCTCTTATTAAATATATTATTCGACAATAAATTAAAACTAAATAATTTATTGAAATTAAATTATCATAAACAAAAGCTTGTGTATATAGTTAAATAAAATCTATTATAATACTTAAAAATAAATATGTATGATTTTTTAAAATAATTAAAGGAAAAGATCACAAAAGAAAAAAAAAGGAAAGAGAGACTAGAGGAAAAAAAAAGAAAAAAAAAAGAAAAGAAAAGAGAGAAGCACGTCTTTGAATTTGTCAAGCGTTAATAGTAAACATATTTTCTCTCCACCCGACTTCATTGGTTGGAGACTATAAATACATGTTAACATTCATTATATCCATGCAAAAGGGAAATTGATTTATATCTACTAAGCATATTGAATCAAAATTTGCCAACCATGAAGGCTATTATTCTTATTGCATTCTTACTATTGGCCTCTGTTTTTTTCCTCCCCACTTTAACTCTTGCTCGACAACTTAATGGTAACACTCTCCTACTACTCTATACTTCTTTCATTCATTCTATTCTTATTTTCTTACTTAATTATTTTCATGCCATCAACAAATATTCATAGGCTTTACGAACATCTTACCTACATCTCCTTTGTGTGTGTATGAAAGTAAATCACAACTTGAAACGCACCAAACTCTCATAGAAAACAGCTACTTGAATTAATTATTTTTGTGATATTTAGGTTTTTCGATGGTTATATATATATATATATATATATATATATATATATATATATATATATATATGTGTGTGTGTGTGTGTGTGTCCATAAACGTCTCATATATCAAATAATTGCCTGCTTGGTATAGCTGTACTGGCAAACATTTTTAAAATTATTATCAAAGATATTATTAATATATAATAGCAGTATAAAAATCAAAAATAAAACTTCAGGTCTATTATCTCAACTTTCCATTAAACTATACTGATCCAGTGGTTTATAGCATTATTAATGATATATATACATATTTGTGGTATTATGCAGGAGCACAGCCTGTTACCCGTTGCAGCAGCGACCCTAACAAACCTTGTTATCCACCGCCCCGAAAACCATGCCCTCCCTATGTGCGCAATTGTTGAACATCCAATTATGAAAGTTTCACTCTATGATGCCAGAACCTATCCTTGTCCAAAATTATTGTCATGCAACTTTTTACTTGTTGGTGTGTCAAATGTTTTTAACACTATTGCTGTGTTAAAACTTGGTGTATCATCTCTATATTTCGTGTAGTTTGGTGTATCATCTCTATATCCTCTCTCTATATATATAAATTATAAACTATATAAATATCTTGGCATAAAACAAAAATTATACATATAACTAGCACATATTTATAATAATTTTAACATGTAATATAAAATATTTTAAATTAAAAGAATCATTATTTAGTTATAAATTTAATAATTTTTTTATATTTTAGATGATTCACTAATTTTATTAGTCAAACTTTTTTATCTATTGTGTTTCTCTTAGCTTCATCTTTTCTTAATTATTGGGTACTTTGGTCTAGTGTGCCCGTATTTTCTACCATTATAACAAATGATTTTTTTTTTTTTACAGTTATAACAAATGATTTATGAGGTTTTCTCTTTGGTATTTCTTTTGTCTAGGAGTTTTTTTTTTTTTTTTTTTTTTTTTTTAAAGATGATTCCTACATCTTCTTGCCATTAAGGAAAGTTTATATTTGAATGAATTATCTAAGCTATATGAAGTAGTTGGCTCAGCTTCAGCTTTGAAGGCTTTGACCTTCTTCTTCTCATTTTTGGTGGAGTCTTCTTGCTTTAATGATTCCTTTTCAGTTGGTAAAGCAATTGGATCTTGCATTTTTATCTTCGCTTTCTTGAAGAGATGAATTTCATGATCTCTTAGAGCTCCAATGAGCTCATATCTCTACCAACAAAAATGAAAATGGACATGACTTCCCACGTAATTGGAAGGCTATCTAAAATAATTTGGAATCTTCCAAACATACGATCAATAGATTCTCCATTCTTCATGGAGAACATCTCATATTCATGTTGAAACGTGACCATCTTTCTAAGTCTGACATCCTCAGTTCCTTCATGGGATATCTTGAGAACATTGTAGTTCTCTTTGGTAGTTTTGTTTGAAAAAAAAAGTTGATGGAGGTTCATCTACTCCAACACAAGAAGTCAACAATACTAAGAGGATTACAAGGTCAATGCTTAGGAGAATACAAGAAGAGGAAGAGAGGAGGTTGCTCCAAAGTCAAAGTCAACAATCAACCTTTGAAGTCCTTTTCTTGGTCAACAAGCCTTGTAATAGTCTTAGTATTTTTATGAGTCAAACTTGAGTCACAAGTCTCATGCCACCTTTTGAGTAAATCGTGACCTTGTGATTAATTCCAAATCCAAGGGTTTGAATTATGATCCGTGTGAAGTGCCTAGTAAGGCTTACTGTGCGTTGATCTAGTTCTAAATCCAAGGGTTAGCATTTAATTATGCTTGGCGCCATTTTTCTTAGTATAAATAGGAAAATTTTTGAATTGGAAACACTTTTGGCAAATTTATGAAAGAAGCTATTGCTTGAAAGAGAGGATTCTCTTATAGGTTTCATAGTTGAACCTTCTTGAGTCTTATCATGGTGCATTTGCATGTAGCGATTCTTCCTTGAGCTTATTGTATAAGCACGACGCTCCTATCATCCCTAACCTCTTCCATTTTCTAATTTCTTTCTTCTTTTGAAATCTAATTCCGCAAATTCAACCATTAATTCGTGGAGCTTGGACTTAAGAAG
Source organism: Hylodesmum podocarpum (assembly GCA_026586105.1). Taxonomy (NCBI): domain Eukaryota; kingdom Viridiplantae; phylum Streptophyta; class Magnoliopsida; order Fabales; family Fabaceae; genus Hylodesmum; species Hylodesmum podocarpum. Next base: position 1,128,687 of record JALJEV010001403.1, read on the forward strand.
CGAAGATTGGGCAAAGTTAGACTTACATCCATGGAAGATTTACATCAAAAGTGTTATACTTCATTCGTGAGAGAGCACACATGATAGCATAACGAGTTCTGTTGTTCAACTCCATGATGGAGTATTCTTCATTTTCTCACTCTTAGTCTTGATTAATAAAAGTAATATTTATTTTTGTAATGATTCTCTAGAGTTTGTACTGACTAGATTTGATGTGAGTCTCTATCCATCTACCGGGAAGAGATACTTATACCAAGAGAATGGTGGGGGCTTGTTTATAGAGGACCCCTTTATGATGAACATTGTGAATGAGTTTACTGTCCTAGATCTTTTCCTCTAGCAGCAATGATGCGCTTAACACTTAGAGGTTGAGCTCTGATATTAAACTGTAAAGACAAATACACAAGAAAGGGATGCATTGTGTATTTAAAAACATTTTAGAAAGTTTTTAAAGTTCCTTTTGAAATATGAGTATGATAGATTTTAGATGCAGTGTACATCAGACAAAAGAAAAATTTCAAATAAAAGCATCTCACAATAACCTGATGTAGGAACATATAGGAGGATTACTAGAAGCATGCAAAGGAGACTAGAAGAGGAAGTGAAGAGACTTCGAGATCAAGATCAAAGTATAGGGCTTAGTACTTGTAATGTACTAGTAAACTTGTATGAACAATAATAGTTCCTTTTTGTAATAGCTCTAGGGTATAGGTTCCAAATCCCAAGGTTTTCTATAGCTTTTAGGTAAGCCATAAATCTCTAACCAACAAGGGTTCACACAAAGTCTTTAGAAAAATCACAAGTTTTCAAAATAACTAAGTTTTCAAAAATCCCTTGTGTGAAGACTTGAAACACTTAGGATTAAGGAGCAGCTCTTAATCAAGTCAAGGATCCATGCCTTCACTTGATTAAGAAAATCTCACCCTTAATCACTAATTGATAAGGATTAATGACTTGGCTAATCACAAGGGCACGGTTTGGAGACAAACTCATGTGCGGCCATGTGAAAACCATGTGAAACTGATGGAGGACCATCTCCAAAAGCCCAAAAAATTCTCCAAGTAAAAGTTAGAGGAGGAGGTCAATGATTAAATCAAAGTCAAAGAAGAAGGAAGACCTTACTCTTTTAAGTTGGCCCAAAATAACTTCGCTGTTATTTTTTGTGCCTAACAAGGTTCAGTATTTCAATCGTAACTTGTGCTACACAATTCCAATTAAGTTCATTTTTGTTGCATTTTAAAGCTGACTCAAAGGGTTACAAAAGCTATGAGACACCAAAGCCCAGTTTAGACTGTATCTAGGATGAAATGGAGCTTGAAGTTAATGTTTGGAAGCTGCTAGGATTTTCCAGCCAGTTGCTTAATTGTTTAGACCTTATTAGTTTCTTGCAATTATGTATTTGTTGTAAGACTTATATTTGGGCCTTGTAATTGTAAAGTGTTCTCAGCCTAGGGTGCCTCTCATCTCACCATTGATCACTCATTTCATCCTAAGGTGGAGAACATTTCAGATTTCTATCCTTAGGCCCATCACACTTTCATTAAATTGGTCAACATTTCTATTGTACTCACTTTGGTCAATATTTTGGAAATAGAATTGAGACTTATTCTATTTGGAAAAGAGAGTGCTCTCCTAGGATTTTCTTCATAGAAACCTTGAATCTTATCATGGATCCATGCATCCAAGTGGCGGTTCATCATTGGGCTTGTTGAATTGACCATTCATGGCGCTCCCATCTTCTTAATCTTCTCCATTTTATCTTTTCTTCTCCTTTAGTTCATTTTCCACAAGTTCCTACACTCTTGATTGTGGATTCCAGCTTGATTCCCTGGAGTTCAAAAGCGTCTATAAGAGTGATTGAAGGTTGGTGAATGAAGATTGGGGAAACACCTTGCTAATCCTTGGAGGTTAACTCATAAACCACCATGGGTTTGCATTAAATTTGGTATCTAGAGCTTGTTCTTCACCTACTTGTTCATCACTTGTGGTATTGAGTCTTATGCATATCTTTTCATTTCAATTTTTACTTCGTTGGAATTTTAATTGAGTTTTGATTGAGTTTTCTTGGTTGTCCTTATCAATTCTATATGTTACACATCAATTGGGTAAGTCACATATGGTCTATCTCACATGCTAGATATATGCTAGTCTATATCCCCATGTGTTTGATAAATTTTCTCAATGTGTAATATGTGTCACCTTTGTTGTAAATTGACTTCTCTACATTATACTTGGCTTAACTAATGCTTATATGTTTCATTACTATATGCACTGTCATTATAAGTTCAAGTTACTACTACCATGCATTATCTTGCTTGTTAGCAAAGTTTGACTTGACTTGCTTGAGTTTTAAGCCATTATTTGAATTGCCCAGCAAAGTTTAACCAAGAGAAAAATATAGAAAAGCAAAAGAAAATTAAATATCAATAGAAAAATATTCAAAAGAAAGAAGCAAAAGAAAATACAAGAAAATGAGTTTGAAAAAAATTGAGTGTCAAAATTAGTAGTTCTTGTGAGTAAAAATTTGTAAAAATTTGAGTGCAGTACCTTGGCTGTTTGGGTTCATTAAACACCCACAAAACTAGTTCTCAAGTTCAATTTGGCTTTATTTCTCATTAGGCTCAAACATCGTCATCGTAAATTGGATCAATTTTGCTAATAGCTTAATAATTGAACTTATGGTGAGCTTTGTATGTGCCTACATATATAAGCCTTGTTTTTCCCTGTTTTTGGAACTATTTTTTGTGGGATCCCTACACCTATTGTTAGCTTATTTGTGCCTTAAATTCATTAAAAAAAAACCCCACAAATTCGTTACAATTTGGACAAGATTTATGCAAAATTTCATGTTGTTAGTGACGGTTACAGTGAATCTGTGTCAGTTTTTGTTTTGCTTCTTGTTAAATGTGTAAATCAGGATTTTGATGGCTTATGGGCATTTGATTTGATATGATATACATATATAAGCTCAACTGGAAGGTTTAATAATTTTCCAACCCCATTTCATATGCTTTTGATTGCTCACAAGTTGAGAAAGTTAGTGACGGTTGTCTGAAAATTTTCTAGCAATGGTACTTGTTTTTGTATCCAATTTTTGAGTTCTATGTCTTGAAATTTTTCCCAGTTTTAAATTATTTTTTTCCTTCATTTTAGTTTCAGTAAATATAGTATCTTTTTTCTCATATTAATTCTCCTTTTGAGTAGCTAATTTTTCTTCATTGAGTGTCTTTCATTGCTTGTCTTCTTTGATTCCTATTAGTTTTGTCTAGAGTTTTTGTCTTCTTGGATTTCCCTAAGCTTTTTGGCTGGATTGTTCCTCTTTCACTTGGATAAATTGGACTTGATATTTGATAGAGGTTTCTTAAGAAAGCTCTAAAGAGAGTTGAGAGGAAAAAGGCTAGAGAGTACATTATAGAAAGAGCCTCTAAAGAGTGTGAATAAGAGTGTTGACTGGAAACACTTAGTGAGTGGAAATGACATTTTCTCTTATATTATTTTAGCTTCTAATATCTTCCTTGTAGCAAAGGATAGCTCCCCAAGTGTTGGAAATGATTTGTCTCTTAGAACCCAAAAGCTAATGGATGTTATGATGGAGAAGTTTACTCACTTACAACACAACCTCAAGAATGAGCTAAAAGAGAATGTAAATAAGATTAGGGAGGAGAGTCATAGAAGATTGAGGGAGGAAGAGGATATAAGGAGGAACTATGAAAGAGCTTTAAGAGAAGAAAATGAGAGAAGAGAAAGAGAGGCTCATGAAAGAAGTATTGGGGAAAGAAGAGGTAATAGTAGTAGTAAGGTAGGGAACAACGTTGATGACGACTATGCATTCCAAAACTATTAAGATGAAAGGAGAACTAGAGGGAGAGGGTCACCCCAAGGTTATGGTTGAAACTTCCAAGCATTTCCCTACGGTGGTGGAGCAAGACAAGGTGGATTGAACACCAAGATTAAGCTTCCGCCATTTCTTGGAGAAGGAGAAGCCAAAAAATACCTTGATTGGGTAATGAAGGTGGACCAAGTGTATTCATGCCACACTCACTTTAGAGAAGAAGAGAAGTTAAATCTTGTCATCCTACAGTTTGAAGGTTATGCCTTGTTTGTCCTCAAACAAAAGGGAATTTTATCACGTCAGCAATTAAGTTTAACATAACCCAAAAATTATTTAAATTCAAAATTTTCAGCATTTAGTCATACTAAGCCTTAACCAAGATGAATGAGAGATCATGTTGGGCGAGAAAGCTTTTCATGTGTGCCAAAGAAGGCCTAAATCATTTCCTAGTTCGTGTTTCACTTAGTTTAACTTATTTAGAATCAACTTGGTTATTTGAGTTTTACTCTTTTCCTATTTTCTTAGACACAGGCAAATTATTATTACTAGGAACAAAATAAAAAGTGCACTAATTTAGATCCCACAACATATATCATTAGTCATGCATTACCTTTCCTGATATTGCACAAGGGCGTTGGTATCACAGGGTTAGATCAAATAATAAAATCGTTAAAACTCAAGACTCAAGGTAACAGGAAAATAACATTCATGCATATATAAGGGGTTAGTACAATAATGCAGATGCTTCAGTATGATTAAAAGAAAATAGAAAAATGATAAAAGGAAAATAATATGAACCTATTCTAAAAGAAAACATCAAAATGATAAAAGAAAATTATGCAACTCTAACCTACTAAGGAGGGCTGGCTGGTGGGAAACCCCACTGATGGGTGAAGAACTCCTCGAATGTGTCGAGCGCAGGCGGATGTGAAGGAAGAGAACTATGCTCTGATGGAGGTGGAGTGATGGAATCGAAAAAGCCTGTCGGTGCTAGGCCATCCTAGTCAGATATTGTCCCTGACTTAGGAGATGCTGGTGCTGAAACTCTGTCTAGGCTCTAGAGAAAGCTGATAGCTACTGAATGGGAGTGGTGAGAGCTGTCAAATCAGCGGATGGTGGTGGTGCTGGAGCTGGTGTGGATGGAGCGGAGGGCCCCAATGGTGGTGATGATGGTGGAGTAACCATGGGCTCATCAGAATCAGCCTCCGGTGTCGCCTATGGCTGTGACTGTCTTTCCTCATAGAAGTAAGATATGTCGGTGAGGGTGAATGGTCGAGGATCTAGTAGAACGACCTCACCAACATACTATGGTACTCTAGTGGCCATGGCCATGTCTGTGATCATAGATGCCAATCCAAAGCCACTAGAGGTGATGGCACTGATAGCCATCCTAATCTCGTCCCTGAGTCTGATGTCTGCCTTGGTCATCAGTTTCCATATCAGAAGTTCTTTAGAGAAAGGGATTGCTCCCAGTCTGTTAGCTGGACTAACCCTATTTTCTATTAATGTCAACCATACCCTGGCTGTCAAAGTGATATCTCCTCGGGCAAGTCGAGTGTTGGACTTGAAGCTTGAAGATGCTTGGAGTTTGATATGATCCTAACACAAAATTAATAGAATACTCGACGTTTGGGAATTAGGGTTTGAAGACGGCTGAAATTTGAGAATTATTTTATAGGATAAAATGCAAAATAATAACAAAGAAAGATAGATATGAAAAGGAAGGCGTCACATAAACAAGAATGTTTTATAAGCCAAGGATGATCGCCACACAAGAATTGAAGAATTCTTGATAAGATCGAGAATGCAAGGAAGAACCCCAGCAGAGCCTAAACTCACAAATATCAAATTGAATGTCTACCTCCGCTCTCAATTCCTATAAGTTTAATACTAATTAGGTTTACCTCATTTAGAAGTAAATGGGTCTTCTACGAAATTATTTATTTTTAAAGTCTATTACAAAATAAATGAGCCTCCTAGTCCACCAAGTAGGCTATACATGTTATCAGCTTCCGCGTTTGTTGGGCCGCTAACAATTCAGTCTCAAGCACATAGGCCACCTTGAGTTGTAATGCTTCTTGAGCCTTTCTGAATCTGCTCCTAGTCATAGGTCCAATTATTTTATGGATTGGGTCTTGATTTTGATTCTTCTCATCATGGGCCTCATACTCTTGGGTCTTGATGTCCTCATCAAAGTTTCTCTTTAGTTGTTTTAGTTTTGATGTTATGTAATATTGGTTTTCTTAGAAGGATTGTTTTAGCAACCTTCCATGAATTGGTTGTTCTAGTTTAGGTTTGTTCGTGTGCTTGCTCTTGTTGATATGTTATGGAAAGCTAAGTTCATTTAGAGTGATTTCTCATGATTCAAATTGGTGAAATTCCCACTAAGTTTTGTTTTCAATATAAACATGAGGTAATCAATTACCAGCTAAGGTAATAGATTAAATCTATTTTCTAGTAACCAAGTGAGGTAATAGATTACCTGAAAATGGTAATCAACTACCAACAGTGGGTAACAAAGTGAAATTTCTCATTTGGCTCTGAGGTAATGGATTACCACATTGTGTTAATCGATTACCATGTGTGAAAATCACCCAAAGTTGAATTTGCTCTCTGTGGTAATCGATTACCACCCTGGTGTAATCGATTACCTCTATCAGAAACTCAATTTATTGCCTAAAAATGGGTTTTGTTTTCAACTATAAATAACCCTCTTTTTAAGATTCAAAAAACAATCTTGGAATACAGTTTTGGAAAAAAAAATCTAACCTTTTCATATTATCTAAAACTGAGTTTATCTTTTTCTCCAAAAAATTCATAAAGAACTTCAAAGTTCTTCGAGAAAAGTTTTCAAAGGACAATCATATTGAAATCCTTGATTGGTTGGCATTCATATTATCAGAATCTATATTTACAATATTTTCTAACTGATCTTTATTGTTCATTTTGATTTGGATTGATTATTCTACGAGAGAGATCTTTTAGATAAAAGTCTCTTTAAAAAGAGTTTTCTCATCCTTTTACATATTTTATAATATTTTATTATTATATAAATTTTAATTAATAAATTGACGCGTGGAATAAAATAATAGTATGAGGTTTAAGTTTTCATTTTGTATAGTCAAGCATCAACTAGTCTTGGTACTTTTATGGGCAAACTAGTCGTAGTGTTGAAAATACGTCTTCACACTTCTCTTTCCCAATTATATAAAATACATTATTTTAAATGATCGAGTAATATTAAAAAATAGTCTTTTCAAATGATGACCCTATTTTATATAAAAGAAAAAGGTCTTGGGACAACTTCAATATGCAAAAAATTATTTATAAAATATAAAATAAAATAATAAATCAAAATATGTAGATGTATATATGAATTAGTTAGCTATTTAATCTGGTATTCCAATTGGCTGGTAATATTTCTCAAAATAAAATTGGGAAAATATCATATGGACATTTATTAATTGGATTGACCAAAAAGCCAGACCTAATTATTCAAACATCACAATATTATCTCAGCTGCAAACAGGAAACTAAAGAACATTTCTTATTCAGCCAAACTACACGAAATTCTAGAGCACAAATATAGAGATTATACACCAAGTTTTAACAAAGAAACTGTGTCAAAAACATTTGACACACCAATAATTGAACATTATATAAAAAGTTAAGTGACAATAATTTTGGACAAGGATAGTTTCTGGCATCATAGTGAAACTTGCATAACTGGATGTTACTCAACAATTGCGTTTATAGGGATCAGAGCATGGTGGGTTTGGGGGCGTTTTCTGTGGAGTGCATCTTCTGTATGAGTTGTTAGTAGGGTCACATTTAACAGATGCATGATTAGGGTCGTTGGTACCACCTGTAACAGTCTCTGCTTCTGCATAATACCACAAATATGTTTATATATCATTAATAATGCTCTAAACCACTGCATCAGTTTAGTTTAATGGAAGAGTTGAGATAATAGACCTGAAGTTTTGATTTTGATTTTTATACTGCTATTATATATTAATAATATTTTTGATAATAATTTTAAAAAAAATTTGTTGCTATTACAGATACACCAAGCAGTCAGATATTTGATATATGATACGTTTATGGACATATATAACCATAGAAAATCCTAAATATCACAAATTAATTGATGTAGCTGTTTTCTATGAGAGTTTGGTGCGTTTCAAGTTGTGATTTACTTTCATACACACACAAATGAGATGTAGGTAAGATGTTCGTAAAGACTATGGATATTTGTAGATGGCATGGAAATAATTAAGTATGAAAATAAAAATAGAATGAATGAAAGAAGTATAGAGTAGTAGGAGAGTGTTACCATTCAGTTGTCGAGCAAGAGTTAAAGTGGGCAGGAAAAATACAGAGGCCAATAGTAAGAATGCAATAAGAATAATAGTCTTCATGTTTGGCAAATATTGATTTAATATGCATAGTAGATATAAATCAATTTACCTTATGAATGAATATAATGAATGTTACCATGTATTTATAGTCTCCAACCAATGAAGTTGGGTGGAGAGAAAATATGTTTACTAGTCATGTCTTGACCAATTCAAAGACGTGCTTCTCTTTTTTTTTTTTTTTTTTTTTTTCCCTCCACGCCTTCTTTCCTTTTTTTCTTTTGTGATCATTTCCTTTAGTCTATATTTTTATTTTTAATTATTATAATAGATTTTGTTTAACTAAATACACAAGCTTTTGTTTATGATAATTTAATTTCAATAAATTATTTAATTTTAATTTATTGTTGAAGGGGATTGATAATGAGTAGGAATTAATCGATGAAAGGATTGTATGTGAGTATGTCCCTACACCCAAACTCTTCCATCCCCCTTCTCTTCTCTGCCATGACTGTAAAATGGTAAGAAAAGATATTTACTATTGGGTCGACCTTCGAGATATCTATTTCTGAAGTGACCTGCTTGGTTCCTAATATAGACCATATCATATCACGTTTCCCTTTCTCTATTTGTATCCTAACTTTTCATATATTGATGTAGTTGTATTTTGTTTGGGGTTAAATTAAAATGTTAATCCTATAATTTCACCACATGTATAACATTAAAATAGGTGATTGTGTTAAAGTAGGATGGTTGGTTGAGGTGGAGGTTGTGCTTGTGGTGCAAGTTGAGGTACTAGTTGTTGCAGGGGCAGAAGAGCTTTAGTAATAAGATTTGTCAAAGTCTACATGCCCAGGAACACTTGATGAAGGTTCTTAGCAAGACGTGATTCAAACCTTGCTTCCACTGATTAAGCAAACTCATCAACATTAAGCACATGAGAAAATGTTGTAGGAACAAGAACAAGTGTAGTCTCGCGGGAAATTTAATAGCGAATGGCTCATTTGTAGATGCTTAGTGCTCTTCTAATGGGAGAGGATATGATTCAAGTGGAGTTGGTGCAAAAGTTGAATCTAGTTCTAGTGTTGCAACTAAAGTAGGTGCTACAATGGTCGTAACTTAAGGGATCTCCTTGCCTATAGACACCAAGACTTTGACTATTATCTTTTATGTATTAGTGTGTTAAATATGTTTAACATATGTTTCTTCTCTCATTTCTCTTTATTTTTACCAGTAATTAATTTTGTCTAGGTTGTATGTTTATGAAAATTATAATATTATTATTCATGTCTTGGTTATGTATTTAATATGTTGTTCAAAATTTGTGCAGTTATCATGCTATTGTCATTTTGATGGATTGATGAAAAAAAGAAAAAAAAAATGACACTATTTTTTTCAATTCAGAATTTAAATTTTAAGAGATATATTTGACTTTTCTTGGAGTTTTATCTTATATTTTGAACTAAGTTAAGTTTAATGCATGAATTATGTGTGCTCCAACTTTTTGTTTTTTATAATTCTTTGAATATCATAATTACCTTCAATTTTATTTTGTAGGAGAGATATCAACAGCTTAGTGAAGAGATATTGCAATCTGCTGTAAATGAAGACAATGATAATATATTTAGGTTCCCCTTCAACTTTTGTCAATGACAATCAGATATATTTTGGAGTTAATGGAGGTAAGAATTAAAAGGGGAATGTGTACATTAAGGAAGAGGTTCAACCACTCAAAATGTTCTCAAGATACTCAGGCTCCAATGATAGAGCAAGTGGAGGAAACGTGTTACACAATTAGAAAATTAAATGATGAGCTAGTGGAAATATCTAATAAAGACAAGACAATTAAGGAGAATATGGCATAACTAATTCAAATTATGATAAGCAATTTGAGTAAATGCAGCAGCAAATGTAAGAAAATACGTTAGCAACATCAATAAATGTAATTAGAAAAATATGTGGTAGAAAACTGTAATACGCAAACAATTAGTGAGTTGACTGGTTAGCTGGTTAGCTGGTTAGCTGTACATATTATAGTTGTTAGCAAAGTAAAGTTGATTTAATGAATTTTACAATATTTGCAAATTAAGTTTGTTGTGCCAACTCATGGCTAATTGACTATTATTACAAAAGACACTTACTAACATGTTGAAGATGATCATGTTGATGGTATTTATGACACTTCAAAAGACCATTGACCGTTACTTTATGTAGTATTTTTTATCTTGTATGTTGTTATAACTTTTTATCACGTTGTAGTATATATAAATATGTGTGGTACTTCTATATCTTCATTTCTATGTATAATTCAGGTATTAAGTAAAATAGAGATTGGATTTTTTACTTTAACGACTGATATTATTCGTCACTAATTAATTTTTTTTGGTTGTGGAAGCACCGCAACAATGATGACAACGGATATATTGATTAGTGGTTTAATAATAGATGTATTGATTTGTTGTTACTATAAATGCTGTCAAAATAATATTAGTGATATTAATAATAGCAGAAAATATTGTAACAAAGAGAATAATTATGATGATGATAGATGAAAGGATGACGGTAAAAATGAAAAATAATGATAAAAGATATTTTTTTACATGTAATTAAGGGGACAAAGATAATCAATTTTTTCAAGAAATTAAAAAAGGATAAAATTATTTTTACTTTAAAGATAAACTAATTAAATAATAAATATAATAATCATTTAAAATTTAAATATAATAATATTATATTAATAATATAATATAATAAATATAATAATCATTTAAAATTTAAAATTTAAATAATAAATATAATAATCATTTAAAATTTAGTATTATGAATACTAAACGCATGAAAATATTTTCGAAATGTGAGGATGAATGGAACTAGTACGGTTAGTCCCTGACAGGTCGATGTAATGGCCTGAGACTTTTAGGGTATTCGTGGTGGGGAAAGCTTCCACTATGGCTGATCACTGGGAGTGGGAAGTGACTCCCTTTGCAACACTGGTTGCCCTGACGGTAACTGTCTAGTATTTCTAGTGAGAGTGTTAGAGGTGACATGTACTCCTAGATATTGCTCAGTTGTTTTGATGGTACCACATGACATGAGAGTGAATTATGAGTAGCATGCATCATACTGGGTTGCATGATATGATTGGTTTTGATAAATTGTGAATTGAGTGTGTGTACATTCTTGTGTTCCTTGTGTTGAGTTGTTCTTGTTGATTTCATCATTATTATTAAAATGTGAACTAACCCTGTGTTGTGTCTGTGGTTGACCCCTGTGATAACCCCGCGAACGGGCGAGTAGATGAGCAGCTTGTTGGAGGCGAAAATAATGTAGGCCAGGAAAGGAATTCAATTGCTTGAGGACTTGGCATACTGTGGTCCTTGTTTTTTTCTTTCTTGATTTTCAGTGGTTGCTTCTATTTATAAATATTAAAAAATTCTTTAGATATTTCGTTATTTGAGAGTTTTTGATTTATTGAGACATATGTAATTGTGAGATTTCGTTCTAAAATTTAGTCCATGAAATAAAGTTTAATTTCCATCATTTAATGATGTATTTATTTTCTGCAAATTATATAGAATTTATGATGTTACGATCATAGTAGTTTAAGGGTGTTACAAATCTGGTATCAGAGCTTAAGTTTAAATTCCTCGGCTTGTGAGTTATGTGTTTGCTATGCTTTTTTGTGTACCTTGATGTGTCAAGAGATGTTTAGTGTGATTTTGATTTGACATGATTACTATGTTTCGGTGATTTAGTGAATTGCTATACCATAAGTCTTAATTGCCTACATGTGAAATATTGGGATTGGCCACCTCGATACCTCTAAAGAAGCAAACAAGACCCTATGGCAAGCAAAAGTTATAATTAAGTATACTACATCCAGAGATTTTTGTTGTATGTATTGTTTTAAGTAGGTGATATATGTCACTTTGATTAGGATATACTTTTTATTCCCTGCCAATCTAGTGTTATGCTTTCTTAATTGCTAGTGTATTATGCTTTGGAAATTTCACATGTTCATGCATTTAACTTGCATGTGCCTATGTCAAGGTGTTCATGTTGATTGATATGATTTAAAAAGTTATAGCAAATATAAGGAAAGAAGATGGGTAAATTGAATATATAAAAATATGATTGTATTGTCTTTTCAAGGCTAACATTCTTTAAAAAAATAATAATAATTTAGAAACTACTATGGATTTCCAACCAAGACATCAAGAATTGTGTTTGTGACAAATGACTTTTATGATTGAGTAAATGGGTTAGAAGTACAAATGGGAGCTTAACTATTTAACGAACTAAAGGTGAGTGAGAGAGTTGAGAAGGGACTTGTTGAAATGAATGTGTATCTCACTGAGAAATGTAGTTGTTTATGTAAAGGAAGTTTTGTTTGAGTTAAGAAATTGATTTTGTAGAATTAGTTTGTCAAAAATTTGATGAGGAGTCTGACTTCTTTATTTCTGTTTCAATTCTATGTTTCTTCTTTACTTTTATTGTTTTATAATGTTATGGGTTAGTAGAGGAATATCTAGGGTGGTAAAATTTTATAATTTGTTATCTAAGGAAGCAATTTTAACTCTCAAAATTCGAGTTTGAGCTTTTAAATTTGATTAAATAAAAACTATCATACTTTCTTATTTCTTTGTTTTTCATTTGAATTTAATTAATGCATATTCTATTCTAGGATTTTGAGTTCAAAGCATGTTATAGAAATTTTTCTCATGTTAAGCCAGTTATTTAATAAGTTTTATGTCAATTGTGTTTATTTCTGATCCTAGGATGTAACAAGCTCTATTTTTTTTATAAAGTTGATATTATTATTATTATATTATTTAGACACTCCCATTTTGAGGTTTTGGTCTTTGATGCATAATTAAATTGTTCTACCCAGTGGCAAGTTAAAATTGTTTAGTTTCTTTTGTATATTTTGTTTTCAAAAGACATTTCTTTGTATCAAGATTATAACCTTTAGTATGTTTAACTTAGAGAACCTACAAAGATCTTTATTATATCTTAGCAATCCTTCCCTTTTTACTATTGTTATAATTTCATGTCTTTCTTTTCATGACTAATTTGATTTGACACACTCTTATTTTCGTTAGTAAGGACTTTTCTTATTATCATTTCGTTTTTTTTCTTTTTTTTGTGTCTAATAAAATCATTAAATTCACCCTTTAAACTTGTTGTGATGTCGATGATTAACCTAATGTTATAAAGAGTAGTGAATATTTATTCTTACAAGTTAGATATACATTTTCTTGAATCTATTTGTTCATGGGTATTTCAATTCATATGAGATAGAGACTTCATACTCCTAGAAATAACTTATGATTTGAATCTTGTTTGAGTCTCATGCATTTTCAAGTCCAAAATTTTTATATTGAATATTGTAAATGATTCATCTAATATATTTCATTCTATTTCTTTTCATTATGCCTCTGACTATTAGAGTTCTTTCTTTTTGAAACACATTTAAGAAGTGCTCATTTAGATTATTTTTTTTCTTTACCTCTAAATGTGAATGCCAATTGTTCCCTTAATTTATCTTGATAGATCAAAGGTTTTATCTATTATTTATTGTGTGGATTCATTTAGTAGCTTAAAAGTATGAGAATAGAATTTTAATGTTTTTATTTTGTTTCATGTTTTATGACCATTACATGTTATTAGTCATTTTATGAACCATGCTGATATGTTGTGGCCATTACAATTATACGTCATATAACTTACTCATATTTTTGGCAAAACAACTTTTTTGTGTTGGTCAATTGTTTTTAATGTGGGTCTCATATGACAATTCTATGTTATTAGTGTTCCAAGAGTTGTATGCTATAGAAGTATACGTAGGAAGAGCAATTGTTATCCACAATATTCACCAAACTAATTGAAACATGACACAATATAATCTTGAAAAAAAAATCAGTATCAATTCTTTTTTTTAAAAAAAAAGTGTGAACCTTTTATAAAAACTTGTAGGAGTTTGAATTAGCAGAAGTGTTAAGCCTTATATTATTTTTGTTAAAACTATGAATAACCATGTACTGAACATGTATAGTTCTCTTAATGCGTATTTCGGATAAATTGCAATTTGGATTTCAATTATACCATATGTGGGTAGAAGTATAAGGTAGAATTGGATAAAATTATTGATATAGTTGAAGTGGCTAATTGTTGTTATGTGCTCAAATGCACACTTGATGATAATGTAGTAGTTATAATGTTATTAGCTTGATTTTGAGTCATTCCTATCATGTATATTTAGCATATATGCTTATTGGTGTGATGTGTCGCATAATGTATTGGAAGACATTTGTATATGGTTGATGTGTTTTATAATAGGTCTAAGTATATTTGGTATGGAAAAGGTGAGTCACACCAAATGCATGGAACTTAAGTTTGGTTTTCAAATGACATTTTTAGTTAGTTAGGTAATAGTCTATTGTCCACAATGTTGTGTGTAGGGTTGTAACCAAGTTAAATCACGTTAATCATATGAAGTCATAGATTGCCCAGATAAAATGACTTTAACCTTGGCCCCTTTGATATTAAATCCATTCTTAGAGTAGTTTTAACAAACTAGTTGAATTTTAGGTATCCTTCCTTGAATGACCCTTGAGTGGTAATACTAGATTACGGTGCTTAATGGATATGTACTTTGGGTTTGGAATGAGTTTAGGATTGTATCAACCTAAGAAAAGTAAAAGGTAACCATAGGAAAAATAAGGAAGAGATCCTTCAAAAGCCTTTTGGTTTAAAAGGGTGCCATATATGGTGTGAGACAAAGGAGGACATAAATGTGAAGATAGAGAGAGGTATTATTAGGAGTTACCTTAACGATTTTTTTTCTTCTTTGAAGATATTTCGGCATAGGTGATGATAAGCTAGTGAAGTTATGACCCTAATTAAGAGTGTGCCAGGCTACCAAGAAAGTGGTGAAGATAGACTAAAGTAGTAGTCGTACCTTAAACGTAAGCCTTTAGAGACCTTAACAAATAGCTGGTGTTGCGAGCCTTAGCAATTAGAAGTCAAGTTATGTAGGTTAGGTAGTCATTTCTTTTATGTTTAGGAAAGAGTAGAGACCTTAGAAAAGTAGACCAGTACAAAGTTGATGTTTTCAATGGTGAAAAAATAAAATAAAAATAAAATCAAGGGTGATGTCTTACATCCATATGAAGAACTACGACTTAGCCAAGTAACATAATGTAATACCTAGCATATAGTAGTCAAAAGAGAAGTTGGGAAGCCTAGTGGAGTATCATAGAGTGGAGTATCATAGAGTGGAGTATCATAGAGAGTTAAGTTAAGAGTAAATGATGTGAACGAGAAAAGGAAAACCATTAAAGGGTGGTAAAGTTAAGCTCTACTTCGGAGTAATAGTTATAAACAGGTAATATGAATAATCTTATCCTTATCTAAATTTCGGGGACGAAATTCTTATAAGGGGAGTGGAGTTATAACACCCTGATTTTTCTGAAATAAGAAAAAATAAAATAAAACAGATAAAAATAAATAAAATAAAGTAAAATCAAAATATCTTAAAGGAGTGGTTAGGTTTCACGTGAGTGAGTAGATTAATAAACTAAAAGAAATCAGAAAATATGGGAGGGGAGAGCAAGGAGTGGGTGGAGTAGGTGAGTGGGCTGTTGCAAATCCTCACCAGAAAATCTATTCAAATCTCTCGGATATATTGTCTCCCTCATTCTCATATCCTTTGTTCGTTCCCTGTATTTCTAAAACAAAAAAAAAAAGGAGATCAAATTTTTGAGAGAATAGAGATCAATATTTGGTCATCTTAGTTTTCCTTCCTCTGCGTGTGATCGACTTACAATCAGGTTATGGTGTTCTCAATTTTAATGAGAATGGTGCCTTATTTTTCTTGTCCACCTTTACGTAATTGATTTGGGCACTAAGACTGTGTTTTATTGGGTTATTGTTCCCTTATTATCTTCATCGAAGTGCTCTCTCCATATTTGATGTTATGTCACTGTGATTCCCTTTAATCTCATTGTTGTTCCTTTAGTGAAATTGTGTGCCATCACTATTTCTATTTTATTCTAAAAATATATTACTTCCTATTGCTTCTTGTTAATCGATCAAATTGATCTTCAAATTGTTATATTAATTCACATTGAATTAATGAATATAAACATGATTGATTTCTCCTTCCACTCGATAACTGTTTGTTTTCACGTGGCTGTGCTCTGTTGTTATCGCGATGTGGCTGTGTTGTTTTTAATTTTTTTTTTATCTTTTCACCTTTCGATGATAATTCCATTAGTCCTGGTACTTTCGACCTTGTTTTGACCAAATTGAAATAAACATTTGCGAATTGGTGTTGTGTCATATGATGCAAATTCTATTTGGAATGATTATATGTTGTTGCCCCATGTATGCTCATGAATGCGGTTATGGATTTAGATATAAATTAATGATACAAGCAGTTCTGAATAATTATTTTATGCGTAGTTAGAAAATATTTATAGAATAATTCTCAAAAATAGGTGAATATTTAAAAAGGAAGTTTTGGAATTTTACCGAATATTTCGTGATTAATTACCAATAAATTTTAGAATTTGTTCTTCCGTTTTTTTATTAGGTTGTGTGGTCTATTTCGAGTCTAGTATTTATTGTTTTACTGACATCTTTCTCTTTAATTTTATCTTAAAGGACTTTCTATCTGGTTTATAAATTATTTTGATTTATTACATTGTTATAATTACTGCTTATTTAGTGTTTAGTCTTTTTTGGTTATATGATGCTAGTTATGTTTAATTAACTATATGTTGATCTTAATACCTTTTGTTAAATTAAATATTATATTATGTGGGATGATTGATATGGACTGAGAGATTAATTTTGTGGGTCATATTGCATTATGAGTCGTTTAGGTTTATGATAATCTTTTCTAATTGTTTTGATGAGCGGGATGGATGCCTACTGTTAGAATGATCAGTGAGGTTGCCCCTTGGTATTTTTAAAACAGAGAGATTATTATGAATACTAAACGCATGAAAATATTTTCGAAATGTGAGGATGAATGGAACTAGTACGGTTGGTCCCTGACGGGTCGATGTAATGGCCTAGGACTTTGAGGGTATTCGCGGTGGGGAAAGCTTTCACTATGGCTGATCACCATGAGTGGGAAGTGACTCCCTTTGCAACACTGGTTGCCCTGACTGTAACTGTCTAGTATTTCTAGTGAGAGTGTTAGAGGTGACATGTACTCTTAGACATTGCCTAGTTGTTTTGATGGTACCACATGACATTAGAGTGAATTGTGAGTAGCATGCATCATACTGGGTTGCATGATATGATTTTTTTTTGATAAATTGTGAATTGAGTGTGTGTACATTCTTGTGTTCCTTGTGTTGAGTTGTTCTTGATGATTTCATCATTATTATTAAAATGTGAACTAACCCTGTGTTGTGTATGTGGTTGACACCTGTAATGACCCCGCGAATGGGCGAGCAGATGAGCAGTTTGTTGGAGGCGAAAATAATGTAGGCTAGGAAAGGAATTCGATTGCTTGAGGACTTGGCATACTTGTGGTCCTTGTTTTTTCTTTCTAGATTTTCAGTGGTTTCTTTCTTTTCTTGAAATGACTACTACAAAGTGTAATAGGGATTTGGACCTATAGTAAGCACTCTACTGGCATGTAATGATGTTGATGTATCAATTTTGCATGCATGAACTTGAATGTACAGAATTTTAAGTGTATATCCAGTACCAAAACAGGGGAAAACAAAGTTCACCAAGTATATAGCTCACGGTTTATGATGTAGGAACATCCCAAACGATCACTAGGAGCATGAAGTGGAAGATATGGGGAAGCTCCAAGACATGGCACAACCTCAATCAAGCCATAGTTTAGGACTTACTTTTTGTAATATGCTTGTAAACTTGTTTGAATAATTCTTCTAAGTGTGTACTTGTGTAAAGCCTTGTTAGTGAGCCAAAAAGAGCTTACGGCCAAGCTTGTTCTTTTAGTTTGAATGTTTTAAATTTGTGTTTAAGATGCCTAGCTTAAGAATGCAAGTAAAGGATTAATGAGGCACTAAAATTCACCTAAGAATTTCAAGTTAAATTTGAGTTTAATTAGAAATTCTTTTGTGAATTCAAGAACTTTGGTTTAAGTAGAATTCTTGCTTAAGTGTTGATCCATGTCTTCACTTAAGAAAGAATCTCCACCCTAGATCTCCTAAAAACCCTTCAAGGGTCTAGATTTAAGATGGGTGACATGTCACTTGGAAAGTGACATGTAACTTAAACTAGTTACTCATTAATTAGTTAGTTGCTTATCTTAAGCCTAGGTTAGTTTTGGTTAGTTAGTTTAGTTATGGTTAGGATTAGTTTAGCTTGTTTTCCAAGTAGCCTATGGTGTATAAATACATGCTAAAATGAAATTGTAGGAACTTTTGACAATTTGATAAATGAAATAGCTTTGAGTTTTTCTTAAGAGAGGATTCTCTTGTCTTGCTTAGCAAGGTTTCTTGGATCTTATCAATGGATTCCATCCTCTATTGTGGCGGTTCTCCCTAGGCTTATTGGCTTGCCATGGCGCCAACCCTCACCATTCCTCAACCCTTCCATTCTTTTTCTTTTCAGTTTTCTTCCCTTCCATTGAAGCTTTGACCAAGAGCTTCATTAAAGCTTGGCTTGGAGTTGCATTGAAGAAGCTAGATTGGGCAACATCAAGTACTCTTTGGAATATCTCTAAGGAGGCCTCTATCAGTTTAGCAAGTTACACATCAATTGAAAGCAAAATTGATACTAGAAGCAAAGAACAAGTACTAATTGATGTTGAACTCATGGAATTAGTAATTACTACTAATTAAACTCAAATTGACCGAACAAAAACATGAACAAATGACATATTTTCCAGATTTCAAATCAAAACACATGTGGCGCCAAAATGAGCTAAAACCGGGAAGCATTCTCAATCCTTGGATTAGGAGTAGGATCAACGCATGGCAAGCCAAGAGAGGCACCTCACACGGATAACTAACTCTAACCTTAGATTAAGAAGCAAATCCAAGTTCACGATTCACTTAGGAGAGGTCTGAAACATGTGCCTTCAAGTTTGAATTCTCACCATTTGATTGGATCTAGATCAAGTGACCGAAATTCACTCTTGAGTGGCATGAAAAATGTAACTCAGGTTTGAATTTCAACCACTTGATTACATCTTGATCAAATGGTTTAAGTTCACTCTTGAGAGGTGCCCAAAGCATGCTTCCCGCGGTTCAACTCTAGCCCTATGATTTAGATTTAATCAAAGGGTTAGCTTTGAATTGAATTAGTGGAATTGTCACTAACTTTCTCTCCAAATCTCTCCACTCTCCCTAGGGAGAGTGTGCGCCACTCTCTCACAAATTGAAGTAAAAATTTATGTTCTTAATCTAATACATGGTTGTGGCACACACTTGCCAAGTTATTAGTCTCAAATCCTAATTACAAGTTAAAATAATCCTAAGACTATTACAAGGTTTGTTGACCAAGAAAAGTCCATGAGGAGTTGACTGTTAATTTTCATGTTGACTTTGACTTTGAGGCAACTTCCTCTCTTCCTCTTCTTGTATTCTTTTAAGCATAGACCTTGTTACTCTTCTAGAGTTGTTGACTTCCATGGTTGGAGTAGACGGACCTCCATCATAATCATCCTTTGAAAGAAAGAATGCAGCCAATAATGAACTTCTGTATTCAACACTGAGCAGTACTGACTTATCACATTTTAGTGTCATAAAACAAAATATGATTCAATCAGATATTAATTTAACAAAATTCAAATAATGAAAGCATCAGGGATCCAATGTCCTCAAATCTCTCTCCTTCGGTTGAACCAGACATTCACCAAACATATCCTTGAGATTTTCATGCTGAACCATGAGATCAAGAACACTATCTTCAAAATTTACTCCACAACTCTTGAACTTGTCAATTTCACCATTTCTATTTGAGAAAACTAGTTCAGATAACCGGTTCTTTTGTGCTTGTTTACAATATTTTGTGCATTCTGGGGTGCCCTGTGCAAGAAGATGATAAGTATAAACAACCTTCTTTTGTCCTAGTCTATATGCTCGGCTAATAGCTTGCTTTTCGACTGAGGGGTTCCAAACAACATCAAGAAGCACAACCCTTGAAGCTCCAATCAAGTTAATGCCTTCAGAAGATGCTTTTAGAGAAGCAAGCAACACCTTTGCTTGGCTATCTTCAGCATTAAAACTACGGACTAGGGACTTCTTTTGCTTTTGGTCAAGCCTTCCATGCATATACAACACTTCCGTTCCACGTGCACGATCCAAAGGTCGACTCAAGTTGATCCTTAATTAAGCATAAGGTATCAATGTCTTGGTGAAAACAAGGACTTTCTCATTAACTGCATCACATAGTCTGACAAACTCTAACAAAAATTTGGTTTTGACCCCTCCATAAGGATTCAACCTAAGCTTTTCCAACTGAACCTCGTCAACAACAGATTTTTCTTCTTTTGACAGAGCACAGTTGAGGAAAAGGGATGGATGGACTGAGACCAGGGCCAACTTGTGTTCAAAGTTCAGTCCGTTTTGAGAACATTCAATGCTCTCTAGAGTTTCTTGCTGCAAACCATCTGGCTTCAAAACCAGCACACACTCTCTCAACCCAGGGAGGTTCTTCTCAAGAATGATACCTGTGTGAACATGAACAAATGGATTCATCAACAACTTTAGCTGGTTTATTTTCTCCTCAGCACAATTGGAAGAAGAAATGGGTTCCCATGGTATATCTTTTGAAGCTTTCTTTTCCTTCATTAGTCTACTTTGGCAAAACTTCTTGAGTTCTACTGGTAAGCTGTCAAGAAATGATGGTTTCATTAAGCACAAAATATTGTAGAGTTCTTGAAAATTGTTTTGGAAAGGAGTCCCCGAAAGAAGGACTCGTTTATGAGTTCTACTTTTAGAAAGCACCTTCCAAATACAACTTTGCTGATTCCTAGGTGTGTGCCCTTCATCAAGAACTAGCAACCCAGGATAGTCCAGTAGAACCTTTCCCATTTCACTTTCAATATCCTTCCTTGTCCTTGTACATTTCTTCCTGTTTTTCATCTTTTTATTTTTCTTCTCTTCTTCATCAATGTCACACTTCCCCCCTGCTAGCTTCTCAAACAAATTGTAGCTGATTAATAGAATGCTCTTCTCTTTGTACCATGAACACAACTTCACCATCCGTATATTATCCTTATTACTCCTTTGATTTCCAGACCTGTTAACTCCATTAATGGCTAGCTTTTTTCCTGATAGTTCAGTGCAGTTTAAGTTATGGAATGGAATTCCAATGTTCCACTTCCTCAACTCATCTTCCCAAGTAAGCAATATGTTGGCGGGAGCAATGATAACAGGCAGACACTTTGGAAACAATTGCAAATATGTCTGAAGAAAAACCATAGTCAACCTTGTCTTTCCTGTGCCAGGAGCATGAGAAATAATGCACCCACCTTCACTACGCGGGTCAACCCTCTTCAACTCTGCAAGGTCAGTGGTTCCTGCCAAATTTCTCCAAATAAACTCAAACCCTTCTTGTTGATGATGATACAAGCTTTGTTTTATGTCAGGAATAAGGTCCCAAACTGTTCCTTCATTGTGAGAACTAATTGCTTCTGTGTCATTATCAGAACCCTTAAACATCTCCTCATCAAATCTTGAGGTATTCCATTCAGCAGATGATACCCTTCTACCTGATCTTTCAGCCTTCACCTGTATTATGAACAATGCAAACAAGGATACATACATCAGTACTTCCTATCTGCCTATTTCATTAAGCATGAAAATCAAATCAAAACAAGCATAAATTAGCAAAAAGAATTTAAGCTCTATGCTTCTCGCAGCAGTCAGTCATTGTTTTACATTTAAGCATTTAACAAGTTTGAGCATCATAGTTGAATAATAGGTCATAACTCATCAGCATTTATGCCTGAGATCATTATTGAAAAGAAACTATGGCTATGAGCACTCTGATGCTCCTAACATAAGCAACTAAAAAATATGCCATCTAAATTTTAAGCAACCCAATCTATTTTCACTTCAATAAGAATTACTATGAATAAGTTGCTTAATAACAAATATCCACTCTCTCTTCAACATCTCACATTCTATCTCCAATGTATACGTACAAATGCTAAGAAATCCATGAAGAATAGCTTCTTATATAAGCAAGTCTCTCCAATATCAAGTAACTCAAAGTCACATAATTTATTATTAAACAACTCAAACAATGTAGCTGAGCAACTCCCATTGGAGATGCTCTAAAATTGGCAATGACAAAGTCTCCTTAACATCCTAAACTTAAGTAAATTAGTTTTCTATAAACCATTAGCTGGTTCAAACAGTGCTCACAAATTTTGGATATATATATTTGATATCAGTGTGAACCCAACCACACCATCTGCAAAATATCCCAGTCTGCTCGTCTTCAATAAGGCTATGTTTGCATTGTAAGTCTTGATTTTCTTCGTTTTTACTTGCTTTTTTTGTCTCTATATTACCAATCTGCATATTACAACACATACTAAGTTAGTAACTGATTTCTCTTCTCCTACAAATAGCAATCTGAACTTCCATCAATTCATGAAGAGTTCAGAATAGAGCTAAAATATTAAAAATCACGTGCTATATATCACCCTTCCAGTAGTATTCCTTCTGAAGCACTACTTAACTCACGTGTGCACATCAAGCACTACTGAAATTATATTACATTTTTATACTTTTCTTCAGCCTTTCAGCTAGTAAAAGGAGATTTACCTCTTCAGCTCGAAGCAACATTTCCATTTCAGCCCATAGCATGTCTAACTCCTTCTCCTCCTCGGATTTCTCAACAGGTTCTTTCTTCGAGGACCATTTCGAAGAGATTGATTTCCTAGAATCTAATGGCAGAGGCCGAACCTGGTCGACATCATCATCCTTCCCATCCAATTCATTTGAATCATCGTTAACAGAATCATGATTGCCCAAAAAGCATTCAGTAAATAATTTGAAACATTCATTCTTCGTTCTAGATGGCATCCTAAGGACTTCAGGCACCTCATCTTCGTAACCAGTTTCATAATCCCCTTCCCTTACCTTCTTCTCACGATTCTCTCTACGATACCCACATTTACGTTCCCTTTTCTTTTTCTCTTCCTTGTTTACAACTTTGGCGGAATCTGCTATCTTCTCTCGGCTTTTTCGCAAAACAGAAACATTTCTCATATCCGTTCCTTTGTTGTGATGATGTTCTTTTCCTTCATAATCATCAAGAATCACACCATCTTTGTCACAGTCACTGTCAATGGCACTATTATTTTTCACACTCTTCTTGACCACAGAAGTATCTCCTGCTTCTTTCTGCAATGACACAATTCGATGACCTTTATCTTTATTCTTCTTATCCTCTACTGCTTCAGCCTCGTAGGGCATAGAGCTACCTGAACATTCCCAGTGATTTGCTTCAGCATTGACACTTTCTACCATCTTAGCTTGTTTCTTTGCTACACTCCTTGCTTCGTCCTTACAATTCTCAGATTTACAAGATGTTGCACTAGCACAATCAGCACCAATCCATTGCTCCTCCTCATTATTTTTTCTTTTACCTTTCCTTCTCCAAACTCCACCCCTTTCAGTTTCACTCTCCACTCTTTTAGCCCTTCCCTTTGCCATCTTGCGGTATTTTCCCCTCTCACCATCACAAGAAAAATAACTCATCTCACTGCTCAAGCATTCACTCTCATAATCAACCTGAAAATCTTCATCACTGTTTTCCCCATCTTCACTACTCTCTGATGAACACAAAAGAAAATAATCTGAACTACTTCCAGCCATGCCATGTTTCTTCCCAATCTCACTATTATCCCCATCTGAATTATTGATCAATATAACCGGGATTTCAGTTCTACCACCACATTCATTATTGCAAAAGTTCACAACTGTATTAGCAGACACTAAAGATCCTTTACCATCTTCACTCTCCCTTTCCTCTTCAACCTGAAACACCTTCTTTTCCTCAGAATGCTTCAACCTCTCTTCAGCCTCAATGCCATCATCATCTTCGTCACTGTCATCGATTTCAATAGGTTCATCAGGACACCCTCCCAAACACTCAAAACCAATATTTGATACCCTTCCACGCTTCAAATCACATGCACCGGATGATGAACATGAAGCAGCAACAGACCCAGATTCTTTATTCTCACTCCCACCACTTTCACCTACAACATTCGGATCATCAATACTTTTCCTCTGCCCATCCATCATCATCATGTCACTCATAGCCACTCTTGCCGTCTTGCTACGCGTCCTCAATGCAACAGGAACCCCACGATTATACATTTCAAACAACAACAACAAAAAGACACTTTTTTTTTTTTCTAGTGTTCTTCTTTTTTGCTGTTGCCTTTCAAGTTTGGCTCTATGCAACAACCCGCAACGCAAAACCTTTCCTTGTTCCTGTCATAAGATCAAGAGTAATAACTAAAAAATGATAACCAGTAAGTGAGAACGAGAAAAAGAAACAAATGCAAGAGAATATAAGAAGAGGAAGAAGAGAAAGAAAACCAAAGAGTTCACGTATAAATATGGCGCCAACCATTTCTGAGAAATCTGTTTTGACTTAAACAGAATCAGAGAATAAAAAAGGTCAACAAGTCTTCTGAGATTTTGACACAAACTAGGTTGGAGAGTAGAGGACACACGAGGTCACATACCATGTTTGTTGAAAAATTATATTTTAGAATAACATTTTTGGATTTTGATATAAAATAAATGTTGGAAATATAACAAATACATGTCTAATCTAATTACATGTAACCTCACTTAATAGAGGTTTGTACTTTTTAAGTTACGACCCTATAAAATAGTATATTTTCTTTTAATTCATTAACTCAAAAAATATAATTATTAAATGCAAATTTAAAAAATTTACAATAATTTATACACATTTTATTCTATTAATTAAGTCTAAAATTTTTTAGACTATTATAAAACGCTATAGAATAAAGAAGAGAATGGATGAACTTCGAATAACAGGATGAGAAAAAAGTCTCTAATTGATTCTGTTTTCTAATTTCCAAACACTTTCTATAGAAATAATTTTCAAATTTTGATTGACTTGAGATAAGATATTGATTGTTTGGCAGGGTGAATATATTTAGAAAATATGAGTGTTTTAGGATAATATTTTGTACAAAGAGTTTTGAAAGAATTTTTTACTGCTTTAAAATTATTTTGAAATATTTTATCTTTTTCAATCTATTTTTTAAGAAAATTAATAGCTAAAATAATTACCAGTTATTAAAAATAATTATTATAATGGTGAACAGTGATAACAACTTTTTATTTCCACATTTTTGGGCATATCTATAAACTTTGATTATTTACTTTATATGTTAAAGAATATTTATTTTTTTAAAAAATCAATTATGTATAATAAATATTTATCTGTTCATTTAATATGATAAAGAACTGGTATATATATTGTAAGATTAACATTTTTTTATGAAAATATACTAAAAAATTATAAATATTACATTTTAAAAATATAAAAGATGAAAATAGAACTTTTCAAATTTAAAAAATTAAAATAAAAAACGTGAAAGCACTAAAATTAATATTTACGTTAATTGTGTAATTAAATGATATTTTAAAATTACAACCGATATAGTTTTATTCCTAATATTTACTAATATTTTATCATTTAAATTCTATTAGTCTATCTGATGTATATCATTTGCATACAATTAATTATCATTAAATACATGAAAAAAATACTTGTTTTATCTACTTGGAATATGTTAATATTATGTATTCAAAATATTGTGACAACATATATAATTTGTTTAATGACTTATACAAAGTCTAGTATTTTATTTTTGTAGAAAATACTATTTTCTTGAAGGAAAACTTTTAACATAAATTTTTACTAAAGTATTAAATTTTTTCATAAATAAAAATCACAATGCATATTTAAGATATTAGAAAATGTACAAAACATACTAAAAATTTAATGTTACTTAAATATTCAAATTAAGCTAAAAATACAAAAAAAAAAAGAAAAAATATCATTTTTGAAGCAAATAACATGAAAATATAAGAATATATTTATTATTACTTTTAAGTTAAATATTTCTTACAATTTAATACATTTAAGTTAATTGTGAATATATTATTATTATTATTGTTATTAATATAAAGACTAGTATAAATTATAACAATTGTTTGTTTTCATATATATATTTTTCAATATAGCTCTTTAAAATTTAGTTTTAATATTTGAAAGCTATTAAAATTACATTTTTTAAAGCAAGATACTAAAAATACATTAATTAAGAAATAAATGAATTAAAATCAAAATTTAAGTTACTATGGATAAATATAATTTATTTTCAAGAAATTAGAGAAATCTTCGTAAAATTATATATGGAAGTGACATATTAGGTTTAGGAATGAAATTTTTTTCTGGTTTTTTTAATTACAGAGATATTTTCTAATTCTTTTTTACTCTACTCTTTTTTTAATTAACTGAAAAGCATTATCCTAACCTCCTCTTTTCAATTATACTAATTAATTTTCTTTAATTCTAAAAGCATTAAATTATTACTTATTTTTATGGTATTACATATTTTTCATTCATAATATTGATGCAGATTATTGACGCATTTAACTTCATCACAAATCTTAAGAGAAATAAAAACCAGATGCGGAAAGGTAGACAAGAGAATAAGAAGAGAAATATTAAGATAGGGCAAGAGTGTATTTCACCTGTTGCCACAGAGCATTGAATTTAAACCAAATTTGAGAAGGCGAAGAGTCCAACTCCCAGAGACTAGATGACTGTTCAAATTTATGAAAATTTTTTTTTTTCAAAAGGTTAAACCCTATAATTTACAATAAAGTATTTACATACATACATTTCAAAATTCTTTATTCATGTCTATAGACGAGAGAAAAATAAAAATAATAAATAAAAAAAAAAGAGATAGAAGAATATATATATATATATATATATATATATATATATATATATATATAAATTGAATACAAAATTTTTAACTATTAACACATTTGTTTTCTTTTTTTATATTTTTAAAATTTTAATTGTGCTTATTATTAAATCCATATTTGACATAAATTATTTTATTTTAAATTTAATTACTTACTATTGTTTTTTCAATTATATATTATTGATCAATTCTTAGGATTGTGCTATTATCTTCATTTTCAAATTAAATTAAATTTTATTTTAATTTTTAAAAAATCCTATTGGCTTTGACGATTAGTTTCAACACTTGCAACCTAATTGACAAAGCTGCCGTCATTATATTGAGAAGAATCCTGCCCAAAGGTGATTAATGAGAGACAATCACCTGGATAGTGTGGCTGACAAGGCATATAATGCTATTAGAGGTTTTTTTTTGTTCTAAATGGGTTCTTTGAATAAAGAGCTACATGAATTCCACAACCATGTTTATCTTGTTGAACAGGACCCCAACTGATGAATTCAAAATTCACAAGGGGCTTAGGCTCTTTATAGTTGGGGAGGGCTTAAGTGGGCGTATGAGGGAAGCTATGGAATCACACTTATGTTCAAGTTACAAGGTTGGGAAGGATAATTTGTTGGTACCACTATTATTATAGATTTCAGATGTCGTATTCTTGGGAGAATCAAATGTAAAAAGCATCCTAATTAAGTGGATTTTATGATGTTATTATTTGGTTTCAAGCCTGCAGTTTAATTTCACGAGAGTAAACTAATTTAAGTTTTTTTCTAAGAAAATTGTATCTAGAGACTTACTATTTTTAACCGTCAAACTATGCTAGTTGGTGCAAACGGAACTTGAAAGCCCGTTTTAAAGAAAAATGAGAGAAAGGTTAGATAGGTAGAAATCAAAACTTTTATCCTTTCAGGTACGATTTGCCTTTAAAAGTCAGCTTTGCCACTATTTTTTCCTATATTTTCAAAACACCCGTAAAAGTGATTAAAGAATTGAAGAGGGTATAAAAGAACTTCCTGTTGGGGTTCATTTTAATGTGGCAGCAAAATATGTGGACTTCTGGTTACATATATGGATATGTTAATAAAGCATTGCTGGCTAAGTTGGTATAAAGGGTCTATAGGAGAAGGAGTCACATTGTGCGCAAATGTTGAAAAAGTTGGCAAGACATAATGAGGACATCTTCATGCAACCTCAAACTACATCATGGTGGAAGGATATATATATATATATATATATATATATAGTAGCCACGTAAAATTTTAAGAGGACATACCGGCAAGGATACAAACCCTTGCAGTTTAGATATGGTTAATTGTAAAGCAAAACAATTATGCAATTGGGAGAGTGGAAGGGCGAAAGCGGAAACAGAAGTCAGAATGGAGAAGATCTTTATTTGAGTGGGAAAGGAATTTGCTAAATAAATTAATAATAAAGATAGGTAAAGATAAATTAGGAAGGGACAGAAGACTTTTGGCATTGGGAAGCAAAGCACTCAAAGGAATTTTCTCTAAAAAAAAGCCTAAATTTTATTGTCAGATAGGGATCAGATTCAGGATCAAGCCTTTTTTCAAAATCTTGTAAATCTTGTGATCAACTCCAGTGTGTGCATTAGTGGAAGATAGGCCTTAATGATTTGATAGCGATGGATAATCTCAGTAGAAGGAATACTTTGTTGACTACAAATGGTATCTTATGCCTATTTTATCAATAAGATGAGAAGAATTGTGTACATATGTTTTTTACATATGGTTTTGAAATTGCAATTTGAAATCAAAGCATTACTTGGTTTGGGGAGTAGAATCACCAATTAACTTCACCAACCACTTTTACCAACATGGATGCCTATTTAGTGATAGGAAACTAAAATGGCTTGGAACACAGTATATGGGTGAGTATTCTATGGTCTTTGTGGGTGCCACACAATGAAATTATTTTCAGAGATGAAGATAACTAATTGAGCTGATTATGGATAAACTTAACTTATGAGTGTGGATATGGTTGGCTTTTTGTGGATATGGTTAGCTTTGTTGTAAGTATGTTAAACGAATATTCAATTTTGGTGTGTAAAAAGATGGGGTTTGGTGAGATGGGAGGAGGAATACAAACAAGTATTGAGTGTCAAACGTCATAGTTACACCACCTACAAGTTTATATGTTATTCCCAATTATGTATTGTTTTACTGCTACATGAGGTTATAGTGATATGTAGTGTTAATATTTGCTTTGATGAGAGAATATGATTTATTAACAATTGGTGTATAGAACATTTGTCTAATTAACTTTATAAAAAATTTCTAATATTTCAATCACTTGTATAATGTATGAGTGAGTATCTCTTGTATACATTTTTTATTATGTACACGTACCTGTCTGGCAGTCTAAAAACTTGAAACGTAATGGGTGCATATCTATGATAATTAGGGTTAAATGTAAAACTTAAAACCATATTGATCCTCAGAGCATGAACCTTATGTTAGCAAATGTAAAACAACATAATATGACATATTTAAGGTGGTTAATGATTATATGATGTTAAAACAAAGAATTCTACACATTTAGAATTAACATTTCTAACTCAAAATGTATCTTTTATTAATCATACACTAATATACTATGTCGATTCGAGACATCATATGATTGAGTGGAACTAATAAGTTTTATCTTCTTGTTGCTCAATCGATAGGAAAGAATCAAAAAAGTAACAAGGAATTTGCAGTAAAAATATTACCTCTTCTCAATGAACAGAAAAATTCCTCTAAAGATGTGCAGAGAAAGAAGTATGTGTATCGGCGCTCCCGACAGAGTCCCTCTCTATCACTGTTGCAGCCATAGTTAAAAGGGTGTGTTAGTTAACCCTAATTTCTTCTACACAACTACTTCTAATGTAGCACTTATAAGTAGAAGAAAATTAGGGTAAGAGTATTGTAATTTACAATGGGCCGTAATGAATTGCCCATTAAACCCAAATCTCATCAAAAAAAGATTTTACTTTTCCTAATAGCCTTATCTTAAATGTGTAATATTGTAGGTTTTTTAAATAATGGACTTTCTAAAACCATAGTTTCCTTATGTACAATGAGCATTTTGATAAAAGATATGATGATTTTTTTTTAGGCTAATAAATAATTGCTTTACATGAATGTTTATTAGTGTTGTTTGTGGGTTTAAGTTGTTTGGGCCTAAGTCTACTGGGCTTTGAAAGGAATGTGCTATAAGGATGTAGAAAATGTTTTTTTTTTTAGAAAAATAAAAATAAAAGACCTAAAACCCTATTTACCTGAAAAATGAAAAATCATAAAATACTTTTACTCCTATTTCTCTTCATCCTCTCTAAGGGGAGTTCTTGCTCCTCCTTTTACTCGTTCTACTATTCTTCTTCATATCTTACCGTTTGTAAACTATCATAAGAGTAAGTATATCACTTCCACTAAATTTTATATTTTTTCCCTATTTTATCCTCTTTTTAAAGAAAAAAAGAACCAATAGTGAGTTCATTTTCAATTTCTAAAGTAGGGTTCATTTGTAACCCTTAATTTTGTGGAATTTTCATAGAGTTGTGTGGATTGTGACAAAGCCATTCCCTTTAGATTAAAATTGTCATTGTTAGATCTATATTACTTAATAGCAAATCATAACTCTTGGATTTTGATAATTACAGTGTTAAAATAAAAGTTTCATACTTATAAGATAAATAAGTTCATTATACTTATCAAATGAAGGATAAGACGAAGAAATCTCACTGATAAATGATCACATATAAAGTTAAAAAGAGACTAGATGAAGTCTTTACATAGGTAGGCAAATGAAATCCTTTAACAAATGTAAAGGGAAAATATCAAATGGTAACAAAAGATAGACACTATATTAACATATGATCTTGTGAAAACAAAAGATGCAGTTAAGAATAGACTAATGAACTGACCAAATGAAAAGTATCCATAGACGAAGTAAGAAGCACAATACACGGAGTCAACATATCAACAAACGAAACTAAAGACAAATTAATGATCATCAACCACACATCAAGCTAAAATTTAAGTTTCAATTTGATGTAGACACATCAAGGAGGATCACCCGAGGCATGCAAAGAAGGCTAGAAGAAGAAGCTAGGAAACTCCAAGACCAAGAAGATGATAGCATAGGATATTTCTCTTGTAATCTTCTTGTAAACATGTATGAACCAAGTCCTATAGCATAGGCTAAAACTCGGTTGTCCCTAGGCCAATAGGAAGGCAAGTCCTATAGGATTCACACAAAGGCCTTTTCAAAAACTAGGAAAAATTGTGTGAAGCCTTAACTAATTAGAACTAAGGGAGGACTTCTAATCAAGCTTAGGATCCATGCCTTCACTTGATTAGACGATCTCATCCCTTAATCCTAATTAGGCATGGATTTGTGACATGGAGCATCACATGGCTCGGCCAAGGGGGCAAGACCATGTGCCACCATGTGAAGCCATGTGCGCACCCCCTTCCCATTGGCTCACGGCTAACAACCTAGGATTTATGGTTAGCCTTAGTTAGTTGACGGTTAGAGTTAGGATTAGGCTTAACCTTGGTTAGTGTAGCTTGGAGGCCAAGTAAGGCTATCCTATATAAGCCTAGGCCGAAACACTTGTAAACACTTTTGATGAATTGAATACAAATGCTTTAAGCTTTCTAGAGAGTTTCTCTTGTTCCCTTAGGGAAGTTCCTTGAATCTTATCAATGGTTACTTACCACCATTGTGGCGGTTCCTCCTAGGCTTATAGGACTCTCTTCCTTGGCGCCACCACCCTTCTCCACCTTATCCATCTTCCTCCTTTGTTTCTTAAACACTTAAAACCAATACAATCTTCCATGGTCGAGACTTCCTTGCTTCGACTTCCATGGTGCTGCTCACGGTGAAGACTAGATTGGGCATTCCGAAGAGGCTTTGGGATCTTCCTCCAAGAGCACCTTCATCACAATTTGTAAAATATAAACACACAAGAAGGGGGGTTGAATCGTGTTAATTAATAAAATATTTTCTAGACAATACGTTTTGTGTATGTAATTTTAAAGCACAGGACAAACGCAAATGGTTTTCTCTTTAAATATTGATTTTACTTTAAGACTTAGTTCAAATAGTTATCCTCTGTTAGTAAAAAAAAATAAAAATTAGATGATAATATTTTTATACTGGTTCGTTTATGAAGATTATGTTCAGTTACTTAGCAACTTGTTAAGTTTTTACTAAAAGTATTATTTGAACCCAGCCACTTCTGGCTAATTACAAATATTCTTTGAACCCAGCCTTCTCAAGCTAAACAAGGTATTCTTTGGACCTTAGCCTCCTAAGGCTAAATAGGTATTCTTTTAACACTTAGCCTCCTCAAGTTACAATACCACAAGAATGGTTAATATTAAGTTAATTAGGCATTTAGATCCATGAATCCAGGGGCAAAATTAAGTGTGTCCACATTATCACCTATTCCTATTTCTAGGACTCTAGCGTAATAATTATTTAATTCTTCAGTACTACTTAGGCTTACTTTGTCAGAGTTTCCTTAGATTTACTTATCAATTTGTTAGTCGTCAATTAATAAATAACATTAAGTGCAGAAGAATAAACACCCAAACATATGCTGAATAACATCAAGAATTATACAAAGGGATAAATTAGGGTTACATTGAGCTCCCAATCAAAGAGGGAGTTAGTTCATAGTGGAAGAAAAAATAACACAAAAGTAATTCGAAAGAGAATACATAAGATGATTGATTTTAATGGAAGTCGAATGCTCCTAGCGTTTCCTTCTCCTTTGCTTGCTATTGAGATCAATGTCTTCAATGAACCAGAGTGCTTTTGATCAGAGAACGACTATGGTCTAGGTCAGAGCCGAAGAGTGACTAAAACTAGGTTAAAAATGAAATGTCTGTTGATAGTGGAACGAGTTATATTTATAGCCTTCATCATTTGGACTTGGGCCTGCTACGAGTCCAACTCGTGTGAGACAAACAGTAACTCGCGTGAGTTCATGTTTTAAAGAGCAAACTTGTTGTATAAGTTATCCAACTCACGCGAGATAAGTAGTACTTCGCGCGAGTTAAGGTCACAAAAAGCACTGATTCTTAACTAGTGCTCCAATTTGTGCGAGTTGAAAAGAGATGCCTTGCTTAGTACGTTTTTCTCATGTTTTTGGTTATTTTAAACCCTGAAACACTCAAACAAACATCAACAAGTCCTAATAAAAATTATTATGAACTATGAGTGATTATTGCTAGTTTAGGTTTCTTAAGAGTGTTTGAAAGAAATTTTCTATAATAAAAATAGCTCATTTTCGTGAGTTACATATACCCCCAACTTGAACTTTATTTGTCCTCAAACAAAATGAAATTTTATCATGTCAGCAAATTAGTTTAACATAACCCAAAAATCATTTAAGTTCTAAATTCTTAGCAATGAGTTATACTAAGCCTTACCCAAGATGAATGAGAAATCATGTTACCGAGTTTTTCATCATGTTTAATTCTTGGATTGCTTATCTCACTGCACAAGAGAGTTAGTCATGTACACATATTCAGGTTATGACAGTGGTTATGAGTGTGTGTGATATGTTTTCCAAGTTCTTAATGAGATCAAGTGGGTTCAGATTTCAGAGAATAGTATTACCCACTTCACCTCATGTATTTTCTACATTATCATCCACAATTGTTAGCATTTACTAGAATCAATAGGGATTTATAAAACTTGTAATGTTCAACTTGGGTATAGGTATGATGACAAGTCAAATTTAAGCTCATTACCATGTTCCCCTGCTTAAGAAACCATAGTCCCCAAACCTTTCTCCTAGATAATCTCCTAACATTTAGAATTTATTTTTGTGTTCTATGTTGGCTTACTAGGAATTTTATTAATACCTTTTTTATTTTTAATATTTTTTGGTTGCCATAAACTGGTGGCTTTTTTCAACAATTTTCAAATTTTTTTTTGTGATCACAAGCTGGTGATCTTGTCTTGCTTTCCTATTAATTTTTTTTTTTTATTTTTCTGACTTTTTTTCTAAAGGTAAGAATTCCTTCCCTGTTGAACACATGATATTTACCAAGATAGTTCTCTAAAATAGGATTTGGGTTTTATAGCCCGAGGTATGGTGGATTTTTTCAAGAGGTCAATCGAAAAAAATGGGAAAATTTTTGCTTATAAACTGCTTATTATGAAAAATCCACTTAGGCTCAAAATAGGTGACTAGGGTCATTCATTTAAGTTTAAGGTTGGCCGAGAATGATTTTTATGGGTGTCAAAGAAGGCCTAAATCATTTCCTAGTTCATGTTTCACTTGGCTTAACTTATTTAGAATCAACTTGGTTATTTGAGTTTTACCCATTTTCTATTCTCTTAGACACAAACACATTATTAGTACAAGGAACAAAAAATAACAAAGTGCATTAATTTTGATTCCCACAACATAAATCATCAGTCACACATTACCTTTCTCAATCTTGCACAAGGGCGTTTAGTATCACAAGGTCAGATAATAAAATCCTTAAAACTCAAGATTCAAGGTAACAGGAAAATAACATCCATGCATATATAAGGGGTTAGTAAAATAATGCAGATGCTTCAGTACAATTAAAAGAAAACAGAAAAATGATAAAAGAAAAAATAATATGAACCTATTCTAAAAGAAAACATCAAAATGATAGAAGAAAAATTATGCAATATAGTAAAAATTATGCAATAAAATAAAATAAGCAGAAAATTGAAAAGGATAATTGAAAGTAGTCACCCCCAACTTAGAACTGTGTTGTCCGCGACACTGCATAAAAGAAAGAGATGAACTACTCCAACCTACTGAGGAGGGTCGGCTGGTGGGAAACCCCACTAACGGGTGAAGAACTCGTCGAAGGTCTCGAGTGCAGGCGAAGGTGGAGGAAGAGAACTGATACAAGCTAGCTTAGAAGGAAGCTTGAATTTGGCCCAATCTTCATTCTCCAATTGGATCTCCACGGTTAGGATAGGAGTGGCAGAAGCAAAACAAGATTCAATGACTCAAGGACTTAGAAGAAAAGAAAAAATGGAAGAAGAAGAGAAGATGGTGTCGCCATGCATAAGCAATAAGTCAAGAGGAAGAATCGCCACAAGGATAAGCATCCATTGATAAGACTCAAGGTTCTAAGAAGAAACCCAAGAGAGAACTCTCTCAAAGATAGCTCAAGCTATTCTCAATTCATAAAATGATCAAAAGATCCTTACACATTGAAAATGCACCTACATATACTAAGAGTTCCTAAGGCAAATCAGATGGTATGCTATCCATTGGATCAATGCTTGATCAACGCATGGAAAGCCTTCACTTAAGGCACCTCACACGGTTCAAGCATTGGCCATTGGATGAGCAAAGCAATCAAAGGCCATGGTGCTAGCTAGAGTAAGCATGTTTCATGTGTCTTAAGACTCAATTTCATCCTCTTGATTAAATTTCAATCATGGGGTCAAGACTTCACCTTTGAGTGGTGTGAAACATGTGACTCAAGTGTGAGTGTCAACCCTTTGATGCAAATTAAATCAAGAGCTACAAATTGCTCTTAGAAACATGGATCATGCCACCTTGAATGCAAGCTTACTTAGCCACTTGATTTGGATCAAATCAAATGGTTAAGCTTGAATTAGAGTTAGTGGAATTTCCACTAACTTTTGCATCCAACTCTCTCCACTCTCTCCCAAAGAGAGTGTGCGCCACTCTCTCTCCCATTTGCCTTGCCATTTTCGGTCAAACAAAGCTAAATGGCTGTGAGCTACATGCTCCAAGTTATGGCCACTTCCTACTTAAATGCCTAAGGAAAACTATTACAAAACTTGAAGAAAATTACAAGGTTTAAAATTAAGAGTAAAGTCTTCAAGAGTTGACTGTTGACTTTGACTTGTGGTCAACAGTTGACTGTGAGTTGACTGTTGACTTTGACCTCTAGTCAACTCTTCTTGAATTTGCTCTTGAATCTTCTTGAGCATGGACCTTGTAATCCTTCTTCCTTGAGCTTCCAATGGTGGTGTTGAGGATGGTCCTCCATCAAGAACTCTGCTCAGATTAAAGTGATGTTTAGTCTGGTTGTGTCGGGCCATCCTAGTCAGATACTATCCTTTACTTGGGAGTTGCTGGCATTGAAACTCCGTCTGTGCTTTGGTGAATGCTGACAACTCCTAAATGTGAATGGTGAGAACTATGAACTTAGTGGATGGTGGTGGTGGTAGAGTTGGTGCGGATGGAGCAGAGGGTTCCAATGGTGGTGATGATTGTGGAATAACCATGGGCTCATCGAAATCAGCCTCTGGTGCTGCCTCTGGCTGTTGTTGTCCCTCCTCGTATAAGCGAGAGATTTCGGTGAGGGTGAATGGTTGAGGGGCTGGTAAAATGACCTCACCTGCATACTGCGGTACTCCAGCGGCCATGGCCAAGCCTTGTAATCCTTCTATGCTCTTCTTATAATACAAATTGCCATTTTCACATACTTAATCCATCCAAAATGACTCTAAATTGATTTTAATTCACAATAATTCGCATTAGAGCTTGTTGATGGTGTGTTAAGTCTTTTAGGGAGAAAAGTAGCTAAAAACAAGTGAAATTGTGCTTAAGAAAGCATCTCTCACGAGTTGGATTACATCTCGCGTGATTTGGAGATCCAGTGAAGAAGAGAAGCTCTGTGGAACCTCATCTTGCGTTCATCTCTTCTTATCTCGGGCAAAGACATCTTTCTTGGAGAGTAAGATAACTCTCTGGCACCTCATTTTGCATTCACCTCGCGTTCAACAACATCATCTTGTGTGAGGTTGTATATCTTCAAGAAGAAGTTAACTCTCTAGCACCTCACCTCGCACTCATCTCGCGCCTAGCTCCTTCATCTCGCGCGAAAGGACTTGGAGTATAACACAAGGTTTCTCTGGAACATGAACTCACGAGAGCTGCCTATTGTCTCGCGCGAGGTAGACTCGCATCAAGCCCAAGTCCAATTCAAGAGGCTATAAATAAACCTCATTCAGCGGAACTTGAGGCATTCAATCTTTTAGCTAACTTCTAAAACCTAGTTCTTAAAATCCCGACAGCTAAACCTAGACGGCGGCTGCTCCTTGACTGAGATCCTCTTCCAGTTCATAGACGACAACGGAATCCAACCGACAAGGAAGGGGACGCTAGAGTTCATTATGTATTCTCTTTCCATTCTTTGTGTTGTTTCTTTTACCACTATGAACTAACTCCCTCTTTGATTGGAAGAACGATGTAGCCCTAATTATTCCCTTTATATGATTCTTGATGTTATTCAGCATATGTTTGGGTGTTTTGTTTATTCGTTCTTAAAGCTATTTATTGAACTAAGAAGTTAATAAATTGATAAGTTAATCTAGGGCCACTTCAACAAAGTAGATCTCTAGAGAAGACAGGAGAATGACATCATTATTATTCTAGGATCCTAGAAGTGAGAATAGGTAGTAATGTGGATTGCACTTGAATTCATGAGACAAAAATCCCTAAGTGATTTGGTATTAAAGTTAAGAGATTAAATTAATCCAAATAGACGTAGGAGGCGTGAGCGATTCCGAAGGGAACGATCATTAGAAGAGGAAATCCAATCCGACCATGATTATATGTGAATAATTTAAGGGAAAATTATAAAGGGGGAATTAGTGGTTAAATCTGGATCCCAATCACTCTCTTTCTTGCATTCAAATTAATATAAATTTTTGTTTTGTTCTTTACTTAAATCTCTAAACAATTCCCCTTAATGCTTCTCTCCCTCTTGGGAAATTAATAAAGTAAATTGAATAAAGATATAAGTCTTCTAGTTTGATTGTCCTCATGGGATTAACAACCCTCGTTTATAAATACTTATTACTTGATGACCGTGGTATACTGGCCATAGCAAAGGTATATGTTTGGTGTAATTATTACTCACATATTTTTCGCATTAAGTTTTTGGCGCCGTTGTCGGGGACAAGCCAAATTAGATCCTTAATCTTTTATTTTATTTATTTTATTTCCCCCTCAATTTTCCCCCTTCTTCTAAAATTTTTCTTTGAAAATCCCTCCCCCTTTCTTCTGATACTTCTTTTTAATTGCTTAAATATAAACCCTTGCAAGTTTTGATTTCAATTCTGTTTTCTGGATACCCTCACTTGATCTGGAACTTTATTATTTTGCAGGAAGTTATGAAAACACGGAGAATCGGAGTTATAGCTCGCTCATTCTCAAAAGCAAGAAGAGAAGCAAGAACACAGTTCTTAGCAGCCCCAATCAATATGAACATGGATCCTCCACCAAATGATCAACCAAAGACCCTTGCTCAAGAAAGCATGAGTAACCTGAGATTTGGGTCATCCATTGTATTACCACCAAGGATTACACACAGCGAGAACGAGCATCTCATTCCCTATTTCTGCCAAAACGTTCAGTTTCATGGACACCCTCACGAGGATGCAACTGACCACATTAGAAACTTCCTCTACGAATGCAACCATATGATTGGAATGGCGAACCCAAAGATCACTAGATTGCAGTTTTTCCCATACACACTTCATGGGGAGGCCAAAGTCTGGCTACAGACGTAGCCCATAGGTAAATTTTCAAACTGGGCTAACCTTGAGGAGTTCTTTTTGAACAGATTTACCAATGAAGGTAGGCGAGGTAGCCAAGCTCGTGCCATATACGCCTTCAAGATGGAGGACGATGAGAACTTCGCACAAGCCTGGCACAGATTTAGAACACTCCAAGCAAAATGCCTCATGCAGGATATAAACAACACCTTGTTGGTAGAACTATTCATTCAAGGACTAAAACATGAAGATCTAAGAAACCTCGACCTAGCATGATATAAGCCTCCTTAGAGATTCTCCAAAGAGCCCTTGTGTGCCCAATCTAGCTTCTCCAACAATCTCCAAATCCAAGCTTCAATGGAAGCTTCGGTCAAGTCTTTAATGGATGGAAGAGAAACTGAATAGAAAAATGGAAGGGAGTGAGAAATGGGGAAGAATGGCTCCATGGCAAGCTAATAAGCCTAGGAGGAACCGCCACAATGGAGGTGAGAATCCATTGATAAGATCCAAGAAACCTTGCTAAGCAAGACAAGAGATATTCTCTCTCAAGAAAAGCTCAAAGCTTATTCATTTATCAAATTGTCAAAGTTCTCATACAATTTCGTTTTTGGCTTCTTATAGGCTAAGGAAAACTTGAAGAGGAAGCTAAACCACATTAGAGTACTCTAAAAGTCAATGAATAAGAGCCACAAGTTCAATGGTTCAAGTACATGTCACTTTCAAGAGTGTTTCATGTCACTTTCAAGGGTTACATGTCACTCTCAAAGGTTACATGTCACTTTTCACTTGATTCTCATCCATTGGATGAGTGCATCTAATCAAGGGTTGAGATTTGCTCTTGGATTAGGCATGGATCCTAATCCAAGTGAAAATCTATTTAAACCAAATCCACTTAGATTCACAATTTGAAATTCAAACTTGAATCAAATTAAATTTAAATTTCAAATGTGAATTTATTATGAACTTGAACTTAAATTCATTCACTCCTATTAAGCTTCTTTAAGCTTGCTAGCCTTTTAAGCACAACGTTAAGCAAACACTTAAAAGAAAAATACACTTTTGGCCGAAAACTTACAAGGAAATCAAAATTCATTCAAAAGTACATTACAAAAATTGAAATTCTAACTAAGGTAGCTTAATTGAGTATGTGTTTGGTCTTAGAGCTTCTAGTAACTCTTCTAGTAATGGATGTTTCTACATCATAGCAGCTGGAGGATGCCTGTGAGAGCTCAATACAGTAGACCAATGCATCGAACTATTCGATATAATGGCACGATCTTCACAACCCAACAAGAGGGAAACCTCAAACTCCAGAGGTGTGCACGCGATATCCACCGAAACCGCTCTTGAGGCAAAAATAGAGAGCTTGAAGATGCTTTGGAGTCTCTCTTGTTGTTTTGCTTTTGATGTTCATGTAATTTTGGTTTTCTTAGATGAATTGTAATTCGGAGTTTCCTATGTATTGATTGTTTAGTTTAGGCATGTATGTGGTTGTTCTTTGTGTGAATACCCTGGAGAGCTTGGGAATCTAGTGTGATTTCTCATGTATCAAATGTTTGATTTCCCACTCAAACTTGGTTTGAAAATGTCTTTGGTAACCAATTGAGGTAATAGATTACCAACAGTAGGTAGTCAACTACCAACAGCAGGTAATCAACTACCAACAGTAGGTAACGGAGTGTGGAAATTCATTTGTTACTGGAGTAATCGATTACCCCCTCGGGTTAATCGATTACCATGGCTAAAAATCACCCTGGAAACCTTTGTTCACTGGTTTAATCGATTACCAACCCCTGGCAGTCGATTACCCCTATCAGAAAAACATTAAGTTGCCCAAATTGAGTTTTTAATTGAATCTATAAATTCTCTTTTCTCAAAAAAATTAACATAAGATCTTGGAACATAAGTTTTAGAACAGTTCATACACTTTCAAATTCTCTCTAAACTGAGTTTATCATCTTTTCCAAGAAACCCATAAAGAACTTCAAGAGTTCATCAAGATTTCTTAAAGAAAGGGCAAATCTTGATCTTTTATCTGACTGGGTGGTATTCATTGTGTTTTCTTTTGTGATTAGATCTACACTCCAGGTGTTTTCTAAACTGATCTTTTGTTTACCTTTTGTTTTCTGATTCGTTACTCTAGGAGAGAGGTCTCTCTAGATAGAGTAAAGGACTTTGAGAAGTGTGTTCTCAAAGGTTTGATCTTGGGTGTTCCAAGGTCAAGGGAAGAACTGTTCTTTGGGTTAAAGAACAGGTGTTTGGGTGTTTTGATTTCGTTTTTGTGTTGCTTGTTGCAGAGTGAATGTAAAAGAACACAAAAGGGATCATTTTGATAGTGGAAAACCGATCGCAACAGTTGTTGGGTTGGGACTGGATGTAGGCAGTGGGCCGAACCAGTATAAATATCTGTGCACTCTTCTTCTTCCTTCTTCTCTTTACCATTTACCGTTAATTGCTGCTATCTTGGTTTATCTTCTGCAATTTGTTCAGTAATTGACTTGGTAATTAACTCGGTAATTGACTTGGTAATCAACTAAAACTGGAACAGTTAGATACTGATATTGATTACGTTGTATATTGATTACTAATGTGTTTCTGACTTTTCCTTTTGGTATTTCCGCTGTGTATCTTTGATATTTCTCGCTTATCTGTCTCAATTATTGATAGGTAATCAAGAATAGTTTTGTTTGAATTAAAAGGAAATAGAAACTCGCGAAAATTGAGCTATAGTGGAACTAGAATCTATTCACCCCCCCTCTAGATTCACACATAAGGACCAACAAGTATGTGTTTGGTCTTAGAGCTTCTAGTAACTCTTCTAGTAATGGATGTTTCTACATCATAGCAGCTGGAGGATGCCTGTGAGAGCTCAATACAGCAGACCAATGCATCGAACTATTCGATATAATGGCACGATCTTCACAACCCAACAAGAGGGAAACCTCAAACTCCAGAGGTGTGCACGCGATATCCACCGAAACCGCTCTTGAGGCAAAAATAGAGGCACTCTAAATAAGCCACCAACTCTTGGAGAAGGTAGTAACAGAAAATGCAGGAAAAACAATCACACCATCCATCACCGAACCGCCGCAGCAAACACAACCATTTGTGTGCCCCAATTGTGGAGGTAATCCTTACTATTGTAATTGTTTTTCTGGCTAATGAATCGTTAATTATGTAGGTCAATAGCAGAGGTTTGGCTATAATAATATTAGGAATTCTAATTATAGAAACCACCCTGGTTTCTCTTGGAAAGATAACTCCCAAACACAGAAGCCTTCGTTCCAGCCTCAGCAAGAAAGAAAGAACGATTTCGAGGCCTTGTCTAAACAGATCGTGGATTGCTACAAGATGCTCTCTGACAACCAAAATGCGTTCAAGGAAGAGGTGAACAAACAATTCACAGAACTAGCAAACAACCAGAAAAATCAAGACACCCTCCTGAGGAACCATGATGTTGTTATCCGCAGTTTGGAACATCAAATAGGACAAATAAACCAGCAACTCTCAACTCGTGAATAAGGAGTTTTGCCCGAAAACACCATTCCAAACCCTAAAGAATAGATAAAAGCTATAACTTTGAGAACTGGTAAAGAAATTTCTAACCCCTATGCAGAAAATACAACACCTATTCAAGAAGGGGACAAAACTTCTGTTGCTGAAAGGACCGACGTACACATAATTCCCCAGAAACGGGGAGATTCAAATAAAGCAAGTCAAGAGGAGGCACCCCAGGAAGAACCTCCAGCACATATGCCTCCAGTTCCATACCCATATAGATTAAAAAGGGGCAAGAAAGACAATCAAGAACAGCAATACACTAAGTTCTTAGAAGCTTTCAGCAAAACTGAGGTAACCATTCCACTTCTTGAAGCTCTACAATTAATGCCAGTTTATGCTAAGTTCATGCAGGAAATTTGCACCAAAAAGCAGAAGCTACAAAAAAATGAGGTAATAGCCTTGAATGAAGAATGCAGTGCTGTCTTGACCAACAAGCTACCTCCTAAAAAGAAAGATCCCGAAAGCTTCACAATCCTATCCTACATCGGGGAGACCTACTTCCGTAAATCATTATTGGATCTTGGTGCAAGCATTAACCTCATGCCCCTATCAATATTCCAAAAGTTGGGGGTGGGAAAATTAAAACTCACAAAGGTTTCACTGTTGTTAGTAGACCGATCGCTAGCATTCCCAAAGGGCGTACTAGAAAACGCATTGGTACAAGTTAACCAAATGATTATCCCGACAGATTTCATTGTGCTTAATATGGAAGAAGACCGGGAAGTACCATTGATCTTGGGAAGGCCCTT
Organism: Hylodesmum podocarpum; assembly: GCA_026586105.1. Lineage (NCBI taxonomy): Eukaryota > Viridiplantae > Streptophyta > Magnoliopsida > Fabales > Fabaceae > Hylodesmum > Hylodesmum podocarpum. Next base: position 1,171,731 of record JALJEV010001403.1, read on the forward strand.
TTTTGCAACTGTAGGACCTTTGATTGATGTAGACAAAGGAGAGCTAACACTGAAAGTTCTTGGGCAGCATGTCACCTTCAACATATTTGAAGAAGCCAAGCGGTCCATGGAGAGAAATTCGTGCAAAACGGCAAATACTTTGGACCACATCACATTGGAATATGAAGACCCAGGTATTGAACCGAACCCTAATCTTAACTTAGCTGATGATATTAACGCTGCAGGTTCAATCACTCTTAGGAAAGGGGAGTCACTTGTTCAAACCCCTTCTTCACCAAAGGACCAAAACCCAAACCCAGAGATAGATCCAGAAAAATCCAATAAACCGGGAGGAGTAACGTGGAATGGAGAACCCAAACAAGAAACACACCACTACAGTAATGATGTAGGAACACCCATTACTAGAAGAGTTACTAGAAGCTCCAAGACCAAGCACACACTCAATCAAGCTACCTTAGTTAGAATTTCATTTTTTTTTTGTAATGTACTTGTGAATGATTTTGATGGCTGTTGGACTTGAAGCTAAAGAAGCCATCCCTAGTTTTAGTTTTGATATACTTGTACTTTTGATCTTTATGATAGATTGTATATAGGAGTTTAAAATGTATTGATTGTTTCAGTTTAGGCTTTGAGTGTGGTTTTTATTCAATCGTTCCATAGAAAATTTGTTTTTCCACTTGTGATTTGAGCTAGAGAAGCTTTGGAACCCCATTTTGTTTGAAAGGAATCAAAATCTTTAGTTTTAAAAGGTTTTAAGCTGAAGTAATCCATTACCACGAGCTGTAATCGATTACCAACAGTTTCAGAAAACAGGGGAATCCAAACTGCTCTGGAGTAATCGATTACCACTCCATAGTAATCGATTACTTCGTGCTTGAAGGAACAAGGAAGGCAAATTTCTCTGGAGTAATCGATTAACACTATCCAATAATCGATTACCACACCTGAATTCATCTCAAATGATTTTGAAACTGCTTTAAATTGAAACCTCTTTGAATTATTTCGAAGAGAGAGATCTTTTTGAGTTTTCAAAGAAAGAAAGGAAGAGAAAAACACTAGTTTCTACAAGAAATCTCTTCAAAATTTCAAAGATTTGTCTTGAGATGAAAGTTGTGTGAAAAGATTGAATTGTTTGGATGATATTGTTGATCAGTGCTTACACACCAGGTGTAATTCTATCTGATCTTTATCTTTTGTAATCTTTTGGTTTTAACTCTAAAGAGAAAGGTATTCTCTTGGAAGAGTTGATGAGTTTTTGAGAGAGGTACTCTCAAAGGTTGATTCTTGAAGGGATCAAGGATCAATATATGTTCTTAGGTGAAGAACATATAATTTTGAGTATTTGATTCGTTTTTGTGTTTGTACAGTGTGATTGTATTGAACACAGAATCATTATAGTGGAAAACCGATCGCAACAGATTGTTGGGTTGGGACTGGATGTAGGCCGAAAGCCGAACCAGTATAAATCTCTGTCTAAACTCTCTTCTCTATCTTATCTCTTTTAATTCTTTGTTTTCTTGCTTTACAATTTTCCCTTGTTTTCCGCTGTTTATATCTCTGATATGTTTTGTAATTCAAGATAAAATTGAATCAGGAAAAAAAGTGAGAAAAAGTTAAGTTGTGAAGGGAACTTGAATCTATTCACCCCCCCTCTAGATGCATATAGGGACCAACAATTGGTATCAGAGCTTTAACTAGTAAATCAATCTAGTAATCCTGCTTAGTTCCCTGTAATGGCTAGTAATCTTTTACCCTTCGCTGAAGGAGCTTCGATAAATAGACCTCCATTGTTCTGCGGTGATAACTATCCATTCTGGAAAGTTCGCATGAAGATCTTTATGGAATCTATTCACAGAAGTATCTGGCAGGCTGTGGTAAATGACTACAAAGTTCCAATGAAAATAGAAAATGGAAAAGAGATAGAGAAACCTTTTAAGGATATGGACATAGATGAGATTAGGAGGGCTGAAAATGATGCTAAAGCCTTGAATATCATACACTCTGCCTTGAATTCTGATGAGTTTTTCAGGATATCAGCTTGCACAACAGCAAAAGAAGCATGAGAGCTTATCATGGTAACTCATGAAGGTACTGCTGAGGTGAGGAGAGCTAGGAAGAACACACTTATTCAAGAGTATGAGACATTCAAAATGTTCCAAGGAGAATCTATAAAGGAAATGCAAAAGAGATTCACACACATCATCAACCATCTCAAAGGACTTGGCAAGGACTTCATTGAAGAAGAAGTGAATGTCAAGATTCTGAAATCGCTGAATAGAAAGTGGCAACCTACAGTGACAGCCATAACTGAATCCAAGAACCTTGCTGCTATGACAAGTGCTGAACTGTTTGGGAAACTTAGAGAATATGAAATGGATATGACTCGAATGGCAGATGAGGAGCAGAAAGACAAAAGAGCCAAAGGAATTGCTCTCAAAGTAGACCGAACAAAAACAGAATCTGAATCCTCTGAAGACGGAAATGATTCACAAGAAGACCAAGCGAACTTGATGGTAAAGAAGTTCAGAAAGTTCATGAAAAACAACACTAAAAAGAAATTTGGTCAACCAAGAAAAGGAGTCAAGAAGCAAGATAATACTTCAGTCAAAGTGACATGCTATGAATGTGGAAAGATTGGGCACTACAAATCAGATTGTCCAACCTTGAAAAGAAGCAACAATACTGAAGTGAGAAAATCTGAGAATGAAAGAAATATCAGAAAAGAAAAGAAAAAGAAAGCATACATAGCTTGGGATGAAGGCTACACATCCTCAACATCTGAAAGTGAAGATGAGGAGGCGAATCTGTGCTTAATGGCAAAAACATCCAGTGAGGTAAGTGATACAAACTCAATTATGGATGAATATGATGAATTGCATTCTACCTTTTGTGAGCTTTATAATCAAGCTGAAGCTTTTGAAAAACAAAACATAGTATTGAAAAAGGAAGTATCCATGTTGAAACAGAAAATATGTGAGTTAGAAACTAATATTTCTAAGTTAAAGGAACTCAACATTTCTGTAAACCATGTTCACATGAAATCTGGAAACACTAAACATGCTAAATTCACTTGTACTTATTGCATGAAACCTGGACATAAATCATACAACTGCATGATTAGAAAGAAAGGGATTTCCAGTGGCAAATACAAATGGATTAAGAAAGAAACTTGTAGCCCTAACATGCATGGACCCAAGAGGAAGTGGGTACCAACTGAAAAATAAGTTCTTTTTCTCTTGCAGGAAAGCCTGAACAACAGAAGCTCAATTTGGTACTTAGACAGTGGCTGCTGAAGGCATATGACAGGTGATAGAAGGAACCTAAACACCTTCACACCAAGAGAAACTGGATCTGTTGTTTATGGAGACAACAACAAAGGGAAAATACTAGGCTACGGTACTGTTGGATATAAGGCAAACACAGTTATAGAAGATGTATTGCTAGTCGATGGATTAAGGTTCAATCTTCTGAGCATCAGTCAACTATGTGACAAGAACTACAAAATTGCTTTTGATGAAGAACATTGTCTCATCAGCAACAATGACTCAGATAAACTTCTCATGATTGGCAAGAGATCTAACAACATTTACATATTGGAACTAGATCATTCTTCTCCTTACTCTACATGTTTAACTTCTAATGATGATCTGTCTTGGCTATGGCATATGAGAATAGCACACATTGACATATGGCATTTGAATAAGCTTGTTTCTAAAGAGTTAGTTTTTGGTCTCCCCAAACTAAGATTTTCCAAAGAAGGACTATGTGAGGCTTGTCAAAAGTCCAAGCAGGCAAAAACATCTTTCAAAAATATTAAACATGTTTCTACAACTCAGCCACTTGAACTCTTGCATTTAGACTTATTTGGTCCATCTAGGATAGCTAGTATTGGTGGAAATCTGTATGGACTAGTCATAGTAGATGACTATTCAAGATTTACTTGGGTTTTGTTTATCAAGAAAAAGGATCAAACCTTTGAAGTTTTCAAGGTACTTGCCAAAAAAATTCAAAACAAAAAGGATTTGAAAATTAAAGCTTTAAGAAGTGATAATGGTATTGAATTTAAGAATAGCTTTTTTGAAAGGTTTTGTGAAAAACATGGGATATCACACTGCTTTTCAGCTCCTAGAACTCCTCAGCAAAATGGAGTGGTGGAGAGGAAAAATAGGTCCCTTATAGAACTTGGAAGAACCATGCTGAATGAGCATATGATGCCTAAACACTTTTGGGCAGATGCTGTGAACACTGCATGCTATGTTCTCAATAGAGTCTCTATAAGACCCATTTTAAAGAAAACCCCTTACGAGCTTTTCTATGGAAGAAAACCAAACATTTCTTATTTTAAAGTTTTTGGATGCAAATGCTTTGTTTTAAACAATGGCAAGGACCCTATTGGAAAGTTTGATGCAAAGGCTGATGAAGCCATTTTCCTTGGTTATTCAAATACCAGTAAAGCATATAGGATCTTTAATAAAAGAACAATGTGCATTGAAGAATCTGTCCATATTAGATTTGATGAAACTAACACTTTCCAAAAGGAAAGATTGTTGTGTAATGATGATGAAACAGGTGAAGGAAACATAGACATTGATCACGAGCATCAGCAAACTCAACCAAACCCAGTACCAGAACAAGCAAAAGAGTGGAGGACACCTAGGAACCTATCACTTGACAATGTCATTGGTGACATTCACAAGGGGGTAACTACTAGATCCTCACAGAATTTGTTTTGCTATAATACTGCTTTTGTATCACAGGTAGAACCATCCAGTATAGAAGAAGCCTTGAACAATGAATTCTGGATCATAGCTATGCAAGAAGAACTCAACCAGTTCAAAAGGAATGGAGTTTGGGAACTTGTTCCAAACAAAGGCAACGTGAACATTATTGGTACAAAGTGGGTATTCAAGAACAAACTGAGTGAAGAAGGAGTTGTGGTCAGAAACAAAGCAAGATTTGTGGCAAAAGGCTACAATCAACCAGAAGGGATTGACTTTGAAGAAACCTTTGCCCCTGTTGCAAGACTTGAAGCTGTTAGACTATTCCTGGTTTATGCTTGCATCAACAATTTCAAATTATACCAAATGGATGTAAAGAGTGCATTCTTGAATGGTTATATCAATGAAGAAGTCTATGTAGGGCAACCACCCGGTTTCATAGATACTACTTGGCCTACACATGTCTACAAACTTCATAAAGCCTTGTATGGGCTGAAGCAAGCCCCTAGGCAATGGTATGATAGACTGAGTAAGTTTCTCATATCAAAAGGATTCCACAGAGGTAAAGTAGATAAGACTTTGTTTATTAAGAACAAATCTGACTACATTTTATTGGTTCAAATTTATGTTGATGACATTATCTTTGGATCATCTAACCAACAACTTTGTGAAGAGTTTGTGAAAGATATGCAGGAAGAATTTGACATGTCCATGATTGGAGAACTGAGTTTCTTTTTAGGACTCCAAATCAAACAAATGGAAGGTGGCACATTCATACATCAGGCTAAGTACACTAAAGAACTACTTAAGAAATATGAAATGACTAATTGCAAAGTGTCAAATACACCTATTTCTACTAACACTTATCTTGAGATTGATGAAGTAGGTGATGAAGTTGATACTACCTTATACAGAGGTGTTGTAGGATCTTTACTTTATCTTACAGCTAGTAGACCTGATATCATGTTTTCTGTATGTTTATGTGCTAGATTTCAATCTACACCTAAGCAATCTCATTGGCTAACAGTGAAGAAAATTCTTAAATACCTAAAAGGAACAATAAGTTGTGGACTATGGTATCCAAAAGGAACCTCACCATTACTTGTTGGTTTCAGTGACTCTGATTTTGCAGGTAGCAAAACGGATAGGAAAAGCACTAGTGGAACATGTCACATCTTTGGAGAATGTTTGATATCTTGGAATAGCAAAAAGCAAGCTTGCGTAGCACTATCAACTTCAGAAGCTGAATATGTAGCTGCGGGAAGTTGCTGTGCTCAAGCAATTTGGTTAAAACACCAACTTGAAGACTTTGGGCTAAAGATAGATCACATTCCCTTGAAATGCGACAACATAAGCGCTATAAGTATCACAAGAAACCCTGTACTGCACTCAAGAACAAAACACATCGAAGTCAGACACCACTTTATTAAAGATCACATCGAAAAAGGAGACTGTGACATCGAATTCATAGACACGGAAAATCAATTGGCGGATATATTTACAAAGGCATTACCAAAAGAAAGGTCAACCGGTGGTTCACCTCCAAAGGACAAGAGACTAGGTTCAACCTCGACTTTGCTAACAAGGGTCTTGTTCCACCCAAGATTCTTGACCTACAATGGCTGGATAATCAGAGTTTCACGTTCCAGACCTTCCTGAGACAACAGCACCTGGAGAGGTTCGTAGGGATGAAAGGGTTCATCTATCCAGACTTGGTTCGGGTGTTCTACTCAAACCTCAAACCAAATATGGAGAGGATGACAGTGAGTTCAGAGATAAAAGGTATCAAAATAACTCTAACCCCTGCTCACTTTTTGCAAATTGCTGGCATAAAGAAGGAAGGGATTATCGGACATGTAGACAAACTCAGAGAAAAAGGGTTTGATTTACAAAAGGACTCTTTTTACATGAGCCTTCTAAGGAACCTCCAACACTGGGAAGAGGAAAGGAATTCCAGAAGAGCACAGGGCAAGAAAGTTACCTACAACATTGGTGGCCTGACAGCGGATGATAGGCTACTACACTATACTGTTTGTTGGATCTTGGCTACAAGGGGAGCAAACCATGCCAAACTGAGTGAGGATGACATGATTCTCATTGCTGCTCTGAAGAATGGGATTCAAGTGGACTGGACGCACATCATAATGGACAACATGCTGAAAACTAGAAGACTTCTAGACAATAAGTGTCCTTACTCTCTTTTTATCTCTAGACTAATTGAAATTTTTCAGATTGACACCACTGAAGAAGCTAGAGAACTAGTTAAGGATGTCCATGTCATCGGAGATAGAACATTGAAGATGATGAGACTCATCAAGACCGATGCGGGATGGATCACAAGAGAGGAACAACAGGCCATTCCACAACCTGAGCAAGAGGAAGCACAATCTGAGCATGAAGATGAGGACGAAGAAAACTCTGGAGAGTACATTCCACAATCGCGCTTTGAATCCATTATGATTGATAGAATGGATGAACTAGAAGCAACCGTCAACAAGAGACTTGATGATCTGGGAAAGAGACAAGATAGAGACGATCATGGAAAGACTCAACCAGGATGACGACTCAGATTAGTAACTCCATCTCTACCTCTCACCTTCTGATTTGATATACCAAATAGGGGGAGTAGTAGTAGTGTAGTTATTAGTTGTCTTTAATTGTCTTTAGTCTTAATATTTGGATTGCTTTATTGCTTTACTCTGTAATTACTTTGAATTTTTTTTGGTTTTTGAATCTGTTTTTACTTAAGTATTCTACTTAGGGGGAGCAGATTAAAACAATTGAACATTTTATTGGATGACTGTAATAGTTAGATTTAATTTGCTTTGCAAATAATTGTCTTTATATGTTTGAGATTTGATAAAGTGATATGTTTTGGATGATTCATAAAGCTGTATGTAAAATGCTGTATGAAATTGATGAAAATTGAAAGAATAGAAAAAGAAAAACACTAACATTGTAGGACACATCAAAGCCATCATCTACATTGAAGATCAACTACACAACATTTGGTACATCAAAACCAAAAAGGGGGAGATTGTTGGACTTGAAGCTGAAGAAGCCATCCCTAGTTTTAGTTTTGATATACTTGTACTTTTGATCTTTATGATAGATTGTATATAGGAGTTTAAAATGTATTGATTGTTTCAGTTTAGGCTTTGAGTGTGATTTTTATTCAATCGTTCCATAGAAAATTTGTTTTTCCACTTGTGATTTGAGCTAGAGAAGCTTTGGAACCCCATTTTGTTTGAAAGGAATCAAAAACTTTAGTTTTAAAAGGTTTTAAGCTGAAGTAATCGATTACCACGAGCTGTAATCGATTACCAACAGTTTTAGAAAACAGGGGAATCCAAACTGCTCTGGAGTAATCGATTACCACTCCATAGTAATCGATTACTTCGTGCTTAAAGGAACAAGGAAGGCAAATTTCTTTAGAGTAATCGATTACCACTATCCAATAATCGATTACCACACCTGAATTCATCTCAAATGAGTTTGAAACTGCTTTAAATTGAAACCTCTTTGAATTATTTCGAAGAGAGAGATCTTTTTGAGTTTTCAATGAAAGAAAGGAAGAGAAAAACACTAGTTTCTACAAGAAATCTCTTCAAAGTTTCAAAGATTTCTCTTGAGATGAAAGCTGTGTGAAAAGATTGAATTGTTTGGATGATATTGTTGATCAGTGCTTACACACCAGGTGTAATTCTATCTGATCTTTATCTTTTGTAATCTTTTGGTTTTAACTCTAAAGATAAAGGTATTCTCTTGGAAGAGTTGATGAGTTTTTGAGAGAGGTACTCTCAAAGGTTGATTCTTGAAGGGATCAAGGATCAATATATGTTCTTAGGTGAAGAACATATAGTTTTGAGTATTTGATTCGTTTTTGTGTTTGTGCAGCGTGATTGTATTGAACACAGAATCATTATAGTGGAAAACCGATCGCAACAGATTGTTGGGTTGGGACTGGATGTAGGCCGAAAGCCGAACCAGTATAAATCTCTATCTAAACTCTCTTCTTTATCTTATCTCTTTTAATTCTTTGTTTTCTTGCTTTACAATTTTCCCTTGTTTTCAGCTGTTTATATCTCTGATACATTTTGTAATTCAAGATAAAATTGAATCGGGAAAAAAAGTGAGAAAAAGTTAAGTTGTGAAGGGAACTTGAATCTATTCACCCCCCCCCCTCTAGATTCATATAGGGACCAACAATGGCCTTGTAAGTTTTCGGCCAAAAGTGTATTTTCTTTTAAGTATTTGCTTAACATTGTGCTTAAAAGGCTAGTAAGCTTAAAGAGTGAAGCTTAATAGGGTGAATGAATTTAAGTTCAAGTTCATATTAAATTCACATTTGAAATTTAAATTTAATTTGGTTTAGGTTTGAATTTCAAATTGTGAATCCAAGTGGATTTGGTTCAAATAGATTTTCACTTGGATTAGGATCCATGCCTAATCTAAGAGCAAATCTCAACCCTTGATTAGATGCACTCATCCAATGGATGATAATCAAGTGGAAAGTGACATGTAACATTTGAAAGTGACATGAAACACTCTTGAAAGTGACATGTACTTGATCCTTTGAACTTGTGGCTCTTATTCATTGACTTGTAGAGTACTCTAAAGTTGTTTAGCTTCCTCTTCAAGTTTTCCTAAGCCTATATAAAGCCAAAAACGAAATTGTAAAAGAACTTTTGATAATTTTGATGAATGAATAAGCTTTGAGCTTTTCTTGAGAGAGGTTTTCTCTTGTCTTGCTTAGCAAGGTTTCTTGGATCTTATCAATGGATTCTCACCTCCATTGTGGCGGTTCCTCCTAGGCTTATTGGCTTGCGTGGCGCCTTTCTTCCCCATTTCTCACTCCTTCCATTTTCCCTTTTCGGTTTCTCTTGCATCCATTGTTGACTTGACCGAAAGCTTCACTTGAAGTTTGGGTTTGGAGATAGTTGAAGAAGCTAGATTGGGAACTTACAAGGACTCTTTGGAGAATCTTGAAGGAGGCCTATATCACCGGTGCCCTCCGCTCCATCCAGTCTAGCACCACCACATCCCGCCACCGAGCCGACAACATCCTCCACTCACATCCAATAGCTGTTGACCATCGCTAGAGCACAAGTGGAGTTCTAGTGCCATCACCTCTACAGTCAGGGTCAGTACCTGAAGAGGATTGCACAGCACTAGCAGGCTTTGTTTGACTCCATCAGACCACCACCATCTGAGCAGAGCACCCTTCCTCCACCTCCACCAGCCCTCGAGACCTTTGAGGAGTTCTTCACCACACAATGGGGTTTCCCACCAACCGGCCCTTCTCAGTAGGTAGAGTAGTCCATTTTTCTTCTTACTATGATACCGAGGACGACATCGTTTTATGTTGGGGCTGACTACTTGATGCAAACCCATGAGGAACTTGTAAGGGATCTTCATAAATAAGCAAATGGGTGTCCCAATCTTCATTCACCAATGTTCAATCACTCTTAAACAGCAAAATAACTCAATATATAGCAATGATAGCTCATGGTTAACACAAAAGGGGGGAAGAAAGAAATCAAAAATAAAATAAGGAAGAAGTGTGGTAAGCGTCATGGATGAAGCACCTAATAAGCTTGGTTGAAGAATCGTCACTTGGATCATGGATCCATGATAAGATTCAAGGTTCTTGGAAGAAGCCCTAGGAAAGCTCTCTCCTTTTCTCAAGACTTTAGTCTTAGAAAATTCTCTTTCATATATTGACCAAAGTGAGTACAATAAAAATGTTGACCAACTTAAATAAAAGTGCAATAGGCCTAAGGTTAGAAATCTGAAATGTTCTCCACCCTAGGATGAAATGAGTGATCAATGGTGAGATGAGAGAACCCTAGGCTGAGCACACTTCACAATTACAAGGCCCAAATCCAAGTCTTAAAACAAATACATAATTGATAGAAACTAATAGGCCTAAACAATTAAACAACTCATTTTGGAAAATCCTCAAAAGCATTCCAACGTTAACTTCAAGCTCCATTTCCTCCTAGATGCAGTCCGAACTGGGCTTTGGTGTCTTCATATCTTTTGTAGCCCTTTAAGTCAGCTTTCAAATTCCACCAAGAAGAAATTAATTGGAGTTTTGTAGCCCACATTATGCTCGAAATACTGAACCTGGTAAGCACCCCGCTGGAACATCCTGGCAGTATTCAAACTTTACTTTCAAGCCCAATTTCCTCCTAGATGCAATTAGAACTGGGCTTTTGTGTCTCCATAGCTTTTGTAGCCCTTTAAGCCAGCTTTAAAATACACCAAGAACAACTATATTGGAGTTGTGTAGGCCAAGTTATGCTCCGAATACTAAACCTATTCAGACAGTAAAAAACATAGCGAATTTTATTATAAGCTCAATTTATTAAAAAGTAAGGTTGAAGAGTTTGTTAAGCTTTTGGAGATGGTCCTCCATCAAACCCTCCTTCTTGTGGCCAACTTGTCCTCATGTGGCCTTAGGTTCTTACCTACAATAAAAATGACTACCCGGATCAAATACCACAAAATCATGTAAAATAAGATGTAAATTATTCCATATAGCATTCAATGCAAATGATTTAATATGTAGGTATGCTTGCATTCTATAGTTAACACAAGGTGGTAAAAATAATTGATGCTTCCAAATCAACTACCTATGTAATTTGTTAAAATTTCCTACTTTACTTGAATCTCAATCACACAACATGTTTTGGTTACTAATATTATTGACAGAATGTAATGGAGTAAAGGAAAAATTTAAATGGTTCATCAATGCATAAGCAAGACTCATAGGAACATCTACTTCAACCCCAAATTGTGTAAATATTAATCCTTTATCATGTGTGGAAGATAGTATTTGACCCTCCTTCTTTAACTCTTCCAACAACCTAGATAGATATTGAACATCAAGAGAACAAAGGTCATTAGGAACAATTAAAAGGTCTAAATTAGCAAACTCAATCATGATCCAAGGTTTAATGCCAAAAGAGTCTAGTCTGAAATGCTTATTGTTATTCAAATTACAAGTAGAAAGAGTATCAAGTGACAAACAAATCTTCTCTAGTGGTTGCTCCAATTCCATGGGTGCTTCATTTTGTTCAAGATGTGTGCTCCATGGAAACTTTGTAGACAATTCACCACTAGGTACTAAGGTAAAAGGATTCTTGTAAGAAATGTCACAAACAACTTCACTATGTGCTTTGAGTTCTATATCTTCCACATCTTCACACAAGAAGTTGTTTTCTTGTATTTTTTCCTTTGATGTCATTTCTACATCATCCTTCAAATGAGAATCATTAAAAACAAAGCAAGGATTAGTACAAACAATTAAAGTATCAATTATTTCCTTCTTTCCTTCTTTTGTTCTTTCAACTCTTTCTCCTTTAGCTCTTTTTCTCTCAACTCTTTCTCTTTTAGGTCTTTTTCTTTCAACTCTTTATCTTTTATCTCTTTTACTCTCAACTCTTTCTTCTCTCTCAAAATTCTCTCTTTAAACTCACATTCAAGTCTCTTATTTTCCTTCGTAACTCTTAGTTCTTCATCACCAAAGACCCTTCTAGGTGTGTGTCGGTTTCTACTATAATGTTTCAGTTATGTCTTTCCTTTCCTCTCCTCTCTTCATCAAAGGCTCTAAATACATACTCCTCATCATATTTACTTATCCCACCACTTTTCCAAGGTGAATAATGGTTACCCTTTTGCCTTTCCCTTTCACTTCCACTCCCTCTATTCACTCTTCTTCTTCTTTCATGCTCTTCCCTTTCTCTTCTCTTATGATTTTCTCTCAAGGTTCTCTCTATTCTCTCATGATACTCCTTTCTCACCCTTCTTTCAAACTCAATTCTCTTATTTTTTTCTTCCCTAAACCTTCTATTTCTCTCCTCCCTAACCTCATTCAAACTCTCTTGAAGCTCATTCTTAAGGTTGTGTTGTAGGTGAATGAATTTCTCCATCATGGCATCCATAACCTTTTAGGTTCTAGGAGATAAATCATTACCAACACTTGGGGAGCTATCCATTGCTGCAAGGAAGATGTTAGAAGCAAAAATAATATAAGAGAAAAGAACCTTTCCACTTTACTAAGTGGTTCCACTCAACACTCTTGTTTACACTCTTTAGAGGCTTTTTCTATGATGTACTTTCTAGCCTTTTTCCTCTCACTCTCACTTATGGTTTCTTGAGAAACCCTTATCAATTATCAATGTCCAAATAATCCAAGTGAAAGAGGAACAATTCAGCTACAAAGTTTAGGAGATCAAAGAAGACAAAACTCTAAACAAAACTACTAGAATTAAAAGAAGACAAGCAACAAAAAAAGACTCAATGAACAAATTAGCTACTCAAAATGGAAATTAATGATCAAGAAAATGGCTAATATATTTACTGCACTAATAATGAAGGAAAATTAGTATTTAAAACTGCAAAAATCTTTGAAACAAAAACTCAAAGAATGGAAGAAATCAAATGCAATTTGCTGGAAAATTGACTGAACCGTCACCAAATCTGCCCAAACTTATGAAATTTTTTTAGCAAACCAAATGAGCTTGGAAAATTATGAAACCTTCCATTTGAGCTTATACATATGTATATTGAATGACCAAATGCCCAGAATTCACTAAAACAACGTTTAACCCAATGAACCAACCACAAACCCGAAACTGTTACAGAATCAGCAGAACCGTCGCCAAACTGCAACTTAGGCTTGTAAATTGGCTCACAATGACTTGAAATTTTGGGGATCAGCAACTTGTGATGGCTCTTCAAGGATTAGCAAAAGAGGTGCCCAATCTTCATTCACCAAGTGATCCTCACTCAAGATGATGAACAAGCTTGCGAAAATAACTATGAAAGGGATGATATCTCACGGTTTGGAACCAAAAGGGAGAAGAAATCAAAAATGGAAGGGAGATTAAGAATGTGGTAGCGCCATGAACAAGAGTTCAATAAGCTAGGTAGAAAAATCGCCACTTGGATCATGGATCCATGATAAGATTCAAGGTTCTTTGAAGAAACCCTAGGAGAGCTCTCTCCTTTTCTCAAGACTTTAGTCTTAGAAATTCTCTTTTCATAAATGACCAAAGTGAGTACAATAGAAATGTTGACCAACTTAAATGAAAGTGCAATGGGCCTAAGGTTAGAAATCTGAAATGTTCTCCACCCTAGGATGAAATGAGTGATCAATGGTGAGATGAGAGACACCCTAGGCTGAGCACACTTCACAATTACAAGGCCCAAATCCAAGTCTTAAACCAAATACATAATTGAAAGAAACTAATAGGCCTAAACAAATTAAACAACTGGCTGGAAAATCCTGGTAGCATTCCAACGTTAACTTCAAGCTAAATTTCCTCCTAGATTCAATCCGAACTGGGCTTTGGTGTCTTCAAAGATTTTGTAGCCCTTTAAGTCAGCTTTCAAATGCCACCAAGACGAAATTGATTGGAGTTTTGTAGACCACATTATGCTCAAAATACTGAACTTGGTCAGCAGCCCACTGAAACATCCTGACAGTATCCAAACGTTACTTTCAAACCCAATTTCCTCCTAGATGCAGCTAGAACTGGGCTTTTCTGTCTTCATAGCTTTTGTAGCCCTGTAAGTTATCTTTACAAAGACATCAAGAACAACTAAATTGGAGTTGTGTAGCCCAAGTTATGCTCCGAATACTAAACCTGGTCAGACAGTCAAAAACATAACGAATTTTATTATAAGCTCAATTCTTGATTGCAAGACCCACCCGTCGAGCAGGGACGAAAGTCGACCTTAGTGATCCGACGGTGCCAATTTTTTGATTTTCCATCTCTTTAATTTCTTCCATAAAGGAGCCGAATGAAACAAAAGTTTCACGTTCGAGCTGTTATTCTATTTTTGGTAATCAAGAACTTGTTCTTATTAACTCTTGGGGGAATACGAATCTATCTTTCTTTTTCTCCGTAACAAATCCTCAGCACGAAACTTGTATTGCTCTCCCACAACCCCGTTTTCACGGTTTAGGCTGCATGTCAAACCTCTCTTTTTCTTTTCTATTGCCACATAAACCCATTGTGACCCCTTGTGGAAAAAATGGTAAATAGCATAACGACCCTATTGGAGAATTTGTTGAGCTTTTGGAGATGGTCCTCCATCAAACCCTCCTTCTTGTGGCCAACTTGTCCTCAAGTGGCCTTAGGTTCTTACTTACAATAAAAATAATCCACCCGGATCAAAGATCAAGCAAACTCTATCAAGTTTAACATTTAATAACAACATGCTTTGTCTACTAATATCATTAACACAATGTAGAGAAGTAAAGGAAGAATGCAAATGATTTTCTATGATAAAACCCAAACTCCAAGGAGTCTCTAATTCCTCCTTTAAATGTTAAGATACTAGTTCTTTAATCCATGTGTACTCCACTTTGTTGAAATTCTTCTTTAAGATACTTCTTTTAGGTGTAGAAGCTTGTGATGTTCCATCTTTCTTAAATTCATTCTTCCACCTAAAAGGATATTCAACATCAAAAAGAGAACCATTAGTAGGCTCAAGTAAGAATTTCAACTTAGTATTCTCAAATATTTTCCAAGGTATAATGCCATGAGATTTTATTGTGTCACAAAAAGTGTTGTGCAAATTAGAATTAATATGAGAAGTAAAAGGCAAGGAAGTCTCCCTTTTTGATAATGCATAATCTTCAAGTACTCCTTTCCCTCTTCCCAAGTGACTCCATGGTTCCTTTATGCATAACTTCTCACTTGGTCCTAGAACACAATACTTCTTGAGAGTGAAACTCTTATCTCTCTCACAAGGTGCCTTTGGTCTTTCAAAAGATGTGGAAGTTTGTAATTTGCCATCCTTCTTAAATTCTTCCATCAACCTATATGAACAATCAATATCATGAAAATAATAGTTAGTAGGCACAATTAAAAATTCCACAATTCTAAATTCAAGAATTTTCCAAGGTTTAATGTCATAAGATTCTAGTGTAGGGTATGGAATATCATTTTTATTACAAGAGAGAGGAATAGTGAGTGATAAAGATTTTTCCTCAAAGGGGAACTCAAACTCTATAGGTATTTCCTTCTCTTCATAGTGTTTGTTCCAAGGCTCACTTATGCACAACTCTTCACTAGGCACCAAAACAAAAGAATTTTTATCAAGATGGTCATAAGAAATTTCACAAAGGTCTTTAAATGCCTTTCTTTCTACATCTTCATACAAGAGATTGTCAATATCCTCTTCATAGTTATCCTTTGGAACCATACCTACAATATTGTCAAAATAAGAATCAAGAGTTTCAAATGAAGGGTTAGCAAAATCAAATAAAGAATCATTTTTCTCCTTCATTTGTTTTTCCATCAAGTCTATTTCCTTAATTTCTTTTTCCCTCAATTCTTTTTCTCTCAATTCTTTCTCTTTTAGCTTCTTTTCTCTCAACTCTTTTTCTTTCAACTCTTTTTCTCTCCTCTTATACTTAGTTTCTTTTCTCTCATACTCTTCTCTATTCCTTCTCTCTTTGCTATCTCTATATTCCTTCCTAAATTCATAGTAATCTTTATCATTTCTTCTATATAAACTAGGATACCTCTCTTGATTTCCTCTTCTCTCACTTTTTCTCTTATGTTCTTCCCTTAGTCTCCTCTCAAGGTCCTCCCTCTTACCTCAACCGCCTAACATTTTCCCTTCTCAACTCATTCAATGTCTCCATAAAGCATTTAAAAAATCTAACATCACTAGGAAGTATTTGGTTTTCTATATTTGGGGAAATATCTCCCATGGCTGCAAAGAAAAAGGATTAGTATACAAGAAAAATATAAAGCAAATAAACCTCACCACTAAACTAAGTGTTTCACTCAACACTCTTGTATCACTCTTTAGAAGGCTTTTTTTATAATGTTCACACTTGCCTTTTTCCTCTCAATCTCCTTAGAGTTTCTTGAGAAACCTCTATCAATTATCAATGTCCAAATAGCCCAAGTGAAAGAGGAACAGTTCAACTACAAGCTTAAGGAAATTCAAAGGAGACAAATACTCAAGACAAAACTACTAGGAAGCCAAAAGACAAGCAACAAAATAGGACTCAATGAACAATTAGCTACTCAAAAAGGAAAGTAATGATCAAGACAATGGCTAATATATTTATTGCACTAATAATGAAGGAAAACTAATATTTAAAAACTGCAAAAATCTTTTGAAACAAAAACTCAAAGAATGGAAGAAATCAATTGCAATTTTGCTGGAAAAATTGGTTAAACCGTCACCAATTCTGCCCAAACTTGTGAAATTTTTTTAGCATAGCAACTGAGCTTGGAAAATTATGAAACTTTCCAGTTGAGCTTATATATATGTATATTGAATTACCAAATGCCCAGAATTCAATAAATCAACGTTTAACCCCTTGAACCAACTGCAAACTCGAAACTGCCACTAAGCTGGAAGTTAGGCTTGAAAATTGGCTCAAAATGACTTGAAATTTTGGGGAATGGTTTGGGTGATCTTTATGCACGAAATAAGCTCAAATTAAGGTGCAGGTCAGCCACAAATATGGGTCCAAAAACAGGGCAAAAACAGGGCAAATATGTCTAGGCACATGCAAAGCACACTACAAGTTCAAATATCATGCTATTAGCAAATTTGACACAATTGGTAATATGATGCTTGAGCCTAATTAATAATGTTGCCTAAATTGAGCTTGGACACTAAATTTGTGGGTGTTTAATGACCCAATTCATCAAGGTACTGTACTCAATTTTTCCCAAAATTTTTCTACTACAAGAGCTACTCAATTTTCACTCTAATTTTCTTCAATCTCTCTTTTCTTGTATTTTTCTTTTCTTTAATTTTCTTTTGACTCTTTCTTTTGAGTATTTTCTCTTGCTCCTTTCCTTTATTTTGTTTTTCTATATTTTTCTTTTGGCTTTTCTTTGCTGGACAGTCCAAGTATAGGCTCAAATACTCAAGAAAGTCAAGTCAAACTTTACTAACAAGCAAGATAATGCATGGTAGTGGTAACTTAATCTTATAATGAGCAATGCACATAGTAATAACAACAATCTTCATTCACCAAGTGATCCTCACTCAAGATGATGAACAAGCTTGCGAAAATAACTATGAAATGGATGATATCTCACGGTTTGGAACCAAAAGGGAGAAGAAATAAAAAATGGAAGGGAGATTAAGAATGTGGTAGCGCCATGAACAAGAGTTCAATAAGCTAGGTAGAAGAATCGCCACTTGGATCATAGATCCATGATAAGATTCAAGGTTCTTTGAAGAAACCCTAGGAGAGCTCTCTCCTTTTCTCAAGACTTTAGTCTTAGAAATTCTCTTTTCATAAATGACCAAAGTGAGTACAATAGAAATGTTGACCAACTTAAATGAAAGTGCAATGGGCCTAAGGTAAGAAATCTGAAATGTTCTCCACCCTAGGATGAAATGAGTGATCAATGGTGAGATGAGAGACACCCTAGGTTGAGCACACTTCACAATTACAAGGCCCAAATCCATTGGAGTTTTGTAGCCCACATTATACTCGAAATACTGAACCTGGTAAGCACCCCGCTGGAACATCCTGGCAGTATTCAAACTTTACTTTCAAGCCCAATTTCCTCCTAGATGTAGTTAGAACAGGGATTTTGTGTCTTCATAGCTTTTGTAGCCCTTTAAGCCAGATTTAAAAATACACCAAGAACAGCTAAATTGGAGTTGTGTAGCCCAAGTTATGCTCCGAATACTAAACCTAGTAAGACAGTCAAAAAAATTGCGAATTTTATTATAAGCTCAATTTATTAAAAAGTAAGGTTGAAGAGTTTATTGAGCTTTTGGAGATGGTCCTCTATCACTACTCACTTTATTAGAATAGGATCATATTAGAATAAGCTCTTATTTTTCTTTTTATCATTTTTCTGTTTTCTTAATCATATTGAAGCATCTGCATTATTGTACTAAATCCTTATATATGCATGAGTGTTATTCTCTTGTTACCTTGAGTCTTGATTTTGAAGAATGTTATTATTTATCCCTTTTGAGACGAAAGCCCCTATGCAAGATCGAGAAAGGTAATGTATGATTGATGGCTTATGCTGTGGGAAGCCAAATATTACACTTTTATGTTGTTCTTAGTACTTATAATGTGCTTATGTTTAAGAAAGTAGGAAAGGAGTAAAAAACCCCCATTAACCAAGTTGATCCTAAATAAATTAAACCAAGTGAAACATAAATTAGAAAATGATTTAGGCCTTCCTTGGTAGCCACAAAAAGCTTTCTCGGCCAACCTTAAACTTTTAATTGAATGACCATAGTCACCCACTTTGAGCCTAAGCAGAATTTTCATAAAAAGCAATTTATGAGCCAATTATTTCCATCTTTTTGATAAATCTTTTTGAAAATTCCACCATACTTCAGGCCGGAAAACCTAAATTTATTTTGGAAAACTCTCTTAGTTTGAAATGCATGTGTTCAACAGGGGAAAATCAAACCTCCAGAAAATCACAAAAAAAAAATCACAAAAGCAATAAAAAGATCACCAGTTTGTGATCACCAAAAAAAAAAACATTTAAAGAGGTATTGGTATAATCCCCTGAAAATCAATAAAGAGCACAAAATTTAATTAAATGCTAAGAGATTATCTAGAAAACATTTTGGGTTCTATGGTTTCTTAAGCTGAAAATTGGTAATGAGCTAAAAATTGATTTGTCATCATACCCTTACCTAAGCCGAACATTACAACCTTCATAAAGCCCTATTGATTCTAGTGAATGCTAACTTGTGTGGAAGATAATGCAGGAAACACATGAGGTGAAGAGGGTAACACTAATTTCCAAAATCTAAACCCACTTGATCTCATTGGGAACTTGGAACAAATATCACACACACACGAATAACCACTGTCATAACCTGAAATGCATGTAGTACTAACTCTCTTGTGCAGTAAGCTAAAGAAATCCATGGATGAACTACAATGAAAAACTCGATAACTTGATTTTTCATTCATCATAAACAAGGATCAATACAATTTACTGCTAAGAATTGTGAGCTTAAATATTATTTGGGTTATGTTAAAAATAATTGCTCAAGTTTAAAAATCCCTTTTGTTTGAGGGCAAACAAAGTTCAAGTTGGGGGTATTTGATAACTCGTAAAAGTGAGTTATTTCTATGCTCTTTTTATAATACAAATTGCTCTTTTCACATACTTAATCCATCCAAAATGACTCTAAATTGATCTTAATTCACAATAATTTGCATTAGAGCTTGTTGACGGTGTGTTAAGTGTTTCAGGGAGAAAAGTAGCAAAAAAATAGGTGAAATTGGGCTCAAGAAAGCATCTCTCGCGAGTTGGATTACATCTCGCGCGTTTTGGAGCTCTAGTGAAGAAGGGAAGCTCTCTGAAACCTCATCTCGCGTTCATCTCTTCTTATCTCGCACGAAGACATCTTTCTTGGAGAGTAAGATAATTCTCTGGCACCTCATCTCGCACTCACCACGCGTTCAACAACATTATTTCGCGCGAGGTTGCATATCTTCAAGAAGAAGTTAACTCTCTAGCACCTCACCTCGCACTCATCTCGTGCCTAGTTCCTTCATCTCGCACGAAGAGACTTGGAGTATAACACAAGGTTCTTCTCTGGAACATGAACTCGCACGAGCTGTCTATTGTCTCACGTGAGGTAGACTCGCACCAGGCCCAAGTCCAATTCAAGAAGCTATAAATAAACCTCATTCAGCGGAACTTGAGGCATTCAGTCTTTTAGCTAACTTCTAAAACCTAGTTCTTAGAATCCTGACGACTAAACCTAGACTGCGGCTGCTCCTCGACTAAGATCCTCTTCCAGTTCATAGACGGAAACAAAATTCAACCGACAAGGAAAGGGACGCTAGAGTTCATTATGTATTTTCTTTCCATTCTTTGTGTTGTTTCTTTTACCACTATGAACTAACTCCCTCTTTGATTGGGAGAATGATGTAGCCCTAATTATTCCCTTTATATGATTATTGATGTTATTCAGTATATGTTTGGGTGTTTTGTTTATTCGTTCTTAATGCTATTTATTGAAATGATAAGTTAATAAATTGATAAGTTAATCTAGGGGCACTTCAACAAATTAGATCTCTAGAGAAGACAAGAGAATGAGATCATTATTATTCTAGGATACTAGAAGTGGGAATAGGTAGTAATGTGGACTGCACTTGGATTCATGAGACAAAAATCCCTAAGTGATTTAGTATTAAAGTTAAGAGATTAAAATAATCCAGATAGACGTAGGAGGATTGAGCGATTCCGAAGGGAACGATCACTAGAAGAAGAAATCCAATCTGACCATGATTATATGTGAATAATTTAAGGGAAAATTATAAAAGGGGAATAAGTGGTGAAATTGGGATCCCAATCACTCTCTTTCTTGCATTCAAATTAATATAAATTTCTGTTTTGTTCTTTACTTAAATCTCTAAACAATTCCCCTTCATGCTTCTCTCCCTCTTGGCAAATTAATAAAGTAAATTGAATAAAGATATAAGTCTTCTAATTTGATTGTCCTTTTGGGATCGACAACCCTCGTTTATAAATACTTATTACTTGATGATTGTGGTATACTTGCCATAGGAAAGGTATGCATTTGGTGTAGTTATCACTCGCATATTTTTCGCATCAGGAGGCCAATCTGAAACTATTAGATGTGACAGTGCCAATAGTGATCCTGATCTCCTTCCATAAGCTAATGTCAGCTCTTGTTATCAGCATCCAGATAAGAAGTGCTTTTGAGAAGGGCATTTCTCCTGGTCTGTCTGTGGGGTTGATCTTATTTTCAATTAATTTTACCCATACCTTGGCTGTCAATGTCAGATCACCCCTAGCAAGTTTGGGTGGTGCTTCCCTCTGGTGAGTAAATCTTGCCTCAAGAACACATATGTCGGCCAGAATCCTGTCGGTAAAAGGTGGACCACTCTTATAGATGTTCACCTGTAGAACACCAATATAAGAATTAATGGCATGTGAGGAGAAGTTTCCTGTATACCTTTAAGAAGCACAACACCATGATCCTGATGTCGAAAGTTTGTGTAGAACTCGTGAACTAGTATCACCTAGACGGGCACAAGTGGCTTCTCAAGCCTCAAAGTCCACTACATAGCCTCCAAAGCAGTAGCAATGGGCGCCCTCTTCTCAGAAGTGGTGCATGTGAATGGTCTCTCTAGTATGATGGCCCGACTGATGGTATGCTCGTATCATAGCACTAGAAGGGTTGAACTTGCACGAATTGTGTGGAACTCACGTAGAAAGCAAATTTTTAAAAGTTAAAGTTCTAACTCGCGCGAGGTGGTTCAAATCCTGCGCGAGTTGCTCTCTGTAAGTCTTAACTTAGAGAAATTGTGAGGTTTTATGATGTGTACCTTATGTTTGGCATTTTCCATGATGTTTGCAACTGTGCAAAGACTCTCTACAACACTAAGACTCAAATTAAAAACATACAAAGAGAAGAGAAATATAAAAAAATCAAACATTCAAAGAGAAAAGGTTAGGAAAGTCGGGTTGTCCCGATTAGCACTTGGCTTTCAAGTCCCTAAGTTGGACTGAGCTGTGGTTCAGGTAGGACTACACTTGTGGATGGAGTTCCTTAGCTCAATAGGGTCTCCATCATCATTTAGGTCTAGATGTTGTCCAATAGTATTGGCTTGCTCCAATTTAGGATTTGCTCTTGGCCGCACTTGAAAATCATGGTCATCCTTCATAGAATTTACAGGATTAGGGAGAGAATGATGCATACCTTTGCTATGAATGTGTTGCAACTCTTGTTCGGATTCTTTATCCCACATTACCTTTACCGATTTCTTGGATTTTTCAGGTTGTATCTCTGGATTGGGTTTGTAATCCACTTTTGGTGAAGAGGGGTGATGAATAGGAAACTCCCTCTTGTCCTAAATTATTGAACCAACAATTTTAGTATCAAAATTCAGATTAGGGGCAGGATTTAAATTATTACCTCAGTCATTGTGTGCAGGTTTGGTGTGGTCTAAGGAACCCATCACTTTGCAAGTGCTTTGGTCCATGGATTGCTTAGCTTCTTCAAACACATTGAAGACTACATGCTGCCCAAGAACTTTCAGTGCCAATTCTCTTTTTTCCACATCAATTAAGGCTCCTACAGTTTCTAAAAAGGGCCTTCCCAAGATCAATGGTACTTCCCGGTCTTATTCCATGTTAAGAACTATGAAATCAGTTGGGATATATAACTCATTCACTTGTACTAAAACGTTCTCTAGTATGACTTTTGGGAATGTTAAGGATTAATCCGCTAACTGTAGTGAAACCTTTGTTGGCTTCAATTCTCTCACCCTTAACTTTTAGAATATTGATAGGGGCATGAGGTTGATGCTTGCACCAAGATCTAGCAGAGATTTTTTTGAAGAACATCTTCCCTATGTTGCATGGGATCGTGAAACTACCCAGATCTTTCTTTTTATGTAGTAGCTTGTTGTAAAATACAAAAACAACACAAGAAGGGGGGGTTGAATTATGTAGACTATTTAGAAACTTTTTCTCTAAGACGATGCGTTTGCGTCTGCTATTTTCAAAGCTTGATCAGACGCAAGATTGTTTTCTTTTTAAGATTGATTTTATTATCAGATTGTTCAAGTTATTATCCCCTAGTTAGTTAATAGATAAAATAATAGAGAAGACAACAATATTTTTATATTGGTTCGTCTGATCAAGATTACATCCAGTTCCCCAACAACAAACTGAGGTTTCACTAAGAGTATTCTTTGAAGCCAACCACTCCTGGCTAATTACAGATATTATTTGGACACAACCTTCTTAGGCTAAACCAGTATTCTTTGAACCCATCCTCTACAAGCTAAACAAGGTATTCTTCGAACACAGCTTCCACAGACTAATACAAATGTATTGTTTGAAACACAGCCTCCTCAGGCTAAGAGCACCACAACAGTAGATTTTGAAAGATGTTCTAAAGAAAGATTATCCTCTACGCAGAAAGGGGTTTTACAATCAGTTCTATTCTAAGTTCAGGGCGAGTGAACTTTGCTTGAGAGCTTGAATACGATAACTTTGAAGAACAGTTCGTCAGCCTTCTCTTGAAGTAATGAAGTCCTTTTATAGAGAGCTTTGTGAAGTATCCGTTAGATTGAAGATTTGAACGTTAGACCTTTGTCTTGGGGTTTTCAAACATGTGACAGAGATCAATCAGAATAATTAATGTTTGCATCGGCTTTTTCTGACTTGATCAGAGATATCAACAAAAAACATGGTTTGCTTTTCGTGTTGCAGGGGTTTCGCATAGATCTTTATTCTATCTTTAGAAGTTTCTACGAGTAACGACTAGATTTGAATTGGGGCGCGATTTACTCCATCTGAACTTCATTAAACGAGGTAGACGAATGAACAAATAGATGAGTTGTGTGTTGAATTCATTCGTCTGTCTCCTTCCTTCGTCTTCATCTTCAGTCTTCAAAGTATTCCTTCTTGAGCGCTTGACTTGAAGTTAAGATGAACTCTCTGTCTTGAACAATGAAGGTTCTTCGTTTGATGTAATTGCTTCGAGTCTTAATGACTTGAACACTTCATCTTGTACGTCTGTGCTGGAGGGTGCATCTTGTCTATGCTCATTCATGATTTGTCTGATCATTCTTCTATTTGCATCTGATGCTTCTTCAGTCTACTCTGTTTGCATCTGATGCCTCTTCAGTTTCCATCTGATGTCTCTTTAGTCTGTTTTGTTTGCATCTGATGCCTCTTCAGTTTCCATCTAATGTCTCTCCAGTCTACTCTTCAGTCTGATCATTCTTCCGTCTGTTCATTCTTCCATCTACTGGCACAACAGATTGTTCTGTACTTATCAAAACTAAGATGCTAAGTCATCTTGACTTAAACACTTGTTGGTCAAAATGACATTGCACTCCTCATTCAAGACCACTACCTCACTTTCCGGCAGCTTTCTCATTTTAGTGCAAATTTCCTGCATAAACTTAGAGTAAACAGGCATTAGCTTTAAGGCCTCTAGGAATCGAATGGTTACCTCTATTTTGCTGAAAACCTCCAAGAACTTTGCATATTCCTGCTCTTTGTTGTCTTTCTTTCCCTGCTTGAGTCTATTTAGATATGGGATTGGGGGCACATATTGATGTAGGAACATCCATCACTAAAAGAATTACTAGAAGCATGCAAGGAAGGATTAAAGAAGTGGAGAAGCTCCAAGACCTACCTTAGCTTAGAAAATGATTTCTGCCATGTACTTGTAATTGATTTTGAGACCTTTTAAGGTGTGTGGTTTTCGGCCAAATTGAGGAGCTTAAGATAGCTCATGGCCAAGATGTTTATGTTTGAATTATTAAGTTTGATATGAGACTTAAAATAGCTATGGAATAATTGGGAGGAAATGAAAGCAAATGGGTCGTTAGTTCACTTAAATTCACAAATGAATTTCATTTAAAGGTTCTATAAATTTGACATTCAATTGTGAATCCAAGTCCATTGGGATTTAGTGAAGAGTCCTACTTGAGTGTAAGGATCCATACCTTCACCCAAGGAGGAATCTCAAACCTTGATAATTCAAACCATCTAATGGTTTTTTTTCAACCAATCATGTAGCTTAGCTTGTAGGACAAGGTAGTTTTATGTGTATATATGCTTCCATACGAAAATTGTAAAGAACTTTTGACCATTTGAAATAAAACTTTGAGTTTTTGTGAGAGATAAGTCTTTTGTCTTCCTTAGGAAGGTTTCTTAAATCTTATCAATGGATCCTCATCTCCATTGTGGTGGTTCCTCGTAGGCTTATTGGTCATGTCATGACGCCTTTCTAAACCATTTTTCTTCCCCATTCCATTTTATAATTTTATTTCTCTTGTAATCTCCATGAGAGCTTGACCGAAAGCTTCTATTGAAGCTTGTTTGAAGATAATTAAAGAAGCTAGGTTGAGAACTTCAAGGAATCTTTGGAATCTCCCTAAGGAGTCCTCTATCAAGTGGTATCATGAGCTTGTTGTCTTCTGCAATGGGTTTTCTTCAAACTGTTAGTA
This sequence comes from Hylodesmum podocarpum, assembly GCA_026586105.1. Lineage (NCBI taxonomy): Eukaryota > Viridiplantae > Streptophyta > Magnoliopsida > Fabales > Fabaceae > Hylodesmum > Hylodesmum podocarpum. Next base: position 1,197,441 of record JALJEV010001403.1, read on the forward strand.
ATGGGTTTCCTAAGTTTCCATAGTTTTTCTTTGAGTTTTTCATATTCTATGTCTTCTTTAAGTAGCCTAGTCTTTGTTTCGTTAAGTTGTCTCAATTTTGTTCGGTTGGTTTGGGTCTATGCATGCTTTTCTTCTTTGTTTCTTCTTTAAACTGTGGTTTTACATGGCTATGCATGCTTGTCTTGAAGTTTTACCCATAGTTGTTTTAACTTCTATAACAAGTTTCATTGTTTTAGAGTAACTTTACTTGTAAGCTTCTTTGTTTAATGTGTTTTCTTGTAGTTTTGTTTAGTCCTTGTTATCTTCTCTTCTTAAACCATGATTTTACTGTATGTACTGAACCAATTTTGATTTTGAGTTTCATGTTTTACATGGGTTTCAAGTGTTAGAAGAAACTTCTAGTGTAATATTCACATGAACATGCATTGGGTTAGCTTATAGAGCACTCTTTAAGTCCAATTTGTGTATCTCCTTGTAATTTTTGTTTTGGGTACTTGAAATTGAACTTGGAAGGTGCTCATCTTCATTTTATGCTTTCGGTCCAGCCATACATAGTGTGTGGAAAAGATACAAAATCAAAATAAATAAAAGAACAAGTGAGAAAAACAAAGGAAAGAAGAATAGTAGTGAAAAGAAAAATATATTGGTTCAAAAGAGTATCAATTGAATGAGAACCATACAAAGCAAAGTAAAAGGAATGAGAACAGCAAGAGATCATTTTGAAAAGTGAATGAACTGATCATTAGACACACCCTTGGACCTTGTTTTGGGCATACATCATTCATGTTAAATTTCTAGTGCAAGTTGCTTTTGGACTTGAGTGTGTAGTTTAACTTTGGGTGTAAATTTTCACTTTGTGCTTGTACTGCACTTGCTGGATTTTGTTGATTCAATGTGTATACGAGCCTTGAATTTCAATTGGATTGAATTTTAATAAGTCTAGACACTTATAGGACTTGGTTTAATTCCGTCGCTAATTGTTAGAGAATTTATGGTCTCTAATTTTGGTTGCTACGTTTTTGCTTGGTTGCTATCCAGTTTGATACACATAGTATTGCTCTCGGTTTTGGTTTGCTTTTCCCTGCAAATACATACTATTTTGCTGTCCATATATGTGTCTATGTCTCATCAAAGTTTACTCCACATTTGAGTAGCCATTCTTTCATTTTTTGAGCTTTTTATTGCTTATCTTTCTTGGACTCCTAGTTTTATCTTTGAGTATTTGTCTCTTTGGACTTATTAAGCCTAGCTTGGGTATTGTTCCTCTTTCACTTTGGTTTGATAAGGACTTGATAATTGATTAGAGAATAATTCCTAAGTGAGAACCAAGAGATAGAGAGGAAAAAGGCAAGAGAAATTCATTAGAGAAAAAACCACTAAGTGTGAAATACGAGTGTGAATAGATACACTTAGAGAGTGGTGAATTCCTTTATTTCCTATTATATTTTCTTTGTGCACTAAACTTTTCTTGCAGCAATGGCTAGTTCTCCTAGTGTTGGTAATAATCTACCACCAAAAACTTTGAAGATGATGGATGTGTTAATGAGTGGATTGAATACTAACTTGGAGGAGAAAATGGGGCAATTTGAGAGAAAATGGGAAAGTGAGAAAAGAGCTAGTGGAGAGTTTAGTAGGAATAGAGAGGAAGAGGAAAGGAGAAATAAGGAAGAGAATGATAGGAGGGAAAGAGAAGAAAATGAGAGAAGAGATGGGAGAAGGAGAGAAAACAATAGGAGAGGTTTTGAGGCTTCTATTGGGAGTGATGGTGGAGACAATTATGGGGATGATGAGTTTGGTTTTGATGAACATGGTAATGAAAGGAGAAGGGAGAGATGTGTTGGGTACAATTTTAGGAGGTATATCCGAGACTCTAGAAGGCAACCTTATGGTGATGATCCAAGGAGGGATGAAGGGCTATCAAAGGTGAGACTTCCCAAGTATAATGGAGAAGGAGGGGCCGAAGGATTCCTTGATTGGGCAATGAAGGTAGATCAAACCTTTTTGTGTTATCCTAATTTGACTAATGAGATGAAGCTCAACCTTGCTGCTCTTGATTTTGGGGGTTATGTGCTAGTTTGATGGCACCAAGTGCAACAAGACATTGGGCGCATGGAGACCTATGATCAACTCATGGCACGGTTTGAGGCAAGCTCTTAGGGAGAGGATTGTTCCACCTTCCTACATTATGGATTTTCACATTTGACTACAAAGAATGATTCAAGGTACAAGGAGTGTCCAAGAATATTATAAAGACCTTCAAGTTACTTTGTTAAGGGTCGAATACCAAGAGGATGGATGATACAAACCCACGAGGAAATTGGAAGGGATCTTCATGGACAAGCAAGTAGTTGCCCCAATCTTCATTCACCAACCTTTAATCACTCGTAAACACTCTTGATCTCACAAAAATGCAGCAAGAAACTCATGGTCATTAATGGAACTAAATCAAAGGGAGAAGAAAAGATAAAATGGAGAAGACAATAATGGTGAGAGCGCCATGAATTAGAAATTCAATAAGCTCTTAGGAAGAATCGCCACTTGGATCCAAGGATCCACGATAAGATTCAAGGTTTCAACAAGAAAACCCTAGGAGAGGTCTACTCCTTTCAAGAGAAACAATTCTCAATTTTCATTCATTTTGACTAAAAGTGAGTACAATAGAAATGTTGACCAATTTAATGAAAGTATGATGGGCCTAAGGTTAGAAATTTGAAATGTTCTCCACCATAGGATGAAATGAGTGATCAACGGTGAGATGAGAGGTACCATAGGCTGAGCACACTTTACAATTACAAGGAAAATCCTGGTAGCATTCCAACGTTAACTTCAAGCTCCATTTCCTCTTAGATTCAGTCTAAATTGGGCTTTGGTGTCTGCATAGCTTTTGTATCCCTTTAAGTCAGCTTTAAAATGCCATCAAGAAAAACTTAATTGGAGTTTTGTAGCCCACATTATGCTCGAAATACTGAACCTGGTGATGGAGGACAATCCTTGACAAGAAGAGTTACAAGAGCCATGTACAAAAGAATTCAAGAAGAAATGGAAAGTCTGCTCGAAAGTCAAAGCCAAGAATCAATTCAAGACTTATCCTTACTTTGTAATAGGACTTGTAATCTTCTGAAAATGTTGTAAAGTTGTAATTAGACTAGGAACATTTAATTTGGGCCTTTGCGTGGTGAATAAATGTGCGACCTTATGTGTGTAAAGTGAACCAAAAGTCTAGGAGTGTTTGTGAGGAAGTAGCGTTACAGACGATACCTACAGACGATAGAGTTACAGACGATACCACGGACGATAGCGTACAGACGATAGCATTGAAATGCTTCCAGGAGGGTAATCAATCAAATAGCACAGACGATAGCATTGGAATACTTCCAGGATGGTAATCAATCACAGACGATAGCCTTGGAATGTTTCCAGGATGGTAATCAGTCGAATACCATAGGCGATTGTCATAGACGAGTATCACAGGCGCTACCACAGACGATACCTAAGACGCTCCTTAGTCTGATGCTTCATGATGAGTTCTTTCATCTGAAGCTTGTTTCGTCTGTGTCTTCACATGAAGCGTGTTTCGTCTGGACTTTCACAAGCTGAGTTCTTTCGTCTGAAGCTTGTTTCGTCTGGACTTTCACAAGCTGAGTTCTTCGTCTGAAGCGTGTTTCGCCTGGAATTTCACAAGCTGAGTTCTTTCGTCTCAAGCTTGTATCGTCTGGTCATTCACAAGCTATCCCAACTCCCGCTAGTATAAATACACAACACTTTGAATTGTAAAGGATCTTTGAATCAATTTTGAATGAATTGAATTTAGCAAGAGCTAATTCTTTGAGAGTGGAGTTCTCTTTAAGGTTTCTTTTCGAACCTTGAATCTTATCATGGAAACTCTTCCTTGTGGCGATTCTCCCTTAGGCTTATTGCTTTTGCATGGCGCCATCATCTTCTAAATCTACTCCGCTTTCATACTTTCTTCTAAGTCTTTGAGTCGTGAATCTATTTCTTCGAGTTTCCGCCATTATTGAGTCCATTCCGAACTTCCGCCATTGACGCATTCGTGGAGCTTCCAACCGAATCAAGACGAACGGTCCAATTACGAGCCTCGCTCACAGCGAACTCGTATCAAGTGGTATTCAGAGCTTATCTCTTGATTATCATATTAAGTGATAATCAGAGCGTGTTTTGATTCTCTTCAAGATTGGATCTCTACTCCATAAGTCTAGTAAGTTTCTTCGATCATTTTGAATTTTCTCGAGTTCTTCATTTAATTCGTTTAGTGTGCTTAGGATTCATCTTTAGGTTTCTTTAACTGTCTAGTAGTTTTGTCAATTTTTTGTTTAAGTCTTTTGTTCGGTGAAAATCATGCAAATCATATGGTTCATGACTTGATCTGTATCGTTATGCATAGATCCGTAATAAATGTTTGCGTCTGATTCCAGATCCGGAAAATTTTCATATGTTTCTTCCATTTGTTCGGTCAAATTGAGTTAAATCATAATAATTTCAAATTCCTTGAATTACTTGTCCAGTAGTAATTGTTTTCCATGTGTAGTATCAATTTTTGCTTCTAATTTTTGTGGAATTTAGTGTACCGTGAGCTATCTAACATTGTATGCCCTGTTTCCTCTGTTTTGGTACTGCACTTGAGACTATAATTTTGTACATTCAAGTTCATACATGCAAAATTGAGACATCAACATCATTACATGCTAGTAGAGTGCTTACTATAGGTCTAAATCCCTATTACACCTTGTAGTAGCATTAGCACTAGTAGTTGAGCTTGGAATGCTTGTTTTAGGCAAAATATATCTCTGTCCAATATCTTAGACAAAGAAAAGAAAAAAAAGTGATAGAAAAGAAATCAAGTGAAAAGAAATTAAAACAAGAAGAAAAACAAGTGAGAAAATTCAAAAGAAAGCTAGAAAAAGAGCCTTGAAAAGTACTAGAAAGTTTGAGTACTTGAAATAAATTTTGTGGACTTGTAAACTCTGTCCAGCAAGTTATCAAAGTGTTTAAGAAGTGCAAAGGAAAATTGAGCAAGAAAATTGGACTTAGAGCTAAGACATAGCACACTCATTCACCTAGTCAAATTACTAGTAGCTTGGAAATTAGTCTAGTAGTGTGTACTTGTGACTAGCTTGTTTTGACTCAAATTTCTGTATAAGTGAAACTTGCTGTATTTGATACTTGTCCAACCAATTTTTACTGCATAAAGAGGTCTTGAAATTTGATTACTATGCTACATTGAGTTTGAATGCTTTGTTCAATTTGTTGGCTTAGTAATCGAACCAGCAAACTTGATTCCTTGCTGTCCAGTTCTTGCCATTGTCACATATCATCCCATTCCTTGAGTTTGAGTAGCTTATTCCTTCATTTGTAGCTTTTATTGCTTGTCCTTTTGGAATCTTGAGTTTTGTCTAGAGTTTTTACCATTTTCTTGGAATTCTTGAGCTTAACCGAGAATTGTGCCTCTTTCACAAGGAAATTTCTATATAATTGATTAGAGGTTTAATTAGAAACTTTGGTAGGGAATTGAGGGGAAAAAGGCAAGAGTGATACATCATATAAAGAGCCTTCTAAGAGAGACACACGAGTGCTACTAGAGAGACACACTTAGTGAGTGGCAAGGATCTTCTATATTGTAATTGTTATCTAACCTTTTCTTGTGCAGCCATGGACACCTCTCCTAGTGTGGGAAATGAATTATCACCAAGGTCAAAGAGAATGGTGGACTTAATGAAATCCATGCTAAATACTAGCTTGGAAGAGAGGTTTGATCAAGAGAGGCGGTTGAAGGAGGAAAGGAAGTTAAGGAAGGAGTTAGAAAGGAAAATCTTTGGAGAAACTAGTGGCAACCGTAGGGATCACCATAGTAGAGGTGCTGGACATAGTGGAAACCGAGGGGAAGATAGTGATGAGGCATACGGAAGTAGAAGGAATAATCAAAGGGGAAGTGGAAGTGAAAAGGGACAGCCTAGAGAGACTCCTAGAGAGAGTGATTGGGGAAGTAACTATGAGGAGGATGAAGCCTTTAGAACCTTTGAGAATGAAAGGAGAGGAAGGAGAGCCCCTCACCATAGGAGACAACCTCACACACCTAGGAGACCCTTTGGAGAAGATGAACCAAGAGCTTGGGAGGGAAACACCAAAATAACCTTACCTAAATTCCTTGGAGATGGAGATGCCGAAACCTACTTAGATTGGGTGATGAAGGTAGGCCAAGTCTATTCTTGTTATCCTAGCTTGAGTGAGGAGAAGAGGCTTAACATGGCCATACTTGAGTTTGAAGGCTATGCATTGGTTTGGTGGAATCAAGTACTAGTGGATGCCGAGAAGAGGAGGAGGCCACATATAACGTCTTGGACCCAACTCAAGGATGCAATGAAAGGAAGGTTTGTGCCTAGTTCCTACACAAGAGATCTACATGTGAGACTCCAAAGACTAACTCAAGGAGGGAGAAGTGTACAAGAATATTACAAGGACTTGGAGCTCACACTCTTGAGGGCTGATTACCAAGAGGACAAAGAGGCCACCATAGCTAGGTTCACCAATGGGCTGAACAGGGAGATCCAGGATGTCTTGGAGCTCCAAAACTATAGGACCTTGGAGGATGCCATACATAAGGCCGAGAGAATTGAAGGCCAAATCAAGAGAAAGGGCACCTTCAAGAAGTCTTACACATATGGTTCTTCAAGTTGGAAGGACAAGCAAAAGAAGGAGGGAACCTCCAAGCCTTTTTACAAGTCCAATCGAGATGAGTCTAAGGGTAAGGAAATTGCTAAACCTATTTCTAAACCTTCTAACATTAAGTGTTTTAAGTGTTTAGGTCATGGGCACATAGCCTCTCAATGTCCCAACAAGAAGGCCATGATAATGAGAGTGGATGGAGAAGTAACAAGTGAGGAGTCCACTCACTCTTCTAGTGAGGAAGAGGTAGCTAGTGCTAGTGAACATTCAAGCATGGAGCAACCGGAAGATGGAGATCTATTGATGGTTAGAAGGATGCTAGGGAGTGCTTGTGTGGATCTTGATGACACCCAAAGAGAAAACATATTCCACACAAGGTGCACCATCCAAAGCAAGGTATGTTCCCTAATCATTGATAGTGGTAGTTGCACCAATGTTGTTAGCACTAGGCTTGTTGATAAGCTTGGTCTCAAGACCACTCCACACACTAAACCTTATAAATTGCAATGGCTAAGTGAAAAAGGAGAGTTATTAGTTAATAAACAAGTTTTGATTGCTTTCACAATAGGTAGATATAACGATGAAGTCTTATGTGACATAGTACCTATGGAAGCATCTCATATTTTGCTAGGAAGGCCATGGCAATTTGATAAGCATGCAATACATGATGGAGTGTCTAACACTTATGTATTCTCTCATGGTGGTAGGAAAATAACTCTTAAACCTTTGACACCTAGAGAGGTATGTGAGGACCAAATTAGGATGAGAGTTAAAAGAGAGGGTGAAAGAAAGGTCATGGAGGGCCAAAATGTGAAAAAATCACCCAAAACCAAGAAAAATGCTGCTTTGGCCGAGAGTTCACAAATAATTACCAAAACTGCCACTGCACAAAAACAAGTGAAACTTAGGCTAGACAAGTCCGATTTGAGTGATCCCAAAAGGGTGGGAGAGCTAAGACAAAGGGCTGCCAAGTCTAAGGAGGGGTTGCTTGTGAGTAGGAGTGAAATTAAGAGGGAGTTATTGGCTAGGAAATCCATGTTCTTATGCATACCATCTCCTTGTTTTCTAAATTCAAATTTTGTGGGAGATCAAGAAAGCATAGATCTTTTACTGGATGAGTTTAAGGATGTGTTCCCTAGTGAGATACCCCACGGCCTACCTCCTTTGAGAGGCATCGAGCACCAAATTGATTTGATACCCGGTGCTCCTCTACCTAATAGGCCACCTTATAGGACTACTCCACAAGAAACTCATGAGATTGAGAAGCAAGTCCAAGAGTTAGTGAGCAAAGGGTGGGTGAAAGAGAGTCTATCACCATGTGCATCACCGGTTATCTTAGTCCCTAAGAAGGAGGGCACATGGAGGATGTGCACCGATTGTCGGGCTATCAATAACATAACCATTAGATATAGACACCCCATTCCTAGATTGGATGACTTGCTTGATGAACTTCATGGCTCAACCATATTCACTAAAATTGATCTTAAAAGTGGTTACCACCAAATAAGAATGAAACACGGAGATGAGTGGAAAACTGCATTTAAGACCAAATTTGGTTTGTATGAATGGTTAGTCATGCCCTTTGGGCTATCAAATGCCCCAAGTACTTTCATGAGACTTATGAATCATGTGCTTAGGGAGTTCTTAGGAAAATTTGTTGTAGTATACTTTGATGATATTCTTATCTATAGCACTTCTTTCCTTGATCACTTAACACATTTGAGATTTGTTTTGGAAGTACTTAGAAAGGAGAAGCTCTATGCTAACAAGGAGAAATGCACATTTGCCATGGACCAAGTGGTGTTCCTCGGTTTTGTGGTAAGTTCCAAGGGTGTGCAAGTTGATGAGAGTAAGGTGAGAGCCATCCTTGAGTGGCCGAGACCTACCAATGTGAAGGAAGTAAGGAGCTTCCATGGACTAGCAAGCTTCTATAGGAGATTTGTGAAAGACTTTAGCACCATTGCATCTCCTCTCAATGAGCTTGTAAAGAAGGAAGTACCCTTCACATGGGGGCCAAAACAGGAAGAGGCTTTTACTCTTTTGAAAGAAAAACTTACCAATGCTCCTATTTTATCTATGCCTAATTTTGAATTATCTTTTGAGCTTGAATGTGATGCTTCTAACATTGGTGTAGGTGCTGTTTTGAAACAAGAGAATCATCCCATAGCCTACTTTAGTGAGAAGCTAAAAGGAGCACAACTCAATTACTCCACATATGACAAAGAGCTATATGCTTTGGTGAGGGCTTTACAAACATGGCAACACCATCTCCTTCCTAAGGAGTTTATAGTCCACACCGATCATGAAGCCTTGAAGCATTTGAGATCTCAAGACAAGCTCAACAAAAGACATGCAAGGTGGATGGAGTTTGTGGAGACATTTCCCTACATCATTAAACATAAGAAAGGAGTGGCTAACATAGTGGCGGATGCCCTTAGTAGGAGGTATACAATTCTTTCTATTCTTGAATCTAAATTGTTGGGATTTGAACATATTAAAACCTTGTATAGCTGTGATGATGATTTCGGCCGAGAGTATGTTGCTTGCATAAAGGGTGCTCACAATGAATTTTATAGGCACAATGATTATCTTTTCAAAGGAAAATGTTTATGTGTGCCTAAGACTTCATTGAGAGAACTTTTAGTGAGTGAAGCTCATGAGGGAGGAATCATGGGTCACTTTGGGGTTGAGAAGACATTAGCCATATTACATGAACACTTCTTTTGGCCTAAAATGAAGGCTCAAGTGGCCAAATTTATTAGTAAATGTGTTACATGTCATAAGGCTAAGTCGAAACTCTCCAACCATGGTCTATATATGCCTTTACCATCACCCACCTCTCCTTGGTTGGATATTTCCATGGACTTTGTCCTCGGTTTACCCAAGACAAAGAGAGGTGTAGATTCTATTTTTGTTGTGGTGTGTAGATTCTCGAAGATGGCACATTTCATTCCTTGCCATAAGAGTGATGATGCATCTCATGTAGCCAACCTTTTCTTCAAAGAAGTTGTAAGACTTCATGGAATTCCCCAAAGCATAGTAAGTGACAGGGATTCTAAGTTCCTTAGCCATTTTTGGAGATCATTATGGGGAAGACTTGGCACCAAACTCCTTTTTTCCACAACCTGCCATCCTCAAACAGATGGTCAAACGGAGGTGGTGAATAGGACACTTGGACAACTCCTTAGGAGTTTTGTGAAGAACAACTTGAAATCTTGGGAAGATTGGCTACCTTATGTAGAGTTTGCTTACAATAGAGTGATCAATTCTACTACTTTACTATCACCATTTCAAATTGTTTATGGTTTTAATCCTTTAACTCCACTTGACTTGTGTGCTTTACCTTTTGGTGATGTTTTGAGTAGGGATGGAGTGGATAGAGCGGAAAAGATCAAAGCTATGCATGCCAAGATCAAACAGAGGATTGAACAGAGGAATGAACAAGTAGCCACACGTGCTAATAAACACCAAAAACATGTTGAGTTGAAAGTGGGTAATAGAGTTTGGATTCACTTAAGGAAGGAGAGGTTTCCAAATTTGAGAAGCTCCAAGTTACTTCCTAAAGGAGCCGGTCCTTTTGTCATTATTGAAAAACTGGGCCCTAATGCCTTTAAACTAGATCTTCCCAGTGACTTTGGTGGTAATAATTCCTTTAATGTTTGTGATCTTACTCTTTGTGATATAGGTACAGACGATGCTGAAGATGTAGATCAACACAACTTGGGGACAAGTTGCCATCAAGAAGGAGGGTTTGATGGAGGACCATCCTTGACAAGAAGAGTTACAAGAGCCATGTACAAAAGAATTCAAGAAGAAATGGAAAGTCTGCTCGAAAGTCAAAGCCAAGAATCAATTCAAGACTTATCCTTACTTTGTAATAGGACTTGTAATCTTCTGAAAATGTTGTAAAGTTGTAATTAGACTAGGAACATTTAATTTGGGCCTTTGCGTGGTGAATAAGTGTGCGGCCTTATGTGTGTAAAGTGAACCAAAAGTCTAGGAGTGTTTGTGAGGAAGTAGCGTTACAAACGATACCTACAGACGATAGAGTTACAGACGATACCACGGACGATAGCATTGAAATGCTTCCAGGAGGGTAATCAATCAAATAGCACAGATGATAGCATTGGAATACTTCCAGGATGGTAATCAATCACAGACGATAGCCTTGGAATGTTTCCAGGATGGTAATCAGTCGAATACCATAGGCGATTGTCATAGACGAGTATCACAGGCGCTACCACAGACGATACCTAAGACGCTCCTTAGTCTGATGCTTCATGATGAGTTCTTTCGTCTGAAGCTTGTTTCGTCTGTGTCTTCACATGAAGCGTGTTTCGTCTGGACTTTCACAAGCTGAGTTCTTTCGTCTGGACTTTCACAAGCTGAGTTCTTCGTCTGAAGCGTGTTTCGCCTGGACTTTCACAAGCTGAGTTCTTTCGTCTGAAGCTTGTATCGTCTGGTCATTCACAAGTTATCCCAACTCCCGCTAGTATAAATACACAACACTTTGAATTGTAAAGGATCTTTGAATCAATTTTGAATGAATTGAATTTAGCAAGAGCTAATTCTTTCAGAGTGGAGTTCTCTCTAAGGTTTCTTTTCGAACCTTGAATCTTATCATGGAAACTCTTCCTTGTGGAGATTCTCCCTTAGGCTTATTGCTTTTGCATGGCGCCATCATCTTCTAAATCTACTCCGCTTTCATACTTTCTTCTAAGTCTTTGAGTCGTGAATCTATTTCTTCGAGTTTCCGCCATTATTGAGTCCATTTCGAACTTCTGTCATTGACACATTCGTGGAGCTTCCAACCGAATCAAGACGAACGGTCCAATTACGAGCCTCGCTCACAGCGAACTCGTATCACCTGGTCAGTACCCCGCTGGAACATCCTAGCAGTATCTAAACGTTCCCAATTTCAAGCACAATTTTGCTGCCAATTTTGTGTTGAATGGAAAGTAGAATAGTCAAGTGAACTCTGACAAATCTAATCTCTCCATGCAGGATTGTAGGAGCTGGAATATGGGTTGTACTGTTGTTGAGGTATGTGTTGGTCCTTATATGAATCTAGAGGGGGGTGAATAGATTCATGTTCCCTATATCAACAATTTTTTCTTCTCTCACTTTCTTTCCCGATTCAATTTTATCTTAGTTACAAGTAACATATCAAAGATATTACAGCGGATAACAGCGAGAATGTAAAGCGAGAAAAACAATGAAGTATAAGAGATAAGGTAGAGAAAAAAGTTTAGACAAAGATTTATCCTGGTTCGGCTTTTGGCCTATATCCAGTCCCAAACCAACAATCTGTTGCGATCGGTTTTTCAACTACAATGATTCTTTGTGTCCAATACAATCACGCTGCACAAACACAAAACAAATCAAAATACTCAAAACATATGTTCTTCACCTAAGAACATATCTTGATTCTTGATCCTTTCAAGAACTAACCTTGAGAGTACCTCTCTCAAAAAAACTCTTCAACTCTTCTAGAGAATACCTTTCTCTTTAGAGTCTTAAACCAAAAACGAATACAAAAAGATAAAGATCAGATAAGAGTACACCTGTTGTGTATGCACTGATCAAGATAGCATCCAATGAATTCAATCATTCACACAGCCTTCATCTCAAGAGAAAATCTTTAAAAACTTTGAACAGAATTCTTGTGTAAAACTGGTTTTTTTTTGCTCTTCCTTTCTTTCTGAAAAACTCAAAAGATCTCTCTTCTTTTTTTTCTCTTTTTTGAAACAACTCAAAGAGGTTTCTATTTAAAGCAGTTTCAAAAGCTATTTGAGATGAATTCTGGTGTGGTAATCGATTACTGGATAGAGGTAATCGATTACTCCAGAGAGATTTGCCTTCTCTGTTTCTTCAAGCACGAAGTAATCGATTACTATGGAGTGGTAATCGATTACTCCAGAGTAATTTGGGTTCCCCTATTTTCTGAGTCTGTTGGTAATCGATTATAGTTATATGGTAATCGATTACTTCAGCTTAAAACCTTTTTAAACCAAAGTTTTTGACTTTTCCAAAACAAAATGGGGTTCCAAAACTTCTCTAGCTCAAATCATCAGAGTAGATTCAAATTCTCTGTGAAAAAGATTGAATAAAAACCACACACAAAGCCTATACTAAAACAATCAATACAATTAAGCTCCTATTTACAATCTATTATAAAGATCAAAATTACAAGTATATCAAAACTAAAACAAGAGGCGACTTCTTCAGCTTCAAGTCCAACAATCTCCCCCTTTTTGGTTTTGATGTACCAAATCAGCATGTAGTTGAGATCTTAATGTAGATGACGGCTTTGATGTGTCCTGCAATGTTAGTATTTTTCCTTTTCCTCTTTTTTTTTTCCTTTTCATCATTTTTTTTTCATACAGCTTTATAGATGATTCAAATCATATCACATTTTCAATTCACAGAAATATAAAGGCAATCATTTGCAAAGAAAATTAAATCTAGCTATTATAGTTATCCATATTGTTCAAATATTGCTAATCTGCTCCCCCTAAGTAAAGTACTTAAGAAAAAAACAGATTCAAAAACAGTTCAAAAAAAACAATCCAAAAAATACTATGAAGACTAATAACAACTAATAACTACACACTACTACTCCCCCTATTTGGTATATCAAATAAGAAAGTGATAGGTAGAGTTGAAGTTACTAATCTGAGTCATCTTGGTTGAGTCTCTCCATGATCGTTTCCATCAAGTCTTTCATCTTTAGGAAGTGCAAATCTTGACGTTTTCCTAGGTCATCTATCCTCTTGTTGACAGTTGCTTCCAATTCATCCAATCTATCAATCATGATGGATTCAAAGCGCGATCTCGGAATGTACTCTCCAGATGCCAGGTTGTCTTCATCTTCATCTTCAGGTTGTCCTTCTCCTTGTTCTTCTTGTGGATTTGCTTGATGTTCTTCTTTGGTTATCCAGCCCGCATCAGTTTTGATCAGCCTCATCATCTTCAAGGCTCTATCACTGATCATGTGGACATCCTTGACTAATTCTCTTGCTTCATCAGTAGTATCTATCTGAAAAATTTCAATTAGTCTAGATATAAACAGAGAGTATGGACACTTATTGTCTAGAAGTCTTCTAGTCTTCAACATATTGTCCATAATGATGTGCGTCCAATCCACTTGAATTCCATTCTTCAGAGCAGCCATGAGGATCATTTCATCTTCACTGATTTGTGCATGATTTGCTCCTCTAGCAGCCAAAATCCAGCAAACGGTGTAATGTAGTAGCCTATCATCAGCTGTTAGGCCACCAATGTTGTAAGTCACCTTTTTGCCTTGTGCTCTTTTAGAATTCCTTTCCTCTTCCCAGTTCTGTGGGTTCCTCAGTAGGCTCATGTAGAAAGTGTCTTTTTGTAGATCAAATCCTTTCTCTCGGAGTTTGTCTACATGCGCTATGATCCCTTCCTTCCTGATACCAGCAATTTGAAGAAAATGTGCAGGGGTTAAGGTTATCTTAATACCTTTAATTTCAGAACTTACTATCATTCTCTCCATGTTTGGTTTGAGGTTTGAATAGAAGACTCGAATCAAATCGGGGTAGATAAAACCTTTCATGCCTACAAATCTCTCCAAGTGTTGTTGCCTCAGGTATGTCTGGAATGTGAAACTCTGACTGTCTAGCCATTGGAGGTCTAGAATCTTTGGTGGAACAAGACTTTTGTTTGCAAAATCCAAGTTGAATCTTGTTTCTTGTCCCTTGGAGGTGAACCAACGGTTGACCGCAGATTCTTGTGGAGGAGGTTGAGTTTCTTGGTGAGTTGGTGATGTAGGTTTCTTCCTCTTGGAGGATTCTCCTACTTTCTTCTTTCCTTTGATTTCTTCTTGAGAGAATCTGTTTGCTCTCATCTTGATTCTTTTGCCTTTTCCTTGTTCTTCCATGGTTGCTGAGAGAGAGAGAGAGATATCTAGGGTTTTGGAGGAAGAAGATGAATGGTGAGTCGTAGGGTTTCACCTGCACTTCTTATAATAGAAAACAAAGCCCAAGATATTAGCCCAAGAACGAGGTAATAGATTACCAGCAGTTGGAAATTGATTATCTTTGTTCCTTATATAAAGAGAAGATGAAAAACAAGAAAAACAGTCGTGGTAATCGATTACAGCAATTTGGTAATCGATTACTCCAGAGGGTTTTTCTAAAACCATTGAAAACTGGTTCTGTGGTAATCGATTATCTCAGTACCAAAATCCTTCCAAAGTGAAATTCACGCGAAGTAATCGATTATTCTTCTTTGGTAATCGATTATTTCTATCAGAAGAAGGTTTTTATTGAAAAAAATTTCACAAAAACAATTTTATGGATGAGCGTAATCAAGTAAAAGGGTTTAGTTTAGATGTTCCTCACTCAAAATGCTGAGGTTTGATCTAAGTTTGTAAAACCTTTCTTTTGGTAATGCCTTTGTAAAAATATCCACTAGTTGATTTTCTGTGTCTATGAATTCGATGTCACAATCTCCTTTTTCGATGTCACAATCTCCTTTTTCGATGTGATCTCTAATGAAGTGGTGTCTGACTTCAATGTGTTTTGTTCTTGAGTGCAGTACAGGATTTCTTGTGATACTTATAGCGCTTGTGTTGTCGCATTTCAAGGGAATGTGATCTATCTTTAGCCCAAAGTCTTCTAGTTGGTGCTTCAACCAAATTGTTTGAGCACAAGACTTCCCATGACTATATATTCACTTCTGTAGGTTGATAGTGCTACGCAAGCTTGTTTTCTGCTATTCCAAGATATCAAACATTCTCCAAAGATGTGACATGTTCCACTAGTGCTTTTCCTGTCTGTTTTGCTACCTGCAAAATCAGAGTCACTGAAACCAACAAGTAATGGTGAGGTTCCTTTTGGATACCACAATCCACAACTTATAGTTCCTTTTAGGTATTTGAGAATCTTTTTTTGTTAGCCAATGAGATTGCTTAGGTGCAGATTGAAATCTAGCATATAAACATACTGAGTACATAATATCAGGTCTCTTTTCGTAAGATAAAGTAAAGATCCTATAACACCTCTGTATAAGGTAGTATCAACTTCATCACCTGCTTCATCAATCTCAAGATAAGTGTTAGTAGAAATAGGTATATTTGACACTTTACAGTTAACCATATCATATTTTCTGAGTAGTTCTTTAGTATACTTTAGCCTGGTGAATGAATGTGCCACCTTCCATTTGTTTGATCTGAGTCCTAAAAAGAAACTTAGTTCTCCTATCATGGACATGTCAAATTCTTTCGCATATTGCTTACAAACTCTTCACAAAGTTGTTGGTTAGATGATCCAAAGATAATGTCATCAACATAAATTTGAACCAATAGAATGTAGTTAGACTTGTTCTTAATAAACAAGGTCTTGTCTACTTTACCTCTGTGGAATCCTTTTGATATGAGAAACTTACTCAATCTATCATACCATTGCCTGGGGGCTTGCTTCAACCCGTATAAGGCTTTATGAAGTTTGTAAACATGTGTAGGCCAAGTAGCGTTTGTGAATCCAGGTGGTTGTGCTACATAGACTTCTTCATTTATATACCCATTTAAGAATGCACTCTTTACATCCATTTGGAATAATTTGAAGTTGTTGATGCAAGCATAAGCTAGGAGTAGTCTAACGACTTCAAGTCTTTGAGGGCAAAGGTTTCCTCAAAGTCAATTCCTTCCTGTTGATTGTAGCCTTTTGCCACAAGCCTTGCTTTGTTTCTGACCACAACTCCATCTTCACTCAGTTTATTCTTGAATACCCATTTTGTGCCAATTATATTCATGTTGCCTTTGTCTGGAACAAGTTCCCAAACTCCATTTCTTCTGAACTGGTTAAGTTCTTCTTGCATAGCCATGATCCAAAATTCATTGTTCAAGGCTTCTTCTATGTTGGAGGGTTCTACCTGTGATACAAAAGCAGTATTATAGCTAAACAAATTCTGTGAGGATCTGGTAGTTACCCCCTTGTGAATGTCACCAATGACATTGTCAAGAGATAGGTTCCTAGGTGTCCTTCATTCTTTTGCTTGATCTGACACTAGGTTTGGTTGTGTTTGTTGATGCATATGATCAACTTCTATGCTTTCTTCACCTGTTTCATCATCATTACGCAACAAGCTTTCCTTTTGGGATGTGTTAGTTTCATCAAATCTAATATGGACAGATTCTTCAATGCACATTGTTCTTTTATTAATGATCCTATATGCTTTACTTGTATTTGAATAACCAAGGAAAATGGCTTCATCAGCCTTTGTATCAAACTTTCCAATAGGGTCCTTGCCATTGTTTAAAACAAAGCATTTGCATCCAAAAACTTTAAAGTAAGAAATGTTTGGTTTTCTGCCATAGAAAAGCTCATAAGGGGTTTTCTTCAAAAAGGGTCTTATAGAGACTCTATTGAGAACATAACATGCAGTGTTCACAGCATCTGCCCAAAAGTGTTTAGGCATCATGTGGTCATTCAGCATGGTTCTTCCAAGTTCTATAAGAGACCTGTTTTTCCTCTCCACTACTCCATTTTGCTGAGGAGTTCTAAGAGCTGAAAAGCAGTGTGATATCCCATGTTTTTCACAAAAACTTTCAAAAAAACTATTCTTGAATTCGGTTCCATTATCACTTCTTAAAGCTTTAATTTTCAAATCCTTTTTGTTTTGAATTTTCTTGGCAAGTACTTTGAAAACTCCAAAGGCCTGATCCTTTTTCTTGATAAAAAAACCAAAGTAAATCGTGAGTAGTCATCTACAATGACTAGCCCATACAGATTTCCACCGAAACTATCTATCCTAGATGGACCAAATAAGTCTAGATGCAAGAGTTCAAGCGGCTGAGTTGTAGAAACATGTTTAATGTTTTTGAAATATGTTTTTGCCTGCTTAGACTTTTGACAAGCCTCACATAGTCCTTCTTTGGAAAACTTTAATTTGGGGAGACCAAAAACTAGCTCTTTAGATATAAGTTTATTTAAATGCAGTATGTCAATATGTGCTATTCTCCTATGCCATAGCCAAGACAAATTATCATTAGAAGTTAAACATGTAGAGTAAGGGGATGAGTGATCTACTTCCAATATGTAGATGTTGTTTGATCTTTTGCCAATCACGAGAAGTTCATCTGAGTCTTTGTTGCTGATAAGACAATGTTCATCATCAAAAGCAGTTCTATAATTCTTGTCACATAGTTGACTGATACTCAGTAGGTTGAACTTTAATCCATCGACCAGAAAAACATCTTTATCATCTTTGTATTTTCTTTATATCCAACAAGATCAGTAGCCTAGTATTTTCTCTTTGTTGTTGTCTCCATATACAACTGATCCAGTTTCTCTTGGTGTGAAGGTGCTCGGGTTCCTTCTATCTGTCATATGCCTTGAGCGACCCATCGTCTAAGTACCAAATTGAGCTTCATTGCATTCGGGCTTTCTGCAAGAGAAAAAGAACTTATTTTGCGGTTGGTACCCAGTTCCTCTTGGGTCTATGCATGTTAGTGTTACAGGTTTCTTTCTTAATCCATTTATATTTACCACTGGAAATCCCTTTCTTTTTAATCATGCAGTTAAACGATTTATGTCCAGATTTCATGCAGTAAGTACAAGTGAATTTAGCATGTTTACTGTTTCCAGATTTCATGTGAATATAGTTTGCAAAAATGTTGAGTTCCTTTTTTAAATTTGAAACATCATTTTCTAACTCACATACTTTCTGTTTTAACATGGATACTTGCTTTTTCAAAACTATGTTTTCTTTTTCAAATGTTTTAGCTTGATTGTAAAGCTCACAAAAAGCAGAAT
Organism: Hylodesmum podocarpum; assembly: GCA_026586105.1. NCBI lineage: Eukaryota > Viridiplantae > Streptophyta > Magnoliopsida > Fabales > Fabaceae > Hylodesmum > Hylodesmum podocarpum. Next base: position 1,215,905 of record JALJEV010001403.1, read on the forward strand.
GCAGTTCTTCATATTCATCCATAGTTGAGTTTGTATCACTCACCTCACTGGATGATTTGGCCATTAAGCATAGATTCGCTTCCTCATTTTCACTTTCAGATGTTGAGGATGTGTAGCCTTCGTCCCAAGCTATGTATGCTTTCTTTTTCTTCTTTTCTTTTCTGACGTTTCTTTCATTTTCAGATTTTCTTACTTCAGTGTTGTTGCTTCTTTTCAGGGTTGGACAATCTGATCTGTAGTGCCCAATCTTTCCACATTCGTAGCATGTCACTTTGACTGAAGTGTTTTCTTGCTTCTTGACTCCTTTTCTTGGTTGACCAAATTTCTTCTTAGTATTGTTCTTTATGAATTTTCTGAACTTCTTTACCATCAGGTTCACTTGGTCTTCTTGTGAATCATATCCTTCTTCAGAGGATTCAGATTTTGTTTCAGTATGGTCTATTTTGAGAGCAATTCCTTTGGCTCTTTTGTCCTTCTGTTCCTCATCTGCCATTTGAGTCATATCCATTTCGTACTCTCTAAGTTTCCCAAACAGTTCAGCACTGGTCATAGCAGCAAGGTTCTTTGATTCAGTTATGGTTGTCACTATAGGTTGCCACTTTCTGTTCAGCGATTTCAGAATCTTGACATTCACTTCTTCTTCAATGAAGTTCTTGCCAAGTCCTTTAAGATGATTGATGATGTGTGTGAATCTCTTTTGCATTTCCATTATTGATTCTCCTTGGAACATTCTGAATGTCTCATACTCTTGAATGAGTGTGTTCTTTCTAGCTCTTCTAATTTCAGCAGTACCTCCATGGGTTACCATGATGAGCTCTCATGCTTCTTTTGTTGTTGTACATGCAGATATCCTGAAAAACTCATCAGAATTCAAGGCAGAGTGTATAATGTTCAAGGCCTTAGCATCATTTTCAGCCCTCCTAATCTCATCTATGTCCTAATCCTCAAATGGTTTTTCTGTTGTGTATGCACTGATCAACATAGCATCCAATGAATTCAATCATTCACACAGCTTTCATCTCAAGAGAAAATCTTTAAAAACTTTGAAGAGAATTCTTGTGTAAAACTGGTTTTGTTTTTGCTCTTCCTTTATTTCTGAAAAACTCAAAAGATCTCTCTTCTTTTCTTTTCTTTTTTTTGAAACAATTCAAAGAGGTTTCTATTTAAAGCAGTTTCAAAAGCTATTTGAGATGAATTCTGGTGTGGTAATCGATTACTAGATAGAGGTAATCAATTACTCTAGAGAGATTTGCCTTCTCTATTTCTTCAAGCACGAAGTAATCGATTACTATGGAGTGGTAATCGATTACTCTAGAGCAATTTGGGTTCCCCTGTTTTCTGAGTCTGTTGGTAATCGATTACAGTTATATGGTAATCGATTACTTCAGCTTAAAACCTTTTTAAACCAAAGTTTTTGACTTTTCCAAAACAGAATGGGGTTCCAAAACTTCTCTAGCTCAAATCATCAGTGTAGATTCAAATTCTATATGAAAAAGATTGAATAAAAACTACACACAAAGCCTATATTAAAACAATCAATACAATTAAGCTCCTATTTACAATCTATCATAAAGATCAAAATTACAAGTATATCAAATCTAAAACAAGAGGCGACTTCTTCAGCTTCAAGTCCAACAGTATGGTATGAAAAACTCCTGCTTCTGCAAAAGTTGGATCGCTGAAACTCCCCTCTTGTTGTAATAGTTCCCTAATAGTCCTATTATCCATGTTAGCCTAAATGAATGCAAATCAGAACCTCTGCCTCTAGTGCATCAGATTCAATAATAGCTACAAAACCGGCAATATACAACACAAACCAACATAAACAACACTAACTAACAACACTTAGTATGATATCACTATCAGCATACACCAGATAACCAAAATAAACTTCCAAAACAGTATCATATGATTTTTAAAATTTATGGGGCTGCCACAAGTCAATTCTAAAGCATCCCGGGACCCAAAAAATGTGCAAAATTTTAAAGAATTGAAAATAGGGTCTAAATGATGGAATTTGGCCCCAATTCCTCAAAAATTTCAAAACCAACGAAATTAGTTCAACAATTCAAAAATACCTGTTGTGTCCCCGCGGGACTGAAATAATTGCAAAATAGAAAAATCTGAAAGGAATTTCGTAAAAAAATGCAATTTTTCACCTCGCTGGAGTGAAAGGTTTGCTCAAAAGGCCAAATTAATTTAGAAAAGGTAACTAGAATGACCGAACAGATCCAAAAATCCAAAATCAGATGACCAAACAACATATAGCAGGCCAAACAAATGCAAAATAGAGCATGAAATCAATATACTGCAGAACTTATTGAATGTAAACTAACCTATCCTAAGTCTAATAATAAAAAAAATGCATATAAACAACGAGAATTAACAAAGCAATCCTTGGCAACGACGCCAAATTTGACACACGCGCTGAACGTGCGTCAAATAAAACCAAATTTAGCTACTACATTGTAGTAATAGTGGACTCGGATCGTTTCCCTACGGATTACTCTGTAATTTCTCTGTAGCCGAAATTTTAAATGCAATTTTGGGTGTTTTTTTATTTTGTGTAGAGGGAAAATTAAAGGCAATTAAACAATAATAATAAATCAATGACTGAAATTAAACAACAATTAAAAAACAATTATTAGATTATTAAAAAGCACCAACCTGATCTCTGTCAGGTCCCTAATTCCCTCATCGGTTCAACAAAAAAGGGCACTCATCTATGCAGTGCATTGAAACCAAAATCTTTGCATGCCAAAACTGAACTAACCATCTAAGATCTTAGAGAGTTATCATCGAACACTTGGTGACCTTTAAACTCACACGATCACATGAGAGCACACAACTTGGTTTCGAATTATATAATTAGTTCTCTGCATTCATTATCAATCAACAACGATAGAATCAACAATCTCAATCCAAAATATTAATCAACATAATGAAATCAAAATTATAGAATCTAAAACGAGTGCTCATTGATGAGTCATTATTTTGATCAATTTTTCTGCATTTAATACATCATATTACAACATTATTAATGGTCAATTAACATGATTTAGTGCATTTATGAGCTTGGGCTCATTTGGGCCTTAAGTGCTTATTTTTGTTCTAATTCGCTAAAATTTCCAGTTTTGACAAGGTTCACTAAAAAAGGCATAACTCTTACTATAGAACTCTGTTTGAGCTCCGTTTTATGTCAAATTAAAGAGGACTGAAAGACCTACAAAAGCTATGTCACATGAAGAGACAATTCGGACCACATCTGGGGTGAAAATTGCCTTGATAGTGACGCACGAAACTAATACGGGAATTCCAGCGTGAAGAATTAGTGTAGGCCCATTCCTTCTAGATTTTTCTGTTTTGCAATTATTTCGGTCCCGCGGGAACACAACAGGTATTTTTGAATTGTTGAACTAATTCCATTGGTTTTGAAATTTTGCAGGTTGGTAGTTTTTGAGGAATTGGGTATAACCTCGTGCTTTCCACTCTATTGAGGCCAAATTCCATCGTTTAGACCTTCTTTTCAATTTTTAAAAATTTTACACTGCATTTTTAGGGTCTCAAGATGGTTTAGAATTGACTTGTGGCAGTCCTATAAATTTTAAAAATCATTTGATATTGTTTTGAAAGTTTATTTTGGTCATCTGGTGCATGCTGACAGTGATATTCTGCTGAGTGCTGTTAGTGAGTGTTATTTATGCTAATTTGTGTTGTATATTGCTGTTTTTGGGGCTATTGTTGAATTTGATGAACTAGAGAGGTGCTAATTTACATTCATTTAAGCTAACATGCATAATAGGACTATTAGGGAACTATTGCAGCAGGAGGGGAGTTTCAGTGATCCAACTTTTGCAGAAGCAGGAGTTTTTCATAGCATACCTCAGCAACAGTACAACCCATATTCTAGCTTCTACAATCCTGGATGGAGAGATCAGATTTATCAGAATTCACTTGACTATTCCGCTTTCCATCTGACACAAAATTGGCAGCAAAATTCCATCCATCATATATAACCTTTTCAACAACATCCTACACAACCACTAGCCCAGCCACAAGGTGATCCTTCTTTGGAAGAATTAATCAAGCAGATGGCCACCAACAACTTGCAATTTCAGCAGATAATTGAGGCTAGCCTTCAGAGTATCCAAACTCATAGTGACCAGTTATCCAATGAAATTAGTTAGAACCAACCTCAAGCATCCACCAATCTACCCTCACAAGCAATTTCCAATTTGAATGTTAATGGTAAGAATGTGAGTGATATTACTTTGGGGTCTGGTAAGCAAATGGTGGAACCTACTTGCACAACCAGAAAAGACAATTACCATGGAGGTTGTAGCTAAAGAGAAAGAGTTGCAAGAACAAGATTTGAAAGAACAAGACATGGAACAAAAAGTGACAGATAAACAAGAGAAGGAAACATGTGATGATTTAATTGTTTATACTAATCTTTCCTTTGTTTATGTTGATTCTCTTTTGATAGGTGATGTAAGAGTGAATCCTAAGGAAGAAATACAAGATAACAACTTTTTGTGTGAAGATGTTTATGTAGAGAAGAAACAACTTAAAGCACACGGTGAAACTGTTTGTGACCCTCCTCCTTACAAAAATCCTCATGTTTTGGTACCTAGTGGAGAATTGTCCATAAAGTTTCCTTGGAGCAAACACTATGGAAAGAGTGAAGCATCCAGGAAATCAGAGCAACCACTAGGGAAGAATTCTTTATCATTTGATACTCTTTATAATTGCAATATGAACAACACTAAATGTTTCACTTTAGACTCTTATGGAATTAAAGTCTGGACTATCATTGAGTTTACTAATTTGAACCTCTTAGTTGTTCCTAATGGCTTTTGTTCTCATGATGTTACATATTCTTATAGGTCGTTAGAGAAGTTAACAATGGAGAGCCAAGTGCAAGCTTCTACATTTATTGGCGAACTAATGTCTAAACACATTATAGATGGAGTAGAGAATAACCATGGTACCTTGAAACACTCTAATTCTTTACTCTCTCTTTTAAATTGTGTTATTGATGTTAGAGTTCATTATTCCATGTTCTTTGATTTGAAAATAAATGAAAAATGTGAATTGTTCAATTTAGATGCCAAGATTAAAATGAATAAATGGAGAATTATGATTATGACATTCAACTTATTCCTACCACCACAATACAATGATTATAGCACAAAAACATACCTACACCCTGAATCATTTGCACTGATAAAGAATGACTTACATATTATTGTAGATGATTTTGTGATATTTGACCCAAGTGGGTATTTGTTTCTTGTAGTAGGTACTAAGGATACATTCATGGTAAACGGGCAGCGTTTCAAGCGTTATCATGAGAGCTCCATTGAGCAGCCCGCAGAGCAAAAATTTGTGACACTAGCAGATACACTGCCACTTTGAGCGGCCGAGGGAATTTTTCTTTACTCCTTCCACTCTTTTCCGTTTTGTTTTCATTCACTTCCTGCCTATCCATCTTCTGTAATTAGGAGTAATTAGGATTTCCATGTTTTATTTCATTCATTTGATTCTGGTCTGGTTATTAGTACATCTGCATTATGGTTTACATGTTGGGAATCTGATATAGACCTCCTTAGAGATTCTCCAAAGAGTCCTTGAAGTTGCCCAATCTAGCTTCTTCAACAATCTCTAAACCAAGACTCTAAGACAAAACCAAGGATTCCAAAGGAGATAAGCAATAAAAAGCTAAAATAGAAATGATAGGCACTCAAATTGTGGAGAACTTTTTATGAGACAAAGGCATGTATTAGGGCAGTGCAATAGCATAAAATTTCCCAAGAAAACACATCCAAAACATAGGCAAAAGTATGATATACAAAACTGGACAGCAAGTGCACAAAGCAATTAGCAACAGAAAATTAGAAACCGAAACAGCAAAATCAGCAAAACAGATTTTAGAGACCGATTCTAGCTATGTTCTCTAATTGGCTACTATCATGCTTCTTAGGTTCAATTCAAGGTCCAATTCTCATATGAAGTATCCCATACATCCAGAAAGGTGCAGTACAAGAGAGAAATGTAAAAATTTACAAGAAACATAAAAGATACACAAAAGTACTTAGGAAGCTCAAAACTAGAAAATTCACTAGAATGATGTAGGCTCTTTCCTAGGTCCAATGGTATTTCCTTTGTGTAACCCTCTTTCTTTTTCACTTCTTTAACTCTTTTCTTGCTGTACTCTTTCTTTTCCTTTCACTTTCTATGGTTCTTGAATTTTTCTACTAGTTTTAGAACCACTACTATTCACTACTTGTTTTTCTTTTCCACTTGATTCACTATGGCTGGACCGAAACCTTAAGGGATCAAAGAGCCACTTTCTAGGTTCAAATCTAGCTTATCATAGCAATTACAAAGTCTAGTCGAAATTACAAATCAAAAGGTAAACTAAAAATTACTAAAAAGCATGTAGCATGTAAGCATACACTAGAATTGCTCCTAACACTTAGCATTCATGTGAGATATGTAACCAAAGCTTAAGTGCAGTACAATCTAACAAGCATACCATAATGTGAAGTAAAGAAACAAGACTAAACAAAAATCTTATAGGCATACATGAATCGTAACTTGCAAGGAAAAATCTAGCGGATCATGTGAATCAAAATTGCAAGCTAGAAAATCATGGATTTAAGAAATTTATGGAGGAACATGCCACCATGAATCACGGCCTAATGCAGCAACAAAAAGAATCAAAGCATGCCCAACACAAACTACTGAATATGACAACTCAAGGAACTCAAAAATAGGCTACTCTATTGAAGAAAGACTCTAGATATGAAGAAAACTCAAAAAAGAAAAACAAGACTCAAGGAAGACTTCAAACTAACCGTGAAGATGAACCAATGGTGAAGACAACTATGCTCTTAATACCACTTGATGTAGGCCTCCTTGGGGGTGATCCAAAGAAGCTTCAATGTGGCCCAAATCTAGTCTTCAAACCGTGCTCATCAATGAGAACCAAGACAAGTGCCTCGGTCATGAAGCTTTTTAGGGGTTTTGTGTTTAAGAAATCAAAGCAAAGCGGAATAGGTAAGAGATGGAAGGGTGGCGCCATGGAGAAACTCCAATAAGCCTAGGAGGAATCGCCATAATGGAAGCAAGATGCCATTGATAAGATTCAAGGATTTTCCCTAAGGGAACAAGAGAACATTTCTCTTAAAAGCTCAAAGCTTCTTTCATTCAAAATTTTTCAAAAGATCCTTACATGAGTTTTGGCCAAGGTACTTATAGGCTATGCTTCCTTGCCCTCCAAGTAATCTAAACCATGATTAAACTAGCCTAATCCTAGTTAAGATCTAAGCCAAACCGAAATCCTACTTGACCACCAAGTAACCATGTGAGTTACTTGGTTGTTAGCTTTCACATGGCCTTCACATGAGTGCACATGGGTTTGTCTCCCCTTGGTACCCATGTGATTAGCCATGTCATCAATCCTAATCACTTCCTAATCAAGGGTGGAGATCCTTGATTAAGTTTTGGCATGGATCCAATGCTTAATCAAGGTTTCCTTCCTAATTAGCAAGTGTTTCAAGGTTCACATAATTTTTGTAGCCGAAAATGTTTTTAGCTGATTTTGAAAATTTGTTTGACCTTGACTTATGAATGCATAGCATGCTTTAGGCTTTATGAAACCCATGGGCTTTTGGACCCTTTTGTCATACACTAGGCTATTACAATAGGACCTAATATTGTCCATACAAGTTTATAAAATATTACAAGTTTGAGTCCTATACTAGGGTACAAAACTTGGAGTTTTTCCACTTCCTCTTCAAGTTTCCTTCTCTTGCTTCTAGCACTCCTTCTTATCCTAGATGTGCCTACATCAGGTGTGCTCCTATATGATGGCTTATTTGGTATGGAAGCTCCCGGCACAAAGTCTATTTGGTGTTCTATCCCGCGGATTGGTGGCAAGCCATGAGGGATCTCCTTGGGAAAAACATCTTGGAACTCACCTAGCAAGGCATCCAACTTATCTTGTTCACCTACAAAATTAGAACTCAAACACAAAGGGTTTGGCAAGCAAAGGAACATACATTTTCTAGCCAAAATTTCTCTTTTAATTTCTCTTTTGTCAAGTAGAAAACTTCCCTTGTTACCTTTACTTAGAACCAACTCACTTGCCTTTTGGTTCTTAGCCTTGTGTCCTTGGGAACTTGGAGTGATTCTTGCTAGATTTTTCCCATGTGTCTCGGCCGAAACAACAAGCTTTCCTTGCTTGGAAGCTTTTGGCCCTTCCTTGGCATGCTTTTTACCCTTCTCGGCCACAATGGCTCTTTACTCACCATCTCTCTTGATCTTCATCTTGATTTGGTCTTCACAAACTTCCCTAGGAGACAAAGTCTTTAGCACAAATTTTCTTCCACTATGAGAAAACATGTAAGTGTTAGCAACACCATCATGAATAACATTTCTATCAAATTGCCATGGTTTCCTTAGAAGTAAATGAGTAGCTTCCATATGCACTATATCACATAAAACACCATCACAATATTTACCTATGAAAAACGAAATCTAGCATTGTTTATCAACTACTAACTCACCATGTTCACTTAACCATTATAGTTTATAAGCCTTAGGGTGGGGAGAAGTTCTTAGTCCTAGTTTGTCTACCAACCGAGAGCTAACAACATTAGTACAAGAACCACCATCAATGATAAGGGAACAAGTTTTACCTTCAACAAGACACCTTGTATGAAAAATGTTCTCTCTTTGGGACTCATCCATACCTTGGCAAAAGTTGTTGAACATCCTCCTTACCATGAGAAAGTCTCCACTCTCGGCCTCCTCACAAAAAAAAAGTGTTCCTCACCATGGGAAGCTTCATCTTCACTTGATGATGAACAAGAGTCTTCACTAGTCATCTCCCCATCATGCCTCATCACCATAGTCTTTCTATTTAGGCATTGTGAAGCTATGTGTCCTTTCCCTAAACACTTAAAACATTTAATGTTACTAGATTTAAAAGAGTTAGAAGAAGAAGGTACCTCTTTGGGCTTGGAAGGCTCACGGTCACTCCTTGGTTTCACCATGGGAGCACTCTCCCTTTTACCTCTATCTCTCCAACTAGAAGAACTAGGTGTAGAGGTTCTTTTGAAAGTAGCCCTCCTTCTAAGTTGCCCTTCTATTCTTTCGGCCTTGTGCATGGCCTCCTCCAAAGTGTAGTAACTTTGAAGTTCCAAGACATCTTGGATGTTTCTATTCAAGCCATGAGTAAATCTAGCAAGGGTGGCCTCCCTATCTTCTTGATACTCGGCCCTCAACATGGTAACCTCAAGGTCCTTATAATACTCTTGGACACTCCTTGTACCTTGGATCATCCTTTGAAGCCAAATATGTAAATCTCTAGTGAAGGAATGTGGAACAAACCTTTCTTTGAGGGCTTGTCTCAAACTGAGCCAAGTGTTGATCATGGGCCTCCTCATGCGTGCTATGTCTTGTTGAACTTGATGCCACCACACTAGCACATAGCCCTCAAACTCAATAGTAGCAAGGTTGAGCTTCATCTCATTAGTCAAGTTAGGATAACACAAGAAAGTTTGGTCTACCTTCATGGCCCAATCAAGGAACCCTTCGACCCCTCCTTCACCACTATACTTAGGAAGCCTCACCTTAGGTAGCCCTTCATCCCTCCTTGGATCATCACCATAGTATGGTCTCCTTAAGTCTCGACTATACCTCCTAAAATGGTATCCACCACCTCTCTCCCTTTTCCTCTCACTCCCATGCTCATCAAAACCGAAATCATCCACCTCATTTTCTCCTCTATCACTCCCAATAGAAGCTTCATAACCTCCTCTATTGTTCTCCCTCCTTTTCTCATTTTCTTCTCTCTCTCTCCTATCATTTGCTTCCTTATTTCTCCTCTCTTCCTCCTCTCTATTCCTACTAGACTCTCCACTATGCCTCCTCTCACTATCCAACCTCCTTTCAATCGGCCCAATTCTCTCATCAAGGGTGGTATTCAATCTACTCATCAACACATCCATCATTTTGAGAGTTTTGGGTGACAAATCATTGCCAACACTAGGAGAACTAGCCATCGCTGCAAGAAAAGGTTAGTGTACAAGAAATATAATAGGAAATAAAGGATCTCACCACTCTCTAAGTGTATCCACTCAATCAACTCGTGTTTCACACTTAGTGATGCAAGCCTCGTGAGAATTGCAAGAATTGAACGGATCTTCATGCTTCAATGGAGTTTCTGGGTTTTTAGATTTGGGGAAAACGAAGATGTAAACAGAAAAATGAAAAGAACAAATGGTTTAGAAGAGAAATGGAAGCGCCATGGCAAGTGCCAATAAGCTCAAGGTGGAATCGCCACAATGGATCAAGAAGCCATTGATAAGATTCAAGGTTCTTCACAAGAACTCTAGAGAGAAAATGCTCTCACACAAATTCTGAATTCTATATTCAATTTCCAAAAGTTTCTTTACAATTCAGTTTGTTAGGTATTTATACTAATTGGAGAAGTGCTAGCTTGCAGCCCAAGCTTCTAACCTATATACATTCATGTATTTAAATGGAGAAACAGCCCAAAGTTCAGAAAAGCTGAGAATTGCTCGTGGTAATCGATTACTTAGTCGTGGTAATCGATTACCAAGGGTCTTTGGGTGTCCAGAATTGAAATTGTCTCGGTGGTAATCGATTACCTGGTCGTGGTAATCGATTACCACAGTGCCAACCTCTCAAGTAATCGATTACCAGGTCGTGGTAATCGATTACCATCCTGAAACTGGAAGTATATCTGCCTTGGATGTGCTTTTATTCACTAAACAAAGCCCAAATTAATTTCTCCTATCCTAATTACAACTTTACAACATGTTTAGAAGGTTACAAGTCCTATTACAAATTAAGGAAGAGTCTTGAGTTGAATCTTGGTTTTGACTTTTGAGTTGACTCTCAACTTCTTCTTGAATTTTTTTGTGCATGGCTCTTGTAACTCTTCTTGTCAAGGATGGTCCTCCATCAAACTCTCCTTCTTATGGTCAACTTGTCCCCAAGTTGACTTAGGTTCTCACCTACAAAAAATTCCACCCGGATCAAAGGTTAAACATGGTTCATTAAATTTGTTGTTAGATGATGCAAAATATAAGCAAACTTGTTTCTTATAGTCATGGCATAGGTGGTCCTTTAATTTTCTACACCTACTAAAGTTACTAGTTTGCAAATCATATGAATTAAATTGTTTTCTATAATCAACAACATCAACTAATGAAGTGCAAGTAGAAGTTATTTGATCCTTCAAAACATATCCCAAACTCTTTTGTTTAAACCCATGCAATTGTGGGGTACTCTCCTTCTTAAACTCTTTGATCAGCCTAGAAGGAAATTCAACATTATGAAAACTAAATGCATTAGGTACAGCCAACAATTCCATTTCAAGATCATGGGAATCTAATATAAAGCAAGTGTAACCATGCAATTTGAAATGAGTAAGAGTTAAGGAATTCTTCCCCAAAGTTAGCTTATAACTCTTAACCACTTCCTCTCCTTTATGATGTTTGTTCCATGGTTTCATGACACTTAACTTCTTGTTTGTACCTATAGCACAAGCAACCTCAAAACAAGAGTTAGGGTAAAAAGGAATTCCAAACTTAATAGCAAAATCATACTTCCCATTCAAGTGTCTTTCCCACCATAGGCTCTCTTTTCTTCCAAGATTACCTACAAGAGAAGAACTCAAAGAAGTAGACGTGGGTAAGCATAAGAATATGGATTTCCTAGCTAAAAAGTCTCTCTTGAGTTCACTCCTTTCCATCAAGAAGTTATCTTTCTTATCATTCTTTTTACTTTTCATTTTATCAAGTTTATGGACCTTAGGGTTAGATAACTTTCCTTTCAATTTTCCTCCCTTGGAGCTCTCGGCCATGGATTTGTCTCCATGCTTGGGTGTGCCTTTGGAGCTCTCGGCCAAGGTAAACTTCTTCTCTTGGTCCCTTTTAAACTTCATTTTTATTTGGTCTTCACAAACCTCTTTAGGTGATAATGGCTTTAGTGTGACCTTCTTACCTACATGAGAGAAAATGTAAGTATTGGCAACTCCATCATGTATAGCTTTTCTATCAAATTGCCAAGGTCTACCAAGGAGTAAGTGTGTGGCCTCCATAGGAACAACATCACAAAGTACTTCATCATTAAATCTTCCAATAGTAAAAGAAATAAGTACTTGTTTGTCTACCACTAACTCTCCTTTCTCACTCAACCATTGTAGCTTATATGGTTTCACATGTGAAGATGTTTTCAAATTTAATTTATCCACTAATCTAGTACTTACTACATTAGTGCAACTTCCACTATCAATAATTAAAGAGCATACCTTCCCTTCAATAGTGCACCTACTATGGAAGATATTCTCCCTTTGGGAGTCATCAAGTTCTTTACTTACATTGCCAAGCATCCTCCTCACCATCAAGAGATCTCCCTCCTCAGCTTGCTCATGGTTTGAATGCTCACTTGCACTTGATGCCTCACTTTCACTAGATGATGAGCTTGAATCTTCACTTGTAACCGCTCCATTCTTCATCATCATAGCTTTCTTGTTTGGGCAATGAGAGGCTATGTGTCCATGACCTAGACATTTGAAACACTTAATAGAACTAGGTTTAGAAGAGTTAGAATGTACCTCCTATACCTTAGTAGTCTCTCGGTCATGCTTGTTCCTTTGGTTAGAGTAGCCCTCCTTCTTGCCTTTGTCCCTCCAAGAGGTAGTATATGAAGTAGAGGATCTATTGAAGGTGCTTTTCCTCTTGATTTGTTGTTCCACCTTCTCGGCCTTGTGGATAGCCTCCTCTATGGTCACATAGCTTTGGAGCTCAAGAATGTCTTGAATCTCCCTATTAAGTCCATGAGTGAACCTTGCAAGTGTAGCTTCCCTATCTTCTTGATAATCACATCTTAGCATAGTCAACTCTAGGTCTTTGTAATATTCTTGTACACTCCTAGAGCCTTGGTTCAATCTTTGAAGTTTGATGTGGAGATCTCTCACATAAGTAGGTGGTACAAATCTTCCTTTCAATGCATCCTTCAGTTGAGTCCATGAAGTCACTTGTGGTCTTCTCCTTCTTTCAGCATCAACAAGGATTTGGTTCCACCACACTAGTGCATAGCCTTCAAACTCCAAGATAGCTAAGTTGAGCTTTTTCTCCTCATTAAGCATAGGGTAACATGAGAACACTTGGTCTAGTTTCATCACCCACTCTAGGTATGTTTCGGCACTCCCTTCACCATTAAACTTGGGTAGGTTAAGCTTTAGGTTTCTCTCGTCTATCCTACCTTCTCCCTCAAAGAAGTGATTGCCACGACCATACCCTCCATATCCTCCATATCCTCCATAATTTTCTCTTCTTCCTCTCCTTCTATCTTCCTCATATTCTCTATAATCATGGTCATCCTCATAATTGCTTCCTCCTTCACTATCCCTAGGTGAAGAATGATTTCCTCTATGATTTCTTCCTCTCCTAGTTCCTCTAGGGTCATGGTTGTCTCGGTTATCACTTGTTTTCCCATGGTTTCTTTTCTCAAGTTCTTTCCTTAACCTCCTTTCCTCCTTAGCTCTCCTCTCTTGGTCAAATCTCTCATCTAAACTAGCTTGCATCATGGTTTTCATCAAGTCCATCATCTTCTTGGTTTTAGGTGAAAGATCATTTCCTATGCTAGGAGAACTATCCATGGCTGAACAAGAAAGGTTAGATAACAAATGAAAGTATATAAAAGATCCTTGCCACTCTCTAAGTGTTTCACTCTAGTAGCACTCGTGTATCACACTTTCAAGACTCTTTCTTTAATGTTCTCTCTTGTCTTTTTCCACTCAACCTCTCTTTAAACTCTTGTTGAAACCTCTAATCAATTATCAAGGTCTTTGTTTCCAAAGTGAAAAGGAACGATTCTAGAGTTGAGCTTAAGAATTCCAAAGGATACAAACTCAAGACAAAACCTTAAGAATCCAATAGAAGACAAGCAATAAAGACAATTGAAAGAATTTAGCTACTCAAATCAATGAATGAAACAATGTGACAAAGGCACAATCAATGGAAACAAACTATGATGTAGTTATAGGAAGCAATGAGATAATTTGTAAGCAAGTTTTGACACAAAAACAGAGTGGTAATCGATTACTGAGGTTTGGTAATCGATTACTACCGAAGCTATGAATGTCCAGAACACAAATTGGAACAGTGGTAATCGATTACTGCCGAGACTATGTCTTTCTGCACCTTGTTCACAAATGCAGTTCACCACTACCAAGCACAATGCACACCTCAAGTTCAAGAATCGAAATTATTAGCACTCCAAACTCAGGTTTTAGGTGTAATGCTTAGTCCTAAGTGTCTTTATAATCCAAAGCTCATTGAACCACTAATTTGATGATGAATAGAGGTTCATTCAGTCATGATACTGCACTTGCATAATGTTTCTTTCTTACTTCACTTGATTTTCACTTCAATTTCACTTTTCTAGTTTTCTCTTCTTTGAATTTTCTTTTCTTGCTATTCTTTTTTTTTATATAATCTTTTCTTTTGTTTTCCTTTTCCTTTTGACTTGTATAATCTTTTCTTGATTTTTCTTTGCTGTACTAGACTTAGGAACCTAAGACTAAAGCAAATTTGAGTCTAAAATTGCTAATAACAAAGATTATGCAGAAGAAGCTACTTGACTTGTAGTGTACAGCACATAAAGCAATGTGAACACACTCAGAAAACAGGGGAATACATGAATTCAACAATTTTGTAGATCTGGAATTTTTTTTTCAAAAGGAAAACTCAATTATAAGATGAAGACAACTCAAGGAACATGTGAATTACTCAAACAATTCAAGCAATCACAGATCTATAACAGAATTTCAAGAAAACGAAAATTCAACATAGAACTCAAAAATACACAAAAAACAGGGACTGCACTAAGCAAAAAGATGAAAAACGAAAATTCAAAGTTCAAGACTCAAACCAGATTGAATCGAAGCTCCAATTGAAGTAGAACAAGCTCTAGATACCAAATTTGATGTGGTATCAAGAGAAACAAGCTCTGATTACCAAATTTGATGCAAGCCTCGTGAGAATTGCAAGAATTGAACGGATCTTCATGCTTCAATGGAGTTTCTAGGTTTTTAGATTTGGGGAAAACGAAGATGTAAACAGAAAAATGAAAAGAACAAACGGTTTAGAAGAGAAATGGAAGCGCCATGGCAAGTGCCAATAAGCTCAAGGTGGAATCGCCACAATGGATCAAGAAGCCATTGATAAGATTCAAGGTTCTTCACAAGAACTCTAGAGAGAAAATGCTCTCACACAAATTCTGAATTCTATATTCAATTTCCAAAAGTTTCTTTACAATTCAGTTTGTTAGGTATTTATACTAATTGGAGAAGTGCTAGCTTGCAGCCCAAGCTTCTAACCTATATACATTCATGTATTTAAATGGAGAAACAGCCCAAAGTTCAGAAAAGCTGAGAATTGCTCGTGGTAATCGATTACTTAGTCGTGGTAATCGATTACCAAGGGTCTTTGGGTGTCCAGAATTGAAATTGTCTCGGTGGTAATCGATTACCTGGTCGTGGTAATCGATTACCACAGTGCCAACCTCTCAAGTAATCGATTACTAGGTCGTGGTAATCGATTACCATCCTGAAACGGGAAGTATATCTGCCTTGGATGTGCTTTTATTCACTAAACAAAGCCCAAATTAATTTCTCCTATCCTAATTACAACTTTACAACATGTTTAGAAGGTTACAAGTCCTATTACAAATTAAGGAAGAGTCTTGAATTGAATCTTGGCTTTGACTTTTGAGTTGACTATCAACTTCTTCTTGAATTTTTTTGTGCATGGCTCTTGTAACTCTTCTTGTCAAGGATGGTCCTCCATCACTTAGTGACTTTTTCTCTAATGAAACTCTTTTGCCTATTTCCCCTCTATCTCTTGGTTCTCACTTAGAAATTATTCTCAAATCAATTATCAAGTCCCTACCAAGCCAATGTGAAAGAGGAACAAAACCCTAGCTAGGCTTAAGAAGTCTAAAGAGACAAATACTCAAAGACAAAACTAGGAGTCCAAGAAAGACAAGCAAAAAAAAAAAAGGCTCAAAATGAAAGAAAGGCTAATCAAATATGGAGTAAACTTTGATGAGACAATGACACATGTATGGATAGCAAAGGAACATGAATTTGCAGGGAAAAACAAGTCCAAACCGAGACTAAGAGTATGAGAATCAAAATGCACAGCCACACACAAATTCAAATTAGTCACCGAAAATTCACCAAGATTTAGCGACGAATTCACTAGAAATCCGATTAGCGACCGAAATAACCTATGTCCTATAATTGTTCAATCTTCTAAAATTCAATCCAATTGTAATACAAGGATCATATAGGCATAGTATTATCAAAATTCCAGCAAGTGTAGTACAAGCACAAAGTGAAAATTACACCACAAATTCACTACACACTCAAGTGCAAAAACAAAGGTACTAGAAATTCAACATGGGTGATGTGTGCTCAAAACAAGTCCAATGGTGCGTCTAATTTCCAATTCTTTTCACTTTTCAAATTTTCCTCTTGCTGATTTGGTTCTTTTGATCTTGTTTTTGTATGGTCCTTACTCAATTGATACTCTTTTTGGACCCATACACTTCTCTTTTCACCACTACTTCTTTTTCTTTTGTTTTTCTCACTTGTTTCTTTTCTTTGTTTTTGATTTTGTATTTTTCTACACACTATGTATGGCTGGACCGAAACCAATAATGAAGAAGAGCAACCTCCAAGTTCAATTTCTAAAACCCAAAATGCAAATCATACGGTTCTACACAAATTAGACCTTCAAGAGTGCTCTAGAAGCTAACTAAATGCATGTTCATGTGAAACTTACACTAGAAGCCTCTTCTATTTCATGGAACCCATGTAAAACATGAAACCCATCCATCAATGGTGCAGCACATACAGCATACTCACGGTTTTGGAAAAGAAAACACAAAGGCCTAAACAAAACTACAAGAAAACAAATCAAACAAAGAAGCTTACAAAGAAAGTTACTCTAGAACAAAAAATCTTGTAATGGAAGCTAAAGTAACTATGAGTAAAACTTCAAGATAAGAATGCATGGACATTCAAACCCACGGTTTGAAGAAGAAAGAAAGAAGAAAAGCATGCTTAGACACAAACCCACCGAACAAAGCAAAGACAACTCAAGGAAACTAAGACTAGGCTATTCAAAAAAGACATGGAACATGAAAACTCAAAAGAAAACTATGAACACTTAGGAAACCCATTACTAACCGGTTGAAGATGACCCATTGAACAAGACAACAAGCTCATGATACCACTTGATATAGGTCTCCTTAGAGATTCTCCAAAGAGTCCTTGAAGTTGTCCAATCTAGCTTCTTCAATAATCTCCAAACCAATGCTTAAGGAAGCTTTCGGTCAAAGCTTTAATGGAAGGGAAGAAAACCGAAAAGGAAAAAATGGAAGGGGTGAGAAATGGTGAGGGTCGGCGCCATGGAAAGCCAATAATCCTAGGGAGAACCGCCACAATGGAGGATGGAATCCATTGATAAGATTCAAGAAACCTTGCTAAGCAAGACAAGAGAATCCTCTCTTAAGAAAAGCTCAAAGCTATTTCATTTATCAAAATATCAAAAGTGTTTTACAAGGTTATGGAAAGGGCTTATATAGCCACGGTTTAGCTTGGGTAGCAAGCTAAACTAAACCTAACCCAAGCTAACTAAACTTACCCTAAGCCTAAGCTAACCTAACCGAACTCTAACTAACTTAGCCTAAGATAACAAACTAATTAATGAAGAGCTAGGTTAGTTACATGTCACTTTCCAAGTGACATGTCATCAATCCTTGATCTAGTCCCTTGATTAGGTGGACTTGATCAAGGGTTGAGGCTTCTCCTTAAGTGGAGACATGGATCACCACCTAAGTAGAAGTCTACTTAAACCTTCATCACATGAGTTCACTTTAGAATTTCACTTAAACTCAAATTTACTTGAAATTCACTTCAAGTTCTAAGGTGAACCTTAATGCACATCATTTATCATTTGTACCTTTAAGCCATGCATTAAACACAAGTAAAAGAAATTCAAAGTATGCCCTCAAACAAGTTGGGCCGTGAGCTTGCCAAGCTCTTACATGGCATTACAAAGATTCAAATGTATTTACAAGTATATTACAAAAATCCTTAGTATTTCTAAGGCCTTAAAGCTTGTAGCATTCCTTGACCTTCTCCAACTCCTCTTCAAGCTTCTTGAACATGCTCCTAATGAGTCTCCTTGGATAAAGTCCTTCTTGTGGGGATAGTCCTCTATCAGAATATGAACTGGAATCTGAGCTGAGTTAAATTTTTGATTATTTTATGGTATTGATATATTTCTCTGATAGATGTTGGACTAGTTTGTATGAATTAGTTATGTATTGTTTCTGATAAGTATTTGGCAATATTGAACCTGTGAGTCTTTGGGCCTGTTTTGAATGGATTCATCTGCATGTCATTCTCTTTCTTTTGTGTGATATATGCCATTAGTGGATGTCGTTTTCCAGAACTTGCTTTTATTCTTTTCAAAGCTGCATTTTATCACTTAGTGCATGATCATGATTGAGGCATTCATTTCTATTTTCCCCACTTGACCAAATAGCCTACCTTGCATTTTATCCCTTGCTAGCCCCTTTGCGCCTGAAACCATTTCTTTCACTACCTACATTACAAGCCTTAAGATTAAAATAATGTTGTCCTGATTTCACAGATATTGAGTTAATTGTTCATCTTTTGGTTATGTGAAGCAGATAAGTGTAAGGGTGTCTGCTCGGGACATGCAGAAAAATAAGTGTGGGGGGTGAAATATTACAATTAATATGATTTGGGTCTGAGTTTTAAAACTGATACATTTTAGTTGCTTTTTGACCAACACACTTGTGTAAATGTTTTCTTAGTGTTATTTTGCTATTTGAGTCTGATACAGATGAAAAAAATAAATACCAAAAGTGGTATTAAAAAAAATTGAAGAAAAAGAAAAGAAAAAATTGGAAACAATATATGGAAAAAGAAAAAGAAATAAGAGAAAAATAGCAAAATTTTAATCTGAATAAGTGTGCAAAATGAGTTGAGTACTTAAGAAGTTATTGAAATAACAACTTTGCAGATTTATTATGTAATTTTGATATCTTTTGTAATCTGTTGATGTTGATTTCAATATTTGTGAAATAGTAGTCACTTGACCAAATTTATCAAACCTATATCCTTGGCCCCATTACATCCTTTCTGATGGATGCAGCTCTAGAAGCTGGGAAATACTTCTCTAGAAAGAGTCGTTTCATGTCATTCCAACTCTTAATAGTTGCTGGTTGTAGATAGTACAACCAATCCTTAAAATTGCCATCAAGTGAAAATGGGAAGGCCCTCAACTTAATGTTCTCTTTATCAATTCCATGGGGTTTCATAGTGCTACAAATCACATGGAACTCTGATGGAGGACCATCTCCCAAGCATGAGAATTACAAGAGAAATACAAAGTTAAATAGAAGCTCAAGTTGAAAATGAGTTGACCAAGTCAAAGTCAACAAGTCAAAGTCAACAAGTCAAAGTCAAAGTCAAAGGTCAACTTTTGGAAGTCAACAAATTGGGCAAATGAAGCCTTGTAATTTTCTAAGTATTTTGTAATTAGTTTAGCTTTAATTTGTGTAAAGCTTGGACCTATGTTTGTTTGTGAATTTCGGCCAAGCTCCTTTTATGGACATGTTGACTTCTATTTGTGTTGGTCAAAGCCTCTTAAGATGGGTTTAAGTGTCTTATGACGCAATTAAGCAAGTGTAATACACTCTCTTAAAAGAGAGTGGATGGATTAGGAGAGAGAATTAGTGGAATTGCCACTAACTTCATTTAAATTTCCACCACTTGATTATCCCATAATCAAAGGTGTAAATTTAAGTCAAGTTCTAAATTGTTGACTCTTATCTAAGAAGGGATTCTAGCCTTAGGATTTACTTCTAATCCAAGGCATAGAATTCCATCTTAATTAATCCATGATCATCACAAACTTAGATGAGTTATGAGCCTCTTGATCTCATTAACTCTAGATCCTTCTTGAATTGATCAAGCGAGGGGTGCTTAGCATCACTTGATCAATCCATCAAGGATCAAGTGGCTAGGATGACTCAAGGCCAACCACACACAAGGGGTCTTATAACTTAGGCAATTTCCATTTTGGAATCACTTTTGAATATTGAATGAAATAGAATTTCTAAGACTTGTGTCTTGAGAAAAGGGAGTGCTCTCCTAGGGTTTCTTCAAAGAACCTTGAATCTTATCTTGGTCCATGACTCAAGTGGCGATTCCTCTACCTAGCTTATTGATTCCATGAATCATGGCGCTACCCCCTTCTAATTCTCCTTCCATTTTTTATTTCTTCTTCATTTGGTTCCAAACCGAAATACTAGCCTAAACACCTAGTCTTGACCGTAAGCTTCTCTTAATCTGGGGTGAGGATCACTTGGTGAATTGAAGATTGGGCATTCAAGGTGTTAGATCCGTGGAGCACACACCATAGCTTCATGGGTTTAGGCATCATTACTCATTAGGCTCAAGCATCATATTACAAATTGTGTCAAATTTGCTAATAGCATGATATTTGAACTTGTAGTGTGCTTTGCATGTGCCTAGACATATTTGCCCTGTTTTTGCCCTGTTTTTGGACCCATATTTGTGGCTGCTCTGCACCTTAATTTTAGCTTATTTCGTGCATAAACATCACACAAACCATTCCCCAAAATTGCAAGTCATTTTGAGCCCATTTTCAAGCCTAACTTCCAGCTTAGTGACGGTTTTGTTGTTGCTGTGGCAGTTTCGGGTTTGCAGTTGGTTCAAGGGGTTAAACGTTGATTTATTGCTCTAGAGATGAAAAGTGTGTGAAGGATTGAATACATTAGTTATAATCTTGATCAGATCATATACAACAGGTGTAATCTTTACTGATCTTTATCTTGTTTTTGTATTTCATTTTTGGTTCAAGACTCTTAAGAGAAAGTTGTTCTCTAGAAGAAGAGTTAAGTAATTTGAGAGAGGTGCTCTCAAAGGTGATTCTTGAAGGATTCAAGAATTAGAGAGATATGTTCTTAGGAGAAGAACATATGTTTTGGTTATTTTGATTTTGTTTGTGTTTGTGCAGTGTGTTTGTATTAGACACAAGGAATCATTATAGTGGAAAAATCGATCGCAACAGTTGTTGGGTTGGGACTGGACGTAGGTCGAACGCCGAACCAGGATAAATCTTTGTCCAAGCTTTCTCTCTACCTTATCTCTTATCTTTCTCTGTATTTCTCGTTTTACAATTTCCTTCTATGTCCGCTTGCTTAATCTTGAATTGTTATTTGTAACTCAAATAAAATTGAATCGGGAAAGAAAGTGAGAAAAGATAAAATTGAACGTAGGGAACTAGAATCTATTCACCCCCCCTCTAGATTCAACATAGGGACCAACAGTTAAGGTGAGGAATGGTGGTGGCGCCAAGGAGGAGACTCCAATAAGCCTAGGAGGAACCGCCACAATGGTTGAACGAGGCCATTGATGAGATTCAAGGATTTTCCCTAAGGAAACAAGAGAGATTCTCTGAAGAAGCTTAAAAGCTATTTCATTCAAAATTGATCCAAAAGTCTTTTACATGGTTCGGCCAAGGGCTTATATAAGCATGTCTTGCTTGGCTCTCAAGTAAACTAAATTATGGTTAAGCCTAAACTCTACCCTAATCTCAAATTAACTAAGGCTAACCGAAATCCTAGGTTGTTAATCGTAAGCCAATGGGAAGAGAGTGAGCACATGGGCTTCACATGGTGGCACATGGGTGCACATGGCATTGCCCCCTTGATCTGAGCCATGTGATGCTCCATGTACTAATCCATGCCTAATTAGGATTAAGGGAGGAGATCTTCTAATCAAGTGAAGGCATGGATCCTAAGCTTGATTAGAAGTCATTCCTTAATTCTAACTAGCTAAAACTTCACACAATTCTTCTAGTTTTTCGAAAAGCGTTTTGTGTGAAACCTATAGGACTTGTCTTCCTATTAGTCTAGGGACAACCGAGGGCTTTAGACCCCTTAGCACACAAGTACCCTAGCCTATGCCATAGGACTTTGTTCATACATGTTTACAAGAAGGTTACAAGTGAGATATCCTATGTTATTAGCTTCTTGGTCTTGTAACTTTCCTACTTCTTCTTCTAGTCTTCGTTGCATGCTTCTAGTGATCCTCCTTGATATTCTTACATCAAACCCTCCTTCTTGGCTTGAACTTATCCTCAAGTTTGTATCTTCATTGGAACCTACATCAACCAAACAAATATCAGTTATATTAAAGGAGTGACTACCACCATACTTACTTGGAAGGTCTAGCTTGTAGGCGTTTGAGCCCAATTTCTCTATGATCTTGAATGGTCCATTCCCTCTTGGAAGAATCTTGGAACTCTTTAAGGTAAGGAACCGCTCTTTTCTTAAGTGCACCCATACCATGTCTCCTACGTTAAACTCAAGAGCCTTGCGGTGTTTGTTGTAGGTCTTTGCAATTTGCTCATTCTTCTTTTCAATCCTCTCCTTGACTTGTGCGTGTAGCTCTTGGATTTTACTAGCCCTTTCTTTACCACTCCTATTACATGCAAACTCAAAAGGAAAAGCCACTAGATCAAGTGGGGTGAGTGGGTTAAATCCATAAACTATTTGAAAAGGAGAGAGCTTAGTAGTGGAGTGAACTACCCTATTGTAAGCAAATTCAATATGGGGTAGCCAATCTTCCCAACTCTTGATGTTCTCACCAATAAAAGTTCTCAATAGTTGACCTAAGGTTCTATTGACAACTTCAGTTTAACCATCCGTTTGAGGGTGGCAAGTGGTGGAGAAAAGAAGCTTGGTACCCATGCAACTCTATAGGGTTCTCCAAAAGTGCCCAAGAAACTTGGAGTCACGGTCACTCACTATGGTCTTGGGTACCCCATGGAGCCTCACTACTTCTTTAATAATTAGCCTTGCAATATTAGAAGCGTCATCAACTTTCTTGCAAGCTATGAAGTGAGCCATTTTAGAAAAGCGGCATACAACCACGAATATACTATCCATCCCTCTTTTGGACCTAGGTAAGCCAAGGATGAAATCCATGGAAAGGTCCATCCAAGGAGTGGTGGCCACGGGAAGGGGTTGGTATAGGCCATTGGGAGAGACTTTAGACTTGGCTTGGTTACAAGTGATACATCTTGATATGTGTTTTGTGACATGGGCACTTATGTGAGGCCAAAAGAAATTTTCTTGTATTATAGCCAACGTCTTATCTCTTCCAAAACGGCCCATCAACCCTCCTTCATGGGTCTCAACCACCAATAAGTCCCTCAAAGAAGACTTAGGCACACACAAAACTTGTCATTTAAAAAGATATCCATTGTGCCTAAAATAGTCTTTGAATGCACCCTTGGTACTTGGCTCCCAAATGAGACCGAAATCCTCATCTTGGGCATACATAGATTTGATGTGATCAAACCCATACATCTTACATTCAAGCATATTGATTAAGGTGTGCCTTCTACTTAAAGCGTCGACAACTATGTTACTAGACCCCTTCTTATACTTGATTATGTAAGGGAATTGTTCTATGTATTCTACCCACTTAGCATGCCTTTCGTTTAATTTCCCTTGCCCTTTCAAATGTTTGAGGGCTTCATTGTCCGTGTGGACTATGAACTCCTTTGGTAGCAAATAACTAGTGCATAGAGCTCCTTATCATATGTGGAGTAGTTAAGGTGTCCCCCCTTTAATTTTTCACTAAAGTAGGCTATGGGGTGCTTACCTTGTATTAGAACCGTGCCTATGCCTATATTAGATGTGTCGCATTCAAGCTCAAAAGATATAGCAAAATTAGGTAAGGCTAGTATAGGTGAGTGTGTGAGTTTGTGTTTGAGCAACTTGAAGTCTTCTTCTTGAGGAGGCCCCCATGAAAACTTAGTGTCCTTTTTTACAAGTTCATTCAATGGACCAGCTATGGTGCTAAATTCCTTTATGAATCTTCTATAAAAGCTAGCGAGACCATGAAAGCTTCTTACCTTTTTGACACAAGTCGGAGTGGCCAATCCTTGATAGCTTGGATCTTCTATTCATCTACCTCCACCCCTTTCGCGCTCACCACAAAGCCCAATAAGATGACCTTCTCGGTCCCAATTACACACTTATCTTTATTAGCATACAATTTCTCACTTCTAAGGACATCTAACACATGCCTTAGGTGATTTACATGTTCATGAAAACTTTTGTTATAAACTAATATATCATCAAAATAGACTACTACAAATTTTCCTAGGAAATTCCTTAAAACATGATTCATGAGTCTCATGAATGTACTAGGAGCATTAGATAATCCAAAAGGCATTACTAACCACTCGTATAGTCCAAATTTAGTCTTAAAGGCGGTTTTCCATTCATCTCCATCCTTCATTCTAATTTGATGGTAGCCGCTTTTAATATCTATTTTGGAAAAGATGGTGGATCCATGTAATTCATCTAATAGATCATCTAACCTAGGAATTGGATGCCTATATCTAATAGTAATATTACTAATTGCCCTACAATTGGTACACATGCGTCATGTACCCTCCTTCTTAGGAACTAAAATAATGGGAGAGGCACATGGTGATGAAGCCACACTTGGAAGAGATTCCATGGAAGCTCCAAATTGCCCACACTTGCCTTCAACCACGCATCAATCCAAAGAAGCAAAGAAGAAATGGTTCGGTTTAGGTGTTTTTGGTTTTAGGTTCAAGAAATCAAAGTAGAAAATGGATTAGAAAGGAATGAAGATGGCGCCAAGGAGAAGAACTCCTATAAGCCTAGGAGGAACCGCCACAATGGTTGAAGAAGCCATTGATAAGATTCAAGGTCTTCCCTAAGGGAACAAGAGAAAATTCTCTCAAAAGCTAGAAGCTATTTTCATTCATCAAAAGTTCTTTACAAAGGAGAAGCTTAGGGTATTTATAGGTTGCAAAAGCTTGGGCTCCAAGTAATCTTAGCTTGCCTTGCAAGCTAAGTAGCCTTTAACCACGGTTGGGAGCCACTAATCACGGTTAGGGCTCAACCAATCCGTGGAGCTTCCTTGTAAGCCAAGTAACCCAAGTGGTTAGTTGGTTGTTAGGAAGCACATGGCCTTCACATGGTCTTGTCCCCTCCTTGTCTCCTTCTTGTCTCCTCCTTAAGACCATGTGATGTGCCATGTCATCAATCCTCTACCTTTCTTAATCAAGGGTGGAGATCTTTGATTAAGCTTAGGCATGGATCCAAAGCTTAATTAAAGGCTCCCTCCTTGTTTAAGAAGGTTTTCAAGCTCACACAAGTTTTTAGAACAAAAAATGATTTTATTCAATTTTTAAATTCTTGTGTGGCTTGACTTAGGAGTGTGGCATGCGTAGGATTAGATGGAGCCTTAGGCCTTGGGCCTATGAAAACCCACGGGCTTAAGCCCAAGTATTCCCTAAAGCTATTACAACATAGGACTTAGTTATGTTTCAAAAGAATTTACAAGTAAACTACAAGTACTAGGTCCTATACTATCTTCTTGTGCTTGGAGTCTTCCCACCTCCTCTTCTAGCTTCCTTTGCATGCTTCTAGTAACTCTTCTAGATGTTCCTACATCAAACCCTCCTTCTTGGCTTGAACTTGTCCCCAAGTTGAGGTCATCATTTGTACCTACATCACATAAAGAAAGATCAGTTATATTGAAAGAGTTACTACCACCATACTTACTTGGTAAGTCGAGCTTGTATGCATTTGCCCCCAATTTTTCTATGATCTTGAAGGGTCCATCTCCTCTTGGAAGTAGCTTGGAACTCCTTAAGGTAGGAAACCGTTCCTTTCTCAAATGAAGCCAAACCATATCCCTACTTTGAACTCAATGTCTTTGTGATGTTTGTTGTAGGTTCTTGCTATTTGCTCATTCTTTTTCTCTATTTTCTCCTTTACTTGAGCGTGTAGCTCTTGGATCTTTCTAGCCCTCTCTTGACCGCTCCTATTACAAGAAAACTCAATAGGCAAAGCCACTAGATCAAGTGGGGTGAGTGGGTTAAATCCATAAACAATTTGAAAAGGAGAAAATTTAGTAGTGGAATGTTCAACCCTATTATAAGCAAACTCAATATGAGGTAGCCAATCTTCCCAACTCTTTATTTTGTCACCAACAAAAGTTCTCAATAGTTGACCCAAGGTTCTATTGACAACTTCGGTTTGCCCATCCGTTTGGGGGTGGCAAGTTGTAGAGAAAAGAAGTTTGGTTCCAAGACAACTCCAAAGGGTCCTCCAAAAGTGTCCAAGAAATTTTGAATCTCTATCACTCACAATGGTCTTGGGTACTCCATGGAGCCTCACTACTTCCTTAAAGAATAGTCTTGCAATATGAGAAGCGTCATCATCAACTTTCTTGCAAGCTATGAAATGAGCCATTTTTGAGAAACGACATACAACAACAAAGATACTATCCATCCCTCTTTTGGATTTGGGAAGGCCAAGGATGAAATCCATGGATATATCCATCCAAGGGGAGGAAGCAATCGGAAGGGGTTGGTAGAGACCATTAGGGAGACTTTAGATTTGGCCTTGTTACAAGTGATGCATTTAGAGATGTGCTTGACGACTTGAAACTCATATGAGGCCAATAGAAGTTCTCTTGTAACATGGCCAAAGTCTTATCTCTTCCAAAATGACCCATCAATCCTCCCTCATGAGTTTCAACCACCAACAAGTCCTCAAAGAAGATTTAGGTACACACAATGCTTGGCCTTTAAAGAGATATCCATTGTGCCTAAAATAGTCTTTGAATGCACCTTTGGTACTTGATTCCCATGCAAGACCGAAATCCTTATCCAAGGCATACATAGGTTTAATATGGTCAAAACCATACATCTTAGACTCAAGCATGTTTATCAAAGTGTGCCTTCTACTTAGAGCGTCGGCAACTATGTTACTAGACCCCTTTTTATACTTGATGATGTAAGGAAATTGTTCTATGTATTCTACCCATTTGGCATGCCTCTTATTCAATTTTCCTTGCCCTCTCAAATGCTTTAGGGCTTCATGGTCCGTATGGACTATAAACTCTTTAGGTAGCAAGTAGTGTTGCCACACATGTAAAGCCCTTACTAAAGCATATAATTCTTTATCATAGGTAGAGTAGTTAAGGTGCCCCCCTTTAGTTTTTCACTAAAATAAGCTATGGGATGCCCTCCTTGCATGAGAACCGCACCTATGCCTACATTTGACGCATCACATTCAAGTTCAAATGATAAAGAGAAATTTGGTAAAGCAAGTATGGGTGCGTGTGTGAGTTTGTGTTTGAGCACCTTGAAGGCTTCTTCTTGAGAAGGCCCCCATGAAAACTTAATGTCCTTTTTACAAGTTCATTCAATGGACTAGCTATGGTGCTAAAGTCCTTTACAAATCTTCTATAGAAACTAGCTAAGCCATGAAAACTCCTTACCTCCTTTACACATGTTGGTGTGGGCCATTCCTTGATAGCTTGTATCTTGGCTTCATCTACTTCCACTCCCTTTGAGCTTACAACGAATCCACGGAATACAACTTTTTTCGCCCCAAAGATACATTTATCCTTATTTGCATACAATTTTTCTTTCCTAAGTACTTCTAAAACACTTTTCAAATTATTTACATGCTCTTGAAAACTTCTACTATATACTAAAATATCATCAAAATATACTACTACAAATTTACCTAGGAATTCCCTTAGCACATGATTCATGAGTCTCATGAATGTACTAGGAGCATTAGACAATCCAAATGGCATTACTAGCCACTCATATAATCCAAATTTAGTCTTAAAGGCGGTTTTCCATTCATCTCCATCTTTCATTCTAATTTGATGGTAACCGCTTTTGAGATCTATTTTGGAAAATAGAGTAGATCCATGTAATTCATCTAATAGATCATCTAATCTAGGAATTGGATGTCTATATCTAATAGTGATATTATTTATTGCTCTACAATCGGTACACATTCGCCACGTACCCTCCTTCTTAGGAACCAAGATGATAGGTGATGCACAAGGAGAGAGGCTTTCTTTGACCCATCCTTTCTTCAAGAGGTCTTGGACTTGCTTCTCAATCTCCTTGGTTTCACTTGGTGAGCTCCTATAGGCGGGTTTGTTGGGCAATTGGGAACCCGGAATGAGATCTATTTGATGTTCTATACCCCTAAGAGGTGGCAATCCATGGGGAAGATCCAAAGGAAAGACATCTTGGAATTCCTCAAGTAATTCATCTATGGACTTGTCATCACCTACACAAGCATTGCTCAATGTTAAAGGAGTAGGCATACACAAAAACATAGATTTCCTAGCTAAGTATTCCCTTTTTATTTCATTGCATGTAACAAGTAATGTCTCTTTACATTTACTATGACTAATATTATTATTACAACTTGAATCATTTTTCAAAACAATTTTCTTTTTGCTTTGCTTCTCGGCCAAGGCTTTGGGTGCTTTGGAATTCTCGGCCTCTTCACTCTTTGGCTCTTGGGACCTCCTAAGTCTTAACTTGACTTGGTCCTCACATACCTCCTTTGGTGACAAAGGTTTTAGTAAAACTTTTCTACCTTCAAAAGAAAACAAGAAAGTGTTAGCAAGACCATCATGAATCACATTTCTATCATATTGCCATGGTCTACCTAGGAGTAAATGAGTAGCTTCCATTGGAACTACATCACACAAAACACTATCAACATATTTTCCTATAGAAAAGTCTATCATGCATTGTCTATTAACCTTTATTTCACCATTTTCACTAAGCCATTGTAATTTATAAGGTCTAACATGAGTAATAGTAGGCAATTCAAGTTTAGCTACAAGACCCTCACTTACAACATTTGTACAAGAACCTCCATCAATGATTAAGGAACATACATTACCCTTTACCTTGCACCTTGTATGGAAAATGTTTTCCCTTTGTGTGTCATCAATTGCAAGGTTCAATTTAAGGAGTCTCCTTACCATAAGCAAGTCACCCTCTTGGCTTCTTCACTATGGATGGATGCTTCCTTTTCTTCTTCCTTTTCACTTGAAGATCCTTGTGAAGATTCACTTATAGTTTCTCCTCCTCTTGTGACCATTGTCCTTTTGTTAGGACATTGAGATGCAATGTGGCCCTTCCCTAAACACTTGAAACATTTTATGTTACTTGATCTCAAGGGATTAAGTTGAGAAACTACCTCTTTAGGCTTGGTGGAGTCTCGGCTATCTCTCCCTTTAGGCTTGGAAGATGGTTCCTTGTTTTCCTTTCCTTTCCAAGAAGAAGTGTTTGGCGTGGACACCCTTTTTGCTTGCCTTCTCTTAAGTTGTGACTCAATTCTCTCGGCTAGGTGTATGGCCTCTTCAATGTGGGAGTACCTTTGCAACTCCAACACATCTTGGATTTCTCGGTTCAACCCATTCACAAACCTTGCCAAAGTAGACTCCAAACTCTCCTCTATGTGTGCTCTTAGCATGGTGATTTCAAGGTCCTTGAAGTATTCTTGAACACTTCTATTCCCTTGATACAATCTTTGTAATTTGTTGTGTAGATCCCTTAGGTATGTGGGTGGTACAAAACGCTCTCTCAAGGCATGCTTCAAGGCTTCCCATGTGGTCACTCTTGGTCTAATGCAACCGTAGCCCCTATCTTGTTGATTCCACCAAATCATGGCATAGTCTTCAAATTCTAGGGTCACTAGGTGTAGCTTTTTCTCTTCACTCAACAAGGGATAGCTTGAGAAAATTTGGTCCACTTTCATGGCCCAATCTAAGTATGCTTCGGGTCCTCCACTACCATTGAACTTAGGTATGGTGATCTTCACAAACCTCTCATCAAATCTATCTTCCTCCTCCCAATGGGTCCTCCTTCCTTCTCGGTTTTCTCTTGCCTCTTCTCGGCCATACCTTCCCCCATTCCTCCTAGTATGGTAAAAAGGTTCATTCCTAGGAAAAGGTTCTCTAAAAGGAATTCCTTCATCACTTCCAATGGAGGTTTTAGGTTCCCTTTCCCTACTACTTCTCCTTTCTCCTTCATCGTCATGTCTTCTCCTATTTCCACTCATCCTTTCTCTCCTATCCCCCTCATTATTCAAAGATCTTTCTCCCCCTCGGTTCTCCCTCCTCATTCTTTCCTCACTCTCCCTCAATTTAGCATCCATTTTCTCCATCACCAAGTTCAAAATATTTAGTGTCCTAGGTGACAAGTCTTGTCCAACACTAGATGGACTTGCCATGGCTGCAAGAAAGAGTTAGTATACAAGAAAATAAGGAAAGCAATAAACCTTTCAACACTCTCTAAGTGTATCCACTCACACTCGTGTATCACTCAAATCAAGGCTCTTTTTATGAGGATGCTCTCTTGCCTTTTACCACTCTTTCTCTATGTTCTAGTAGGGATTATCCTCTAATCAATTATCAAGGTTCTTAGCATACCATTATGAAAGAGGAACAGCACCTAACTAGGCTTAAGAGGTCAAGAAAGACAAGAGACTCTAAGACAAAACCTGAGAATCCAAAGGAGACAAGCAATAAAAGCTCAAAATGAAATGAATGGCTACTCAAATTGTGGAGAAAATTTAATGAGACAATGGCACATAATAGGGCAGCAAAATATCATATAAAAGCCCAAGGAAACATGTCAAAACAGAGGCATATCATGAGGTAATCAAAACTGGACAGCAAGCACTTCAAACCACTTAGAAACCGAAATTAGAAACCGATTTCAGAAAAATCAGCAAAATATTAGAGACCGATTTTGCCTAGTTTCTATACTTTGCTAGCTCTCATGCTTCTCATGCAAAATTCAATTAAATGCCTTTATGTTCAGTACAATAATATGTCCAGCAAAGTGCAGTGCAGTGGAGAAAAGAAAATTACATGTAAAGAACCAAAAGATACACAATTCACTAGGAAGCTCAAAACTAGAATTTCAACTAGAATGTGTAGGCTCTTTCCTAGGTCCAATGGTGTTTCTTTTGTGTAACTCTTTTCTTTTTCACTTTCTTTTTGCTCTTATGTTGCAGTACTCTCTCTTTTCTTTTCACTTTCTATGGCTCTCTAATTGTGCTTTTTGTTTTATAGCCACTACTCTTCACTACTTGTTTTTTCTTTTCACTTGTTTTTTTTCTTTCTCTTTCTTTTCTTTCTTTTGATTTTGATTCTTTTCTTTTGTAATTGTATGGCTGGACCGAAACCTCTAAGGAACTAAAAGCCTCTTCTAGGTTCAAATCCTAGCTTATCATAGCAATTACAAAGTCTACTCAAAATTTCAAAACAAATAGCAATCTAAAATTACTAAAAATTCAAAATCATGCAAGCATATACTAGTAGATGTTCCTAGCACTTAGAAATCATGTACTATGCGTGTGGAAGATTAAAGTGCAGTACAAAACCAGTAATTATGCCTCACAATACAGTGGAAAACACGGCTAAACAAAATCCTAATGACATACATGAATTAAAAACTTGCAAGAGCAAAATTCATGAAAGATTATGGAGTCAAAATTTGCAAGCTATTCAATCATGTATTCAAAGAAAATGATGGAACATATCAAGATGACGCTACGGCCTAATGCAGTAACTATAAGAAGAAAATATGCTCCAAACTCAAAACTACTAATGAGACAACTCAAGGAACTCAAATAAGCTACTCAAAGAAGAAGACACAAGATTCAATCGGTGGAAGAACTCAAAAGAAAAACAAGACTCAACTAACCGGTGTGAAGATTCAAAGTTGAAGGTAACCTTGCTCTAGATACCACTTGATGAAGCCACACTTGGAAGAGATTCCATGGAAGCTCCAAATTGCCCACACTTGCCTTCAACCACGCATCAATCCAAAGAAGCAAAGAAGAAATGGTTCGGTTTAGGTGTTTTTGGTTTTAGGTTCAAGAAATCAAAGTAGAAAATGGATTAGAAAGGAATGAAGATGGCGCCAAGGAGAAGAACTCCTATAAGCCTAGGAGGAACCGCCACAATGGTTGAAGAAGCCATTGATAAGATTCAAGGTCTTCCCTAAGGGAACAAGAGAAAATTCTCTCAAAAGCTAGAAGCTATTTTCATTCATCAAAAGTTCTTTACAAAGGAGAAGCTTAGGGTATTTATAGGTTGCAAAAGCTTGGGCTCCAAGTAATCTTAGCTTGCCTTGCAAGCTAAGTAGCCTTTAACCACGGTTGGGAGCCACTAATCACGGTTAGGGCTCAACCAATCCGTGGAGCTTCCTTGTAAGCCAAGTAACCCAAGTGGTTAGTTGGTTGTTAGGAAGCACATGGCCTTCACATGGTCTTGTCCCCTCCTTGTCTCCTTCTTGTCTCCTCCTTAAGACCATGTGATGTGCCATGTCATCAATCCTCTACCTTTCTTAATCAAGGGTGGAGATCTTTGATTAAGCTTAGGCATGGATCCAAAGCTTAATTAAAGGCTCCCTCCTTGTTTAAGAAGGTTTTCAAGCTCACACAAGTTTTTAGAACAAAAAATGATTTTATTCAATTTTTAAATTCTTGTGTGGCTTGACTTAGGAGTGTGGCATGCGTAGGATTAGATGGAGCCTTAGGCCTTGGGCCTATGAAAACCCACGGGCTTAAGCCCAAGTATTCCCTAAAGCTATTACAACATAGGACTTAGTTATGTTTCAAAAGAATTTACAAGTAAACTACAAGTACTAGGTCCTATACTATCTTCTTGTGCTTGGAGTCTTCCCACCTCCTCTTCTAGCTTCCTTTGCATGCTTCTAGTAACTCTTCTAGATGTTCCTACATCACATGGAGAGAGGCTTTCCTTTACCCACCCTTTCTTCAAGAGCTCTTGGACTTGCTTCTCAATTTCTTGTGACTCTTGTGGTGAAGTCCTATATGAAGGTTTGTTCGGCAATTGTGAACCGGGTATGAGATAGATTTGGTGCTCTATTCCCCTTAGTGGAGGCAAACCGTGGGGTAGTTCCAAGGGGAACACATCCTCATACTCTTTTAAAAGTTCATCTATATCCTTGGTGTTACCTACACAAGTACTATTCAAAATTAATGGACTAGGCATACACAAAAACATAGATTTTCTAGCTAAGTACTCCCTTTTAATGTCCTTGCAAGTAACAAGTAAAGTCTCTTTACAAGCTTTAGACAAAGTCTTTTTACAAGTATTATTACTATTACTATTACTATCTATTTTACATGAAGATTGGTTTACAACATGCTTAGGCTGATGGTCCCTTTGGGTGAATCTAGAGGGGGGGTGAATAGATTCTAGTTCACTTTGGCCTATTTTTCGTGAGTTACAAATTCCTTTTAATTCAAACAAAGTATATTCAAGTTGCAGCAGAAATATCAAAGGAATTATCAATAGCAAATATGTAATCAATATTCAGTTTATACAATGTGTATCTACCCTTTCCAGTTGAAGTTGATTACCAAGTTAACTACTGAGTTAATTACCAATTTACCAAACAAATTGCAGAAGTTAAACAATGATAGCAGCAATATATGGTAAATGATAAAGAGTGTAAGGAAGAAGAAGAGTGCACAGTGATTTATACTGGTTCAGCCAACTGCCTACATCCAGTCCCAATCCAACAACTGTTGCAATTGGTTTTCCACTATCAAATGATCCCTTTTGTGTTCTATTACATTCACTCTGCAACTAGCAACACAAAAACGAAATCACAACACCCAAACCAGTTCTTTAACCCAAAGAATCGTTCTTCACTGATTTTGGAACACCCAAAATCAAACCTTTGAGAAAACACTTCTCAAACTCTTACTCTATCCGAGAGACCTCTCTCCTAGAGTAATAACTCAACAATCAAATTGACAAACAAAAGATCAGTTTAGAAAACACCTGGAGTGTAGATTCTGATCACAATTTAATAGAACTTTGAATATCACCCAATGACTATAGTTGCCTTTTTCTCAAAACTCTTTCAAGAACTCTTGAAGTTCTTAGTGATTTCTCTTGAAGAAAAATGATAAGCTCTCTTAGAGAGGATTTGAAAGTGTATATACTTTTCTCGAAAATGGATTTCAAGTCTTTCAAGAGTGTTTTCAAATCTGTAGTAAAAAAACTCTATATCAAAAAAAACTGTATTAGGTTTTCAAAATAGCCTCCTTTTATAGAGTAAGATGAAGCCTCAATTGTTGACAATTTGATGCCTCAAATTTCAAACAATTGGAGCCTATGTTTTTCGAACGTTGGGGCATTAAATTTTAGAACGTTGGAGCCTCAAAAATTGACTTTTATGAAGTTTAAAATTGATTGGAATAATTGGGGAATCAAGTGGGATGTTAGAAAAATCATTTTAGGCAACTTTTAATCTTTTCTTGCGGTGGTAATCGACAGATCGTGGTAATCGACATCGCGAGATGAAATTCATTTCGGTGATTTTCTTCACATGGTAATCGACACAGCCTTATGGTAATCGACATCGGCTCGTGGTAATCGACACAGCCTTATGGTAATCGATTACTCCATTGTAACTCTTAGATTTTGAAATGTTGGAGTTACTTTCGCCTGTTCTTTTACTTCCCAGGTCGACGATGTAGTTTATTAAGACGCATGAGTAGTCTTGAAGTTTCGTCTTATCCTTCCATCTTAGATTTCACTTTATGGTAAGACGAAGACTTTAGCTTGAGTAGTCTTGTGGATGTATCGCCTGATCTTCACTTCCCAGACAGACGATGCAATTCTTCGATCGAATGAGTAAACTTTGAAGTCTATCATCTCGATGTATATCGCCCGATATGTATCGCCTCGATATATATCGTCCGATATGTATCGTCTCGATACCTATCGTCTGATATCGTGATACCTTTCGCCTCGATACCTTTCGTCTGTACCCTTTCGTCTGTACTCTTTCGTCTGGACCCTTTCGTCTGGTACCCTTTCGTCTGATGTATCCTTTCGTCTGATGTATCGTCTGATGTATCGTCTGATGGATTTTCAAACAAAGAACAACACATACATTCCTATTCTAACCAATCAATACACATGAAAAACTCCTAAATACATTCATCTAAGAAAACCAAAATTACATTACATCAAAATCAAAAACACCAAGAGAGACACCAAAACCTCATCAAGCTTTAGTTCCAACAATCTCCCCCTTTTTGGTTTTGATGTACCAAATATCAACAAGGGTTTTCTTTGGAGTTTTTAGAATATGTGTTGATCTTCTAAAATTCCTGCAATTGATAGAAATAACCAAATACATAGTATATTGCAGTTTCACCATACATTCCATTATGTATCAGAGCAATATCATATAGAATCATTCATTCATAAGACATGATTCAGTTCATATTCAAAGACTAATGACCAGGATAATTGAAGACATTGCAGATTTTAAACCATAAAACAATTCAGTTTGTTCATAACACCATACATTCCATTATGTATCAGAGCAATATCATATAGAATCATTCATTCATAAGACATGATTCAGTTCATATTCAAAGACTAATGACCAGGATAATTGAAGACATTGCAGATTTTAAACCATAAAACAATTCAGTTTGTTCATAATAAACAGAGCACTACCAGAATTTCTATTTCTCCCCCGATCTAGGATAGCCTATGATTTTCTCTCCCCGTCTTAGAATAACCTATGATTTCTCCCCCTATTTGGTATATCAATAAGCAAAAAGGGAATCTATAGGAAAGGAACACTACATAGTATCAAAACGAGCATGAAGAGATTCCATCATTTCCTTGAGCTCTTGGAAGCGCTCTTCGTTTGCTTCGTCTACCTCTTCTATGCGTTTCTCAATCTCGTCCAATCTATCAATGACAATGGACTCGAAGCGTGACTTGGGGATGTATTCCCCTGCAGCTGAATCATCATCATCTGGATGTGATTGAGATGCATCTCCTTCTTGTTTCTTTGTTGTTGTTGCTCTGGTTGTGCTTCCTCCTTGGTATCCATCCAAAGATCGGCCTGTACCAATCTCATCATTTTTAATGCTCTTTCACCTATGATGTGAATGTCCTTTACCAGCTCTCTATGTTCATTTGTGACATCAACTTGAAAATACTCAAGTACACGTGAGATGAACAGAGAGTAGGGACACTTATTATCCATGAATTTCTTTGCCTTTAGCATGTTGTCCATCACAACATAAGGCCAATCAATCTGAATCCTATTCTTCAGAGCAGAAATTATCACTAAATCTTTTGATTAATTGGGCATGGTTGGCTCCTCTTGCAGCCAATATCCAACAAATGGTGTAATGTAAAAGTCTATCATCAAGCATTCAACCCACCAATATTATATGTGATTTTCTTCCTATTCTCTTTTCTAGCAAATTTTTTTCGCTTCCCAAATTTGGGGATTTCTC
Organism: Hylodesmum podocarpum; assembly: GCA_026586105.1. Lineage (NCBI taxonomy): Eukaryota > Viridiplantae > Streptophyta > Magnoliopsida > Fabales > Fabaceae > Hylodesmum > Hylodesmum podocarpum. The sequence goes on from JALJEV010001403.1 coordinate 1,252,283, forward strand.
AAAGCAAACTCATATAAAAGAATCTTTGTTAAGATGGATTCCTTGTTCTTTCAATAATTCAAATGTGGGTCTAATACCCTCCTCTCTGAATCCAGCAATTTGAAAGAATAAATCTCTAGAGAAAATGATGGGTTTGCCTTTTACCTCAGACTCAAGCATTTCGGAATCATCGTCTGGTCGAAGGTTGGAGTAGAATACTCTCACCAAATCAGGATAGATGTAACCCTTCAGACTAACGAACTTCTCAAGATTTTGTTCCCTGAGAAGCGTTTGAAAGATAAACCCTTCAGTATCCAGCCACATTGTATCCAAAATTTTTGCAGGAACAAGCTCCTTTCCTGCATACTTGCCATAGAAGAGTTTTTCTTGAGCTTTAGAGGTGAACCATGGGTGAATGTGTTCCTCCATGGTTTCTTCAGGAGTTGAGGAGTTCTTCCTTTTGGAAGATGATTCTCCCTTCTTTGAACGAGATGGAACACTTGAAGTGGATTTGTGACCCATGTGTTTGGTTCGTTTTCCTTTTCCTTGACCTTCCATGGATGAATTGAAGAAGAAGATGAAGAGTTTCTAGAGAGAGATGAGAGAGTTTTAGAGAGAGAAAGGGGTTCTATGGTTTGGATTTGATTAGAATGAACCCTAAAATCTGAAATCCCTCATTAAACCTCTCAAATTTTGGTCTAGATTCGTTGAATCTTGAATTGAATTTCCAGAAGAGGCCCATTAGCACTTGAAGTAAGCTCTCAGATGCAGTGGTAATCGATTACCATTGTATGGTAATCGATTACTGCCGAGAGTAATCTAAAGAGGGGCTCTTTTCTGACTCGTGGTAATCGATTACCATTAGGTGGTAATCGATTACTGCCGAGAGCAAATTAAAGATTTGCCTAAAACAGAGCATGGTAATCGATTACCAGTGTGTGGTAATCGATTACTACCGAGAGTAATCCTAAAAACACTTAATTTTCCATATTCTGCAATTGTGTTGGTCATATCTATTGAATGTAATGAATTCATATCATGTTAAAGCATTATGAATGAGTATTCTTACTATGTTTAGGGAGTTCAAGAGAGGTGTTCTTCACTTAGTATACCAAGATTGGTTCTAAGTTTGAAGAATCTCTCCTTTGGCAAAGGTTTTGTGAAGATATCTCATGAGCCGATTCTCCGTATCAATAAACTCTACATTGCAATCTCCTTTCTCAACATGGTCTCTTATGAAATGATGTCGCACCTCAATGTGCTTTGTTCTAGAGTGTAAGACTGGGTTCTTAGTGATACTAATTGCACTTGTGTTGTCACACTTGATAGGGATATGATCAAGCTTTAGTCCAAAATCCTCAAGTTGTTGCTTTAACCAAATGGTTTGAGCAGAAGCCTACCAGCAGACAACATACTCGCTTCGCCGTTGATAAAGCAACGCAAGCTTGTTTCTTGCTATACCAAGAGACTAAGCATTCTCCAAACAAGTGACATACTCCACTTGTGCTTTTCCTATCAGTTTTGCATCCAAAGAAAATCGCATCACTAAAACCTACCAGATTAGGGGATGTTCCTTAGGATACCATAAACCACAGTTTATAGTTCCTTTGAGATATTTTAAGATTCTCTTAACAAAGCATTCATATGTGATTGTTTAGGTGCAGATTGAAATCTTGCACAAACACAAACATTAATCGAACATTATGTCGTCCGCTTGTCGTAAGATATAAAAGTGATCCTATGATCCCTCTATATTTGGTTTGGTCTACTCCTAGTCCCCAAAGATCATTATCTAAATAGAGATTAGGTGACATAGGGATATTAGAGATTTTACAACTCTCCATGTCAAATTTCTTCAGTAATTCCTTAGTGTACTTTGCTTGATGAATGAGGATTCCTTCCTTTAGTTGTTTGACTTAGTCTAGGAAGAATTTGAGTTCTCCCATCATAGACATGTCAAACTCACCCCGCATGCTATCCACAAATTCTTTACACAGAGATTGATTGGTTGATCCAAAAATGATATCATCAACATATACTTGAACCAATAAAATGCAGTTAGACTTCTTTCTAATAAAGAGAGTCTTATCAACATTTCTCTCGTGATACCCTTTTGACAACAAAAATGTACTTAATCTTTCATACCATTGTCTAGGGGCTTGCTTAAGACCATAGAGGGCCTTCTTAAGTTTATATACATGCTCAGGGTAACTAAAGTCAATAAATCCAGGAGGTTGTGAAACAAAAACTTCCTCATTGATATAGCCATTCAGAAAAGCACTTTTAACATCCATTTGATATAGTTTAAAATCATGAATGCAGGCAAAGGCAAGTAAAACTCTCACAGCTTCTAACCTAGCAACAGGGGCATAAGTTTCATCAAAATCTATTCCTTCTTGTTGGTTATAACCCTTTGCTACTAGTCTTGCTTTATTCCTAACCACTTTACCATTCTCATCTAGCTTATTTTTAAACACCCATTTTGTTCCAATTATATTCATATCTCTATTAAAAGGAACTAATTCCCAAACATCATTCCTTTTAAATTGATTTAACTCCTCATGCATAGCATTCATCCAAAATTCATCATTAATAGCATCATCAACACAAGAGGGTTCAAATTGAGATACGAAAGCATAATCATCACAGAACATGTTATAGGAAGATCTAGTAGATACTCCCTTATGGATGTCACCAATGATGTTGTCAAGAGAAAGATCTCTTGGTTTCCTCCATTCTTTTGGCTGGTCATGAGAAGTGGTTGGTGGATTTTGCTGTTCTTGAGGTTTGCTACTGCTATCTTCACCTGTTTCTACATCATCATCAACAAGAACACTTCCCTTTTGGGGATGGTTAGATTCATCAAACTTTACATGCACAGATTCCTCAATGCACATTCTTCTTTTATTGTAAACTCTATATGCTTTACTAGTTGAAGAATACCCAATAAAAACAGCCTCATCCGCCTTGGCATCAAACTTACCAAGAGGTTCTTTGCCATTATTTAGAACAAAACATTTGCAGCCAAATACCTTAAAATGAGAGATATTAGGCTTTTTGTCCTTATAGAGTTCATAGGGGTTTTCTTTAAAATGGGACGAATCACAATTCTATTTAGAACATAGCAAGCGTTGGAAATCGCATCAGCCCAAAAATATTTAGGCAAATCATTTTCATTCAACATAGTTCTAGCTAGTTCTACTAAAGATCTGTTTTTCCTTTCAACAACTCCATTTTGTTGTGGAGTTCTTGGAGCAGAAAAGTTGTGATTAATTCCATATTTTTCACAGAATTTTTCAAAATATTCATTTTCAAATTCACCTCCATGATCACTCCTAATGGACTTAATTTTCAAATCTTTTTCGTTTTGTATCCTTTTGGCAATAATTTTGAAAACTTTGAAGACATTGTCTTTACTTGGTATAAATGCAACCCAAGTAAATCTAGAGTAGTCATCTACTAAAACTAGTCCATATAGGTTTCCACCTAAACTAGCAGTTCTAGAGGTCCAAATAAATCCATGTGCAATAGCTCAAGTGGTCTAGAAGTTGAAATAATATTTTTAGATTTAAAAGAGTTTCTAGATGCTTGCCCTTTTGACATGCATCACATAGACCTTCTCTATTGAACTTTAAGTCAGGTAACCCTTCTACTAAGTTTTTAGATGACAGTTTATTAAGTTGATGAACATCAATATGTGCTATACGTCTATGCCAAAGCCAAGATAAATCATCATTTGATGTAAGGCATGCATGATATGATGATGAATGATTAAGTTCAAGGATGTAGATGTTATCATGTCTCTTACCAACCATTAGTACCTCATTTGATTCACTGCTACAAATTTTGCAGCTTCCTTGATCAAATGACACATGATAACCTTTGTCACAGAGTTGGCTAATACTCAGAAGATTGTATCTCAATCCTTCTACAAGCAGTACATCTTCAATGACAGGATTGGATTTGTCTCCAACAGCACCAATACCCAGAATTTTCCCTTTGTTATTATCTCCATATACTACCGAGCCAGATTCTTTGGATTTGAAGGAGATAAAATTGCTCTTGTCACCAGTCATATGTCTTGAGCAGCCACTATCCAAATACCAAGTTGAGTGTTTGGCTCTCAAGCACACCTACACAGAAAAAGATATCATTTTGATTTTGGTACCCAAATCTTTTTGGGTCCATGAATGTTAGTGCAGTGATTATCTTTCCTAATCCATTTAAACAAGCCATTAGAAATTCCTTTCTTTCTAATCATGCAATTATAAGATGTGTGTCCAGATTTCATACAATAACTGCATGGAAAAGTTCTGTTATTGTTGGTTTGTTTAAATGCAAAGAACTTCTTATTATTAGTTTTCAAAGAGGCATCTACAGATTTACACTTTGAGTAGGGTAGTTTTAATGCAGCATTTTCTTTTTCCAAATTTTGAACATTAGTTTTTAAAACAGAAATTTCATTTTCTAAATCAGAAATATTGTTTTTCAAAACTTTGTTCAATTTTTCTATTCTTTCAGCTTCCTTAAAGAGTTCACAAAAAGCATTATATAACTCATCATAATCTTGTACAGATGAATCGGAATCACTTACCTCATCATCCGTAGTTGGATTTGCCATGAGACATAGATTTGCTTCTTCATTGTCACTCTCACTCGAGGATGAGGAGTCATTTTCTTCCCAAGCAATGTAGGCCTTTTTCTTGCGGAATTTGTCCTTCTTGGGTCGATCCTCATGTTCTACTCTTCTTGGTTCACTGCTGTTATTTTTCTTCATGTTGGGACACTCCGATTTGTAGTGACCCATCTTTCCACACTCATAACACGTGACCTTTGAAGACGAACCTTCATTCCTCTTGAAGCCTTTTCTTGAATTGTTGAATCTCCTTTTATCATTGTTCTTTCTCATGAACCTTTTAAACTTTCTTACCATGAGATTCATATTCTCTTCTTCTGATTCACTTCCACAGCATGATGAGTCACTCTCACTAGCTGTGTCTTCCATCTTTAGTGCTAGACCTTTGGCTTTCTTATGTTTTTGTTCTTCATCAGCAATGCGAGACATATCCATCTCATATTCTCTTAGTTTGCCAAATAGCTCGCACTTGTCATTGCAGCAAGATTCTTTGACTCAGTTATGGCTGTCATAGTGGATTGCCATTTTCTATTTAGAGACTTTAGAATCTTGACATTCACTTCTTCTTCTACGAAGCTTTTGCCAAGTCCCTTGAGATGATTGATGATGTGTATGAACCGTTTCTGCATCTCCATTATGGATTCTCCTTGCAACATTCTGAAGGTTTCATACTCTTGGATCAAGGTATTCTTCCTTGCCCTTCGTACTTCCGTTGTACCTTCATGAGTTACCATGATAAGCTCCCAAGCTTCTTTTCTTTGTTGTACAAGCGTAAATTCTAAAAAATTCATCGAGTTAAGAGAATGTATAATGTTTAAAGCTTTAGCATCATTTTCAGCTCTCCTAATTTCTTTGGTTCCCACTTCTCAAATGGTTTTTCTAATTCATTTCCATCAACTATATATGTGGGGATTTTGAAATCAGTTACAACAGCTTGCCAAATACTTCTATGAATAGACTCCATAAAGATTTTCATCCTAACTTTCCAAAAAGGATAGTTATCACCACAAAACAGAGGAGGTCTATTAATAGAGGCACCTTCAGCAAATGGTAATTGATTACTGGCCATTATGGATCAAATTCTAGAACAACTTACTAGAAGTAGCTCTGATACCAATTGATGGTCCCTTTGGGTGAATCTAGAGGGGGGGTGAATAGATTCTAGTTCACTTTGGCCTATTTTTCGTGAGTTACAAATTCCTTTTAATTCAAACAAAGTATATTCAAGTTGCAGCAGAAATATCAAAGGAATTATCAATAGCAAATATGTAATCAATATTCAGTTTATACAATGTGTATCTACCCTTTCAGTTGAAGTTGATTACCAAGTTAATTATGAGTTAATTACCAATTTACCAAACAAATTGCAGAAGTTAAACAATGATAGCAGCAATATATGGTAAATGATAAAGAGTGTAAGGAAGAAGAAGAGTGCACAGTGATTTATACTGGTTCAGCCAACTGCCTACATCCAGTCCCAATCCAACAACTGTTGCAATTGGTTTTCCACTATCAAATGATCCCTTTTGTGTTCTATTACATTCACTCGCAACTAGCAACACAAAAACGAAATCACAACACCCAAACCAGTTCTTTAACCCAAAGAACTGTCCTTCACTGATTTTGGAACACCCAAAATCAAACCTTTGAGAAAACACTTCTCAAACTCTTACTCTATCCAGAGAGACCTCTCTCCTAGAGTAATAACTCAACAATCAAATTGACAAACAAAAGATCAGTTTAGAAAACACCTGGAGTGTAGATTCTGATCACAATTTAATAGAACTTTGAATATCACCCAATGACTATAGTTGCCTTTTTCTCAAAACTCTTTCAAGAACTCTTGAAGTTCTTAGTGATTTCTCTTGAAGAAAAATGATAAGCTCTCTTAGAGAGGATTTGAAAGTGTATATACTTTTTCTGAAAATGGATTTCAAGTCTTTCAAGAGTGTTTTCAAATCAAATAGTAAAAAACTCTATATCAAAAAAAAACTGTATTAGGTTTTCAAAATAGCCTCCTTTTTTATAGTAAGATGAAGCCTCAATTGTTGACAATTTGATGCCTCAAATTTCAAACAATTGGAGCCTATGTTTTCGAACGTTGGGGCATTAAATTTTTAACGCGTTGGAGCCTCAAAAATTGACTTTTATGAAGTTTAAAATTGATTGGAATAATTGGGGAATCAAGTGGGATGTTAGAAAAATCATTTTAGGCAACTTTTAATCTTTCTTCGGTGGTAATCGATTACAGATCGTGGTAATCGATTACTGCCGAGATGAAATTCATTCTGGGTGATTTTCTTCACATGGTAATCGATTACAGCCTTATGGTAATCGATTACTGGCTCGTGGTAATCGATTACAGCCTTATGGTAATCGATTACTCCATTGTAACTCTTAGATTTTGAAATGTTGGAGTTACTTTCGTCTGTTCTTTTACTTCCCAGGTCGACGATGTAGTTTATTAAGACCGCATGAGTAGTCTTGAAGTTTTAAATCTTATCCTTCCATCTTAGATTTCACTTTATGGTAAGACGAAGACTTTAGCTTGAGTAGTCTTGTGGATGTATCGTCCGATCTTCACTTCCCAGATGACGATGCAATTCTTCGATCGAATGAGTAAACTTTGAAGTCTATCATCTCGATGTATATCGCCCGATATGTATCGTCGATATATATCGTCGATATGTATCGTCGATACCTATCGTCCGATATGTATCGTCGATACCTTTTCGTCTGTATCTGTACTCTTTCGTCCGTACTCTTTCGTCTGGACCCTTTCGTCTGGTACCCTTTCGTCTGATGTATCCTTTCGTCTGATGTATCGTCTGATGTATTGTCTGATGGATTTTCAAACAAAGAACAACACATACATTCCTATTCTAACCAATCAATACACATGAAAAACTCCTAAATACATTCATCTAAGAAAACCAAAATTACATTACATCAAAATCAAAAACACCAAGAGAGACACCAAAACCTCATCAAGCTTTAGTTCCAACAATCTCCCCCTTTTTGGTTTTGATGTACCAAATATCAACAAGGGTTTTCTTTGGAGTTTTTAGAATATGTGTTGATCTTCTAAAATTCTGCAATTGATAGAAATAACCAAATACATAGTATATTGCAGTTTCACCATACATTCCATTATGTATCAGAGCAATATCATATAGAATCATTCATTCATAAGACATGATTCAGTTCATATTCAAAGACTAATGACCAGGATAATTGAAGACATTGATTTTAAACCATAAAACAGTTTGTTCATAACACCATACATTCCATTATGTATCGAGCAATATCATATAGAATCATTCATTCATAAGACATGAAGTTCATATTCAAAGACTAATGACCAGGATAATTGAAGACATTCAGATTTTAAACCATAAAACAATTCGGTTTGTTCATAATAAACAGACACTACCAGAATTTCTATTTCTCCCCGATCTAGGATAGCCTATGATTTCTCTCCCGTCTTAGAATAACCTATGATTTCTCCCCCTATTTGGTATATCAATAAGCAAAAAGGGAATCTATAGGAAAGGAACACTACATAGTATCAAAACGAGCATGAAGAGATTCCATCATTTCCTTGAGCTCTTGGAAGCGCTCTTCGTTTGCTTCGTCTACCTCTTCTATGCGTTTCTCAATCTCGTCCAATCTATCAATGACAATGGACTCGAAGCGTGACTTGGGGATGTATTCCCCTGCAGCTGAATCATCATCATCTGGATGTGATTGAGATGCATCTCCTTCTTGTTGCTGTTGCTCTGGTTGTGCTTCCTCCCTTGGTATCCATCCAGCATCAGTCTGTACCAATCTCATCATTTTTAATGCTCTTTCACCTATGATGTGAATGTCCTTTACCAGCTCTCTATGTTCATTTGTGACATCAACTTGAAAATACTCAAGTACACGTGAGATGAACAGAGAGTAGGGACACTTATTATCCATGAATTTCTTTGCCTTTAGCATGTTGTCCATCACAACATAAGGCCAATCAATCTGAATCCTATTCTTCAGAGCAGAAATTATCACTAAATCTTCTTCAGTTAATTGGGCATGGTTGGCTCCTCTTGCAGCCAATATCCAACAAATGGTGTAATGTAAAAGTCTATCATCAGCATTCAACCCACCAATATTATATGTGATTTTCTTCCTATTCTCTTTTCTAGCAGCCTTTTCTGCTTCCCAAATTTGGGGATTTCTCAGCAAACTCATATAAACAGAATCTTTGTTAAGATGGATTCCTTGTTCTTTCAATAATTCAAATGTGGGTCTAATACCCTCCTCTCTGAATCCAGCAATTTGAAAGAATAAATCTCTAGAGAAAATGATGGGTTTGCCTTTTACCTCAAACTCAAGCATTTCGGAATCATCGTCTGGTCGAAGGTTGGAGTAGAATACTCTCACCAAATCAGGATAGATGTAACCCTTCGACTAACGAACTTCTCAAGATTTTGTTCCCGAGAAGCGTTTGAAAGATAAACCCTTTCAAGTATCCAGCCACATTGTATCCAAAATTTTTGCAGGAACAAGCTCCTTTCCTGCATACTTGCCATAGAAGAGTTTTTCTTGAGCTTTAGAGGTGAACCATGGGTGAATGTGTTCCTCCATGGTTTCTTCAGGAGTTGAGGAGTTCTTCCTTTTGGAAGATGATTCTCCCTTCTTTGAACGAGATGGAACACTTGAAGTGGATTTGTGACCCATGTGTTTGGTTCGTTTTCCTTTTCCTTGACCTTCCATGGATGAATTGAAGAAGAAGATGAAGAGTTTCTAGAGAGAGATGAGAGAGTTTTAGAGAGAGAAAGGGGTTCTATGGTTTGGATTTGATTAGAATGAACCCTAAAATCTGAAATCCCTCATTAAACCTCTCAAATTTTGGTCTAGATTCGTTGAATCTTGAATTGAATTTCCAGAAGAGGCCCATTAGCACTTGAAGTAAGCTCTCAGATGCAGTGGTAATCGATTACCATTGTATGGTAATCGACATCGCCGAGAGTAATCTAAAGGGGGGCTCTTTTTCGACTCGTGGTCGATTACCATTAGGTGGTAATCGATTCGCCGAGAGCAAATTAAAGATTTGCCTAAAAAAGAGCATGGTAATCGATTACGGTGTGTGGTAATCGATTACTAAAAGAGTAATCCTAAAAACACTTAATTTTCCATATTCTGCAATTGTGTTGGTCATATCTATTGAATGTAATGAATTCATATCATGTTAAAGCATTATGAATGAGTATTCTTACTATGTTTAGGGAGTTCAAGAGAGGTGTTCTTCACTTAGTATACCAAGATTGGTTCTAAGTTTGAAGAATCTCTCCTTTGGCAAAGGTTTTGTGAAGATATCTGCGAGCTGATTCTCCGTATCAATAAACTCTACATTGCAATCTCCTTTCTCAACATGGTCTCTTATGAAATGATGTCGCACCTCAATGTGCTTTGTTCTAGAGTGTAAGACTGGGTTCTTAGTGATACTAATTGCACTTGTGTTGTCACACTTGATAGGGATATGATCAAGCTTTAGTCCAAAATCCTCAAGTTGTTGCTTTAACCAAATGGTTTGCACGAGCTACCAGCAAGCAACATACTACTCCGCTTAGTTGATAAAGCAACGCAAGCTTGTTTCTTGCTATACCAAGAGACTAAGCATTCTCCAAACAAGTGACATACTTCACTTGTGCTTTTCCTATCAGTTTTGCATCCAGCAAAATCTGCATCACTAAAACCTACCAGATTAGGGGATGTTCCCTTAGGATACCATAAACCACAGTTTATAGTTCCTTTGAGATATTTTAAGATTCTCTTAACAGCATTCATATGTGATTGTTTAGGTGCAGATTGAAATCTTGCACAAACACGATTAATCGAACATTATGTCGTCCGCTTGGCGTAAGATATAAAAGTGATCCTATGATCCTCTATATTTGGTTTGGTCTACTCCTAGTCTGCAAAGCATCATTATCTAAATAGAGATTAGGTGACATAGGGATATTAGAGATTTTACAACTCTCCATGTCAAATTTCTTCAGTAATTCCTTAGTGTACTTTGCTTGATGAATGAGGATTCCTTCCTTTAGTTGTTTGACTTGCAGTCCTAGGAAGAATTTGAGTTCTCCCATCATAGACATGTCAAACTCACCCTGCATGCTATCCACAAATTCTTTACACGAGAGATTGATTGGTTGATCCAAAAATGATATCATCAACATATACTTGAACCAATAAAATGCAGTTAGACTTCTTTCTAATAAAGAGAGTCTTATCAACATTTCCTCTGTGATACCCTTTTGACAACAAAAATGTACTTAATCTTTCATACCATTGTCTAGGGGCTTGCTTAAGACCATAGAGGGCCTTCTTAAGTTTATATACATGCTCGGGGTAACTAAAGTCAATAAATCCAGGAGGTTGTGAAACAAAAACTTCCTCATTGATATAGCCATTCAGAAAAGCACTTTTAACATCCATTTGATATAGTTTAAAATCATGAATGCAGGCAAAGGCAAGTAAAACTCTCACAGCTTCTAACCTAGCAACAGGGGCATAAGTTTCATCAAAATCTATTCCTTCTTGTTGGTTATAACCCTTTGCTACTAGTCTTGCTTTATTCCTAACCACTTTACCATTCTCATCTAGCTTATTTTTAAACACCCATTTTGTTCCAATTATATTCATATCTCTATTAAAATGAACTAATTCCCAAACATCATTCCTTTTAAATTGATTTAACTCCTCATGCATAGCATTCATCCAAAATTCATCATTAATAGCATCATCAACACAAGAGGGTTCAAATTGAGATACGAAAGCATAATCATCACAGAACATGTTATAGGAAGATCTAGTAGATACTCCCTTATGGATGTCACCAATGATGTTGTCAAGAGAAAGATCTCTTGGTTTCCTCCATTCTTTTGGCTGGTCATGAGAAGTGGTTGGTGGATTTTCTTGTTCTTGAGGTTTGCTCACGCTATCTTCACCTGTTTCTACATCATCATCAACAAGAACACTTCCCTTTTGGGGATGGTTAGATTCATCAAACTTTACATGCACAGATTCCTCAATGCACATTCTTCTTTTATTGTAAACTCTATATGCTTTACTAGTTGAAGAATACCCAATAAAAACGACCTCATCCGCCTTGGCATCAAACTTACCAAGAGGTTCTTTGCCATTATTTAGAACAAAACATTTGCAGCCAAATACCTTAAAATGAGAGATATTAGGCTTTTTGTCCTTATAGAGTTCATAGGGGGTTTTCTTTAAAATGGGATGAATCACAATTCTATTTAGAACATAGCAAGCGTTGGAGGCGCATCAGCCCAAAAATATTTAGGCAAATCATTTTCATTCAACATAGTTCTAGCTAGTTCTACTAAAGATCTGTTTTTCCTTTCAACAACTCCATTTTGTTGTGGAGTTCTTGGAGCAGAAAAGTTGTGATTAATTCCATATTTTTCACAGAATTTTTCAAAATATTCATTTTCAAATTCACCTCCATGATCACTCCTAATGGACTTAATTTTCAAATCTTTTTCGTTTTGTATCCTTTTGGCAATAATTTTGAAAACTTTGAAGACATTGTCTTTACTTGGTATAAATGCAACCCAAGTAAATCTAGAGTAGTCATCTACTAAAACTAGTCCATATAGGTTTCCACCTAAACTAGCAGTTCTAGATGGTCCAAACAAATCCATGTGCAATAGCTCAAGTGGTCTAGAAGTTGAAATAATATTTTTAGATTTAAAAGAGTTTCTAGACTGCTTGCCCTTTTGACATGCATCACATAGACCTTCTCTATTGAACTTTAAGTCAGGTAACCCTTCTACTAAGTTTTTAGATGACAGTTTATTAAGTTGATGAACATCAATATGTGCTATACGTCTATGCCAAAGCCAAGATAAATCATCATTTGATGTAAGGCATGCATGATATGATGATGAATGATTAAGTTCAAGGATGTAGATGTTATCATGTCTCTTACCAACCATTAGTACCTCATTTGATTCACTGCTACAAATTTTGCAGCTTCCTTGATCAAATGACACATGATAACCTTTGTCACAGAGTTGGCTAATACTCAGAAGATTGTATCTCAATCCTTCTACAAGCAGTACATCTTCAATGACAGGATTGGATTTGTCTCCAACAGCACCAATACCCAGAATTTTCCCTTTGTTATTATCTCCATATACTACCGAGCCAGATTCTTTGGATTTGAAGGAGATAAAATTGCTCTTGTCACTGATCATATGTCTTGAGCAGCCACTATCCAAATACCAAGTTGAGTGTTTGGCTCTCAAGCACACCTACATAGAAAAAGATATCATTTTGATTTTGGTACCCAAATCTTTTTGGGTCCATGAATGTTAGTGCAGTGATTATCTTTCCTAATCCATTTAAACAAGCCATTAGAAATTCCTTTCTTTCTAATCATGCAATTATAAGATGTGTATCCAGATTTCATACAATAACTGCATGGAAAAGTTCTGTTATTGTTGGTTTGTTTAAATGCAAAGAACTTCTTATTATTAGTTTTCAAAGAGGCATCTACAGATTTACACTTTGAGCAGGGTAGTTTTAATGCAGCATTTTCTTTTTCCAAATTTTGAACATTAGTTTTTAAAACAGAAATTTCATTTTCTAAATCAGAAATATTGTTTTTCAAAACTTTGTTCAATTTTTCTATTCTTTCAGCTTCCTTAAAGAGTTCACAAAAAGCATTATATAACTCATCATAATCTTGTACAGATGAATCGGAATCACTTACCTCATCATCCGTAGTTGGATTTGCCATGAGACATAGATTTGCTTCTTCATTGTCACTCTCACTCGAGGATGAGGAGTCATTTTCTTCCCAAGCAATGTAGGCCTTTTTCTTGCGGAATTTGTCCTTCTTGGGTCGATCCTCATGTTCTACTCTTCTTGGTTCACTGCTGTTATTTTTCTTCATGTTGGGACACTCCGATTTGTAGTGACCCATCTTTCCACACTCATAACACGTGACCTTTGAAGACGAACCTTCATTCCTCTTGAAGCCTTTTCTTGAATTGTTGAATCTCCTTTTATCATTGTTCTTTCTCATGAACCTTTTAAACTTTCTTACCATGAGATTCATATTCTCTTCTTTCGATTCACTTCCACAAAGCATGATGAGTCACTCTCACTATTTGTGTCTTCCATCTTTAGTGCTAGACCTTTGGCTTTCTTATGTTTTTGTTCTTCATCAAAGCAATGCGAGACATATCCATCTCATATTCTCTTAGTTTGCCAAATAGCTCGCACATGTCATTGCGGCAAGATTCTTTGACTCGTTATGGCCATTGTCACGGTGGATTGCCATTTTCTATTTAGAGACTTTAGAATCTTGACATTCACTTCTTCTTCTACGAAGCTTTTGCCAAGTCCCTTGAGATGATTGATGATGTGTATGAACCGTTTCTGCATCTCCATTATGGATTCTCCTTGCAACATTCTGAAGGTTTCATACTCTTGGATCAAGGTATTCTTCCTTGCCCTTCGTACTTCCGTTGTACCTTCATGAGTTACCATGATAAGCTCCCAAGCTTCTTTTGCTGTTGTACAAGCAGAAATTCTAAAAAATTCATCAGAGTTAAGAGCAGAATGTATAATGTTTAAAGCTTTAGCATCATTTTCAGCTCTCCTAATTTCTTCTAGTTCCCACTTCTCAAATGGTTTTTCTAATTCATTTCCATCAACTATATATGTGGGGATTTTGAAATCAGTTACAACAGCTTGCCAAATACTTCTATGAATAGACTCCATAAAGATTTTCATCCTAACTTTCCAAAAAGGATAGTTATCACCACAAAACAGAGGAGGTCTATTAATAGAGGCACCTTCAGCAAATGGTAATTGATTACTGGCCATTATGGATCAAATTCTAGAGCAACTTACTAGAAGTAGCTCTGATACCAATTGATGGTCCCTTTGGGTGAATCTAGAGGGGGGGTGAATAGATTCTAGTTCACTTTGGCCTATTTTTCGTGAGTTACAAATTCCTTTTAATTCAAACAAAGTATATTCAAGTTGCAGCAGAAATATCAAAGGAATTATCAATAGCAAATATGTAATCAATATTCAGTTTATACAATGTGTATCTACCCTTTCCAGTTGAAGTTGATTACCAAGTTAACTACTGAGTTAATTACCAATTTACCAAACAAATTGCAGAAGTTAAACAATGATAGCAGCAATATATGGTAAATGATAAAGAGTGTAAGGAAGAAGAAGAGTGCACAGTGATTTATACTGGTTCAGCCAACTGCCTACATCCAGTCCCAATCCAACAACTGTTGCAATTGGTTTTCCACTATCAAATGATCCCTTTTGTGTTCTATTACATTCACTCTGCAACTAGCAACACAAAAACGAAATCACAACACCCAAACCAGTTCTTTAACCCAAAGAACTGTCCTTCACTGATTTTGGAACACCCAAAATCAAACCTTTGAGAAAACACTTCTCAAACTCTTACTCTATCCAGAGAGACCTCTCTCCTAGAGTAATAACTCAACAATCAAATTGACAAACAAAAGATCAGTTTAGAAAACACCTGGAGTGTAGATTCTGATCACAATTTAATAGAACTTTGAATATCACCCAATGACTATAGTTGCCTTTTTCTCAAAACTCTTTCAAGAACTCTTGAAGTTCTTAGTGATTTCTCTTGAAGAAAAATGATAAGCTCTCTTAGAGAGGATTTGAAAGTGTATATACTTTTCTGAAAATGGATTTCAAGTCTTTCAAGAGTGTTTTCAAATCTGTACTAAAAAACTCTATATCAAAAAAACTGTATTAGGTTTTCAAAATAGCCTCCTTTTATAGAGTAAGATGAAGCCTCAATTGTTGACAATTTGATGCCTCAAATTTCAAACAATTGGAGCCTATGTTTTCTGAACGTTGGGGCATTAAATTTTAGAACGTTGGAGCCTCAAAAATTGACTTTTATGAAGTTTAAAATTGATTGGAATAATTGGGGAATCAAGTGGGATGTTAGAAAAATCATTTTAGGCAACTTTTAATCTTTTCTGCGGTGGTAATCGATTACGGATCGTGGTAATCGACATCGCGAGATGAAATTCATTTCGGTGATTTTCTTCACATGGTAATCGATTATGACCTTATGGTAATCGATTCATTGGCTCGTGTGTCGATTACAGCCTTATGGTAATCGATTACTCCATTGTAACTCTTAGATTTTGAAATGTTGGAGTTACTTTCGTTGATTCTTTTACTTCCCGAAGTCGACGATGTAGTTTATTAAGACTGCATGAGTAGTCTTGAAGTTTCGTCTTATCCTTCCATCTTAGATTTCACTTTATGGTAAGACGAAGACTTTAGCTTGAGTAGTCTTGTGGATGTATCGTCTGATCTTCACTTCCCAGGACAGACGATGCAATTCTTCAGACTGAATGAGTAAACTTTGAAGTCTATCATCTGATGTATATCGTCTGATATGTATCGTCTGATATATATCGTCGATATGTATCGTCGATACCTATCGTCGATATATATCGTCGATACCCTTCGTGCCTGTACTTTTTTCGTCTGTACTCTTTCGTCTGGACCCTTTCGTCTGGTACCCTTTCGTCTGATGTATCCTTTCGTCTGATGTATCGTCTGATGGATTTTCAAACAAAGAACAACACATACATTCCTATTCTAACCAATCAATACACATGAAAAACTCCTAAATACATTCATCTAAGAAAACCAAAATTACATTACATCAAAATCAAAAACACCAAGAGAGACACCAAAACCTCATCAAGCTTTAGTTCCAACATAGGCTTCCTTTTATCTTGCTTCTCGGCCAAGGCCTTATGAGCTTTGGAGTTCTCGGCCAAGCCTTTCTTAGGCTCTTCGGACCTCCTAAGCCTCAATTGGACTTGGTCCTCACACACCTCCTTGGGAGACAAGGGCTTTAGTAGAACTTTTCTACCTTCAAAGGAAAACAAGAAAGTGTTAGCTAAACCATCATGAATAACATTTCTATCATATTGCCATGGCCTACCTAAGAGCAAATGAGTGGCCTCCATGGGCACTACATCACACAAAACACTATCTACATATTTTCCAATAGAAAACTCTATCATGTATTGCCTATTAACTTTGATTTCACCATTCTCACTTAGCCATTGCAACTTATAAGATCTAGCATGAATTAAAGTTGGCAAACTAAGTTTAGAAACAAGTCATTCACTTACAACATTTGTATATGAGCCTCCATCAATTATTAAAGAGCATACATTACCCTTTGCCTTACACCTTGTATGGAAAATGTTTTCCCTTTGTGTGTCATCCATTTCAAGGATCATGCTCCTATCAGAACTTGGAGGTTTGCCTCAAACCACACCGAATATCTGATCATCGGAGATAGACATCAAGGAGTTCAAACAAGGTCAAGACTTAGAGATGTTTCGGAATATGCTCTAGTATCTGATATAGAGCCCAAAGATATTGGAGAAGCTCTACAATAAAATGACTGGATTTTAGCTATGGAAGAAAAGCTAAACCAGTTCACAAGGAATGATGTTTGGACGCTAGTAGAAAGACCAAGGAAGAAAAGCATCATTGGAACAAGATGGGTGTTCAGAAACAAGCTTGATGAAGCTGGAAGAGTGGTAAAGAACAAGGCCAGGTTAGTAGCTCAAGGCTATAACCAATCAAGCTATACACCAATTAAAAGCAAAATTGATACTAGCATATGGAAACAAGTACTAATTGACAAATAATTCAAGGAATTGGAAATTACTAATAATTAACTCAATTTAACCAAACAAAAACATGAACATATGACATATTTTCCAGATTTCAAATCAAAACACAAGCTAACACATAGATCTAAACAATGCACCGAACAAAAATTGAAGACAAGTTCAAACACAAGGCTAACAACTAATTAAACATAGATTTGAATGATTTTCTTAACAAGACATCAAGACAACTCAAGGATGAATAAGAATACCGAATGAAGAAGAAGAAAATTCAAAAGGAAACACAAGATCTAGAAATTAAAACTCACGGATATGAAGCTCCACTTGAAGAAGGAACAAGCTCTTGATACCACTTGATGTAAGCCTTCCATGGAAGCTCAAGGCTATAACCAACAAGAAGGTATTGACTTCACTGAAACCTTTGCACATGTAGCTAGATTAGAAGCTATTAAAATTTTACTTACTTTTGCTGCTCACAAGAATATCGTCTTATATCAAATGGATGTGAAAAGTGCCTTTCTAAATGGTTTTATTGAAGAAGAAGTGTATGTTAAACAACCTCCTGGTTTTGAGAGTCAATCTCAACCAGATCAGGTTTTCAAATTGAAGAAAGAACTTTATGGTCTTAAACAAGCCCCTAGAGCTTGGTATGACAGACTGAGTTTGATGTAAGACTTCCATGGATATCTCACTATTTTACCCAATCTTCACTTCTCAAGCTTGAACTTCACGGTTTAATGGAGGTAATGTGCGGAATAGAAACTCAAAGAAGAAGAAAGAAACAAAATGGAGAAGGTAAGAAGATGAGGAGCGCCATGCTCAAGCAATAAGCTCTAGGTAGAATCGCCACATGGAGAATGCACCATGATAAGACTCAATAAGGTTCACTCAAGAAACCTAGAGGAGAAACTTCTCTCTCAAGCAATGTGCTTCTTTCTAAAATTCATCAAAAGTGTGTACAATTCAGAAAATTTCCTATATATACTCTAGAGTTTGGCGCCAAGAATTTGAATTCTAGATCCATTCCTAATCCTTGGATTAGTATTAGGATCAACGTATGGTAAGCCAAGAGAGGCACCTCACACGGATCACTAATTCCATCCCTAGGATTAGTAATTGATCATGTGGCCACGGTGTAGCTCAAAGGAGGCATGAAACATGTGTTGCAAGTTTGAATTTCCACCACTTGATGGGATCTACATCATGTGACCGGAATTCAAATTTGAGTGGCATGAGAAATGTGACTCAACTTTGAATTTTGGCCTCTTGATTGGATCAAGATCAAGTGATGCTAATTCACACTTGAATGGTTGCCTTAAGCATGCTTTCCCACGGTTCAATCTCCTCCCTTGATGGAGCATTGATAACACGGCCAATTTTGAAAGGAGTTAGTGGAATTGCAACTAACTTTCCCTCCAAAAATCTCTCCACTCTCTCTAGGGAGAGTATGCGCCACTCTCTCTCACACTTAACACATAATTCGGTCCTTCTAGCTATTACAAGGTCGTGGCACACACTTGCCAAAATAAGCCAAATTATTAGTTCCTAATTCCTAATTGCAAGTTCAAATAATCTTAAGACTATTACAAGACCAAGAAGGCTTGTTGACTTCCTTGTTGACTTTGACTTTGGGTCAACTTCAACTCTTCTTCTTCTTGCATCCTCTTGAACATTGACCTTGTAACTCTCCTAGCATCATTGACTTCTGTGGTTGTGATAGATGGACCTCCATCAGAGTTCTTTTCTTCTTAAAAATGGTTTTTCAAGAGGAAAGGTTGATACAACTCTCTTCAAGAAAAGTGTTTCGAAAGACTTTATCATTGTTCAAATTTGTGTAGATGATATAGTCTTTGGAGTAACTAACGAATCCTTGTGCAAGGATTTCTCTAAGTTAATGCAGGATGAGTTTGAGATGAGTATGATGGGAGAATTAAAGTTCTTCCTAGGACTTCAAATCAAACAGACAAAACAAGGTATCTATATTCACCAACAGAAGTACACCAAGGAGTTTCTCAAGAAGTTTAAAATGGAAAATGCTAAGCCCATGAAGACACCATTGCATTCTGATAACCACTGTCGAATGACTATCAAAAGCTAGATTTATCCCCAATTAAACTTGTAATATAGAGGAATCAACCTAGGTCATCTCTCAGAAGACATACATACGTTCAATTCGGAATTGCTCACTATTAGGAGGGGGATTTTCATTGAACAATTCAACAAAACTAAACAAAAGTGTAATTATGAAACGGAAAGCTAAAGACAAAGCAGAGAAATGTAAATTGAAATAGTGAATTGCGTAAAAGATAAGAGCAGAAAAGGAACAAGGAACACTTAGCATAAACGCGAAGAGAATTAGAAATTGAAAGTAGAGCAGAGAAATGCAAGTCGAAGCAAGGAATTAAGCAAATTGAAACAATGAATTAAGCAGAAGAGAATTGCAGAAAAGGAATCAAGCGCAGTAGCATAAAGCGTGAAAACCTAAACAATCAAGAACAGAATTATAGAGCGTAAATGTAAATTGAACTAGAGATCTATTGCGGAATTGAAGAAGAATCAAAATCGAAGAACTGAATTCAATTATTGCAGTAGCTACAGTTGTGAGGAGAGATTGAATACATGAATATTGAAATCTAAGAAGAAAAGAGTGAGTAGAAGAGAGAACAGCGAAGAGAGAAGAGAGAATTGTGCAATCGCACAACTCAAACTTGCACAAGAAGCTAGAAACAGAATTATCCCCGTTCCCCTTTGATTTCGCGCCCAAGGACCCATTTTATAGCAGAGAAACGCGCCCCTCACTTAAGCAGAACGCACCCTGGCGCGTTTGGGCCGCAAGGAGCTGTGAAGCGCGCCCTGGCGCGTGCGCGCCCCTGTGCCGAAAGCAGGGCCTGAGTGCGCCCTTCAAGTGCGCCTGGGCGCCCATGCGCCCTTCAGTGATCCATGGAACGCGCCCTGGCGCGTTTTGACAGGTATGGAGGAGCACTTGTGACTTGGCTTGCTCTTAGTTGCTTGACTTGGGCTTCCATTCTTGTTCTTCTTGATGGCATCTTCATCTTATGTCCATGGCTTTCAACCAAGCTTCTATCTTCTCTTCAATGAACTCTCATAAAGACACGAAAAGCCAATTCAGAGTGCAAATTGAGTGAAAGCTGGGCTCAAATGGAGGTGCTCCCTTGACTTGAGCTTCAACTTCTCTTCCTCTTGCTGACTTGCACTCTAAATCCTCGTCTCAGATCTTGGGTCTTCCAATCCAGGCTTCCATTCTAGCATTCAATCTCCTCCCTGCTCCTACCTCTTCTTCATTTCTCCTAGTTCTAGAAGTGACTGCACAAGAATCAATATAAAAACATAAGAACTTATGGAATTTTAACTATTGTTTACTACTATTACTAAAATATACCTCTAACACAATATCTAAGATAAACTACCAAAATATGACACATATAACAGCTAATTGAACCGAAAACAAAGTAAAGAAAATATATACAAAATGGATTATCACATTCGTCTGGTGCTTGCCTCAACAAAGATGAGTCAGGTTTGATCAGACGATATACAGAGGTATGATTGGTTCTCTACTCTATCTTACTGCAAGTAGACCTGACATCATGTTTAGTGTCTGTCTATGTGCACGTTTTCAATCTGACCCTAGAGAATCTCATTTACAAACTGTAAAGCATATTTTAAGATATCTTATTGGAACCACTAATCTCTCTTTATTCTATAAGAAAAACAGTGATTTCAATCTTAGTGGTTATTGTGATGCTGATTATGCTGGAGATAAAGTGGAGAGGAAAAGCACAAGTGGTGGTTGTCAATTCCTTGGTACATCACTCATTTCTTGGTCAAGGAAGAAGCAAAACTCCATTGCACTCTCAACCACTGAAGCGGAGTATATCGCTGCAGCTGGATGTTGTTCACAACTACTTTGGGTAAAACATCAACTTGAAGATTACTCCAGGTTTGAGACCCAAATACCAGTATTTTGTGATAATACAAGTGCAATCAATCTTAGCAAAAACCCTATTCAACATTCAAAAGCAAAACATATTGAAATCAAATTTCATTTTATAAGAGATTATGTTCAAAAAGGTATTTTCGATATACAGTTTGTTCAAACTGATTTTCAATGGGCAGATATTTTCACAAAGGCTTTAGATGAAACTCGCTTTAATTTCAATAAAGAAAATTTGGGAATTGTTTCTTTAATTGATTAAATTATTTCGTCTGTACCTTTTGTCTATTCATTTCGTCTGATTATATTTGTGCTAAGATGAAACATTGCGTCTGATCAAGTTGAATCAGTCTGAGAAAATTCAACAGACGCAAGGTTATTATTTAATTAATTTAAAGTTAAGTGTGCAGGGACACAATAAATGCAGCATTATATATGTCTATCATTTATTGCACTATTCTAGGACGTTGAGAAGCACGCGCAGTAAATTGCAGAGGTCAAATCAATCATTAAAAAGGCAATCATGAGGCAACGTCAAATCAAGGGCGGTTCCAATTCTTCCGTCTGATGAATTATAACCGTTTTAACCTTTAACTATGAATACTGCAAAAGTTCACTCTTTTACTCTTCATAGTATTCAATATTCTCTGAATCTGAACTTCTCTAAGAATCTTATACTCACACATTCTCTCTTCTTTTCAAACCTAGAAAATAGCCGCCAAGAAATCCAAGTCTTCTGAAGAGACCTTCTTCGCGCAAAATCTCTTCTTGCCTAGCAAGTGGATTGCCAAATCCACTCTTGAAGGAGTATCAAACTGTGTGATGAGCATGATAACTTTCAATGGATGGATGGACTTTGCTGAATGGAGAGGTCCATGGCTAATGGAAGCATACGCTGAGTTCTGGAGTGATGCCAGAGAATTCGATGATGGTATTGTGGGTACCATTGATAGCAAAGAGTACATCATCACTGCTGAAACCATTGCTGAAGCAGAGAAATGCAAGACTGAAGGTCGCTTCTACAGTGCAGACTGGATGAAGATTGAGTCTGAAGAGGATGTTGATAACAGCCTCTATGGAAAGGCTCGCAATCCTGATGACCCCAAGTTCTTGAGATCTGGAAATCTCCTCCCATCATGCAGAGTGCTAAATAATCATCTCTACAATATCTTCGCCCCTAGGACTGGCTCAAGAGACAATGTGAGTCTTCGAGATCGCTTCTGCATATTATATTGTCTTAGAAAGGTGAAGATTAGTCTTCCTCATATTATTGTTGATCATTGGGTGAGCACCTTGAAGAATAGAAATATTCGAAGGAAGAGTAGCAGCCCAAACACAAACCAAAACACCAATCTCTTCACCTCCTCCACCTGTTATTGTTACAGAAGTTCCTTTTGAGGATGTTGTTATTGAACCCCTCGAAAAAGAAAAAGGAACAATCAGAATAAAACATGTTGCGTCTAAGACGCAAGAAAAGGAAGTTTCCCCTAGTGAAGATGAAGGGATAATAAAAACATCTAAGGATGCACCGTCTGTTAAAATCATGACAGATGAAGAAAAACAAAGGAAGTTGGCTGAAGAAAAGGCTAGAGCAAGGGAGATTACTCTACATAAAGCTGCCAAAGGAAAAGAGAAGATGAAGATAAGCAGAGGCTTGCGTTTGTCATTGTTGGAGAGACAGACGAAGCTAAACAAATGAAAGAGGCTAAAAGAGTTTCTATGTTGCTTGAAGCTGAAAGAGAACGCTTGTTTCAAGAAAGCGTTAGAGGCATTGGATCGTCTGAAGCTGCTCCTGCATTAGCATCTGTAACACCCCTAGTTACTACAAACGCCACGATATAAAATCTTCATGGCTCGCGAAAAATAAATACGCCACTAAATGAAGGAAATTAACTTCATTTCATAGAATAATTACTAGAGTGAAATCTCACAACTATATATGTCTCCACAATTCAAAAAAAAAAACTCAAATAAAAAAATATATAAAGAAGTTTTAACATTTATAAATTGAAATAACCACTGAAAATCAAAAAAGGAAAAAAAAAGTCACAGCATGTCAAGTCTTCAAGTAATCGGGTTCCTTTCCTAGCCTAAGTTATTTTCGCCTCCCATAAACTGCTCATCTGCTCGCCCATTCGTGGGGTCATCACAGGTGTTAACTACAGACACAACACAGGGTTAGTTCACATTTTAATAATAACAATGAGCTTAACATTAGTAGTTCAACACAACGCATACCAGAATTTACAGGAACATCTCATTCACAAATTATCACAGACAATCATGTCGCGTAACCCAATATGATGCATGTTACTCACAACTCACTCTCATGCCATGTGGTACCATCAAAACAGCTGAGCGATGTCTAGGAGTATATGTCACCTCTGACACTCTCACTAGAAATACTAGACAGTTACAGTCAGGGCAACCAGTGTTGCAACAGGAGTCACTTCCTACTCATGGTGATCAACCATAGTGGAAGCTTTCCCCACCGTGAATACCCTCCAAGTCCTAGGCCATTACATCAACCCGTCAGGGACCAACCGTTTTAGTTCCATTCATCCTCACTTTTCGAAAACATTTTCATGCGCTTAGAATTCATAATAATCTTTCTCATTCTCAAAACAACAAGGGGCAACCTCACTGCTCCTTCTAGCAGTAGGCATCCATCCCTCTCATACAAAAATATATTCACAATAGATTATTATGAACCTAAATGACTCATCCATGCAATATGACCCACAAAATTAATCTCTCACTTCATATAACTCAGCTCACATAACAAAACATTTAATACCACAAAATCCAATAAGATCATCATACACAAGTAATCATATGTACAATCAATGTAAATAAGAAAATGAAAACAGTTAACAGATATGACATACACTTTATGATTAAAAGAAAGAGAAAGAATTAAATTAAATTCTATACAATTCCAATCGCCAATTAAATTAAATCAAAATAGTCACAATACAATAATTACAATAATAATACACAACAGAATTTAATTAACTAATAAAGTTAATCTAAACGACTAAAATGACAAAAGGAATTGTTACTAAAATGACATGCCGAGATTAAAATAAATGTTAAAATAAAATAATTTAACTTTTATATAATATAAAAAGGGAACAATTACTCCTGTACAGTAACATATTTCTTCATTTGCAAAGTAATTCTAATTAACATCTAATCATTCTGGGTGAAATTAAATCATAACTTAAATAATCTATGAGTGCATGGTTTCACGACTTTGAACTTTACATTTTAAATAAAAGAAATAAAAAGATAAGGCTAAAATGAAATCAAAACAACATATAAATGTCTAGAACATAGAGTACATGACGAGGGAAATTGGTTTTCTTCAATGATCTAATTAAAATTTGATTGTCTTCAATAACATTTAATTTCATTGGTGTGACTACTTGCACTACAAAATTCCATTATTATTCGGCAATAAACTAAAAGGTGTAACTCAGAATTTATCACTGCAATTTGGTGGCATTGAAATCACTTTTAGGGAGAAGACGAGTTTCCTATTTTTACTTTTTCACTATCGTCTTCTTTATCCTTTCCTCGTCGAGTGTCTCTCTCACCTCTCCTTACAACCACAACCACACAATTCTCGAGTAACAAAATCAACGGATGCACAACCACAAAAAAAGAAGAAGAAGGAAATCATCGTGAACAAACCAGACACAGATGTAATGTAGTAGAGACACTAGGTTTAAGCTATCGAGAAGAAAATAAAATAAGAAAAAGATCTAGCCATTGATACTCAATTCAATCCATAAAACAAGGCGGGTAATACTTAATTCAATAAATAAACACGGCCATCAATATTCAAATTAACCGAACAACAAGAACGTTGATTCAAAGCAACAAGAAAAATTGAGCATCAAAAAATTAAAGGAGCACCGTAATAGAAAAGACGCAAAATTAACCCTAGTAGCAAAAAAAGAATTAACATTATTATTAAAATAGAGAACACCCTGACCTGAATGTAAGTCGATCACGTGCAAGGGAAAAACTAGGTATTGATCTATGTTCACAATCAGAAATTTGATCCCCTTGTTTTTTGTTTTGGAAGGTAGGTTTGAAATACAGGAACGAAAAGGGAAACCCGAGGATGGGGAAAAGATCTAAAAAAGATTTGATTTGAATAAATTTTCTGATGAGAATTTGCAACAGCTCACTCACCCACTCCCTTGAGATATTCTAATTTCTTTTATTTTATTTATCTACCCACTCACGTGAAACCTAACCACTCCTTTAAGATATTTTGATTTTACTTTATTTTTTTTATATCTGTTTTATTTTATTTTATCTTATTTTCAAAAAACCAGGGATTTACATCAGAGGGCATGAATAGTGAAGAAACTGCCCAGATCTAGAAAGATAATGCTCAACTAGTAGAGGAACTGGAGACTATGCTGAATGAAGAGGCTCCAACCATGGAGATCTCTGAACCTTCTCATCAAGACGAACATGGGAGTGTTAGCACTGATCCTATTGTTGTGTCTCCTCTGAACGCTGCCTATGATCAGATGATACCTGCTGCGTCTGAGGAAATGTCTTGCTTTCAGACATTAGAAGCTGCGTCTGAAGAAACTGGTTGCTCACAACTGATGGATATTCCGCCTGTGGTCATCATTGATGATGACACATGTTCTTCGTCTGATGAAGAACATGTAGACATAAAAAGGATAGTTCTGCCATTGGTGAGATCTCATGCTGAGTTGCTGAACCTTGAAGATCTCCTACAAAAGCACAAGATAGACTATTCGTTCCTCAATGAATTAGTTATGAAGAGGTTTGCTGAAAGCTTTTGTGCAGAGAGGCCAATCAAGCCAAATTGGTTGCTGGAAGATCAGACTGAAGACGTCTCTGATCTTAGTGATGGAGAACCGTCTGAGTCTGCAAATGATGGTTACATTACAGATGATGAAGACTGCTTTATTAAGGACACTCCCTACGTTGAGTTGAAGAACCCTTATTGTTATAGAGGAAAGAAGGGATTCCAACTTGGGAGATCTGTCAATCCCATCAAGTATCACCAACCCTTGAAGCCAGAAGACTTCAAAGTTGATGTTAAATATTCTCTTGAAGAGCAACGCGATTGGCTGAAGCGTTTGCCCTGGGATGAGTTGGCACAACTCAACATCAAGGTTTTGGAGAACATTGTTGCATACAAGGATCATCTTGCTGGGCTGTTGACTGAAGGACCAACACTTGGCTGTGAACCATATATTCCATCAAGAGAGTACATCAAATGGAAGTTTCAACATGAAGTTAATGCACCTGCATTTCACCACTGCAGATATGGAGATCTAGCCTCCAAAGTATATGAGCCAAAAGACTGTGATCATTGGTACTTGGATGCCATTGATAGTCATGATCCACTCACCTTCACAATCCCTATGAATCAAACAGAGTATGTGGGACTAGGCCTTCCATCGACAAGACCACATTGTCCAAGGATTCGTCCGTGCTATTCCCTCCTCATCGATGAATGTGAAGACCCTGAAGACTTCACTCACGCTCTACCTGAAGACTATAACATTGCCTTCAGAATGATGGCCAATGCTTATAGAAGAGAAGAGAAAGGTAGGTTAGCCTCCTTTCATCGATCCCAAAGAAGAGCAAGGAACGAACACAGGTACTATCCCTTCATGATGGGATCTCAGTTCTCATCATTAGTCACTAATGAAAACAAGTATTTCATTGTCTTGGATCGTACAAGACCATGCTTGGTTAAGTTTTTGGACAAAGGGAAGGAGAAGAAAAACACTGTCTACCCCCAAGCAATCAAGTTCGCAAGGCATATTGTCAAGCGACTTCCGTTTGTTGCTTACAACCATCTCAAGCCTCAAAGCCTATCAATCCTAATATCCAAAGGATGATAGAGGAACATGAAACTACCTCGACTTTTTGCTTAGGGACATCCTTTGATAAAGAGTCTGTCACTTGCGGCAAAGTCTACCCTAGTGGAGCTTTTTCCTACACTCTTCCTCCTCATGAACCTCAGTACCTTCAACTCACTACCTTCAACAAAACATATTCTTGGCAATGGGAGAATAACTTTAGTTCTCGTCTGGAGCTTCCATTGTTCACTTTGCGTCTGAAGGAGACTATAGTGGAGCCTATTGAAGATGATACAGAACCCATTGTAGAGGAAGCATTGACTGATGAGGAACCTCAATCTCCTGAAGATTTCGCTGATAAGTATAATGCTTTGAAGCCCAAATATGATGCTCTTGAGAAAAATTGTGAGCACTTGAAGAAAAAGAACAAGGAGCTTGAAGAAAAAGAACAAGGAGCTTGAAGAAAATTAAGTCTCTATATCCACTAAGATGCAGCAGCTACGGAATATTGTGATGAGTCTTGTACAGCATCAACCACAACCTCCACCATCTTGATTTTGATGATTTTCAGCCCAAGGGGAAGAATAATTTGAGGAGAAGGTTATGCTAAGGGGGAGCATGGTAAGTCTTAAAGCTATGAAGAGCATCGTCTGAGGGAAGACAAAGACGAATGAAGGATATGAAGAATATGACGACTATGAAAAGGTTGTCTTATACAGATGCTCTTATGAGAAGGTTGCTTGTATGGTCTGTAATCGTCAAAAAGGGGGAGATTGTTAGATCAAGGTGATTAACGTCTCTAAGTTTTGATTTATTACAAGACAGACGGAACCTCTCAAACAAAGCATTGCAAGCAAAGTTAGACGGAATAAGCACAGACAGAAGATGACCCCTCAAAGTTGAAGTCATTCGTCTGTCTCAAAGCCAAGACATCAGATGAAAGGATGGACGATATTCTTCAGACGAAGCTTACAAGTCAACCTTAAGACTGAAGATTCACACCGTCTGTCAAGGAAGTGAAGTAAAGTCTGAGTAACTCGCGCCAAGTTCAAATCTTCTAAGTTACTCATAAGAGCTTCCAAGATCAGTATGGGGATTCGAGCTTTCATATGCAACACGAAAAGCTTTCACCCTTTTCCTAGGAAATCTCTGTACAAGTCAGAAAAAGGACTGAGCACGCCATCAAATCCACTGCACACACTTTCTATCACTTGATTGCACCCTAACACCTTTTTGGACTGTACTTGGAAAAAGGTCAACGACATTCTTCTGTTTCTAACGGACATTTCAAGACTCTGCCTATAAAAGGACTTCCTTTCTTCAAGTTTCAGTCGGCGAACACGCTTCAAATTTCTAAGTTATTGTGATTTCGCTCACTGCTACTCTTGCACTTTATTGTATACCCCTCTCTATGAAGAGGAACTTTTCTTTCTAGAAAACTCTTTCAAATCCACTTGTGTGATGTTTTAGCCTAAGGAGGTTGTGTGTTCAAAGAATACCTGGTTGTTTAGTCTGAGAAGGCTGTGTTCAAAGAATATCGTGTAATACCCAGAAGTGGCTGGGTTTAAACAATACTTGTAACCATTTCACAGTTTGTAGTGAAAACTCAGTAGTTGCTGGGTAACTAGACGTAGTCTTGAATAGACGAACCAATATAAAAATATTTATGTTTACTCTTCTTGAGTTTTTGACTAACGGGGATAATCAACTTGTAACATCTGTTCGTTAAAATTGACATTTGAATATAAGAACTGTTTCGTCTGAATCCTTTTAAACCAACAGACGACAGGAATTAAATTTTTTATTAACACAATTCAACCCCCCTTCTTGTGTTTTATCTTTTACAGTATTAAATGCATAAGGGCTGATAATTCACATCAGAAGCAAACAATTCCTTAAAAGTCCTATTATCCATATTTGTAATGTTTTCAGTATGCTCAAAATGTTCAGTATGAGGATGCACTACAGAGCTAGGACTAGGTTGTCTAGAGTGTGTGAAATTAGTATCAACAATATGAGCTAAATGTGGAGAACTATGATCACTATTAGTATTAGTACCAGTACTATGCACAAAGAACGTATCAAACTCAAGTGTAGGTGTATGCTCAGAATGCCTATGTCTATTATGTGCACTCCTACTATTATGAATGATCTCTCTGGTTCAACGTTAAAAGCATGCAACTCAGTACCTCTACCTCTAGTGTTCATACACCAAAATCAACAATAACCACAAAAATAAGCAATCTACAACATAATTCAGCAGGAAACAACAATATCTCACAACACTCGACAGAAATCACCGGTCAGCATGCACCAAAAGACCAAAATAAATTGCAAAACAGTATCAAATGATTTTTAAAATTTATGGGACTATCACAGGTCAATTCTAAACCATCCTAGGACCCCAAAAATGCAGTGTAAAATTTTCAAAAATTTAAAAAAGGGTATAAACAATGGAATTTGGCCTCGATAGGGTGGTGCCCCGAGCAAAGCGTGAGGTTCTACCCAATTCCTCAAAAATTGCCACCCTGCAAAATTTCAAAACCGACGAAGTTAATTCGACAATTCAAAAATTACTCTTTGTGTCCTCGTGGGATCGAAATAATTACACAGCAAGATCTGGAAGGAATTTCGAAAATCTGACTCAATGATTCACCCTAAAGGGTGAAAAGTTTGCTCAGAAGGCCAAATTACTTCAGGAAAGGTAATTATAATGACAAAACAGAACCAAAAATCTCAAAACAGATACCAAGACAACACAAAACAAGGCATATTGCAGCAATTTAGTTCAATTCAGAGTATGTATCAGTGCAATGCAGAGCTTATTGAATGTAAACTAACTTATCCTAAGTCTAAGAAATTGAAAATAAATATAAACATTGGAGAATTAACAAAGCAATCCCCGACAACAGCGCAAATTTGACACACGCGCTGAACGTGCGTCAAATAATACCGAATTTAGCTACTACTTTACAGTAATAGTGGACTCGGATCGTTTCCCTACGGATTACTTTGTTACTTCTCTGTAGCCAGATATTAAATGTAAATTTGGGGGGGAGGGTTAGGGTAGGGAAAATTAAACGCAATTAACAGAAAAAAATGCAACAAGAACAGTTAACAACAATTAAACAAGGATTAAAAACATAGTTACAGATGAATAAAAAGGCACCAATCCAATCTTTGTCAGATCCTAATTTCTCTCATTGGTTCAACAAAATAAAAGCACTCATCTATGCAGTGTATTGGAACCGAGATCTTTGCATTCCAACACTGAACTAACGCCCAAAGATCTTAGAGAATTTTGACCTTTAAACTCACGCAATCACATGAGAGCACACAACTTGGTTTCGAATCCTAAAATTAGTTTGCTGCATTTTTTGTTAATTAACAGCACCTGAAATCAACAATCTCAATTCAGAACATCAATTAACATAATGAAAACGAAATTACAGAATCTAAAACGAGTACTCATTCAACTAGAAACGGATAACCTAAGGAAATTAGGGATCCTATTGAGATCGAATTGGTTAATGAAATTAGTTGCGCATAATTGAAACTAGACTAAGCATAAACCGGAATTGCATAATTGGAATTAGGAACGCAAGGGGAAAGGTCAAAAACAAAAATCAAAAGACTAAACCCTAACAGAACAATGAAGAACAGTGAAGAACAATTGTTGGAATTTAAAACGAAATTAAAGTGCAAGTACTGGAATCAAGATAGAAATCAAATCACAAGTATAGGAATTGAATGAAAGTGCTAGAAAAATGCAAGAACATTAATGAATATTAAGAACCCTAACAGAGAAGTAGAGAGAAGAATAGTGCAATGCTGAAAAATGAAAATCCAATTAAAATTGCAAGTAAAAAGAAATGTGTTTTCATATTTAAGTTTGGGGTATTATAAAAGGGTCAA
The DNA here is from genome assembly GCA_026586105.1 of Hylodesmum podocarpum. Classification (NCBI taxonomy): domain Eukaryota; kingdom Viridiplantae; phylum Streptophyta; class Magnoliopsida; order Fabales; family Fabaceae; genus Hylodesmum; species Hylodesmum podocarpum. Next base: position 1,283,387 of record JALJEV010001403.1, read on the forward strand.
GTCATGTGCTAGTCACATTTTAAGTGGTCCAGGGTGCAACGTTCGAATACCACTTACATCACTTACAAAATGGACTAAATTACATGAATTATAAAGGCCTAAACTAATTCTTCACGCTGGAATTCCACAACAGGTTCCGTGCGTCACTTTTAAGGCCATTTTCACACTAGATGAAGTCCGAATTAGCTCTTGATATCTCATGACTTTGGTAGCTATCTGAGTCCTCTTTAATTCGACATACAATGGAGCTCAAACAGAGTTATGCCTATTTTAGTGAAAATGATCAAATCGGGAATTTATAGCGAATTAGAACAAAATTAAGCACTTAAAGCCCAAATGAGTCCACACTCATAAATATATTAAATAATGCTAATTGATCATTAATAATGTTGCAATATGATGTATTAAATACAAAAAAATTGATTAAAATAATAATGTATCAAAGTTAGGTTAGGCAATTTACATGCTAGTTTAAATTCCCTCGGCAAATTTTCTCAAATTTCCTAGGTCATTTTAGAATTGTTAGCCAATATAAAATAGTGTTTTAGATGCTAGAGTCTTATATATATTAAAGTGAAGAATAGATGGCTTTGAGTTTTAAGCAAAGGTGAAATATGCATCCAATAAGTATTCTCGGTCTCAAATCTACGTGCCAATTTAAATTCCCTGGGCAAATTTTCTCAAATTTCCTAGGTTAGTTGTTAGGCAATTTGGATTCACTAGGCCGATTGACCTTTAATATTAGACCTAAATTCCTTTTTAAGTGAACGAGGATTCATTAAACAAAATCTACCTTATAATACTCCTCAATTTTGATATTTTAAATCTTACTGTACCGGTAAAATTAACCAAAACCAACATAAAAATTAGCTTAAACCATTGCTCTTAATCTAGAATGTTTTAAAATAAATAAAACACTTATTTAGTAATAATTATGCATTGATTTAAATTATTTATCAATACTTACTAATTTTTTATCTTATAAAACATATAATCTAGTAATTAATATAAATTACTAATTATTTATATCTTCATTTACACTTCTATATATACTATAAATGTTAAAAGTATATAAAATGGTATTATTTTATTTTTTATTATTGTAGAGTTATGATGTTGTATTTTATTTAATATTATTTTATATATTATTAACTATTATCAAATGGCAGAGGCGTAAGTATGTTAAATCATAGTGCTTACTCTTAAATACAAAAAATTTATGTCTTGCCAAACTGTTATAGATTTTGCCCTTAAATGTCTGAAATACTCTATAATAAAATAAATTATCATTATTATTTATTTTTATTTAATTAATTAATTAATTATTATTTTAAAAGTGTATATAAATCACCATTTTTGTGTGCTGATACTGAATGGATAAAATATCTTATAAAAAAAATATCTGCAAAATACCATTTACGTGTATCTATATTAAATAACATTGGTTACTTACACTTCAGAAACACAACTTTTTGAACATAACATCTGATATTTTGATACTGTTACTGAGTATCTTTGTGTCAGCTAGCCGTTTATTGCTTTTATTACTCTGATGCTTTGTTAATTACATGTTATATGCCTGACAGGCTTCCTATAATTGGCGCCTTTTCTACTTATTTAGAAACTGTGTCGTTTTCTTCCCAGACACGTTTTCTTCTTCGTCTTTCTCCTTTCCTTCCTTTCACATTATTATTTCGGTTTTCATTTTCTTTCAGCAGAGCAAAAAGTAACGGTTATGCGTTGTGGGTTCTTCCTTTTGTTGGAGGAAACGAGTAAAAAAAAAAAAAAACCGTTTTTTGTTCGAAATGTCTCAAATGCTTCCTGTTGCTTGTAGGACGCGTAGCAAGAAGGGAGTGGTTGTGAGTGGTTCTATGATGGGTCTGAAGAGGAGAAGAACGGTGGGTGAAGCTTCTATTGAAGTGATTTGCTTAGAATCAAGTTCAGAAAGTGATGGTGGTGAAAGTGCAAAAACTGAATCAGGGTGTGGCGCTTCACCTTCACCTTCTGATGCTTTCGTGGAGATGGGTTTTGAGTACCTGGGAGAGGAAGAGGATGAGCCTGTTGCAGTAGTTGAAATAAATGATGGTGGTGATGGTAGTGATGCTCAAGAGGAAACGCATCGTGAGGAAAAAAGCTTTGAGGTTAAAGTGGAAGTGGGGACTGATCCGGGTGGAGAGTGTTCTTGTTTTGGTGTAAAAAATGAGAGATCTGGGTATGATGAGTTTGGTGTTAGATCGGATTATCCAATTGTGATTTCACGCTGTTCAAATAATGATCGGTTTGAATATGATTCTTCTTCGTTCTCATCGGAGAGCGAGGATGATGAGACAAGCGATGAGGAATGGACTGATGGTGATGGGGTTGAACGTGAACATTCAACGAGTAATGAGAGTGATTCTTCTTATGATGATGATGAGAGGAAGGGCTACAGCAAGATGGTGAAGAAGAGGGTGAGAAAGGTGGATGTTGAAACTGAAAGCAGTGGAGTTTGCAGAAGGAAAAGTGGAAAGAAACATAGTGAGCAAGTAGAGGAGGAGGGAGAACAATCGATTGGTGCTGATTGTGCTAGTGTGACATCCAGCAAATCAGAGATTCGTAAGGAGAAAACAAAGAAGACAGAAGAGAAATATAAAGCAAAGAGAGTGGAAAGTGTCAATGTGGATTCTGAAGTTGATGTTGGTCACTACTGCCAAAGTTGTGGTTACTCTATTCCTCGTGAAGATAGAGCAGTAGAAGATAGGAAGAAAGGATATAGAGGTCATCAAAGAGTGTCACTGCAGAAAAAGACAAGAGATTCAACTGTGGTCAAGAAGAGTGGTAGAAATACAATTGTAAAGGACCGTGTGGATCTTGGTGAACATGAAGGAAAAGAGCATCATCATGGCAATGGAAGACCTGTGAGACGTGTTTCTTCTTTGCCGAAAAGCCAAGAGAAGATAGGAGTTTCAGCTAAAGTTGTTATCAATGAGGACAAGAAGGAAAAGGAGCACAAACCTTGGTTTAATAGCAATAATCGTGAGAAAAGGGCAAGGGAAGTGGCTGATGAGCTTAATCAAGTCCTAAGGATGCCACCAAAAGCAAAGGACCGAGGTTTAGAATTCTTTACTGAATGCTTTTGGGGCAAGCAAAAGGATGATGATGCAGTTGATCAGAGTGAGTTAGAGGTAAAAGATGGTGATGTTGATCAGGCTCAGACTCAGTCATTAGCTTCTAGGAAGACAGTCTCTTTATCATGGGACAAATGGAAGAAAAAACCCATTGAAAAATCAGAGTCTGAGAAAGAGTTGGATAAGCTATGGGCTGAAATGGAAATGGCGCTTCGAGCTGAAGAAATTGGTTCCCGGGTAAATCTTCTTTAACTAGCTTAAAGTTCTATTCATAATATAAAAATGCAATATAATTTCAGTCATAGTCATTAAATGTTAAGAGTACTAAAATTTTACGTTTGTATTTTTATGTCCATATGTGAGTGAGTAGTGCTTAAACAGAATACTAGTGGCAGTGTTGAATATTTGATCTCTGTTCTGAAGTCTTCATGAATGGATAGATTTTCTAACAGACTGTTATTTACATGACAGGATAAATTAGTACCTAACTTTGCATGTTATGATCTACAGGTAGGTCATACAGGGACAACTGATGAAAGAGAAAACGAAGAAAGTAACAACCAGTGCAAGCATGACATTATTGAAGACGAGCAGATTGGGATGTTTTGCAGATGGTGTGGTTGGATTGAGATTGATATCAAATACATGTGGCCAAAATTTGTAAGCGCATTTCGAACTTTGGTGCTCACTATTGTTAAATATTTATGTGTTATTTTTCTTTTTTTTGCTTATTTAAAAAGTGAAACATTGATGGACTGTTGCGGTTACCATAGAGCTTAAATAAAGTCTTGCTAGTTTATGTTTTTTTTTTTTTATTTGTTGTCATGCTTAGTGAAATAGGTTGATAGGAAGTACTGATGATGTGTCTGTCCTTGTTTGCACTGTACATAATACAGGTGGATTCTGAAAGATCAGGTAGAAGGGTCTCATCTGCTGAAGGGAATACCTCACGATTTGATGAGGAGATGTTTAAGGGTTCTGATGATGACACGGAAGCAGTTGGTTCTCAGAATGAAGGCACAGTTTGGGACCTTATTCCTGACATAAAACAAAGCTTGTATCCTCATCAACAAGAGGGGTTTGAGTTTATTTGGAAGAATTTGGCAGGAACCACTGACCTTGCAGAGTTGAAAGGGGTTGACCCGCATACTGAAGGCGGTTGCATTATTTCTCATGCTCCTGGAACAGGAAAGACAAGGTTGACTATGGTGTTTCTACAGATGTATCTTCGAGTGTTTCCAAAGTGTCTTCCTGTTATTGTTGCTCCGGCCAACATTTTGCTTACTTGGGAAGATGAGCTAAAGAAGTGGAACATAGGAATTCCATTCTATAACATGAACAATGCTGAATTGTCAGGCAAAGAACGTGCCATTAATGATTTTTACGGTGCTGGCAATAAACAGCTGAATAAGGATTTCATAAGAATGGTGAAGCTATGTTCATGGTACAAAGAGAAGAGCATTCTCTTAATCAGCTACAGTTTATATGAGAAGTTAGCCGGGGGTGAATCTGAAGATGACGGGGGAAAGGGGAAGAAAAAAGCGAAGAAAGGTGTAAGGCCTAGGGAGCGCATTGAAACTGAAATGGGAAAGGTTCTACGTGTCTGTCCTGGTTTGCTAGTTCTTGATGAAGGGCATACACCTCGTAATCATCGTAGCTGTATTTGGAAGGTTCTCTCAAATAGTAGAACTCAGAAGCGAATCCTTCTCTCGGGAACTCCTTTCCAGAACAATTTTCTGGAACTCTACAATATTCTGCGTGTGATGAAACCTTCCTTTACTGACAGCATACCCAGTGAGATGAAGAAATTTTGCCAAAGTCGATTAAGGCAGGAAAAGAGAGGTTCAAAGGATGTGCGTTGGAAACTCTTTTCTTCTGGAGATCAAACTGACGCCAAAATAATCCAGTTAAAATTGCTGATGGATCCCTATGTTCATGTTCACAAAGGTAGCATTCTCCAGAAGAACATTCCTGGGTTGAGAAATTGTGTGTTGGTTTTGAAGCCAGACAGTTTGCAGCAAAAGATTCTGGACAGCATTGAAACTTCTCAGGTTGGACTGAACTTTGAACATAAGTTGGCCCTGGTCTCTGTCCATCCATCACTTTTCCTTAACTGCTCTCTGTTAGAGAAAGAAGAATCTGTTATTGATAAGGATCAGTTGGAAAAGGTTAAATCAAACCCTTATGAAGGTGTCAAAACCAAATTCTTGAGGGAATTTGTAACATTATGTGATGCTATTAATGAGAAAGTTCTCATTTTCAGCCAATTTATTGATACCTTGTCCTTAATTAAGGACCAATTTGAGAGAGCCTTTACATGGTCTGAGGGGACTGAATTGTTGTATATGCATGGCAGGCTTGACCAAAAGCAAAAACAGGCACTCATTCATAGCTTCAATGATGAAAATAACAAAGCAAAAGTGATGCTTGCTTCTATTAAAGCATGTTCTGAAGGGATTAACTTAATTGGAGCTTCAAGGGTTGTGCTTGTTGATGTTGTTTGGAACCCCTCAGTAGAAAGGCAAGCTATTTGTCGAGCATATAGACTCGGACAAAAGAAGGTTGTTTACACCTACCATCTCCTTGCACAGGGCACCCCTGAATGCATAAAGTATCGTAAACAAACAGAAAAGGACAAACTATCTGAACTGGTTTTCTCAAACAAAAATGCTGAAAATGATAAGTGCAAGAGTTATGGAGAGTTTGAGGATGCAGTTCTTGATGTCATGGTGCAGCATGTAAACCTCAAGGACATGTTTTCTGAATGTCTGGTTCAGCCAAAGGACAGAGATTTTGAGACTTTGGGCTCATAAATCCTTATGTTTTGATTATTGTAATTTGTAATTATCAATTGGATTATATTTGTTGTTTATGACAGTAAAATGTACACTACAAATTCTGTTGTTGGTTGAAGTTCCTTATTGACTCTATTCATTAATCATGTGTGTCATTATGTCTGTTGCACAATTTCTTTCTAGGATTTTTTGTGATCTCTGAATTTTATATTTTGTTCTGACATGGCTGTATAAACCAGTTAAGTATTGGATTAACTCTGGACTGCCAGCACCTTAAATGCAATTCTAAACCCAATTTGTGGAGTTTGAGTAAGGTTTAGTTTGGCCAACTAGAATGGTCACACTTGTTGCTTGTGTAGCTTAATTATGTTTACACAGACGTAATAGCCGGAGATGACACAACTGTTTATGTATGTAGCAGCAAGTTATCTGTAGGATTGGGTAAAGAAATATATTTTTTTCATAGCTTGCATCATGTGGCTTGAGACGAGGACAATCAAAGTAGTTATCCTTTTTAACCATGTACATTTTAAAAAGGAAATTGAAATTGAGAATAATTTGTACCGCAATTTTAAGTACACAAGGGTCATCTTCATAGAAACTGTTGACACAAGAAGATTTGATTCAGAATAGAAAAAAAAACAGAAAACTGCATTCATTCATACATGTCTTAAGGATGTTACTCTGATACATATATTGAGAAAGGAAATAAAATCATTATCTACTACCCTTAATGCATGGGTTCTCTGCCCAAGCATCATTATATTTCTGAACATACTCCAACAAATACGGGACATTGCACTTTGATCAGAAAATACACTAACTCTTACTTAAAGCATGAAATAAAATAAAATGTCACATCACAAAATATTGGTGTAAGAAATTTTAGCTGCATCAACACTCCTCCTTGAAATTTCTTATGGACTTTTCAAGCATTTCTCTAAGTCTTTCAAATCTTGCTCTTGGAAGAGTTTTAGTCAATATATCAGCAACTTGAATATCAGAACAACAATGAATCAGCTCAATCTCAAAATTCTTGATAGCTTCACGAACAACATGAAATTTTATTTGAATGTGCTTTGTCTTTCCATGTTGAACAGGATTTTTAGCAATAGCAATTGCTGATTTGCTGTCACAAAAAATATCAGTAGCTTCCAATTGCCAATTTTTTCTCAAAAATCATGCATCTAGCCATCTCAAGGATTGATCTGTTTTTTCTCTCTGCACTTCCATTTTGTTAGGGTGAATAACTCACAGTGAGTTGGTGCTCAACTCCCAAATCATCACAAAACTCATTAAATTTAGCAGAGGTATATTCCTTCCCATTATCGATTCTGAATTTCTTTAAACAACAATCACCTTCAGCTTCAACAAGAGCTTTAAATTTCTTAAAAATAGAAAAAACTTCAGATTTCTGCTTAAGAAAGTAAACCCAAGTCTTTAGTGTCAAATCATCTATGAACAAAATGAAATATTTACTGTCATTGAGTGAAACAGTTTTCATAGGTCCACAAACATCGGACTGCACTAACTCAAGCTTCTTACTTGCTCTCCATGTAGCTGAACTTGGAAAAGGCAATCTATATTGTTTACCAAGTTGGCAACCTTCACAGACTTCAGAAACAACTTAAATATTTGGCAAATCTTTGACAAAATCATTCTTTTGAGCAAACTGAATAGATCTAAAATTATAATGACCAAACCTCTTATGCCATAACTTAGAATCATGTTCAATCTCGCTAACTTTACTTTCATGTTAAAAAATTAAATTACAATTAACAGGAAAGCTTCTTTTACTCATCTCTACTTCAAATAATTCATGACCTTCAGCATCGGTAACCACACAACTTTTTTCTTTAAACAACAAGCTATAACCATTTTGCATCATTTGTCCCACACTCAACAGATTTTGATCAAGTCCAGGCACTAAAAGAACATCAGAGATATGTTTAATACCTGCTGCAGTTTGGATCTCAACAACTCCTTTACTCATGATGGTAAGTTTATCTCCATTTCCAATCTTCACCGATCCTCCTACTGGTTTCATCTCTAAGAAAACATTTGGTTTGCTGTCATGTGTTGAGTTCAGCCACTATCAATAAACCTCTTGGTATTTTTGTCCATGAACAATAATTCTTCATCCTCTCCTATTTTAGTGACATTTGCTTTTTTCTGCTGTTTCAGCCTACAAAACCTCTCTATATGACCATATTTGTAGCAGTATCTACATTGTATTGGGGGAGGTGTCTTCCCCTTGAACCAACAATCATCCTCTTTGCGACTAGTTCTTTTACAAATCGCACACTTTGGAAAGTTTTCTCTTTTCTTTGAGTCTTTTCCAGAATGCATTCCAACAAATTTCTTCTCTCCTTTCACCATTGGACCTTTCCCTTTGTGCTTCACTTGTAAGGCTGACTTTGTTGTCTCTTCTTGTCTAAGAAGTCTCCTTTGCTCTTGAGCTTGAAGAGCATTTACCAACTCTGTCAAACTTATCTTTGAGAGATCCTTAGACTCTTCAAGTGAAGAAATCTTGGATTCAAACCATTTGGGTAAGATTACCAAGACTTTCTCAACTATTCTACTGTCTGGTACTTTTTCTCCCAAATCTCTTATTTGATTCACAACCTTCATCAATCTAGTCATGAAATCTTTTATGTTTTCAGCCTATTCATCTTTAAGGCTTCAAACTCTCTTTTGAGATTGAGAACCTGCATTTGCTTAGTCCTCTCATTCCTAAAAAACTCTTCTTGAATCTTCTTCTAAATTTTCTTTGCTGTGTCCAGATTTGAGATTCTCATAAAAACATCATCATCCACAGAAGAGTGCAAGATGGTAAAAGCTTTTTCTCTTTTTGCAACTTGCTCACTGTGAAATCTCATTTCGGCAACAATGGGATTCCCCTTCAAAGTTGGTGGTTCAGTTGTTTCAATTGCTTCCCAGAGATCATATGTTTTTAACTAAACTCTCATCTTCACAGCTCAGATTTCATAATTCTTTCCTGTGAATATAGGAGGTGCTGGCAGTGAAACATTGTTGGAGGCCATTTAGAAGGTTGGGAATTCTGAAAATAGGTTGGGTTCACTCTAACACTATTTTTTGTTTCTGTTTTCTCTCAACACTCAAAGTTTTCTCACAATCCCTCTAGATCTCACTCAAGGATTTTTCACAGTCCCTCAAGATCTGTTAAGCTCTAATACCAATTGTTGGCACAAGAAGATTTGATTCAGAATAGAAAAAAATAGAAAACTGCATTCATTCATACATGTCTCAAGGCTGGTACTCTCATACATATATTGAGAAAGGAAATAAAATCATTATCTATTACCTAACATGTGGATTTTTCTGTCCAAACATCATTACATTTCTTAACATACTCCAATAGGCATGGGACATTGCACTTTGATTAGAAAATACACTAACTTTTACTTAAAGCATAAAATAAAATAAAATGTCACATCACAAAATACCGGTGTAAGAAATTTCAGCTGCATAGACAGAAACAATTCATTTACATGTGAATTGAATGAGGAAAGCACCGAAGCTATATTTTTGCCTAATCTTGCTCAGCAAACAGAATTCCTGACAAAAAGTTGACTATTTCAGCATTGGAGATTGGAGAATATTTTTGACTGCTGTTTGGTTAATATAGTTTTGGCAATCACATAAAATTTTACTTGTTCTTGATATTTGGATGATCAGGAAAGCCCTTGAAGATTAGGCCATGGATTCTAGATCGAATCTCTGTAATCTACTCAGAAATTGCGAAATTCAAAGATATTTGAGTATTTGGCTACAATGTAATCACTTTTTTTTTTTTTTTTTTTTTTTTTTGCCTATTCTTAACCATCAAGCAGCATGAGTCTATTATTCGTCATGCATTTTTTGTGAGGCAAGTTGAGTACTCTTTATGTTGAGGTTCATTATTATTTTGGATAGATCTTTTTTATTGATTGTTTTAAGTTCTATTACTAATTTAATTCTACAATGTAAGATATACTATGGTTCTACAGTACATATTGTTCAAGTTTCCCTGTGATTTCAGGGTCAAACGTAATTTCTCAAATGTTAGTAGGTAAATGTCATCTTTAATAATGTTATAAAATACTCACCAGCGATCTGGCAATAAGGATTTGATATTCTGTGATTTTGTGTGTGTGAGTATTTTACCTTGCTGTTCAATGATTTATTCAGTTTTTATATTCTATAATTTTTACTTTCTGAGGTTTTGAAAGTAAAATACATTTCCCACTAAATTGAAATTAAAATTCATGATATTTAAATTGCCTTCAATTGAATTTCCTTTACTTTTCAAATATTTTATTTGGATAAAACAATTCAATTTTTTTTTTATTTTAGTTTCTTGTCTAGACAGGGTAATTTAATTTCAATTCAATACAAAAATTTATTTTTAAATTTCATTTGAAAAATAAAAATCAGTATTGAACATTATAAAAATAAACATTAGTCAGTTTTTAAATATTTAAGAATTCAAAATAATTTTAATATTTGAGAATATTTAATAAGGTATAGTATAAGGTACTTGCATCTCTGGACACTTGTATCAGGTATAGTATGCCATGATTTTTATTCTAACGGACATTAACTGAAAAAATTGTTTAAACAAGAGGGGAGGCAACAGTTGAGGTTCAAACATCAAACCGTTGAACCTCTCATACATACTATTAGGCCCCTTGATTATTAACCAGTAAGATAGTAAAGGCTTAGTAGATGGACTAACTCAAATGAATTATTAGTGTAAATTGAAAAGAAATAAAATAACAGCTGATGAATGAAATAAAACATTACAGAATCACATGTCTCCTTAACATAATGCAAGGATACACAGAAATACGGACTATATATCCATCTAAACATATAAAGCAATTCACACCAAAACTGCTACAAATCATTGGCTGCTAACAAAAATGCACCATCTCTTGATAATAGATATAAGGTTAAAATTGGATTTTTCTTTTTTTTTTTTTTTTTTTTTTTTTTTTTTTTTTGTGTAGCAGCTGCTGTTGTATTTAAAATCAATCTTTCCACGTATCTGCAGACTCATCAGGCCCCAGAGGATTAGACATCTCATGCATTTTTCTCCTTGCCTTTGCTTTGACCTTCTTTCCAAACTTACCAGATTTCTTCTTCTTCTCCAGAGCTCAAATCTATAACAACCAATGAAGACATAGTTATTATCAGTAGAAAGCTTGGGAAATTATAATTATAGATGGAAAATATATTGTTCAGTACCTAGTTTGGCGACACATAGAACGGATTCTCGTATAAAGGTGGGCCTCCAAAACTGCCACCAGATATTTTAATTGGGTTCAAGAAAATTCGTGGACCAACCTAAAGAAGTAGTTTGCACACAGGTTAAATAAAATATTAGAAATCAATGTCATTTTATCAAGGTCTCCTCTAGGTAATTTGTCTGCTCATTGTAACGAGCTTTTTGTCTTGGATAGGAAAATTGCGGTAACAAAATACGTATATGGGCGCAGTTCAAAATTAATTATCAGAATGGGCCGGTCAAAGAACGTGGTGTAACCAGCTGGTCGCAGAAACACATGTGACCCAATTACATTGCGTCACGTGGCAAAAATACATACGTGGAGGGTCGACGTGGATATTGGTCGCAGGCCTCTCTATGATCATTTGTGGAGGCGACACGTGGCAAAATTATGGCCAAATGGACAACCACAGTGGAGGCTGCACAGTGTCAGGGTGACACGTGGTGTGGTCGCAAGATCTGCTGTGACCTGCCACGTGTCATTTTTTGGTTCGTTGGTTACCACGTGGTGCGATTGCAGGGTCCTCTGCGACCATCTCTACTTTTGACATGTGGCGTGAAACGAGTGGAGCATTTTGGAGTGACGTCACCTGGTCGCGTAGAGCTCTGCGAGTCGCGTAGAGCTCTGCGACCAGGCCTAGTCACATACAAGCCTGTGACCAGGTTTTAAATTATTCTCCCGTCTTGCACCCGGGACCACTATAAATGGAAGAGGAAGTAAAGAAAATTTACTTCCCTTCCTTCCTCTTCATTCTGCTGCAAATTTTTTCACTGTGCATCCTTTTTTTTTTTTCGCCATGGCATCTTCGTCTTCTTCCGGTTTAGTAATTGAGTGTGGGCCAGTTGAGAGATGTATTGTGGCTTCAAAACGCTCATATTTCCCAACACGTTTGGAATAGTAGAGAATGTCGGTAGCTAGTAGTACGAAGGACTGTTCCACTTTATTTTGGACAACTCATCATTTGAGATGATACCGTGGATCTTTTCGATGAAGCTGGTTTTCTATGGGTGTCTAAAATTAGCTACATGAAGGTATTTTACAAATATTATTAATTTTTTTATTTTGAAATTGTATTTATATTTTTTACACTGAAATTATAATTATTACAGGTGGTTAGATTTTTAGTTAGGGAAATGAAAATGTATTATGTTAATAGGTGGATAAATGCATAGTTAGAGAAATTTTTAGTAATATTTAAGTTAGTTAGTTGATTTTTTTAAGTATTATTTGACATTGTTAATCAATAATATTGTTAATTATTAATAGTTACGTTTGTATATATTTTAGTTTAGTTAATAAATTTTTTTTATGTAACACATTAATATGTTACGTATGTGCCATGCCATTAAGTTACTTAATTTATTTTTTTAAGTTTAGTTAGTAATAAGTTTCACGTGACGAATTTTTTGTTTTTTTAGTTTAGTTAGTTATTTTTTTTTAAGTTTTATATGTTAAGTAATTTTTTAAAAAAGTTTAGTTATTATTTTTGTATTTTTATGTTTTGTTATTTTTTTCTTTTATGAAGTTTAATAAGTAGTATTACTTTATAAGTTTAGTTTGGTTTTTTTTTTTAATTTTTACGTTAAGAATTTTTTTTTTTAATTTTAGTTAGTAATTCTTTTAGGTTTATGTTACGTTACTTTATTATTTTTTATGTTTAGTTTGTAATATTATTTTGTAACTTAGGTTTATATGTTAAGTAATTTTTTTTTAGTTTAGTTAGTTATTTTTCTTTAAGTTTTATATGTTAAGTAATTTTTTAAAAAAGTTTAGTTATTATTTTTGTATTTTTATGTTTTGTTATTTTTTTTCTTTTATGAAGTTTAATAAGTAGTATTACTTTGTAAGTTTAGTTTGGGTTTTTTTTTTTAATTTTACGTTTAGGAATTTATTTTTTAATTTTAGTTAGTAATTCGTTTAGGTTTATGTTACGTTACTTTATTATGTTTTATGTTTAGTTTGTAATATTATTTTGTAAGTTAGGTTTTTTCCTTTGTTTAAGTTTTATGTTACGCAATTTCGTTTTTAAATTTAGTTAGTAATTTTTTAATAGTTGACTTACGTAATTGTTATTATTTGTACAAGCTTTATGTTACATAATTTGTTTTAAAAGTTTAATTAGTAAGTTTCGTAAAAACTGTTTTAGTTTCAATATTTTTTGTAGTTAATTTTTTTTAACATATTGTAATTATTTATTTCATTTTATTTGTTAGATACTTAATTTATATGTTTACGCAGGTACATCAGGGACTCCTCAATGCCTTCATAGAGCGCTGGAGACCAGAGACTCATACATTTCACATACGTTGTGGAGAGTGCACTATCACTTTGCAGGATGTGACTATGTTACTGGGTGTAGCTAGCTGTTGACAGAAGGCCATTGATTGCGGAGACACATGGTCGATGGTCTGATATATGCGAGGCGGTGTTGGGTATTAGACCAACACTGAATGTTGTGAAGGGATCGACAGTGAAGCTCAGTTGGTTAGCTGAAAATTTTGGGGACATTACACCATTTTTAGACGATCTAGAGGCACTGCGTAGATATGCACGTGCATGGATTCTACGAGTTATTGGTGGTGTTATGTTTGTTGGCAAGAGTGGATCGCGAGTATCCCTCAAGTGGTTGCAGTTCCTCATTGACTTTGGGGAGATTAGTATGTATTCCTGGGGTAGTGCTCTATTAGGTAATCTATACAGAGAGTTGTGTAATGCAACTAATGTGGATACCGTATGACAGTGTTAGTACAGTTATGGGCTTGGGAGAGGTTTATATGCATTATGCCACGAGTCTTTGCACCTAGACTACCTCACTCACTGATTGGTTACAGGTATGTAAATTATCTCAATTTGTTAAAAGTTTGTTGTGTTAAATATAATTTAATCATTTCAATTAATGTGTATTCTTTTAGGTGGTTACCTGCTATGGACAACATTAATTTTGATCATGATGTGACGGTTATTCGACATACATTAGATCTTCTTACTAGTGAAGAAGGAATATACAAAAACTTTCACATTTTTTTTCGTTAATATTTTTCCAAGTTTTTTATTTATTTTCTATTATTGCAGTTTATTTGGGAACCATATAGTGGAGCTCTGTTTCATTATGTACCTGAGATTTGTCGTGCTGGTCAGACTATTTGGCGAGCTGTGGTGCCACTTTTATGTTTTCAGATTGTTGAGTGGCACCAGCCAGATAGGGTCCTCAAGCAATTTAGCATGAGGCAGTTTATTCCAGCTGCGCCTTCTCAGTTAGAATGTCTCCACCAGCTGACACTCACAGGGAAACAGGACCAGCATTGGGCTACTCTTCTTGAGTCTGTTGTAGGTATCTGGCATAATCGATTGCAGTATGTTTTTGACAGCATTCCAGATTCTAGCCCTTTGAGTTACAATGATGACTATATGGTGTGGTATAGAAAGAAAACTCTTATGTTTGTTGACCCGAAACACGCACATGCTGCCTTGGTATGTATGTTATTTGTAATGTCTACTGTAAGCTATAGTTTAATAATTCGTTTTTCATTGACATGTTAATTTTTTTCAGGGGAATGTCTGTGAGAATCTTGCGTTTTTGTCTACTTCCCAAGGTTTGACCACCATCAATGGGGATTTGATGAGTGACATCACTCGGAGGTTGGCCATGATTAGTACTAAAGCTAGGAGAGTATTAGCGCCAGCTACTAGTGCCCTCCTAGGTGTCTAGAGGGTTCATGTTGAGGATGTTTAGCTCCCTATTAACATTGTTGAGACAGGTGGTATTGCTAGAGGTCGGACGTTGATGGAGTCCCAACCTCATATTATTCCTCTGATTCCTGAGATAAGCCATGGCATGTACTATACACCGTCACAGTTCACTCAGGCCCCATCTCAGTTTCCTCTGATGTATCATTACCCCAGAGTGTCGTAGTCATCACCTGATCATACACATATTGTCTCGTATCATCCATCACCAGCATTGCAGCCTTATCAGGATGACATCGATTTGTTGTTCATGATCTGTTTGGGACTTCACCGATGGGCACGACTTCCATTGATATCAGGACTCCTACCTCTCAGGCAGGTCCACCTTATGATATCCCCGTTGATTTAGCCTATATGGATGATCTTCTTACGGGTGATCTCGGACCACAGTTTGATGTTGTAGGTACTAGTGAGGTACGTCCGCCTCGGCGGAATCCCGATAGGCATGTGCGACACTATGATCCCCCATGTGGGACGGGTGGTAGACACGGGCGACATGGACATCGAAATGGTCGTGATCAGTAGTTTTTTCACATTATACTGTATAGGACTTATTATACATGTATAACTTTTTGAGGTTATGTTATTGACATGTAGACATTGATATTGTTATTGACTTATAAGTTGTAGTTACTTTTAACCTTTTAAGTACTTGTTTATATGAATTTTGTTTAGTATATTTTGTGTTGCGGGTTTTACTAAATTAATTTTTTTATGGTTTTAAAAAAGAACAAAAGAATACGGGCAATATAATAACATTTGATATTGAACAACAAACTAAAAAAATTGCATTTACACTATTGTTGTTGATTTGTCGAACAAAGTCTTCTGTTATGCCCTTCTTGACCACATGTTCGACATCTTTGACACCTTTGCGATGGTTCACTCCAATCCATTTCGTTTCTTGATTCTTGTTGATTTGGGTCTACCTTTCCCTTTTATTGTTGCTAGATCGGGAATTAATTTCCAAGGCTTCTCAATATGTCGCATTGCATCTTCATTCCCCAAAGGTTACCACTCCGCGGAGTATGCGTTCAAGATATATTCATTTCTGTAAACATTATCAACAAACTGATAAAAGTCGATTGAAACATGTCCACAAACTACTATCACGTGAGAACAAGGATAATGGAAAGCCTTAAAACGTCCACATTGACAATATAGTTCAGATACGATGACTGTCCATTTTTGTCTCCCTAGTTGTATTTGAGGATTGAATGCTTCATCGACTTCAAATCTAGTCTGCTGAAGGTTATACACACGAATAGTATGAGTCGATGCTTCATCTTGATATCGTCGAAGCACTTGCATAACTTTTTAACAATAAACTTGGTCGTCCAAAAATTCTTGTTGAACACGATAACCCATTTCAACATAGTACTATCTACATCTACTATATGTGGCCTTAACTAGGGCACAGATTGGAAGATTTCTGCATCGTTTAAAAACCTTGTTAACACATTCAGAAAGATTTTTTGTCATGTGGCCAAACCGATGTCCATCTTCGTCATATGTCATGCTTCATTTTTCCTTTGAAATCCCTTCTATCCATGTACAAACCTCAGGACTTGATTCACAAAAATTTTCAAGATTTCTATCAAATATATGTTTACAAGGAGTATAGCCTACAAAAAATTATTTACGGATAATTAAAAATGTTGAATAACATTGAATAATAATGTAAATAAAATTTAAGTTATGTAATAAAAATATGCATACCTAATTTGACCAACATGCTCTTTAGTTTCTAATTCTTGAATTTGTGATTAAAATATGAAGCAATGTGTCTAATGCAATAAACATGATATGCATGTGGCCGACTCCAACCATTTTGTTCATTATCTACGATCGACTTTATGCTATGATGACTATCAGAAATGATGGAGATCCCTAATTTGTCAGTCACGTGTTGACGTAATAGCCTTAAGAACCACGACCAAGTTGATAGTGTTTCACCTTCAACAACAGCAAATGCAAAAGGTAACACACTACCATTTCCATCTTGTGATGTTGCTATTAATAAGGTTCCTCTATATCTCCCATACAAGTGAGTCCCATCCACTTGTATGATAGGCTTACAAAATTTAAATGCATCGGCACATTGCTTGTACATCCAAAACACCCGCTCAAATTTTCTAAATTCATTACTACGAGTGTTACAAACAAAATAATCATCATCACAAATTTCATAATATGAACCTGGAGAGTGTCTACTCACGTAGTCAAGCCATACAGGAAGTTCTGCATATGACTCAGCCCAATCCCCATATATCATGGTCATTGCTTTTTGCTTTCCTATCCATGCCTTCCTGTAAGAAATTTTATAATTGAAAATGCTAGACATTCTCTCTTGAACAAGTGCAACTTTAATTGATGGATCTTCCCTGATCATGCCTGTATACATTAAAATCAGATGTTAGGAAAAATTAAAAGCTAAACAATCATTCAATAACAAATATAATACATACCTAGTATGCATGTGCTGATCAAATCAGAATCAAAATTTACATGGTCTTGATTCAAAGTAGCATTTAAACAAGTATGTGATCTTCCCCATTGAACGACTTTCCATCTCTGTGTCCGTTTGGATTGACTGACTCACATATAAAAAGGACATCCAACATCATAACATCTAATGACATACCTATGTGGTTTTGATTTAACAACTTTCGCAATTTGATGTACATTCATCATATACAGTTTTAGGCCCTTTTGCACACTTCTTTTATCTTCAAATTCCAAACCCACAAATAATTCTTGACCTTCCTCCCAGCTTGTAGGACCACTTACACCCAACAAATCTTCTTCATCAGGGTGATCCAATTTATTTGAGTATAATGCGATATATTATGTCAAAACGATTGTTGGCTACCACCTACGATGTCATTATTCTATTGTTAAATATATGCATTTAGATCAGTTTATTTCAACACATTCTCAATTAATCTCACTTGTTACTGTATCAGGTAATGCAATTGGTTGGACGTTCATACCTACGCTAATATTAGGATTTAATTCATCATCATCTGATTCAGGTAAATAACCTTCAAAATCTTCACTATCAAAAGATGAATCCCCGTAAGAATCTGAGACGATATAAGTTTCATTATCTTCACTTGAATTTCCTGTAGCATCTTCATCGTACGCCTTACAAACATTTGACTCAAATGCACCACCTTCGTTGTACGACGCAGTACATGCAATAACTATTTCTACACATAATTCTATATGACCTAAACCCGGTTGTTCAAAATGTGTTATCAACTAATTCAAATAATGCATATTTGTTATCTACAAAATATCTAGTTGTAATACATCCTATAACTATAAAGTTAATATTTCTTTCTATTTGCATAATCTTTCTAAATCCTTCAAATTTTACTCCTTCCTCAGTTTCCGTGACTCTTCCCCTAGCGTATACAACAACAACTGTAGGCACCATGTCATTTCAATTTAACTACACAAAACAAATAAACAATTTACAATTGCATATTATTAATTAATAATTATAAACATCAAAATAAAATTAAACAAAATAAAAAGTAATGAAACATTAAACTCTAAAGAAATTTATACCTATTTGTGTGTGTAGAACTTCGGAAGGGTGGAGTATATATAGTGTTTATTGGTTGCAAATTGTACAGAGGAAGGAACAGAACAGTGGAGAACTGGTCGTCGGGCCGTATGCGACCAGTGACGGTCAGCAAGCTTTTGCCCAACCAACAACCAACACGTGGCGCCAGGAGAGCTGGTCGCAGTAAACCCTGTGACCGCACTACTTGGCAACAAGCCAACCAAAAAATGACACGTGGCAAATCGCAGCAGATCCTGCGACCACGCCACGTGTGACCCAGGCACTGTACAGCCTCCACCGTGGTTGTCCACGTAGCCACAATTTTGCCATGTGTCGCCTCCAAAACTTGTCGCATAGACAGCTGCGACCAACGTCCACGTAGGCATTTTTGCCATGTGGCGCAATGTGATTGGGTCACATGGTTTTCTGCGACCAGCTAGTCGCACCATGTTCTGCGACCGGCCCATTCTGGTAATTAGTTTTAAACTGCACCCATATCAGTATTTTGTTACCTCAATTTTCCTATACAAGACAAAAAGCCCATTATAATGAACAGAAATCTACAAGGGAATAAAGACATATGTAACATTCCTCAGTAGACATCAAATAGTAGAAAACATACTTGATTCAATCAACAATGATTCGGTAAGACTGTCAATACGTGGATCAATGACAGGAAACGTTACAAGCATTTCATAGTACAATAAGGATTCAATTTATATATTGCCACTTATGGGAGTTAGGCTCTATTAGTGAACCACATGATCCAGTTATTTAAAACAGAAAATCGGTTGAAAGCTTACCCTTTGAGCTTAGAAACCAATACCACAGTGAAACATCATTTTTATAAATAAAATGGTTTACATCAGTAGCAGATCAATTTGAACTGTCATTATAATAGTCCATTATCCCCCATCTTCTTAGTTGTTGTGTTTAAGCATTCTTATTTCGTACTAAAGTCTATTTGTAAGGAACCCAAAAAGCTAACCCTTCAAATTGAAATGTAGAGAACAGAAACTCTGACTCCCCAGTGATGTTCATAAAAGTTCAAAATTTTCCAACTCAAACTTCACTCCAATCATTAAGCTATGACTACAAAAGCAAACAACATACTTATAATCAATCTACACACTTTTTGTTTGTTTACAAGTAGGTCTAACTGATGCCCAAAACACATCTCCAGATTTTAGCCTTTAAATTAATCCAATAGGTAAAGGACATTCGTTACATCCTGTGCAAATACAAACACAAGCCTGGTAATTCCGGAACCATATATTGTCATCAACTATAGAGAAAACAAAAACATGATCATGAAAAGGCTCGGCCTTTGTATGGTCCTTTGGTGTTTCGAATATCTGAATAAGAAAAAAAAAATAGTATATCCGCAATAATCAGTAAAAAGTCCGCTCTAGGGGTTTTTGAAAAGCGTATTCTAACGGGGTTAGTTAGAAACTATTTATTTTGGAGAGATTCAAAGAAGACAAGAAAATATTTTCGACTTCCCAAGGTGCTGCGTGTAAATAAGATCTGTTGTGAGGGACACGTGGCGGATTGTTGCATGCCCACGTGGAGGAAGCGGAAACTTTTTTTTACTTCGTTGAGGGCGTGACACGTGACGCCTTGTGAATGGCCTAGGGGAGTCGAAATTCAGATTTCGTCTTTTTCCTGGTGTTGACACGTGACAAATTTTGATAAGAACCAGGTGTCAGCACATGGAAGAAGACGAAATTTGAATTTCGATTCCCCTGGGCCATTGACAAGGCGCCACATGTCACGCCATCAGCAAAGACGAAAAAGAAGTTTCGACTTCCTCAACGTGGGCATGCAATCATTCACAATCAAACACGTGTCTCCTTCACAACAGATTTTATTTACACATGTCAATGTCCTGGGAAGTAAAAAAAAAATTGTTCGTCTTCTTTGTAAATGGGATTTGAAATTATATTTTCGTCTTTAAAAAATAACTCTCGAGAAAAATAATTTCTAACTAACCCTATTAACGGAATATGTTTTTCAAAAACCCCCAAGATAGGACTTTTTACCGCAATAATCAAATACATACTCCGACAAGAGTATCAGAATTACACAAAATTGGTGCAGGAATATATGCAAGGAACATATCGGCAAATTCTACTCCTTCAAAAACCATGTCAATAGATTGAGACAACATGAACGTTAATATAGTCTGATCAGTAACAACAAATTAAGAAAATACTCCTAGGCATATATATGTTGAGACAAACCATAGTATAACCATATAAGATCCCAAATAACATCAGGAAAGAGAATATGAAACATTTTTAAGTAGGCTAACGATAACACCATGAAGCGACAAACTAAAATGAAATTAGCAAACCAACCTTACTAAATATATACTACACAACAATTTATCAAAATTTTGACGGCATGAAACAGTTCACAAAAGGTCATTCAAATGATAAAGTCCATGCTAAATAATATTTGTGCTCACTAAGAAAGCCTCCTCATCTGCTGAGCAACAACTGTAGACACCAACTTGTTTTTATCTTTTTTTATATTTTACTAAGCTTCATAAACATAAAAAAAAAAAAAAAAAAAAAAAAAAAAAAAACCAGACATCGTTAGAAGATTTAAAAATAAAGTCAATAAGTAACTTGAAATACTGTGCAATGAATGCAGATCCTATATCTGAATATAACTTGCTCCGAGTAAGGCTCCATTCACAAGTTGAATCTGTGTCCTGTAGTCTTTTCCCTGAAAAAAACAATATAGTGGAATTATGAAACAGCAAAAAGACTTAAAAAGAGAGTTCATACGGATAGTATGTGAAATTTGCATTAAGAAATTCCATCGCAATATATGTCTAGCAGAGAATTTAATGGAAAGAACATGCAAATACATGACTAGGAGAAGAGGGAGGCATCAAATGACAACTCATGGATTATAATTAAAGAAAAATTTACAATGAAGTTTAAAACTTAGATTATGAAAATTTAACTATTATTATGGTCACTTCCATCACCAAAACTATCACTGGTGTCACCCACGATAATGGTGATTGTAGTAGTAATAGAAATGATGTTGACGGCAATTATGCTAGCAATCATTTTAATAATGGAAATAGTCGTAATGGTGACAATAGTAGGATATTAGCAATCATATTGGCGATGGAAGTAGTAGTAACAGTAACAATAGTAGAGTATGTGATCGAAGATTACCAAATAGAAAGAGTTATACATGATTAAAAAGAATCTTACAAATTCTCAAGAATTTACGTGAAATTATTAAATAAGTAAAATATTTATATTTTTTTATTAGAAAGTCCTATCAAATCTATCATATTAAAAAAATTTATCTTAGGGATGAACTAATTATCTTTTAACCATGACCTAGAATGTTCATGGATTATAAGGACCAAATCTCTTGCCCTTCCCAACATAATCCTACAAATGAGTTCCATCCAAAACCTCTTGGTGTACACGTAAATGAAGGAAGAACTTATA
Source organism: Hylodesmum podocarpum (assembly GCA_026586105.1). Lineage (NCBI taxonomy): Eukaryota > Viridiplantae > Streptophyta > Magnoliopsida > Fabales > Fabaceae > Hylodesmum > Hylodesmum podocarpum. The sequence goes on from JALJEV010001403.1 coordinate 1,305,383, forward strand.
TATCGAGCATTATATGGACAACCAGTTATGTGCTAAATTATTCAAGTGCAAAGTTTTGTATTAGGTCCATATGTTCTCCCTTGTCCTCTCCAAATTCAAAAGGTAGTAAGCTTTGTGCGCTATCAAATTAAACTACACTGTCTTTTTCAAACCTCCATCTTGTCTTCTAGATATGATTCCCTTCTTCGATTATGTGTTTATAAGCCTTCACATGTATATAAGTATTTTTTTTATAGATGTTAGGTCACCTGTTGTTGAGTCGATATTGAACCACCATTGAATAGTCTCCATGCTTGATAAGTTCAGTCCTCGCATGGGAGGGACATGTTGGAAATCCCGAGGGTGCTGTACCACATCGCGTAGAGATATGGTCTATTGCATGTATATAAGTGGGGAGCAAATCTCACTTTATAAGTCAGTTTTATAGGGTTGAGTTAGGTACAACCCACAATTTAACTTGGTATCAGAGTCTATCCTAGTATTGTTTGTAGATGTTAGGTCACCCGTTGTTAGGCCAATATTAAATCACCCGTTGAATAGTCTCCACGCTCGAGAAGTTCAGTCCTTGGCGGGGTATGTTGAAAATCTCACATCGCCTAGAAATATGGTCCCTTGCATGTATATAAGTGGAGAGCAAATATCACCCTACAAGCCGGTTTTGTAGGGTTGAGTTGGGAGATTTTCAACAAGGAAAGGAGGAATAGATCCAAGAACATATTATTGGTAATAGATGATTAAAGGCGAAGATATGGCTTAAGAACTTGAGAGTCACTCATGCAACTCATATCTGCCTTTATTTGCTTTGGATAAATTCCCGGGACTAAATTTTTAAAAGATTGTGGGAGGATTATAAAACCCTAAAATTTTATTAACTGAAATTATATAATTAATTACTTTTATTAATCATTGTATTTGTTTTGGTTGAGTAAATACTTTTATTTAGATTGAGTGATTAAATTAACTCAAGATGTTTGTGTGAATGGTATATACATGCATTAATGACTTTATCATGTTTTCATGTGTGTTGTTTGATGATGAGTTTGGGGGTATAATGTTGTTCGGTCGCATGATTCTTGAATTTTATAAAAAAAAAGTTAAGTTTTCTTTCCGGCATAAAATTCACCTTAGTGAATATAAATTGCTTGAGCAAATGGATTGACTTGGGTAATGTTGATGTAGTGTTAAATTTGCCTAAGCAAATGAAATTCGCTCAAACGAGTTAATATAAAAGTGCTGTCGGGAAAATTTGTTCAAACTAATGATTTTAGCTCAAGCAAATTTCATGGTTACAAAATTCGCTCAAATGATTCTTTTGTCAAATTCAGCACCACTGTAAAGTTTTTACCTTTCCCAAGACTCTAGCTCCATAGCTTCGGGCTAATTACAAAGATTTTGAGAGTCTTTGCTACCAATTGAGCAGAACCTGTTAAGAAAGGTTAACCTCTTAAATAGATTTTGGTCCCCCAAGAAATTAGTTTTTGGAAAGAAATTAACTTCGTAACAAACTGAAGTTAATAGCATGCTATACGTGTGCCTGTTCTAGTTAATATGTAGAAAGAAGATTAGTATCATGCATATTCGGTGGAGCCCAAGGAGAAGGAACAACACACACGCTAGCATTTATCTTGTGAAGCTCCTACAAGCTTAAGGTACATGCCTAGCCCCCTCGGTCTATAACTGAAAAATAAATACTAGCTTTTCTCTAAAGAGTACGGTGGATATTGGTAACATCTTTGCATTAATTATTCCATCAATCAGGTAAAATGCCGGAATCAGATACCTTGGATACAAAAATTTAGGTGTTTCTGTAATTTCAAAATAAGACAAGATATATAAGACGGTTAGATTTGAAATTGTCGGTTTAATTGAAATTTGGATATTAGTTTGGTAAAACATAGGAATGAGAAATCATTAAATCACCAACAAAACAGCGCAACCTATGGAATAAATTAGGAAGCACAAAATTAAACTTTCCGCAATACTTTCTCTTATTAAACAGAAAATTTGAACTAAGAAGGATTCGTAAAGAAGCAATATGTGGTAGAAGTTTTTTTCTCTACACTAAAGAAATTATGAATGCTATACAAGAGATTTTTTTTATTTGAACAATTAATTTAAATTCTTTGGTTTATTTTATTTATTCTGGGTAAAATTTTTGGGTATTCTAGGTTCTATTTGCGAATTGATATAAGGATCCCTAATTGTCTTTTCTCTCTCTTCCCTAATTGCCTATTTTGCTTCCTTGTTCCACAATTTCAATTAGTTTTTCCTCTCTCTATCTTTCACGCCCCTAACCTCTTAATCAACTTGCAAACGGAAAATTGGAGTTGAACTACACTCCACCTTCTACGGTCATTCTACCTGAATTTGGAGGCTTTTGAGGCTTTTGGAATCCAATCCGTCTCAATTCCTCTTGGTTTTAGAATCTTCTTCCTTCAATCTAGGTTACGGTGGTTTCATTATTAATAATAGTAATGAAAAATTCCGTTTGAATGGTTTCTTGATAAAATTAATCGGGAATGGGAGAAACGCTTTTTGATTGATTAATTGAGATTAGTTAGGGTTTCTTGTTAAACTGTATTATGTGATGACTTTGTGCCTTGTTTAATGAGTTGATACTCTGGTTGATTGTTTTTTAGTGCAATACGATGATTCTAACCATAATATTGTATTAAATCTCTTCCATTTGTTATTCCTTTTGTTACTCTATTTGCATCATTGTACACATATTTTTTATGGATTGAGTTTTAGTTGGTGTTGTGGCATGAAGGATCTCATTATATTAAAATAATGGGTGTGGATGAGAGGTAATATGATGGGACATAATGCATGAATCACCTCTAGGTTCATGATGATCAATGGTAATTTTGTTAAATGAGAGGAATGGATGTCTGAAGACATAAGGGAGCGGAGAGGTTGTCACGGGTAGACATGCATGTGAGGATTATCATAAATACTAGGTGAGGTAAGACGTTTGTGAAAAGTGATGATGAATGGAAGTAGGACGGTTGGCCCTTGATGGTCGATGTAATGACCTTAGGACTTAGAGGGTATTCGCGATAGGAAAACTTCCATTATGACCGATCACCATGAGTGAAGAATGATTTTTGTCGCAATACTAGTTGTCTAGTATTTCTAGTGAGTGTCAGAAGTAACATGTACTCCTAGACATCGCTATGATGGTACCACGTGACATGAAAGTAAACTGAACTGCGAGTAACATGCATCATGTAGGCGTTGCATATTATGTTTGGTTATGATGCATCTCTTTATAGTTGGTGTATTGTACAGTAATTATTTTTTCATTATTATCATTGTTGTGTTTTTCATTATTATCATTAATATGTGAACTAATATCTTTTATTGTGTCTGTGATTGATACCTATGATGACTCCTCAAATGGGTGATGGGTAATAGACGAACAATCGTTTAAAAGTAGAAGAACCTTAAGTTAGAAGCCTCAGACCTAGGACCTTGTGCTGGAGACTTGACTCGTTGTTCTTCTTTTCTCACTAATGTTGTGATTTGGTGGTTGTTAATTGTGAATATTAGATATTAGCATTTTATGCTAGTTTATACCTCTAACAAATATATTATAGTTGATTTTATTTTAGAATATAACCACTTGTAATCAAACTATGAAATTTACTTTATGAATGAAATTTAGATTTAGTTATTTAATGGTATATTTAATTGGCCCTAAGTCATAGGAAAGTTAAGATGTTTAACAGCAAAAGGCGGGACGTTGCACAAGATTTCATATATTAACGAAATACTATTTTACTTTTAGGTGTATAAAGACAAACAAATTCAAAGTAATCCTTAATATGGAGGAGTGGCTGAAAGACAAATTTTACAAGTGCAGGGAAAAGCATATTAGACAACGTATTCTATCTTGCAGAAGCTAAATTGGTAAGCAAGTTGCCTATGGGATCAGGAAAAAAGAATTCACATATCTCAAGTTGCTAGTTTGGATGTTTTTATTCTAGAAAGACATGTAGGGGGAAAAAAGAAAAATAAAATAAAATTTACTTCTTCAAAAGTTAAAATAACTTTTTTTGTCACTAATTTGTGAAAAGTTCTAAGTCTTTTAAAAAAAGTTAAGAAAGATTCACCCAAACTGACACTAAGTCTATGTAAACATATTCAAGTTTCAAAAGCAACAGTGTGACTATAGCACTTATGATGCTGGCTGTCCTGAGTTAATCCAACAGTTCTCTGGTTTATGCAGCAAGTCAAAACATCAGAGATCACACTAAAAACTTCTAGAGATAAATTGTGTGACAAACTGATATGGATGCATTTATGGGAAGCAATATCAGTGTAGGAAAATTGTGAAGCATTAGGATGATTTCATATTTTATTCTCTATTCAGACCTGTGACTCAGTCGAAGGCAGGGCCCTTAACACAAACATAATGAAACCAGTTCGAAGAATGGAGCCAATAATGAACTTTTGTATTCAACAATTAGAAGTCCTTGTTGCCAACATTTTACAGTCATAAACAAAAAAAGATTCAATTCAGATAATTTCTATGATAAAAGCATCAGGAGCCCAAAGTCTCCAAATCTCTCTCCTTTGGTTGAACCAGACATTCACCAAACATATCCTTGAGATCTTCATGCTGAACCATGATATCAAGAATCCTATCCTCAAAAATTACTCCACAACTCTTGAGCTTATCACTTTCAGCATTTCTATATGAGAAAACCAGTTCAGATAATCGGTTCTTCTCTGCTTGTTTACAATATTTTGTGCATTCAGGGGTGCCCTGTGCAAGAAGATGATAAGTATAAACAACCCTCTTTTGTCCTAATCTATATGCTCGGCAAATAGCTTGCCTTTCCACTGAGGGGTTCCAAACAACATCAAGAAGCACGACCCTTGAAGCTCCAACTAAATTTATCCCTTCAGAAGATGCTTTTATAGAAGCAAGAAACACCTTAGCTCGGCTATTTGCATCATTAAAACTATGAATAAGGGACTGCTTTTGCTTTTGGTCAAGCCTTCCATACATATACAACACTTCCGTCCCCACGGACCAATTAAAGGCTGACTCAAGTTGGTCCTTAAGTAAGCATAAGGTATCAATGAACTGGCTGAAAACGAGGACTTTCTCATTAACTGCATCACATAGTCTGACAAACTCCAACAGAAATTTAGTTTTGACCCCTTCATAAGGATTCAATCTAATTTTTTCCAACTGATCCTTGTCAATACCAGATTCTTCATTCTCCAACAGAGAGCAGTTGAGAAAAAGGGAAGGATGAACTGAGACCAGGGCCAACTTGTGTTCAAAGTTCAGTACATTTTGAGAACATTCAATGCTCCCTAGAGTTTCTTGCTGCAAACCATCTGGCTTCAGAACCAGCACACAATCTCTTAGCCCAGGAAGGTTTTTCTGAAGAATGCTACCTTTGTGAACATGAACAAATGGATTCATCAACAATTTTAGCTGGTATATTTTCTCATCAGCTGAATTTTCAAAGGAAACGGGTTCCCAACTATCTTTTGAAGCTTTCCTTTCCAGCATTAGTCTACTTTGGCAAAACTTCTTGAGCTCTAGCGGTAAGCTGTCGGGAAAGGATGGTTTCATTAAGCACAAAATATTGTAGAGTTCCAGGAAATTGTTTTGGAAAGGAGTCCCGGAAAGAAGGACTCGTTTCTGAGTTCTACTTTTAGAAAGCACCTTCCAAATACAACTATGCTGATTCCTAGGTGTGTGCCCTTCATCAAGAACTAGCAAACCAGGATAGTCATGTAGAACCTTTCCCATTGCACTTTCAATGAACTTTCTATTCCTTGAACGTTTCTTCTCTTTTATCATCTTTCTTCTTTCCTCCCTTTTCCCCTCATCAATGTCAGACTTGCCCCCTGCTAGCTTCTCAAACAAATTGTAGCTGATTAATAGAATGCTCTTCTCTTTGTACCATGAACACAACTTCACCATTCGTATGGCATCCTTATTCTTCCTTTGATTGCTAGACCAGTCAACTTCATTAATAGCTTGCTCCTTTCCTGATAATTCAGCATTGTTCAAGTTATGGAATGGAATTCCAATGTTCCACTTCCTCAACTCATCTTCCCACGTAAGTAATATGTTGGCTGGGGCAATGATAACAGGTAGACACTTTGGAAACAATTGCAAATATGTCTGAAGAAACACCATGGTCAACCTCGTCTTTCCGGTTCCAGGAGCATGAGAGATAATGCACCCACCTTCACTACATGGGTCAACCCCCTTCAACTCTCCAAGTTCAGTGGTTCCTGCCAAATTTTTCCAAATAAACTCAAACCCTTCTTGTTGATGAGGATACAAGCTTTGTTTTATGCCAGGAATAAGGTCCCAAACTGTGCCTTCATTGTGAGACCAAGCTACCACTGAGTCATCACCAGAATCATTCAACAGCACCTCATCAAATTGTGAGGTACTGCCCTCACCAGATAACACCTTTCTACCTGATCTTTCAGAATCCACCTGAATTATGCACAATACAAACAAGGTACATCAGTACTTCCTATTAACCTATTTCAAAAAGCATGACAATCAAATCAAAACAAACATAAATTAGCAAAACTTTATTTGAGCTCTATGGTTCCAACTGCAATCAATCAATGTTTTACTTTTATATATTAAAATAAAACAAATATTTAACAATAGTGAGGATCATAGTTCAATAATCGGTAATAACTCATAAGCATTTATGCCTAATTTCATTAGTAAAAGGAAACTATGACTAAAAATGGCAGCAGCCGTCTCAACATCCTAAACTTAAGGAAATTATTTTTCTAAGAATCATCATCAAATTCAAAATGTGCTTACAAGTTTTGGCCACATATATTTGATATCAATCTCAATCCAACCACACCATCTGCAAAACATCCCAATCTGCTCGTCTTCAATAATGTCATGCTTGCACTGGTTGTTACTTTCTTCGTTTTCTCTTGCTTCAGTTGTCCCTGTATGACCAACCTGTAGATCATAACATGCAAAGTTAGATACTGATTTATCCTGTCATGTAAATAACAGTCTGTTTGAGAATCTATCCGTTCACGAAGACTTCATAACAGAGATCAAATATTCAACATCACATGCTGCCACCCTGCCACTAGTATTCTTTTTAACCACTACTCATTCACATATGGACATAAAATACAAACAAAAAATTTAAGTGTTCTTAACATCTAATGACTATAACTGAAATTTTTATTGCATTTTTATATTATGTATAGGCCTTTCAGCTAGTTAAAGAAGATTTACCCAGAGACCAATTTCTTCAGCTCGAAGCGCCAAATCCATTTCAGCCCATAGCTTATCGAACTCTTTCTCAGACTCTGATTTTTCAATGGGTTTTTTCTTCCAACTGTCCCATGACAAAGAGACTGTCTTCCTAGAAGCTAATGGCTGAGTCTGAGCCTGATCAGCATCACCATCTTTTACCTCTAACTCACCCTGATCAACTTCATCATCATCCTTTTGCTTGCCCCAAAAGCATTCAGTAAAGAATTCTAAGCCTCGTTCCTTTGCTTTAAATGGCATCCTTAGGACTTGATTAAGGTTATCATCCACTGCCCTTACCTTATCCTCCCGATTATTGCTATGAAACCAATGTTTATGCTCCTTTTCCTTCTTGCCTTCATTGTTTACAACTTTAGCTGAAACTCCTATCTTCTTTTGGCTTTTCGGCAAACAAGAAACATGTCTCACACCTTTCCCTATGTCATTGACATTATTATTTCTCTCACTCTCCTTGACCAAAGTTGAATCTGCTATCTTGTTTCCTTCATCTTGAAGCAACATATCCATTTTTTTCCACATGCTAATCTCCTTCTGAGACTCTGATATTTCCACAGGTTCTGCTTTCTTAAAGTTTGAAATCAAAGGGACTGTCTTACTAGAAGCTGATGGCTGAGTCTGACTATGATCATCATCATCACCCATTTTTTCCAACCCATCTGAATCAACTTTAACAGAATCATGCTTGCCCCCAAAGCATTCAGTAAACCCATCTTTAGGCTTCCTTCCCCTCTTGTTCTCTTTGATTACAATTTCAGAGGTATCTCCAATCTTCTCTTGGATTTTTGGCAAAGAAGAAACACCTCTCAACAGTGCTCCATTGTCAAGATGATGTTCGTTTACTTCATATTCATCAACATCCACATCGTGAATGACATTATTATTTCTCCCACTCTTCTTGACCACAGTTGAATATTCTGTCTCTATCTGCAGAAACATACTTTGATGACCTCTATCCCCTTTCTTCTTATCTTCTAGTGCTCCATCTTCATGAGGCGTAGAGTAATCACAACTTTGGCAGTGATCAACAACAATTCCGTCATCGGCATTGACACTTCCTACTCTCTTTGTTTCATACTTCTCTTCCGTCTTTTTTGTTTCCTCCTTACGAATCTCTGATTCGGTAGATGCCACACTAACACAATCAACCCCAATCCATTGCTCTTCCTCCTCCTCTACTTGATCACTAAGTTTCTTTTCACTTTTCCTTCTCCAAACTCCACTACTGCTTTCAGTTTCAGTATACACCTTTCTCACCCTCTCCTTCACCATCTTGCTGTACCCCTCCCTCTCATCATCATCATCATAAGAAGAATCACTCAACTCACTTGTTGAATTTTCACTCTCAACCCGAAAATCCTCATCGCTTGTCTCACCATCTTCACTCTCCAATGAGAATGAAGAATAGCGATCATACCAATCATCATCTAAACCACGCGACATCACCATTGGGTTGTCTGGTCTAGCAACACACTCACCATCCCCAAAGCTATCATTTTTAACACCAAAACCAGAACACCCTTCACCCTCCTCACTCTCCACTTCCACTTTAACCTCAAAGCTTTTCTTCTCACAATGCATTTCCTCTTGAGCATCACTACCATCACCATCACCATTGATTTCAACCACCTCTACAGGCTCATCCTCTTCCTCTCCCAAATACTCAAAACCTATCTCCATTAAAGCATCACAATGTGAATCTGAAGCGCCACATTCTCTTTCACCACCTTCACTTTCTGAACTTGACTCTAAGCAAATCACTTCAACAGAAGCTTCATCCACCGTTTTTCTCCTCTTCCCACCCATCATCAACCCACTCCCAACCACCCTTCCCTTCTTGCTACGCGTCCTACAAGCAACAGGAACCAACGGATACATTTCGAACAACAAAGACAAAGGAAAAAAAAAAAAGGTTTTTTATCTCGTTTTCTCCAACAAGAGGAAGAACCCACAACTCATAACCGTCCTTTTTGCTCTGGAGTGAAGTAAATGAAAACGGACAAATAAGAATGCAAAAGGAAGCAAAGGAAGAAAACAATGAAGAAAGCGTGAATAGGAAGAAAATGAAGAAGAGAGAGGTTGTAAATATGTAGAAGCGCCAATGAGAAAAGGAAAACAAGCATGAAAACCAATCAGATGTAAGAAAAAGTAACAATAACAGTCAAAGTTTTTTCAGCATATCCCAGAAATAATAACAGTCAAAGTTCTTTCAGCATATTCCGACCCAGACTGTAATGGACTGATTCTGACAATCAGAATATCAAATGTTGTGGCATTATGTACCTTTTCCAAGAGGTGAGTTTTTAGACTTGTTAATAAATGTGATTTATGCAATTTCAAGAGGCCTCCAGAGGAGTAATTATATGCTGAGAGAACCCCAGTTCATTTCTAGATGAGTACATATGTGTAAAATTGTCAAGGAAATTAAAGATAATGGCATTTTTTTTTCCTTTCTTTTCAAAAAAAATTCACAGTAGAAAAAATAGAAAAAAAATCAAATTTATTTATTTAAAAGTTAATATTAATTCATATAATATAAATAAAAAATTGTTAAAAGTTTGATTTTAATATTTAATGTTGTCTAGAACTTTTAAAGGCACAAATCCATGAAATCTGATGTATTTGCTTTTAGTTTTTTGTTCCTATAATAAAAATTTATGGGTCTTACTAATCGATGACCTCTAGACATTAAGAACTAATAGGAGAATATGGACTGTGTGAGAAAAAAATATCGAGTTTATGTTATAAAGTAAATGTGTCCCAATCTTGAGGTAAGAACTAAAGTAAATGTGTCCCAAAATTTTTCCTTAATTTTATAATAAATAGTTATAAGTAACTATCCATGTTTCATGGCTATCTATGATCCATAACAGTTATGATCATTTATATTCCTCCTTAATTCTATAAATTGTTTGTGATCCTTAGATTACTTTTTATACTTATAAATAGAATTTGTCTGTCTTCTGTCTTTTTTATGTCTTCTATCTCATAACATGCAGGAAGCTCCCAACATGATCATTTTTCATTCTATTATTAGTTTTTATATTTGAAATTTCAGGTGCGTTTTTATCTTCTATTTTTAAATTTATACCCGTGTTAAGAAAATTTTCATGTATTATAAGAAATTTAAAGTTAATATAAGATTCACTAGAAAACAAAAGAAATTAAAATTTTATAAATATAACTCAAGTTTTGTACCAATACAGAATACAATAATGAATTCTATAAACTAAAATCATATGATAATGATCAAGGTTACATAAAAAAAAAAAAATCATATTGATTAACTTGAATAACAAGGCTACACCTTACCTTCGATACTAAATGGAAGAAAGTTTTAAACACTTTAATTCATAAAATTATTTATGAACACTTTAATTAAAATCTTTCTACAAAATTCTTATAAATAAATTTACCCAAATAAACTCTAATATATTATCAAAGTATACAAATCACGACCAAAACATGTAAAACAATCATTCAAAGCCACTCTACTTAAACACACAACACATGACTAATGTCATTATCAGGAGCATGATATGTCTCCGCCATTCTTCATCGGGAGGAGATGAAAAAAAAAACTAATACCCCATGATTTCTGACAATCTATTTTGATCCTAATAACATTAAGTGCTCTACAATAGTTTGAAGCGATGACAAGATTTAACAGATAATGTGCATGATCAGGAAAGTTTATAATTGATTAGAATAGGCTAGTTACGGAAATTAATTTCTTAACTATTACAAACAATTTTTCATAGGTCTATTTTGTAATGACAGTGGTAGAGGTTGGACGCCACAGTTTTATCATTGACACGTGGCAGGTTGTGATTGGACACTATGTTGAGCGTTCAGGACAAAGGCGTCAAACTTGTGATTGGTCCATGTGGTTTGTTGGGAATGGGTGAATGGCGTTTGGTAGGATCCGTGTAGGTGCAATGCACATGAAATTGCTACGTGTATGGCGCCTCTGCCCATAGCACCCAGCCTTCGTGAGTGACACGTGGCTGTGGCGCCTGGGTACTGAACACCCGACGCTTCTTATACCTACCCACCCCCTTTCTTTTTCACACTACTGTAAAAAAATCTCCTCCTTCACTCTTCTCCTCTTTCCTCCTCCGCAAACCTTCCTCCAACAGTTGCAGTGATCCCTATTTTTTTTTTTCTATGGTGGTCTCATTTTCTCCTCTCCTCCCCATGTGCAGTAGTCTCCCTCCAAGTTAGTTAGTTGATTATTAATGTATAATTTTTTTTGTAGTAGGTAATTTAAATACTTAATTTTGTGTATATTAGTATAAATGTAGAAATATTGTAAATTTAGTATAGAAATATTGTAATTTTAGTATAGAAATTATTTTGTTATTGTAGAAATAATGTTGATAATATAATTAGTAGCAGATAAACATAGTTGAATTAATTAGAATAATTGTTAGTAACTTGAATGTTAAAAAAAAATTGTTATGTTGGATTAAATGTTGGTCTCATATTAGTAAGCATGTAAATTGAGTAATTTTAGAATGAGACGTAATTAAAATGTTGTTGAATATTTGGATTAAAGAAAATTTTTAGCATAGTTAAATTGTAGGACAATTTATTATTTCAACTATTGTGAATATTTTTTTTTTTAAATATATGTAGGTTTACTATGGCTTCTTCGTCTTCATCTGGTGGTGTCACGATAGAATCAGGACCTATAAAACCAAATGTTATGGATTCAGCCGTATCATATATCTCAACATATTTGGAATACTGGAGAAATAAAGAAGTTGAAATAGAGACAAGTTGTTCCTATGTATCAGGGTTAGCCATGGTGGCCTGATGCTATTTCCCCTTATTTGATTGAGGTCGGCTTTTACTGGGTGTGCCATCTTGGGTATATTAAACAAAATGGGAGATTACTACAAGCATTTGTTGAACGTTGGAGGCCAGAGACGCATACATTCCATATGTCTTGTGGGGAATGTACCATCACACTAGAAGATGTTGTTGTGTTACTTGGTTTACTAGTGGATGGGAGACCTATTATTGGGCCACACATGTAGATTGGGGTGACATGGCCGAGGCCTTACTTGGAGTAAGGCCAAGTGCAGATGAGATAAGAGGTTCTTATGTAAAGCTAAATTGGTTGGGTGAGCATTTCAGTGATATTACACCATTTCTACATGACCCTAAAGTACTGCATTGTTTCACTAGAACTTGAATATTGCGATTTTTGTGGGGTGTAATATTTGTTGACAAAAATAGCTCCAGAGTTTCTTTGTGTTATCTACAGTTCTTGGATGATCTCACAGAACAAAGAAATATGTTTGGGGAAGTGCTTTATTAGGATATCTGTACCACAAATTAATAAACATGGACGTACTAATGTTAAATAACCTAATATATTTTTACTTACCAACAGTGCACGAACTAATCATATTTCAATATAAATTTGCATGGTCTTGAGTCAAACTTAAATTTAAACAAGTGTGTGGACCACCCCATTTTTTCACCTTCCACCTTTGTGTCCTCTTTGATTTAATAGCTCGCATATGAAAATGACAAGGAGATTCATCACAATTTTTAGGGCAATATATAACATATTTTGTTGATTTTGACTCCTCTGCCTTCATCGTTTGATGTACTCTCATTAGGTATCTTGCAACAGCAGTTTGGACTTCATCTTTGCTATCAAGCTCCATACCAACAACTAATTCTTACTCAATGGCCCAATTCTATTCAACATTTAAACCCCACGAATCTTCTTGATCTAGATATTCCCAATTAATGTTTGCATAATGTGGGGTTGTTTCCCAAAATGGTTCTGCACTTGCACCTACATGAACATCACTTTAAAAAATTAATTAATAATTCAAAAATGTTATTATTAAATATACTAATCCCAATCTCCTTCTATTCTAACAACACCTTAACCTTGTTGGACGTTAAGGCTTAAACTTTGTAAATCTTCATTTAATTCATCATCTTCTGATTCAGAAAAGTTTCCATCAAAATCTTCATCTTCGGATGTTGAATCAATATTCAAATCTGAAAGTACGTGATCTTCATCATTGTCACTAGAGTTTAGCCTTGTAGAATATTCATCGTAAGAACTACGAATGCTTCCTTCATTTCTGTCCGCATTATTCCCAGTTGATGCACCACCTGCAACAACTACTTTAACACAATTCTATAGGACCACCGCCCTCCTGTTGAAGAAAATTAGTTATCATAATATCCACATCTTCATCGTTGACTATTTGTCATGGAGCATATTGATTTCCTATTAAATATCTTGTTGTAATAGAACCAATAACTTCGTTATCATTTAATTTATATTTATTACGAATTCTATTTTTTTAAAAATTGAAACTTATGACTCGTTTAATTTGTAATACTCTTCTCGATCCTTTGAATACGATCCCTTCATTTGTCTCGTTTATCCTTCCATTAATGTTCACAATTATAATAATTGCAGAAGCCATATCACTACAAATCACCTATAACAAAAAAAGTAAGTATTATTAAAATTCATAATTATAATATCTCATTTAATATTAATTAAAATTACATACACCTTACCTTCGTACACAAACAAAATTACTAGTAAAATTAAGTAGAATGAAACTAAGAAAATTTAGTAAAATTACCTCTTCAAATTGGGTTGTGTGTTGGACCACTTAGGGGAGAGGGTTTATATAGTAATTGTTGGTGCCTGGAATAGGAGCACCAAAGCAACAGTGGGCCTCGCGCCCCAACGAAATACGTCCCAGCTTGGCGCCCTCCTGCAGGCGCCACAAGGTGGGCGCCCTTCTGCCAGGCGCTCCACTTCCACGTGGCACTTGGCGCCTCTGCCCTGAATGCTTAATGTAATGCCCAATTACAACCTACCACGTGTCAACAACAAAGCTATGGCGCCTAATCTCTACCGCTATCATTATAAAATAGACCCCGTGAAAAATATTTGTAACCAAGTCCACTTACGGAATTAGTTTCCATAATTGACCTATTCTGATCAATTACCCTAGGAAAGTAAAACCTCCCTCCTATAGGATGAATTAACAGGTGTGACTCCACAATTTATCTCATATTTAATTATATATTTTATGCATTATGTATTTTAGTTAAAAAGTTTCTTTATTTTATCTAAAATTAAGTTATTAAATCCTAACACTAATTTAATTAATTAGAATATTCTTTTAGGAACTAACATTGATTTTATGTTAAAATATAATTTTTCCTCTAAAATTTTCAAAACTTATTTTAGTCTTTTAAATATGTTATACTTTTCTTTGTTACACAATCTCTAATTTAGAAATATAGTTAAGATGGTCCAGATAATGTATTATAATTATTATTAAATGTTATTTGAAATACATTGATGACTAAAAGTAGCGATTTTTCAAATTAAAGAAATTATAAAATTAGACAAAAAAATATTGAGAGATTATATATATATATATATTTATATATATATATATATATATAAATAACATGAAAGAGACTATATATATATATATATTATCTTATAATTCATATGATTAATTAAATTTTTAATCTCTTATATTTAGAATTTTAAATTTTAGTTCATATAATAAATTTTTTGACAAAATTTAGCTCTTTATTTTTTTTTATATTTTTAGACTCTAATATTAAATTAATTTTTAAATATAAATTTAAAGTATCGCTTCATACCATATTTCACCGCCTCTCACGTGAAAACGTGGATACGTAATTATTAGTTTCGATTTAAAGTATGAATTAAAACTGATGATAAAAAAATTAGTTTCAATTTAACAACATGAACTAAAAATAGGAAGAATAAAGGACTAATGATTAGATTAAAATATGAAACCTTTGGGATAGGTTTAAGAGACTACAAAATTTAATTAACTCTAATTTAATTTATATATTAACATTTGAAAATATTATTTTATTTAAAACTTAACTAATTAAAATAAATATTTATCAGAATTACTTTGTCGTTGAAATTGGTGAACATAATTGCATTAGTTACATGTTGATGAATTTACACGGGTAGAGGACTTAGAGGTTGTAATAGCTCGTTAAAGCCAAATGAGAAAGTTATGTGTAAGGGAAACATGCTTTGGATAAAAATTCTTTGAATGCAATGTAGAATTACTCATAGATCATATATTAGAGTGGACTTATGTCTATAATTAATGTAAAAAGGCTTATAATATCGGTTTAAAACTGACGTTGAAAAAGGGTGACGTAAAAAGTCAGGGTTTTTGACGTCGATTTTAGAATTGACATTAAAAATATTTTTGACATTGGTTATTGCATAAAAACGACATTAATGTTAACATATTCTTTTTTTTTACAATATTTCTCAATTAGTATATTAATGTCAAAAAATGTTTTTTTAATATCCTTTTTATTTTTACAATATTCGTATAGTAAGAACCTGTAAAATGTAAAATAAAATATTACATTATATTGTAGACAGAAAATTTACATCCAGCCAGTTGTATCCACCCTTATATGAAATTAAAACACATATTAATCAAATAACTATGAATAGAATAATAAATAAAGGCAAAATAATGTAACCTAGCTTTTGCTTTTCCTTGCATCGAATATAGAATTCGTTGGTGCCATAATGGTCACCATATACCCCCACACAAGGTCTCTCCATATTCATCATCATCTTGCTCATCCAATTCTTCATCCTCATCTTTTGGTATGTCTTTGATTGTCTAACCTGAGATTTTGGAGCTTGACGTTGCTATTGCATAAGACAATAATATGAGAAAGCAAACTAGTTGTGGTAACATGTTCAAACACTTTATCTCGTTTTTCACATCAATGGTTATATTTTGAGGATAACTTACTACCATACAACATTTATACTATTAAATTCCTACAATGACAAGCATGCACACAAACATTAAGATAATACATCCAATTTGATACTAGATTTATCTTCTGAAAATTGAACAAGCAGGATCCCAATTGTTTCATGATTTTCAACCAACTTAAGTCAACTTTTGTATAAGTTAAATTTAGATAAGATTTATGGTCAGAATATGAAATACCTATCGGCTTTGTCATACCTAAATCTAACTCCAAAATAGAATGCAATAAAAAGTAACCATGCATCACTATGAACAAGTAAAAATAATCATTATTTTTCTTGCATATCATTATGAACAAAGTTAATGGCCAACACAGACTCATGAAGTTCTGGTGTTACTTCTTTAGTAGGTAAATTTACTTCCCACTACTCAATGGAAAAATCATATAAGCATAGATTCTCCCTCTCTAGAATGAAGACAATTAATTTATAAAAACACAAGCACTGGGTATACAAAGAAAAAATCAATATAAATTTGCCACCAAGAGATTGCAACATTAAGTTACATCTAACCTAGCACCACATTCAAGAATATCTATATGGAAGAATGAATGATACTGATATGACAAGTTGCTAATGCAGTCAACTTTCCCTTTAAAGTCAATAGACATATTTGATAATCACATTAAATATAATGAAATAGTTGGTCATGGATTTATTATAACCAAACTTTACAATATGCTTGAAAACTATAAAGCAATTTCTAGTTAATCAACACGTACATAAATACAAGTTATGGCCACTTTGACTGATTATCACATGGAATGCAATTTCCCTCTCTGTTTAATTGATCAATAAGATGAGAAAGCAATCAGATAAATGAGTATGAAAAAATGAAAATTAAGTCACTTAATGCTCCTAGAATTGGTCAGGTAATCAATAAGAATGGATGACATCTTTGGAGCCAATGACACCTAACCTGATAAAGAGGACCTTTCTTCACATCCTCTAGCTCCTATATGTTTGGTGCTAATGACTTTGTTAGTATTTCATATATATTTTCTCATTACAAGAACTCGTTCAATTAAGCCACCTGCAATTTCACCATTTCACCTACAGTTTACTCAATTTCAACCCAACAAAGTCATTTCTATCACATGATGACACTTTTGTCATTATTCAATGGATTGATAACATAACCAAATCAAAGAAAGACAGTGTACCAGTAATGTACCATCTTAGAATTGGATGAAGCGTTTTAGATCACATTCGCTACATTAAACAACTACTATTAATATAATATTGACCATGTAATATTTATGTTTATGTCTTTTAGTCTTTAATTTAAGACTTATGACGAAAATTAGGCAGAGTTTCCCCTAAAAAATTATACTCAATATTAAATAAATACAATTCAGAATCATTCCATCAATACATTCCAAAACAAAATAAGCCTTGTCCTATAATAATTATTTTAATCAACTTTACAAAATTGCACTAAATATATTATTTAAAAGGTAGTTGTTCAACCACCATAATACATATAGAAGCTAACATAAGTTTCATCTATCTAAACGACATTAAACAAACTTGACAACAATAAGCTAATGTCATGCAACTAACATGATGTAACGGAGTTTGGAACTAAAGGCCAAGAAAACCATAAGCACGAAATTAGAGTGAAGATGATATTGAAGGCGAGGTTCACAATATTGTAAACAGGGAACTGAAATACATAATCCAACCACCAGAAAATAGAAGTATAAAGAATAGAAGTACAAAGAAAAAATGCTTAAAAAAATGACACCTTACACATGCAAAAAGAAGTACAAAAAAGATAATATGAGCAAGTTGAGGTATAACATATCTTTAAACTTTTAACTTAAGTGTGAATCAATTAGGAGAATACTTCTATTTAGTTGTGATTGCGATTCAAAATTATAAGTTGGTTGTGTTTTGAAAAGTTTCTTGATAAATTGCCGTAAAGATTGTTCATTTTTAGATCCAAAACAATAAGGAATGATGAGTATGCAAGGCACGATAATGCAGATTAGAAAAAAGAGTGAAAATTTTATTACTCCCTAATAAAACACAAGTCTCAATCACAACTATTTATACAAATGACTTATACAAACCCACAAATCTGGTTATGATTATGATTATTGCATTATAACAAATAGGATCTGTAACTTAAAGTTCATTTAATACTAGCATTTTATAACAATAGTAGCCTTAATAGGTTCTCACAAGTAAATAGGCAAGGCAAGACAGGTAAACAAAATTAAAAAATTATGTGTACCTCTATTATCTTAATTTGATTCTATTGTTGAATAATGGATGAGTATAATAGAGAAAAAGACTAGAGATAAAGCAACTTGGTGAAAGCAACAGGTAAATGAGCCATAAGTCACACACTATCCATCTTATAACTTCAAACAATCCACATAATACAGTTTCAATCAACTTGATTGATGTGACAACAAATAACATTCCTAACTAAAAATCTGAATAGACTATGACTATCAACAAAGACTTGTTACCCTTAGCAGGAAGAAGCAAGAACTCATGAACGAGTCTACTAATATATATAATATTCAATAGTGAACATCATCTAAGCAAGAAGCAGAAGAACACAAAAAAATGTTAATGGCAACTCATGCAGTTTTCAAAAATATAGTGGATGATTATTACATTTAAGACAATATCCAATTTCCCTCTCTCACACATAGTAGGTGCAAATCACAATTTTGATAGCATCACTATATATAGAACAAGCATAGATATTAATATTTTCTTGCTAGTCCACCATGCCTAAGTTAATAAATTACTAAAAATTATTTTAGGAATGCAGCCTCCCCAGGCTAATACAAAAGGTATTCTTTGGAATACAACCTCCTTAGGCTAAGGCACCACAAAAGTGGATTTAAGATAAGTTTCTAAGAAACAAATTCCTCTTCGTAGAGAGGGGTATAGAAATTAAGTACAAAGCAAGTGAGCAAAATCACAAATGAATAACAATTGCAGCATGTTCGCCAACTTGAAAAGTTGCAAGAGAAGTCCTTTATATAGGCAGTGATTTGATAGATCCGTTAGACTCATAAATCTGCTCGTTGTCCTTTCCTTCCATGAAGTCTTCAACTGTGTCAGATTATAATCATGAATTTGACAAGTTGTACAGCAAAATCAGAACATTTTTCTGACTTAGCAGAGATAACAACGAAAAGTAGATTTACTTTTCGTGTTGCAGAGGTTAAGCGCGAGTCCCCATTATGACTTTGGAAGCTTCTTGAGTAACGTAAACATTTGAATTTTAGCGCGCGTTACTCTTGGACTTCTTCAAACTTCATAGACGATACAATCTTCAAGCTTTGGTCTGATACTTCATCTTGTACTGACTTCGTGAGCTTCGTCTTAAGCATATCGTCTGATGACATGGCTTGGGACAAATGAATGACTTGAATATAGATGATCTTTAAGGGGTCATCTTCCTTCTGTGCTTGTGCCGTCTGACTTTGGCTTGAAATGCTTCAGTCTGATAAGATCTGTCTATTCTGTAATTAATCAAAACTTGAGACGTTAATCATCTTAATCTAACAATTTTAATGATCAGAAATAAAATTTCTATATATAGCTACAAGCATGTCGGTCTATGCCCCAATATGAATCACTCACATACGCGAAGGATGTTAGATAAGCAAAATAAGCAATATCCACTAAATAAGGCTTATTATTATTATAGCTGAGCGAAAAGGTTACAAACACTGTATTCACAATTAATCTCGGGCATATACATAAATCCACTTATAGTACATATAACTTCAAATAAGCCATGAATTAGATATCAATTAGAGATGTCACAGGAGCTGGCAGAGCCCAAAATCATTATCTCAATCAGGTTATTATACAAGCAGCCATCTCAATAATCAGGCAAACCGCAAAATCATGTTGAAATCAAAATCATATTGAAACCAAATCAAGAACAAAAAGGTAAACACCTTCCCAAAACCATCAAAATCATATCGAAACCAAATAAAGATGAAAAGAGAAATATCTCATATACTAACCTTGAGCACATCGAAGCCAATCCGAGAGAGAGTGAGATCGACAGAGTGAGAATGACGGCGACAGAGTGACAACCTTGTTTGTGCTCAAAATAATGATGGTGGGACCTCACAACAAACGATGGCAGGAGCGAGTTCGAAAAAACGGGGCCAAAGAGTAAAAGAAATAAGTTATGGTGGAAAAATGGTGCAAAGAACGAAATATGTACAGAGGGAGTATTGCAAAAATAATGAAAAAGGGTAAAGGATTAGGGATTGAAATTAAGGTTTTTCCACATCTGTTTCTTCTTAAATCAACGTTAATATTACTTATAACGTCGGTTATATTAAGAACCGACGTTGGCGTTACTTATAACGTCAGTTATATTTAGAATCGACATTAATTTTGTAACCACGTTGGTTAAGTCTCTAACCGTTGTTATATAGGTAATGTTAAAAGTAATATTTACCCTAGTGAATTTTGTCAACATATTAAACAACAAAAGTGATGAAGGATCGCATAGAAAAGTTATAAGAGATCACATCAAAAAGTAATGAGAGTAACACCATGCTAAATCTTGTGAAAAGGTATGAAAAGACCTTATTTGATCATCTTAAGATAAGTCTTCTTCAGAGAAGAATTTCCATGCAACAATAATAATAATCTACTTTTGAGTTATAAAGATATAATATATTTTGGAACTTAAACTATATACATGAATTTTTCCAAAATTTTCTACCAAATCAATTGGATATGAATATAAAACATCTTTATTTAAGTAAAATGTGCTCGTCTTCATCGTCTATAGTTACAAGGATCAATTCCTGAACCATCATTTATCATGAACTTTTAATTTAAAAATAAAGCACTTTTAATTTCCAAATAAAGCACTCTCATGTTGTCTTTAAGATTTATCTGCAATCTCTCGCGCAAGTCTCTTTGGATAAAGCTAAATATCTATTAAAAAAGAGGAACAAACTAATGAAAAGAACTCAGAAAAAGAGAAACAACTAAAGGAAAGTTTGTTTAAATATGCTAAAAAACCATTATAGTCGTTACAGTTGTACAACTAAAAAAGAAAATTGTAATTAAGTCGAATTTAATTTTACAATCAATGACATTAAAACAAGCAATAAAACAAGTTTAATGTGAATTAAATCAGCTTTAAAAGCAATTAAACTAAAATTTGAAGGTAATATACTAATAAATAATGATAATAAAATTTTTTGTTTTTGAATACAATATGTAATTAAAGAGAGATTTTAACCTTTTGAAATATCTAATCAAAATGTATAACAATTATATTCTAAAAGATTTAATAAATTTTCTAAGAAGAAAATATATCATGAATCCTCAAGAGATGTATTACATCAAATCTAGACCTAGATTAAAGGCCTTAGCGAACACTATAATTGGTATAGTAAGATATATAAACCAAAAATACTTGTTTTGTGGTAACGGTTTACCAATCACAATGTACTCCCACACAACAAGAAGGTAAATATAAATAGTATGATGTAAGCCTTCCATGGAAGGATTACTAATTACCCAATCTTCAACTTCTTCAGCTCAAACTTCACGGTTAGCCATGGAGGAACAAGGAATGCACGATCCAAAAGAAGAAAGAAAATAGAAAATGGAAGTAGGATAAGAAGATGGAGACGCCATGTCAGAAGCAATAAGTCTAGTGAAGAATCACTACATGGATGATAACCATGATAAGACTCACAAAGGTTCAATGAAGAAACCTTGAAGAGAAACCTCTCTCTCAAGCAAATGCTTAATTCTTTAATTGACTCAAAAGTGATTACAAATCTGAAATTTCAAAAATATATACTAAGGACTAGTTTGGCACTAAGAGAGAAAGCGGATGGCATGTGGATCCTTGGATTGCAAGTTGATTTAACATGTGGAAAGCCAAGAGCACATCACACGAATCAAAACCAGCAACCCAAGGTGTAAATGAGATCACAAGGCCACGAT